>OX463234.1:33667925-35006925 GCA_949820135.1 Sylvilagus floridanus
CCCAGAAGAAGCTTCTGGCTTCGATTGGTACAGCTACAACCTTTGCAGCCATCTGAGTAGTGAACCAGCAAATTGAAGATCTCTCTCTCTCTCTGCCTCTGACTCTCTAACTCTGCCTTTCAAATAAATAAATCTTCTTTAAAAAGTGGGGCTTTTGTAAACATAAACCTGGAAATTATTTTTAATGTAGAAAATGAACTATCCCAATAGCATCATAACCTAAGAACTACTGCTGCAGCAATACAAAAACATTGTGGCATTTGGGGAGCTCGCTTGCTCACTCTCTTTCTCCTCTCTAACTCTACCTTTCAAATAACTAAAATAAATCTTTAAAAAAGAAAATACGGCAGGGGCTGGCACTGTGGCACAGTAGGCTAAAAGGCTAAACTTCAGCTTGTGACACCAACATCCCACATGGGAATACTAGTGTGAGTCCTGGTTGCTCTGTTTCTAATTCAGCTCCCTGCTGATGCACCTCAGAAAGCACTGAAGGTGCCCAAATACTTGATATGGGAGACACTGATGAAGTCCTGGGCTCCTGGCTTTGGCCTGGACCAGCCCCAGCTGTTGCAATCATCTGGGGAGTAAAGCAGTAGATAAAAGATCTCCCTGTTGGCCGGCACTGTGGCTCAACAGGCTAATCCTCTGCCTTGCGGCGCCAGCACACTGGGTTCTAGTCCCAGTCGGGCTGCCGGATTCTGTCCCGGTTGCCCCTCTTCCAGTCCAGCTCTCTGCTGTGGCCAGGGAGTGCAGTGGAGGATGGCCCAAGTGCTTGGGCCCTGCACCCCATGGGAGACCAGGAAAAGAACCTGGCTCCTGCCATTGGATCAGTGCGGTGCGCTGGCCGCAGCGCGGCGGCCGCGGCAGCCATTGGAGGGTGAACCAACGGCAAAGGAAGACCTTTCTCTCTGTCTCTCTCTCTCACTGTACACTCTGCCTGTCAAAAATAAAAATAATAATAATAAAAAGATCTCTGTCTCTCTCTGTCACTCTGCCTTTCAAGTATTTTTTAAAGATTTATTTATTCGAAAATATTTTTTAAAATATTTGTTTATTTGAAAGGTAAAGTGACAGAGAGGGAGAGACAGACAGAGGTCTTCCATCCACTGGTTTACTCCCCATATGGCTGCAACCACCAGGGTTGGGCCAAGGCAAAGCCAAGAGCTTCTTCCAGGTCTCCCACATGGGTGCAGGGGCCCAAGAATATGGGCCATCCTCCACTGCTTTACCAGGCGCATTAGCAGGGAGCTGGATTGGAATGGAGCAGCCGGGACTAGATCTGGTGCCCATATGGTATGCTGATGTTGCAGGTGGCAGCTTTACCTGCTCTACCACAGCACAACAGATAAACAATAACAAAACAAAAACCACCTATATGGATTGCAAAAATTCTGGCACCAAAATAAATCTACCTCAATTTCATTTTCCACAAACCTTTTCAAGTCCCATTATGTGAGATCAGGGACCACTGTAAGAGCTTCAAAAGAGATGAACTCATTAAGTCCTTGTAATCATTGTAATAATCTCTATTACGATCTCTCTTTCACGGGTAAACAAATGGAGATGTCTAGATACGGCATCGTGCTTCTGACCTTAGGAAGGGGCTCAGCTCTCACACTGTACAAATCTGACCAATTGTTTTTTTTGCTTTATAAATGGTATGGTCTGAATGTTAGTGCTTGCCCAAAGTTCCAATGCTGAAATCCAGTCTTTAGTGTGCGCATGAAGGGAGTGTGGCCACCTCTTCCCCCATGTGAGGACACACAAGGCACCATCTGCAAGGGTGACCTTCACCAGACACCAAATCCGCTGGTGTCTTGACCTTGGATCTGCCAGCCTCTACCCCTGTAAGTAACCAATTTCTGTTGTTTGTAAATGACCCAGTTCCAATGCACTAAGACTAAACTATAGCATAATTCCACTTTGTTCACACTTAAAACAACTCAAATTAAAAGAGAATTAGGGCCGGCGCCGCAGCTCAATAGGCTAATCCTCCACTTTGCGGCGCCGGCACACCGGGTTCTAGTCCCAGTCAGGGCACCGGATTCTGTCCCGGTTGCCCCTCTTCCAGGCCAGCTCTCTGCTGTGGCCCGGGAGTGCAGTGGAGGATGGCCCAAGTGCTTGGGCCCTGCACCCCATGGGAGACCAGGAGAAGCACCTGGCTCCTGCCACTGGATCAGCGGGGTGCGCCAGTTGCAGTGTGCCAGCCGTGGCAGCCATTGGAGGGTGAACCAACGGCAAAGGAAGACCTTTCTCTCTGTCTCTCTCTCACTATCCACTCTGCCTGTCAAAAAAAAAAAAAAAAAAAAAAAAAAAGAGAGAGAGAGAGAGAGAGAGAGAATTAAAACTGTCCCTAAAACTGCAATTTGGGAACCCAAGTCAGTTGGGTTAACAATATCCATGCTGCCTGTAAGTAACCTTTAACCTTCATATTTTCCCACTCTGGAAAGTCAGTCGGTTACAGCAAACGCTTAATGGCTCTGATCTGCTCCTCCAAAGTCATCTTGTGACTTCTTTTCTCAGCCCATGTGGACAGTGGCTTTCATGCTGATCTGATTTCATCTGCACACAAATGCTGGGAGAATCCTGGAGTCTCTCCCACAACTCTAAACAAGCAACATATACATGCAGGGCAATGAGTCTGCCTGCTAATGAGGCAGCAGATCCAGACGATGAGGACTGGAAAGAGCATACGAAATCAAGCATTTGTCTGCCTCTGCTTCCGCCAAGGAAACTTTGCGACTCATCTGAACTCCAGGTTTCTACTCACCAACTGACAGGCATGCTTGATCCTTTCCACAGTCCCATCAAGTCCCAAGTATTGCAAAGATAACCACAGAGGCAGGGCACGGAGTTTATCTGCTGGCTTATTTGATGTAAGACCGGCAACTAAAGTCTAAAAAAGCAAACATGGGTTCATTCATCAGTCATTGAATTCTCCTAACAGAATTAACTATCATTTACTGAACACCTAGTTTGTGACAGATCCTATGCTACATACTCGGCTTGTATCATCCTTTTGATCTTCCAACAACTCCATGAAGAAATACTCTAGGTAGCTTAGCTCAGGGACTTTGCTTTGCCCAAGGGTTCACAACCATGGAGTGGCAAAGTCAGAAAGAAAATGTAGATAGAGGGGCCAGTGCTATAGCACAGCAGATGAAGGTTCCATCTGTGACACCAGCATCCCACATGGGTTCTGGTTCAAGTCCTGGTAACTCCATTTTCTACCCAGCTCCCTACTAATTCATCTGGGAAAGTAGCAGAAGATGGTCCGAGTACTTGGGTCCCTAATACCCATGTGGGGGACCTGGATAGAGTTTCTGGCTCCTGGCTTTGGCCTGGGCTGGGCCAAAGGAAGGAAGGAAGGAAATAAACACAGATGAAAAGCTGGGGCTCTCAGCCACTCAGAGAGCCCCTTCCTAGGCTCTGTGTCCTCAGAGGTCTGGCCATGATCCACTGAGCGAGACTTCAGAAGCTGTCCTCACGGGCACCACTGGGAGCTCACTTGGCATGTCACCATCACACTAACCAATCGTTACTGAGAACTGCAATTCTGATTTTTAAAAAATAACATCTTAACAACCTACTGGACAATGCAGCTCAGGAGCTTTAAAACACTCCCACTCAGTAATTCTACTAATAGAAACCTACTCTAGGGAAATAATTTGAAATGTAAAAAGATATTCATTATCTCATTATTTCAGTAACAAAAATTTGCAAACACCCTGAAAGTCCACAAATGGAGAATGATTAAATAAACTGAGAGTTACGTGACAGAATATGACCCATAAAAATTCTTCATATGCATAGGGTGAATAAACAGAAAAACATTGTAACATAATAGAAATAGAAATAGAACTGAGGACAGTTTTTCACTTTTCCCCCCACTTTTCTCTATTTTGTCCCTAAAGCCAGTGAGCAGCAGCCCCCCTACTACCTCCCCGTGAGAGAAAGCTCACCAAGGCCAGTGAGCAGCAGCCCCCCTACTACCTCCCCGTGAGAGAAAGCTCACCAAGGCAGGGTCGTCGTGTTTGTAGAGTGTCACCGCAGGAACAGCTGGCAGACCCAGCCACGGGCCAGGGGTCAGTGTCATGCTATCACATCTGGTTGCAGCCTAACAGAAAGAGAGGAGCTGTCCATTACATTATCAGGACACACTTAGCCCAACACCCTTCTCCAGTCATAAAAACTATAGAAAGCCATTAGGAACTGAGTGACTTTAATCTTAATCTGAAAAACACCAATATTTAGTAAATCAACAACATACCAGCACTGATGAGGAGACATAACCTAGAGCCAATGTTGCCAGATTCACACTGGAAAAAAAAACACCAGTCTAAGAGCTGATTGTTTCTTGTTGCTTACTCACTAAGTCAAAAATAAGAGGCTGTGCTGCTGCAGGTTGACATTCAAGTCTTTCAGCTATGTTACCAATTTTTATAACAGCAACAGAATATGAGGTTTGTACAGTGTTAGGAAAACCTTGAAAATGCATTTTAATCAAAGTGTCTTTCACAGGATGTCTCTACTTATTTGGTATAGTGAGTATACTACTCTATATCTGTCACAGTAACTACTCTTAAGTTATCATTCTTTTCCAAGGAATAAAATAGAAAATACACCTACCATCGATGGCATGGTGGGCAGGGGCTACTTTGGCTGCCCTATATACTGCCCCCTCCTCTCTCCATGGCAACCAAAGTCCTTCTGGGAAACCACCCCAGTTTCCAGGATCAAACCTCAAGCTTTGGTTAGAGGAGACACCACCGCCTGCTCTAGAGGTGGGCAGATGCCCTAAACTATCAGAGCACTCCACTCTCCTGGCCACAGTCATCAGTTCCATATGAGACTTTTGCCGAGACGTCTCACAAACTAAACACGAGGCTGGAACAAGGCTGGAGTTCCTATAGCTGCACCAAAATAGTAAAGTATCAGACAGAGTCACGTGGAGGGAACCAAGCCACATGACCATGTCCATTCACAGGGGAAGGGGAGAAAGACAGTGAAACACGGCTGACACATGCTGAGAGCTGTAGCTCACACTGGTCTTTGAGATATGCGAACCACTGGAATCCCCTTCTGCTTAAGGCAGTTTGGGGGTTTTGTTAACTGCAGTCAAAAGCCCTCAGTGCTAACTGCTGCTACCGAGCGTGAGCCTGGATGGCCACTTCTCACGATGACCGTGTTGCAGGCCCTTGCACCACCTACTCACCCCTCCACGTGCAGCCATATGCCGTACTGCTCACAGAGTTCTTTCAAACGTCCAATCTTGTCTGTGTGACCTACTGCTGCAGTTCCTGGGATAAGACAAACAAGGATACTGAAAGAACAAATATTTTCCGAGTCTTTACAGCATATGAGTTTTTATAGACACTATCTCCTCCCTGTGAGGGGAATATAATGTGATATCCTTATTTCATGGCGATTTTCTTTGTGGACTGACTTAAAATGAACTTTTTCAAGCTGATTTATGCCCCTTCTACCCAAACAGGAGACCCAAATGAAGCTCCTGGCTCCTGGCTGGCACAGCCCTAGTTGTTGTAGCCATTTGGAGAGTGAACCAGCACATGGAAGATATCTTTGTCTCACCCTCTCTGTAACTCTGCCTTTCAAATAAATAAATAAATAAATAAATAAATAAATAAATAAATAAAAAGGGAGCATGGCCAGCGCTGTGGCGCCCCCAGTTCTAGTCCCGGTTGTTCCTTTTCCAGTCCAGCTCTCTGCTGTGGCCCGGGGAAGGCAGTGGAGGTGGCCCAGGTCCTTGGGCCCTGCACCCACATGGGAGACCAGGAGGAGGCACCTGGCTCCTGGCTTTGGATCGATGCAGTGTGCCGGCCGTAGTGGCCATTTGGGGGGTGAACCAACGGAAGGAAGACCTTTCTCTCTGTCTCTAACTCTGTCAAAAAAAAAAAAAAAAAGAGCACGTATTCTCCATTTTGTGAGCATATTCAAGCTTCTCACCAACACTTTGAGTCTTTCAATCTATACTTGAATTCTATCACTTTTTTTCTTTAGTTATGTTCACAAGCATTCAGAACTGTTATCTCTTTTAGTGGATTAGGTCTTTCATCATATGAAGTCTATTTTACCTCACATTAATATTGCCAGAGTACTTTCATTTTCTAAGCATTTGTCCAATATATTATTTTTCAACCTTTTATTTATTTGCTTAAAGATTTATTTATTTATTGGAAAGAGAGAGAGATCTTCCATCTGGTTCACTCCCCAGATGGCTGCAATGGCCAGTGCTGGGTCAGGCTGGAGCCAGGAGCTTCACTGGGGTCTCCCACTTGGGCCATCATCTGCTGCTTTCCCAGGACAGTAGTAGGGAGCTGGGTAGGAAGTAGAGCAGCCAGGACACTTAATGGCATCCACATAGGATGCCAGCATCACAAGAGGTGGCTTCACCCACTACACACAACGCTGTTCCCCTCTAACCTTTTATTTTATTGTCATTTATTGGTGATTTTGATTTAAGTGTGATCTGTATAAAAATACACAGATGAATTTGGGTTCCTGCCGCACACAAGTTGTTAACATGCATTCTGAAGCCAGTTTAGACATACTGAACTCTTTAAGTTCTTCCCTTGGTAATCTGATTGCCCTCCAGAATTTCCCAGGCGGACCCCTTTCCAGACAGAACTTCATTAACACTAGAAAGATTTCAAATCCTTACCATGTGCCTAAACAAAATGGTTCTTTTGCCATGGTCTATATGAGGAAAATGGCTGAAAACTTTTCCCCTCACACATACATCCATCTCAAATTCATGTCAATGCCTGGGCTGTGCCATGTGACCCTTCCATGCAAATCAAAGCAGAGCTATTATAACAACATTCAGATTCCTTTTCATATTTTTTGGCAGTGGCTGCTGACCAAACCTCCCTGATGCCTGCTCTGGTGACTGCAAGGAATCACACTGGAAAATCACTGAGTCACATGCCAACTGCAGCCCACGGTCACTTGTTTGTCACATGAGTCTATTCTAAATTTTCTATTCTCTTTGCTTATTCTCATAAGGTCTTGATTATATTTAATTTTATATCAAATTTTAAAGTCAGATAAGGTAGACTTTCAACTTTCAAAAAAAATTGGGTATTCGTAGATCTTTTTTATTTCTACCATATGTTTTAATTTTTTTAAAGATTTTATTTATTTATTTGACAACTAGAGTTACAGACAGTGAGAGGGAGAGAGAAAGAAAGGTCTTCCTTCCGTTGGTTCACTCCCCAAATGGTCGCAATGGCTGGAGCTGCGCCAATCTGAAGCCAGGAGCCAGGTGCTTCTTCCTGGTCTCCCATGTGGGTGCAGGGGCCCAAGGACTAGGACCATCTTCTACTGCTTTCCCAGGCCATAGCAGAGAGCTGGATTGGAAGAGGAGCAGCCAGGACTAGAATCAACACCCATATGGGATGCCGGCACCACAGGTGAAGGATTAACCTAGTGTGCCATAGCACCAGCTCCCTACCATATGTTTTTTAAAGGTTTATTTTACTTGAAAGGCAGAGAGAGAGAGAGACAGACAGAGAGAGAAAGAGAGAGACTGATATGTCTTCCACCTGCTGGTTGGTTCACTTCCCAAATGCTCATAACCCAGCTCTTGGCCAAGAGCTTAGAATTCCAACTGAGTCTCCCAAATGGGTGGTAGGGGCCCAAGCACTTGGGCCATCCTCCACTGCCCTCCCAGGCCACAGTAGAGACCCGGACTGGAAGAGAAGCAACCAGGACTAGAACCCGGCGCCCATATGGGATGCCGGCGCCGCAGGCAGAGGATTAACCGAGTGAGCCATGGCGCTGGCTGCAATTCTTTCCATTCTAATAGATCTAATTATCTCATTGTGGTTTTAGTTTGCATTTCTCCAATGAGTGATGTTATTAAGACTCTTGTAAGTGCTTATACATTTATATATTTTCTTTGGTGACCAGTCAACCTTTTGTTCATTTTCAAAATTGCCCTATCTCCTGATTACTGGGTTTTAAGAGCCTTTTATAAATTCTGGATACAAGTGTTATGGTGTAGTGGGTTAAGCTACTACGTGCAGTGCTGGCACCCCATATGGGTGTCCTGGCTGCTCCACTCCCATGCAGCTCCCTGCTAATGTGCCTGGGATGGCCTGAACACTTGGGCTCCCGTAATGCACATAAAGCCTGGATGGAGTTTCAGGATCCTGGGTTGGGCCTGGCCCAACCTGGCCATTGCAGCCATTTGGGGAGTGAACTGGCATAAGGAAGATCTGTCACTCTGCCGTTCAAATAAATAAATAAATCTTTTTAAATTTATTTATTTATTTATTTTTTGACAGTCAGAGTGAACAGTGAGAGAGAGAGAGAGAGAGAAAGGTCTTCCTTTGCCTTTGGTTCACCCTCCAATGGCCGCCGCGGCTGGTGTGCTGTGGCCAGCGCACTGCGCTGATCCAATGGCAGAAGCCAGGTGCTTCTCCTGGTCTCCCATGGGGTGCAAGGCCCAAGCACTTGGGCCATCCTCCACTGTACTCCCTGGCCACAGCAGAGTGCTGGCCTGGAAGAGGGGCAACCGGGACAGAAGCCGGTGCCTTGACCGGGACTAGAACCCGGTGCGCCAGCGCCGCAAGGCGGAGGATTAGCCTATGGAGCCGCGGCGCTGGCCTAAATAAATAAATCTTAAAAAAAGAAAGGAAAAGAAAAAGACAAATGTTTGGCAAATATTTTCCCAATCTGCAGTCTGCTTTTCATTTTAACAGGGTTTTTTGGATCTGCAAAAGCTCATGCTTTTTGTGTTCTAAGAAAACTCTGCCTAATTCAAGGCCATAAAGATATTCCTCTATATTTTCTTTTTTTTTTTTTTTGACAGGCAGAGTGGACAGTGAGAGAGAGAGAGACAGAGAGAAAGTTCTTCCTTTGCCATTGGTTCACCCTCCAATGGCTGCCGCGGACGGCACATGCGGCCGGCGCACCGCGCTCATCCGATGGCAGGAGTCAGGTGCCAGGTGCTTTTCCTGGTCTCCCATGGGGTGCAGGGCCCAAGCACCTGGGCCATCCTCCACTGCACTCCTGGGCCACAGCAGAGGGCTGGCCTGGAAGAGGGGCAACCGGGACAGAATCCGGTGCCCCGACCGGGACTAGAACCCGGTGTGCCGGCGCCGCAAGGCGGAGGATTAGCCTGTTGAGCCACGGCGCCGTCCTATTCCTCTATATTTTCAAAGTTCTATCATCTTAGTGCATTTGTTTTAGGTCTGTGAACCATTTATGACAAGTTTTTATACACAAAGTGATTGATAAGTTTTTTCCACTTGTACCCAATTGTTTGAAGAGCACTGGTGGGAAACATTATTCTTTCTCCATTGAATTACCCTGGCATTATAAAAAAGCAAGCATCATATGAATCTATTTCTACATTCTTTATTATTCTCTGATTATTCTCAGAGTCTTGATTACTTAGTTTTTTGTTTTTGTTTTTTTCCACAGGCAGAGTGGATAGTGAGAGAGAAAGAGACAGAAAGGTCTTCCTTTTGCCATTGGTTCACCCTCCAGTGGCCGCCGTGGCTGGTGTGCTGTGGCCAGCGCACTGCGCTGATCCAATGGCAGAAGCCAGGTGCTTCTCCTGGTCTCCCATGGGGTGCAGGGCCCAAGCACTTGGGCCATCCTCCACTGCACTCCCTGGCCACAGCAGAGAGCTGGCCTGGAAGAGGGGCAACCAGGGCAACCGGCGCCCCGATCGGGACTAGAACACGGTGTGCCGGCACTGCAAGGCGGATGATTAGCCTATAGAGCCGCGGTGCCGGCTTGATTACTTAGTTTTACAAGAAGTTGCAAGGTCACACGGGGTGAAAATTTCAAAGTTTACTTTTTCAAAATTATTTTGTCTATTAGATCTTCCATTTCTAGGCACACTTTACAGTTAGCTTATCAATTTCTACAAGAAATTGAAGCCTACTGAAGTTTTGGTAGGGACTGAGATGAATCAGTAAATCAGTTTGGGGAAAACCTAATTAAAAATGATCTTCCAACCCAGGCATAAGGCATGTAATTCCACATATTTGGGTCTTCTTTAATTTCTCCCAGCAACAATTGTTCATTTTCAACGTACAGATTTTTTTTTAAAGATTTACTTATTTAGGGGCTCGCACTGTGGTGCAGCGGGTTAAAGCCCCAGCCTGCAGTGCCGGCATCCCATGTGGGCGCCAGTTCGCTCTTCTTCCGATCCAGCTCTCTGCTGTGGCCTGGGAAAACAGTAGAGGATGGCCCTAGTCCTTGGGGGCCCCTGTACCCACATGGGAGACCTGTAAGAGGCTCCTGGCTTCAGATCGGCTCAGCTCTGGCTGTTCTGGTCATATGGGGAGTGAGCCAGCAGAATGGAAGACCTCTATCTCTCTCTGGCTCTACTTCTCTCTGTAACTCCTCTGTCTTTGAAAATAATAAATAAAATAATTCTTAAAAAAAAAATTTACTTATTTATTTGAAAGCCAGGATTCCAGAGAGACAGAGGCAGAGAGAATCAGAGATATCTTTCATGCACTGGCCGCAACAGCTGAGGCTGGGGCAGGCCAAAGCCAGGAGTCAGGAGCTTCCTATTCACAAAGTAATTCCCTTAACAATTCAACAATTAAAGAAATCTTATGAACCAACTTGAATACTTCAGTTCTCACCACAATGTGGACTATCTTAAACATATGACACATAAACATTTCTAAAGGCTTGACCTTGTTTAGGCCAAGTACTCGAACTCCCTCATATTCCGACGAAAGATTCAGGTTCATAACACCTACCGGCATTTGCGACAAGCACCAGGGGCAGTCTCCCTCGTTCCACATCATCTTTAATCAGTTTCTCCAGGAAGGCAACATCCTGGAACCGAGAAACAAACCATAAAAACACGAGGCAACCAACATAAAAGTTACAGAATGAAAAATTATGACTTTCAAAGGAAGCATATTGATTTTCAAAATTAATCACTCAAATAAATTCTTGACAATTTTTCTATTATTTCTAATCACAGGTGTGAAAATCAAAGTCTTCTGTTAAGACTGGAAAAAATCAGTTAAACATTTACACTTAAAGGAAATGTTCTCTCAACCCCTTTGAAACAGCCAAGAAAGTATCTCTATTATTAATGTATCTGAAATAGAAAGTGAAACTATCTTTAAAACAGAAATTCAGAACCCTAAAATCCGTCCCTTTTCCTTCTGGCTTTACTAAGAAGAGGTTTAGCACCTATATTGGTAAAAATAAGCAGAACTCAATCCCAAGATTACAGTGAGGAACCTTATTTTCACAGTCTGCCCATGCAAAAATCCAGGCAACAGTGATAATTTAAGGAAGAGTTTTAAAAGCAGGCATTTAGTCCAGCTGCTGAAACACCTGTGTCCCACACTGGCCTGCCCAGGTGCAACTCCCAGCTCCAGTCTCCAGCTTCCTGCAGATGTAGACACTAAAAGGCAGTGGAGATGGTGCAAGTAATTAGGGGAGTTCTTGCCACCCACACGGGAGACTTAGTGAGCCTGGCTCCTGGCTTCAGTCCTAGGCCAGGACCAGTTGCTGCAGGCATTAAGGGAGTGAACCAGTAGCTGAGTAGTCTCTCTCAAAAGAAAAATAATATGAAAAATTTTGCTTTAGAAGGAACTGCTAGTGCTTTATTGGGTTACCATGTTCCTACTTAAAACAAGTGATATACATAATGATTAGAAGGTTCCTTAAGAGCCAGGTATTCCTGATCTACCTGCCTACCTTTAAGGACACTGAAACACTGAAGTACGTATTATACAACAGGAAGACTGGAGCAATAAATAAATATGCCAATGTCGGTAAGCCTGCTAAAGTTGAAAGGAAGATGCAGCTTCAAACACAATTCCGTATTATTTTACAAACTAAAAGGAGAACTCACCATCTGATGCTGGGATCCAAACATCGTGTTACAGGGCACTCGGCACAGGCAGGGGAAGGGCAAGCCGAGCTGCAAGAAGAGACACAACTCGACATCAAAGCTCTCCACCACCACTCACATACGACTGCGCGACGCTTAAAAACAAAACTACCCCGAGGAAACCTTAACATTATAGATGTTTATTTAGAAAGTCAAGCTGGAAACAAAAATAGCATGGGAGGATAGAATGCAAACTGCCCTGAATGAGACAAGTATCTATCTTTGGTATATTCATTTTCTAAAGAGAAAAACAGCTGAGCCCTGAGCATTCCGGAGGGGTGGGGGTGGTATAATTTGGTATTTTTCCTCCAAGCATTACTGGTAACATCAACTAAAGGTATTCGAAGAACAGTATGTTTTTAATGTGTCCACCCACCCCTAAGAAGTAATAAATATGGAAAAGCAGAAGTGTGTTTTGTGAAAGAAGTGAGTGTTATAGATGGACTGTAACTGCCAAATTAATTTTATATTCTTCATTTTTAGCTTTCAATGTGTGAAGGGTTTATAGTTTTAGGAATTGTAAACAGTTGTAGCATATTTTTCTATATGAGGTGACCTCCAAAGTTTGTAAAAGCAGAATTAAAAGATTAAAACAAATTATTTCTCAATACAAGCTCCATGAAGTTCAAGACATTTTTTTTTTTTTTTTTTTTTTTTTACAGGCAGAGTGGACAGTGAGAGAGAGAGACAGAGAGAAAGGTCTTCCTTTTGCCGTTGGTTCACCCTCCAATGGCCGCCGCGGTCGGCGCGCTGCGGCCGGCGCACCGCGCTCGTCCGATGGCAGGAGCCAGGAGCTAGGTGCTTTTCCTGGTCTCCCCATGGGGTGCAGGGCCCAAGCACCTGGGCCATCCTCCACTGCACTCCCGGGCCACAGGAGAGGGCTGGCCTGGAAGAGGGGCAACCGGGACAGAATCCGGTGCCCCGACCGGGACTAGAACCCGGTGTGCCGGCGCCGCAAGGCGGAGGATTAGCCTGTTGAGCCACGGCGCCGGCCATGACATTTTTGTAAATATCAGCCATTTGATCCATCCTTAAAGAACTGAGGGACCTAGGAATTTAACCATGACATTAACTGCAAAAAACTGGGTGCCCATTAAAGATATTTTAAAACTAGGAAACAAAAAGAAGTCAGAAAGAGCCAAATTAGGACTGTAACACGGATGCCTATAGACCTCCCGTTGCAACTTGCAAAACTGTTTGCTACAGGAATGAACAGGAACAGTGCCAAGGTGGAGAAGCTGTCCTGGGTGTTTTCTGGCATTTGGCTAACTTTCTCCTAACACTCAATTGTCATCATTCTTTGGCTCTCCAGTAAGTCAATAAGCATAATGCCTTGGACATCCCCCAAAACTACTGCTACGATCTATGCTCCTGACCGGCTGGTCTGCTTTTCTTTGACAGGACAAATGCTTTGACTGTACTGGGAAACCCACGTTCCATCCTGTTACAATTCTTCTTCAGTGCTTCAGCATCTTGATCCTGCTTTTTAAACATTTCTATTGAAAGCTTTGCTCTTGTTTGCAGCTGGTCTGGATGCAACAACTTTGGCATCTATTGAGCAGAAAGTTTGCTTAATTTTGATTTCCCTGTCAGAACTGTGAGAGCTGAACCAAATGTCTACGGTACTGCTGTTGTTTCTGCTGATAGCAGTTGGTCCTCTTCATTAAGGGCACAAAGATGATTAATTATCTCCTTGCAAATTGATTCAGATGGTCTGCTGTTGCAGGTTTCATCTTCAACACTGTTTTCAAACCCTCTTAAAATGAGTTAAACATTTGACTGCTGACTTCTTTTGGGTACAGATCCCACAAACTTTTCATAAAGCATCAGTGATTTCACCATTCTTCCACACAAGTTTCACAATAAATCTGATGTCTGTTTTTGCTTCAATTTTAGGAGAATTCATATTGCCCAGATAGGTACTCTCTTTTGTAAAATTTTTTAAATCAAATTTTATTTACTTGAGAGGCAGAGACAGATAGATTTTTCCACCTGCTGGTTCGCTCCACAAATGCCTGCAACAGCCACGGCCTGAACTCAGTTCAGGTGGAAGAGACCTAAGACCTGAGCCATCACCTGGAGCCTCCCAGGGAGTGCATCCCCAGGAAGCTGGGATCTAGAGTGAGGCAGGACTCCAATCCAGATACTCTCCTATCGGATGCAGGAGTCCCGAGTGGAGCTGACCACTGCACCAGACATCTGAAGGGCTATTTTCAAACTGGTATCTTTCTTAGTCCCTCAAACTTGATCTTGCTCAGAGATGTCATAATAAACTAGTGGCTTTACTTCAGTGCAAAGAATTTTGAAATTTGGAGCTCGCACCTGGCTCCTGGCTTCGGATTGGTGCAGCGCTGGCCGTGGCGGCCACTTGGGGAGTGAACCAATGGCAGGAAGACCTTTCTGTCTGTCTGTCTCTCACTGTCTGTAACTCTACCTGTCAAATAAATAAATAAGATCTTTAAAAACATTATATACTCCTGTTATAATAGTAAGTGGAAAAAGCCAGACAAAATCATAAAAAAAAACACACACACATAAACACCTCTGATTAAAGTGTGGAAAGAAAGTGAAATGTTGCTTGTGATTGCATTTAGGCAATTAAAAACTGGGGCAGACATTTGGCATGGTGGTTGTTGCTGCTTGGGAAATTTGCATCTCATAGCACCACAAATCACAGTGCCTGGTTTGAGTCCTAACTATTTAGCCTCTGATCCAGCATCCTGGTATCGAGCACCCTGGGAGACACCAGATGATGGCTCAAGTAATGATGGCTCAAGGACTTGAGTTCTGGGCTCCTGGCTTCAGCATGGCCCAATCCTGCCTGTTGCAGGTATTTGGGGAGTAAACCAGCAGATGGAAAAATCTCTATCTCCTCTTCAAATAAAAAAGGAAATAAAAAAATTTTTAATTTGCAAATACATCTATTATACATTCTTTAGTTCTAAATTTATTTATATAGATGAAATAGAGAAAGCAGTCTACATGCTTTAGAACCTCAGAACAAAATAACACACTGTTTCTTTAAAATGTCCACACTGTGCCACATTACCTGGTTACAAAGGTATTGGCCCAGGCCAGGTCTGGCAGCAGCGCTAAGATATATAACAGGTTTCTTGTTATACAGCACATTGAATCCATCCACCACAAAGTCCTCATATCGAGAGTGAATGGCCAGCCTACAGATCTTTGCAAGGCCTTCTCTTTCCTCTTCATGGAAATAAGCACAGCCATTCTCATACCTGTTAAAGAAACAATCGGAGGTTAACATGCTCTTCTACCTGGCTAATCAGGGTTTTACACAGAAGCACTTCCTCTCTGCAGCTACAGATGCGTGTACAGGACCGTGAAACACCTCCTCTAGATGGCTGCCGATCTCACAGCCAGGAGCTATGAAGGAGCAGGGCAACGCACTTCGTCCACACCCAACTCCACAAAGAACAGAAACCCTGAGAGCAAGCAGAGCATGAGCGTCCTCCAGAGAGAAAAAGCCTGAGAATCTCGGCTCTGGTTACTCCATGCACAGGCCAGCACTGGATAAGGCACACCTAGTTCTTGGAGTTTCAGCTCTACAACACTCAAAGTAAATAATCTGTCAAAAACACTAGCCAGGCTAATTTTACTCTTATCATACTTTACTTGGGAGTTTTTCATTCTTCACAATCTATTAGAGAAGGAGGAAGAATTTCAATTATAGGCATTAGATTTTTATCAGAAAAGAAAACTTCTCCTTTGTAATAACATTAGGCAGACATGTTCTCTCACTAGGCCAGGCTATTGCCCAACATCTGCAAATGAAGGTCTCTCAATTTGAATGTTTCAGTGTTAGGCAAACATTCCTGCTCCATGAAAGTTACAGCATAAACACAATACCACAGGTCTTGTTCCTCCTGCAGAATCCTTAATCTGTTCTAATTCCTTAACAATGTCAAGACTATCACAGCATACAGAAAATTTCAATTTCATAACACACATTCATCTTCCCTACAAGTTTCTTTTCTACAAAAGCACAAACTAATACTATCATTAGTTTTTAGAAATAATAGGGGTCGGTGTGTAGTGCAGCAGGTTAAGCCATAGCCTGCAGTGACAGCATCCCATATGGGTGCTGGTTCATGATCCAGCTGCTCCACTTCCGATCCAGTTCCTTACTAATCCACCTGGGAAAGCAGCGGAAGATGCCCCAAGTTCCTGGGCGCCAGCCACCAAGAAGGGAGACCTGGAAGAAGCTCCTGGCTCCTGACTTCGGCCTGGCTCATCCCTGGCAGTTGTGGCCATTTGGGGAGTGAACTAGCAGATGGAAGATCTCTCCCTGTCTCCTCCTAATCCCCAGCTCTGTAACTCTGCCTTTCAAATAAATAAATCCTAAACAAACAAACAAACAAACAAAACCCTAAAACCACGCCTCCCCCAAAAAACTATGATAAAATGCATTTGATTCAGATTATTTTTTATTCTATTAGCATATGCCAATTAGGACCCCCGGAAGCTGCTTACACTATCAAATGTACATGTTCTTAAACCCTTAGCTCCTTACACTTAACCCATTATACCCACAAAAATCCCATGAAATAGGAATTAACGTCATCCCCACTTAAAAGATGATGAAACCAAGGCACAGAGTGGCCAAGGAAGCAACCCTTCTAAGAGGCGGCAAATCTGAATCCAGATATATCTACCAAAAAAGGATCTCTCACATTCTATAACTAACATGTCTTTGTGGGAAACTAAAGTCTCGCAAGGTTGTTACCTGAAGATTCTGCATAGCCATAAGGTAGTATCTGAAAGTATCCTTGTTGTCAGTTTTCTCAGCTTTTCTTTGTCCAGAGTTGAAATATAAGCTCCCAGACTGTGCCCCAACAAAGCCATGTGCCCTTGTTCTCCAATCTCCTGGATTCTGTTCATCAAAAATTCATTAGATTAAAAAAAGTATTAGAGTTGAAGCATGAAAGAGAAAACAGAACTAAGAACAGTAGTCCACAGAAATTTCTGTTACACTCAAAATCAATGTACTGGCTCAGAAGGCAGAAATTCAGATAAATTTAGAAAACTCAATGCATATAAGGTATTGACAGCTTGGGGAGAAAAAATTTTAAAAATTCAAGCCCTACAAAATAGACTTTCTTTTTACTGAAAAATCTATACTGTTTTTGAATAATCTCCTCTTAAAATAATTTTAAAATTAGACACCAACTTTAAGAACCATAGAAAATAGAGGCATTATAAAATTAGCAGAAACCAATTTTTAAAGAATTAGTAAAAATCAATTTTTTTGACAGCTAGAGTTAGACAGTGAGAGAGAGAGAGACAGAGAAAGATCTTCCTTTCATTGGTTCACCACCCAAACAGCTGCTACGGCCAGAGTTACACTGATCCGAAGCCAGGCACTTCTTCCTGGTCTCCCTCACAGGTGCAGGGGCCCAAGGACCTGGGCCATCCTCCACTGCCCTCCTGGGCCAGAGCAGAGAGTTGTACTGGAAGAGGAGCAACTGGGATTAGAACCCTGCGCTCATATGGGATGCCGGTGCCACAGGTGGAGGATTAACCAAGTGAGCCACGACACCGGCCCCAATAAAAATAAATTTTCTGTATTAAATAGTTACTCATTAGAGTAACACAGCAAAATCAATGGAAACTAACTAATTTGTAAATAACTGAAAGAGATGGACTAATTTCACTTACAAAGAATAACTGTAAATAAGAAATGTTTACATCTGTTAACTGTTAACAGTGAGCAAAAGACTTATAACTACATAGGATCACAGACAAAAGAAAGATAGTTCATAGAAAGGGAAAATAAATAGGTCTTAAAACAGAAAAACAGGGGCCACTGCTGTGGCGCAGCAGGTTAACGCCCTGGCCTGAGGTGCCAGCATCCCATATGGGCGCTAGTTCAAGACCCGGCTGCTCCACTTCCGATCCAGCTCTGTGCTGTGGCCTGGGAAAGCAGTGGAAGATGGCCCAAGTCCTTGGGCCCTTGCACCCACGTGGGAGACCCAGAGGAGGCTCCTGGTTCCTGGTTTTGGATCGGTGCAGCTCCAGCCATTGCAGCCAGTTGGGGAGTGAACCATCGGATGGAGGACCTCTCTCTCTGCCTCACCTCTCTGTATGTAACTCTTTCAAATAAATAAATAAATCTTTTTTTTTTTTTTAAAAAGAAAAACAATTACATCATGTCTCACTTATCATTTATCAAAGATCCTTAAGTCTGATAATGCCCTGGAGGGCAAAGGTGTAGGAAAAGTTCTCCTCTCATATATCACTGGTGGGAATGCTAACTGTTAACACCACGGAGGGAAATAACACCATCAGCGATCCAAACTACGACTGCAGGGCTGGTATTGTGGCGCAGCAATAAAACCGCTGTCTGTGGTGCCAGAACTTCACATGGGCACCGGTTGAGTCTTGGCTGCTCCACTTCCAATACGGCTCCCTAATAATGTGCCTGGGAAAGCAGCAGCAGATGGCCCACGTCCTTGGGCCCCTGCACCCGCGTGAGAGACCTGAAAGAAGCTCCTGGCTCCTGGCTTCGGATCAGCCCAGCTCTGGCCATTGTGGCCACTTGGAGAATGAACAAGCGGATGGAAGATCTCGTCATTCTAACTCTGCCTTTCAAATAAATTAATTAATTAATTCATTTAAAAAAAAAACAACCTTACAACTGCACATACTACCTGACCCAGCAACCTCACTTTCAAGACAGTTTACCCTCTAGATACACTGGTCTCTACGGGAAATGACACACATCCAAAGTACCGGCTGCAGCAAGGTTTATAATGAGAAACATGAGCAAGAGACTAAACAACGTATAGTTCACCCATTCAAAGTAAAACTGAAGAGAAACAGGCAAAATAAAAACAGAAAAACAGGCCAGTGTTCGGGACAGCAGCTGAGATGCCCACCTCCCAAGTCACAGTGCTTGGGTTTAGGTCCCTGAGTGACTTTCAATTCCAGCTTCCTGGTGGGACACGCCCCCGGAGGCTGCAGGCAATGTCTAGAATGCTTGGATCTCTGCTACCCACGTGGGTGACTGGATTCTCAGCCTACAGCTTTGGTTGATCCAGTCCCAGCTGTTGAGGGCATCTGGGGAGTGAACAAGCAGGTGGGAGGTCACTTTCTGTCTTCCTCCACATCTGAAATAAAAATTTTTTAAAAAGGGAGACAGAAGGGCTGGCGCCATGGCGTAGCAGGTAAAGCGACTGCCTACAGTGCTGGCATCCTATAGGGACACTGATTTGTGTCTCGGCTGCTCTACTTCTGATCCAGCTCTTTGCCATGGCCTGGGAAAGCAGTAGAATTTGGCCTAAGTCCTTGGGCCCCTGCACTCATGTGGAAAACTTGAAGAAACTCCTGGCTTCTGGCTTTGGATCGGTGCAGCCATTTAGGGAGTGAATCAGCGGATAAAAGACCTAAATCTCTCTGCTTCTGCCTTTCTGTAACTTTGCCTTTCAAATAAATAAATAAATCTTAAAAAAGAGAGAGAGAGAGAGAGAGAGAGAGAGAGAGAGACAGTACCTTATAAACTGAATAGGCACTGAACTCCAAGTCACAAGCGAAAACAACTGAGGTACAGAATATGTACATAGTATTTATGTACTAGAGGGGAGGGAAAGGATATTTTGCTTGTGTGTGTGTGTGTATATATATATATATATATATATATGTAGGCTATACACATACATAAAATATTTCTAGAATGCCAGAGAAACTGGTAACACTGTCTCCAGGAAAGAGAACCAGGAGGCCAAGGTAGGAAAGAAAATTTCCTTTATACAATCTTTGTCATCCTCAGATTTGAGCCAGAACAATCTGTTACTCAAAAAAATTTAAATTTAAAAATATTAAAGAGAAGTGCAACTAAGTAAATAGTTAGAGGAATAAATAAGACAATGGATGATTCACAGTTAACTTGAGCTGCCACCAATCCATTCTGCAGCAGAAGCAGAAGCAGAAGCAACCAGGAAGAGAAAAGCACACTGCCCTTACTCTTCAGTCCTTTCACCAGTCCCTCCCCTAACACACAATATTACAAGACCTAAAGGATTTAACTTTAGTAAATGATTTCCTTTTACAGATATATTAGCTAAAATACATAATGTCTTTCTGAAAAGAAAAAATAAACATTATTTTAAGATCATATGTAATGCTAATGAAGTGCAGATTCTTATATGAGCAGCAGCCTGTCAGAATACAATCACTATTAAGATCAAGAGTATGTGAACTGGGCCAGTGTTACGGCACAGTGGGGAAAGCCAATTGCCTGCGACACCAGCATCCTGCCAGTTCAAGTCCTAGCTGTTCCATTTCTGATCCAGCTCCCTGCTAATGCACCTAGGAAAAATAAGGAGGGTGGCCCAAGTACTTGGGCCCCTGTGCCCAGGTAGGAGATATGAATAAAGCTCCTGGTTTCTGCCTGGCTCAGCCCTGGCTGTTGCGGCTCCTTGGCTCCAGTAGATGGAAGACTGCTTTATTTCAAATAAATAAATCTTAAAAAAAAAAAAAAAAAAAAAGAGCGAGGGAGCACTTGAGCTTTCAGATGGAAGCTAGCAAGTTGGTCTCCATTACCGAGCACTCTGGGGTTCTTCTTCTTCTTCTCCGTGCATCAGGGTCTGAACTAACTGAAGGATGCTCACCATATCCTGTCCACTGCAGAAGAAAAACAATTAGCATACTGGTGGAAAGAGTAACCCCTCCATCACTCTCCCACCATTTCTCTCATTCAAACTAGCTTTTGGTTTAAAAAAATACATTCTTTTTAGTTGAGGAGCTGCAAGAAAAAGAACGTGTTTTAACATAGTTTACACATTTTTAAAAGCAAACTTCAGATTCTAAACCAAATTCTTACTTGTGACTAATTCAATCTTCTATCCAAATATGAGCTTGATTTGTCAAAACTTTACAAGTCAGGAGCCGGCACAAGGGGTTATTAAGCCACAGCCAGCATCCAGCATAGAGTCCCTGATGCTCTGTTTCCAATTCAGCTTCCTGCTAATGCACCTGGGAAGCAGCAGAAGATGGCCTAAGTCGGGCCCCTGGCACCCATGTGGGAGATTTGGATGGAGTTCCTGCCTCCTGGCTTTGGACTGACCCAAACCTGGCTGTTGCAGCCTTTTGGGGAGTGAACCAGTGGATGGAAGATTTCTGCCTATCCCTGTCACTCCTCCTTTAAAATAAATAAATCTGTAAAAAAATTTTTTTTACCAGTCTTACTCAAGTAGTATTTCTAAACTGGTTCACATGAATCTTGGAGCACAGGACAGAGGAGATTTAATAAGCACATTTTAAAAGCCAGAAATCCTTATAAGATGCCACAAGCTCAGAGAAGTACCATGAGTACTCTGTGCCACTTGTATATCTAGTTTTCTTCCATGCACGAGTCTTGTCTGGACAAACAAGTTTTTTTTTTTTTTTTTGACAGGCAGAGTAGACAGTGAGAGAGAGAGAGAGAGAGAGAGAAAGGTCTTCCTTTGCCATTGGTTCACCCTCCAATGGCCACTGCGTCCGGCGTGCTACGGCCAGCGCACTGCGCTGATCCGATGGCAGGAGCCAGGTGCTTCTCCTGGTCTCCCATGTGGGTGCAGGGACCAAGCACTTGGGCCATCCTCCACTGCACTCCCGGGCCACAGCAGAGAGCTGGCCTGGTTGAGGGGCAACCGGGACAGAATCTGGCGCCCTGACCAGGAGTAGAACCCGGTGTGCCGGCGCCGCAGGTGGAAGATTAGCCTACTGAGCCCCGGCGCTGGCCACAAACAAGTCTTAAACATGCAATCCAATAAGCGTCATTTATTACCAGCTCTTCTCCAAGCTGGGACACTTGAGATTGGCTTGGAATGTAAATCAGTTTACTTCTACCCAAGGTATGTTACTAAATGCTCATTGCATGAAGTAGAAACTTTGAGAACACAAATGGCTAAAACAGTAAGCAATGGCAAAGTAACATGTGACAAGTGTGATGTAAAAGTATCATCCCTCCATTAGTGAGAGGATGACTAGTAACTTTTCTCTTAAAAACAAAACAAGGCCGGCGCCGTGGCTCAACAGGCTAATTCTCCGCCTTGCGGCGCCGGCACACCGGGTTCTAGTCCCGGTCGGGGTGCCGGATTCTGTCCCGGTTGCCCCTCTTCCAGGCCAGCCCTCTGCTGTGGCCCGGGAGTGCAGTGGAGGATGGCCCAAGTGCTTGGGCCCTGCACCCTATGGGGAGACCAGGAAAAGCACCTGGCTCCTGGCTCCTGCCATCGGACGAGCGCGGTGCGCCGGCCGCAGCGCGCCGTCTGCGGCGGCCATTAGAGGGTGAACCAACGGCAACGGAAGACCTTTCTCTCTGTATCTCTCTCTCACTGTCCACTCTGCCTGTCAAAAAACAAAACAAAACAAAACAAAACAAAACAAAAAAACACTGTCAAAACAATGTCTCAGAAACTCATCCCCCCCAAGGTGCTGACCATCAAATGACAGAGGCTCTTTCCCCTGAACACTGTAGAGATGAGGGCGGGCGGGCAGGGCCCCCCACCTTGAGGCACAGCTGGGTGCTGGTCACATGACAGTGAATAAGCTCTGGCGCCCACTGAGCCACTGCTGTTACAGAATGGTGAGGATGCAATCAGGGCAGGTAAAGCACATGACCAGTCTCAAATGTTGAACATTAGCACTGCTGTGTGAATACTCCTGACCAGCAGCTTTAAGGAGCTGTCAATCTTTAGTGAAACTTCTGTGCAATCAGGAGAACAAAGAAACCTTAAAGCCATTTGTCCCTTTCAGTAGAGCTGGGATGAAGGACTTCCTGTTCTGAACCGTAGAAAGCATTTTACACCTAAAGGGCACTGAATCAGCAGCATTCAGGTTATAAGAAGGAGTGACTATTATAAAATATTAGTATCTGGGTGTGTTAGATGTGACATCTATTGGCACACCACAATCCCTCTTCCATGCCTTTCTTTTGCAAACTTGTACAATTTACGTTAAGGTCAAAGGACAATTTAAGGGAGTTGTACTATTTACCCATATGCAGTTTCCTGGCTATAAAAAAAAAAAAGTTTGTCTCAGGGAAGCTGGGCTGGGCCTTTAATTCCAGATTGACTAACATCCTGTGACAATTCCTGTCACCTATTTTCCTGACATTTTCCCCACAAGCTGAAACCACACAGACTTTTCAGATTTGATTAGGTGGCAAAAAAAAAAAAAAAAAAAAAAAAAAAATCATTCTGCCAATAACTAAAGACTGTTTGAACTTTGTGTATTATAAAAATCATACATTTCAGCAAATTACAATGTCTCTCACAACAGCCCTTGTCTCGACTGTTGAGGAACATTTTTTTTTCATACTATTTGTTGAACTCTTTACTTAGTATAGTTAACCATATGTGTATACAGTTAATTGAGAATAGATCTTAGTAAAAAATAAGAATGGCAATAGGAGAGGGAGGAGGTAGAGGGGCGGGAAGGCGGGTACAGTGGGAAGAATCATTACATTCCTAAAGTTGTGCATATGAAATGCATGAAGTTTGTATTTCTTTAATAAAAGGTTTCTGGGGGAAAAAAAAGAATATGCAAGTTTCTTCTGAGAGTGCTCGACCCACCTTTTCTCAATAAAAGGTTTCAGTGAAAAAAAAATCTTTCTCACAATAAAACTCTACCAAACAGATTACAGGTTTCAAGGATAAACTAAGTATGAAACTCCCTTTGTAATTATCAACACCTGCATCCCCTGTGTGTTATGAGGTTGTGTTAAATTCTGAACGGGACAGGGCGGGAAGCTACCTGGCTAGGCAGTATCCCCAGCAGTACTACTGGCATGCCAGGTTTCTAACAGCACACTGCACACAGCTCTACTTAAACGTGCTCTCTGCTCACTAAAACTGAAATTGTAAATCAACAATGGTAAAATCTTGGTTTAAGAAAAACTTCCACCCTCACTAAAGAAGCGGATTTTCACTGTTACCTACCTGCCCGGGAGTGGCCCTGGGATATCCTCTGATACAAGCTTCTTTCCACTTTCATCCTCTGTTCTTCTAACGTAAAGGAAAGAAGGAACTGTTTACTTATCATAGCAAACTTCTAACATTTAAACATGTCCACGTTGCCTGTCTTCAAACACATCTACCATCTACCTCCCCCCCAGTTTTGGGTATAGTCTGAATTTCATGAAAAAAAAAAAGGAATATGAAGGAAAAAAAATCCAAAAAACAAAACCAACTCATTTCTTGGTCAGTTGATGCTCTGCGTGACCTGAATCTATAATAAGTATTTATAGGTTCAAATCAATATATTAAGTAAATGAAACTCATAACAGAACCGGAAATTACAAGTCCTTCCCCTCAATTTCAAAATCCTTTAATTACAGAGTACCTTCTCCCCAAGATAAACACCGATTTTAAAGTCAGCCAGGCCGTGAGACATTTCAAAGCCAAGACGTGTTTTCAGCAGAAGGAAGTCGAGCCGAGTCTCCCCAGCAGGTCGGACACGTTGCACAAGCTGCCTCCGCCCTGCGTGCTCACCTCTGACTGTCTTCTAGCATCTTCATGGCCTCCTTCAGGTTCTTCCCCATTTCAGCTAACGTGGGGTCCGCTATCTAGGACACACACCACAAGGCTGAATGTTAATAATACTCTACCACGTTTGCAACATATTTCATCCGCAGAAGGTAAATGCAAGTCCATTTTCTTTTGGATTTATTATAAAGCACACACAACTTGAACACTTCCAACAATACAAAAGTTTAACATAAAATAGGCCAGTGTTGTGGCACAGTGGGTTGAACTGTCACTTGGCCAGCATCCCATCCTGGAGCACTGGTCTGAGTTCCAGCTGCATTGCTAATGCACATGGGGAAACAGCTTCCATGCCAACTATGTGGGAGACCCAGATAAGAGTTTCAGGCTCCTGGCTTCCGTTTGGCCCAGCCCTGGCCGTTGCAGTCATTTAGGGGAACAAACCAGTGGATGGAAGGTCTCTGTCACTCTGCCTTTAAATAAAAACAAATTTTCAAAAAAAGAAAATAAACGTTCTACAATTCCACACTCAAGGGAAGCCGCTTTGAAACATGACATATCCATTTCCAAATTTCCATCTTACTCATGTACTCTGCGACTTGCTTTTCCCTACCGTAAACACAGTACTATGTCAGTGTGTCCACTTTACCATTCTATGGACATATCATAGTTTATTTAACTAGTTACAAACTAATGGAACCTCTGGGTCATTCTAGCTTGTTGCCATCAGAAGCAAGGTCCAGAAAAGTGTGGGTAATATGTTGTTTTACCTCTGCAGCAGATTGAAAAGACAACCTTTCCCAAAAAAGATCCTAACCCTAGGACCTTCGAATGTTTTCTTATATGGCAAAGCCCTCATAGATGTGATTAAGAGATGGTGAGATTACTTTGATTTATTCACGAGTCCAAAATTGTCATCACTCATATCCTTAAGACAGAGAGGCAGACGGACACCCTCCCCACACACACCCAGGAAGGCAGAGTAGAGAAATTTAAGATGTTGACTTTGAATAATGGAGTGATGTGGCCACACGCTGAGGAATGTCAGCAGACCCAGAAGCTGGAACAGGCAAGGAAGGGACTCTCTCCTAGAGACTCTGGAACACAGCCCTAATTCCAATCCAATGTCAACATCGTGATTTCAGCCCAGTGACTCTGATTCCAATTTCTGGCACCCAGAACTGGGAGAGAATACATTTCCACTGTGTTAAGCCACCCACTTTGGGACCATTTGTTACAGCAGCCAGAGGAAACTAATATACTCATCCATTAATCTGTCAGTGCTGTTATAGACAGAACATCCATCTGGAGAAAGCTGGTGATAGCTCCCTTGAGAGGGTGGATCTGGGAAGATGGACATAGCACTCGAAGACAGGGGTGGGAGGTCTTTTAAGTTCAGATCCTTTTGTTCCTTTTGGATTTTAGTACAATGTGTACATTTATCTCCTATCCAAAAAGTAAACGAAACATTTAAAAAAAATCTTGCAGAATTAAAGCATACACTTTCAATTTTATTTCTTCTTCCTTAATTTCTGCAGTGATTTTTAGGGAACAAATCCTGTTGCCTTTAATCTCTATATGGTATGAGTCTTGCTATAAAAAGCTGCAGAAACTTTTATTTCCATCTGTTCAAGTGTACTGCTTGCTTGAAGAAGGTTCCGTGTTTTCTCTCTTCTTTATATTGCCTATTAAACCAATATCTCCTATGGAACAGGTGTGCAACAAGTGTGTATAACATAGTATTACATTACCTAATCAATTTGTTAAATTCTACTCAAAACTGGCACCGTGGTGTAATACGTTAATCCTCCGCCTGTGATGCTGGCATCCCATATGGGCACCAGTTCTAGTCCTGGTTGTTTTTCTTCCAATCCAGCTCTCTGCTGTGGCCTGGGAAAGCAGAAGATGGCCCTGGGCCCTGGGCCCCTGCACCCACACTGGAGACCAGGAAGAAGCACCTGGCTCCTGGCTTCAGATCGGTGCAGTTCCGGCCGATGTGGCCATCTGGGGAGTGAACCAACAGAGAGAAGACCTTTCTCTCTGTTTTTCCCTCTCACTGTAACTCTACCTCTCAAATAAATAAATCTTTTAAAAAAAAAATTCTACTCAGTTTATCAATATAAGAATAAGAATCTGAAAATGCTTAATTCTAGAAGGGACCTTAGAGATCAAGCCCAGGCATATTGCAGCTGTGTTTTATCTGAGCCTTAAAACCTAGAAGGAACTCTGGGGAAGAAGGATTGCGGCTTTAGCTCCCCTCCTCCCATTAAGTAACTCAGTTCTGTTTGATATAGAGTTATATATATAACTTTTTTTTGTTTTATATAGAGATATATATATATAACATTTTTGCTTTATATAATTATATATACATATAAAAGTTACATCAAGAAACAGAAAATATGAAATAGCATGACAACTTCTGATTCTAGTCTTACATTTTAGAGGAGGGGAACCAAGACTCAGAGAGGTAAAGCGATTTGCCTGTGACATGGAGCTAACAAACGACAGCACCGTGCTAGAGCCCTGAGCCCCTGGCTCCTGTTTACAGACTCTTACATCACACTGATGCCCAAGAGGGCTCACAAAGTAATCGGGCAGCTTCACGACAGGTGTTTTCAATAAAACTCATAACTTAAATGTAAACCCCAAGACAGATTAGAAAGCAATCTAAAGAGGTCTCTGTGTTCTCAGTTAGTGATAAGAGTAGGAGGAACAGATAGTGATCAAGAGAATTTATCTTAGCTCCTAAGTTCTGGTCATATTTCTTATTATCCTCACTTCCTGTGATACTCCAATGTGTCCACTGCTATCTGGCTCAATGAAAAGATAAACAATTTTGCTTGATAATTCACATCTCCACACTTGATGCTGTTAACACCTGCCATGTCTGAACATCTTTGTGCCTTTTATCTCTAGCTATCCATTTAAATCACAACTCAAAATTGCCAAGAAATCCCTATGGAAAAAATAATTTGCACTGCTTCACATCTCCTTTATGATATCAATACTTTTTCTAGTGACACAGTGGGTTCACGCTGCCACCTGTAGCACCAGCATCCCATATGGTGCCAGTGCAAGTCCTAACTGCTCCACTTCCGATCCAGCTCTCTGCTATGGCCTGGGAAAGCAGCAGAGGATGATCCAAGTGCTTGGGCCCCTGCACCCGCAAAGGAGACCAGGAAGAAGCTCCTGGCTTTGGCACGGCTCAGGCCCAGGTGTTGCAGCCATATGGGGAATGAGCCAGCAGATGGAAAGATGGAAGACCTCTTTCTCTGTCTCCCTGTCTCTCCCTCCCTGGCTCCCTCCCTCCTTCTCTCTCTCTCTCACTCTGGCTTTCAAATAAATAAAATAGATCTTTAAAAAAATGCTTTTTCTAAACCAAAAATCCAGGTTTTTCTAATAGAAAGTTTTATTTATGGGGATACTGGGACAGAACCTTTGAAGCTGTGAGCCATTCTGACAAGCAACTGTCATTTACTACGATACCACCCATCCTTTTCTGTGAACTGTTTGATGCATGGTTTTTCCAGTATAGATATGTTTCCTGAAGACAAGGATCCAGAGTTCTATAAACTGTGACTTCTGGCCCAGCACTGTGGCACTGCAGGTTAAGCTGCTGCCTACAATGCTGGCATCTCATATCAGAGTGCTGATTCAAATTCTGGATACTCCACTTCAGATCTGGCTTCCTGCTAGTGCACCTGGGAAACCAGCAGAGGAGGGCCAAGTACCTAGACTCCTGCCACCCACATGAGACCCAGATGGAATCCCTGGCTCCAGGCTTCGGCCTGGTCCAACCTCAACCTTCATGCCCGTTCAGGGAGTGAACCAGCTGATGATTCACTTCCTCTTTTGTCTCTGTTACTCTGCCTTTAAAATGCATAAAATAAATCTTTTTTTAAAAAATTGTTTTATTTCTCTTACAGGTCCAAGGGTCTGAAGTTAGCCAATTTTCAGATTATTATATACCCAAGAAAAGGGGCCTGCCAGACTGGATAGCAACAGATTGCCTCTAAATGAACCACAGCAATTTTTCTGATAGATTGGGACAATGTTTTCCAGTTGAGAAAAGATAAAACAGTTGACTCAGTTTAGAAACCACTTTGAATGAACAATACATATTTTTATTTTAAAGATTTATTTTATTTATTGGAAAGATAGAATTACACATAGAGAGAAAGAGAAACAGAGAGAGATCTTCCACCCACTGGTTCACTCCCCAATTGGGTGGAATAGCTGGATTCGCCGATCGAAGACAGGAGCTTCTTCAGGGTTTCCCATGCAGGTGCAGGGACCCAAGGACTTGCTTTCCTAGGCCATAGCAGAGAGCTGGATCGGAAGTGGTGGAACAGCTGGGACTCAAAGCAGCGCCCATATGGGATGCCAGCACTACAGGCAGCGGCTTTACCCACTATGCCACAGTACCAGCCCCAATACAAATTTATAAACACTAGAATCACACGTAATGACAGGAGGCCACTGCAGCTTCATAACCCCCAACCCGCTCTGAACTTCTCTGAGCAACACTCCTTGAGAGTACTGGCTTACATTTAAGTGGTTCTCTTTCCTACTCTTTTATGGGGGTGAGGCAAGTGCTGGAGGTCCTGGGCAGGGAAAGTAGCACCTATAAATCTGGATAAATGTGAATATGATATGACTCCAATGCTGTAGACACTCACACACTAGTTGCATTAATTGGATAATCCAAAATACAGTGTTATTCAGTTGCAGGAAAATTTGTGTACTATGCACTAAGCCAAAAGTGCTCTAAGAAAAGTTATATATTTATTAACTGGTTCCTTAAAACTGCACGTACATAAGCTTCTACTGAAGGTAATCACTACTTTCTTTTTTTTTTTTTTTTTTTTTTACAGGCAGAGTGGACAGAGAGAGAGACAGAGAGAAAGGTCTTCTTTTTTTGCCGTTGGTTCACCCTCCAATGGCTGCCGCGGCCGGCGCACTGCGGCCGGCGCACCGCGCTCCTCGGATGGCAGGAGCCAGGAGCTAGGTGCTTTTCCTGGTCTCCCCATGGGGTGCAGGGCCCAAGCACCTGGACCATCCTCCACTGCACTCCCGGGCCACAGCAGAGGGCCGGCCTGGAAGAGGGGCAACCGGGACAGAATCCGGTGCCCCGACCGGGACTAGAACCCGGTGTGCCGGCGCCGCAAGGCGGAGGATTAGCCTGTTGAGCCACGGCGCCGGCCAATCACTACTTTCTTAATCATTCCTATCCTCAGTATATGTGATAGTGCTAGACAATGATGCTGTGATAAATATTAATAAACACAGCAGAGCAACAGCCAGATACAAACCTAAGTGAAGAATCAATTTTTTTCACGATGTCTATTATTCAATATACAGAAGGAGACGGTTTTATGATACTGAGAGGGAAAAAACAGCACTCCTAGGAAGAATGTCTTAATTTCTGCAGCCCTTAAAATGGAGCATAGAGTATGGAACAGAGTAAGTGTTCAGTAAGATTTAGGAATCTTAGAAATCACTTACTATATTACAAGCATTATGCTTTACATGCATTGCTTCCTGACTAACCCAAGATCACAGTCAGAATGCTTTGCAATGAGCGTTCAGTCTTCGTGAGTCTATAACTAGCACTCCTAACTACTAGGCACTCCTGCTTCTCAATTTTTTTTTTTTTTAATTGGACAGATAGAGTAAGACATTGAGAGAGAGAGAGACTGAGAGAAAGGTCCTCCCTCCATGGGTTCACCCCCCAAATGGCCGCCACAGCCAGAGCTATGCCGATCCCAAGCCAGGAACCAGGTGCCTCTTCCTGGTCTCCCATGCAGGTGTAGGCGCCCAAGCACCTGGACCATCCTCCACTGCACTCCCGGGCCACAGCAGAGAGCTGGACTGGAAGAAGAGCAATCAGGACCGAATCCGGCGCTCATATGGGATGCCAGCACTGCAGGCAGAGGATTAACCAAGCCACGGCACTGCCCCCCCCCCCGCCGCTTTTCAATTTTATCAAGTACATGAAGCAACTCATTCTTTGAAAAAAACTCTATTCTCAAAAATCATAACAAGTACTAGGTTTAGGGGCCAATATTGTGGAGCAAGCCACCACCTCCCTGCTACTCTGCTTCTGATCCACTTTCCTGCTAAGGTGTTGGGAAGGCAGCAGAAGATGGCCTTTGGACCTCTGCCATCCATGTGGGAGACTTGGATGGAGTTTCTGGCTCCTGGCTTTGACCTAGCCCAGATCTGACTGTTACAGCCAGTTGGGGAGTGAACCAGTAGATTGAACAATTTCTCTCCCTCTCTCTCTCTCTGTAACTCTGCCTTTCAAATAAATAAAATAAATCTTAAAAAAAAAAAAAAGGAACTAAGGATTCATTTTAAAGATAACACTGCTAAATGTTTGAACCCAGAAAAACAGTCTCTCCCTACAATAACACTTCTGTTTTATAACAGTCTCAACTGCCCTTATCATCCAAACTGGAGCAGTTTTAAAAGTGAAAGGGGTTACTATTAATAATTAAACCAGGGCAAAAAGTACAAACTGGGATGGTCTGTGCAAAAAGTTATCCTACCCTTAACTAACATGTTTACTTCGGATCTTAAATCATTATTCCAGGTGTTAGTGCTGTGGCATAGTGGGTAAAGCCACTGCTTGCTGCACCGACATTCCATATAGGCACTGGTTCGAGTCCCAGCTGCTCTATTTCCAACCTAGCTCTCTGCCATGGACTGGGAAAGCAGTGGAAGATGGCCCAAGTCCTTGGGCCCCTGCACTGACGTGGGAGACTCAGAAAAAGCTCCTGGCTCCTGGCTTCAGATCGGCCCAGCTCTGGTAATAGCGGCCATTTGGGGAGTGAACCAGTGGATAGAAGATGTCTATTTCTCTCTCTGCCTCTGCCTCTCTGTAACTCAGCCTTTCAAATAAATAATCTTATTAAAAAACAAACATTATTCCACCTAGCAAAGACCAGGAAATTTCTGTGATGGTGGTTGTTTATGGGTTAGAAAACATTATTTGAAGTAGTACACCTGCAGTGCAGGTGTCACCCACTCATCAATCTCAATACTCAAAGGTCACACAGAAATGTTACAAGAGATTTCTTTTTCCTACCTATAAACATTTCTGAATGTACTTTCCTTTACTTAAATCAGGAGTAAAATGACCTTATTAAAAATCTGGGGCTTATTTGAAATAATTTCAGGAAAAAAGGACCCTTTATTAACAAAGAATTCTATAGATTCCAACCATCACTTTGAGGCCAGTTGGTGTGCAGTATGTTTCCTTGCTGTCATTCCTACTGTCCCTCAGCAAGCCAAGCCAGGTTGTGACATACATGAATGTGGGGTGTTTTAAGATGCTTTTCTAGGGGCCAGTGCTGTGGTGTAGCGGGTAAAGCCACTGCCTGCAGTGCTGGCATCCCACATGGGCACTGGTTCAAGTCCTGGCTGCTCCACTTCCGATCCAGCTCTCTGCTATGGCCTGGGAAAGCAGCAGAAGATGGCCCAGGTCTTCGGGCCCCTGCACCCGTGTGGGAGACCCGGAGGAATCTCCTGGCTCCTGGCTTGAGATCAGCGCAGCTCTGGCTGTATGGCCAATTGGACAGTGAACCAAAGGATGGAAGACTGCTCTCTCTCTCTTTCTCTGCCTCTCCTCTGTGTAACTCTGACTTTCAAAATAAATAAATCTTAAAAAAAAAAAAAAAAAGATGCTTTTCTAGGAAGAGAAGCCATAACCAACAAGAGTTCCTAGGAACCCTTCTTACCCTGGATCCCTATGGCTTAAAGAGGCTTATAACAATTATACTATTTTTTTTTTTTTAAGATTTTCTTATTTATTTGAAAGTCAGAGTTACAGAGACAGGGGGAGGGACAGAGAGAGAGATATTTCATAGTCTGGTTCACTCCCCAGATGGCTGCAACAGCCGAGGCTGGGCTAGACTGAAGTCTCCTCTGGGTTTCCCATGTGGGTGCAGAGGCCCAAGCACTTGAGACAGCCTCCACTGCTTTCTCAGGCGCAATATCAGAGAGCTGGATCAGAAGTGGTGCAGCCAGCACACAAACCGGCACCCATACGGGATGCCAGCACTGCAAGCGGCGGCTCAACCCACCATGCCACAATGCTGGCCCACATACTATTTTTCTTAAATACTGCAGGAAAACTTTTATAGAGTGTGTATAACCACATTCACATTTCCTAATTACAAAATTGACAGATGTGTGCATTATTGAGAATCAGAAAAACAGCAATGTCTCTCACTAGGCTGTTTCAAGGTTCCTAGGAATCATTCAACTGTATGCTTGCCACAGACTGTGACCTTGTGAGGCAGCTCATTTTGTAAACCAAGTGTCACCGTTCACTCCTTTGTGAGCATTTATTGAAGAATCATTTTGACATGAGATGATTTTCACCCTTTTCAGTCGGTAAGAAAGATTAACATACCCTGTCGTGGCAGAAGAAGAAATATTACACGTGAAATGTTAACATTACTCAAAGTTTTCGCAATATAAATGTTAGAGGAAAAAGCCAGGCATCAAATGCAAGGCAAAGGAGTAAAGCAGGTCACGGAGCAACTTCCATTTTTCAAAGAAGCTGAAGGAAACTATAAGTTTATTTAGAATAAGGCTCTATAAATTAATGGAAAAAACTTTTATGTTTGCTTTTGGCTAGAATTAGATGACCTCTAATACTGGGACAACCCCCACCCTTATATGGAACATATTCCACTTTCTATTTTGTTCTATTCATTTTTTAACAAGATTTATTTATTTATTTTAAAGTCAGAGTTACACACACACACAGAGAGAGAGAGAGAGAGAGAGACAGAGAGACAGAGAGACAGAGAGAGAGAAAGGTCTTCCATCTGATGGTTCACTTCCCAGTTGGCCACAATGGCCAGAGCTGCACCAGGAGTCAAGAGCTTCCTCTAGGTCTTCCCATGCAGGTGCAGGTGCCCAAGGACTTGGGCCATCTTCTACTGCTTTCCTAGGCCATAGCAGAGAGCTGGACTGGAAGAGGAGCAGCTGGAACTAGAACTGGTGCCCATACGGGATGCTGGCGCTTCAGGCCAGGGCGTTAACCCGCTGCATCACAGCACTGGCCCCTTCTTCTATTCATTTTTAAAGAATTGCTGGTCCTGATCTACTGAAGTAATATAATATCCCACATACATGGTACAACCTGAAGTTTGAAAAGCAACCCATTTTAACAAATTTTTGCATTACTAATAATGGGGTAAATAATAACTTGCCAATAAATATTTTTTATGTTTACTAAGAAGTAGTCTCAAAATTAAAAAACAGTAGTAGAAAAATAATGAAAGGGGGTCTTTGGGGTCTACAATTTGGGCAATACTGAATTACATCACTTTTAAAATTTTCTCAGCCTTCAGCTATGCTTAACCAAGCTTTTGTATACACTTTCTTCAGTTAAACTAGCTTACCAAAATGTGACTTTAAAATTACACATTTACTTTTACATGAATTGGGAAGAAAAAATACCTTAAATTCCTGAATTCAGACATCACTGTTTAGCACAAATCAAAGGAAATTAAAAAGGGGTGAAGGAGGGCGGGGAGGGCTAAACTATAGTAATGAAAGGAGATCGATCAGAGACCCACTAAGAAGGAACGCAGGAGGCTTTTAGGGAGACAGATATCTTTCCTATCTTGATCATGCTAGTGATTATAAGACTGTTTACAACTTCCAAAACTCAGATTGTTGAATTAAAAAAATTGATTTTTTTATTGTATGAAAATTTCCCTCAAAAAAAGGAGGGTGAATTGATGTGAAGCCAATTTAAAATAAAATATTAGCAAATAACAGTATAGGTGGTAAACTGGTGATAAAATTCATAGACAGTACATGAATGACTTGTTTGAGAAATACAGTGCTCATCATTTAAAGAGAGGCAGCTTCTAGAAAAGGGGCAAAAATACTAAAACATAATTTAAATATATATATACATAAATCATAATATTCATCAATAACAGAAGTATGGGGGCTGGCATTGTGCTGTAGAAAGTAAAGCTCCCAGCTGCAAAGCCAGCATCACATCTGGGCACTGGTTTGAGTCCTAGATGCTCCACTTCTGATCCAGCTCCCAGCTAATGGCCCAAGTGACTGGGCCCCTGCACTCAAGTGGGAGACCCAGATGGAGCTCCTGGCTTCAGTCTGGCCCAGCCCTAGCTATTGCGGCCATTTGGGGAGCAAACTAGTGGATGGAAGACCTCTCCGTCTTTCACTGTAATTTTTCCTTTCCAATAAATAAAATATATTTTTAGAAAAAAAATAGAAGTACATAATACTGTAGTTTCAATAAACTTTTTTCAAGGGAGGAATGTTCATATTTGGGGGAGACGGGATTCTAGAATCAGTGAAAAAAAGAAAAACCAGCAGCTCATATCAGACAGAAGACCTTGGTGTTATAAAACGCCAGTTCACATCCTATGCATCAGACATATTAAAAAACCACGACAAAATCATGAGATTAAGCACCAAATACAGTTTCTGACATACCAACTCGGGGCTGCATTGTGGTGCAGCCGGTGAAGCTACAGCTTGCAGCCTCCCACGCTGGAGGGCTGGGTTCCAGCCCTGAATCAGCTCCCTGGGAAGGCAGTGGAAGACGACCCAAGCACTTGGGTACCTGCACCCACGGGAGACCGACACTGAACTCTAAACTCCTGACTTTGGCCTGGCCCAGCCTCAGTGGTTGTAGCCATTTGGGGAGTGAACCAGCAGATGGGAGCTTTCTCTCAAAAAATAAAAATAAAATAATGTAACAAAGCACTATTGTCTGTCTCTGTGTTTTAAGATTTGGATACTCAGGGCCAGTGCTGTGACACAGAAGGTAAAGCCACGGAATCAACACCAGCATCCCATATGGGCAATAGTTTGAGTCTCAGTTGCTCCTCTTCAGATCATCTCCCTGCTTATGGTCTGGGAAAGCAGTGGAAGATGGCCCATGTGTTTGGGCCCCTGCACCCACGTGGGAGACCGGGAAGAAGTGCCTAGCTCCTGGTTTCAGCCTGGCCCAGCCTCAGTTGTTGCAGCCATCTCAGGAAATGGAAGACCTCTCTGTTTCTCCCTCTCTAACTTTGTCTTTCAAATAACTAATTTTTTTTTTTAAGATTTATTTATTTGAAAGTCAGAGTTACACAGAGAGAGAGGAGAGGCAGAGAGAGAGACAGAGAGAGTTCTTCCATCTGATGGTTTACTCCCCAATTGGCCGCAATGGCTGGAGCTGTGCTAATCCGAAGCCAGGAGCCAGGAGCCTCCTCCGGGTCTCCCATGTGGGTGCAGGGGCCCAAGGACTTGGGCCATCTTCTACTGCTTTCCCAGGCCATAGCAGAGAGCTGGATTGGAAAAGGAGCAGCCAGGACTAGAACCAGCGCCCATATGGGATGCTAGCGCTTCAGGCCAGGGTGTTAACAGCGCCGGCCCTCAAATAATTCATAAAAACAAACAAATAAAAAGAACTGTATAGTCTTTTATTCCAGCTACCATTTTAGTTTTTATAACATTTATTTTTATTTGAGAGACAGAAATGTTCTATCTGCAGGTTTACTTCCCAAATGCCCACAACAGGTAGAGTTGGGCCAGGCGAAAGCCAGGAGCTGGGAACTCAATCCAGATCTCCCTTGCTAGTGGCAGGGACCCAGCTCTTTCAGCCATGCAATTCCAGTTCAATTTTGGAGTCATGATGTTGATAAGGATAATAGCTGGCTTTATCTTTCTGATCAGATCACCTGCTAACAAGTCCTAGGAACATTAAAGAAGCCTGTGTGAGTGAAAGTCATTATATCTAGTGACTGTAGCACACCTCTCTTTAAGCAGGTTTTTTTTTTTTGTCCCAGAGTAAGTGTGTTTTTCCAGATGAACTAGTGAAGTTTTTAGAAATAGACCTACCTTTTGTGCACTATTAAAGTATAATTCTGAATTAAATAATCTACTTAGAGAACCTCTTTCACACAATCTTTCAGGTCACTCACTGCATGCACCCCCTATCTGCTTGTTTAATGCCTGCGGTTCCACCCCTCCTTACCAAACATGGATCTGCCTAAAACTGTATCCCCTTTACCAGAAGCTAATATTCCAGAGGGGCCACGTCAATTCACCCCAAGTCTCCTTTCGCACTCAGCACTTGGCTTGGACCATAGTTGAACTTTGACTAACAAAAACCGTAATTAAAACAGGTTTCTACTTTAGGTGAAGACAAAGGACAGTAAACTCAAGCAACTCCTACCTAGAATTATAACTCATAATCCCGGATACAGAACATGGAACTGGGAACCACCAAGAGCTCTGCTCATGACCACCCCTGCCATCTTGATTAACTCAAGAATCACCAAGACCATACATTTTAGGATCAGGAAACTTTGTACCACCACTGAGGCCCATCAGTTGTCCCTGACACTCAGCATTACATGATCATTTGCTGCCATTGCTCCCATACGTGTGCATGCAAAACCCTCACAGTATCACGTTGTAGGCATCAGCTAGAAATGAACACTAAGGTCACAGTCTATCACAGAAGTCCTCCCACTTGGCCGGCGCTGTGGCTCAACAGGCTAATCCTCCGCCTTGCGGCGCCGGCACACCGGGTTCTAGTCCCGGTCGGGGCACCGGATTCTGTCCCGGTTGCCCCTCTTCCAGGCCAGCCCTCTGCTGTGGCCCAGGAGTGCAGTGGAGGATGGCCCAGGTGCTTGGGCCCTGCACCCCATGGGAGACCAGGAAAAGCACCTAGCACCTGGCTCCTGCCATCGGATGAGCGCAGTGCGCCGGCCGCAGCGCGCCGGCCGTGGCGGCCATTGCAGGGTGAACCAACGGCAAAGGAAGACCTTTCTCTCTGTCTCTCTCTCTCTCTCACTGTCCACTCTGCCTGTAAAAAAAAAAAAAAAAAAGAAGTCCTCCCACTCTACATGAAGAAGTGGCATCTATTCACAGAAACTGGTCGTTTCAAGCTTGCCTAACAGGTTCTTTTCTCACTTCTCAACTAAAGAGTAAGAATATAAATGAATATAAATTCTGCCAGTTCTTATCAGTAACTTATGACCATTATGTTCCATTCAAGCTACTCTTACTGCTCTTTACATACTTTTTAAAAAGATTTATTTATTTATTTGAGAGAGTTACAGAGAGAGGTAGAGGCAGACAGTAGAGGTCTTCCATCCACTGATTCACTCCCCAAATGGCTGCAACAGCCAGAGATGAACAGATCCAAAACCAGGAGCTTCTTCCTGGTCTCCCATGTGGGAGCCATCTTCTACTACTATCCCAGGCCACAGTTGAGAGCTGGATGGGAAGAACAGCAGCGGGCACTAGAACCAGCGCCCATATGGGATGCCAGCGCTTTAGGCCGGGGCGTTAACCCACTACGCCACAGCGCTGGCCCTCATTATATACTTCTAGCATCACTCTAAGGTAATAAATTCCCAAAACCAGGTCCGAAGTAGTAAAAAAACTTAGTTCCTGATGAAAACAAGAATTAAAAATGGGCTGAGTTGTAATTAGCCTCTTTCAGAGCTAAGACTTAGACAGAACAAGTACACTAAACTGCCCACCCTGGAGGGCACTCCATTAGACCTTTCTTTGGTGATGGAAATCTGCATCTGTGTTTCCAGCGGGCCAGCCCCAAGTGATATGTGCCTGTGGCTAGCACCGTACTTTCCAATAGAAGAGAACTGATATTACTGAGAATGACGGGCCAAGTAACAGCAGATGAATTTTAAATTTTATTTAATTTTAATTGCTAAATGTGGCAAGTGGCTAACAAATGTGAACAGTGCAGACCTAGATTCTCATTAATTTTGGACCAGAGGCTGTTCCTCTAGCCCTGGCAGACAGTTTCTGTCACCTGGAGACCTTTTTAGTTGTCACAACCTGGGAGAGCATCCAGTAGGGCAAGGCCGGGGATGTTGATAACCATGCTACAATAAGGCAAAGGAAGGCCCCTCACAGACCACTGTCTGCTCAATATATCAGGAGTCCTGAGGTTGAGAAACTACGGTTCTACAAGTTTAAAGTAGAAGATTTTTACCGAAAAGTCTATGTGTATAAGCTGAGTAATTTAAGATTTTCACCATCACAGTAATCAATTCCTGTGGCATCTTGTTTACTTGAAAATTAATGTAAGTAAATGTCAGACTATTTTAGGGTCTTACTCTTTAGGAGTTGGACATAGTGTTTATAGGGTGACTAGGGCTGAAGCCTCTTCTACTCTGCTAGTTTGAATTCCTTGCCTCCTCAATATATGTAGTTTCTTGAAAAATTACTAATTTCAGATACAAGAGAACTGATACTTCCGTAAAAGAAAAGCAAATCAAGACAGTGGCTCAGTCATCCCAGGTCTGCGTGTTTACATACTCGTATTACCTAAAGAAAAAGCAAGGGTACAGAATTACATTCAGGCAGCTGGCACTGTGGCTTAGTAGGCTAAGCCTCTGCCTGCAGAGCTGGCATCCCATGTGGGTGCCAGTTCACATCCAGGCTGCTCCTCTTCCAATCCAGCTCCCTGCTAATGTGCCTGGGAAAGCTGTGTAAGATGCCCCAAGTGCTTGGGCCCCTGCACCCCCGTGGGAGACCTAGAAGCTGCTCCTGGCTTCAGATCAGCTCAGCTCTGCCATTTGGAGAGTGAACTAGCAGACGAAAGACCTTCCTCTCTGTTTCTCCCTTGTTCTGTAACTCTACTTCTCAAACAAATCTTTTAAAAAAAATCATATTCATACCAAAAGAAATACATAGTGATTCTACTAAATGATAGCAGCATAGTATATCTTAGAGTGAGGTATTACTTGAAATTTTAGAGGCTGAATATCAAATAATACTGTAATTTCTGTAGCTAGTATAAATTATGGAGGGATCAATTTTAATGGGATCATTCAGAATCGCTCAAATAACTGTCAAGTTTGTATTAGTAACGTAGGATTTAACCTGGAACAGCCTATTCCTGAACTAAACAGGAATAATGGACGCAAGTGATGTTTCCTTTGACTCTTTTTTTCAAACACAAAGCCATCACCATTGATACTACATCAAATCATTTTCTGCTCACTTAGCACCAACAAAAATTACTCTTTATATCTAAGTCCCTCTAATACTTCATGGGATATAAAAGTAAGACGCGGCTCTAGTTCTTACAAAGTTTTCACACTGGCCTGAGGCAGAGGCTTCCAGCCAGCATGTTTTGAATTCACTGTCAATTCTATGAATGCTCTGGCCGTAAGCACCTCAGATCTTCATCTGGAGAGTGAATCAGGCCTTTCATCATCAATTAACATTTAGGGAGCAACCACTGCAATCCACTGATCAGATGTCAGAAAAGTAACATTTACAGCAGGATTCCAGCCCACTCTGTTTTGCAGAGCCGCCCTATAAAGAGCTATTCCTGGAGAAAACATCGCACCAGTTCTTCGGGTTTCTAACTGAAATGACACAAAGCTCACTCCATCTTACGAAACTGGAAACAACACAAAAGGGGTATTTTAGCATCATCTTGTGTTCAAAGAATGGCGTGCCACACAGGACCTAAACCAAGGTGTCCCCGGGGAATCCTCTGATAAGTGTGGGGGCTGTTCTGTCGGACACACGATGTTTAGCAGCCAATGTGGTCTTTTCCGACCGAGTACTAGCACCTTCCCACCCCGGTGACAATCAAAAATATCTGCAGAACACGCCGAACGCCCCCTGAGGAACAACACGGCCAGGCGGCTGAGAACCACTGATCTGGACAGAAATTCAAAGCACCCAAGGGTAGACACTGTGCTAATCAGAAGCCTGGAAAAACTTCACTCCCAGCCAGAAAAGCAGGTAACACTCACCACCGACAGAGCGCTTGGGGTTGCGGGGACAAGTGCGTATTTTCTTGATTGATCTCTACCCAACAAGCCACCACGCGAAAACATCAGCTTCTACAATTACTGCCTTCAACTGTTCACTACAGCAGGAGCTGCACCCACAAAGACGAGTGCCAGTTCGAAAAGTAAAACCAGCGTTGCTCCCGAACTCCACAAGGGCGGGAAACGGAGCCTGCGTCCCACCGGACACGCAGAATCCCAAGCTGCAGCACCAAGGAGGGCTCCGAGGAAAGGCAGGAACCCACGGAGAAAAAGCAAGCCCCAAATCGAGGACAATCGGAACAGCCAGCCAGGTGCATCACGCTGCTAGCTGCTCCCTCGCGGCAAAAAAAAAAAGGAGGCGGCGCTGCTACTCGGGGGTCGGGGGGAGTTCGGGTTCACGCGGGGGTGCCCTCCTCGCCACCGGCAAGAGCACGCCACGAAGTTGTGGAGCAGCTGCGAACCCCGACACCACGTCCACGCGCACGCAACACCCACCCCCTCTTCTGCATCCCGGCGTTCGCAAGCTGCAGCATTGGGATCACGTGGGGGAACCTGTTAAACACGCAGAGCCCGGTCCCGGTCCCGCCCCCCAAGCTTCAGCCCCCAGAGCCGAAAAGCTGGGTTTTCACCAGGGGCCCCGGGTGACTCCTACCACCGCTTCCCAGACATTCTCTTCCTAAATTGGAGCCCCCCGCCCCCCGAAAACCTACAGGTGTGCAGCTGGCTCCCAAACGGCTGGCGCTGCTTCTTGCGGCCGCTCCTGTCATCCGCAAGGCCGGCGGAGCCCAGGCCGGCCCCTCGCAGGACACTGCAGGGCCCAAGGTCGGCCCCGCGGCCCCCGAACTGGGCTCCGGGCCCTCCGCGGCCGCCACAGAAGCCGGTCCACCCTCTGGCGGCCGAGAGACACAGGCCCCGGCCCTGGCCCCGGCCCCGGGGAGGTGACCAGGTCCTCGCCGCGAGCGCAGGGCCGGACGACCCCCGCGGCCAGGCCTTCTCAGCTGGGGCCCAGGAACCCCCGGCTGGCCTCCCCAGGTCACAATGGCAACTCGCGACGCGGAAACAGTCGCCCCGGCAGCGGCGAGGGCCCCGAGCCGCAGCGCCGCCCACCCACCCCCGGCCGCCCGTACGGACCTTCTCCAAGGATGCGTCCATGGCGGAGGCGGCCGGCAGAGTCCAGTGCTGGCCCGGCGGTCCCGCGCGCTACTTCCGCCTCCCGCGCCCGGCCGCGGTTTCCACGCTGGCAGCGCTGACGTCTCCCGCGCCCGCGGCCGGCGGGGCGGAGAGGAGGAGGAGCTGCCCGGGGGCGCCGCGGGGCGGGGAACCTGCGGGTTGCGCGGGGGCGGGGCGGGGCGAGGCGTGGCCCCGTGAGGTGGGCGGGGCCCTCTAGGTTTCCGTACCCGGAGTCACGCCTGGCAACCCTAACGCGCCCAGGTGAGCGGGGGAGGATGGATGGCGGAGCACTCCGAAATCACTCTTTTCAGGAGCATTCCGCAACCAGAGAGGCAGGAGTCTACTAATCATAAATTATCACTCCTCAAATAAAAGATTGGAAACCATAGCGCACCTCCGGGCGCCGCTTCCAAGTTCCCCCTCACCCTAGGCACCCCTCAGGAATGGAACCATTCCCCTCAGGGGGCGGGGCGAGCGAGCACCCTTGCGCACGCGCTGTAGCTAGGGCGTCCCGGGCGCTCTGGGATTTGGGGGGTGGGGTGGTTTCGGGGATGGGTGTCTCTGTGAAGACGAGGATCGGAGATGAGGTGCACTGCGGAATTCTAGGAAAGATGTTGAGACAAGTGGTTCGGCCGCCTCCTTCGCTGTCGCCATTATGGCTTGTCACGGGATGGGCATAATGATGATGACGACAATGCAGCAGCCCGGCGCAGTGGAGGTCCCTGTTCCGTGTCTCGGTGCCCGCCTGGGTAAGATTCAGACCGCAGGGCCCCGACTGGGCCCTGACGGCGGGCGGTCCCGGGCCGCCTCAGCACGGTCCTGCTGGGGCCCGAGGTGGGCACGTCGGCGGAGGGCCGCTCCTGTTCCTACGCCGCGTTTCGTCAGTTGCTGGGCTGTGTGAATAAAACCGCTTTCAAGGCAAGGAGGCTTCGCGTGCTGGCTCGCAGTTGCTGTAGAAACTACTCCGCAAACCGGAGGAAGGATCCACCTCAGTTAAATACACTTCTGCTTGAGCAAAACAGATCCCCCCCCCCCCCCGCGTGTATTTTGAAATTGTTCCAAACTTTCGTAAAAGTTGGAAGAGCTGTCCAGTGAACAACCATGCTCGCACTGCCTACATTCTAGGATTAACTTTTTCCTGTATTTGATTTACCACGTGTGTTCGTCTCGGCACACTTCTCTCCTGAACTCCGTAGCGTGGGTGATTTGGGGCCGGAGTTGTGAGCCATCCATGTCCTCAGTTCTGGTTCGAGTCCCAGCTGCTCCACCTCTGATCCAGCTCCCTGCTGATGCGCCCGGGAAGGCAGTGGAAGATGACTCAAGTCCATGGGAGACCCGGATGAACTCATGGCTCGTGGTTTGGGCCTGGCCCAGCCCCACTGACTGCTGCCATCTGGGGCAGTAGATGGAAGATCTGTCTCTGTCTCTCCCTCTCTGTAACTCTTACTTTCAAATAAATAAATCTTAATTGAAAACAGCATGAATAAATTGTTATTTGCTAATACGCTGTAACCGTCCTTCCTCTGCGCTATGAAAGGAACGCCCTGAGACAATAAATCCTCAGGGTCCCCTCCAAAACACAACCCCAAGTTCCCTCACCCAAGAAAGAATGACCACTTTTTACTTTTATGGTAATCACTATATATATATATATATATATATTTAATTATATATATATTTAATTATTATATATATAATATATATATAATATATATATATAATATATATATATTATATATATAATATATATATTATATATATAATATATATATATTTTATATATATATATAATATATATATTATATATATAATATATATATAATATATATATATAATATATATATAATATATATATATAATATATATATTATATATATATTATATATATTATATATATATATTATATATTATTATTATATATATATATATATATTTAATTATTGATTGACAGAAAAGAGAGAGATCTTCCATCTGCTGATTCACTGCCCAGTGGCTGGAACACCTAGGGCTGGGTCCTGTCAAAGCCAAGACCTTGGAACTCCATCCAGTTCTTCCACATGGGGGAGCTCTTGGGCCATCTTCTGCTGCCTTCCCAGGTGCATTAGCAGGTTGCTGGATTGGAAGTGGCGCGGCCGGAACTCAATTCAGCACTCCAACATGGAATACAGGCATTTCAAGGGGTGGCTTAACAAGGTGCACCTCAACACTGGCCCCAGTAATCATTATTTACACAGTAGGTCTGTGGCACTGTGGTTTCTGCATCCACAGATTCAACTAGCTTTGGAATGAAAATATTTGGGAAAGAAAATTGCATCCAAATAGTTACTTTCTTCTTGTCATTCTACTTTAATGTAGTAGAACAATCACTATAGCATTACATTGTCTTAGGTATTGTAAGTAATCTAAGGATGATTTAAAGTGGATAGGAAGATTTATATGGGTTATATGTACCATTGTCACATAAGAGACTTGAATGTCTACAGAGGTTGGTGGACTCAATCCCAACAAGATAATGAGGAGCAGCTACTTGTATTTTCCTTGGAATTTTATCACCCAAACATGTATCCCTAAACACTAGCTTTGTATCTTTTTTTTTTTTTAAGATTTATTAATTTATTTGAAGGTCAGAGTTACACAGAGAGAGGAGAGGCAGAGAGAGAGAGAGAGAGACCTTCCATTTGCTGGTTCACTCCCCAGATGCCCGCAATGGCTGGAGCTGCACCAATCCAAAGCCAGGAGTTTCTTCCGGGTCTCCCAGGCAGGTTCAGGGGCCCCGGAACTTGGGCCATCCTCTACTGCTTTTCCTAGCCACAGCAGAGACCTGGATCAGAAGTGGAGCAGCCGGGTCCCGAACCAGCACCCAGATGGGATGCTAGCACCTCAGGCCAGGGCGTTAACCCGCTGCGCCACAGCACCGGCCCCTGTATCTTTTTTTTTTTTTTTTTAAGGATGTATTTTATTTATTTGAAAGGCAGAGTTACACACACACAGAGATTTTCCATTGGCTGATTCACTCCCCAAATGGCCACAGCAGCCAGGGCTGGGCCAGATCAAAGCCAGGAGCAAGGAGTTTCTTCAGGTCTCCCATGAGTGTGCAGGGTCCCAAGCACCTGAGCCATCTTCCAGGCACATTATCAGGGAGTGGGCTTGGAAGTGGAACAGTTGGGACTCAAGCCAGTGCCCATGTGGGATGCCAGCCTCGCAGGCAGCAGCTTTACCAGGTATGCCACACCACCAGACCCAAGCTTTGTATCTTTTCTGTCCATTTTCTTCTGTAGGTTTCCCTGTCTTTTTTTCCTCCTTTGCAATTGGTTTGTTGAAGATACCAGATTATCAGAATTTCTCTTAGTTTCTATTCTCCTCCCCATGTAACTTAGCTGGATCTAGGCTTATCAGATTCAGGTTTGCAGCTGGGGAAATAGAGGAAACGTTGAGCTCTTCCTCAAGAGGCCCACAGTGCCTGGTTCTTTCTTTTCTTCTTCTTCTTCTTCTTTTTTTTTTTTTTGTGTGTGTTTTAAAGATTTATTTATTTATTTGAAAGTCAGAGTTACACAGAAAGAGAAGGAGAGGCAGAGAGAGAGAGAGGGAGGTCTTACATCCACTGGTTCACTCCCCAATTGGCCGCAATGGCCGGAGCTGTGCCGATCTGAAGCCAGGAGTTTCCTTCAGGTCTCCCACGCGGGTGCAGGGGCCCAAGGACTTGGGCCATCTTCTACTGCTTTCCCAGGCCATGGCAGAGAGCTGGATCAGAAGTGGAACAGCTGGGACTCGAACCGGCACCTATATGGGATGCCGGTACTGTAGGCAGCAGCTTTACCCTCTATGCCACAGTGCCGGACCCTCTTTTGGTTGTTAACAGGCACTAATCTTTTACATTTATGAGGAGAGTGTAAATTTTCCAATACCGAATACTTTTTTGATACCTCGGGAAGGTTTCCAAAAAGTAGAATCCAATAGGATTTCATATCACCCTACTTTTACATTTATTTTAGCAGAACTTCAGACTTGTAAGAAATTTACAAGAATATATAGAATTTTCATAGTCTTTAATTCTCCAAATGTTAACATTTTACCACTTGTTCTCACTTTTTTTTTTTTTTTTTTAATTTGAAAGAGTCACAGAGAGAGGTAGAGACAGAGAGGTCTTCCATCTGCTGGTTCACTTCCCAGATGCCCGCAACAGCCGGAGCTGCGCCGATCCGAAGCCAGGAGCTTCTTCTGGGTCTCCCACGTGGGTGCAGGGGCCCAAGGACTTGGGCCATCTTCTACTGCTTTTCTTTTCTGTTAGAATCACTTTTATTAAAAAGGTGAAATGTAACTTTTGGTGAGGATGTGGAGGAAGGAAAACCCATATACACTGTTAGTGCAAATGTAAATTAGTACAGCTGCTATGGAAAACAGCACAGAGGCTCCTCAAAAAGTTAAAGCTACAACTACCATATGCCCCAACATTCCCAAAACTGGGTAGAAGAATATATCCAAAGGAAATTAATTCAGTATGTCAAAGAAATATCTACACTGCTGTTATTTGTAGCATTATTCATAGTAGCCAAGACATGGACCCAACCATCAAATGCCGGTCATCAGATAATTGTGTAAAGAATATGTGGTATATACAACACAATGGAATGCTATTCAGCCTTATGAAAAAGAGGGGAAGAATCCATCAGATAATGTAGATGAGCCTGGAGGGCACTGTGTTAAGTGAAGTAATGCTGCTTTTCTTAATCATTTCATAGTCAGTTACAGATATGATGATGTCCTTTTTTTTTTTTAAAGATTTATTTATTTATTTGAAAGTCAGAGCTACACAGAAAGAGAAGGAGAGGCAGAGAGAGAGAGAGAGAGAGAGAGAGAGAGAGAGAGAGAGAGGTCTTCCATCCACTAGTTCACTCCCCAGTTGGCCACAATGGCCAGAGCTGTGCCAATCTGAAGGCAGGAGCCAGGAGCTTCCTCTAGGTCTCCCATGCCAGTGCAGGGGCCCAAGGACTTGGGCCATCTTCCACTTCTGTCCCAGGCCACAGCAAAGAGCTGGATCAGAAGTGGAGCAGCCGGGACATGAAAATGATGTTCTTTCAAAGCTGCATACTTCAATGTTTGTTCTCCCAAAATAAGGTACGACCAATAAAATCAGGAAATGAACATTGATAACAATATTATTTTCTTTTTAAAAAAATTATCTGAAAGTCAAATTTGTGTGTGTGTGTATATATATATATATAGAGAGAGAGAGAGAGAGTGCGCACTTCCCTCTGCTGGTTCACCCCGCAGATGGCTGCAACAAACAGGATTGGGCCAGGCCAAAGCCAGGAGCCAAGAGCTTCATCTAGGTCTCCCACATGGGTGACAAGGACCCAAACACGTGGGCCATCTGTTGCTATTTTTCTCAGGCCATCACCAGGAAGGTGGATCAGAAGTGGAGCAGCCAGGACAAGAACCAGTGCCCATATGGGATGCTGGCGTCACAGGCAGCAGCCTTACCTGCTGTGCCACAATGTTGGCCCAATTCTATTTTCCAATCGGTAGACTCTTCAGACCTTGACAGTTATCCCAATAACGCCCTTTATAAGAAATGAAAGTCTAAAATAATGTTATCTGGAACAGTCCCTCAGTCTTAGTGTCTTGCAACTTCAGACTTTTAAATCGAGGGTAAGAAAATAAAGTGAATTACACTTTTCCCTTGTTGAAATGAAGCCCACAAGAGCTCAGATTGTAGCTCCAAGACCCAAGTACAGCTGGGCTTTAAAAGCAAACCAACCAGCCAACCAACCAACCACCCACAAGCCTGGGCTCTTAGAGACGTGTGAGTGAAATCTGCTTGCTGCTAGGGCAACTTACCTCTTACTGTCTTAGTTTCCTCACCTGTTAGCGTCTTCACCTTCCAGTATTCATCATTCTTACAGTTCTCACATAAAAGACAAGGCCACGGCCCTTCCAGTTCTGCACATGGTCTGTCTTTCCTCATCACACATGCTGTGCCTCCGCATTTCGATCTGGCTCCTGCCGCTGCCTCAACTCCATCAAACAAACCTCACAAAGTTCATCTCAGTCCGTTCTCTCCAAGTTCTTTGTCTCGCTTGCAAATAGAAATTGACAAGAGGTTACTGGGCAATGCAGATGAGCTTTAGTGGTGGTTGATGCTGGAAAACACGGGAGACAGCATGGCAGGAAGAGCCTCCCCTGACTGGCCCCAGACTGGAGCTGTGCAGGTGCTTCCGTGGGGTCTTGGAGAGGCGTGCAGCTTTCTCCTGAGCACACAGCACTTCCATTGGCACCTGGCCCTGTTCTGGCTCATCCCTCTCAGCACTAAACGCTTTGGTTTGCACCTGGCTTGATGTCCTGCACAGGTGCTGTATTTTGTGTTGTGTTGTGTTTTTTTTTTTTTTCACACAACACTTCGTGGCCACATGGGGGCTTTTCTGGGCCTCTTGTGGATTGGGGAAGTCCCTAAGGGACAGTAGAGGGTCTTCTGCGGTTAGGTTCTGGTTGGTCCTAGCTCCTGATTGGTTTGGAGCTGGAGATGGACACGTGTCAGGTTGGGAGGGCCTTGACGGGTGGGTGAGTCCTGTTTCTATCCAGTCTCACTCAGCTGCACTCAACCAAGCAGGTGGCTCCCTCTTTCAGACTTCGAGGTTCCTGGCTTCCTCTGATATGAAGCTCTCCTGCTGTGGCTCTCTCTGCCCGTTCCTTCTCAATCTCTTTGGGGTTTCATCTTCCCCTACCCGACGTTTAATGGTTGGATTTCCTTAGCACTCAGCCCAAAAGTCGTTTCAACTTATTTTTCTATACACTCATCCTCTGTACCATCAGTGATCGCCTAGCCTTATACCTTGTTAACAGGTTGTAAAATCAATTTGCTGAGTTAAAATGCCAGAGGGTAGGCTGTGGTTTTGGAATGGGAGGCTAAGCTGCTGCTTAGGAAGCCCTCATCCCATATCAGAGTGCTGGTCCCAGTCCCAGTTACTCTACATCCAATCCAACTTTCTGCCAGTGCACCTAGGATGGCAGTAGAAGACCCACGTGGGAGACCCAGATGGAATTCCTGGTTCCTGGCTTTGATCTGTTGCAGCCATTTGGTGGAGTGAACCAGTGACAGAAGATCTCTCTCTCTCTCTCTCCTCTGTTGCTCTGCCTTTCAAATACACAACTATTTTTTAAATGATACAGAATAAAAAATTTCAAAGTTGATCACACAGAATATGGATAATTAGGAACCAAACCAAATGCCCATCAACAGATTAGGAAATGGAACACTTTTTCTATGAAAGGCCATGTAGTAAATATTTATTTTAGGCTTTTGCAGTCTCTGTTGCATGGTGGAACTCTGAAGCATGACCATGGCCACAGACCCTATGTTAAAAAACGAGTGTTGCTAGGGTCCTATAGAGCTTTATTTATGAACACTGGATTTTTGAATTCATTTAATTTTCAGCTGTCATTAAATATACTTTTTTTGATCCCCACACCTCCAACCATTTAAAATTCGGAGCCATTCTTGCCCCTCTGGCCTCCATGTAAACAGGTAATGGGCCAGGTGTGCCCCACAGGCTATGGTTTGCTGTCATTAATGCATCACAGAGACATCGTGCCACGTGAAAGAAGCTGGACACACATGAATGTACATACTGTGTGAATTCACTCAAATGGAATTCTAGAAAATGCAAACCAGTCTAAGAGGACAGAAATCCTTGGCCCAGGGTAGAGGAGAGGTTGACTGCCATGGGGTGCTAGGACATATTTGGAGATGCTAGAAATTCTGTTTTAATCATTGTGGTGGTTCCATGGGCATTTGTGAGAAACTTCAAAAAGTTCATGAGGGTCTTGCGCTGTGGCGTGTAAGGTTAACACTCCACCTGCAGCGTCAGCATCCATATGGGTACTTATTCAAGTCCCGGCTGCTCCTCTTCTGATCCAGCTCCCTGCTAATGTTCCTGGGAAAGCAGTGGGAGATGGCCCAGGTGCTTGGGCCCCTGTACCCAGGTGAGAGACCCGGAAGAAGCTCCTGGCTCAGCCCCAGCCATTGTGGCCATTTGGGGCCTTCTCTCTATGTCTCTGCCTTTCAAATACATATATATATATATATATATATATATATATATATATATATAAAGTTCATGGAAAATTGGAATAAAAATTTAAGCTTATTTTAGTGCAAAAATAATTTTGAAATCCATATATAGTGTTTTCATAACCTTTCTGGAGGCCCCTTGAAGGCTTAGATTTCAAAACTGTTTCTCACTAAAACATCTTTTAATTCCGTGCTCCATAGACTTTGTGAAGTACCTTATACGTTTGTCAAGCCTCACTGAACTGCACATGGGATACCAGAATATTTTGTCATTGCTACCACATGCTTCTGAAGGGCCATCTCTGTCCTGAAATATTGAAAATATTTGTTCGGTGCTAACTAACTGGAAATAGAAGCAAACAAAACCAATCTACCTACGATAAGTCATTGGTTTATTATTAATTTCCGAGACCTTAGGAGAGTGCTTCTGTTGACACTTTTCTGATACTCAAAGGAGTTTCCTGTGATGTGTGAGCAGCTCTGGCATTAATCACAGGAGTAAGGTTGGGCATGAAGTCTTAGAGAATCTGAAGCAGACATGCTATTGTTGATGCAATCACATACAAATAAGGGATTGTCATTAACTTTTTTTTTTTTTTAGATTTTTATTTATTTGACAGAGTTACAGTGAGAGAGAGACAGAGAGACAGAGAGAAAGGTCTTTCCTTCTGTTGGTTCACTCCCCAGATGGCCGCAATGATCGGAGCTGTGCTGATCCGAAGCCAGGAGCCAGGTGCTTCTTCCTGGTCTCCCATGCGGGTGCAGGGGCCCAAGCACTTGGGCCATCATCCACTGCTTTCCCAGGCCACAGCAGAGAGCTGGACTGGAAGAGGAGCAATTGGGACTAGAACCCGGCACCCATATGGGATGCTGGCGCTGCAGGCAGAGGATTAACCCAGTGCACCAGGGTGCCGGCCCTGTCATTAACATTTTAAAATATGATTTATGTTTAATTTCTTATTTTAGAAGGATTTTGTTTACTTATTTGAAAGTCATGGTTACAGACAGAGGGGGAGAGAGAGACCTCTGGTTCACTCCCCAGCTGGCTGCAATAGCCGAAGCCAGAAACCAGGAGCTTCATCCAGGTCTCCCAGGTGAGTGGCAGGGGCCCAAGCACTTGGGCCATCTTCTACTGCTTTCCCAGGCCATTAGCAGGGAGCTGGATCAGAAGTGGAGCAGCTGGGACTTGAACTGGTATCCATATGGGATGCTGGCACTGAAGGCAGTGGCTTAACCTGCTACACCACAGTGCTGGCCCCAAGACAACAGTCTTTAAAAATAAGGAGTACTTATTGTTATGGAAAAATAATATATTAATTCAAAAAGGTTGGTAGAAACACAGCATGTAAAATGTAAACCTAATTTTGTTTTTTTAAAAAGAGGAAATTTTATACGTACTTATAAAAGACTATAAAAAACTTCAGAACTAGAAACATTTCTGTTTCTTAATCTAGAGTTAATTCTCCTACCCTGTGGCAGGCATTAAGTGGAGTAGTTAAGCCACTAGTTGGGACACCTGCATCCCATAGCTGAGTGGTTGGGTTCAAGTCCTGACTCCACTCTCCACTGCTAATGTCTACCCTAGGGAAGCAACTGATGATGGCTCGAGTAGTTGGGTCCCCGCCACCCACAAGGGAGACTTGGATTGAGGTCCTGGCTGCTGTCTTCAGCCTAGCCCAGCACTGGTTGTTGTGAGCATCTGGGGAGGGACCTGGCAGATGAAAGATCTCTGCCTCTGTCTCTCTGCCATTCCGATAAATAAAAGAAATAAATTTAAAATTAAAATTTCCTAACTCTACTTTTGTGTTTCCCATAGTTATTTTAGAATACTTTTTAAAAATATTTAAAAATGCTGTGCCAGTTACTTATTTTTGTCTCCTGATTCGACGTCTTTTCTTTTTTTCATGCTGGGTAAAAAAATACATAAATGCATCTGGGCCCTCAGCATGGTGCTAGGTGTTGTCAGTAGAGGGTGCCAGAGAGACACTGCTGGAGGAAAGAGTTCCTGCTGGTGGCTTTTCCTCTAGTGCCCAGAGACTGAAACACACCGCAGCCAGCAGCTTTCCCTGACACTCCCCTCTGAGTTCTTATAGCAGAGGCCCTTCTGTGCGACACCTTCCTGTGAAAAGTTTACCCCAGGGCACAGATTTGTGGCAAGTTCCACCAGGGACGTGCCCTCCCAGCTTGATCCAGATCTTAGTCCTGGGGGCGGGATACAGGATCTGTTCTTCCTTGGTGTCCTACCTCAGTCCCAGGGACAGTAGCAGTTTCTTGGATCTGCTGCTTGTCTACTCTTTAAAGTTCTCGTCCCTCTTTTTATTCAATTCCTCATTATTCCAATCAGCTGTTACCAGTTCTCTATGCAGCTGTCATGATTCCGCGCTCACTGAAAGTGAGCTGGAGCCCACGGTCAGTCCTCGGGGTGCCTTTGCCATCGTGGGTGGGAAGTCTGAATCACCGATGCACCCATTTGCAGCTGAAGTCCGCCAAGGCCAAGTGTTGCTTTCTTATTTGGGCACTCATACGCTAAGTATGTGTCCCTCTTGCAGACTGTTTCCTGCCACATTTATCACAGTTTTGTGCCTTTGTTGGTGACTTTGCTGTTTTAAATGGTCCCAAACATAGTTCTGAAGTGCTGTCGAGTGTTAGTGCCGCTAAGGGCAAAAAAGGCGGTGATGTGCCTATAAATGAGAAAACGCGTCTGCCAGCCAAGCATTGTTCAGGCATGAAGTACAGTGTGCTTGGCCCTGAGCTCCATATAAACGAGTCAACAGTGCAATTAGATAAAGGTGTCCTTCAACAGAAACACACGCAAAATAAGGCTATGCACGGATCAGTTGATGACAATGTTGTGGCCAGAAGCTCGAGGGAACCTAATCCTGTACTTCCCATAAAGCGGTGATTCAGCACTTGCTGTTTTATTTTCTAAGATGACTTTGAAGTTACCTTGGGAAATGAGAATCAACTGCATGAAGCCTTCCCTGGTCTGATCACAGTGTGATCTCTCTCTGGGTTGGATCACACTGCTAGAGCACACTAACGTCGTCTCTAATTGTTACTGCACTGATTAGTTACTCCCTTGATGCAATGCAAGTCATACATTTTCTGTGCTGATTGAGGTTTCGAAGTTCTGAAAAACAGAGCGGGGCCTTGTGGCCCAGCAGCTTAAGCCATAGCTTGGGACTCTTGCATCCCTTATCAGAGAGCCTGGGATGGAGTCCTGTCTCTGTTTCTGATCCAGCTTCCTGTTCATGCTCCTGGGAAGCAGATGATGGCTCCAGAGCATTTGAGTTCCTGTTATTCACATAAGAGACACGTCTGGAGTTCATGGCTCCTGGCTTTGCATTTAGAGAGTGAACCAGCAGATGGAGGATTCTCTCTCTTTCCCCCTCTCTTACTCTGCCTTTCAAATAAATAAACAAAACTTAAAAAAAAATTACTGAAGTGGCCATTGTGGCACAGAGGGTTAAGCTGCCACTAGGGATATCTGCATGCGATATCAGAGCGTTGGTTCCAGTCCCAGTTCCTCTGCTTCCTGCTAATGCATCTGGGAAGGGAGCAGATGATGGCTCAAGTACTTGGGTCCCTGCCACGCACAAAGGAGCCCGAGGTAGAGTTCCTGGCTTTGGCCAGGCCCTGCCCTAGCTGTTGTGGATATTTGGGGAAGGAACCAGCAGGTGTAAGATCTCTCTCTCTCTCCCTGCCTTCCTTTCTTTATCAATCTGCATTCAAATAAATAAATCCAGAAGTAAATATTTTTTAAAATTACCGATAAAAGTTCAAAAAAAGCATAATTGGAGAAGAATTAATCTGTGATGAATCCACTTTTTATGTGGAAATTCTTAATTGACTTGCATATTTGAATATGCACTAGATAGACATCTTTAAAACTACCTCTCATCTCAGGTTTTTCATACTCTCAGGTTTATTTTTTCCCTTCACTATTTTAAGAAGATGTACAAAGGTATTTCTGTTCACAAAGCTTAACAATGGTAAATTAATGAAATAAATTCAATTGATGCTCTATTATCCCACACTAATTGTAGGCAGAACAGTTACTTAAAATAAAGCTGGTGAAAACAGCTCCTGAGCCCGAGACACGCTCTGTTTCAAACATTTCTTCCAAATGGGGTCTGCAATGTCCACCAGCCTCATTACAAAATCTGTTGACACATGTTTTGCTTCCAAGAAGTACCAAAGACGAGTACACAGGAAAGAAGGAGATTTATTTGGCTCAAAGTTCTGGAGGTTCACAGTCCAGAAATCGGGCAGGTCCTACTAGTTTGCTGTGTGGAAAGGTTGGAGGATGACAATGGCAGAGGGTGTGCAGAGGACAGCTCAAAAGGTCAGCCAGGGGGCAGAGAGCGTGGCTGGGGCCCACAGAGATTTTATGACCACCCTCTTGAGAGAACTACCTTCTGGGGGGACTCCCAGCCACCTAAAGACCTCCCATCAGGCCCCCCACTTAAACGTTGTAATTGGATTCAGTGTCCACTTATGTCTGGGCTGAAAATGTCTGCGTGAGTTGGGAAGCCAAATCTTGTTCGAAGCCTAGCACCTCATGTTATTATTCTACTACAGATAAGACAAGAGGATGGGTAAGTATTCCAACCTTTTATATAAGAGCACAGATAGATAAACCTTTAGCTTTGGTGTTTTGTTTTAGCTCTTGTTTGCAATAAAATGGCCAGGAAACAATCACATTGATCTAAGTACTTTTTTAAAAAAAAGGCTTATTTATTTGAAAGGCTGAGTTACAGAGAGAGGGAGAGTGGGAGAGATCTTCTATCTGCTGGTTCACTCCCCAAATGGTTTCAATGGCCAGAGCTGGGTCGATCTGAAGCTAGGAGCTAGGAGCTTCTTTGGGGTCTCCCACGTGGATAGCAGGTGCCCAAGCACTTGTGCCATCTTCCCCTGCTTTCCCAGGTGCATTAGCAGGGAGCTGGATTGGAAGTGGAACAGCTGAGACTGGAACCAGCGCTCATATGGGATGCCGGCCCGCTTTGCTACAATGCCGGCCCTGCTGTTTGCCTTGATCTAAGTACTTTTCACATAAATTTGTGTCAGGGCAGTGATGAGAGGTGGCTAAGTCACAAGGCAGACTTCTTGGGCATGATTTTCCACATCAGAGCAGCAATAGCATGATTTTTATGACAGAATTGCTTCACATTTCCGGTCACAGGACAATTTAAGGCTCTGGGGGGAGCCCAGCTCTCATGTTCTTGCTTCTTACCTCTGCTTCTGACCTTGCACAGCTGGAGCAACCTTTCTTTGTGTGCACATTCAGACAGGGAGTGCGTTGTGGGAGTGCATGCCCAACTTTAACCCCACCCATTAAAAGCCAATCAAGGCTGGCACCGAGGCTCAATAGGCTAATCCTCCACCTTGCGGCACTGGCACCCCGGGTTCTAGTCCCGGTTGGGGCGCCGGATTCTGTCCCGGTTGCCCCTCTTCCAGGCCAGCTCTCTGCTGTGGCCAGGGAGGGCAGTGGAGGATGGCCCAAGTGCTTGGGCCCTGCACCCCATGGGAGACCAGGAAAAGCACCTGGCTCCTGGCTTCAGATCAGCACAGTGTGCTGGCCGCAGTGCGCTGGCCGCAGTGCGCTGGCTGCGGCAGCCATTGGAGGATGAACCAACGGCAAAGGAAGACCTTTCTCTCTGCCTCTCTCTCTCTCACTGTCCACTCTGCCTGTCAAAAAAAAAAAAGCCAATCAAATAAAAATAAACAAACTCATATTGAAAATTTGCCTGAAGCATAATTATTTTTATTCATCTCTATCCATACTGAAAAGCAAAAATCCTGCACTTGTTAGGCATATCTGTCTTCAAGTCAAAGAGTCTCCTTCCACAGAGGCCACTGTTGGAGTAACTCCAGAGCTGGCTTTCAGCATGAAGGACTTAGAGGGCCAGTGTTGTGGTGCAGAGCGTCAAGCTGCAGTTTGCCATGCCAGCATCCATATCAGAGTGCTGGTTTGAGTCCTGGCTCCTCCTCTTACCATTGAGCTCCCTGAGAGGCAGCAGGGGATGGTCCAAGTGTGTGTGCCCCTGCTACCCATATGGGAGACCCAGATGGAGTTCTAGACTCTTGACTTTGTCCTGTTCCAGCCCTGGCTGTCATGGCCATTTGAGGACTGAACCAGCTGATGGAGGATCTCTATTGCTCTCTGCCTCTGCCTCTCTGTCACTTTGCCTTTCAAATCAAATCGAATCAAACTTTTAAAAAAATATTTTTATTTATTTGACAGGTAGAATTACAGACAGTGAGAGAGAGAGAGAGACAGAGAAAGGTCTTCCTTCCGTTGGTTCACCCCTCAAATGGCCACAACGAATGGAGCTGCGCTGATCTGAAGCCAGGAGCCAGGTGCCTCCTCCTGGTCTCCCACGTGGGTGTCGGGGCCAAACACTTGGGCCATCCTCCACTGTCTTCCCACGGCATTGCAGGCAGAGGATTAACCTAGTGCACCATGGCGCCTGCCCCATAAAACTTGTTTTTTAAAATGAAGGCTGTGGGGCTGACGCTGTGGCACAGTGGGTTAAAACCCTGGCCTGAAGCCCTGGCATCCCATATGGGCGCCAGTTCTAATCCTGGCTGCTCCTCTTCTGATCCAACTCTCTGCTGTGGCCTGGGAAAGCAGTAGACAATGGCCCAAGTCCTTGGGCCCCTGCACCCATGTGGGAGACCCTGAAGAAGCTCCTGGCTCCTGCCTTCGGATCAGTGCAATTCCAGCCATTGCGAGCATCTGGGGAGTGAATCAGCAGATGGAAGACCTCTCTCTCTCTGTCTCTACCTCTCTCTGTAACTCTGTCTTTCAAATAAATAAAGTAATTCTTAAAAAAAAAAAAAAAAAGGCTGCAAGGTGGACATTTAGCCCAGCAGTTAAGACACCATTAAGATGCAGTGTCCCACATCAGAGTACCGAGGTTTGATTCCTGGCTCCAGCTCTTGACCCCAGCCTCCTAGTGATACAGACCTTGGAAGGCAGCAGCAAAGGCCTAGGTAATTGGGTTCCAGCTACTCTCATGGGAGAGCTGGATGGAGGTCCTTTCTCCCAGCAACAGCCGTGGCCAACCTTGGCTGTTGCAGGCAGTTGGGGAGTGAATCAGCAGATGGGAGCTTTTTCTTTCTCTATTTGTTCCCACACCTCTCTGCCTCTTGAATAAATAAATAAGAATTAAAAAAAAAAAAAAAGAAATGGAGTGCTGTGGAATGAAGGGGCAGATGGGTAGGAAAATCATGAAAAAGAGAAGAAATATTGTATCTTTGTCGGCTTCCTTTCAAGTGACAAGGAGGGAAGCAGCTGGTTGTTTTCCTGCTCTGAGCGCCCCCGCACAGAGACAAGCCTTAGAGGTCCAAGCTGAGAGACCACCAGGCACCAGTGTGCCACCTCTGGGAAGGGTGGTCTTTGCTAACGGTTCCATCTGCTCATTCAAAAACAGGCCAATTGATCTTAGTGATTTTTAAGCATAAGAGTCTTTTGCTTGCCAGTGGAAATTTCAGGATTAGCAATAGAAGCTAGATTTTAGACACCACAGCCCGGTTGGTGGTTCTTATTAAGTCTAGATTTATTTAAACAAAATAAAATAATAACAGCTATAATAGGCTTCATTGTAATCAACTGAAAGTATTTTTTAATGTGATCCTTAGCTGTAAATGGAAGCCCTGTTCCGTCAGTACTTACTCACTGCTGAAAGAACTCCTAACAAAACTCCCCTTCTGCATGTAACACAGCTCTAAGTGCCCCGCCATCCCCACGCTGCTCGGGGCTATTAAAGCCACGTGAATCTGTTACCTCATCGTTGCTCGGGCTCTGCATCACAGCTTCCACCGATGGGATGGCGGCGCCGGTCTACTGCATTCATTCATTTACCTTAGGGCATCTTCTCTTGGTTAAAGGCCACAACAAGTCCTTTGGCATTTGCTCGAGCATTAGATTGTGTTTAGCCACTGAAATTGTTAAAAATTGCTCTTAAGAAGACACAAATATACAGCAGCACATGTAAAACCGGCTCAGCCTCCTCAGTACTCATTTTTCCTTCTTTCATCTCCCATTAAATAAGCACATCGATTGGCTTAATAAAGATGGCTGTGGTTTTCAGAGGATCCGTGCCTCTGCAGATGGTTCCAATCCCTTGTTTCACCGGGTTTCTGTGAGTCGATGGAGGGAACTGACACATTCAGTAGACTCCCAATAAGTACTGCTTCCAGGGTGAGATCTGTGGCACAGTGGGTTAAGCCACTGCATGGGACACCATACCTCATGTCTGAATGCTTGGTTTGAGTCCTAGCCCTGTTGTTTCTGATCCAACTTCCAGCTAATGCACTTGATGACCCAAATACTTGGATCTCTGGCAAGAAGGAGATGGAGTTTCAGGCTCCTGGCTATGGTCTGGCCCAACCCCAGCTGTTACACTCATCAGGGGAGTAAACCAACAGATAGAAGATCTCTCTCTCTCTCTCTCTCTCTCTCTGTCATTCTGCCTTTCAGATAAACCTTAAGGAAAAAAAAATTAGTACTATCCCTTTGGGGGTTGCCAGATTTAGCAAAATAAATAAAAAAAAAAATAGGACACCCTGTCAACTTCAAATTTCACATGAACAATAAAGGCTTTTTTAAAAGTATAAATAGACACCAAATATAACATGGGACAGACTTATACTAAAAATAGTTATTCATTGTACAAAATTCAAAGCTAACCTGTATTTTACCTGGTAACCTAATTTTTCTCCCATCTAACTTTCCGGCTCACAGCTGCCTTTTCTGAAAAGCCAGTTTCCCACTACTTTTCTCTCTAACAAGTTGCTTAAGGAAATTGCGTGGAATCTTTAGGGAAATACTTTCCTTTTTTTTTTTATAGACCATAAGAATTTTCTGCAATTTAGGTAGAGATTTGATCTGGCTATCTAAAGTTTTTAGTATTTGCAAATACAAATCTTTTCCACAATCTGTAATTCAGTGCCTGACACATAATGGTACTCAGTGAATAGTTATCAACTGAAATGAAGGAATGAGAGCCAGGATAGACCTAATCTGGATGTGTTGAGATGGGTAGTGTGATTTCAGCTAACGCGATCAATTGTTGTTGGAGTGAGACAAGGAGAATTAAAGATCAGGAAAACCCAATAAAGAGGGGTGCGGTAGACTTAATAATGGTCCCAGAAGATGTTCATGTCTTCATCTCTACTTGTCGTGGCAGTAGATATGATTTTTTTAAAAGATTTTATTTATTGGGGCCAGTGCTGTGGCGCAACAGGTTAATGCCCTGGCCTGAAGTGCCAGCATTCCATATTTATTTATTTGAGAGGCAGAGTTACAGACAGAGAGAGGTAGAGATACAGAAAGAGAGGTCTTCTATCTGCTGCTTCACTCCCCAAATGGTTGCAATGGCTGGAGCTGAGCCAATTTGAAGTCAGGAGCCAGGAGTTTCTTCCAGGTCTCCCATGCAGGTGCAAGGGCCCAAGTGCTTGGGCCACTGCCTACTGCTTTCCCAGGCCGCAGCAGATTGGAAGAGGATCAGCCGGGTCTCGAACCGGCATCCATATGGGATGCAGCCGCCGCAGGTTGGGGATTAACCTACTGCTGGGGCCGGTCCCAGCAGTAGGTATGATTAAGGCAAGGATCTTGGGGTGTGAAGATGATCTGGGATTATCCACATGAGCCTAATGTAATCACAGAGAGGCTGGAAGGAGATCGCTGCTGACCTGGAAGATGGAGGATGGCACCAAGGAATGCAGGGGGCATCTAGAAACCTGACAAGGCAGGGAAATCCATTCTATTCTAGGACCTCTAGATGGAGCACACCCATGCACACTCATGACTTTTATTATTTCACACACACACACACACACACACACACACAGAACTCTCAGTCTCTGGGTCACTCCCCAGATGCCCGCAAGGCCAAAACCTGGAGCTGTGAACTCAGTGCTGGCCTCCCATGTGGGTGGCAGTGGCAGGGACCCAGGTAGGCCCTCACCTGCCGCCTCCCAGGGTGTGCATTAGCAGGAATCCTGGAATCAGAAGCAGAGCCAGGACCTGAACCCAGGCAATCTGATATGGGATGCAGGTGTTTCAGCTACAAGCTTAACCACTAGGCCAGACAAATGCCCTCATCTTAGATTTCTGACCTCAGAAACAGACAACACTTGTGTGCTGCCTAAGCTACTGGATTTGTGGCAATTTGAATATGAGAGGGAAATGAGTACTAAGCAAGGAAAGGTGTCTTGGTGAGCGAGGCGCTTGCCTACCCGAGCAAAGTCTCACAGAAAGCTTAACTTGGCACCAGTAACAAGAATAAAGAAACATGAGGGGTAGAAATTGGCAAACAGGCAAGTAAAAAGGGCAAAAGAACATAGAAATTAGCCAATTCCCAAGAATGGAAGAGAATGATTGTCTTAGTTTGCTGGGGCTGCTCTAACAAAGCACCAGACTAAGTAGCTTAAACTATGGGCATTTGTTTTCTCACCAGAGCTAGAGGCTAAAGGTCAAAGATTAAGGTGTGCACTGGGCTGGTTTCATTCTGAGGTCTCTCTCCTGGGCCTGCAGATAGCTTCCTTCTTCCTATGCCTTCACATGGCCTGTCCTCTGTGCAAAGATCCCTGATCTCTCTCTCTCTCTCTCCCAACTTTGAGAGAGAATCTCTCTGCCAGTTTACTCCCCAAATGCTGAAAGCCAGGACTCAATCCAGACCAGCTATAAGGGTGGCAGGAACCCAATTATTTGAGCCATCATTGCTGCCTCCCAGGGTCTGCATTAGCAGGAAGCTGGAGGGAGGAGACAGAGTTGGGAATTGAACCCAGACACTCATATAAGACACAAGCATCTTAACCTCTAGGATAAATGCCTGAACCTTGATGTCTCTTCAAACATCCAAATTTCCTGTTCTTATGCCAATACAAGACAGACAGGATTGGAGTCCAACCTAAAGGCATTATTTTAAAAAATTATTTAAGGTATACAAGTTTCATGTATTTCAGATATACAGATTTAGGGACATAGTGATACTTGCCATCCTACCCTCATTTTTATGTCATTACTCCTTTAAAGACTCTATCTCCAAATACAATCACATTCTGAGTTTTAGGGGGTTAGGGTTCGATGCAGGAATTTTGAAGAGACACAATTCAGCCCACAACAACAGAACTGATAAATTTAGGGACAGTCTACAAAATCACAGATAAAAGTTACATAGCCTGCCTATTGGAGACCGAGGTGACGTGATCAGTTCAAAGCCATGTAGAGAGACCCAGGACTGGATGGGTCGATGGCAATGATTTCAGCGAGGCCTGAAGATTAGGTAGTAGCATTACATCAGGCGATAGGAGTACACGTGTGCTATTTCCTTGTTTTGGTCATTGCACCATGGTTATGTACGATGTCAATATTTGGGGATGCTTGGATGAAGAGTAAATGAGAACACTTTGTACTGTTTTTTGCAACTTTTTTCCCACGTCTGGAATTCTTTCAAGATTAAAATTTTAACATTTTTAAAATTAGGTAAAATCGAGCAAGTGAATTGAGAGGAGCGAGAGAGGGAGGGAAAGAATGGGATTAGATTGTGGAGGAAGAAATAAAGGCAGAAAACAGAAACACAGGTCCCATGAGGTCAGAGATTCTATCTGGGTTCCCCATGACCTCTGCTTCTGGGACAGTGCCCAGGAGGTCAGCATAGGCTTGGGGAAGCTCGGGTCACAGAGATGACACGTGAGGGCCGGAAGGCACATCAGGCCTCACCTCACATCCAGGAGGGGCCTCCAATGTTTACTTCTGACGTTTTCTACAAACCAAGTTCCATGCGATGTATTGTATTGTGCGATGAGAGCAGGACGTACCTGCATGCAAACGTGTAAAAACGCTGCCATTCAGGTAACTGTGCTTTGGTATCCCCTCGCTTTTTTTCTTTAATTAATTAATTTATTTTTTGGAGATATAATTCACATGCCATGAAATTCATTTTATATTCAATGATATTCACAAAGTCGTGAAACCAGCACCACTCTCAAGTTATAAAATGTTTGCATCATTCCAAAAAAGAACCCCCTGCTCAGGCATTTTGTGTTTCTGCATCGCCCAGCCCCCTGTCTCTATAGATTTGCCTATTCTGGGCAATTTCGTGTGAAGGGATCCGTGCATCTTATGGACCAGGCGTATTTCAAACGCTGAGCTTCCGCGGTGGCCAGTGGCCGCCGGATTGGACCCGCGGGTCGGGTGTGCTCAGGGCGCTCAACCGCTCTGCAGCGTCTGGACTCGGCAGGTGCAGGCGGCCGTGGGGCGGCGGCGGGTAGGGGCGGCGGCGGGCGTGGCCCAGACAGCGGGCTGGGCGGTCGTTGCGGACGCCCACGGCGCGGGCATGGCGGGCTGGTGGCGGGCGCTGGCGCGCGCGGCCCAACGCCACCCATGGCCCACCAACGTGCTGCTCTACGCCGGCCTCTACTCCTCCGGCGATGCGCTGCAGCAGCAGCTACGGGGCGGCCCTGCCGACTGGCGCCAGACGCGTCGCGTGGCCACCCTGGCTGTAACGTTCCACGCCAACTTTAACTACGTGTGGCTGCGCCTGCTGGAACGCGCGCTGCCGGGCCGCGCGCCGCGCACCGTCTTGGCTAAGGTGCTGTGCGACCAGACGTTCGGCGGACCCGTGGCCCTCTCGGCTTTCTACATCGGTGAGAGGCAGAGGACCCGGGACTAGGGGCCTGGAGGCAGCGGCAGGGGCAGGGGCAGGGGCAGGGGCCGGGCCAGGGGCCAGGGTTAAGGAATAGGGTAGGAGCCGGGAGCTTTGGGGGCCGGGGACCAGGGCTAGAGGGCAGGGCATAATGGCTGGGCTGTCTGAGCACCGGGATCTGGAGGCTGAAAGTCCAGCTGGTTAGGGATAAAGGAGGCTGGGATGGAAACTCCGGTACTAAGATGTGGCTGGGAGGGCCATTTCCCCGTGGCGAGGCCCGCAGGCACCTGGAGGGGACGCCTCCTCCATGCTACAACATGGGCAACCCCGGGGGTTCGTCCTGCTGCCAGGAACAGCAGCCCCCCCGCCCCCCACACACAATGGAGGATGGGGAACCTGGCGTTGGCCCTGGGTCCTCAGTCCCACCCAGGGTCCTAGTCCTCCGTGTGGTAACAAGATTTTCCCGGGAGTCCCCGACAGAGACTGTGAGGGCCCTCAGACGCATGGCTGAGAGATGGCTGGAGAGCCCGACTTGGGGAACCTTCCTGGTGGCAGAATACCAAACACAGCGGAAGGGCTCCATGGTCACAACCATCCTGGCTGTTTCTATGGCCTTGAGGTGTGTGTGTGTTGGGGGGAGGTAAGTGGGGAAGGGTGCTTACTCCTTTGGCATATCTCCATGGGTCCTGGACCACAAAATTCCCCCCCAAATGGGAGAAAATCTCTTAGTGGCTGTTGGTGTCTTCTAAACCGGGGTTGAGGTCAGGCAAACCACCATTGTGGAGAAACTCTGACCCACGGGTTTTGGTTTGGGGCCGGATTCAGGGAAGACTGGGTTGCTTGCTGCAGCCTCAGTCAACCACATACATGGCTGGTGGAATCAATGGGCTCCGTGGAATGGGCGTGCTGCGAGCAGGGGCCTCCTGCTTTGTCAGGTCTGGGCCTGATCTGCAAACAGGCTCCTCTGCCTGTCAGTGCAGCTGTGACCTTGGGGACCTGCTTCCTACTCAATCCTCAGCCAACCAGGAAGCCAGGTGCTCGCTCTTGTCACTCCTGGGTTACAGACGAGAACACTGAGTCTCAAAGGGGTTTGGGCAACTCACTCCAAGAAAACAGGATGCAAGCCCTGTTCCTCACCTGGATGCCCTACTGGAGACACTGCTGTCAGTCTGTCTGAAACCAGAGATGCTGGAGGCCAAGATGCAGGCCTGAGGCACCTGGTACAGACTCCTGCCAGAGTGCTGCTTTCTTTTGCTTTTCACATTTCTGGTCTGGTCCCCTCTCCTCATGTTACAGTAAGATGGGAGGGGTGGACTGCATGTTTGTTTAAGGCATTCTTTAGACACTTCATGGGAGAGGATTAGATGATCCTTTGTGCCAGGGCCAGGTTAAGGTCTGGCTAGGCAATCGGACACCTGGGTTGGACCCCTCTGGTATTAATCTCTTTTCCTCCTTTCAACTCAAGCTGCTTCAGTGAATGGTTAGGTGGGTCAAATGCAATGAAGCACATAAGGTGCTCAGCATTTAATTAATGCTGAGTAAGTGAAACACGGTATTACTAATATTTTGCTGGATTTTTTTTAAAATAAATCTTTCTTTGAAGAATCCCTCTTGGGGTGGATATATAGCTGAGTGGTTAAGATGCCTGCATCTGGCCAGCACCACGGCTCACTAGCCTAATCCTCTGCCTGTGGCACCAGCACCCCGGGTTCTAGTCCCATTCAGGGCGCCGGATTCTGTCCTGGTTGTTCCTCTTCCAGTCCAGCTCTCTGCTGTGGCCCGGGAAGGCAGTGGAGGGTAGCCCAGGTCCTTGGGCCCTGTATCCGCATGGGAGACCAGGAGAAGTACCTGGCTCCTGGCTTCGGATTGGCGCAGTGTAGGTCATAGCAGCCATTTGGGGGTGAACCAACGGAAGGAAGACCTTTCTCTCTGTCTCTCTCTCACTGTCTAACTCTGCCTGTCAAAAAAAAAAAAAAAAAAAAAAGCCTGCATCCCATATCAGAGGGCCTATGTTGGAAACCTGGCTCTGGCTCCTAACTCCAGTTTCTTGTTAATGCAGACCCTGGGAGCCAGCAGTGAGAGCTCAAGTAATTGGATTCCTGCCTCCCATGTGGGAGACCTGGACAGAGTTGCTGGTTCTTGGCTGCTGGCTTTGGCCCTAGTCTGTCCCAGCCCTGGCCAATGCAGGTATTTGCAGAGTGAACCAGCAGATGGGAAAACTCAGTTTATCTCCTTTGTCTTTCAAATAAATAAAAAAAATTTTTACAAAAACTCTTATAATTAACAAATCTCTTATTTCTCCTTTCTCCAAACTGTAGTTGGGGGAGAATCTTTAAAGCACTCATAAAAAAATAAAAAAGATTTATTTATTTGAGACATAGAGTTACAGACTGCAAGAGGGCAGGACAGAGAGAAAGGTCTTCCATCCACTGTTTCACTCCCCAAATAGCTGCAATGGCTGCAGCTGGGCAGATCTGAAGCCAGGAGCCAGGAGCTTCTTCCACGCTAGTGCAGAGGCCTAAGCACTTGGACCATCTTCCACTGCTGTTGTGGCCATCTGGGAAGTGAACTAGCAGATGCAAGGTCCCTTTCTCTCTCTTCTCTCTCTGTAACTCTTTCAAATAAATAAAATCAAAGCATAACTTTAAAAAATATTTGTTTATTTTCATTTTATTTTTGAAAGGCAGAGATCCAGGGCCAGAGCAAGAGCGAGAGAGGGGCTGGTGCTATGGCTCAGTGGGTTAACACCCTGGCCTGAAGCGCTGACTTCCCATATGGATGCCAGTTCGAGACCCAGCTGTTCCACTTCCAATCCTGCTTTCTGCAATGGCCTGGGAAAGCACTAGAAGATGACCCAAGTCTTTGGGCCCCTGCACCTGCGTGGGAGACCCGGAAGAAGCTCCTGGCTCCTGGCTTCGGATTGGTGCAGCTCCAGTAGTTGTGGCCATTTGGGGAGTGAACCAGTGGATGGAAGATCTCTCTCTCTAACTTTCCTCTCTCTGTGTAACTCTGACTTTCAAATTAAAAAAAAAAAAAAAAAGATCAAGAGAGTGATATTCCATCTACTAGTTTACTCCCCAAATGCCTGCAACAGGCAGGGCTGGGTCAGGGTGAAACCAGGAGCCTGGAATTCTATCTAGGTCTCCCACGTGGGGGCAGGAATCCAAGGAGCTGTCACTCCTGCCTCCCAGGGCGTCCATTAGCAGGAAGCTGGATCAGAAGTGGAGACAGACTGGAACCCAGGCACTCTGATATAGAATGTGGGCATGGAGACTTAGCTAACCACTGCACCAAATGCCTACCCCATTATAACATTTATACTCTGCTGGTCTCACTTTATATTTATCATCCCTTTAAAATTTGTCTAGTTTTGAAATGGAGATTATGTTTTCTTTTCACTGTTGAGGCAGAAGGAACATATTCAATGAGTGATAGTAGTTATTTTGCATATTGAAATAGGTAACTTGACTGTATACTGTTATATAGTTAGTAATCTTCCTTCAGAATCTTTTAAAATTCTTTTGATATTTTTGTGTATAAATAGGTATGAGCATTCTCCAAGGAGATGATGACATATTTTTGGACCTGAAACAGAAATTCTGGAATACATATAAGGTAAGACAGGCTTTTGAAAATATGATATTTTTAATATATATATATATATATTTTACAGGCAGAGTGGATGTGAGAGAGAGACAGAGAGAAAGTTTTTTTTTTTTTTTTTTGACAGGCAGAGTGGACAGTGAGAGAGAGAGACAGAGAGAAAGGTCTTCCGTTGCCGTTGGTTCACCCTCCAATGGCTGCCGCGGTCGGCGCGCTGCGGCCGGCGCACTGCGCTCATCCGATGGCAGGAGCCAGGTGCTAGGTGCTTTTTCCTGGTCTCCCATGGGGTGCAGGGTCCAAGCACATGGGCCATCCTCCACTGCACTCCCGGGCCACAGCAGAGGGCTGGCCTGGAAGAGGGGCAACCGGAAAGGTCTTCCTTTACTGTTGGTTCACACTCCAATGGCTGCCGCGGCCGGCGCACTGTGGATGATCCAAAGCCAGGAGCCAGGTGCTTCTCCTGGTCTCCCATGCAGGTGCAGGGCCCAAGGACTTGGGCCATCCTCCACTGCCCTCCCGGGCCACAGCAGAGAGCTGGACTGGAAGAGGAGCAACCAGGACAGAATCTGGCGCCCCAACCGGGACTAGAACCCTGGTGTGCCAGCGACGCAGGCGGAGGATTAGCCTAGTGAGCCACGGTGCCGGCCACATTAAATACTTTTTTTTTTTTTTTTTTTTTTTTTTTTTTTTTTTTTTTTTACAGGCAGAGTGGACAGTGAGAGAGAGAGACAGAGAGAAAGGTCTTCCTTTTGCCGTTGGTTCACCCTCCAATGGCCGCCGCGGTCGGCGCGCTGCGGCCGGCGCACCGCGCTCATCCGATGGCAGGAGCCAGGAGCCAGGTGCTTTTCCTGGTCTCCCCATGGGGTGCAGGGCCCAAGCACCTGGGCCATCCTCCACTGCACTCCCGGGCCACAGCAGAGGGCTGGCCTGGAAGAGGGGCAACCGGGACAGAATCCGGTGCCCCGACCGGGACTAGAACCCGGTGTGCCGGCGCCGCAAGGCGGAGGATTAGCCTGTTGAGCCACGGCGCCGGCCAACATTAAATACTTTTAATAAAACCATTTTTGGGGCTGGCACTGTGGTGTAGTGGATAAAGCTGCCATCTGCAGTGCCAGCTTCCCATATGGGCGCCAGTTCAAGTCTTGGCTGTGCTACTTCTGATCCAGCTCTCTGCTGTGGCCTGGGAAAGCAGTAGTAGATGGCCCAAGTCCTTGGGCCCCTGCACTCGCGTGGGAGATCCAGAGGAAGCCTCTGGCTCCTGGTTCCAGTTCAGCTCAGCTCCAGCTGTTGTGGCCCATTGGGGAGTGAACCACCAGATAGAAGACCTGTGTGTGTGTGTGTGTGTGTGTGTGTGTGTGTGTAGGTCTTTCAAATAAATAAATAAATCTTAAAAAAAATTATTACATTCAGGATCCAGTTTGGTTGACAGAGGGGTCCAATATCTTTATTTTTTAAAGATTTATTTATTTGGGGGACGGCGCCGTGGCTCACTTGGTTAATCCTCTGCCTGCGGTGCCGACATCCCATATGGGTGCCAGTTCTAGTCATGGCTGCTCCTCTTCCAGTCCAGCTCTCTGCTGTGGCCCGGGAGGGCAGTGAAGGATGGCCTAAGTGCTTGGGCCCTGCACTCCATGGGACACCAGGAGAAGCACCTGGCTCCTGCCATCGGATCAGCGCAGTGCGCAGGCCGCAGCGCACCAGCCGCGACAGCCATTGGAGGGTGAACCGACGGCAAAGGAAGAACTTTCTCTCTGTCTCTCTCTCTCTCATGGTCCACTCTGTTTGTCAAAAAATAATAATAATAAAATAAAATAAAATAAAAAAAGATTTATTTATTTGAAAGGCAGAGTGAGAGAGAGAGAGGGAGAGAGAGAGAGAGAGAGAGAGAGAGAGAGAGAGAGAGAGAGAGATTTTCCATCTACTAATTCACTTCCCAGATGGTTCCAACAGCCTGGGCTGATTCAGGAACTCTACCCTGTTTTTCCACATGGGTGGCAGCGACCCAAGCACTTGGGCCATCTTCCGCTACCTTCCCAGGTTCATTAGTCGAGAGCTGGATTGGAACGAGGACAGCCAGGACTTGATTTGGCACTCTGACACAGGATGCCAGCAGCACAAGCAGCCGCCCAACCTGCTGTGGCACAATGCTGGCCAAAATCTTGACAAAGGGATTTTGAATTTGTTTTTTTTAAAGATTTATTTATTTATTTAAAAGTCAGAGTTACACAGAGAGAGGAGAAGCAGAGAGAGAGAGAGAGAGAGAGAGAGAGGTCTTCCGTCTGCTGGTTCACTCCCCAGCTGGCCACAATGGCCGGAGCTGCTCCGATCTGAAGCCAGGAGCAAGGAGCTTCTTTTGTGTCTCCCACGTGGGTGCAGGGGCCCGAGGACTTGGGCCATTTTCCACTGCTTTCCCAGGCCATAGCAGAGAGCTGGACCGGAAGTGGAGCAGCTGGGTCTCGAACTGGTACCAATATGGAATGCCAGCACTTTAGGCCAGGGCATTAACCCATTGTGCCACAGCAGCAGCCCCTTGAATTTGTGTTGATGAACAATGAATGAGAAGAGGCTTTACATGTGTCTGTATGGTTCCTGGATAGGAAAGAAATAATATCTCTGTATTTTAGCCAATGTTCACAATGACTCCTGCCCTTATTATATTTACCTTATGAATGATCACAATTTATTTTGTAAATTCTGGAGCCAAAGTGACCACAATGTGATCACATTTGGAGCTTATTTGCAAAACAGGAATTGTCAAGTAAGTGGCTTCATGGACTCACTGCCGTGTTCAGAGCCCGGGTTTCCAGGTGTGCATTCTGCAGAGCCCCTGTGGAAGGAACCTTCTCAGTGTCACATGAGTATTTACGGAGAAGGAAGATGCTTCCCACAGGTTTTCCTAGGCTTGAGCAACACATCTGCTGCACAGTGTGCTTAGTGCAAATATATATGAGTGCAATACAGTCCAGCCACTGCTCACTATTTGAACAACATCCTGAAGGCCTGGAAAAACCAGAGGTGCTTTTCATTTGAGGCTTGGAGCATGTCTGAGTTTATCAATGACAATGAGGTGATACTTCAGGATTCCAGAATATAGACAGACTGGTCTCAGGCTTCCCATCAAAAGTCATGCCAGGTCACACCCAACTGTTACCTGCTCTGTGTCCAGCACCCGCTATTGAGTGGTGCGGAGCCCCAGAACTGGCATCACCCACGTGAGGTTGGAGGCAGACGACAGGGAGGTTTGGAACCAGAGGCTTCCCTGAGCCCCTATCCTCAGGGACTGCAACTCCAAGGAAAGAGAGTTCAGTTCTTCCCTTCTATAGTACACAGACTTCTAAATGCATTATTTATTTTATTTTTATTTATTTTTTTGACAGGCAGAGTTAGTGAGAGAGAGGGAGATAGAGAGAAAGGTCTTCCTTTCCTTTGGTTCACCCCCCAAATGGCTGCCACAGCCGGTGTGCTGCGCCGATCTGAAGCCAGGAGCCAGGTGCTTCCTCCTGGTCTCCCATGTGGGTGCGGGGCCCAAGGACTTGGGCCATCCTCCACTGCCTTCCTCGGGCCACAGCAGAGAGCTGGACTGGAAGAGGAGCAACCGGGACAGAATCCGGTGCCCTGACCGGGACTAGAACCTGGGGTGCTGGCACCGCAGGCAGAGGATTAGCCTAGTGAGCTGTGGCGCCGGCCTTGTTTTATTTTATTTAAAAGGCAGTGAGGCAGAGACAGAGAAAGATCCTCCACCTGCTGGTCTACTCCAAAAAATGCCTGTCACAGCCAGGCTGGGTTAGACTGAAGCTGAGAGCCAGAACACCATCTGGGGCCTCCCTCCTGGGTGGCAGGGACCCAAGGACTTGTGCCTCACAGGGTGTACAGAGCAGGAGGAAGCTGGAAGAGGAAGCAGAGCTAGGACTCAAACCCAAGCACTCTGGTATCCCAAGTGGTGCATACACTGCTGTGCCAAATGCCTGCCCCTTAAAGTTTTTAACACCAGTTTGGAAGTAATTTCCAAGCAGGGAGCTGGACCAGAGTGGAGCAGCCGGGACTCGAACCGGCATCCATATGGGATACTGACATTGCAGGCAGCAGCTTTACCCGCTATGCCATAGCATCGGCCCTCTGATTTTCTAAATCATTTCAGAATCAGTTATACACAATTGTTGCTTACCCCTAAATTCTTAAGTACCTGTTTTTAAGATGAGGCATTCTCTTATATAACCACAGTTACATAGTATCAACCTCAACGAATTTAACAATACTTTCATATGCCACCCATGGCCTGCCTTCTCCAGTGACCCGGTAACGGCCTTTATGCCACTTCTTTTCCTTCCAGTACAAGCTCCAGTCTAGGACCAGGGGCACATTTACTTCTCCTGTCTCTTTGGTCCTCATCAATCTGGAGCATTTCTTCAGCCCTTTTAGTCACCTTTTATGACACTGATACTTCTGAAGAACACAGTCCTGCCTTCCCCTTTTTAAGCCTCCTGTTTGGGCCAGTGACTGTGGCACCGACACACCAGGTTCTAATCCCTGTCGGGGCACTGGATTCTGTCCCAGTTGCCCCTCTTCCTGTCCAGCTCTCTGCTATGGCCCGGGAGTGCAGTTGAGGATGGCCCAGGTGCTTGGGCCCTGCACCTGCATGGGAGACCAGGAGAAGCACCTGGCTCCTGGCTTTGGATCAGCGCGGTACACTGGCCGCAGCGCGGGCCGCGGTGGCCCTTGGAGGGTGAACCAACGGCAAAAGGAAGACCTTTGTCTCTGTCTCTCTCTCTCACTGTCCACTCTGTCAAAACAAAAACAAAAACAAAAAACCTCCTGTTTGGAAGTTTTGCCTGATGTTTGCTCATGATTGGATTCCTGACTGGGAATCCAGTGTCGTCCTTACGGCATCAGGAGAGGGCACACCATGCCCATCTGCCCCGACAGGAGGTGGTGGTCAAGGTGTCTGATGTTTCCACTCCCTGGGTACAGTTTCCTTTTCTCCCTTGAAGTGAACACGCAATCAGCAAGAAGGCGCTTCTAATACCATGCATGTCAACAGCTAGTCTTTGTCACAATGTGCCCTGCTCTACTCCTTAGGTGCCAGTGCTGTATTTCCCGGCAACATTCTTTTCATATTTTTAAAGTTCATTTATTCTTATTTATTTGAAAGGCAGAGTGACAGAGAGAAAGAAAGGAGAGAGAGAGAGAGCGAGCTCTTTCATCTGCTGGTTCACTCTCCAAATGCCTGCAAAAGCTAGGGCTGGGTCAGGCCAAAGCCAGGAGCCCCACATGAGTGGCAAGGACCTACCACCTCCCAGGATGCACATCAGCAGGAAGCTGGTTTGCAAGTGGAGGTGGAATTTGATCCCAGGCACTCTGATATGGGATGTGGGCATCCCACACAGAGGCACAACCCTCTGCGCCACACCACCTCCTGACTGCTGTGTTGGTCTGCCAAATGATGCGCTTCCAACTCCTGCCCGGGGTCCATGTTTACCAGGTGGCACTCAGCATTCAATGTGGGCAAGGGCCCCCTCTTCACACCCACTCGTTCACTTATCAGTACGGATCCAGAGACTCCCACTTTTTCATTGGTTTATAATTTTGTTTACTGAGATTATTTTTGCGCTCAGGTGTGATAGATTTTGGCCAATGAGAATTTCTTCAATCTGGCTCTTATGTCCTTGTAACATCTTTATTTTTTCTTTTTCAAAAAACCTTTTTTGGGGCCAGCACTGTAGCGTAGTGGGTAAAGCTGCCACCTACAGTGTCAGCATCCCACACGGGCGCCAGTTTGAGTCTCGGTTGCTCCACTTCCAATCCAGCTCCCTGCTATGACCTGGGGAAGCAGTGGAAGATGGCCCAAGTCTTTGGGCCCCTGTACCCACGTGGGAGACCCAGAAGAAGCTCCTGGCTCCTGGCTTTGGATCAGTGCAACTCCAGCCGTTGAGGTCATCTGGGGAGTGAACCAGTGAATGGAGGACCTCTCTCTCTCTCTGCCTCTCCTCTCTCTCTCAATCTCTGCCTCTCTGTAACTCTGCCTTTAAAATAAATACATATTTAAAAAAAAAAAAAAACACCGCTTTCCTATTTTATGGCATAACAAGATGTTCCAGGCTCATCTGGTAACTTATTCCTTGTACCTGCCCTGCCTGGGCCCGGGAATCACTCATTTCTCTGAGGGGTCCTGATTCTGGTTTAACAGACCAAGATCTAAGTGCTAGATGATGTTTTTTCTGATGAGAAAAAACAATGGTAAAGCCATGTCTGTAAAGGTTTGGTCTTTTGATTATTTTTGCTGAAGTATTACTTTTTATTTTTATTTATTTTCACTTTATTTGAACAAGAGAAAGAGAGAGAGAGAGAGAGAGAGAGGCTGAGAGAGAGAATCTCCCACAAAGTACTCACAGGTCTGGGGCCAGGCTGAAGCCAGGAGCGCTGGATCCACCCGGGTCTCCCACGGAGCTGGTAGGGCCATCACTGCTGCCTGCGAGGATGCACCAGGGCACAAAGCTGGATCAGAAGCAGAAGAAGCGGGACTTGAACCAGGCACTCTGAGCAGACGCAGGTGTCCCCAGTGATGACTTAACCGCGCCTGCCTTGGTGTTTCATTTTTAAATGAATATATATATATATATATATTTTTTTTTTTTTTTGACAGGCAGAGTGGACAGTGACAGAGAGAGACAGAGAGAAAGGTCTTCCTTTTGCCGTTGGTTCACCCTCTAATGGCCGCCGCGGCTGGCGCGCTGCAGCCGATGCACGCGCTCATCCGATGGCAGGAGCCAGGTGCTAGGTGCTTTTCCTGGTCTCCCATGGGGTGCAGAGCCCAAGCACTTGGGCCATCCTCCACTGCACTCCCGGGCCACAGCAGAGGGCTGGCCTGGAAGAGGGGCAACCGGGACAGAATCCGGCGCCCCGACCGGGACTAGAACCCGGTGTGCCGGTGCCGCAAGGCGGAGGATTAGCCTGTTGAGCCACGGCGCCGGCGATGAATATATATTTTAAGTATAAAGGTATAGTACATGTAATATATACATTTGTATCTATATAAAATACATAAATATAACTTTCATTGCAACTATTTTAGAAACCCCCCAAAATATAAATCAGTAAAAAGAAGCTAAGTCGTGATATTACTTTTAAGGACTATTTTGAAAACCTTAGGATTTTTATTTTTCTTTTGAGATTATAGTTTGCATACCAAGACCTCTATCTTTCTTAAAAAAGTCTAAAATGGCACCTTTTTTCCCCCTTTTTGTTAGAATGTATAGAATGAAACCTGTTAGAATAAATCTGTTGGGGGGCAGGGGTTGTGTCACCTGCATTCCACATCAGAGTGCTGGTGCGAGGCCTGGATCCTGCTTCTTACTGATGCACTTGAGAAGGCAGTGGGTCATGGCCTGAGTAGTTGGGTGCCTGCCACCCATGGGAGACCCGGACGGAATTCCTGGTTTCAGCCTGGACCAGCCCCAGTTGTTGCAGATGTTTGGAGACTTGAACCAGCAGATGGAAGATCTCTTTCTCTGTCAATCTGCCTTTCAAATAAATAAATCTTAAATAAACATATCTACAATAGTTTATAATACACAAAAGTGTCAGCTAAATTTGCCTGATAGCATAATACAGTTTGAACACTTGATTAGCAGATAATTCCATAATGGATCATTTGGTGGCATATAGTTTTTTTTTTTTTTAAGATTTATTTATTTTTAGGCCGGCGCCGTGGCTCAACAGGCTAATCCTCCGCCTTGCGGCACCGGCACACCGGGTTCTAGTCCCGGTCGGGGCGCCGGATTCTGTCCCGGTTGCCCCTCTTCCAGGCCAGCCCTCTGCTGTGGCCCAGGAGTGCAGTGGAGGATGGCCCAAGTGCTTGGGCCCTGCACCCCATGGGAGACCAGGATAAGCACCTAGCACCTGGCTCCTGCCATCGGATGAGCACGGTGCGCCAGCCGCAGCGCGCCGTCCGCGGCAGCCATTGGAGGGTGAACCAACGGCAAAGGAAGACCTTTCTCTCTGTCTCTCTCTCTCACTGTCCACTCTGCCTGTCAAAAAAAAAAAAAAAAGATTTATTTATTTTTTTGAAAGTCAGAGTTACAGAGAGAGTGGAAGAGACAAGGAGTGGTATCTTCCATCTGCTGGTTCACTCCCTAGATGACCACAATGGCCGTGGTTAGGCCAGGTCGAATTTAGGAGCCAAAGAGTTCTTCCAGGTTCTCCCACGTGGATGCAGGGGCCCAAGAACCTGAGCCATCTTCTGCTTTTTCTCAGGTGCATTAGCGGGGAGCTGCATTGGAAGTGGAGCAGGTAGGACTCAAGCCAGCGCCCACAAGGGATGCTGGTGTCTTGGCAGCATTACCTGCTACTCCACAGTGCTGGCCTCGGTGGCATATAGTTTTAATAATTCTTTGATGATCCTGTATTATATGTCTATTCCTGTATCATTTGCTTATGCTGACCGGGAAACTGCAATACATAACTGTGTGGTGCTATTTCTACAGTTTTCTTCTAGAATTGGTCCTGGAATTGGTCTTCTCATTGGTCTTCTCATTCCGAACTTAAGGATATAACTACTAAAAGTGCCTTGTAGGGGTGGGCTTTGTGGCACAGCAGATTAAGCTGCCACTTGGGATGCCCGGATCCCATATCTAAGTGACAGTTTACATCCTGGCTCTTCTGTTTCTGGTCCAGCTTCCTGCTAATGCATCTTGGGAGGCAGAAGGTGGCTGCCTGCCATCCATGTGGGAGCTTCAGGTTGAATTCGGAGCTCCTGGGCTTGGCCTGGGCTCCTGGCTGTTGAAGGTATTTGGGGAATGAACCGGCAGATGGAAAAGGTCTGTCTTTCTCACTCTGCCTTTCAAATGAAATAAATAAATAAAAACATGTTTTCAAATTTCTAATACCTAACAGCCTTTCCCACAACTTTCTATTCTCTCACCTCTAAAAGCAGTCTTAATTTAATCAGCTTAGTCTGAAATATAATAGTACCTGAGCATGCTGTCCACCTGGTATTTCTTAATCTTATAGAGTGAGCTGTGTGATTAAAAGGCATTCTAACACAGTTTTTCTGTGTTGCAGACTGGTCTGATGTACTGGCCCCTGGTACAGGTGAGTTGCACACTACTCAGAACACTAAGCCCTGCTTTGGCTTCTGTGGAGCCCTCACCTGCCCTCTCTCTGTTCCAGCTGACCAACTTTGGCCTCGTTCCTGTTCACTGGAGAACAGCGTACACTGGACTCTGTGGCTTCCTCTGGGCCACCTTCCTTTGCTTCTCTCAGCAGAGCGGTGACGGCACACTGCGGTCGGCTTTCACTCTCCTTCGCAGAAAGGAAGCCCGGGCAGTTGAGAGGCCCCCGGAGAAGTGAGGGGTCAACAACTCCCTTAAAGTGACCACATTTTGTTTTTCTAAAATGCACTGGGTGGCCAGTGGAGAACATACTTGACTTCTCAGTCGTGGGCTGCATTTTGAAGAATTACTGTTCCACAGGCTCACTTGCTTTTTAATTACCAATGATTATTTACATTTATTCAAACCCTTCCCCTCTTCCGGTCTGAAAGTCTTACTTCCTGAATATTTTCACTTCTCTAATATTTTGATTAATAGTAACAGTGACAAATGTCCATTTTAGAATAATTAATATTTATACTCATATTTTGATGCCAGTTGATTTCAGGAACTCCACTTTTGATTGCTTACTTCTGTATTTTAAAACCTCAGGTTATCTTCTTAACACTTTTGGGTCAGATTGCCTTTTGTACCAAAAATAATCCTTATAGTACATTTCTACTTACATACATCTCAGTCAATGAGAAGACTGAATAATTTGATCCTTCCCATACCATATACTAATTTATTGTTATGCTGGTACTAAAATACTATAAGTACATTTTTATCATCAAAACAGTAAGTGTTTTGTAAGTGTGTTCTGTATAGAATATTTTATCAGTGTCTTCTACTTTTATAATTTCTAAGCTAAGTACGTTTTAATTGATAATTTTTGGTTTTGAGCCTTCTCAGTTGACTACAGCATTCCACTTTCAAGATATATGAAATAATTCAGCTTCTTAATGAAATACACTGAATGAAAAGTTCTAAAACACAAGTTTTCTTCCTCTGGAAGGAAGAACTCTCACCCACATGATACCATAGAAGGTAGTCACCTCGCATTTCACACCGATTCAGTGCTTTAACATAAATCTTTATACTTTAAGGTAGACATGAAAAACTTAATTCAATCTTTCAGATTTATTCAATTTGTCTAACCTCAGGTTTAAAAATTATGTATCTCAAGGAGTTTCAGCAAATTTCACTTAAGAATTATACCATTCTGTTGTTTCCAATGGTGTATTTTCACATGTTTTACAATGTTGAGCACTTAACTGTTAATTTTTCTCAAGAATGTATATTTAAGGCTAATTTAAGAATGTATACTTAAAATTTCTATGCATATATAATTTTAATGTTTATAAAAATCATAAGTATATAACTTCTAAGTATATAATTTATCTGATTTGAATAGGTATTAATATATTTTATCTTAGGACAATATAGAAATAAGGAAATTTCTAGGTGGTCTAAATTGTAAAACAATTTGTTTTTGCATTATTTTAAAAGCAGTTAATAGAACAGAAAAGCTATTTCATGATAGATGAGGCAGATACTGTCAAAAGCTTATCTAGGGTGATTACAGCAAGTACTACCAGGCAAGGTTTTAGATGAGCTTCAGCATTACTTTTATGATGCAAGCTTTGGAAAAACAGACCTTGCTTATATTGTCAAAAGAAAAAAAAGGAAAGCTTAATGTTCACAAAAATTACAGTATGGTGGTCTTCACTAATACTGTACTGTGCTAATTCTGAATTTTTGCAAATAATACACTTAATTTTCATGCAATGGTAATTTTGTGTTTTGGTGTAAAAAATGGAACTTATTCTAAATATAAGCATATTTAACCACTTCATGGAAAAATGGAATTAAAAGTCTAAGTTTATTTGGGTGCAAATGGTGGTGGAATGAGATGAAATTGGAAGGAGAAATACAGGATGTGTAAGTGCTGATCCAGACAGGAAATTCCCACTGACAATTCCGCAGCACACGCCTCTGCTCCTCTTACTTGTCATTACAAATCATGGAACTTGGTGGTCTTCACTTGAAGGAAAATTGATAAAAGTTATTCTCTTTTATCTGTATCCTGGTTGGTTTTGTGACACAGAATTAGGCAACTGGACAGTTTGCATGTCTTTAAAATTTTCAAATAACCAAGAGTGATATGTGAAAAAAACATTTTCTGTAAGACTTCCATATTTTTCTTAAAATCCGCTCAGTGAGGTGACTCAGTGGACAAATTGATTCTTTGCCCACTATACAGTCAGTGAAATCTAGCAGTTAGGGATTCATACAAATAAACGGTGCTTCAGATAAATTTAATTATTTGTGTCAATACTGCTTGAGCAAGAATGAGAAAACTGTTTAGTGAATGAAAGGAATCACAGATAATGAAAGTTATAATTCAAAGAGGAAAGCGTTCTCATATTCGAGTACTTCATTAGTAACTATAATTTCATGCTTTGAGGAAAAATGTGTTCTCCTTCTTTCACATTACAACTTATAGGTAAAACAACTTTGGTATTTGAGGCTCTATCTAAATATGTCAGAAATGTCAACTACAATGAACCAAATTAAAAGCACTTAGTCTGTTTAATAGAGCTAGAGTATGCAGATTCACAATTTCTAACCTATCCATCATTGCCATGTACTTTGATTACTGGTTTTCTTCCAAGGACCATCATCCTTTAAGATCCATTTGAAGCTATCAAAAAATATTTTCTTGCTACACATGCAATTTACTTTTAGTTCAGTGGAATTTTATGTGAATTTCTATGGAGTATTTGCAAAAACAAATTCTATCTAGGTCATGCTTCACATTATATTCTGGAGGCAGCTTTCATTTGAAATTAGGTTCATCTTCTGAGAGTATTAAAAAGTTAATGGATTTTTGTGCCTGAAGATTTTGACCTCACAATGGCTACATTTAATCTAGTTTTACCCATAAGGCTTACAGTCCAAAGGAACTAAATCAGTGAAAATGCAATTAAAACTACCGAAAATTCTTCCTTTAAGACTGTTAACAGCTGATAAGTAAAAAGAGAAATCTGGGGTTTAAAGATAAAGTATGTGGGCGGGCTGTGTGACACAGCAGGTTAAGCGCTGTCCTGTCCCTTATCAGAGAGCATGGCTCAAGTCCCAGCTGCTCTGCTTCCTGTCCAGCTTCCAGCTAATGCATCTTAGGAGGCAGCAAATGATGACTCAAGTACCTGGGCTCCTGCCACCCATGTGGGAGATGCGGGTGGAGTTCTGGACTAGACTGTTGGACGATCACTCTCTTTATATTGTTCTGCCTTTCAAATACATTAAAAAAATAGTGCTTTTTTTAAAAAAGCACTATTTTGTATATGGGAGTATTTTAAAAAAGTTTGTGGAAAAACAAAATTAAAAGACAAGTTTAAGGGCTGGCATTAAGCTATCACCTGCAATACTGGCATCCCGTATCCTTTTTTTTTTAAGGTAAGTTTATTTTGATGCAAAATAATTTGAGATCAACAAGTTGTTTTCATATTATGCATTTTCCATAGTGTTTTTTTATATATATATATAAAGCTTTTATTTAAAGAATATAAATTTCCAAAGAACAGCTTATGGATTACAATGGCTCCCCCCCCCCACAACTTCTCTCCCTCCCGCTTCTCTCCCTCCCGCTACCCTCCCCTTTCCCGCTCCCTCTCCCCTTCTGTTCACATCAAGATTCATTTTCAATTCTCTTTATACACAGAAGATCAATTTAGTACATATTACGTAAAGATTTCAACGGTTTGCCCTCGCATAGAGACACAAAATGATAATACTGTTGAAGTACTAGTTATAGTATTAATTCACAATGTACAGCACATTAAGGACAGAGATCCTACATGATTTTTTTTAAAAAAAAATTGATTAATTGTCTATGCAATTTCCAGTTTAACACCAAGATTTTTTAATCATTTGCAATTATCTTTATATAAAGAAGATCGATTCAATATATACTATGTAAAGATTTCATCAGTTTGCACCCACTCAGAAACACAAAGTGTAAAAATACTGTTTCAGTACTAGTAATAGCATTATTTCACAGTGTTTTTTTTTAAATTAATTTATTTATTTGAAAGTCAGAGTTACACAGGGAGAGGAGAGGCAGAGAGAGAGTCTGCCATCTACTGGTTCACTCCCCAATTGGCTGCAATGGCTGGAGCTGCGCTTATCAGAAACCAGGAGCCAGGAGCTTCTTCTGGGTCTCCCACGTGGGTGCAGGGGCCCAAGGATTTGGGCCATCTTGTACTGCTTTCCCAGGCCACAGCAGAGAGCTGGATCCCAAGTGGAACAGCTGGGACCAGAACCAGCACCCATATGGGATGCTGGCGCTTCAGGCCAGGGTGTTGACCTACTGCACCACAGCACTGACCCCCATAGTGTTGTGTTTTTTAAAGATTTTTATTTATTTATTTGAAAGGCAGAGTGACAAAGAGAGACACACGGAGAGAGAGAGAGATCTGCCATCCACTGATTCACTCCCCAAATGGCAGCCAGGTCTGAGCCAGATGGAAGCTAGGAGCCAGGAACTCCATCTTGGTCTCAAACATGGGGACAGGGACCCTTGCACTTGGCCCATCTTCGGCTGTCTTCCCTGGGTACATTAGCAGGGAGGTGGATCTCAAGCCAAATAGCTGAGACTCCAACCAGGCCCCTCGTGTGAAGGAATTTTGTGCTTTTCTGATTCTATTCCCCTTTCTAAGTCTGTCTCTACTTACCTGAGTCTTTATTCATCCATATCTCTCCTGTTTCTTTGTCAGTGCCCCCCACACCCAACCAAGCTCGGCTGTAACAGTCTGCTTTTTACCACTAAAATGAGAGGCCTGATGCAGGTTACTTCACGAGGGAGAGTCAATTCTGGAGGTACAAGCTCTAGGCACTGCCTGTGGCGATGCAGTTTCTGCTGGCAGAGTTCCAAGGCAGCGCCGGGCATCACGTGGCAGGAAAAGAGTATGTGTGCACACGCGTGTGTTTGGTCTTACTCCCTCTTCTTACAAAGCCACCGTAATCCAATAATGGGGACTTTGCCCTCATGATTTTATTTAAACCTAATCATTTCCCAAATGCCCTCACCTCCAGCCACCACAGTTGATTAAATTTCTACCTCAATTTCTCCTGATGGAGGATTAAATTTCCACACATGAACTTTTGGGGGACACATCAAAGTAGCCAAGCCACAGCACCCCTTTTTCTGCCCCTCCTCTCCTGCCTGTACTTGCACCAACCAAATGCCCCAGGAAGACAGAGTGACTAGAATGAAGTAAGGGCTCACTACATGTATACTGTACTTAAGTGACAGCCATTCGTTAGCAAGGATGGTAGTAGAATCCCCTCTCTGGTCTCTGCAAGAAGAAAAAGCAGGAAGGATGAATTCCCCCCCCAAATTTTTTTTTCTGGTGAGAGGCAGACAGAAATAATAGACAAGAGAGCTCCTGTCCTTTGGTTCACTCCCAAATGCCTGCAAGGGTCAAGGCTAGGTTGGATTGGGCTGGGTTGAAGCCAAGAGCTGAGAACCCAATCCATTCTCCTATGTGGGTGGTAAGAACGCAAGCCCCTGAGCCGTCCTGCTGCCTCCCAGGGTGTGCCTGAACAGGAGATGGAAGCAGAGCTGGTTGAACCCAGGCACTTGATATGGGATGCTAGACCACAGCACCCGCTCCAGCCCTAGGAATAATTTTGAAGTGAGTAAACCTTAGATGCTCCGTCTTTTCTGACACCTTCTCCTTCCTCAGGGTGTTCTTTCTCTCCATTCTCAAAATGGCTATGGCTTTGTATCTCCCAAATTAGCTCTCCCTTCTTTTCTTAGCTTCTCAAAACTCATTTTCTTTATCTGGCTGGTTTCAGCTAGGTGTTAGAAAAGCAGGCTTATTAAGCTGATTTACTGAGATGTGGAGGCTGACCTTTTTAGTTGAGAATTTAAAAAAAAATTAATAATAGAAACTTATCTTTGGATGAATTTTTGGGAACTGTTTCTGGGGGTGGGGAGACTGGGGTGTGTTTTTGGACAAAGACTTCTGATACACTGTACATTATGCTGCCTACTTCCCTTTGGATTAAAATCAGTATGGCAAGGATCTTTGCTGCGTCTGAATATTGCCATTGCAGTATTTGCAATGGGAAGTTCCGTCTGTCCATTTTCTAATGCTTCTATCAGTGCCCTGGTTTTCTGAGCCACGAGCCCAGAATGCTGTCTTCATATTTTAGGTACCCGGTGTTCTGAAAGCAACACTGGTTGCTTCATTCTTAAGTTTTAATTATCTGTGTATCATGTATGTTAAAATTTTGAAATAATGTGACAATGTATATGAAAAATAAATGAATTTTAATTAAGTACAGCAAATGACTGGCTGTTTTGTGTTGCTGGTGATATGAATATTCTGGGAGATGTGTAAGGGTAATGACATTTATAGCCTGTTATCTTTCCTATTCATATTTATTGCAAACACAAAGATTTACATCTTCACTTTGGATGTCTGTATTGAGATAAAAGTTGTCCTTTCTATTCATGTGTGTTCTTTAACACTTATTGAATTCCTTCAGATGTTGGCCTGTTTTCTTTGTATGTCATCACAGAGCAGAATACTTGAGAGCTGAAATATTTCCCCAGTGACTTTTCAAAAAAAAAAATCACATTTCTTGCACACCCTGGGAAGTAGCAGTTAGTGGCTCAAGTACTTGAGTTCTTGCTACTTATTTAGGGACCTGTATGGGTTCCAGGCTCCTGGCTTCATCTTGGCCCAGCCCTAGCTTTTGATAGCATTTAGGGGAGTGAATCAGATGGGAGGTCTTTCTCGCTCTTTTGAACAAAAATAAATAATTTAAAAACACATTCTTTTTGTAGCATAAGTAGAAAAAATGCAGTATTAGGATTCCTCTTATTAGTACTGAGGAGGCAAATTTAAACCTAAACTTCAAATAATTGAAGCTTTCCATATTTTCCTTATTTCCATGTTTTCCATTTGGTCTAGAATCCACTAATTTCTTCTTCTGTCTTGACCGAAAGAGATTTCCCTGCACATATTTAATAAAGGAACTGAGAACAGGTATTTGGAAAATGTGTTGAACTGTTCTACAGTTGAGTTCAGCAACCATTTATACATGTATTGTTATCTTTAAACTTATGAGGTTACTTCAAAAAGTTCTTGGAAAATGGAATTAAAAGATATGTTTATTTTGGTGAAAATTTGTTTTGAAATCCATGTGTAGCTTTTCAGTAGTACACATTTTCTATGGACTTTTTGAAGACCCCTTTTACTTACATACATTATGACTTTTTGAAAACCCTTTTTACTTATACACATGCCTGACTATTATGACTTTTTGAAGACCCCTTTTACTTATACACACATGCCTATTACATTGGATTTTTCTGTGGCTCGGGGATCTGAACCAGTTTCTGTTTTTACTGCACTTTTATTTTAGGCGTCTCTGTTATTATACATTTCTATTGTTATAACAGCTCAATATGATAATTGACCTGTTGTGGTTATAATGGGAATAGTTAAGTACTTTCAGGAAATTAATTTGGAGGAATGGGGGAGTTGAGATTCCCTTCCTGTATTACATGCTTAGCTTTTGGGTCTATAATTTGAACAGGGATGGAACAAATGAAATAACATTACATGCAGAACTCAGGTGTCTTGTATAATTCTACCTGAATTTCTTCTTCTTAAGGGATGTAAATTAGAAAATTTAATCAAAACTGCCACACCAAAGTGAAAATGTTCCCCACTCATTTGATTTCTTCAAAAGTAGATCTATTTTTTAAAGAATTTTTTTGAAAAGCAGAGTCGCAGAGAGAGAGAGAAATAATCTTCCAACCACTGGCTCACTTCCCAAATGATCACAAAGGTTGGGGCTAGACCCAGCCAAAGCCAGGAGCCAGGAGCTCCATCTAGGTCTCCCACATGGGTGCAGGGGCCCAAGGACCTGGGCCATCTTCTACTGCTTTCCCAGGTGCATTAGCAGGAAGCTGGATCAGATATGGAGCACAGCCAGGTCTCAAACCGTGGCCTATAAGGGACACTGGCACAACAGGCATCGGTTTAATCCTCTACTCCACAGCACAAGCTTCTCAAGTAGATCTAAATTAATATTATGGTATTCTCAGAGAAAAAAATGTGTGTCAACAAAGGTTCTTATAGATTGGAGGTGTTTTTATCTTATTTTCTGTACTAAAAATGGAAAAATAAGTTATGCATGGGTTGATTACCAGAGAAAATACTTAATAATACTTAGAGGACTTAACAAAAGGATACAAAGAATTTAATTAATATACTGAACAGTAAGTCATAAACCCACCACGCAGAAATGATAATCTGTCATATTTTTGCAGACTGTTTTTGCACCTTACTGATAAATAATACCCAAGCAAACCAAGATTTCCAGGCTTTTGGCCAAGAACAAATTTGTAAGACCAAGTTTCAGAGAATTTCCTCAGGTGATAAGTGGTTATTTGAATAGAGCCAGTGATTGCAAGTAATTCATTTTACTTTCTTGGAGAAATTACAAAGAGCAATATACAATATACACATCTTAAGTCATTTCTCAACAGTCTGGAGCAGTAATGTTTTCACCTGAAGAAATTAAAAGCTTTTCACCATATTAAAAAAGAAGAGAAGGGTAAAATAGGAAATTGTGGAGGTGGGCATTGTAGTGCAAGGGCCAGGAGTGCTAGTTTGTGTCCTGGCTACTCTGCTTCCAATCCAGCTTCCAGTTTCTGCTACCCACTCATGAGTCCCAGAGGATCTGGGCTCTTGGCTTCGACCCTGGCTGTTGCAGGCATTTGGGGTGTGAACCAGTGGGTAGATCTCTCTCTCTCTTGCTCGCTATCACTCTGCCTTTCAAATACATAAATAAAACTAAAAAAAAATAATAATAAATTGTAAGACAAAGGCTAAAGGAGGCAATTTTTGTTTGCAAATATGAAGAAAGGATGGTGAACGAGACAGACAGATGTTAAAAGCTAGAATCAATACCGCAGTTACTCCTCCCCACTCTGCTTTCCCTGCTGCAGACTGGTTTCCTCCTCGTCCCATAAGAACCTCTGATGCTTGCTCCTTTGTCCCCTCCTATGATATTTTGTTCTTGCCTCCTTTTAACAAACTTTATGCTGTTGTTGCTGGGTTGTGTTTGATCTTCGCTCTGACTCACAGGTGTTCTGCAGCTGGCTTCATTCAGGAAGGGCTCCAGAGGCTTCTTCATCCCCCAACCCCAGGTTAAGAAAATAGGGTTCTTCTGTATATTGTAACTTAAAAGGCTCAGCTATGTCTAGGACACAGATGGGTGTATCTTTCTGGAAAATGGACCTGCAGGTATAGGGAAGTTTAAACTTTCACTCTCAAGGTTTATATGATTATTTGTCTGCTAAAATACATTGACAGGGGCTGATGTTGTGGTACACAGGGTTAATCAGTGGCTTTTGATACCACAGAGCCAGTTAGAGTCCCGGTTATGCTGCTTCCAATCCACCTCCCTGCTAATGCACTCTGGAAGGCAGCAGATGATGGCCCAAGTACTAGGGCCCCTACCATCCACATGGGAGACCTGGATGGAATTCCTAGTTCCTGGCTTGGCCTGGCCCAGGCCTGGGCCATTGTGGGCATTTGGAGAGTGAGCCAGAGGATGGAAGATCTCTCTCAGTCTCTGTCATGCACACACTCTCCCTACTGCTCTGCCTTTCAAATAATTAAAAAATAAACCTTAAAAAAATACACTGGGGCTGGCGTTGTGGCATAGTGGGTAAAGCTGCCACCTGCCGCACTGGATGCCAGTGTGGGCACCAGTTCAACTCCCAGTTGCTCCACTTCTGATCCAGCTCCCTGCCAATGAGCCTAGGAACACAGTGGAAGATTGTCCAAGTCCTTGGACCCCTGCACCCACATGGGAGACCCAGAAGAAGCTCCTGGCTCCTGACTTCGGTCTGGCCCAGCCCTGGCCATTGTGGCCATTTGGGGAGTGAATCAGCAAATGGAAGATCTCTCTCTTTCTCTCTCCCTCCCTCTCTCTCTCTGCCTTTCAAATAATTAAAAAATAAACTAAGCCTTTCAAATAAATCTTTAAAAAATATATGCTGACAATACAGATTAATAGGAGAAAAGGCGTACAAGTTTACGTGCACAGGTTCATGGCAGCCATACCAAGTACAAAGCGAAAAGGGCCAGGTAGTTGAGACCTGGATCCTCTGTGAGCCCTGATGTAGCTCTGCTTGCCCCAGTGAAGCTAGGCGGCCCTTCAGTGTTGACTCATCCCCTGTCCATGCCATCTCTCCTGACCAGATCTCTCTTTGTTTTTATGGATTCACTTTATTTATTTGAAAGGCAGAGTGACAGAGAGAAGTATTCCATCCATTGATTCACTCCCCAAATGGCCATAAGGGCTAGAGCTTGCCCAGGCCGAAAGCAGGGGCCAGAAGCTTCATCACAAGGGTGCAGGGGTCCAAGGACTTGGGCCAACTTCCGCTGCTTTCCCAGGCCATTGGCAGAGAGCTGGATTGGAAGTGGAGCAGCCGGGACTCAAATCAGTACTCTGATGTGGGATCCGGTGCCACAGGTGGTGGCTTAACCTGCTGTGCCACAATGCAGACCCCTGACCAGATAGATCTCTGTTCCCGGCCCCAGTGACCTCTCCCCTAGATCCCTCTGCTTCCATTTCATCTCCATCCTGTTAAGGGATCTATCTCCCAGGACAAGGTAGACTGGCTTCTCATTTATTCTTCACTAAATCTGTTAATCATTGCAGAAACTTTATACCTTGAACCCTTTGGGACTTTACTTTTGACATTCAGAGGTAAGTGTATTGTAAGAACTATTTGAAAGTCATCCTTCTGTGATGAGCTTCCAAAGACTATTTTGAAATCCAAGAGCTAATAATTAACCAACTTCTGGGTTATCTGTACTCAAAAAATATTGTATATTAATCCCCCAGAGCTGCCAGGGTTGGGGAAGGACCGCTACCAATAAATGGTGGTGGCGGTGGTAGGGACTCAAGTCAGTAACTCACTTAGGACTCAGTACTGATGTATTTGTTCATTTAATCAAGACGTATTTATTTGTCTTCTTTTTTAAAAAAAGATTTTATTTATTTGAGAGGTAGAGTTATAGACAGTGAGGGGGAGAGACAGAGAGAAAGGTCTGCCTTCCGTTGGTTCACTCCCCAAATGGCAGCAATGGCAGGAGCTGTGCCGATCTGAAGCCAGGAGCCAGGAGCTTCTTCCCAGTCTCCCATGTGGGTGCAGGGGCCCAAGGACCAGGGCCATCTTCTACTGCTTTCCCAGGCCACGGCAGAGAGCTGGATAGGAAGAGGAGCAGCCAGGACTAGAACCTGCACCCCTCTGGGATGCCGGCACCACAGATGGAGGATTAACCTACTGTGCCACAGCGCTGGCCCTATTTGTTTTCATCTAATTGAAAGAAATTGCAAGAGAGGGAGGAGAGGGAGAGGGAGAGAGAGAGATTATCCATCCACTAGTTCACTCCCCAAATGGCTGCAACATCAAGGGCTGGCCCAGCCCAGGTCGAAGCCAGGAGTGCTGAACTCCATCCAGGTGTCCCACCTGGCTGACAGGGATCCAAGCACTTAGGTCACCATCTGGTGCTTCCCAGGATGCAGTAGCAGGAAGCTGGATAGGAAGCAGCAGAACCAAGACTCAAATTGGCACTCTGTATGGGAAGTGGATGTCCCAAGCAGAGGCTTAACCCGCTGCACCACAATGTCTGCCCCAACATATATTTATTAAGGCCAGCAGCTATTCTCATGTTTATTTGTTTAAGAATCAAGTTTTATTTTCAATGACTTTTTTTCCATTTTATTATTTATTTGAGAGACAGAGGTAGAGCAGAGGCAGAGAGAGAGAGAGAGTGAGAGAGAGAGAGAGAGAAGTCTTCCATCCACTGGTTCATTCCCCAAATGGCCACAAGGGTGGGAGCAGGGGCCAGGAACTTCTTCCAGGTCTCCCACGTGGGTGCAGGGGCCCAAGGACTTGGGCTATCCTTGACTGCTTTCCCAGGCAGAGAGCTGGATCGGAACTGGAGCAGCTGGGATTCGAACCAGTGCCCATACGGGATGCTGGCACGCTAGGCCAGCAGCTTTACCAGCTACACCACAGTGCTGGCCCCTACTCTTATGTTTTAAAGTGATTTTTTCAAAGCCTGGCCCCAGGCTTTTGCCATAGGCCACTCCCACCTGCTTGGCTTTTATTATTCTTTTCCCTCAACTCCTGGAGCATTTATCATCTGTACCACACAATTTAGCACTTAATTATATACTATTCTGTGTTGTCAGCCATGTCACATATATTATCTTCTCCCTTAATTACACTGAAGCTCATCAGAGTTATGGAGTATGTTTTCTATTTCTTCAGTGTCTCTCCAGCTCAACGTCTTTCCCAAAGGAGGCCAATACATACTGATTTGATGGTTTCTGTGTCGATGAGCACTGACATTGGCATTAACTACATTCATGCATAGAAACCTTTGTCAATGAAGAAAGTAGATTTCTTTGGCTTTTCTAACTAGTGAACAATTTGCCATTAAATCTCAAGCATGTGGTGAAGGAAGAGAAAGAAGGTGGAGGGTGGGAAGTATAAATCAAGGACAGTAGTTCTCAACTTGTCTCAATCTTGTCTCTCTAGATTTAATGAGTAAAAATATGGGACACAAGTTAAATTTGAATTGCAGATAAATAATGAATGTTTTTATAGTATAAGTATGTCCCAAAGATTGTATTTGAGACATGTTAAATAAAAAATTAGGGGCAACCATTGTATTGCAGTGGGTTAAGCCACCATCTGCAATGCTGGCATCTCCCATGGGCCAGTTTGAGTCCCAGCTGCTCCTCTTCCAATCCAGCTCTCTACTACTGCACTTGGAAAAGCAGCGTAAGATGGGCCAAGTACTTGGGAGACCCAGATGGGGCCATTTTGGTGAGTGAACCAGTAGATGGAAGATCCTTCCCTCTCTCTCCTTCTTTTTCTATAACTCTGCCTTTCATGTGAATATATATATTTTAAAATACAAGGATACGGGCCAGCGCCGTGGCTCACTTGGCTAATCCTCCTCCTGCGGCACTGGCACTCCGGGTTCTAGTCCCAGTCGGGGCGCTGGATTTTGTCCCTGTTGCTCCTCTTCCAGGCCAGCTCTCTGCTGTGGCCCGGGAAGGCAGCGGAGGATGACCCAGGTGCTTGGGCCCTGCACCCCATGGGAGACCAGGAGGAAGCACCCTGCTCCTGGCTTCAGATTGGTGTGGCGCTGGCCGTAGCAGCCATTAGGGGAGTGAACCAACGGAAGGCAGACCTTTCTTTCTGTCTCTCTGTCTATAACTGTACCTGTCACATAAAAAAAAAAATACAAGGATACTGTTTTGGACTAGGCTTCTGCACTGGGAGGGCCCCAACAGACCAGGCTAAAAATCAAAATGAGGTCATCCATGCTTAAGTTCCAGGTTACCAAATTGAAACTAAGTTGTCTATAAGACCTTCTAAGAAACTAGGAGAAATGGGAAATAATAGCCAAATTTCCACACAGGCCACTTTCCTAAGGCAGAATAATCAAGTTCCCTCTGCTTCAATCCTTACACAAAAAGAATGACTTGAAATAACCTAATGTGAACCAGTCAGTTATTTTTCTATTGTTCTCTGGCCCTACTTTACAAGGAAAATAACACAAATAACCAATCTGCTCTTTATTCTTTGTTTCTGCAGTCTTCATCCCTTTTCTGTATTTTTTTTTTCTTTTCTAAGATGTATTTATTTGAAAGGCAGAGTTACAGAGAGAGAGAGAGAGAGAGAGAGAGAGAGAGCGCGTGAAGTGACACAGACAGAAATCTTCTGTCCACAGGTACACTCCTCAAATAGCCGGAACAGCCGTGGCTAGGCCAGGCTGAAGCCGGGAGCCAGGAGCCAGAAACTCGTGGTTTCCCAAGTGGGTGGCAGGGGCCCAAGCTCTCAGGCCATCCTCTGCTGCTTTGCTAGGTGCATTATCAGGGAGATGGATCAAGTGGAACAGCTGGGAGTCGAACTGGCACCCATATGGGATGCTGGCATCATAGGCCACAGCTCTGCCTGCTACAGCCACAACCCTGGTCTCCCTTTTTCTGTCTTAAAACCATTTCTACTCAGCCCATCAGAACACTCTCTCCATGTGTATTTCACAGGATGGTGGCCTGTTTCTACAGTTGAAAATGAAGCCAATGATGACTTTAAACATTGTAATTTCATAAATTATTATTTAGTTAAAATTCAAATTTAACTGGAGTTCTGTATTTTTTTCTTGCAAGCCTACATCCAAGGGACACTAGGCACCATCTGAAGACTTTTGGAGATTACGACTGGGGAGTGCTTTTGGCATCTGGTGGGTGGAGAGAGGCCAGGGAGGCTGTTAAAATTCCTACAGTATGCGGTAGCTGGCGACGCGGCTCACTAGGCTAATCCTCCGCCTTGCGGCTCCAGCACACCAGGTTCTAGTCCCGGTCGGGGCACTGGATTTTGTCCCTGTTGCCCCTCTTCCAGGCCAGCCCTCTGCTGTGGCCCGGGAGTGCAGTGGAGGATGGCCCAAGTGCTTGGGCCCTGCACCGCATGGGAGACCAGGAGAAGCACCTGCTCCTGCCTTCGGATCAGCGTGATGCGCCGGCCGCAGTGCGCCGGCTGCGGCAGCCATTGGAGGGTGAACCAAGAGCAAAGGAAGACCTTTCTCTCTGTCTCTCTCTCTCACTGTCCACTTTGCCTGTCAAAAAAATAAAAATAAAATAAAATAGAAGCAATATTGGATGCAAACCATGTTTTAACACGTTCGATACTACAAAGGTTAATCTGAAAGAAACAGTGCCTGGAAGTTAGAGAAGTCAGGTAGGATGCAAAATACTGTTCTTGAGTTGGTGCAAGAAGGGAGAAGGACAGGTTTCACCAAGGTTTCAAGGAGGGTATGATCATACTTCAAAAGATCATACTTGAAACACCCAAGGAAGAGCTGGGAGAAAATGCAAGCCTGACAGGATAATCAAGAACAGAAATGAAGGCTGACATTGGGTTCAGTGGTTAAGGCACCACATCCTATTTCAGAGTGCCTGGGATTGGGACCAGCGTAGTGGCATATTGGGTTAGGCCCCTGCTTGCAATGTCCATCTATATCAGAGTGCCAGTTCAAGTCCCCAGGAAGGCATTGGAAGATGGCCCAAGTTCCTGAGTCCCTGCCACCCACGTGGGAGACTCAAATGGAGTTCCTGGCTCCTGACTTGGGCTTGGTGCAGACTTGGCCTTGTAGTCATGAGAAATGAACCAGCGCCGGCGCCGTGGCTCAACAGGCTAATCCTCCGCCTTGCGGCGCCGGCACACCGGGTTCTAGTCCCGGTCGGGGTGCTGGATTCTGTCCCGGTTGCCCCTCTTCCAGGCCAGCCCTCTGCTGTGGCCCAGGAGTGCAGTGGAGGATGGCCCAGGTGCTTGGGCCCTGCACCCCATGGGAGACCAGGAAAAGCACCTAGCACCTGGCTCCTGCCATCGGATGGGCGCGGTGCGCCGGCCGCAGCAGCCATTGGAGGGTGAACCAACAGCAAAGGAAGACCTTTCTCTCTGTCTCTCTCTCTCTCACTGTCCACTCTGCCTGTCAAAAAAAAAAAAAAAAAGAGAGAAATGAACCAGCAGATGGAAGATGTCTAAAGAGACATCTCTCTGTTTCTTTCTCTTTACCACTCTGCCTTTCAAATAAATAAATAAAACCATTTAAAAAATAAAAGAGTGCTTCTGTTTGATACCTGCCCCAGCTCTTGACTCCGGCATCTTGCTAATGCAGACTCAGGAAGGCAGCAGATGATGGCCCAAGTGGTTGCATCCCTGCCCTGCATGTGAAAGACCTGGATTGAGCTCCAAACTCTTGGCTTTGGTCTGGCCCAGCTCTGGATGTTGTGGGCATTAAGAAGTTAACTAGTGAATGAGAGCTCTCTCTCAAATAAATATAAAAAGTTGTGTATTTTTTAAAAATAAAATGAACAGAAAATAGAGGCAAAAGAGGAAAAACGTGCTTTCTGAATTACCATGAATATGAAATAATTTGTTACAAAGTGCTAAACATACTATTTTCTTTTTCAGTTGTCAGATCAATAAGTCACCTCATGTCATGTGTCTGCCTAAAGCCTTATAATGGCTCTCCATCTGCCTACAAGACTCCTGGAAAAACCAAGATTCTTGCCATGGCTAGAGGCCATACCTAACCTGATGGCCTCAAAAAGACTAACAGATTAGAGAGTTTTCCAGCTCCACGTATTAACTTCCAGGAAAGATGTGGGCACAGCTGGAGAGTAATGGCTATTAAAATTCCCCTTTAAAAATGGTAATTTTCTTACTGAGAGAGAGACAGAGAGAAAGAGAGAAAGAGAGAGAGAGAGGTGTCAGTCTCCCATAAACTGGTTCTGAAGGGGTCCAAGCATTTATACCATCATCTGCTGCCTCCAAGGGTTCATTAGCAGGATGAGCCAAAACTAGAACTCACATTCCAAAATAGAATGCAGGCATCCCAAGTGGTGGCCTAACCCACTGCACCACAGTGCCTGCCCTTATAAAAATCCTGAACAATGAGATTTGATGAGCTTCCAGGCTGGTGAGTGCATCCATGTGCTGGGAGCCTGGCACACTGTGCTCCATGGGGACAGAAGCTCCTATGCCTGAGATCCCACCTACTATGGTTTGCATGTGGTTTGACCCCTTCGCACCTCATGTAGAAATTTGATTGCCTTTGTGAAGCTGTTCAGAGATGGCATTTAAAAGGTGATCAGGTGTTAAGAGGGACTGATGTCTTTCTCTGGGAGTGGGTTAATTCTTATAGGAGGGGAGTTAGTTATCAGAGCTGGCTGTGGTAAAGCACACCCAGCCCCCTCATGTCTGTCTCTTTCACACATGCCAGCTTGCTCGCAAGCTTTTCCACTGTTAGAATGCAGCCTGAGACCCTCATCATCAGCCAGGCAGATGCCATACTCTTGGTTTTCCCAGCCCCCAAAACTGTAAACTAAATAAATCTCTGTTCTTTATAAATTCCCCATGGGGGCTGGCGCTGTGGCATAGTGGGTAAAGCACCTCCTGCAGTGCCGGCATCCCATATGGATGCCAATTCGAGACCCGGCTACTCCACTTTGATCTCTCTCAGCTATGGCCTGGGAAAGCAGTGGAAGAAGGCCCACGTGCTTGGGCCCCGGCACTCGCGTGGGAGACCCAGAATAAGCTCCTGGCTCCTGGCTTCGGATCAGTGCAGCTCTGGCTATAATGGCTATTTGGGGAGTGAACCAGCGGATGGAAGACCTCTCTCTGCCTCTGCCTCACTGTAACTCTGCCTTTCAAATAAATAATTAAATCTTTAAAAATAAATAAATTCCCCAGTCTCAGGTATTCCGTGATGGCAGCAGAAAGTGGATGAAGGCACTGCCTATATTTCTGGGTGACCAGTTATGAACTAGGATGTCCAAGACCCCACTTATTGGATTTATTTAATTTGCTAGCATTACAGAACTCAAAAGAAACAGTTGCTTACGTTTCCTAGTTCTGGGATGGAAATTTGACCTAGCAATGAAGATGTCCACATCCTATATCACAGTGCCTGGGTTCCAGTCCCCACTCTCCTTCTCATTCCTGCTTCCTGCTAATGCATACCCTGGGAGGCAACAAATGATGGACCGAATACTTGGGTCCCTGCCACCCATGGGGAATATGTGTGCTGACAGGCCCAGCCTGGGCTGTTAGGGGCATATTGAAAGTGAACCAGCAGATGGGAGATCTTTGCTTATCAGTCTGTATCTATCTCTTTTTCAAATAAAATAAAATAAATATAATTAAACTTTAAAAGCAAAACAAACCACAGCAGGTGACAACCTGTAACTTGTGATTGGCATCTAAAGTGGGAGCAGTCTCATGGGGACTGAGCCCCCAACCTGTGGGGTCTGACACTATCTCCAGGTGGACAGTTTCAGAATTGACTTGAGTTGGTGTCTGCTGGAGAACTGGTTGGTATGCTGGGTTCTGTGTTGAGTGTTTTGAGTAGAGAGTAAGAGGTGGTTTTTCCTACAGAACTGACAAGTAGGAAGAAATAACTAGGGGGAATTAAGAGGTCAGGTGACGTGTCCCCAACTTGACCCAGTGGCCAACCTAGACTCAGGCTAAGGAAAGAGAACAGAACTTTATCCTCTCCCATCCCCATCTGTAGGATGCTATGCATCCTCTGAGCAATTCTTCTCCACCAGGAATAATTTTAGCAAAGGTGAGAGGTGAGATAGGAGACTGGGACTCTGCAAGTGACAAGAAAAGGTGTGTAATTTTACATTTGGTTATTTTTGACTCTTTTTTTAAAGGAGGACTTCAAAATATCACAGCATCAAGTGAAGGGGAGGAAGGGCATCCAGCACAGTGGTTGGGACATCACTGGGGATGCCCGCATCCCAGTCAGAGTGCCTGAGCTTGAGCCCCGACTCTGCTGCTCCCCATTCCAAGCTTGCTGCTCACACGCACCTTGGGTGCCAGAAGGTGATTGCTTAAGTTGTTGGATCCCTGTCACTCACATGAGTTGTCACTGAACTGAGTTCCTAGCTCACCTCTTCAGCCTATGCTGTTGCAGACATTTGTGGTATGAACCAGCAGGTAGAGGAATCTCTGTCTCTCTGCCTTTCAAATAAACAAAATGAAAAAAAATTAAGTGAAAGAGATATTTTGTCACTTTCCAGTGGATCTGATTAGTGTCGAGAAGTCTGGGAAAAGCCAGTTAGAAAGTAACATTTTGGGGGCTGGCGCTGTGGCACAGGGGGTAAAGCCGGCATCTGCAGTGCGGCACCCCATATGGGTGCCGGTTCAGGTCTCGGCTACTCCACTTCTGATCCAGCTCTCTGCTATGGCCTGGGAAAGAAGTACAAGATGGCCCAAGTCCTTGGGTCCCTGTCCCCAGGTGGGAGACCTGGAAGAAGCTCCTAGCTCCTGGCTTCGGATCAGCACAGCTCTGGCCGTTATGGCCAACTAGGGAGTGAACCAGCAGATAGAAGACCTCTCTCTCTGTGTAACTCTGCCTTTCAAAAAAATAATAAAATCAAATCTTTTTTTTTAAAGAGACAATGAAAAATTAAAGTAACACTTTGGAAATTATGCAATGATTATTTGGCAAGTTGCAATGTTTGTTCTTCTGCTGTAGGTTTGTTGGCAGGAGTAGCCTTTTGCGCCTGTTTATTTTCTTCCAGACTCTAAATATTCCATATAGGTATTAGTTGGATAGTGAAATTGGCAAATGTTTACCACAAGCATTATCAAAGGACAAAATTACAATAATTTGGTGATCTTAATTGGCTTTATTTTCAATTCTAAAATTGGGCACTTCATCTGTTCATAAAATAGAATATGTGTTTTGATGGTCCCAGAGAAGGAGGTGGTTTTATAGAAAGAGAAGGGTGTAAAGAAAACAGGAACAGAAACAAAAAGCAGATTGGTCATTTTAGTGCTCACTTTTTTGTAAGGTGGAGACAGGGAGACAGAGTAAAAGGATAATAACTGATTGGTGAACAGATTATTTCAAGTTACTTTTGGGTATGGATTAACGCAGAAGGAACTTCATTACCATGCTAATCCAAACTGGCCTGATTGGGAAATCTGACTGTTTTGTCTGTAATCCTGATTTCTGGGAGAATCAGATAACAGCTTGATTTCAGCTTAGTGACAGGGAACTTTAGTGTGAGCAGCTCTATCCTGTTAGTCTGATCTGTGCAGAAGCTTGGTCCAAAACAATAGCCTCCTGTAATTTCTACTAAATAGTGTAAATAATGGAGAACATGCTAAGAGTGGAGGCAAGGGCAGTTGAAATCCTTATAGTAGGAAAACGGGTGAGAAGTGACAGTGGCTTGAACTATTGTTGAATGGATGACTGAGAAACAGGCACCTTCGGGGCTGGCACTATGGTGTAGTGAGCTAAGCCTCTGCCTGAAGCACCGGCATCCCATATGGGCACCCGTTCAAGTCCCAGCTACTCCTCTTCTGATCCAGCTCTCTGCTATGGCCTGAGAAAGCAGTAGAAGATGGCCCAAGTGCTTGGACCTCTGCACCCATGTGGGAGACCTAGAAGAAGCTCCTGGCTCCTGGCTTTGGATCAGCCCAGCTCCAGCCGTTGTGGCCATTTGGGGAGTGAACCAGTGGATAGAAGACATCTCTCTCTGTCTCCTCCTCTCTCTGTTTGTAATTCTGTCTCTCAAATAAACAAATAAAATCTTTTTTTTTTTTTTTTTACAGGCAGAGTGGACAGTGAGAGAGAGACAGAGAGAAAGGTCTTCCTTTGCCGTTGGTTCACCCTCCAATGGCCGCCGCGGCTGGCGCGCTGCGGCCGGCGCACCGCGCTCGTCCGATGGCAGGAGCCAGGAGCCAGGTGCTTTTCCTGGTCTCCCCATGGGGTGCAGGGCCCAAGCACCTGGGCCATCCTCCACTGCACTCCTGGGCCACAGCAGAGGGCTGGCCTGGAAGAGGGGCAACCGGGACAGAATCCGGTGCCCCGACCGGGACTAGAACCCGGTGTGCCAGCGCCGCAAGGCGGAGGATTAGCCTGTTGAGCCACGGCGCCGGCCAACAAATAAAATCTTAAAAAAGAACACTAAGCACCTCAAAATTTGTGTTGAAGAAATGAATGAGAGAAGCTTCTAGACCCTTAAGAGGTTTATATTTCTATTGTTTCAAAGCAAACATTTATCCAGGATAAGGCTGTACGTTTTCAGCTAGAGCCACAGCAACTCAGGTAGCAACCTCTGTGTTCATCTGATTCAAAGTAAATATTAAGAAGTACTTTTAATTTTTATCAATCAGGTGGGAACACAGATTTTGTGGAGCTGGTGTCCCTGAAGAAAGCTGTATCTGGGATGAAAAGGTTCTGAAGACTTCCTGAAAAACACTTTCTCAACAAACTGAGAGGAGAAGCCTTGGGCTGTGCTGGATGGAAGGCTAACCTACAGCTGAACTCCGACCCTCAGTTTCACATTCATGGGCTGTGGGCCGTCTCTTTGTAATTCCCTGCTTTGTACAATGTTTGCGAGGGGAACAGAAGCAGGGCTCACAAAATCAAGCCCCTCCACTGGACATGGGTCTGTCTCCCACTGCAGGTCACCCCATCCAGCTCCACACCAGTCAGGAACAAGCAGCATTCAAATCCTAATTGCAAAAGACCCCACTATTGCCCCTGGACCTTCCTCAACCCAAGCGCATTCCCAGAACAGCCCTATACCAGTGATTTATGACTTGTGTGTGCATGTGGGGGGGGGGAGGGGTGAGCTTTGAGCACACTGCCATTTGTAGCACGTTGTGTGCAGAAAAAGGAGTGCATCTGCGTAGAGCAGGGAGCCAGTGCAAACCAAAGTGCTGGGTGTGGAGGAGGAGCCTCCACCTGCACCGATAAACTCCCCTGCCCAGCTCCCCTCATGGAGCCAGTGGGCAGAACCTCTTCCTGCCAGACCACCTTCCTTGTGTGCACTCAGCCCTGTCTGGTTGGCAGTTGGCCTCTTGCCAATTTCTATTCCAAGGGAGTCAAGAGCCTTCAGTGGATATCATTTGGCTATAACTAAATTGTAGATGGAAAGGGAAACATGATTGTTGTGTGTGTTGATTTTTAACAAAACACGTTAATTTTCCAAAAAACATACATATCACATAATATATTCATTGTGGAGCACAAGTCTCTTAAAACAGACCTTTCATTGGAGGAAACTGCAGGCAATTCAAAGATTGGAGACTCCAGAGCCAAGCAGATGTTGCTCGGGTTAACTGAACATTTATATGTCAAGACTTCAACTTTACTATCTTCCATATAGACTCAAAGAACAGATGCTATTTAAAAAGAGCTTTACTCTGCTATGCTAGTATGAGACTCCAAGCAGTGTGAGGATCAATATGTTGAAGAAACCAGCGTCGTTATGAATATAACTTTCGATGTTGGTGAGAAGGAAGCTCTCAGTGTCTAGAAAAAATCAACAGTTGTGTTTTCAACAATAGACACATTCTTTTTTGTTTTCTTTATGGCTAACATGATGAGATTGTATGATATTTTAGACCAGCAATTGCAGAGTTCACAGAGTACTTATGCTGTGATCTGCAAAATTTGAAGACTTGGGAAATTTCATACTAAAGATCTAGGTTTCTGGCATCTTGAAGAGTGGGAAGATTTGGCCACATGGCTGTTACATGTCCTCTGTTAAGCCGTGTGCCACAGTGTCTGCCATGAATCTGCTACCCCTCTTTGATAGTTCACTCTTCACTTCTCTCCCCACTGTCTTACAACCTGCTCAGTGGATTCATTTCCATTAACTGCTCTGCAGGCATCTGAGTCTGCAATCCCTTTTTTGGCTGCACTAATGATGGTGACATTGACCAAGTGCCCACATATCAGTGACAAGCTTAATTGATAATGACCATAATAGAATGAAGTGATATAGTACTGTGAAAATATTTCTTCAACCTATCTTCTGGAGAAATTGTGACGTTGTTGGTCAGAGATGGTCTAAGTCCATCTTGCTCACTGTGCAGCACATGTTATATTAATAGTGATAACATTTGATGTGGAAGAATGTCTCAGCTTTTCTGCTCCACTCCTCATGGCAACAACAAATGTTTTTCTTCTGAGTCAGCATTACCTGGGAGCTAACGCTGACCATAATTAAACCATGTATTCTCAATCCTATAGATATTGAACTGTTAAAATTTTTTTCTTCATATACACTGCATATGCAGGACATGTAATTAGCCTTTGTTTGTAGTTCTGTGATATATGTACGGCTGCTAAGAGGCAGAGGAGGAAGTGCGACAGCATTTTCTCACTTGTACAAGCAACGTTACATTGTAATGAATAGGTAATATTAAATTGGGCTGATGAGTCATGTTACTGTAACCCAGTATTCCCCTTGTGAAGTCCCCAAGGTTTAAACAAGAAAATCTTTTCTAATAACAAGAAAATTGATTCTGAGGCATGCACCTCCTAGTGCCTCAGCCTTTATTTACTAGTTGTATGACTGCTGATAAGGAGCTTAGCTTTTCTCTCAATTGCTCTGCATTAAATGAGATCACATATGTGACAGCATGCAGGACAGTGCCCAGCACACAGAATAAACAATCAATGCTAGTACAGTTGTCCTTCAGCATCTGAGGGAGACTGGCTCCCCAATCCTCTCAATACCAAAATCAATGGATGCTCAAGTCTCTCAGATAAATTGGCATAGTATTTAGGCACATCCTCCCAATATACTTTAAGTCATCTCTAGATTACTTAACAAATGTAAATGCTACATAAATAGTTGTTCTACTCTATTGTTGAGAGAATGATGACATAAAAAAAAGTCTTCCCATGTTCAATACAAATGCAATTTGTGTGTGTATGGAATATTTTCCATCTATGATTGATGAATTCAAGAATGCAGAACTCATAGATACAGAGGGCTGACTATATATTTGCAATAGAGATCAATCCTCAAGACCCACAAAATGAAAGCTTCACTCCTGGTATCGATTGGCCTACCTAGAATGAGATCACCTATGGTATGCCCAGGGGAACCTTCCTGATTGGTTCTAAGGGGAGGGGAGAAAAAGATTGACTTTCTTCCTTTCTACTTCCAAGACAGGTAAGACAGACCAGGTCACTTTATTTAGCATTTCTTTTTTTGGAATTAACCAAAAATTATAGCAGACGCCTAAAATATGTTATCTCTGTTTTACTCCCAGTCTGTAATTTAGCTATAGTTTGTTAATGTTATTAAGGCTGTGGAAGCCAGCAACAGTTTACATTTTCATAATACCTGAAGTCATACAATTGTCTTCTTTGTTGTTGAAATAATTTCTATAATCTTAACACTCTTCATTATTTAACAAAGTTTCATTTGAAAGAGTTATAGAGAGAGACAGAGACACACAGAGAGACAGAGACAGAGAAATCTTTCAGCAACTGGTTCACTTCCTATTTGGTTGCAATGGCCAGGAATGAGCCAGGCAGAAGTCGGGAGCTAGGAGCTTCATCTGGGTCTCCCATGAGGGTGGCAGTTGCCCAAGCACTTGGACCATTTTCTGCTGCTTTTCCCAAGCCATTATCAGGGAGTTGGATCAGAAGTGAAGCAGCTGGCACTTGAACTGGTGCCCATATGGGATGCTGGCATTGCAGGAAGTGGGCTACTATACCACAACTCTGGTCCCAACACTTTTCATTTTATGATATCAGTCATTAACATTAATTCAACACATATTGAAGCCATCTACATCCCAGACACTATGCTAAGCAAAAAGGATCTCCAATATTAGCTTATGTCTAGTAGACAGACTTACAAGCAAATTACAGCTACCACTTAATGTTTGCCACTAATTTTAAACAAAGTTTTGTGCTGTACTCTTTTACATAATGCAGTAATTGGTATAGTGTGGTGAACAGGTGTTGGATGCCTCCTCAACATTCATTTTGTCACTCCCGTCCCAACAGCTCCCACTTTCTATTTGGGTATCCTTCTATGAATTAGTCAGGTGTCTATTGCTATAATAACATACCTGAGGCTGTGTACTTTATAAACAAAGAGAAGAGGTTTATTTAGCTCACAGTTCTGCAGGTTCAAGAGCACACACTGGCATTGGCTTTGCTCTGTTGAAGACCTCATGGTGGACGGCATCACAATGGCAGCAGCTTGTACAAAAGAGAGAGGACACATGGGGAGGAAGGAAGCCAGAGGATGTCTCTGGGCCAGGCTTGCTCTTTTATAACAACTTGTCAGGAAAACTCGGGGTCTTATGAGGACTACCTTAGTTCCTTTGAAGAAGCACCCCCACTGACTTAACCAGCTTCACTAGGCCCCATCTCTTAGAGGTTCCAACAGCACTCAATGCTGTCACATTGGAGACCAGGTCCAACACCAGAACCTTTGCATATCTATGTTGCAGTGTCCCAGAAGGGGACCCAACTCCTCGCTCAAGAAGTAGAGCAGATGATCAAGGTGAAGTCACTCAGTGCATTTCATGCTCTTGTGACTTTACAACTACTATAACTGATTCAGAGATGGTCATGTGACCTACATCTGTGCAATCAGAGTGAACATCATAACTTTTGCTTTGAAAACTAGGACAAAGCCAAAATGATCCTGAACAACAAAAATCAAGCTGGAGGCATCACAATACCTGACTTCAAAGCTATACTAATTAAAACAGCATTGTACTGACATAAAAAAGAGCACTGTGGACCAACCAGAGACCAGCACATGAGTTGAACATGCACCTGTAAATCCCAACTTTAGTCTACAAGAAGATGCTCCCCTGACTCTACAGAGATCCTGGGAATTAAGAGATAGCAGCCCAGCTTCTACAACAAATGAAACAGACAATTTCACTGGATTCATGCATTGTGCCTTTGTACCTGCTATTCCAACTGCCTGGAAGTCTTTTGCTCTTCATTTGATTAACTCCTACTCATACTTCAAAATCTTACTCAGGGTGCCAGCACTGTGGCATAGTGGGTAAAGCTGTTGCCTGCACTGCCAGCATCCCATGTGGGTGCTGGTTTGAGAGCTGGCTGCTCCACTTCCAACCCAACTTTCTGCTGTTGCCTGGGAAAGCAGTAGAGGATGTGGGCCCAAGCACTTGGGCGCCTGCCTATGTGGGAGACCCAGAGGAAGCTCCTGGCTCCTGGCTCCTGGTTTCAGATCGGCCCAGGTATCACCTCCTCCAGGAAGCCTCACTTTCATCCTCCTCATCTGAACTGGTGTTCCCTGGCATTTGTTCCTTGCTTCTATCATAGCACTCTTCACAGATACCAAGTGACATACATCTCTGATGAACAACATGGGATGATCATATAGTAATAACCATATACTAATAAATGTTGCTTGTATGAGACAGAGCTAGCAAAATATGGCATTCCCAGAGAAATGCAAATAACAAGTTCTTGGGTGAACCTTTATAATTGTTTGTCCTCACAAGGACTTCCCTGTGGTCTGTTTTTTGGACTATGGTTTTGAGGACTTAGTAGCTGTCATCTAACCAAGGGGTTCTGTATTTGAAGTGTGGGAAACCCAGGGTTACACAGAACTGAGGGGTTCTTAGAGCTTCTAAGGTACTGGCCATGTACAATGGCTCTCCAGGAGAGTGACAGATTATGCAGTGGCCACCTGCACCAGCCCGCAGTTTCTGCCAGCTCCTTCTGCATGGCTGAGCCCTGGCAGGCAACACAGGCTCTGGCACAGAATAGGTGCTAACAAGTATCTGCTGAAAGAGAAAATGTTAAATGAAACTTGCACTACGTAGGGGAGAGAAATTTTGAGCCCAAATTAGTCTAATGGTGGTAGAGAGTAAGGGACAGACTACAGGCTAATATATTTAGATTTAACTAGCTAGTATCAGCAAGACTTGCAAGTTAAAACACAAATTTTCTGGCATGAATGATTGGATGGAATAAAGCTGTCATCGGCTGTGAGAAGAAATACAAAAAAATAGATTTTTAGAGGAAAGACAGTGAATTTGAGGTTCCTCTGGGAAATCTAGTCTGGTGGAGCTGTTCAACAGAAAGGTATACATACACACATAGAAATATACACCTGTGGCTTTTTGGCACCTCTTTACTCATTTTATTACTTAGTTTAAGTCAGCCGTTTCTGGAAGAGTGACTGCCTTGTAGAGTGCTAAAGAAAAAAGGAAGAGACTAAGGTTGGGGCTGTATGTGCATGATAAATACAGATAGGATGCAAGAAATGTATCTCCTTAATGAAGCTGTATGAGGTTATTTCAAAAATGTGTGGAAAACTGAGTTAAAATACAAATGCATTATGGGGCTGAAATTTTCTGCAATCTATTCATATTTTTCATACTGTGTATTTTCTATGAACTTTTTTGGGAACATTCACAGTATCAGCCTTGTGTATGAAGGAATGCTGCTGGATGGATTCTACATGAAGCAATCACGTGAACGCAGGACAGTAGGAATGGGTTACATTATTTAAGCTACTCGCAAATCAGGAAGCACTTAATGGACTTTTCTCAGTTCATTTATCCATCCATCCATTCATTCAGCAAACATGCTGAGTATCTATCAGGTGCTATTGAATATTTCAACTCTGGTGATTTGAAAGCGAATATAACATGTATTTCTCCTCTGAGTATGTTCATTTAACACAAGGTTTATGATAAGCAGTATTACACACACTCTCACACACACTTCTGGCGACTATGACTTGGCATGGCATCTCTGGAGGATGGCTTATTAAATGTAAGTATCAAATGCCTTTGAAAATGTGCACATCCTTTGATTCAGCATTTTCACTTCTAGGAATTCATCTAACAAAATAAAGAATATATAGCTTCGGAGCTGCTGCCTTGGCATAGTTGGAAAAGCTATCGCCTGCAGTACTGGCACTGCATATGGGCTCCACTTCCAGTACAGCTCTCTGCTATGGCCTGGGAAAGCAGTACAGGATGGCCCAAGTCCTTGGGCCCCTGCACTGGCATGGGAGACCTGGAAGAAGCTCCTGGCTCCTGGCTTCAAATCGGCATAGTTCCGGCTGTTGCCGCCATCTGGGGAGTGAACCAGTGGATGGAAGACCTCTCTCTCTCTCTCTGCCTCTCCTTTTCTCTCTGTATAACTCTGACTTTCAAATAAATCTTTAAAAAAGAATATACAGCTTTAACTTCAAGACTGCTCCCTTTAATTTCGTTGATAATCAAAAAAGTTGGGACTAATCTGTCCCCCAAGCCAAGGACATAAATTATGTAAATTATTCTGCAGGAAGTAGTGGAGGCTGTTGAGCAAGCGCCACACTGGGTTGTCTGTATGTGTGGGTGCTTTGATACAATTTCAGAAACATTGTGGAGAACAGCTTCTAGTGGTGGAAAAAGCCAGAAAAGATGGCTCTCCAGAGAACAGCTTCTAGTGGTGGAAAAAGCCAGAAAAGATGGCTCTCCAACAATCTAGGTCAGAAACGATGCTAAAGGCAGTGGGAATGGGAAGAATGATTGGATTGAGGAGGTATTTCCAAGGTAGATTCAGGAGGATTCACGCACTAACCACCTGTGAGTGTGGATATGGCAAATAATGCACTGAAGATAAAGATTTCAAGTTCACATGGAGCAGTGTTGAAGGAAATATGAGGGCGCTTTAAGAAGCTCATGGAAAAATGGGATTAGAAGATTAATTAATTTTTTTAAAAAAACTTCTTAAAGCCATGTACAGTTTTTTCATAGCATGCATTTCCATGAACTTTTTAAAAAATTTATGTTATTTATTTGAAAGTCAGAGTTACAGAGAGAGAGAGGTCTTGCATCTGCTGGTTCACTCTCTAGATGGCCACAACTGTGGAACTGCACTGATCTGAAGCCAGGTGCTTCTCCTGGGTCTCCCACGTGGGTGCAGAGACCCAAGCACCTGGGCCATCTTCCACTGCTATCCCAAGCCATAGCAGAGAACTAAATTGGAAGAGGAGTAGCCAGGACTAGAACCGGTGTCCATAGGGGATGCCGGTGCTTCAGGCCAGGGCTTTAACCTGCTGTGCCACAGTGCTGGCCCCTCCATGAGCTTTAAGAAGACCCCCCCCCATATGCATGAATTTCAAAACTTTTTCGTACCAAAATATTTAAAAATTCTGTTTTCCATAAATTATTTAAATTACCCTCATGCAAATCTTTGTAAAAGTTTTTAAAAAGTTTATTTATTAGTTTTATTTATTTGAAAGGCAGAGTGACAGAGAAAGACAGAAATAGTGAGAGAGAGAGAAGGAGGGAGAGAGAGGGAGAGCTATCTTTCATCTACTGGTTCACCCTCCAAATGCCTGCAACAGCTATGACTGGGCCAGGCTGAAGCCAAGATCCAGAAACTCCATCCCGGTCTCCCACATGAGTGGCAAGGGCCCAAGCACTTGGGTCATCATCTGTTGCCTTTCAGGGTACATATTAGCAGGAAGTTGGGTCACACAAGTGGAGGAAGACTTGACCCCAGGGACCCTGATATGGGATGTGAGCATATGAAATGGTGGCTTAACCTGCTGTGCCACAACATCTGCCCGATAAGTCTGATTTTGAACATGTTGAGGTTGAGGTTACAAATTCTTCCTCATGGGTAGGTATTGCCAAGGTGATTGTATTAGAAGAAACAGCTTTAAGAGATTATGTGGGTTGTGGTTAAGTGTTTGGGCTTTGAAACTGTCTGGCTGAGTCTAAAATCATGAATAGATTCTGCCACTTATTAGCAAGCAATCTCTGAGCCACGGTCCCCATCTCACAGGGTACTGCTATGAGTTCAGAGTTAAGAGGGGTAAATCTTGGAAAGTGCCCAGCCCACAGTGAACCTTCACAGAATAGAAAATGAGGTAGGCATTTGGCCAAGTGGTTAAGTCACCAGGTTAGGACACCTGCATCCCACAGTGGGTGCCTGGATTTGATGCCTGCCTCAGGAACCTAACTCCAGCTGCCTGCTATTGCAGACCCTGGGAGGCAGTGGTGATGGTCCAAGCAACTGGGTTCTTACCAGTTCTTGTATGTGAGAGACCTGGATTGAGTTCCCACTGCAGCCTAGCCCTGGCTGTTATGGGGCATCTGGGGAGTGAACCAACAGAGGGATGTTTTTCTCTTTCTGTTTCTCAAAAATAGACCCTCTCCCAACAACAACAACAAAAAGCAGAAAGGGCCATGATGGATGGACAGTGCCCCTTGCTCCAGTGCTTTTTCTCAGGCACCTCCCTACTCCATGTGACTTCCCACATACTAACTTCATGCTCCAGCACAACCAAAGCACTCGAGCCCTTCCTGCAGGAGCACCAGCTCCCTGCCCGCTAGCAGATGCAGGATGTCAGGTCCTGAGACCTGAACACATATTTCTTCAGCTTCTTTTCTTTCTCCCAAGCTTCCTTCAACAGCAATAATACTGTGCTTCCTGGAACTCATTCTAACTTGACTTTATCTTCCAAAACCACTTGTATCTTTTGTCAATTTTTTCCAAGATTGCTGGATTTTTCCAAGAGGAAGGTGGAAATACACAGCAGAGGGAGTGGGGCTGGAGGTTGAGATGGGAAGTCACTGGTGCTGAGGCCACAATAAAAAATGAGTTTAGTGATGAATGGTGAGGAATGGAGAGAGATCAAAGGGAATACACAATGGAGAACCCCAGCTGAATAGGGTGCATGAAGGAGAAAGTTTGTAAATGAGATGGGAGAAGGCAGAGTTGGAGGGAGAGCCAGGAGGACTAGGAGACAGAAGAATCCTGGACATCAGTGGGGAGAGTTCAGAGGTGAGTCTGGCCCACAAACTGTGTTTCTGGAGAGATTACACAGGATGACCAATGAGAGAAGGACATGGATATGACAATGATAGCCATCAAGGATCTTAGACCAGTTTCAGTAGAATAGAGGGAAACGACTTGTCCCAGGTAAATGGCAGAGTTAGGACTGCAACCTAGGTGGGCTGCCTCTAGAGCCCAAGTTCTCTTTTAAAAATTAGTTAATTTTTATTTATTTGAAAGAAGAGAGGCAGACACACACACACACACACACACACAGCGAGAGAGAGAGAGAGAATTGGTTGATCGATCTTCTATCCACTAGTTCACTCCCTAAATACCTGCAACAGTCAAGACTGAACCAGGTTGAAGCCAGGACTTGCAAACTCGATTAGGTCTTCCACATGGGTGTCTTGGACCCAAGCACTTGGGCCACGATTTGCTGCTTCCCAGGGTGCACATAAGCAGGGAGCAGAATCAGGACTTGACCCAGACCTTCTGGATATGGGATGCCGGCATCCCCGGAGGCATGTTAACCATCATGCCAAACATCTCCTCTGTCTACAGCTCAAGTTCTTTATCACTGTACTTCACAGAAAATAATTTTTATTTGCCTCCTAAACATGGGCAGGATGTGGGGTGTGTGTGTGTGAGTGTGTGTGCGCGCACACACACATGTACAAGGAATCTAATAACATCCTATTTTATTTGTTATATTGTATATCATATAAACATAGATTTTATTATGCATTAATGATATATGTAATACAACAGTATTCACTGTTATAGAAATTAAATTCTAAAACCTAAGCTCATCCTTACACACGTAATTCTACATTCATTTCTCCTTAAGCCAGGAGGTCCATTGTACCCCATCTGTATTTATTTTAGCTGTCTAAGAAACAAATCCAGATTTGTTTTATGAAAACGCTGCCCTTCTAGACATGGATCACAGGCTGGCTTTGTAAACAGAACAAGGAGACAAAGTTGTCCAGTTCTGATGGGAAGAGGGCAGTGATACCCTCAATCCTGCATGAGGAAGGGGTAAGGACTGCTTCTGAATCTGCTAAGCAGGTGTAAATTAGTGCTGCATTGCAAAACAGCCAACACAGGGAGTGCTCCTGTCTATGCGTGGGGCTTGCATCTAGTCCATTTCTTTTCAATTTTATTTTAGTTGTGCATCTTATAGGATACATATTTGATACATGCATTCAATGTATAATGATCAGATCAGGTTCTATACTATTTGATCTCCTTAAACATTAAAAAATTTTATTAACAGTTAACAATGGTACAAATTCATGGAGTACAGTGATATTTTAACATATATATCAATGGGCACTGACCAAATCAGGTTAATTAATGTTTTCCTATTCTTGTCATTACTTTATGTTTGGAGCCTTTGAGCTCCTACTTCTATTTATACATAAAATTTATAATAGGTTATTGTGAACTTCAGTCACCCCACTGTACTGCAGGACACTAGAATTTCCTCCTATCTAACCATGCTTTGGTACCTACTATCCAATCTCTCCCCACGCTACCCCTCATCCCCCAGACTCCAGTTACCATTACTCATCTTGCAAATCTCCCCTGCCCTCTTTCTCTCTCTCTCTCTGGCTTCCATACAGGGGAGAGAACATGAGGGATTTGTCCTTTTGAATCTGATTTACTTCATTTCACATGATGTTCTGGTCCAAAGCTTCTTTTTTAGTCCTTCTTAAGCTCTAAGACTCTTTGTTGCTGAGACTTTCTAATGGCAAAAGCTACAAAGATATTTGCTGACCATGAGGATGGGAACTTGCTAATATAACACTGATGTTCCTGGAAGGAGTCTGTAAAATTAGGGATATTAGTATTACCAGTGTAATTAAATATCCTGACTCTAAGTAAGGATGATCTTGGCATTTTGATGATTACAGCACAAAATGCCAGCCAACTTTTATCTTCAAGTAAGGGTAACATTTATAATGTTAATAACAATAAATGACATTTATTATTCACTTGGCGCCATGCACTGTGCCAACATGTAACACAATCATATCTTAACCCTCAGAACAATCACACGAGGTAGGGATTAGTATTAACTCTAACATACAGGAAGAGAAACTGCTCCTTGCACAGCCTCTGTACTTGGTTTAAGGGGACACGGCTACCAGCACAGAATCGGAATTTTCACCTGGCTTCAGTGCCACAGTCTTAACCTCCAGGATCTTCTGAATCTTTTTTTTTTTTTTTTTTGACAGGCAGAATCGACAGTGAGAGAGGAGAGAGAGACAGAGAGAAAGGTCTTCCTTTTTCCATTGGTTCACCCCCCAATGGCCACTGTGGCCGGTGCACCGCGCTGATCCGAAGCCAGGAGCCAAGTGTGATATTTCTTGTCATTCAAATCGAGGTGTCTAGAATTCTCTCTTCCTAGAAGTCACACTTCTCATGTTTCTTAGGGTCACTGTGTGATCTGTGTCCCTTTGCATGAGGCTCTCCACTGAGTTACAAGTAAACCCTTCTGTGGTGGCACCCTTGTTTTTATAACCATAGTGTGTGCAACTGACAGGCTGTGACTCAGTGGGACACACAGCACACTGGCAAACTGGTCTATGGGGACAGGCAACTCAAAAATGAAAGCTCCTGCTTTCCTTGAAATATTTCTTATTTTTCAATGTTTTCTATGAATCATGGAGAGATAAGGTAGACAAATCATATGATTTTATAGGAGAGTGATCTATTAGAAGAAATTGGAAAATTAGGGGAAAAGCTCATTTTATAAAGTTAAAAAGAATTTGAATAATGTGAATGGCATCCACATTCACATTTTCCCCATTGTTTATGATTTAAAATGGAGTTTTTCTTTTTTATGAGAGACATCATAGGAATAGGAGAAACTATCTTTCTGATTCTCTTTCATGCATGTATCTTTTACATGTGAAATTTTTTACTCACACGGGCAGATACAGAAGTATAAATATAGTCCTATTATATAGCCTATTTGCCCTATGATAATGCTGGGCAAAGGTCATATGTGGCAGAGAACAGGAGGGTGCGTGGGATGGATGGGGTGCTGGCTGGGGAAGGGTTCTCTCTGCCTAATCTATCTGAATTGGGCCAATGCAACAGAACAACTGTCACTGTTATACCCCACTCCCAAGGAATTCCCATCAACATGCAAGCTGAAGTGGACAGCAACCATTGGATGACAAGCCCCAGACAGCACTGGGACAGATTGGGACAGTGTGGCCAGACTCTGTATTTCCCAGCTGGCTAATTACATAGCCTTGTCCCAGTCGTATTGTTAACCTCATGATGATGCACTCTGATTCAAATCCCTACATTTAACAATGCCATTTTTTGGGGTAACAGATGTATTCAGATAGAACTCACACATCATACATTCATCCCTTTGAAGGGTGTTATTCTGTGATTTTTAGTCTATTCACAAAGCTGTGAGGTCATCATCACAATCAACTTTAGAACATTTTCATCACCTGCAAAAAAATCCAGTGCTCTTAGCTATCACTCCCTCTCCCAACCAGCACTCAAAAACACTAACCTAATTTTTTTCAAAAGTGATCAGTGTTTATTATTTTAAAGATTTATTTATTTGAAAGGCAGAGTTATAAAGAGGCAGGAGAGGGGAAGAGAGAGAGAGAGAGAGAGAGAGGAAGAGAGAGAGAGAGTCTTTCATTTATTAGTTCACTCCCCCCAGATGGCCTCAATGGCCAGAGCAGGGCTGATCTGGAGCCAGGAGCCAGGAGCTTCTTCTGGGTCTCCCCACATGGGTGCAGGGGCCCAAGGACTTAGGCAATCCTATACTGCTTTCCCAGACTATAACGGAGAGATGGATTGGAAATGGAGCAGCTGGGACTCGAACTGGCACCTCCATATGGGATGCTGGCACTGCAGGCGGTGGCTTTACCCACTATGCCATAGCGCCGGCCTCTAATCTACTTTCTTTCTCCTTAGATTTGCTATAGATATTTTTTCTCTATAGATTTAGATTCTAGACATTTCATATAAATGGAATAATGTGGGGCCAGTGTTTGCTGCAGTGGCACACCTGTGTGCTGTATCAGAGTCTCTGGGTTCAAGTCTTGGCCCTGCTTTGGATCCAGCTTGTCATTAATGCACACCAGGTGATGGCTCAAGTATCTCTAGGTCCCTGCCTCCCGTGTGAGAGACCAAGATTGAATTCCAGCCCGGCCCAGACCTGGCTGTTATGGGCAATTGGGGAGTGAACCTGTGGTCTCTCCCTCTTTTCTTCCCTCTCTTTGTTGCTGTGCTTTTCAAATAAGCAAACATGAATAAAAATAAATAAATAAAAATGTTAAATGTGGTACAGTTGGTTAAGCCACCGCTTTCTTTCTTTCTTTCTTTTTTTTTTGACAGGTAGAGTCATAGAAAGAGAGACAGAAAGAAAGGTCTCCCTTCTGTTGGTTCACTCCCCAAATGGCTGCTACAGCCAGAGCTACGCCAATCCGAAGCCAGGAGCCAGGTGCTTCCTCCTGGTCTCCCATGCGGGTGCAGGGGCCCAAGCATTTGGGCCATCCTCCACTGCCTTCCCCGGGCCACAGCAGAGAGCTGGACTGGAAGAGGAGCAACTGGGACTAGAACCCAGTGCCCATATTAGATGCTGGCACCTCAGGCGGAGGATTAACCAAATGAGCCACAGTGCTGGCCCCAAGCTGCTGCTTTCAATGCTGACATCCCATATCTGAGCACTTGTTTGAGTCCCAGCTGCCTCGCTTCTGATCCAGCTTCTTGCTAATGCACCTGCAGACAATGGAAGACGGCTTAAGTACTTGGAGCACTGCATGGAATTTGTAGCTCCTGGCTATGGCCTGGCCAAGCCCCAGTCATTGCAACCATTTGAGGAGTAAACCTTGGATGGAAGATTCTCTCTCTCTCTCTGTGTCTCTCTCCTTTTCTCTCTGTAACTCGGCCTTTCAAATACATAAATAAATCTTTAAAGATACTAAACACTGCATCATATGTGGTTTTTAATGACTGGCATACTTCAATTAGCATAGTGTTTTCAAGGTTACTCCACACTGAGGCTGTGTCAGGACTTCATTGCTTTTTATTGCCAAATCACATCCCACTGTGTGGACGGGCCTCACTGTAATGATCTGTTCTTCAGCTGGTGGACATTTGGGCTGTTTCTACTTTTTTGCTATTGTGAGTAATGCTGTGAACGTGGGGCACTCATTTTCATTTATCTTGGGTGGACACCTAAGAGGGAACACCTAAGAGGGAACTCCTGGGTTCAGGGTAACTGTGTTCAGTGCTGTCACGAATCGCCAGACTTCTCCAGAGTGGCTGCCCATTGTATAGACAGTGTATGAGGGTTCCAATTTCTCTACTCAACGTCATTTTAATGTTTCATTTGTTTGGAGGCTTCATTTGGTGAGTTCCTACGGTGTCAGAACTCAAAATATCAGCTAGGACACTGTGTGACCCAGTGGTGATAATGATGATGATGATGAGAGTAGCTTACTTGTATTAAGGCCCACAGATATGCTATCATGAATTTTCTCAATCATCATGACAGTTCTGGGTTATAGGTAGTGCCATCAGAATTTTCAAGAAAGTGAAGTGTAAAGTGTAGAGAGATGAGGCAACATGCCACACAGGGTCACACAGCTGGCAGGTGGCACAGTCAGGGCTCAAACTCAGATCCCTTGGATTTTAGAGCCCATATTTTGGAAAGCATGCTATCCTGATAAGCTCAGAAGTACATTTCAAGTACATTTGAAATTGTCAACATGCTGAATAAAGAATCACATTAACAGGATAGCATTGCATTATTTTCCCTTTCAATCAACCAAAGGACAGTTATGAAAGCGTCTCACACTGGCCCCTGCAAACCATCCCAGTCCTTGGCATTCCCAGCAGCACTAAGGCACCGAGCCAGGAGAAGGAGCCAGGGCTGGAGGAGCCACTTAATAATGCTGCACTGATGGCTGCTTCAGCCAGTTACTGAACTTGAAACATTATCACCCTAAACGAATGCAAGCAGACAGGGCTCTGGACACTGCTCTGGAAGGGGGAGTTCTGTCCTCTAGGACCAGAGAATTGCATTACAGATCTTTAGAAAATGAATTTCTTCTTTTTTGAATTATAAAACAACATGCAATCAGTGTAGATGTTTAGAAATATCAGAAGCTTAAAAAGGTAAAAACTGGCTGGCGCCGTGGCTCAACAGGCTAATCCTCCGCCTTGCGGCGCCGGCACACCGGGTTCTAGTCCCGGTCGGGGCGCCGGATTCTGTCCCGGGGCGCCGGATTCTGTCCCGGTTGCCCCTCTTCCAGGCCAGCCCTCTGCTGTGGCCCGGGAGTGCAGTGGAGGATGGCCCAAGTGCTTGGGCCCTGCACTCCATGGGAGACCAGGAAAAAGCACCTAGCACCTGGCTCCTGCCATCGGATCAGCGCGGTGCGCCGGCTGCAGCGCGCCGTCCGCGGCAGCCATTGGAGGGTGAACCAACGGCAAAGGAAGACCTTTCTCTCTGTCTCTCTCTCTCACTGTCCACTCTGCCTGTCAAAAAAAAAAAAAAAAGGTAAAAACTTTCCCTAAATCTCAATCTAGAGGTAACCACTGTTAATAGTTTTGTGATTTACTTCTAGTCTTTTTATTTGCCATGCATTAAAAACATTAACTTTCTGATTATAAAAGTAACAAACTTTGTAGGAACTTTAGAGAACATAAATAAAGTATTATCATGACATTCATAAGTGGACACTGTCAATATTTTGGGGTATATCATTTCAGTGTTTTTTTTTTTCCTGGATATGCATGTACATGAGGATACTTCAAAAATTAGTGGAAAAATAAAAGATAAGTTTATTATGGTACAAAAATGTTTTTGAAATCTACACATAGTTTTTCCATACAACACGCATCTTCCATGAATTTTTCTGAAGCCCCTTCCCATATGTAAAAACAAAATTGAGTCAGGGGCAGCATCGTGGCACAGCAGTGAGCTACTGCTACTCGTGGTGCTGGCAAGCACCCAACACTGGAAAGCTGGTTCAAGTCCCAGCCACTCTGCTTCTGATCCAGTTTCCTTTCACCTGGGAATGCAGTGGATGATGGCACAAAATAGGGCACAGCCACCCATATGGGAGATCTGGGTGGAGTCTTGGCCTGACCCAGCCCTGGCTCTTGCTGCCACAGGGGGAGTGACGATGGGAGATCTCTTTTTCTCTCTACCCCTCCCTCTCTCTGACACCCTTTCAAATAAATGACACCTTTCAAATAAATAAATCTAACTTTTTAAAAATTTGCATTCAATTTTTCACTTAATTTCTACCATTATCATTCCACAAAATAACTTAGATGATTGAGATCACCTTGTACATTTGATCAAGAACAATAGCTCACACTTCATATTATAATTTGTATCTTATTTCTCCTTTATGTTTTGATTAAATTGCAACATAAAGTTTTTCCTGAGTAATTAAAATTATTTAGAAAAGATTATTTTAAAGGCAGAATTAGAGAGGAGAGACAGAGAGGAAGACAAAAGAGAGAGAGAGAGAGAGAGAGAGAGAGAGAAAGAGAGAAAGGGGGGGGTGATATTTCATCCTCTAATTCACTCCCCAAATGGCCACAACAGCCAGGGCTGGGCCAGGCCAAAGCCAGGAGTGTGGTGCAGGGGCCCAAGTAATTGGACCATCCTCTGCTAATTTCCTAGGCACATTAGCAGGGAGGTGGATCAGAGGTGGAGCAGCTAGGACTCAAACCGGTGCACATATGGGATGCTGGCATCACAGGCAGTGGCTTAACTCATTATGCCACAATGCCAGCCTCAACAATGCAAATTCTTTGAAAACATAATTTTATGCCATTTTAAAAAATTTCATTTTAAAGGAAGAGAGAAAGGAAGGAAGGAAAGAAGGAAGGGAGGGAAGGAGGGAGGGAGGGAAAAGAAAAGAGAAAGAGAAAGAGAGAGAGAGACAGAGAGACAGAGAGAGAAAGAAAGAAATCTCCCATTTGCTGGTTTATTCCCCAAATGGTCGTAATGGCTGGGGTTGGTCCAAGCCCAAGCCAGGAGCTACATCCGGACCTCTATGTGGTAGGCAGGGGCCCTAGTACTTGGGATATTCTCTGCTGCTTTTCCAGGCACATTAGCAGGAAGCTGGATATTGGAAACAAAGCAGTTAGGACTCAAATCAGTCCTCTAATACAGCATTGCAGGTGGCAGCTTAGCCCACAGCACCCCAGAAAGCATGATATTAAAGAAATGTACAGTGTTACATGCATATCACAATTTACTTTACTATTTCTCTTTTGTAGGATATTGGACTTTCCCAAGTTTTCCCACATTTTACATAAATTATAAGAAAATCTTGTATGATAACATTTTTTTTTTGACAGGAAGAGTTAGTGAGAGAGAGAGACAGAGAGAAAGGTCTTCCTTTTCTGCTAGTTCACCCCCCAAATGACCGCTACAGCCGGCGCGCTGAAGCCGGTGCACTGTGCAGATCCGAAGCCAGGAGCCAGGTGCTTCCTCCTGGTCTCCCATGCGGGTGCAGGGGCCCAAGCACTTGGGCCATCCTCCACTGCACTCCTGGGCCACAGCAGAGAGCTGAACTGGAAGAGGGTTCCAACTGGGACAGAATCCGGCGCCCCGACCGGGACTAGAACCGGGGGTGCCGGCGCTGCAGGTGGAGGATTAGCCTAGTGAGCTGTGGCGCCGGCCTGTATGAAAACATTTTTTAATATTTCAAATATCTCTTAGGGCAGATTGCACATTTCCAGGAGTTGAACTTTTGGATCGAACAGGTCTCCCTACTTTTTATTTTTTTAAATTACGAAGTATCTTAACATACATAAAAGTAAAGAGAATAACATGACAAAAAGCCCATCTTTTATTTTAAGTGATCCACATCCTTTAATTTATATACTTGTGATTTATTCATTTGGTAGTAGTTTTTGATTGCTGCATAGTATTCCACTATGTCTATGTACTTGTCTAGTCTACTGTTGATGGATACCTGGGTTGGGCCCACTTTTTGCTAATATAAGTAAAGTTTCTACTAACATTGGTGGACATAGAACTCATTTCTCTTTGGGATATACTTGGGAATGAAACTGCTGAGAGACAGGAAAAACATATTTTTAGTTTTAGATGATACTATCAAATCATTTTTAAAAGGGGTTGTGCCATTTTATACTCCCAACAGCAGTGAAATGTAGTCACATTCTTACTAACTACAAATTCATTTATTAACACTCATACTAATATTTAGTATTGTCAGTATTTTTAGTCATTCCAATAGGGTTATAGTATCTACCAACCACCTATAACAAATCTCAACATACATGCTTCACATTTCTTTTAAGAAATATTAGTCTCAATTGGGGCCAGCGTTGTGGCTGTGTCGGTAAAGCCGACACCTGCAGTGCTGCCATCCCATATGGGCACCAGTTTGCGTCCCAGCTGCTCCACTTCCAATCCAGCTCTCTGTCGTGGCCTGGAAAAGCAGTACAAGATGGCCCTTGGGCCCCTGCACTGGCATGGGAGACCTGGAAGAAGCTCCTGGCTCCAGGCTTCGGATGGGCCCAGCTCCGGCCATTGTGGCCATTTGGGTAGATGTGGATGAACTTTGAAAACAGTATGTCACAGGAAAGAAGCCAGACACAAAAGGTCATGTATTGTAGAGTCCATTCATATAAAATATTCAGAATAGGTAATTCATAAAGATGGTGATTTCTTCTTAGTTTTCTGTATGGATAGGCAACTATCTCAGCACCATTACTGAGTAGTCCATCATTTCTCTGCTGATTTGTAATACCTCCTCTGGCATATTATCAACTTTCCATTTTGTTAGAGTCTATTTTGGGGTTTGCAATTCTCTTCCTATGTTTTCAGGCTTCATAGTAGTTTCAATGTCTAGTAGTTAAATTCTCCCTACCTTGTTAATTTTCTTCAACATTATCTTGCCTATTTCTGGCTCACTGTCCTTCTATGTTTATATCAAGTTTATTTAAAAATCTTATTGCCTATTGAGGTTTCAACTGGAATTGTATGGACGAGAATTTTCCTCTTTACAATACTGATTCTTTGTACCCTTTATCATGGTGCATACATCCTTTCACTTTTTATATTTTTACTTCTTTTTTTCTGTTTCATAATGCAACATAAAACTAGTTAACTGTCTCAGATGACATAAAATAATAATTTTCTCCTCAAACTTGGTTTTTGATATTATGATTATATTTTAAGTTCAATTAATAATTTTGTCTGGAAATACTACTACTCCATTCTTTTTAACTTAAAAAATTATTTATTTTCATTTTATATGAAAGGCAGAGTGATAGAGAGAAACCTTCCATCCTCTGATTCACTCCCCAAATGGCTGCAACAGCCTGGACTACGCCAGGCTGAAGCCAGAAACCTGGAATTCCATCTGGATCTCCCACATGAGTAACAGGAAACCAAATACTTGGGGCACCATTTGCTGCCTTCCAGCGTGTACACGAGCAGGAAGCTGGATCAGAAGCAGAGGAGCAAGGGACTTGAACCAGGCACTCAAGCAGTGACCTAAATGCTGTGCCAAATGTCTGCCCTTATTCCTATATATTGTTTCCAAAATCTTGCTCTTGGGCATTTGAATAACTTATCTATAGATTTGCTTGCATTTTTATTTCAGAAGTTATACTGCTGAAAAAGAAGGTTTTGTGTCTTCTCTCAATTCTTATGCCTCATTTGTTTTTCTTACATAACTAGGCTAGGACCTCCCAGAAGAGGGAATCATAGGCATCCTGGTTCTGTTCTTGACTTTGATGGGGATTCTACTAGAAGTTCAGCTCAAGACGTTTACCATAGATTTTTAATATTCTCTGTAAAGTGAAGGAAATATTTTTCTATTCTTAATTTGCTAAGGAAAAAATGTAGACATGTATGATTGCTAATTTTCTAACTGCTTTTTCTATATTCACTAAGATAAGCAAGTCATTTTCCTTTTTAATTAATAATGTATATTGAAACAATAGATTTTCTGATATGGAACCACATTCTATTTTTGGAATAAACCAAATTTTGTACATGATTATTTTTATTTAGAATTTTTTGCACTTACGCTTATAGGTGAGATAGCTCTAGAATTTTTCATTGTTATTTTAAAAGTTGAAACACAGAGTGACAGGCAGAGGGAGAGAGCTCTTCCATCTGCTGGTTCACTCACCAAATGGCTGCAACAGCTGCGGTTGGGCCAAGCCTAAACTAAGAGCTACACCTGGGTTCCCATGTGGGCGGCAAGAACTCAAGGATCTGAGCCATCATCTGCTGCCTCCCAGGCACAGGGACATTAGCAAGAAGCGGGATTAGAAGCAGAGCAGCCTGAATCTAGTTTGGTATCAAGGTTATATCAGCCTCATGAAATGAGCTCAGAAACAATTTTTTTTAAGAAATAATTTTTATCAAATAAAGATTATCTGTTACTTGGTAAAATTCACATATAAAACAGTCTGAGCTGGTTGCCTTTATGGAACTGGGAAGGAAATAAGTTTCAACATTAACAATTCAACTTTTGTGTAATTAATTATTTGCTCTTATTTCTTATATACGTTTTGATTTTGTAAAGAAAATTAGCTGTTTCAAATTTTAAAAATCATACTATATTTTTGTTTCTCTTTTCATCTTTACTATCACTTCTTTCTTTCTTAGCCACCCCTCCCTAAGGAATTGCTTTTAGTTTACTGACCCTACATATTGCTTCTTTGTTTTCTATTTCCTTAATTAACGTTCTTGTCACTTCCTTTTTCATACCTCACTTAGGTTTTAACTGTTCCTTTTTACTTAACATCTCTTGAGTTGAAAACTTAATCCATATACTTAGCCTTACATGTAAAAAATATTTATTTATTTGAAAGTCAGGAGAGAGAGAGAGAGGGAGAGGGAGAGAGAGAGAGAGAGAGAGAGAGAGAGAGAGAGAGAGAGAGAGAGAGAAACTCTTCCATCCTCTGGTTCACTTCCCAGATGGCTGCAACTGCCTGAGCTGGGCCACGCCGAAGGCAGGAGCCAGGAGCTTCACCCAAATCTCTCACGTGGGTGGCAGGGGCCCAAACATTTGAGCCATCTTCTGTTGTTTTTCCCAGGTTGTTAGCAGTGAGCTAACAATTGGAAGTGGACTAGGCAGGACATGAAATGGAGCCCACATGGGATGCGGGCATCGCAGGTGGTGATTTTACCCATTATGCCACAACACTGGCCCTGGTCTCACACTTTGTAATGACTACATTTAGGGCTATACATTTACTTACATCAAAACTTACGTCTCAATATCTGGAACTTCCATTGTTACCCAGGTGTAAACATTTCATGATTTCCAGTATTTCCTTTTTCTCCCAGGAGTTATTTAAAAGTTCATTACTGATAATAACTTTTTAATGTCCAAATCATTTTCTTAAAGAAACGGACCATTTTACACTCCCAAAAACCGTGTGGATACCAAAAATTCCCCTCACATTACATCTCACAACACTAACAAGCAACAAACCAACAACCCATACCCTAAAGACCTCTTTAAAAAATTCCTGATACAAAACTCCGTAACTGGGGCCGGTGCTATGGTATAGCAGGTAAAGTGGCTGCCTGCAATGCCGGCATCCCATATGGGCTCCGGTTCAGGTCCCAGTTGCCCCACTTTTTGTTCTTTCTCTTCTTCTTTTTAAAAGATGTAGTTACTTATTTGAAAGTCAAAGTTACACAGAGAGAGAAGAAGAGGCAGAGAGGGAGTTCTTCCATTCACTGGTTCACTCTCCAATTGGCCGCAACGGCCAGAACGGCGCCAATCCAAAGCCAGGAGCCAGGAGCCAGGAGCTTCTACCAGGTCTTCCAGGTGGGTGTAGAGGCCCAAGGACTTGGGCCACCTTCCGTAACTTTCCCAGGCCACAGCAGAGAGCAGGATAGGAAGTGGAGCAGCCGGGACTCAAACTCGTGCCGCAGGCCGCGGCTTTCTTGCTAGGCCACAGCGTGGGTCACTGCTGCATCCAAAATATTTTCATCTCTTTCTCCCTCTCAAGTCCACACAGAACAGTTACAGAGTCAGTAAGGCATCCAGTGAGTGACCCCCACTGCATACTCACATTAGGCACACAAATGCAACTGACAGATCTCACCAAACTGCACAGACCCCGAAGATCCAGGTTCACACTCAGATTTGTGCATACCCTCCACAAAGATGGATCCACCACCCACAGAGACGGGCTCACCCATCTCACTCAAAACCTAGCAGCCCACTGATCGACCACAGCCACCCACCCAAGCATGGCCCCTGGGTCCAGTATGGGCGGGGGCCTTGTTCTTACTTCCTTTGGGTTGGGTTGGCTTTAGTACCGTTTTTTGGTGTTCTTAGAGTTATCACCTGCCCCTTTCTCCCTACCCCGCCCCCAGCCCCCCTCCCCTCGCCCGCTTCCATCGCTTCCATCGCGCATGTGCTCTGCATTCCCTCCCCCTCTTGGGTACCAGGCGGCGCTCCCGGGCGCTGGCGGCGGAAGAGATGGAGCAGCGTCACGAGTGCCCGGCCCCTTAAAACGCTGCTGGCTGGAGCCGCCTCCCTCCCTGCAGCCCGCGGCGGGGATGGAGTGAAGGGAGACCCGGCGACCTGCCCGCTGGGATCAGCGATGGAGTTAAAGCAATCTTTGTCCACCCACTTGGAAGCCGAGAAGCCTCTGAGGCGCTATGGAGCGGTGGAAGAGACGGCGTGGAAAGCGGAGGGACTGGGGAGAAGTGAGTACTCGGGCGTGGTGGGGGGCGTTTGGGGACCCGTGAGCTACAGCCGGTGAGCGCCGGAGCGCTGGGAACGCAGAGAGCGAACCAGGGAAGCGCCCCCGCGGCCGGGCTTTCAGTGCTGGGGGGATGCGCAGCACAGCGCCGCGCTCTGCCCGCGAACAAAAGGGGGACCCTCCGGGCTGGGCTTTACCGGGAGGCTTGGGAAATGGCCCGGCAGTTAAGCCAGCTGTCTGGGCTGTACCCGGAGTCCCGGATCCGTCAGCGCGCAGTTGGTCCGGGAAAGTAGGATCTTTTCCGCAGTCCAGGGAGGAGGATCCTGTGTCCGCCCGAGATGCGCCGGGGCGCTGGACCGTCCTGGAAAGCCCCCACGTCCCTGGAGAGGGGGGAGTGTCCATTGGCTCCCCCACCCCCACCTCCCGGCGGGGGCTTGCAGGGCACACCTGAAATTCCCCGCGTTTCCGACCCGGCCTCCTCCTGGGTCACAGAGGATGGGGAAAGGGTTAACCCTGAGCACATTCTTCTCCTTTCTCCCTCTCCTCAGTTCAGGTCTTGGTTTGGGTACCATCCTAGAAGGCAGTTCCCAAACAGACCAGCTGTGTTCAATGGTTCTCTCCAGGTTGTTGTGGTGTCAACAGCATCTCTAGATACAGGAAGGATTTTTTTGTTTGTTTTATAATTAATAGGGTGCATTAGTGAAAACTACCCTCAAAGTGTACAGGCAGCACTGGGGTTCTTGAGCTGTTCCTGCAAATCCAGGGGCTTCCCAGTGTCCCTGCTCTGGCGTTGCTTGCTTAGCACTGTGCCTCCCGCCAGACTGGGAAAGGCCCTCCAGCCCTTCCCTGAGGGCCTGCTGCTTCCGTTTCGTTCTGGGGAACGGTGTTCAGCAGTCTTCTCTAGCACCAAGCTCTGAACTAGGCTGGGCAAAGTACTGTGAATGTGCTCCCGTGGTTTTTTCTGTCTTCACCTGGTAGAAAACTGTGTGTGTGTGTGTGTGCTTTCCCTATACCTGTATTTATAAATACAGACAATCTTCCCAGAATGGCTCAGCTGTGTTTGGGTCCTGATGTGCTTAAGTTGGAATCAGAATCATGTCTTGGTTCCTCACCTGCTATGGTGGATACCATAATGCTCCCAACCTTTTTCCTTCTTTTTCTTTCTTCTTTCAAAACCTGTGTCCTCCTCCTCCTCTGCTGCATCCCTTCAAAACCCTCTGCCCTTTGTGCTTTAGCATTACCTCGAGGCTGAGAGTCTAGCACAAACTCTAAACAATTTCAATAATGACTACCTTTTATTGCTCGATGACCATGTCCAAGACCTGTGCTAAAAACTTTAAATGCATCATCTCATTTAATCCCACAACCATCTCCTGTGGTGAATGACTCCTCTTTCATAGATTCAAAACAAAATAATAATAATAAAATGGGGCTTTTTAGGCCATACAACTGTTAAGTAGTAAAACCAGGGTCTTAACACAGGTTTGTTGGACCCCAGACTTTTAACATGGAGGTTTATGGCGTTAATGTTTTCAGAAAACTTCCTGAGTCTGTTGAGAGTCTCAGACCATGTTTGGTGATTTTATAATTATCTGGTGGTCCTGTTAGTCTCTGGAGATTGCAGGGGCCTTCAAAGCACACTGGGTCTATACAGTAAAAGAAACTACTTGAATAATAATCCTTGCTCTGTCCCTTGCTGGCTATGTGATTTTAGGCACACTTCTAAGCCTCACTCTGCCTCCATTTTCTAAAAATAGAGATATGAACAGTGTCCACCTTATGTATGTGGAACACAAGGTTAAGTGTTCAGTTCATATTGACTGCTTCCATTATTTTACTGCTCTATCTGTAAAACAACCTGTTTTTATCCTTTAAAGGAATTACATAAAGTGATTGCCTGGACTAAAACCACAGTGTTGGTCACTTCCCTAATAACTCTTACAGATTTTTATTTTCTCACCACTTTAAAAGGAACAATTGCAAACATACAGGAAAATTGCAGCAAGGACCCAATTTATACATTTTAGCTCTTGAAATTTTTGTACTTCTAAGTCCTGGGCTACAAACTGTTAAAAGTCTGGCAGAAAAGCATTCTCATCCTGTCTATTCCAAATCATCAAAGACTGTGAAGCTTGCTTCCTAGTTCCACGCAAGACCACAGTTTCTGATCTGCTTTCGCACAGATCCCCAAATCTGTTTTTTTTTTTCCTTTTTACCTATTAAAACTTGAAATTTTCTTAAAGCACTAATCCAGAGTCTGCTTTTAAATCTTGAATCTGGCAAGTTTTGATCTATAGACTCTGTCTGCCACTAGGCATTTTTGTTTTTCTAAGTGGCATTTTTGGAACATTCTCTCAACTCCCAGGGGATCTATGGATCTATTCCATAATGTCTGGGGCTTCCATTTATTAATGAAGTGTGAAAATTAGAACAATTGATTCTGTGGCTTAACAATTGCCAAGCCAGTATCGTAATGCATGAAATACTGGAGAATAGAAAATAGAAGTGGTCCATTAAAAAGGCATGCTGTATTTAACTTCCATGCATAACTGAATCTTGATGTTAAATAAAAATTATGTATAAATTAAAAACCATTGAAAAGAGGTGAAAGATTATATAACTGGATGCTTTTAGTTTTGGTCTCATTAATGATTATCTCATTTTAAGTATAGTTTTTAGACAGAGATATATGTGCTGTAGTACAGTAGCAAAGAATGGGAATTGTGAATTCAGTTGAAAGGAATTCAAAACAGTTATAATAATTTGTAGCTTTGTCACCCCACCCTGGGAAAACTGCTGAACTTCTCTGTGTGCCAGTTGCTTATCTGTAAAATGGGGACGTAACAGAAATGAGCACTTGGGGGTTTTGGAGGACTAAATGAGAATGCATATAATGCATTTGTTTAGCACACCATAATCGTTCACTCAGTGTTGAACTGCTGTCATAGTATGACACAGACAACAGAACCCAATGGTACCTGAATAATCTCAAGTGTGCCAGTCACAGCTTTTCACTGCTTCCATTCTTCGTAAATTCTGGATAATGATTGTATATATAGCACCTTCCTCACGGGATTGTGATGGGAAGGCTTTTGCACCCTCTAGTATTTTCTTGTTTGAGAAAGATTCTAAGCAATTGCTCCCATCCACCTCTGACAGCATTTTTCTCCTAGCAGTGAGTGGTTTTTTTTTTTATACTCAGTTGGAAAATATATAGTGACATTTCAGTGTGGTTAGGTCTATAAAAATATTGCTTTCACCAAACCATAATTAGTTGAGGGTGACAGAAAGATAAGAAGCCTTTTGGAAAAGCACAGAGCTTTTAAAAAATACAGTTGTCTATTACTGTGGCTATTTCCTGATAGATTTGAACGTACCTTAGAGGATGGTCAGAATCTGGGGCATGGGAAGTGGAGGAATGGGTGGCACAGTGGGGGAGGGAATGCCAGGAGAGGTAACATAAGGGCACCAACACAAGCACAGAGGTAGAAAGAAATGCACTATGAGTAAGAGATGGGGATAAAGTTGAGCGTTCAAACAGCAATCTTCCCATAAACCCGAGGGAGATGACTGTTATTTAAAAGTCCAAGGATGTGTATGGACTAGCAGGCAGATCACTGAACTGGCCAATGTCTCAGGTTTATCAGACAGTGTGGAGACTGAAACAGTGTGAATTGTGCCGATCTACAGAACGGATTCTTGGGAAGGGTTTTGTGTTGTTTTCTTTGGCTTGATTACACATGCTGATTTTATTATTTTCTTTTAGTATTGTTTTTTCTTTTTTATTAGAGAAGTAATAAATTCACTTCGTAAAAAATGCAAATTCACCTGAAATATAAAATAAAAGATGAAAGATGCCCTTCTGTCCTCCCACACCCATTTCATTCATTCAATAAAGCAGGTATGGAGTGCTTTCTAAGTGCCAGGCAGCGTTCCAGGGTCTTTGGAGAGTGTTGAGCAAGAAGTCCCTGTCCTTGTGGAACTTCTATTCAGGGGAAATCAGGGTATGAGTTGGGAGCCAGCAGGACAGTCCAGCTGAGGGCAACTGTGTCACATGGAGATTAATAGGGGAAGACTGTTTCTCATCTGGTGGTCAGGAAATGCTTCTCTAAGGAGGTGACCTGCTGCGAGGTCAATAGTAAATGCAAAGGCCCTAGAGGAAGGGACAAAAGGTCAGAGTGGCTGGAACTCAGTGAATCATGGAGAGAATAGAGATGAATTAGAAAGGAGCCAGCCTAAGTAGGGCCTTCTAAGTCGTGGTTAAAAAAAGTCTGGAATTTGTTCTCATTGCAGGAGAAAATGCTGAGGAATTTTAAGCAAGGGACTAACATGAGCTGGTTTTTGTTTTTAAAAGGTCACGTTGGCTACTGGATGGAGAATGAGACCCTAGAGGGGAAGCGATGATCACTGTAAGCATCATTCAATGTAGTCCCTGGTTCCTTCCTAGTCAATCCCACCTTGGATGAGTGGTGGGAGTTTCCTTGAGTGTAAAAGGTGAGACAAGGGTTAAAAACAGAATGGACTGTCCTCTGGGAGACCAAGCACTGGGTTAGGAATTAGAAGATCTGTCAGTCTCTGTGCTTTCTATGGATAGGTAACTGACTGCCAATTACTACAGGAACCATAACAGCAGTGATGTGAAGACTATGGTGAAGATTGTGAATATGGTAGTATCCAGTATATACTTTGAACAAACCGATTATTAACATTTCTCTGTGTTTGTTCATGACTTTATGCTTCACTTTTGTGAGAGTTTTCTTCTTAGGTATTAGCAGAAGGAAAAATCAACTGTGCCTATTCTTGGTCTCTGATTAGTTATTAAACACTTATTAATAATAATAGCAGTCAATGACTTTGACTCCAAATGTTCCCATCAGTGTCTGCTACTCATGGCACAGCGCTGAGTTGCAGAGATTAGAGATGAAATAAGACCTAACTCTTAATCTCAAGAAGTTTACACATTTGGAGCCTGGGGGACACAGCTATAAACAACTGCACCTTACAGTTCCAGTAGAATGGAACAGGGGCTGAATGAGAGTGCCAATGGGAAGTGAGAAGTGAAGATTGACATTTACCTGGAGCTGAGTGCCAGGCCACCATCCAGGGCAAGGCATATTTGCCCCAGGCCTCAGGCAAGCAGGATTTCAAAGGGTGAAGAGAGGAGGAGGGGTATTTTAGGTGAGCTGCGACCAGAGGAAGGGAGGTAGAGAGAGATTCCCGATGCCAGAGTTCCTGCAACAGTTCTGTATTTATTTATTTATTATCTCCTTCCTTTTGGCCTAAAGAGATCTGTGTCTACTGGCTCTTGCGCAGCACGACTCTGGGTTTGTCTAGGTTGCTGTCACCTGTGGGCTGGAGGCCAGTCCAGGTAGAGGCTCTGTTCTGTGGTAGTCTTTCAGAGCATCACTCGCAAGCTCCCCAAAGGTGCTTACCACACAACCCATTCATTGCCTCACTGTTCAGTTGTTTGCTAGCTTTCGAGGGACAGAGATGGAGAGGGCCCGGATCCCATCCCTAAGTCCTCTGTCCTACACTGTCCCATTCCTCCCTCTGCTGCTTCCTAGCACTGCGGTCTTGAGGAACTGGCCTAACTTCTTTCAACCTCAGTTTCCTAATCTGTAAATTGGGAACTGTGATCTCTTTAATCCCCTGAGGAATAATACACAAGGTAATGTTTGTAAAACACAGTGTCTGACCTATATATGTCAGTAACAATGTTACTGATATTGGCAGTGTTAAGATTTGGCTCAGTTTAGCTGAGTGGCTGAAGTTTAAGCTGAGATACTGCTACTGAAGAGCAGACAGCATCTACAGTGTTGGTTATCATCAAGGGTTCCATAAAATCCAAACTGAAAAATTACTACAATGCATGACATGAACTATTCTGCTCACTCAAAATTCCCAGTGAGACATGGCCACCACACTCAGTGTGGGAGAGTGGACTGTGGTTAGGGCCCCAGCCCATCTCACCTGTGTGCCCCCCTCAGTCAGGCAGCATAAAGTGGATACCTCAGTTTATCTGTGTTCAGTCTCTGACAGCTGGTTGTTACCATTCCCTACAGCACCGTGACGGCATTTTTGTGACATTTCCTTTGCTCGTGGGGCAGCTTTCTTGGCTATTAGAAGTAGCACTGTTCTTTCTCAGGGGTTGTAGCTTGAGCCCCACAGCATCTGAGTTCTGTCAAGTAGGAACCTAGTTTTTTCTCCCAGAGGCAACCTGTTTCCCAGGGCCACTGGCTGCAGAGCCATGTCTGCGACTGGCCTCAAGGGCATCTGATGGAGTGCTGTCTGGGTGCAGCAGCGCCCCTGCCAGGCCCCTCCTCTCTTCCCTGCACCACAGTGTTAGGGTACAGCAGCCCTAAAATCCTGTCCTTCCCTGCTCTATTCTCCTGAGTTGTGTTGGCTCTCCTTTGTCCTCAATTTTCAGTATGAATTTTATTGTAGGCATATAATTGTATATGCAAATATTCTAAAAATTGTGTGTAGAAAAACTGTTTTATAATATAGCATTATAAAACTTGTATAAATAAAGACTATAAAACAAACTTGTGTAAAATAAAAAAATCCCAGTTAAGTCATTCATTCATCTCTTTATTCATCCATTCGATGTATTTTCACTAATGGCCTCTGCTACACTGTGCTAAACTCCTCAGAATACAGTGGCACTCAGTAAAGTATATAGAGTCTCTGCTGGGTTTGCTGTGGCTAATAAAACAATACCACAGACTGGGAAAATTATAAAGAAAAGCAGTTTATTTTGGCTCATAATACTGGGCCAAGGTCAAGGGGTGGCGTCTAGTATGGCCTTTTTGCTGGCTGTGTGCGTGTGCATGTGTGCGTCCTCTGGTCTCTACTACCCCTCTGCTTATAAAGCCACCACAAGGGGGCTCCATCTTGTTGCTATCTCACAATGGAGACTAAGTACACAATGTGAGGGGACAAACCATATTCAAACCACAGCACCTGCCTTCATGTTACTTAAGGTAAATTGGGAACAGTCCTTGTTTCCAGTGATGCAAAACAAAGAGATCAAAAGATGATGCTATCCCTCCCAGTCCTTCAGAAACAGAATTCTGGATATATTGCAGACCCGTTGCCCTCTCAGTTAACTGTGATGAAAAGATTCATTCAGATGTTTTGCTACAGGGGTAGTCTTGCAGGCCTTTGTGAAGATGAGTTTGAATAGTGTCAAACCATGTTTTCTGGGCTAAACGGAGTGCAATTCTTTACTGCTGTCTTCCTGCGAGAGCCATGACCACAGGAACTCTGAGTCCTCTTTACTGCTGAGTGCTGCACACTCAGGCCCAGCACTCAGAAGCCTCTCACTCAATAATATTTGCCATACCGGGTGGCTTTTAGTCCACAAAGCTGGTACAAGCATTTATTCATGTTTTATGAACCTTCAAAGTCATCTAATTAAGAAAGAGTTAGCTGGAATCTCAGTTGGTCTACATTGCCTGCCCACCTCACTAAGATGGTTTGTTGTGAGGCTACAGTGAGATTAGTTATTTCTTGCCTTTTTTTTTTTTTTTTTGCTTTGAGAGAAAGATGCAAGATTTTCAGATCAGACAAAGTAACAGGCGTAAGTACCATTATGGGAAACTGGTAACACTCAGACAATGGCACAGTGAATACAGACAGGCTGGGCTAGGTGCCTGATGTATACCCTAGCTCCTTGATGCCTAAATGTAAGCTCAGGTGAAGTGCATGATTCACAGTAACACCTTTCTGGAACCACAAAAACAAAAAATGACAAGGCTCCATTAAAACTGCTGGCCTGGGGCTGTGGCACAATAGGATAATCCTCTGCCTGCGGTACTGGCATCCCATATGGGCACTGGTTCTAGTCCCGGTTGCTCCTCTTCCAATCCAGCTCTTGTTATGGCATGAGAAAGCAATGGAGGATGGTCCAAGTGCTTGGGCCCCTGCACCCGCATGGGAGACCTGGAGGAAGCTCCTGGCTCCTGGCTTCGGATCAGCACAGCTCCGGCCATTGCAGCCATTTGAGGAGTGAACCAGCTGATGGAAGATTTCTCTTTCTGTGCCTCCCTCTCATTGTAACTCTGTCAAATAACTGAATAAACTCTTAAAAAATGCTGGTCAATTGGAAAGATATTCTGATTTCATGCAGACAACAAGGTCATCTTTGATTTTTCTGCTGTGGGACTGTGGAGTGTTGCAACCTTTGAGGGAAGCAATTGGATAATATCTTTTAAAATTTAAAATACTCGTATGCTTTGACCCAGCAACTCCACCCCTGGGACACTAGAATAAAAACACCAGTACACAAAGATACGTGCAAAAAACTACATATAAAATGAAACCCATCAGAATGATTAAGTTATTCATCCACTGTGAAATGTTATTCAGCTGCTAAAAAGAAATAATTTAGAGTCATAATAGTTGTCTTATGGTGTCATTGAGTATGAAATAGGAGATCCAGGAAAATATGTAGTAAGATCTCTATTTTTTTTTATTATATTTTTTATTTTTTACAGGCAGAGTGGACAGAGAAGAGAGAGAGAGAGAGAAAGGTCTTCCTTTGCCATTGGTTCACTCTCCAATGGCCACCGCGGGCGGCCGATCCAAAGGCAGGAGCCAGGTGCTTCTCCTGGTCTCCCATGTGGGTGCAGGGCCCAAGCACTTGGGCCATCCTCCACTGCACTCCCTGGCCACAGCAGAGAGCTGGCCTGGAAGAGGGGCAACCGGGACAGAATCCGGTGCCCCGACGGGGACTAGAACCCGGTGTGCCAGCATCGCTAGGTGGAGGATTAGCCTATTGAGCCATGGTGCTGGCCGTAAGATCTCTTTAAAAAACATTGTAAGACTTATTTCTTTGAAAAACAGAGAGATGGGAGGGGTGGGGCATGGCGGGGGCAGTGGAGTATGGCAGTGGTGGAGAGAAATCTTCCATCTGCTGGTTTACTCTCCAAATGCTCACAACAGCCAGGGCTGGGCCAGGCTGAAAGTAGGAGCTAGGAACTCCATTCAAGACTCCCATATGGATGGTAAGAACTCAAATACTTGGACCATTGTCCGCTGCCTCCCAGGTGCATCAGCAGGAAGCTGAAATCAGAAGCGAAGGAGCCAGGACTTGAACTAGCACTTGGACATGGGATGCTGGTGTCCCAAGTGGTGACTAAACCTGCTATACAATAGCACTGACCCTAAGATCTCATTCTTTTGTAAGAAAAAATTGTTATTCCTTGTCTTTCTCTGGGTCTGTGTGTCTCTCCCTCTATGCCTACAAATAGATACAGACACATATCACATATGTGTGTGTGATTCTATTTCTGTGGAGAAGAACATGAAGAATATATAATAAATCACTGTCATGGCCTTTCTGGGGGAAGAGCCAGGGGATGGGGCTGGTGTGACAGAGAAAGCAGGGGCCAAATGAGAGCCAAGCAAAACCATAAAATAAAAAAGAACTCTGCTGGGGGAAAATCCCCTTATACTCTTAATATGTTTACATGTATACAGTTATATTAAATTATGTATTCATTGGATGGAGCAAAGGGGTACTCTCATTTCAGAAATTTTTAAATGTGGGAGAAACTGTGGGTCTCAGAGTTCAGGAAACAGTTTTATTTGGTTAATCCTTGCCACCACAACTCCATGATAAGCACTACTAATCTTTTTAAAGATACATATGGCAATCAAAGAGCAGAGATGAAAATCTGGTCCCATTACCTGCTAGAGGAGGGATCTGAACTCAGGACTATTTGGCCATAAAGCCCACACTTGGTGCATGTGTGGGGACAGGGTTCTATGAGAACTGCAGAACCTTCTTCTCCATTTTGCTGTGAGCCTAAAACTCTTCTATTTAAAAAAAGACTGTTTATTCAGATTTATTGAAAAGACTGTTCAACTTTTCCCTCTATAGTTACTTGTAAACCTTCACCCACCTTAAATTCCACTGGCAGCCCCTATGTTTCAAGAGAAAGTCATCTGAGAGAGTTTGTGGGACCACATTTACTGTTTGTCCTTACAAATAAAGAAGGGCTAGGTAGTTGCAGTCCTGTCCCTGCTCTCACTGCAGATCCCACATGCCAGTGTTCTACTGATGGAAGAGGAAACTCCTTGCTCCCATAAGCCAGGCCTGGGGATAAACGTGAGAACAGGTAAGATGAGCAGCGAAGGCACAGACTACCTTTCCTTGCTTTTCCTTCCTGTGTCTATGCCCCTCTGTCTTTGTCTGTGCAGGCTGCTCTAGGGTGGTACGCATTGCTCTGAGTTTTCAGGGCTGAGAAGTACAAGACAAAGACCCCTGCAGATTCTGTGGCTGAGGAGGGCCCCTCTTCTGGTTTGTACATGGCCATTTTCTCTCTGTATGTTAGTATGTGGCAGGAGGAGTGGATGACACTAATCCCGTTCATGAAGGTGCCACTCTCATGACACAAGCAGTTTCCAAAGATCTCAGATTGTAATGGCATTGCCTTGGGGGTGAGGTTTCAACACAGGAATTGTAGAGAGATAAACATTTGGTGTAGGGTACTTCCCCAGTCCAGGAGGGACTTAAGGTGGCTAAAAACCTGAACTTATGTGTAGGTCTTACTCTAAAGATGAAATGTTTTAGCAAGCGGCTCTTATCATTTTGACAAGAAATAAAAGTGCTTACTTAACTTGTTTTTATTTTGGTTCTATTTGATTCTTTCTGCATCCAGCATGCCACAAACACAGCATCAGCAGTGCCATGTGAACCCTGGAGACTGCCGTCCACTGTGGCAGGATCCATCCATCTCTATTGTCTTTAAACAGACATGATACGGGCGTCCCTGAAGCACATGCTGGTGGTTAAAACCATGCAAATGATATCCTGAGGAGCAGACCAGCTGCGGCCCCGTGGCCGGGCCAGGTTCCAGGAGCCGCATGGTTCATTTTCCTCAGGCTGGGTTTTGCCCTCTAGCTGGGATTTGTTAGCTCTCACATGCTTATCCAGAGCTAAGACTGGATTAGCTTTATATGTCTTCTCTGCTGAGACAGGGGCTTTAAAAACTTGCATTTATTTATTTATTTGATTCGATTTATTTGAAAAGCAGAGTTAAAGAGAGAGGTTTTCCATATGCTGGTTCACTCCCTAAATGGCCACAGCAGTTGGGGCTAGGTCAGGCTGAAGCCAGAAGCCAGAAGCTTGTTCTGGATCTCCCACATGAGTATAGGGGTCCAAGCACTTGGGCCATCTTCCATTGCTTTCCCAAGTGCATTAGCAGGGAGTTGGATTGGAAGTGGAGCAGCCGGGACATGAACCGGTGCCCATAGAGGATGCCAGGACTGCAGGCTGTGGCTTTAACCTGCTGTACCAGAGAGAGAGAGAGAGAGAGAGAGAGAGAGAGAGAGACTGAATGACTGATTTCCCGCCTGCTGATTCACTGCCCAAATGCCTACAATTGGGTTTGGGCTATGCGAAAGTCAGAAGCTCAGAACTCTATCCAGGTTTCCCGGTGGCAGGGAACCAACTATTTGAGCCATCGCCTACTGCCTCCAAGAGTGCACATTCAGAGGAAGCTAGAATTGGAAGAGCTGCGACTTGAACCCAGACACTCCAATGTGGGATGTGGACATTCTAAGCAACACCTTAACTGTAGCACCACATGTCCACCCCTTTTAAAAAACCAAGGTGGGGCCAGTGTTGTGGTTTAGCAGGTAAAACCACCTGCAGTGCTGGCATCCCATATGGGTGCTTGTTCAAGTTGCAGTTGCTCCACTTTCAATCCAGCTCCCTGCTAGTGCACCTGGGAAAGCAGGGGAAGATGGCCCAAGTGCTTGGGCCCCTGCACTCATGTGGAGGATCTGGAAGAAGATCCTGGCTTTGGATTGGCCCAGCTCTCACCATGGCAGCCATTTGGGGAGTGAACCAGCAAATGGAAGATCTCTCTGCCTCTCCCTCTCTAACTCTGCCTTTCAAATAAATAAATAAACCTTTTAAACTAAAAAAAAATTAAAGAATCAAGGTGCAGTTCACATAACATAAAACTAAGCACTATTTTGAGGTATATAATTTATTGGCACTTAATTCTTCACAATGTTGTACAAATATGCACCTGTAGGGGAGAAAAATATTTCTTTTCCCCACTTATTGCTAGGTTTGTGGCTGAGACCCTTATAACAAAAGAGGGAGTCATGTGAGAAGAACATAACAAATTGACTGAATATAAGTTACCTGTGACATGGGAGTCTTCAGGAATGAGGAACCAGAGAAACAGGGACACCTGTACATTTTCTGGACAGGCAGAAGTGTGACTAGAGGACAAATGGGAGCAAACTGGGGCCACTCAGCAAGTCCCGTGTTCCTGTGTGACATTCCTTCCCTTTGGGTTTAGAGCAGGACACTTGTCACATGAGGGTCTTCTGGGCAAGGCAGGGAGAGTTCAGAGTGAGCTTCCTGTTTCTGTTGTTTTTCAAATGCCAAGGTGCCATACTATGGGGTGGCATATCCTGTGCCCCACTGTGCCCCTTCCCCAAGTCCTTGACAATGACTTATTTTTTTTTTATTTTTTTAAATTTTTGACAGGCAGAGTGGACAGTGAGAGAGAGACAGAGAGAAAGGTCTTCCTTTGCCGTTGGTTCACCCTCCAATGGCTGCCGCGGTCGGCGCGCTGCGGCCAGCGCACCGTGGCCAGCGCACCGCGCTCATCCGATGGCAGGAGCCAGGTGCCAGGTGCTTTTTCCTGGTCTCCCATGGGGTGCAGGGCCCAAGCACTTGGGCCATCCTCCACTGCACTCCCGGGCCACAGCAGAGAGCTGGCCTGGAAGAGGGGCAACCGGGACAGAATCTGGTGCCCCAACCAGGACTAGAACCCGGTGTGCCGGCGCCGCAAGGCGGAGGATTAGCCTGTTGAGCCACGGCGCCGGCCGACAATGACTTCTTTCTGTGTCTTTGGATTTACCTACTCAGGATATTTTATAAAAACAGAATTTATATAATATGTGACCCTTTGTGTCTGGCTTATTTCATTTGACATAATGTTTGCAGGGTTCATCTGTTTTGTAGCATACATCAGCACTTTATCCTTTTCAAAAATTATTTATTTTAATTTTATTTGAAAGGCAAAGAGGGAAACGAAGAGAGATCTTCCATCTGCTGATTCACTCTCCAAAATGCCACAACAGCCAGGGCTGGGCCAGGCCGAAGCCAGGAGCTCAGAACTCAATTCCGATCTCTCACATGGGTGGTGGAGGCCAAGTACGTGAGCCATCTATCATCTGCTGCACCCCAGCATGCATATTAGCAGGAGATGGATTGGAAACAGAGTATCCAGGACTCAAACCAGACACTCTGACATAGGATGAGGGTGTTCCAAGTGATGACTTAACTGCTAGGTCTACTGCCTGTCTCCTTAATCCTTTTTAAGGCTATATATGCGTCATTGGTGGGTAGTCCACATTTTGTTCATCCATTCATCTGTTGTAGTTTCTACCTTTTTGCTATAGTGAACAGTGCTGCTCTGAAAATTCATGAACAAGTATTTGTTGATTTGTTTTTAATTATTTTGGGGTAGATACTTAGGAGTGGAATTACTGGGCCATGTAATTCTCTGCTTAACTTTTGAAGGAAGATCAGGGATTTCTGACTTCTACATTCTTTGGCATTTCCCACAGCCTTGATTCTTTTCTTCATCCTACCTGCCCGGGCCGTTTATAATTCTGAGGGATAATTTTGGAGAATGGTTTCTGGTGCTCTTTAAATACATAAATTCTTCACTGTAGGTCAGGCTGCTTGGGTTCAAAGTCTACCTCTCCCACTGACTAGCTGGTTGATCTCAGGCAGCCTTCATCCTGACCCCTCAGAGGTCTGTTGAGGAATGTGGTATGGTGTGCACAATGCTTAGCCTCGTGCCCAGCATTCAGTAATTGCATAAAAATGTTAAACCATGGTGACTATTTTGAAGAGCTGTGTTAGTCAGCTTTGGCTGTCACAACAGAATGCCACAGACTGAACGACTTAAGGAACAGAACGTCTCACAGTTCTGGAGTCTGGGAAGTACAGGATCAGGGTGCTGATGAAGTAGGTTTCCTTCTTTTGGCTTGCAGGGGGTTGCCTTCTTCACTGAGTGCTCACGTAACACCCTCTTTGTGCACAGGTGGAGGGGAGGAAGGGGGAAAGCAGGGGGAGGGAGGGAGGGAGGGAGAGAGGGGAAAGAGAGAAAGGAAGAGAGAGAGAGAGAGGGAAGGAGGGAAGAAGGGAGAGAGGCAATACTTGCTTGTGTTTCTTCCTATAAGGATACTAATCCTGTCTGATCAGCATCCCACACCAATGACCTCATTTAACCTTAATTTCCTCCCAAATGTCCTGCTTTAGCATATGCTGATACTGGGGGCTAGGGCTTCCACATATGAATTTGGGGAGCACACTGAGTGTCAGCCCTCTTATTTGGGACTGAAAATTGCATATCAGCATCATGACAGCTTAGGGCTGGGAAGAATTTGGAGTCCATCTAGTCTGGGGTTTCTCAGCCTCAGCCCCATTGACACTGATACTTTGGGCTGGATAGTTACTTATTTGGGGAGCTACGCTGTGAACTGTATGGTGTTTTAGCAGCATCCCTGGCCTTTGCCTATTAGATGCCAATAATGCATGTCCTACCCCTTATCCAGGTATGACAGCCCCAAATGTCTCTAGATTTTGCCAAATGGCCCCTAGAAGAGCCAAATCATCTCCACCACAAATGCTCAGGTCTCATACTTTTTTTGATAAAGGTACTCCGGGTTTAGGTGCAGACTTTCCTGCGCTATCTCCTCAGCTATGTCCCTAGACTGGTGCTCCTTTTCCCAAAACTGTTTCCAATTTTCTGTTCACACACACACACACACACACACACACACACATACACACATAGCACTAACAATAAAAACTGTTGGGTGTGCTCAGGATGAAACCAAGAGAAACACAATTAGGAGATTCCCCAAGCAAAGGAAACCTCTCCATGCAAAACGGATTTGCTTCTCCTCGAGGCATTCCTACCCAGGAAGATTCCTACTTACTGGAAACTGAAGTGAGGGAGAAACAGTCTCTTTAACTTACAACAAAGAAAGTGCTTCAGGTGGATGACTAGAAATATCCTTCAAACAACAGCCCTCCCCGCTGCTTCTACCAAAGTGAGGAGGATTTGTGTCAGTCCACAGAACACTGACTGCAGGGTTTCTCTGGAACATTATCTGTTCCCTGGGACTGTTTCCTCTTTATTACCACTTCAATGAGTGTTTAGGAAACAATGAAAGGGACCTAGAGCAAAGCACCCCAGGTAACAAATCACAGCTGTTTTTACAAACTGAAATTAGCATTTCTTTTGATGGGGCTGGGGAGGAGAAATAAAGCATATTCTTGCTTTACTGTTCTTACCTTTCTCAGTACAGAGGAGCACCATGAAATCAGGTGTTCCCCATGATTCAGGTGTCTCTTATTCCCTGTCAGGGGGACAGTGTGTGAATATGTCTGTCTGCATTTATGTTCGATTGCTTCTAGGGGGCATAGAGTAAGGATTATATTGCTGGGGATAGTCCGCGGCATATTACAGTCCCCCAAGTAGTGGGAATTGTACAGTCCCACTCAGCTCCTGTTTTAATGGATTAGAAATCTTTAGCTCAGGGGCCTGTCTTGTGGCCTAGCAGCTTAAGCTGCCACCTGCAATGCTGGTATTCCATATGAGTGCCTGCAGAAGTCCCAGCTGCTCCACTTCCAATCCAGCCCCCTGCTAACATGCCTAGAAAAGCAGCAGAGGATGGCTCAAGTGTTTGGGCCCCCACCACCCACATGGGAAACCTGGATGGAGTTCCAAGCTCCTGGCTTCAGCTTGGCCCAACCTTGGCCACTGCAGCCATTTGGGGAGTGAAAAGTGGATGGACGATCTCTCTCTGTGTTTCTCTATCTCACCCTTTGTATTAGGTATTACAAGTAATCTGGACATGATGTAAAGTATAGAGAAAGATATGTATACACTATTGGCAAATACTGCACTATTTTATGTGAAGGACTTAAGCATCTGTGGATTTTCGTCTCCATGGAGGGGTCTTGGAGCCAATCCCTTGTGGATCCTGAGAGACAACTGTATATTCAAAAGGAGCTAAGTTTAAAAACAGAAAGTCCCTTCCTGATAAACGACTTTCTCTACCAGGCCATGATGGCCAACACCTGCAAGCTCTCAGGAAAACAAATATTAACCCAGAAACTGTCAACCTATTGTTGCTCCTGGGAAAACACTTTAACCCATGTGTCCTGTTGCCCTAGACCAAGCATCCTTTTCAAAAATGAATACAAAATATACACTTGCTGTTAATATTATTTACAACCATTATTCACCAATCTATGAACGGAGAGATGCATAACCTGAATTTGGTGGGCCCTCCTCTGTTAATTTAGTTCCTTTTCTGAAAAAGTAAACATAATAAACTATTTAGAAAAGATTATTAACCTTTGGCCAATGCACTTCCCAAAGAAACAGCCTACTGTTTGTATATGACAATGTGTCCAATGCAGTACAAAGTCAGCAGGGGGCAAGAAACAACGGCATAGTTGAGGGAGTGCAGGAAAAAAATTAGTATCTCCTTATACTACTGTGAAAAGATAATTTTCAGAAAAAGTACAGTCTTTACTCTCACTAATAAACAGAAATGAACAAATGTTAAAGATGGTATTCTACTCAATCAATGAAGGAAACAAGCAGGTATCACAACCAGTTCAAAAGTTCCTGGAAAACAGACGAACTTAGCGATCAGGAATCCAGAAGTGGAAGTGCAAAGGAAAGAACCACAGACTGTTCCATGGGGGAGAGGGAACTTCTATGGGACAGGACAGAACTTACAAGGTGTGGGCAGCGTTATTTCTGTACTGTACTCAGTTTACCCACAACTTACAGAGTTGTTAAAATCACTCAAAGACATGGACAGACCAGGCTCAGTAAGCTGGAGAGGTGAGCACTGGACAACTCAGTTTCCACGAAAGTATGCCTTTTTTTCCACAGTGCCTATGACGCTCTCTTGAAGAGGAAACAGTAGGAGTTCAGGTTTTTAATGAACCAGTTTTCAAGCATAAAAAAAGCTACTGATTTTCAGGAGTTACAGGTTATAAAATGATTCTTTAGAACATAAAATAATTGCAACTTGGTCCAGTGAGTGGCTGGGCTTGCAAAGACGGAAGCCATATGACTCTAAAAAAATGACTGAAAGTTTGGTCAATTAGTTACCCAGCTGGTCCTACCTTCATGCCAAAGGTCTGATATTTTATTGGCTTTTTAAAAGTCTCACGCAGATGTTTGGCTGGATTCAAACCACAGAGATTAACTCAGCACTTGCTGGGTATCCCTCCAGCTGCTCTGAGAACTAAAATACCCATTCTGTATATATTTTCTAAGCTCAGGGTCATCACCATGTCATCCTGAGGCCGCTAACTACCAGCCTGCCTGCCTAACAGATCTTCCAGAGAAGTGGCTGTTAACAGAGGGACCGGCACACAGTAGGAATTCAGAATGTGTCTGCTGGCTTGCATGCTGGTATTTGATTCTCAAACAGCTGAAGAAAGCTGCATTACTTCCTTGGGAGAGAGGGATACCAGGCAAGCAGCTAACAAACTTCTAAAAATGGCCATGGAAGAGAAATTACTTTGGCCTGTGTGGAATTGGAATCAAGTGTCTAGATTTACAGTATTTACTCAGCTGCCATTTCTATTATCTAAAAATAAAGCAAAGCAGCTTGAGGTTGGCTAGAGAGCACAAACGTCTCAGCGTTCGATTACTTACTAGCTTGGCATACGTGACTCAGTGCATAAAGATCTGGCGACTCCACAAAGCATATCAAAGGCAGGATTTAAAGATAGAAATTCCATGTAGCAATTTGTCTTTTTTGCCACATTTATAAAATCAGCCATCTGGATGCTCATTGTCCAAATAAAATGATCTCTTTCTGATTGGGGGCCTTTTCTCGAAGGCAGCATTTTAAACACTATGTTCCAAGGAATAGCAGCTGTTGATAGGTTTTCTAAGAAAGAGAGACAAAACTGGTCAAGAAGTTTGGAAACTGCTGGGTGAAATTTAGTGACATAGGTTTCTCAGCTGTAGGAATCTTCAACAGGCATATTGTTGAGTCTCCGAGGGAATGTGAAACCTGCCTAGATGGGCAAGCAGCCTCTTGCCCTCGGTTCTGCATCACCTGCTGCTAACCAGTGTTTTAACACTCTCATTTCAGCACATCTCCAGCTTTCTCAAAAACTTCCTATTGCAGCCTCTGATGCCAATCCCAAACTCCTATGTCATTTTTGGTTGGTTGTTGATTTTTATCTTTTACTGAAGTATTTAATATGAGGGCACTTGGAAAAGTTCATGGACATTGGAATTAAAAGATATTTAATTGGGTGCAAAAATGTTTGAAATCCCTGCATATGAAGAATCTTCAACAAGTTCATGGGAAATGTATATTACAAACTCTGCAACTACTCAGTTCTACTGTGTCCAATATCCCTGAGTCTTAGCCTCAAAGCTGAATGGGAAAACACGTGAATGAATGGATGTGGCTGTGCTTCACAGAAAATGTATTTATGGGTACTGGAATTTGAATTTCATATAGTTTTCCCATATATGAAATATTTTCTTTTGGTGTGTTTCCCAATCATTTAAAAACACAGAGCGTATTATTAGTTTAAGAACTGCATCAAAACAGATATTGGGCTAGGCTTGGCTGGAAGGCTTGCTAAGCCCTGGCCTACATACACGACAGGAATGTAAACTGTGGTCACACCACAGCTGACATGTTGACTGCAGGGGAAAGAGAAAATTCTGTTTGGCTTTGATCAGTTCCACTATTTTTCATCTCTAACACACTGTGCTCAGAAGTCAAATACCTGGGAGAGAACAGAGAAAATCTCCAAGTTAACCAGAATCTATTTCTGTGGCTTGCAATTCTTTCTCCTCACTATGTGTGAAAACACCCCCAATGAGCACTTGTGAAAGAGACCCACTCTGAGCTACACAAACTTCCCAGTGCCTCCTGCCAGCTTTGCAATGACAGGTTGAATATTCCTAATCTGAAGACCCAAAACCCAAAATACTCCAAAATCTGAAACATTTTGAGTGCCCACAAGACACGAGAGGAAAATTCCACTCTTGATCTCAAGTGTTGTGTTGCAGCCAAAAAGCAGGTGCACTAAATAATGTAAAATTACCTTCAGGCTATGTGTATAAGTTGTATATAAAACATAAGTGAATTTTGTGTTAGGCTTGAGTTCTAGCTCTGAGATATCTCATTATGCATATGCAAATATTTCAAAATGCAAAATTTGAAATATTTTGGAATTGTAAGCATTTTGGATAAGGGAATTTCCCCAGGCACAGGACAAGCTCTATGAGCAAAAGAGCTGAATGGTGGCTAGGAAGAGCCAAGCTAAGGTCAAAGCCAAACACTGTCAGAACTTAGCACGTCTGTTGGCTCTGCCAGGATCAGTACTCAACTCCTGGTTAGGGAGGGTGGGGCACCTCGATCTCCAGTCCCTGACAGCGTTCTGCAGGTGAGGAGTGTTCTCCCACTGAAAGGCAATGGAGGTGCTACGGTGGGAGCAAGGACAACGGATGCTGCAGTACAAGACCTGCAGATGACTACTGAGAACTGAAATTGTTTTCCCCTTCTAATAAAAATAACATGTGTTTTTAGTTTGATTAAAAGAGGACTAATGCCCATATTTCTTAAATTTCAAAATACTGGAAATTGGAGTTGATGGTAAATGTCATTTAAAAACATACTGCCAACCCCAGATGACCACTACAGACCACTACAGACACTCCTTCAGATGTCCCTCTGTTTTCCTCCTTCTCTTTCCCTTCCCTCCTTCTCGCAAAGAGAAACAAATCCCATTTTAGAATCTAGTTTATTTTCTCACATGTCTCTGCTGTATCGGGAGCCCCTCCTTCCCTATGAATATCAGAGGAAATTATTTTTCATTTAGAGTTTGAATAGAGGAAGACTTTAGGCAGGAGTGTACACAACTCAATTGGTGAGAAGTGGAAGCTTAAGAGAAATTATACTTGACAAATTAGATGTAACTTGTGTAATTTGGAGCTACAGTGACATGAATAGGATGTAACAGAGACTCTAATCTGATTCAACAAACACATATTTTGATTCCTTTTGCACAGATGGGTCTTCTAGGTGCTGAGGAAGAGAAGAAACCAGGATGCAGAAGGTGGAGTTGCCTCCTTCAGGGAGCTCCTATCTAGCGAAGGAGAGAGCAGCAAAGACACTGGAAAGCACAAACTAGCCCATGGCAAAGTGCATGAGCCAAGTGCTATGGGGACACTAAACAAAAAGCAACTAAAATGCAGTTATAAAGTAGTCTGGCTAGTCAACTCTGATACATTTCCATCTCACAGATAAGAGGGGATCCCATCTGGCTTTCACTCTGGGTCCTATCCCTCTTGCTTGTTTTGCTTTGAGCTCCTGTGAAGAGGATCCTGTTTCTCTGGGTGCTTTTGCTTGGATTAGCTCCTTCCTCACCTGGTAAACTCCTCTCACAGTTTCAGGTCTCAAACACTGATGCCCTGCTTTCCCTGACCTCTCCTCGGCTCAGTACCTCACTGTTTTAGGATACTGTTTTCTTTTTTATGCCTTCATTGCTTACAACTGATATATATTTATGGCTGTTTCAGCTCAGTTCTCTTAGGGTAAGGATCACACCTGTTATCTTAACCCAGCACTTGGCTGTGCTCGGTATCTATTGAATGAATGAAAAATAAATGACTTTGTTAAATGAGAGAATACATGCTAATGAGAAAAGGGAGACCAATTATTCCAATTAAGAAAGGGTAGGCTCAGGCCAGTGCCGCAGCTCAATAGGCTAATCCTCCACTTGTGGCGCCAGCACACCAGGTTCTAGTCCTGGTCGGGGTGCCAAATTATGTCCCGGTTGCTCCTCTTCCAGTCCAGCTCTCTGCTGTGGCCCCGGGAACGCAGTGGAGGTAGCCCAGGTCCTTGGGCCCTGCACCCACATGGGAGACCAGGAGAGGCACCTGGCTCCTGGCTTCGGATCGGCGCAGCGCACCAGCCACAGCGGCCATTTGGGGATGAACCAATGGAAAAAGAAGACTTTTCTATCTGTCTCTCTCTCACTGTCCACTCTGCCTGTCAAAAAAAAAAAAAAAAAGGTAGGCTCTGACCGTGGAACAAAGAGGTGCTAAAAGCAGCATGGGATGCTAGATTGAACCTTGGAACAGACACATGAGTAGAAAAACTGGTGACTTCAAATCAAGTGTGAGCTTTAGCGAATAGTACTGTACTGACATTCAGTTCTTAGTTTTGACAAACATACTGTCTTTCTTAAGATGTTAACATTAGTGGACGATGAGTGAAGGATACCCAGGGACCATCTGTACTACCACTGCAACTTTTCTGCAGATCTAAAATTATTTCAATTTTAAAATGATTTTAAAAAGGGATGGAGATAAGAAGAGGCAAAGAACTCAGTGCATTTGAAAGGTGCAGAATCTCTCTGATGAGAAGTGCTTTGTTTAGAGTCCTTCTAGAACACTGTTGTAACTCATGGCTTTTTTTTTTTTTTCCTTCTGGTTCTATGATACTCAATCCAGAAAGGTTTTTCTGTGATAGCAGACCCATTCACATTTTGTAGGTGTGTGTTAACAACAGTCAAGAAACCCTGTGAAGGTACCACACTGAGCTTTCTGGTCCCACCTGGCAATCCAACATGAACTATATCACTCACTTTAAAGGCTAGACATGAACAAACAACAAAGTTCACATTAAAAATGTGTTAGAAAATATTCATTGTTTTCTTCTCATATATAAAGTTTTATTACTTAAACTCAAGTATATTTTCTATTTTTCAAGACAAATATGTTTCCCCATTTTTATCAAAAAAATTCAAAAGGAAATAGGAAATTCTATACCTCTTGAAGCCTGACTTAATGCTAGCTGAATAATGACAGACTGTTTCTCCAGCTTCTCAAAGTATCACAATTCGGCCTGGGGCACTTATTAAGGATCTGCTGAGTACATGATATTGTTTTGCACAAGCGTGGTGTAATCTACAATAAATGAAATCCTGCATCTGCGATCAAAGATTTTTCAATTGCAAAAGAAAGGATATTTTGTGATCTCAAGAGTGTTTTCAATATCTCCCCCAAAAATGAGCCTACAAAATTCATTCCCATTCCTTTACAGTGAAATAATAAATATTTGTAGTATATAATATGTTTGAGCCTATTTTACAAAGTCAAATTATACTGACATCAGACCACAGTATCAAAACTTATGACTCATTCTGCTAATACTTAACTGATTTTTTTCTTTCTATTTTCTAACTTGTAGTAATTATAAGATGAGCCATGGCCTATGATTAAATCTGAACTTCTCAGGTGCAGAGCAGGGAAGCCTGCAAATCCAAATATGTCCTTCTGAAAGCAGATGGTGGAGAGGACCAAGAGCTGTCAAGTTTCTAGCCCCACCTAACTTCTATTGGGTTAGTTTCTTTCCTCTGGTATATACTGAAATCCCTTGTGCTTGGAAATCATTCAAAGCCAGACTCTAATTCCAGGGGATATCATTAGGCTTATGACTTTATAACTGTGTTAAGTTATAAGATCAAGATTGCTACTCTATTATGCTGTGAACATCTTGAAAGGCTGAGTAGGGAAAATGGAGATCCTCACTTAGAAAATTCCATCTGAAAGGCCCTCTTTGAACATAGCAACAGTTCAGTTGGTAGAATTTGGTTATAATGAGTTTTCTGTGAGAAACCACTTTTGTGGGCTCTGTAGCATTAGCAATCTCTTACAACAAAGAAGGCTGAATTGAATAAGGGAAGAATAGGAAATGTCATCTGAAAAAAATACCCAACAATGCCCACTGCTAGGGTGTAGGGCCATCCTGGCTTGCCTGAGACTTTCCTCATTTTAGCACCGACAAGGCCTTTGTCCCTGGGACCATCCATCCTGGGCAAACAAGGGCAGTTTGTCACCCTTAGCTACTACCCTTGCTTTATGGAGATTGTAAGTGTTGAGAAGGTATTTGCTACCAATGGTGAACAGCAAAACTGGTCTCCTGCATCCTTATCCATAGCAATAAAAGCCAAACACTGCAGTGCTGAAGAGTGAGGGTGACTGCTGCAAGAATTTGACCCAGAAGAGCAAAATATCTGTAGAGAATGAGCTAGTGTGCTGGATACATGAGAACCAAATCAACAAAGCAGTGCAAATGTTAATTATACTCACGTATTAAGAGAGGAAACAGCTTTGTTTTAAGGAATGCACCTTTTAAAACAATATTCATCATATCAAGGCATTCAACCTGTATGCCGAAGCATGGAGACCTCAGCATAACTTTTCTATTATGCTCTCTGAAAAAGCAGCCAACTTCTTGGCTGGCGCCGCGGCTCAATAGGCTAATCCTCCACCTTGTGGCGCCGGCACACCAGATTCTAGCCCTGGTCGGGGCACCGGATTCTGTCCCGGTTGCCCCTCTTCCAGGCCAGCTCTCTGCTGTGGCCTGGGAGTGCAGTGGAGGATGGCCCAAGTGCTTGGGCCCTGCATCCACATGGGAGGCCAGGAGAAGCACTTGGCTCCTGCCATCGGATCGGCACGGTGCGCCGGCCGCAGCCCGCAGGCCACGGCAGCCATTGGAGGGTGAACCAACGGCAAAAAGGAAGACCTTTTTCTCAGTCTCTCTCTCTCACTGTCCACTCTGCCTGTCAAAAAAAAAAAAAAAAAAAAAAGCAGCCAACTTCCTAACTTATTCTTGAAAAATAAAGGTTTATTTTATTTATTTTAAGGGCAAAGTTATAAAGAGAGGGGGAGAGAGAGAGAGATCATCCATCCACTGGTTCACTCCCCAAATGGCTGCAACAGCTGGGGCTGAGCCAGGCCAAAACAAGGAGCCAGGAAATCTATCTGGATCTCCCATGTGGGTGGTATGGGTCCAAACACTTGGGCCATCCTCTGCTGCTTTCTCAGATACATTAGTAGGGAGCTGGATTGGAAGTGGAGTGGAGCAGCCAGGATTCGAACTGGCGCCCACACATAGGCTGTGGCTCAACCCGCTGCACCAAGATGCCACCCCCCTATCTTTTCTTAATAGCAGTTTCTGGCTCATCAAGTTGACATTTGCCTTTTCTCTTCTGGTGACTGAGATTTAAGGGACTGAAATAATTTAGTGGCACTCATTGCAGGGGCTGCATAGATACTGTCAATAAGCTTTAAAAAAATCTTTTTAAAGAAATAGATGTTCATTATAAACAACTGACAACACAGAAGCATAGAAAATTGAAGGTAAAAGTCATATTCTACTCTCAAACTGCCATCCCATCACAAATTTGGTGTATATCCTCCCAGTTTTTTATTGGGCATTGGGCATATATTAATACATGTATTTTAAAAAACAGATTAAATGATATTACATATACTAAATATAGTTTAGCTTTTTATATTAGGACCATAAGAAATATAGAATTATGTCATCCTTTTTGATGACAGCATGATTTTCCATTTTCTATATCCTATCTTTTTTAAGATTTATTTATTTATGTGAAAGGCAGAGGGGCCAGTGCCATGGCTTACTTGGTTAATCTTACGCCTGCGGCACTGGCATCCCTTATGGGCACCGGTTTCTAGTCCCAGTTGCTCCTCTTACAGTCCAGCTCTCTGCTGTGGCCCAGGAGGGCAGTGGAGGATGGCCCAAGTGTTTGGGCCCCTGCACCCGCAGGGGAGACCAGGAAGAAGCACCTAGCTCCTGGCTTCAAATTGGCACATAGTGGCCATTTTGGGGAGTGAACCAATGGAAGGAAGACCTTTGTCTCTGTCTCTCTCACTGTCTATAACTCTACCTGTCCAAAAAAAAAAAAAAAAAAAGGCAGAGCTAGAGAGAGAGAGAGAGAGAGAGAGAGATCTTCTATCCGTTGGTTCACTCACCAAATGGCCACAATGGCCAGAACTGGGCTGATCCAAAGCCAGGAGCCAGGAGCTTCTTCCAGTCTTCCAGGTCTCCCACATGGGTGTAGGGGTCCAAGGACTTGGGCCATCCTCTGCTGCTTTCCTAGGAGCATTTGCAGGGAGCTGGATTGGAAGTAGACAGCAGCTTACCCTGCTACACTACAGCACTGGCCCCTTTGGATCACCACAGTACTGGCCGTTGCGGGTAACTGGGGAGTGAACAAGCGGATGGAAGACCTTTTTTTTTTTTTTTTGACAGGCAGAGTGGACAGTGAAAGAGAGAGAGAGAGACAGAGAGAAAGGTCTTCCTTTTTTCCGTTGGTTCACCCCTCAACGGCTGCTGCGGCCAGCGCACCGCACTGATCTGAAGCCAGGAGTCAGGTGCTTCTCCTGGTCTCCCATGTGGGTGCTTGGGCCATCCTCCACTGCACTCCTGGGCCATAGCAGAGAGCCGGACTGCAAGAGGAGCAACCGGGACAGAATCCGGTGCCTCAACCGGGACTAGAACCTGGTGTTGCGGCATCACAAGGCGGAGGATTAGCCTATTGAGCCGCAGCGCCGGCCAAGAAGACCTCTCTTTGCCTCTCCTCTCTCTGTGTAACTCTTTCAAATAGTGAATTTTTTTTAATTTTTAATTTTTTTATTTTTTGACAGGCGGAGTGGACAGTGAGAGAGAGAGACAGAGAGAAAGGTCTTCCTTTTGCCGTTGGTTCACCCTCCAATGGCCGCCACGGCCGGCGCGCTGCAGCCAGCGCACCGCGTTGATCCGAAGCCAGGAGCCAAGTGCTTCTCCTGGTCTCCCATGCAGGTGCAGGACCCAAGCACCTGGTCCATCCTCCACTGCACTCCCGGGCCATAGCAGAGAGCTGGCCTGGAAGAGGGGCAACCGGGACAGAATCCGGCGCCCCAACCAGGACTAGAACCCAGTGTGCCAGCGCCACAAGGTGGAGGATTAGCCTATTGAGTTGCAGCGCCGGCCTATTTTTTTTTTTTTTTAAAGAGCTTTCATCTAAGTAAAATACATGGAAGATCAGCAAGTTAGTCTGAATTCATTATATTTTGGTATAAAAAAATTTGAAATCCATGCATAGTTTTTCTTCAAATGTATTTTCCACTAATATTTTAAGGACCCCCTCCTTGTATGCCACTAAATCTTTGACAATCCCATTAACCTTTCTGAGTATCTGCCTCTAGCCTCCAATTGTATCTTATATCGTGGATCTTTTGAATAATTAAAAAGTCGTTTTCTACAATGTAAATATGACCCTGTGCTTCAGATCATCAGGATTCACCACTACCTTCAGGATGAGGCTAATACTCTTAGCTGATCATGGGTAGCCTTGCTTTTTCAATTTCCTCTCTTCTCATGCCCAGCCAGCACTTTTCATGCAGTTGCCCTCTCCTTTCATTTCTCTCAAAGTTTGTTTTGCCTCCAGCCATAGATTCAGGTGGTTCCCCTCTGAAGCAACTGGCCTACTTCTTTAACCAGCTAACTGACCCCTACTCACTCTTCAATAAAGAGCTCTTGCCTTCTTGGAAACACTTCCTGTTATCTACAGGTTGAACTGATGCCTTTTCTTTTGACTCCTATGGATACAACATGTATACCACACATCCTTTGTAACATTCCTCTTTTGAGGGTAGAAACATGACTGGTTCATCTTGTATCTCTGGCATCTACCATAGTGTCTGACACTGACAACATGTTTATAAAATCTTTCTGGAATAAAACAACCTATAAGATAAATGACTCGATTCAGTAATATAAAACTCCAGAATATTTTGAGAATTAAAAGTTAAAGGGGAGCAGGCATTTGGCATAGGGATTAAGATGCTGCTTGGGACACCCACATCCCACACTGGAGTGCCTGGGTTCAAGTGCCAGCTATTCACCTGATTCCACTTCCAGTTAACGTGTACTCTGGGAGGGAGTGAGTGATGGCTCACATAGTTGGGTACCTGCCACCCACTTGGGAGACCTAGGTTGAGTCCCTGTCTCTCAGCAGTGGCATGGCTCAAAGCCAGCTGCTGTGAGCATCTGGGGAATGAACAAGTAAATTGGGAGCTCTCTATCTTTCAAATAAATATATTTAAAAAAAAAATTTTAAAGTTAAAAGGGTGGCAAGTGTGGTGGCGCAGCAGGTTAAAGCCGTGGCCTGCAGCGCCAGCATCCCATAAGGGTGCCGGTTTGGGTCCTGGCTACTCTGCTTCTGATCCAGCTCTCTGCTATGGCATGGGAAAGCAGTGGAAGATGGCAGACTCCTTGGGCCCCTGCACCCGTGTGGGAGAACCTGGAGGAAGCTCCTGGCTCCTGGCTTTGGATCAGCTCAGCTCTGGCCATTGTGGGGAGTGAATCAGTGGATGGAAGACTTCTCTCTGGTTCTACCTTTCTCTGTAACTCTTTCAAATAAATAAAATAAATCTTTAAAAAAAATTAAAAGGAACCCCAGAGCAACCACTAAGGAAACAGCTCAGTATTATACAGGAAAAAGAAACAAATAAATTAAAATAGTTCACAGGAAAATACCTATTTACATAGAAGGTAGTAAAAAAGAAACAGAGGAACAAGAAGACACGAGCCATATAGAAAATAAGTATTTAATAAGACTGCCGACTGTTAAATCAACAACAGGAGTCACTGTGCACTTACTCCCCATGTAGGATCTCTGCCCTTAATGTGTTGTACTATGAGAATTAATGGTAAAACTAGTCTTCGAACAGTACTTTGTGTGTCTGTGTGGGTGCAAACTGTTGAAATCTTTACTTAGTATATACTAAGTTGATCTTCTGTATATAAAGATAATTAAAAATGAATCTTAATAAAGAATGGGATGGGAGAGGGAGTAGGAGATGGAATAGTTTGTGGGTTGGAGGGTGGTTATGGGGGAAAAGCCGCTATAATCCAAAAGTTGTACTTTCTATTTTTTATTTTTTTATTTATTTGACAGGTAGAGTTATAGACAGTGAGAGAGAGACAGAGAGAAAGGTCTTCCATCCGTTGGTTCACTCCCCAAATGGCCACCATGGCCGGCGCTGCACCAATCCAAAGCCAGGAGCCAGGCATCCCTTCCTGGTCTCCCATGCAGGTGCATGGGCCCAAGCACTTGGGCCATCCTCCACTGCCTTCCTGGGCCCACCGCAGAAAGCTGGACTGTAAGAGGAGCAACCAGGACTAGAACCGGTGCCCATATGGGATGCCGGCACCGTGGGCGGAGGATTAACCAATTGAGCCAAGGTGCCGGCCCCCAAAAGTTGTACTTTAGAAATTTATATTTATTTAGCCGGCGCCGTGGCTCAACAGGCTAATCCTCCGCCTTGCGGCGCCGGCACACCGGGTTCTAGTCCCGGTCGGGGTGCCGGATTCTGTCCCGGTTGCCCCTCTTCCAGGCCAGCCCTCTGCTGTGGCCCGGGAGTGCAGTGGAGGATGGCCCAGGTGCTTGGGCCCTGCACCCCATGGGGAGACCAGGAAAAGCACCTGGCTCCTGGCTCCTGCCATCGGACAAGCGCGGTGCACCGGCCGCGGTGCGCTGGCCGCAGCGCGCCAGCCGCGGTGGCCATTGGAGGGTGAACCAACGGCAAAAGGAAGACCTTTCTCTCTGTCTCTCTCTCTCACTGTCCACTCTGCCTGTAAATAAATAAATAAATAAATAAATAAATAAATAAAAATAAATTTATATTTATTAAATAAAATTTTTCTAAAAAAAAAGAAAATAAATATTTAAATGGAAAATGCAAATCCAACATCAATAACCACATAAATGTAGGGACTCTGGGGCCAGCACTGTGGCACAGTGGGTTAAAGCCCTGGCCTGAAGCACTGGCATCCCATGTGGGCCCCAGGTCTAGTCTCGGCTGCTCCTCTTCTGATCCAGCTCTCTGCTATGGCCTGGGATAGCAGTAGAAGATGGCCCAAGTAGGAGACCGGTGTGGGAGACCTGGAAGAAGCTCCTGGCTCCTGGTTCCTGGCTTCAGATCATACAGCTCTGGTCTTTGTGGTCATTTGGGGAGTGAACCAGCAGATGGAAAACATCTCTCTGTCTCTACCTCTCTCTGTGACTCTTTCAGATAAATAAAATAAATCTTAGAAATAAAATAAAATAAACTTAGGGACCAGCATTGTGGTGCAGTAGGTTAAGCCACCACTTGCAACACCAGCATCTATATGGATCCCAGTTCTGATCCAGCTCCCTGCTAGTACATCTGGGAAAGCAGAAGATGGCCCAAGTGCTTGGGCCCCTGCACCCACGTGGGAGACCTGGATGGAACTCCTGGCTTTGGCTTGGTCCAGCCCCAACCCATTGTGGCAATTTGGGGGAGTGAACCAGCAGATGGCAGAACTCTGTCTGTCACTTCTCTAACTCTACCTTTCAAATAAATTTTTTTTAAAAAAAGACATAAAGATGCTAATCAAAAAACAGAGATGTCAAACTGAATTTTAAAAAAAGAAGTTCCATTATATGCTGACTATAAGATACACACTTCAGACTGAAAGACATAAATAGACAGAAAAGAAAAGATGGAAGATTACATACCACAAAAGACAAAAGTAGTGGCTATACTAGTATCAGAAAAAGCAGACTTTAAGACAAAAAAAAAAGTTACTAGATACAAAGGGTAATATATAAGGAAGACACAATTATCCACAATTATCGACACATAGGTACCTAATAAGAAAAGCAGAGTTGCAGAATAAGTTATGTGTGTTTTAGAAATATCCCTTGGGACCTCTCCAGGTTCTTACCTGAGGGCCTCCTCTCCACTTTATTCTAAGGTGTCATCATACTTAAATGCACCATAATGGAAACCTTCAAGGGGAAAAGAATCATCGCACCACTAAGAATAAACAGCCTGAGGGAGGCACTGTCATCTTTAGGTGTAGGAGAGATGTTTAGCTCATTTTAAACAATCAATGTCTAGTCTTCATAGTTTTATCTGCCCAATGTCCGTTTTTCTCAAGTCTCCTTTCCTTGAATCCCCTTCTGGCTGCATCTCATTTAGTTCATTTACTCACCACAGTAGTTCTGCTCTTTTTTTAAAAAAAAAAAATTATTTTATTTATTTGAAAATACAGAGTTGCAGAGAGAAGTAGAGACAGAGAGAGGTTTTCCATCAGCTAGTTCACTCCCCAGATGGCCACAATGGCCGGAGCTGTGCCGATCTGAAGCCAGGAGCCAGGAGCTTCCTCTGGTCTCCCACATGGGTGCAGGAGCCCAAGGACTTGGGCCAACCTCCACTGCTTTCCCAGGCCATAGCAGAAAGCTGGACTGGAAGAGAAGCAGCTAGGACTAGAATTGGCGCCTATATGGGATGCCTGCGCTTCAGGCCAGGGCTTTAATCCACTGAGCCACAGCGCCAGGCCCAGTAGTTCTGCTCTTGATTCCAGAAGTCTTACATTCCTCTCACTGATTTAGTATGGTTCCTTTCTAAAACTTTTATTTATTTGACATGGGCATCTTAACTCACATCTTATCTGTTAGTCTAAATGCAGACCCATAACATGGTTTTCTACTTTAATGCTAGTCTTACTATTCAATGAAAAGCACCACCTTCTGGTGGCAAGAAGCTTCCATTGCTTATGTAAAATTCCCTTATTTTTCTACAACTTCTAAGGAAGTTGACCCTGAAGAACGATTTTTCTGAGTGGGTTAGGAATTCTCTGAGTGAGTCAAATTGAGTAAGTCTAGTGAGGTCTAAATGGCTTTACCTAAAGATAGTTTCCAAACTGTAAGTATGGGGGTGCGGTGGTTGGGTGTGGAACCTGGAGCCATCTTGGCCTGAAAGGGGTAGGAGGAGAAATAAAGAAGAGATTCAAGGGGGGACAGCATTAAACTTAGATATAGAGGAAGATGTACCTTTCAAGGAAACATTTAGATATTTTGCTCTGGGATGAGCAAAATAACCGTCTCCCAGATCTCCAAACAAAAATTTCAATAAAAAATAAGAAATTATTTAGTGTTTCTATGTTTTTTATTTCATGTTTGTTCTTTGGCTTTTGATGTGATGATGTCCCAAGACCAGCCTTAAGGTGCCCAAGGGCAGAAGCAGTTATTTGTGGGCTACATTGAGACAGGCAATCAGCTTGACAGCTCAACACACCAACAAATACCAGATGAATATTTACCAGCTCTGCCTAGTTACAAGGTTCCCAAGATGGATGAGACACTGTGCTCACCCTCAAGGAATTTATGAGCTGGCAGGAGAGAGAAAGACACATCAATAGATAATTACACAGTATGCTAAGTGCTTCATTAGAAGAGAATCTGGGTGCATGGGAGATCTGAGGCTTCTGACTCAGCCTGGGATCCTCAGGAAGGCATTCAGACAGCAATGACCTGGGACACAGTTAACCAGGTGAAGAAGGGAATGAGCAATATCATGAAGGTACAAGCAGCAGGGTGTTTCCTGGGACCTAAAAGTGATTCATTATCAGTAGAAGATACCCTGCGGCAGTCCCCTTCTTACCTCACATTCTTTCCTTTCTCTCTTCTTCCCTCCTTCCTTCTCACACTCACTTATTTACCTCTCAGAGCTTATTCCATGCCATCTATGCCCAAAGCACAGTGCTAAGAGCCAGGAACAAAATGGGATGGAGGTGGAGTCAACCTAGCCATTGTCCATATGAACTTAATCACACAAATAAAAATATAATTTTAATTTTTCCTAAAAGAAAAGCTCAGCTGGGGTTGCCAGTTAAATATAGGATGTCTTTTTAACCTGGAACTTTAAAACACAACAAATAATTTCTTTGTATATCTCATGCAATACTTGGTTTATAGTTACACTAAAAATTTTTGCTTATTGTAAATTCAAAGTTAATTGGGTATCTTGTGTTTTTATTTGCTAAATCTGGCAATCCAAAAATGCCATGAGATCACATGACTAGAAGACCCAGGGTGCTCTGGGGTACAGTAAGGGAGGGTGCTTGGAGACAGGATGAGGTATGTAGAACAGGAAGCTGCACCTGGAAGAGGAGCTGGGAAGAGAAGGGTACTCTTAGTGGAGGAAACAGCATGAACAGTAGCAGAAAGCAGCCCAATGTAGCATTTGGGAGTCTGAGAGGTTTCTGGGGCTACAGCACAGATATTTAATTCACGGGGCGATGGAGAGAGAAGAAGCCATCAGAAAGAGAATGAACATATTATATTGTTAAGGAGCAATGCTGTACAAGTAAATGCCAGGTACAGTGACTCAGGTTATTGATTCTAAAAGATGAATCAGTGGAGATGTGCGCTGGACCCCCACCCCCTGCTCCTTGTTGCCAGGCATCAAGAAATTCCAAGGTAGAGGCCAGCATGTAGTCAGCACTGGATTCTTAGCTATGCACAGTGAATCCAACTTTGCTTGTATGCGTGCAACCATGGACAATTCCAAAAACTGGAAAGAGTTCTGGGAAGCCAGTTTCTTCAGTTTAAACACAAAGTGTGGTATGACTGATCTGTCAGAGGGAACCATTGGGAGCAACCTTTTTGTAAACAGGCAGGCTTTGTTTGCAGCCCACCTGGGAAGCCTCTGGGTGAGGATGAGAGAGCAGCTTGTATATGACCTGCTGCTGAAACGCAAGTGTGTCAGGCCAAGGGGACCAAAGCCCCAATTACTGTGCATCAGGAAAATCACCTGGGGCAGTGGTTTTGAAGAGATCATGATCCCCACGCCTCAGCCTCCAGGGGGACATCTGGCAATGTCTAGAGACATTGGTTTCTGTGTGTGTTTTTTCATTTTTTGATTTATTTATTTGAAAGGCATATTAACAGAAAGAGAGAGAGAGAAACTTTAATCTACTAGTTTAATCCCCAAATGGCTGCTATAGGCTACAGCCAGGTCTAGGGCAAGCCAAAACCAGGAGCCATAAACCCATCTGGTTTTCCCACATGGATGGTGGGGCCCCAAGCACTTGGGCCATCATCTGCTGTCTTCCCAGGCACATTAGCAGGAAGCTGGATTGGAAGCATCTGGGACTCGAACCAGCTCTCTGATATGGGATGCCAGCATTTCAAGTGGCAGTTTAACCTGTTGCTGTCATGGTGCAGGCCCCTGGAGATATTATTAACTGTCACCGCTGAGATGGAGGAGGGATGTGCTACTGGCATCTAATGTCTAGAGGCCAGAGACACTGCTAAATATCCTATAGGACCCAGAACGGCCCCCATCTGACCTCCCCAATGAAGACTTATCTAGATAAAAATGTCAGATTGCCAAGGGCAAGAAATCCTGTCACAGAAGCACTGATGTGGGGAGGGAGAGGTTATTCTGAGTCCTGTGACAGTAATGAGGCTTCGGGCTTCCAGTATCACCACAATGCTACGGTTTGAATGTGTTCTCCAATTCAGCAATGTTGGGAGGTGGGGCATATTGAGCTGAGTAGGTCATGGGAGCACAGTCCCCACAGATGGATTAATGTCATTATCAAGGGAGTAGCCAGTTATCTCAGGAGTGGGCTTGTTATAAAAAGAGCTAGGCCCCCTCTTGCTCTCTTGCCTTCTGCCATGGGATGATGCAGTGTGAATGCCTTCACCAGAAGCCAGCACCCCATCTTTCTGGCCTCTCAACCTCCAGAACCATGAGCTAAATAAACCTCTATCACTTAATTACCCATTCTTGGGTATTCTGCCACAGCAACGTGGAACAGACTAAGATGTATGAGTAATAGGGGGCCTGAAATACTCTTAAAGGCACCCTTTGAATCACTGTTACAACCAAGGTAGGTCCAGGTCCTAACTTGAACAGCAAATGAGCTTGGGAGTCTAGCAGGAAGATGTGCCATAGCCCATGTACTAGCGACCTGCCACCCATGTAGAACAGCCAGATGGGGAGTAAACCAGCATAGATGGCTCCTCTTCTCTCTGACATTCTGCCTTTAAAATAAACAAATACATCTTTTTTTATAGCCAGGTTGTGGGGAGGGAGAGCACATAAAAAGATGCCCCTCGGGGCCGGCCTGTGGCATAGCGGATAAAGCCGCCACCTGCAGTGCCGGCAGCCCATATGAGCGCCGGTTCAAGTCCCAGCTGCTCCACTTCCGATCTGGCTATCTGCTATGGCCTGGGAAAGCAGCAGTGGATGGCCCAAGTCCTTGGAGGAGGCTCCTGGCTCCTGGCTTCAGATTGGTGCAGCTCTGGCCATTGGAAGTGAGCCAATTTGGGAGTGAGCAAGCCAATGGAAGACCTCCCTCTCTCTCTCTCTCTCTCTCTCTCTCTCTCTGCCTCTCCTTCTCTGTGTAACTCTGACTTTCGGGTAAATAAATAAATCTTTAAAAAAAAAAGATGCCCCTCTTTAACCACCTTCTCTTGCCTCTTCATCTGACCACTGACATCTCATTCATTCACTGATCAGCCTTGGCTTCCACATAGCCAAATACACATACACACACATACATACACACACATATATGCATATATATAGATATATATATTTATAATGATCATAGTGACTTATCACCTTAAATATTCCCCAAAAGAGATCACTTTGGGAAATATGGAAATCATATTCTAGGAAATTCACACCACTCCCTGCCCCTACTCTACCACTACTCCTGCACTTTCCTTTACTCTAAGCCCTGCCCCAGCTCCTGTTGCTTGTGATATAACCACCTGTACCATCCCAGAGCTAGAACTTCCAAACATAAGTGTACCCCAGCCCCATGGAGTAAAGTTGGGGTTCTGTATGCATGTCACTTAAAAAAATAAAGGAATAAAGCTAGCATCAGGGAAAACCTAATGAACACTTGAAAGTTCTATGTAGTCAAATTGTTACATATTTTGACTGGGATGGTGATCACAAGAATCTGCTCCTGTGATAGAAATACACACACACACTCACACACACACACACACACACACACATGAGTGCATGCAAACCTGTGATAACTGAATCTTGTTTCTCATTCCCATTTGTCTTTTCTTATTTTCCTGTGTGTTACTTGATACATTTTTTAAAAAGATTTATTTTACATACTTGAAAGACTGAGTTACAGAGAGATGTAGAGCCAGAGAGAAAGAAAGAGAGGTCTTCCATTCCACTGGTTCACTCCCCAAATGACTGCAATGGTCAGAACTGAGCTGATCTGAAATCAGGAGCCAGGAGCTTCTTCTGGGTCACCCATGCAGATCAGAGGCCCAAGGACTCAAACCATCTTCTACTGCTCTCCCAGGCCATAGCAGAGAGCTGGATCAGAAGTGGAGCAACCAGAACTCAAACCAGCACCCATGTGGGATGCCAGCGCTGTAGGCTGGGGCTTTAACCTGCTGCGCCACAGTGCCTGCCTCACTTGACACATTTTAGAATTCCATCTTGAAATACTTATTCTGTGTGAAAATTTCTTAGTGGTTTCTCTAGATACTATAATATATACTCATATACATAATTTCTGGTATTAACATTATATCACTTCAAATTACTTTCATTAAATTTCTTTACCCATAATATTTTTTAAATAGAATAGTCTGAAGTATTTTTTCCAAAGACATTGAGAGACCACATCAGATGATATTATAATCTTTTGCTTCAACTGTTACCATTGCATTACATATGAATTAAGAAGTTCCTAAGAAAGATATTAGTTATGTTTGACCTTATTTTTACCTATTACAACATCTCTTTGTAAAGTTCCAAGTCTTCTTTTTTATTTTATTATTATTATTATTTAAAGATTTTATTTATTTGAGAGGTAGAGCTATAGTGAATGGGAGAGACTGAGAGAAAGGTCTTCCATCTGCTGATTCACTCAGCAACAACGGGCAGAGCTGGGCCAATCTGAAGCCAGGAGCCAGGTGCTTCCTCCAGGTCTCCCATGCAGGTACAGGGGCCCTAGCACTTGAACCATCTTCCATTGCCTTCCCAGGCCACAGCAGAGAGCCGGATCAGAAGAGGAGAAACCAGGACTAGAATCAACGCCCATATGGTATGCTGGCACTGCAGGCAGAGGATTAATCTATTGTACCACAGCACCGGGGTTCCCCAAGTATTCTATTATAATTTTCTGTTTAGGGAGCTTCTTTTAGTCATTCTTTAAGGGCAGACTTGCTAGCAACATATTCTCTTAGTTTTTCTGAGAATGTCTATTTCACCTTCATTCCTGGCAGAAATTTTTGTCAGACATAGAATTCATAATTCTTTTCTTTTAGTACCAGAAAAATTTTCAGCCACTTCCTTCTAGTTGCCATGGTTTCAGAGGAGAAAACCAGTGTCATTCAAACTGTTGTTCCCCTGTAAGCAGTATTGTTTCACAAAGTTTTTTGGGTCAAAAGGTTTTTTTTTTTTTTGACAGGCAGAGTTAGACAGTGAGAGAGACAGAGAGAAAGGTCTTCCTTCCGTTGGTTCACCCCACAAATGGCTGCCACGGCCTGTATGCTGCGCCAATCCAAAGCCAGGAGCCAGGTGCTTCTTCCTGGTCTCCCATGCGGATGCAGAGCCCAAGCACTTGGGCCATTCTCCACTGTCTTCCCAGGCCACATTAGAGAGCTGGACTGGAAGAGGAGCAACTGGGACAGAATCTGGTACCCCAACCGGGACTAGAACCCGGAGTGCCGGCACTGCAGGCGGAGGATTAGCCAAGTGAGCCGTGGCACCAGCCAGGTCAAAAGTTTTTTTTTTTTTTACAGGCAGAGTGGACAGTGAGAGAGAGAGACAGAGAGAAAGGTCTTCCTTTGCCGTTGGTTCACCCTCCAATGGCCGCCGCGGTCGGCGCGCTGCGGCCGGTGCACCGCGCTTGTCCGATGGCAGGAGCCAGGAGCCAGGTGCTTTTCCTGGTCTCCCCATGGGGTGCAGGGCCCAAGCACCTGGGCCATCCTCCACTGCACTCCTGGGCCACAGCAGAGGGCTGGCCTGGAAGAGGGGCAACCGGGACAGAATCCGGTGCCCCGACCGGGACTAGAACCCGGTGTGCCGGCGCCGCAAGGCGGAGGATTAGCCTGTTGAGCCACGGCGCCGGCCGAGGTCAAAAGTTTTTTAACATGTCATGGTGTGAATTTCTTTGGATTTGTCTTTTTGGAACTTTCTCAGTTTCTTGATTGTGTAGGTTATTGTGCGTCAAATTTGGGAAGTTTTCAGCTATTATTTCTTCAAATACTTTCTCAGTACTATTATCTTTCTCCTCTCCTTCTGGAACTCTGATGACATGAATATGAACCCTTGTTACTGCTCCTGAGACTCTGCTCATTTATTCTTTGATCTGTTTTCCTTGTAGTTCAGGTTGGGTAATACTCTTCATCCATCCTCAAGTTTGTAAATTTTAAACTCTGTCATCTCTATTCTAGTATTGATTTCATCTTGTGACATCTTGATTATTGCATTTTCAGTTCTATAATTTCCATTTTATTTAATTTTATAACTTTTTTCTCACTATTTCCTTGTTGAGATTTTCTAGTTTTTCATTTGTTTCATGAAAACTGGAAGTGCTTTTGAAGCCTTTTTATGATGGCAGCTTTAAAGTCCTTGTCCAGTTCCAACCGGACTCAACTTGGTGTCGTCATCAGATTGGCACAGCGCCGGCCGTAGTGGCCATTTGGGGAGTGAACCAACGTAAGGAAGACCTTTCTCTCTGTCGCTCTCTGTCTATAACTCTACCTGTCAAATTAAAAAAAACTAAGAAAAGAAAAATAGAGGGGTTTTAAGTTAGAAAATATGCTATTTGTACTAACATGAAAGGGATTCATAACAATTTAAGAAATAAATTAGTAAACATTTATAAAATGTCCCACTTTTATCATATATTTATGTGTCACAGCAAATATATACATTTATGTATCATACAATAAACATATTTATATATATATATATTTCTGTGGGTCCTCAATTTTTTAAAAATATTCAGGAACTATTGGTGTATGGCATGAAATAGATATTTCCTTTCATTTTATTTTTTTCACATAAATAACAAAGTTTCCCCAGTACTGGGGAACAGACTACCCAGCTGCTTCATAATATAAGCTCCTGCCTTTAGCCTGTTTCCCTATGTATGTGGATATGGGTTTGGACTCTCTATTTTTTTTTTTTTTTAATTTTAAACATAGAGTTAGAGAGAGAGAGAAAGACAGAGAGAGAATGTGTGCTTCCATCTGCTGGTTCAGTCCCCAAATGGCCGCAAAAGCCTGGGCTTTCCCAGGCTCAGGCCAAGGAGGGGCCAGGAGTTTCATCCGGGTCTCCCATGTGAGTGCAAGGGCCCAAGGACTTGGACCATCCTCCACTGCTTTCCCAGGTACATTAGCAGGGAGCTGGATAGGGAAGTGGAGCAACTGGCCTGGAACTGGTGCCCATATGGGATGTTGGCATTGCAGGAGGTGGCTTGACCTGCTGCATCATAATACTAGACTCTCTTTTTCTGTGACGTATTTCTATTTTTATTTATTCACCCATATGCCAATTCCACTCTGTCTTAATTGCTATTGTTTTATATTCTCTTGATTTAGAAGAGAATAGACGTCTTGCCATCTGTACCACGCTGTTTTCATTTCTATAGTGAAATACCTGAAACAGGCTGAGGTTTATTTAGATCACACTTTTGAAGGCTGCAAAGTCCAAACTGCACCATGCAGAAGCTTACAAGGACCCCATGGTGGACTGTGGAACAGTATGTGGGCGAAAGAGATCACACTGCCAAACAGGAAAACCGAGAGACCCTGGGGTCCTCCCATCCCTTCTGAGAACAGCCCCCCAAGACCTGAGAACCTCCCACTAGGCCACTGTTCTTAAAGGTCCCACCACCTCCTAGCACTGCAAATGGAGAACCAAGCTCCCAACACATGAAACCTTTGTGGGGGGGGACTCAAAACCATAGCTAACATAGAGCCATCTATTACCATCATATATAAGAGGTCTTCCAAAAGCTCACTGAAAATACACATGAAAAAAACCAGCCATGGATTTCAAATACTTTTTGCACCAAAATAAACTTATCTTTCAGTTCCACTTTCTACAAATATTTTGAAGTTCCCTCATATATTTTTATTTAAGTCTCTTTTCCTTCCACGTCCTCCAATCAAAATTTATAATTTCCTCCACAAAGATTTCATGTATTTTGTTAATTCATTTCAAACAATTTATGGTGTTATTTGCTATTCTGATATTTATTAAGTTGAACATTTTAATTCCCTGCTGCTGAAAGTGTAGCAATACTACTGATAAGTTACACAGAGAGAGAAGGCAGAGAGAGAGTCATCTTCCATCTGCCGGTTCACTCCCCAAATGGCCGCAATGGCAGGAGCTGGGCTGATCTGAAACCAGGAACCAGGAGCTTCTTCTGGGTCACCCACGCAGGTGCAGGGCCCAAGCACTTGTGCCATCTTCTACTGCTTGCCCAGGCCATAGCAGAGAGCTGGATCGGAACTGGAGCAGCCAGGACTCGAACTGGCACCCATAAGGGATGCTGGCACTGCAGGTGGCGGCTTTACCTGCTATGCGACAGTGCTGTCCCCCACTAGTGTTAAATCTTTTAAGCAGCAACTTTATTGAACTCTTGTCTTAATTTTACTTTTTATCTTTAAATTTTTAATTTATTTATTTGTTTTAAAGGCAGAAAGAGAGACAGAGAGGGAAGGAGGAAGAGAGAGACACAGAGAGATCTTCCATTCACTTATTCACTTCCCAAATGTCTGCAACAGCTGGGTCTGAGCCAGGTGGAAGCCAGGAAGCGGTAACTCAAGCTGAGTCTCCCACGTGGGTGCAAGGACCCAAGTGCCTGAGCTATTACCTCCTGCCTTCCAGAATGTGAATTAACAGGAACCAGGATTTGAACCAAGGCACTGAGATATGGGATGTGGGCCTCCCAAACAGTACCTTAAACTCTAGGCCAAATGCCCACCCCTTCTTTTCTTAATTTTTATTTATTTATTTATTTATTTTGGTTTTTGGCAGGCAGAGTGGACAGTGAGAGAGAGAGAGACAAAGAGAAAGGTCTTCCTTTGCCATTGGTTCACCCTCCAATGGCTGCCGCGGCCGGCGCGCTGCGGCGACGCACCACGCTGATCCGATGGCAGGAGCCAGGTGCCAGGTACTTTTCCTGGTCTCCCATGGGGTGCAGGGCCCAAGCACTTGGGCCATCCTCCACTGCACTCCCTGGCCACAGCAGAGAGCTGGACTGGAAGAGGAGCAACTGGGACAGAATCCGGAGCCCCAACCGGGACTAGAACCTGGTGTGCTGGCGCCGCAAGGTGGAGGATTAGCCTATTGAGCCCTCTTTTCTTAATTTTAATAATTCATAGATACTCTTGAATTTTCAGTGTGGACAATCACACAACCTACAACTTAACACCATTTTGTTTCCTTTTATTTTTTATGTTTCTCTTCTCTCATCTCATTGTACTGGCTCAGCCCCTAAGCGTAATGGAAGTAGTGGTGACGTTTCATTTCACCCAAAGTCATGAGTCATGACCTGCTGAGTCAGAATTTTTTTGTGTTTTTTAGAGATTTATTAATTTACTTGAAAGTCAGTTACAGAGAGAGGGGGACCAACTCAGAGGCTAGAGGTCTCTTTCTCTCTCTCTCTCTCTCTCTCTTTTATTTGAAAGTCAGAGTTACAGAGAGAAGCGGGGGGAGAGACAGAGAGGTCTTTCCATCTGCAGGTTCACTCTGTAAGTGGCCACAATGGCCAGGTCTGAGCCAGACTGAAGCCAAGAGCCAGGAGCTTCTTCTGCGTCTCCCATGTGAGTGGCAGAGGCCCAAACACTTCGGCCATCCTCTGATGCTTTTCCCAGGCCATTAGCAAGGAGCTGGATCAGAAGTGGAGCAGCCAGGACTTGAAGGGACACCCACATGGGATGGTGGGATGCTGGTTTTGCACACTGTGGCTTTACCCACTACATCTCCATGCCTGCCCCTAGAGGCCTCTCTTGACCTTTCCATCAGTTACCAAATCTCTTGGCCATTCAGGCCCTCACACTTTGTAAATGGGCTTATAACTACCTATTTGAATCCCAATGAACCATTCCAGGGAAGCCAATGCCCATTACCCTTGCTTAATTTCTTCAGAGAAGCATTTGGCTTGTCTCTATCCATTTCTACCTTGAGAGATGCAACCTGGGAAATAATGCAATAGCATTTAATATCCACTTTGGTCATTTCAGTAATTGGTTCTGAGATACTTATCTCCCCAGGCTCCATCCCAAGTATAAACTACCACTTCCTGCTGTTTCACTGGAGGGGCATGGGGGAAGGATATCTGTTTTCCTTTCCAGGAAAAAAGGAAGCAAACAAACAAGAAAAATTCAAGTGAAGCCTAAAACTAATTTGCTGCTTTCCAGGTTATCTTATGCACCATTCCAAGTGTATTCAACTAGTCTCATCATCTGCAAACACTCATCTTGGGAGCTGACCTAGTTAGTACACAGCTAAGGAAATAATCAGAAATCCAGTAAATCCATTATTTGAGAGGCCCATGCTAATGATTCAGAGAATATGAAAACTGGCAGATTATGTTGCTCTTAATTGGGCTGTGTTTGACGCTTCTTTTGGTTGTAGGTAACGGAACAATATTCAGTTCAGCTCAGAGGAGACTGCTGTGGTTTGGAATTGGTCTGAGCGTGTTCCCCAAAGGTTTCTGTGTTGGAAGCTCGGTCCTTGTATATCCATATTAAGAGGTAGGGCCTTCTGAGGGCTAGTTAGGTCATTGCGGGTGATGCCCTCAGAAGGGATCAAGGCTGGTCTCACAAATTTAGTCAGTTCTCATGAGAGCCAGCCATTATAAAAAGCAGTCTGGCCCCTCAATCTCTCTGCCCTCCTCTATCACCATGTGACCTCTTCTGCCCATGTTGTTGCTGCTGTGACATCCTCCATTGTTAGGCCCTCAACAGAAAGTGAACAAATGGCCACCTGATGTTGGACTTCCACCTTCACAAACTAGGAGCTAAATAAGCCTCTTTTCTTTATAAGGTACCCAGCCTCTGATATTTTGTTACAGCAATGAAAAATGGACTAATACAGGGATACTGTTAAATGATTGCGGGGTGTCTCACAGAGCACAAGGTTGGGGTCCTGCTGGAATCTTTATCTCAGTATGAACTCTCAGAGGAGGAACCTAGTGATGCATCTTGAATCACATGTCCATATCTGGGCCAATCAAATACAGTGATAATTATGATGTCTGAATACAATTGTGTTAACAGTTCAGAGAAAATATATTTTGCAGAAAAACGTAAATATTGCACTCAGTTCATTAAATTTTAATCTATAGTGAAGTCTTTTTGTCACTCATCTTCTACAAATAAAGACCAGGAAGAAGCTCCTGGCTCCTGGCTTCTGATTGGCCGAGCTCTGTCTACTGTGGCTATCTGGGGAGTGAACCAATGGATGAAATATCTCATTTAACCGCTACACCACAGTGCCAGCCACAGTAAATCTTTTTTTTTTAAAGATTTTATTTATTTATTTGAGGGTTAGAGTTCAGACAGAGAGGGAGAGACATAGAGAAAGGTCTTCCATTTACTGGTTCATTCCCCAAATGGTAGCAACAGATACAGCTGGGCCAATCAGAAGCCAGGCGCCAGGAGCTTCTTTCACATCTTCCATGTGGGTGTAAGAGCCCAAGCACTTGGGCCATCTTCCATTGCTTTCCCAGGCCATTAGCAGAGATCTGGATCAGAAGAGGAGCAGCTGGTACTTGAACTGGCACCCATATGGGATGCCAGCAGTGGGGAACTTAACCTACTACGTCACAGCACTGACCCCTATAAATAGTTTTATTGTAAAATGAGAATGGTCATTTGTTTATATATTGTCTATGGCTGTTTATACACTTGTTTATATATTGCCACATTCTAAGAGCACAGTTAATTTCAACAGTCTTTCTAGTTCATAAAGCCACAAATGTTTACTATCTGGCCCATGCGAGAAAAAGTTTACTAAGCCTTGCTCTAAAATCATATATGCAACTAGTATTTGGCATTTTTACTTGAATATTTTGGTCATATTAAAATATTTTAAATAGAAATTTGATTTCCTTTCAGTCCATACCATAAATCTGTCCTTTTTCTTCTCTGTGTATTGGTCTATCCCACAGCACAGTCCAGTTTCTGGGGCCAGATTACTGGGGCTTGAACCTGGTTCCAGTATTTGCTGGCTACATGATTTCAGGCAAATTATTTCACCCACCCTCTTAGCCTCATTTGTCATCTATAAAATATGATATAATAAAAATACCTACCTGACAGGTAGGGAATATTAAATGTATTAATATATAAGTAAAATGCTCAAAACTCTGGAACATAGTAAAGGCTTAACAAATAATAGCTATTATTATTATTAGGTTCATTTCAATTATGGCTCAGATTTGTCAGATTATACAAAATATGGAAGATGTTTCAAAGAAAAGTTTTGTGATAGAAAAATAGAGCTAAATAACCATTGCTAAAACTGAGTGTACTGTTTCTATTGCCTTTGGGATTATTATCTGAATTCTAGATGGGATTTCTGCCTTATAACCTTAAAAACTTAAGCAGAGGTTTCTTCTAAACAGTCTTTTGTAAATTATTAGCAACTCATCTCATTTTGCCTGGCAATAAAAAAACAACTGTTTGATTAGGTTTGTCAGCATAGTAAGATTTGCATTTTTTTAGAAATTTTTTTGACAGGCAGAGTGGACAGTGAGAGAGAGAGAGAGAGAGAGAGAAAGGTCTTCCTTTGCCGTTGGTTCACCCTCCAATGGCCGCCACAGCCGGCACACCGCGCTGATCTGAAGCCAGGAGCCAGGTGCTTTTGGTCTCCCATGCGGGTGCAGGGCCCAAGCACTTGGGCCATCCTCCACTGCACTCCCGGGCCACAGCAGAGAGCTGGCCTGGAAGAGGGGCAACCGGGACAGAATCCGGCGCCCTGACCAGGACTAGAACCTGGTGTGCCGGCGCCGAAAGGTGGAGGATTAGCCTATTGAGCCGCAGTGCTGGCCAAGATTTGCATTTAAACACTTTAATACCTTAGTTATAAAAGGCAAGTTAAAGAATGTCTCTTTCTTGGATATCTTTAAACATGAATTGAGTCACAGAACCCTTTAGAATAGGGACCTTTTAGCCCCTTTTCTTAAGGGGCTGATGGTAAATATTTTTGTCTTTTGAAGGCCGCATGGTCTCTGCCCCAATCAATCAGCTCTGTTGCAGCACAAAAGCAGTCATCAACAATACATAAACAAATGGGCATGGCCGTGTTCTGATAAAGCTTTATTTCTAGACACTGAAATTTGAATATTATTTAACTTTCACATTGCAATCTATAACTTTTCTTTTTATTTCCTCCCCACCCATTTAAACATGTAAGAACTATTCCTGGTTCATAGGCTGGATTTGGCCCTCAGGCCAGCTTGCAGACCCAGCTGTAAGAAACACTGTGTTGGCAATTCTTTTTTTTAAAGATTTATTTATTTATTTCAAAGAGTTACAGAGAAAGAGATCTTCCATCTGCTGGTTCACTCCCTTAATGGGCCCCAATGGCCAGGGCTGAGCCAGGCTGAAGCCAGGAGCCAGAAGCTTCATCTGGTTTCCCACAAGGGACACAGGGGTGCAAACACTTGGCCATCTTCCGCTGCTTTTCCTAGGCCATTAGCAGGGAGCAAGTTGAGCAGCTGGGACATGAACAGTTGCCCATGAGGGATGCCAGCATCACGGGCAGTGGCTTTATCTGCTATGCCACAATGTCGGCCCTGGTGGGTTGGCATTCTGATGGCAGACAGGGGGCAGACAAGATGACTGACCACTGCTCCTGGGGTTCTATGACCCCAGAGGTCTTTTCATTCCCTAATGCCACTCTTTATGCATTTCTCCTAGAAGATAAATAGTATTTACAGGACTCTTGGTTTCATATAACAGAAAGCTTACCCTAAACTGCTTACAGCAATGCCCTGGTTTATACACTCAAGGGGTGACAGATCCAAAGATGATTTTGTTTCTCTCCATCTTTCAGCTCCTCTCTCCTCCATGAAGACTTTATTCTTAGGATTCACATGATCTCAGGGGATCTTTTTCCTAAGGAGTTCACATAGAAGTTCTGGGCCTGATTACCTATAATGCATATCAGATCCCAGGCCCATCTGAACCAGCCCCCAGGGATGAGGGAAACAGTGAAGGCCTGGGCCACATCTGGGTAGGATCAACTCCATTGAGTCCCTCAGATTTGGGAGTGATGAGTGTGTGTTGTTTTTTCAAAGGAAATAAGAGTCTTATTACCAAAGAAAGGCAAATGGATGTTGGGAGGTTGCTATGGTTTGAATGTTTGAATCCCCGAATTTACATGTTGGAAGCTGGGTCCCCAAAGTCACATGTTGGGGCCTTCAGAAGTAATTAGAATTAGATGAGATTCTGAGGGTGGGGGTGAATGATGACATTCGTGGCTTTTAAGAACAGGAAGGGAGACTCAAGCTGGCACACTTGCTCCAGCTTGCCACATGATGCCCTCCGCCATGTTATGGTGCTCTCACCAGAGGCGGGCACTGTGCTCTTAGACTTCCCAGCCTCCAGAGCCCTAAAGTAAATAAACCTCGGTTCTCAATAAATTATCCAGCCTCAGGTACTCTGTCAGAGCTACAGAACACAGACTCAGGGGCAAAATCAACACACATTCACTCCACATGGAGACAACACACTGACATTTAGAATTTAAGAGCCTGAACAAAATGTATCGGGGACCTGCCAGGAACAGGAAATTGCTGTTCAAACCCCCTCTTCTTGGAGGAATTGCTTGTCCGCCCTTTAGCAAAATTACCTTTGCAGAGTTCAGCTTCTCTTGGAGCAGACCTTGGGGCTTGGCAAGCCCAGAGCTCCACAAAGGTTTATTTTTCATCTTCTGTGCAGTTGGGTGGCCTTGACTCACAGCACTCAGCTGATTGAAGTTTTGTTTAGGGGAAGCAATGACTTGAATAACTAACAGCCTGGGTCACCACTCACTGTTCTCAGTGAAGGCAGACAGAGGCAAACTTTCCAGCTGGGCTCAAAAATAGCTGTTTCTGACGAGGGCTCTCTGTGATTCATATCAGAGACTTCCAGGCTTGTGGGGCACTGCTGACAGTATACTCTGCTCCTCCCCATATCATAAAGTAGAGCTTCTCTTATCTTCCCTCAGACCTCCAGTTTACATCTTGGTACACGTCATTTTGACCCTGGTTGTTCTTTTTTTTCCCCTCCCAGTGACCTGGTCTAGATCCAATCTTTTTCCTCCATCCTCTACAAAACCAAGAATACAGCCCTCACTTACTGGTGCCCATTTCCAAAAGAGCCGAACAGACAACTCTCAAGCATGGGTGGGTGGTTCAGACCCCCTTTTTCTAAGCCAGAAGTGATCCTGGGCATGTGTGCCCTGAGATGTTCTGCTTTCCTGACACTCTTCTATCATGCCAGTCACCCCTGAGAACAGTTCCCTTAGGGCTTGCCCTACCAAAAGAACTGAGGATAAAAGGGGCTGGAAAGTCGTCGTGGCTAATTCAGAAAAAGCAAAGCACTGAATAACTGTAGTAGTACATCTATGTATTGCATTTATTTTATTTTATTTTTATTGCATGTACTGCTCCCTTGCTATGTCTTAGGTACTGAACTTTTGTGCATATTGTTTTGCATAAAATCCTTCAACACCTCTCTAAGACAATAGCAAGTGGCTGGTCTCCTTTCTTCTCTGCTTGCTTCCTTAACAATGCACTCTCGTGGAAGACATAGAAGCTTTTAAAAACACAATCAGGCAGGGATGGCACTGTGCAGCAGGTTAAGCTGCCACCTGTGATGACATTCTAAGTGGGCACCAGTTCAAAACCTACAGCTCCACTTCCCATCCAATTCCCCACTAATGCATTTGGGAAAACAGCAGAGGATGGCACAGGTTCTTGGGCCCCTGCTACCTATGTGGGAGATATGAATGGAGTTCCAGGCTCCTGGCCTCACCATGGCCCAGCCCCAGCCCCAGCTGTTGTGGCCATTTGGGGAGTGAACAAGTAGATGGAAGATCTCTATTTCCCCTCCTACCCCACCCCAACCCTGTAACTCTGCTTTTCAAACAAATAAATCTTTAAACACACACATATATCAGATGGACTCTCTCCCTGGGTTATAATCACCACACCAGATGAGCATCAGGACTAAAACCCAAACTTTCACCACTGCCCACAGGCTCAGTACCATCTGATTCCTTCCGCTCTCTCCATCTCATAACACTCACCCCCTTTCTCACTTTGCTCTGCCCTCATCGGCCTCCTATGTTTATGAACATGTAACTTCTTCCCATCTCCGGGCTTCTGCACTTGCTGATCCATTTGTCTACTGCATTCTTTCCTTCCATCTTCCTTGTCATTCAGTGTCAGCTCAATGCCACTTTCCCAGAGAAGTCCTCCTGAACTCTGCTATCTAAGGAGTGCCCTCATCCATCACTTTCCTACATTTTACTTTTTGTAGCCTGTCAACTTACACATGCAGTTTATCTCTTTCTTTGCTGTTTTCCCAATTAGGATGGGTGTTTTATTATTGTATGGCCAGCTCCTAGAACATTACCTCAGGTAGAGTAGGTGTGTTGAATAAACGAAGAATAGACCCCACAGAGAAGGGACCAGCCAACAGGGGCAGAGCCCTGAGTGTTCCACAGGGATGATAAAAGTCAGTACCCAAGCATCCCAACAGGCTGAACCTTTGTCCAGTTTTTTTTTTTTTTTGGTTTTGCTGTTTTGGTGTCTTTGGCTTTTTAAACCAGGCCTACCCCAAGAGTTGAACACAGGTTTTGTATCTCCTGCTGGACTGCGGGCAGCTGACTCTTACCATACCTCCAGTTCCAGCTGGGAAATACAGAAGGACTGGATTTTTTTCTCTAATAGCATGAGATCCTCTTCATCTTTCAATGTGAAAATTTTCTCTAATTATAAAAATAATACTTCATTCAGCTGTCAAGGAAGTGTAAATGTAAATGGGGGCTGTGCACAGTGGTCTCCTTCCAAAGTGTACAGTATAGAAAGAGGAGGAGAAGACAGTGACTGTTTAGTTGAGAAACCTGATTCTACCTCAGCCAGGTGATCAAGCCAAGCACCAGCGGAGTCACATCATCCTGACAGCACGCAAAGTGCAGTAAAGTCACGAGAAGAGGGGTGCACCTTTTTGTATTCTTCCTTTCTAAACCCACAGCCCTAGCCTAACTGTCCCAGTCCATTTGGACTGCAATGACAAAATGCCTTAGACTGGGTACATTATGAACAACAGAAGTTTAGTGCTCACAGTTCTGGAGGCTGGGAAGTTCAAATTCAAGGCTCCAGCTGAGTTAGTTCTGGGGAGGACCCGCCTCTGGGCTCATGAGTCTCCACTCTTCTTCTTCATGTCTTCACACAATGGAAGGGTAAACACATCCCTTCTACCTTTTTAACAAGGGCTCCACCCTCATAACCAAGTCACCTCTCAAAAGGCCCTATCTCTTAATACCATCACACTGGGGACTAGGTTTCAACACATGACTTGTGGGGGGTACACAAACATTCAAATCATAGCACACTGATCACTAGAAAAATCCTAACCGAGGGACATTCCACAAAATATCTGACCAATACTCTCCAAAACTGTCAGGGCCATCACCACAAACAAGAAAAGTCTGAGAAATGGTCATGAACAAGAGGGGCCTCAGAAGGAAAGATGATGCAACATCCTGTGGTGTCCTGGATGGGATGCTGGCACGGGGCAAGGAAGGGAGGTAAAAACCAGGGAAATCTGAACAAACTACAGATTTTAGATAATTTTTCTAAAATCCCCAAGTGCTTCTAGTCCTGATGTGGTTGGCTTCCCTGTTTAGGGTCTCCTCTTTCTTCTCCCAAGGACTTTGAGTCCAGTGTCTGTGCTTCCAGTTTTGCTCTCCTCTCCCTCTCCCTCTCCATGTTCCAGTTCTCTCTCTAGCTTCCGTGGCTGCTGGCTGGAATGAACACTGAACTTTAGCCACCCAGGCTTACACAGGACCTGTGCACGGGCATCCCTGGCTGGTTTCCTCAGACCCTCAAGCAGCCTGAGTCACACTCAGATCACCTTCTTTCCAATAGGGACATAGCCCTTGCTATACCCTGGTCTCTAACTGAATGAAAATAAGGTTCCCCATGCAGTTTATCTCCCTCCTCAAGATTCCAGGCTATGAGGAATTAAATGAGCCACATGATTTCCAGGCTAAGCAATTTTTAAAAACTGAAATATTACTTTAGACAGTTCCAATTTATTTTCCTCTAGATTCCCATCATTTTAGTCTACCAAGCACAGTTTTAAACAGCACCATCTGGTTCTCTAACCATCCTTGCGTGACCTGGGCCCTTTGCTGACTTCTGAAATGGTTTGTAAATTGGAAGTGTTAAAGAGTCTTACTAAAGATGCGTGAATCACAGCTCAGGATAGATTTATAATTGTCTGTATTCATGAAGTCATTCTGAGATACATGGATGGAGGATATTTCAAAGATGAACTTTGAATAATGGCATGAACTTGTCAAAATGCTGAGAAACATTAGTTGTTTATGCAATTTTAATTGGGCAATTATCTTATTGTTATTGCAGGGTTATCAATATCCACAGTTTTAACTCAACAGCCTTAACAGTTCCCTTTGAATTGGGACGAGTATTTTATTCTTTGATACCTCTCTTTCTTTGTATGGCCCCAAAGGGTCTCAGAGGGCAATCTGAGCTCTTTAGCTTGGGGTTGGGAGAAATATGACCGACTGCTTGGTAACTCAATGAAAGTCACTTAAAATGAAGTCACTTAAAGAGAAGACACAGAATGATGTAAAATGACATTATAGACGGTTGAATAATCTGACAGAACTTATGTCACCCCCTTCGAAGCCCCATTCTAGCAGTAACACACACACACACACACCATTCAAAGAAAGCCTTTCTGGAAATGCTGCTTGGGAACTGCAGTCCTGTGACAAAGTCTTGTGAACACTCTCAATGGTGATAAACTCATGCCTTGGAGAGGGAGTCTGAGTTCTGGAATTACTGTCTCTTAGTCTATTTTCCATTGCTGTAACAAAATTCCTAGAGGTGGATAATTTAAAAGCAAAGAGAGATTCTGGAATCAGAAGCATTCATGATCAGAGGGCCAATGTTGTGGCACAATGAGTTAATCCACCACATGTAAGGCTGGCAACCCATATCAGAGTGCTGATTTGAGTACTAGCTGTTCTACTTCTGGTCCAGCTTCCTGCTAATGCACCCAAGAAGGCAATGGAAGATGGCCCAAGTTTTTGGGCACCTGCCACCCACATGTGGGATCTGGATGGAGTTTCTGGCTCCTTGCTTCAGCCTTGTCCAGTCTTGGCTGTTGCAGCAATTTGGGGAGTGAACCAGCAGATGAGAAACTTTTTGCCTCTCTCTCTCTCCCCTGCCACCCCCTACTCTTTGCCATCAAATAAAAAATATTAAACAAACAAACAAACAAAAACGGTGGCTTTGAAGGCAGCTTGGGTGGGAACAGCCACAGTAGAGTGAGACAGCTGGAGATGCGGACCATCCCACAGGGATGGATGAAACTATTGCTGAGTTTATCGGGATGACATTCCTGAAAATCCCTATGTCTGAAAAGCCTGGAATTTTTTGTCTGAAAATCAACTGCAGATGTTAAGCTTCTGGCAGAGAAGGAATCTCTTGGTCAATGTGTGGTTCTACTGTGTGAGGAGGAGCATGGTGGGGGCAAGAGGTGCGGAGTCACCACACAGACCCCAGGAGTCAGGTGAAAGCAGGCCAGAGGTGAGCAGCCTGCAGACTCATTTATTTCAGTTCCTACAGCAGCTTAAATAGCCAAGGCAGCCAATCTGGTCAAGGGGCGGTCTATGCCCTAACCAATCACAGCCTGTTGCCAGGCAGTTTCCGAAGTCATGCAATCACAGCCTGTTGCCATGTGGTTTCCAAAGCCATCCAATCACAGCCTGTTGCCAGGCAATTTCTGTTGCCGGCAGCCATCTTGGCATGGCCTTCTCATTCCACCACAAGGAGGAATGTGTCAGTCTCAGCCAGGTGGCCCTTTTAGACATCATTTATACTCAAGTTCACGTGCACCAGAAAATCAGGGATGTTTATCAGATGAGTAAAGGACCAAGTGTAGGCATTGACCTTTTTGATATAGAACAGTTTAAAAGTTCATTTAAGAAAATTCTTCAGAGAGCCTTAAAAAATGTGATGGTCAACTCCAGAGATGCCGAGGAGAATGCAGTCTGGATCTGAATCACCTGGGGGAATGCAGTATACTAAGCCAAACCAGTACAAACCTACTTAACTACTCCCACAATCCCTATGCTTTTACTTCTTCCTCCAGGCTCAAGAGTAATATTCCCCTTCTGGGTCAGGCATTGACAACTGCTAGCAAACACCATCAGATTGTGAAAATGGACCAAAGAAGCAGATACCTGGACTCTTTTAAGGCTATTGTTTTCAAGCAGTATAATCAGAATTTTGAAATTCACAATCCTACAACACTTCTTCAGGAAAAGAGCCTTGGGCTGGACATAAATATAGATTCAAGGATCATTCATGAAAAGGCAGTAGAAAAAGACAAAGTCCAGGGAATAACTTAAGAAAATTTTGGAGACTATCCTCAACCACGACTAGAATTTACATAATATAAGCTGGAAACAAAGTTCAAAAGTGATTTAAATGGGAGCATCCTGGCTGACAGGGAATAACCACTGAGATGCCTAATAAGGTACCCCAGCCCACATCTTGTGGAAGCATTGAAATCCTTAGCTCGGCTGGAATTGCAGATGTACCACTTTCTCTATTGCTCACTTGCATACCCAATAGGGAATGAATCATTTTAAAATTACAGATAAATCAAATACATATGGTTTTCTAAGTGCAACTAAAAATACAGCCTATGTATTGGCTAATGGCTAGTTGGAGGGTTTCTTTCTATGATATTTGTACAGCTTCTTTCTATGAATTTATATTTTCTAAATTAATTATTTGTATGAAAGTTTAGAAACCTTCATATAATTGTTGGGACTGATTGTTTCCTTACCCCCATGTTCTTCTAGGAACAGCAGTTGTGGGCATTTGAGATTTGACAGGGTTTCTATGGCTCCAAACCTGACCCTGAGTACTGGACTGCTCTGAGCCAAGCAGGAGGCACAGTGGTTGAGCCTACTGGGCATCATGTCCAATATCCTTTCTCCCACTCCTGCCTCTTCTCTATCCTGGGCATATCTGGTTTCATTTGCTGATGTCCAGGGATTTTCTTGTAAGCCTTGAATCACTCAAAGAAACACTAAGAAACTATACCTGACTCAAAACCCCTGGGAGAATCATAAAATTAGTTCATTCAGGGGGAAGAGTTGGGCCCATGAAGTTGTTATTGTAAGAGGCTGTTGGGGGCCAGCACTGTGGCATAGCAGGTAAAGCTGCCACTTGCAGTGCTGGCATCCAATATGGGCACTGGTTCATGTTCCAGCTGCTTCACTTCTGATCCAGCTCCCTACTAATGGCCTGGATGAGTAGTGGAAGATGGCCCAAGTTTTTACGCCCCTGCACCCACATGGAAGACCCAGACAAACCTTCTGGCTCTTGGCTTTGGATCAGCTGAGCTGCAGCTGTTGTGCCCATCCAGGGAGTGAACCAGCAGATGGAAGACCTTTCTCTCTGTCTTTCCTTCTCTCTATATATAACTCTGCTATTTATTTATTTGAAAGGCAGAGAGAGAGGTCTTCCATCCACTGGTTCATTCACCATATGGCAGCAACGGCGGAGTTGTGCTGATCCGAAGCCAGGAGCCAAGAGCTTATTGCAGGTTTTCCACATGGGTGCAGGGGCCCAAGGACTTGGGCCATCTTCTATTGCTTTCCCAGGCCATAGTAGAGAGCTGGATCGGAAGTGGAGCAGCCATGACTTGAACTGGTGCCCTTATGGGCTGCCCGCACTGCAGGCAGTGTCTTTATCAGCTATGCCACAGCTCCAGCCCCAAATAAATCTTAAAAAAACAAAAAGAGGCTGTTTATATGATTATTCAGTTCTATAAAATCATTGTTTTTGCTGTAAATATACTTTTAATTATCTTTTATCATGTGTAACATTTAAACTGACCATTATTATACTGATTTGTGAATAAAGATATTGGAAACTTAAAAAAAAAAACACAAGTTTGAGATCAGGCAGCCATACTTTGTGGGGGCCTTATGACAGGCTATAACATGGCAGATGGCATCACATGGCTGGAGTATGTGCAGAAGAGAGGGAGGAGACAAAGGAGCTGAACTGCTGAATAACAGTGCTTTCTTGCAAGAACTCATCTATCTCCATGAGAACTCATACAGTATCATGATAAGACACTAATCCCTCTTAAATGCCAACACCACTACATTGGCAACCATATTTTAACATGAGTTTCCACTGGAACAGTCTACATACATCCAAAACATAGCAACTACCAAATATCACTGAGTGGTGTGAATAATGTACAGTGATCAAACCATGTGAATATGCAAGTATGAAATGGCTCTTCTTAAAAGGCTCAAGCACTGATTCAAAAGTAATTATCAAAGAGCTTATTTTTTAATACCTTCTGCCAGAAAGGAGAGAAAAATATTACAGGCATCTAAGAAATGTTTTAAATTACTTGAGGAATGTTGGTGTTACCTGAAGCACAGAGTATTCCAAGGTGACTTTGAAAATTAATACTCTAGAGTATTTGTAAAAAATTCATTCATTTTCACTGCCTTAATATCACTACCCCTTTTCACTTCTCTGGACCTATCTGGGTTTTGTGGACAATGCAGCTGGGACACAGGGCTTTTGGTGCTTCTCATCCTTCAAGAAGGTACAGAACAGGACAGTGTGTGAAACGAGATATTCTCAGTGAGTGGAGTTCTCAGAGGAGGTAAAGTTGGGGCAGGAACTCCCCAGGGGCTCATTCCCTCTGACTTTCAGACTCCTAGCTCCAGTTATGGTGGAGGTCTGAATTTGGTGGCTTTCTCCACTGACGGTGGCAGTGGTGGTTCTGGAGGTGGTGGTGGTGGTGGTGATGGGGTTGGCAAGTAATGATGGTGATGATAACAACTGTCACTCAGAGTCTCTGCACTCTCCTTTTGATGTATTTACTAGATACCACACAGAGAGGCTTACATACAGCCTTTCATTCAACCCTTGTTGCAACCCTTGCTACCCCCACTTAACAGTTAATGAACACTAAGGATAGGTGTTATCACATAACCCACTTATCAGCTACTCCACTAGTGACTATGGAATGAACAAACAGAAGGGGCTTCAAAAAGTTCTTGGAAAACTGAATGAAAAGAAAATGCAAACTTGGTATAAACTTCTTCATGCCCCTTTATAGTGCAAGTTAAGGACCATAAGACCTACTTTACAAGTGAAGAAGCAGATACTCAGAGAATTTAGATAACCTGTCTGGGAGCACAGAACCAGTAAGGGGCAGAAGCAATTTCAGACTTGAATCACGTACCATCAGCTAAGTGGTGCTGTGCCAAGGCTGCTTCCATGGAGCTCGGTAGGGTGGACGAGGCCCAGTGAGGGAGAAGGAAATCTCAGTGCTTGGCCATCCTACCTTGTTCACTGAATTTGGGTCCCCACCTATGATTAGCTTTTTGGGGATAATGACTCTATCCTGGGACGTTCCACTGTAGGATTATATGGACTCTACTGTGTAGTCTGTGAAAGGCTGAACAATAGCCCCTCAATGATGTCTATGCCTGAATCCCTGGAATCTGTAAATGTTTCTTATATAGTCTCTTAGCTTGTGCTGCTACAGTAAAACATCATAGACCAAGTGAGTTCAAAAGCAGACGTTTGTTTCTCACAGTTTGAGAGGCAGGAAGGCTGAGATCAGGTTGCCAGCATGGGCATGGTGTTGGTGAGGGCATTCCTTTCAAAGCTTACAGATGGCCACCTTCTTGCTGTCTCCTCACATAGTGAAAGAAAGAGCTCTAGTCTCTTCTCTCTCTCTCTCTTTTTTTTTAAAAGATTTATTTACTTGAAAGGCAGAGTTAGAGAGAGAGGGAGAGGCAGAAAGACACAGCGAGAGAGAGAGAGAGAGAGATTCAGAGATCTTCCATCTGCTGATTCACTCCCAAAATGGCCACAATGGCCATGGCTGGGCCAGGCCAAAGCCAGGATCCAGGAGTTTCATTCAGGTCTCCCAAATGGGTGCAGGGGCCCAAGCATTTGGGCCATCTTCCACTACTTTCCCAAGCACATTAGCAGGGAGCTGAATTAGAAGCAGAATTAGGGGCCGGCGCTATGAGGCGGCAGGTTAACACCCTGGCCTGAAGTGCTGGCATCCCACATAGGTGTCACTTCAAGACCCGGCTGCTCCACTTCCAATCCAGCTCTCTACTATGGCCTGGGAAAGCAGCAGAGGATGGCCCAAGTCCTTGAGCCCCTGCACCCGTATGGGAGACCCAGAAGAAGCTCCTGGCTCCTGGCTTTGGATCATCGCTGCTCCGGCCGTTGCAGCCAATTGGAGAATGAACCAGTGGATGGAAGATCTCTCTCTCTCTCTCTCTCTCTCTGTCTCTCCTCTCTCTATGTAACTCTGACTTTCAAAATAAATAAATCTTAAAAAAAAAAAAGTGAAATATCCAGTACTCAAACTGGTACCTATATGGGACACTGGGATGCATGCTACAATGTCAGCCCTCTCTTCCTTTTCTTTTCTTTTTTTTTTTTTTTTTTTGACAGGCAGAGTGGACAGTGAGAGAGAGAGAGAGAGAGACAGAGAGAAAGGTCTTCCTTTGCCATTGGTTCACCCTCCAGTGGCCGCCGCAGCCGGCGTACTGCGGCCGGCACACTGCGCTGATCCGAAGCCAGGAGCCAGGTGCTTCTCCTGATCTCCCATGGGGTGCAGGGCCCAAGCACTTGGGCCATCCTCCACTGCACTCCCTGGCCACAGCAGAGAGCTGGCCTGGAAGAGGGGCAACCGGGACAGAATCCGGAGCCCCAACCGGGGCTAGAACCTAGTGTGCCGGAGCCGCAAGGCGGAGGATTAGCCTAGTGAGCCGCGGCGGCCGGCCTCTTCCTTTTCTTATAAGGACACCCACCCCTTCTTGAGGGCTCTGCCCTCATGACATCATCTAAACCTAATTACCTCCCAGAGGCTCAACTCCAAATACCATCAAATTGGGAGTTAGGGCTTTAATCTGAGAATTTTAGCAACATACAAGATTCAGTCTTTAGGATAAGACACATAGGAATTAAGGGTACAGACCTTGAGATGGGAAGACCAAACTGGATTATCTTGGTAGGCTCATTCTAAATCCCTGAGTCTTTAAACTCAGAGCAACTTTTCCAGCTGGGTTGGGGCTGGAGATGGGGGAAAAGGTGCAGGGAATGGGGATATAAAAAAAAGGTCAGAGAGATATGCAATGACAAGGACTCCTTCCACCATTGGTGGCTTTGAAAATGGAGAAGTGAAGAGCCAGGAAATGTAGGTGGCTTACAGAAGCTAGAAAATGCAAGGAGACACAGTCTTCCCTAGATTCTATGGAAAAAAACACAATTCTGCTGACACCTTGATTTTTGCCCACTGAGACTGCTGTTGAACCTCTGGCCTCCAGAACTATAATAAAAGTTTGTGACAATTTATTATGGCTGCAATAGATAACTAATATACAGATAGATTTCTTACCCTGTTGCCACTATTTGTTTTAGCTGGGGAGGTAGTTTGAACATGAAGTCAGCACGAAGAGTGACTATCTGCAGAGAAGGAAGCCCTGGGGTGCTGGGATGATGCCTCTTGTGCCTTCTCGTTAGCAGCTTCAGTGCTCGACTAGCATTTGAGTCAAATCATTATCACTGTGTTCACTCTGCTGTTATTCCTCTCTTCAGGAGAACCTGATGCACCTCTCTCCAAACTAGTGCTTCTCAAACTTGAAAGTGAATGGTAACAGCTAACACTTATCCAGCATGCTGTACTTAGTGCCTACGTGGATCCCTTCATTTAATCCTATCAACCCTCTGAGGTAGATATTTTTTTTAAATTTTATTTAATGAACATAAATTTCCAAAGTACAGCTTATGGATTACAACAGCTCCCCCCCCCCATAACTTCCCTCCCACCCACAACACTCCCCTCTCCCACCCCTTCTCCTCTTCCATTCACATCAAGATTAATTTTCAATCATCTTTATATACAGAAGATCAATTTAGCATATTTTAAGTAAAGATTTCAACAGTTTGCACCCACACAGAAACACAAAGTGTAAAATACTATTTGAGTACTAGTTATAGCATTAATTAAACACCTAAGAATAATTGTGCATTAATTACAGAGTTCAACCAATAGTTTTAAGTAGAACATAAAAAATACTAAAAGGGTAAAGTATTAAGTTCTTTTTTCCTTGTTTTTTTGTTTGTTATATAGTTATTATTTTTTTATTTAATAAATGTGAATTTACAAAGTGCAACTTTTGTATTGTTGTGGTCCCCCCCCAAACCTCCCTCCCTCCCATGGCCCTCCCCTCTCCCACTCCTTCTCTCATCCCACCCTTCATCGAGTTTCATTTTCAATTACCTTCATATACTGAATATCAACTTAGTATATACTAAGCCAGGATTTCAACAGGCTGCACTCACACAACCGCACAAGGTATAGGGTATTGTTCAGCTAGTAGTGTTTTTAAGTTTCATAGTAAAACACATTAAGGACAGAGATCCTACATGAGGAGCATGTACCCAGTGACTCCTTTCGTTGATTTAATAATTGGCATTTTTTTTTTTTTATGATGTCAGCAATCACCTGAGACTCTTGCTATGAGCTGTCTAGGCTATGGAAGCCCCTTGAGTTCACCAACTCTCAACTTGTTTAGTCAAGGTCGTATCACAGTGGAGGTTCCTTCCTCCCTTCAGAGAAAGGCACCTCCCTCCTTAATGGCCTGTTCCTTCTGCTGGGGTCTTGTTCACCAGGATCTTTCATTTAGATTGTTTTTTGCTACCGTGTCATGGCTTTCCATGCCTGTGAGACTCTCATGGACCTTTTAGCCAGATCCGAATGTCCCAAGGGTTGATTCTGAGGCAGGAGTGCTGTTTTGGGCGTTTGCCATTCTATGAGTCTGCTGTGTGTCCTGCTTCCCCCGCAGGATCATGCTCTCCCTTTTTTTTTTTTTTTAATTTTTTTTTATTTTTGACAGGCAGAGTGGACAGTAAGAGAGAGAGACAGAGAGAAAGTTCTTCCTTTTGCCGTTGGTTCACCCTCCAATGGCCGCCGCGGCCGGCGCACCGCGCTGATCCGATGGCAGGAGCCAGGTGCCAGGTGCTTTTCCTGGTCTCCCATGGGGTGCAGGGCCCAAGCACTTGGGCCATCCTCCACTGCACTCCCACGCCACAGCAGAGCATGCTCTCCCTTTTAATTCTGTCCTTCATTATTTGCTCACACTGGTCTTATCTGTAAAATCTCTTCGACACATGCCCTATCTTTTTGATCGGTTATATATTTATACTTATCACTTTACCAAGTGTGCTGGCATTGGTACCTGCCTCCTTGGTAAGATTGAGTTGAAATCCCCTGACACATTTCTAGTTCCACCATTGGAAGTAAGTCCGAGTGAGCATGTGCAACCTATATATCTCCTCCCTCTCTTTTTCCCTCTCCTATGATTAACAGAGATCACTTTTCTGTTAATTTTAAACGCCTAAGAATGATTGTGCATTGATTACAGAGTTCAACCAGTGGTCTTATGTAGAACAAACAGAGCAACAACAACAACAAAAATATTAAAAGGAATAAAATAGTAAGTTCTTCCTCAACAGTCTAGACAAGGGCTGATCATGTCATTGTCTCTCATAGCGTCCATTTCACTTCAATGGGTATCATTTTAGATGCTCGTTTATTTGCCATCGATCAGGGAGAACATATGATATTTGTCCCTTTTGGACTGGCTTATTTCACTCAGCATGATGTTTTCCAGCTTTGAGGTAGATATTGTCATTAGGGTTTCATTTCGGGGAACTGAGGCACATAGAGTTTAATGTAGAATTACCTTCATGGAGGGCCACTTGGTGGGTCCCTCCAGAGAGATTCTGACAAAGTAGGTTCAGGAAAAGCCCCCCCCGGGGGGGGGTGTATTTCAAACCACCTCCAGGTGAGTCTTGCAACTGTCTTCCAGGGACACTAATGATAAACTCTGGTCTCAACTGAAACAACTTTGCCCCCCAGGAGAAATCTGCCAATGTCTACAGACATTTTGGTTTAGGGGGAGGACACTCCTGGGAGGTACCTTGTGGGTCGAGGTCAAGGACACTGCTAAACATCTTACCATGCACAGCATGGCCCCCAAAGCAGAGAACCATTTAGCCCCAAACGTCAGCAAGTGCTGAATTTAAGGAACACTGGTCTGGACAAAGTGCTCACAGGCTGCGGAGCAGAGAATAAGGCTCTGACTTAAAGTTTCGGTTTGCCTGTGCTTTCAGAATATAGTGCCCTTTACCAGGGTTTTCTCTTTATGGCTTCAGTTATCTGGAGTCAACCTCAGTCAGAAAATATATGAAAAATTACAGAAACAGACATACAGAACATACAAACTACCTGGGTCCCTCCTCATAATGGCTACAGCAGTCTCTTCCTATTTTCCAGTCTTATCTCTTCACTCTCATCCTTATTTCCTACTTCACTGAAAAACTTAAGGGCAACAAATGCCCTCCCTTGCTTCCTTTGTCACATTTTTGTCTGGGACATCTAGGTCACATGGGAACATATCTTCATTAAAGATCAGAATATCTGCATTTCCATGGATCTTTTTGGGCAGGGCCCAGCTCATCCCCAAGCTCTCCTGGGATGGACATCTAAGGGCTAGACCTTTCTCTGCCTCTCCTTCCCTTCTCCTTCATATTTTCTATCTCCCACCTTCTCCCCAGGGTCTGGTTCCTTCCTGAAAGATGGGGTTCTATGTCTGAGGCCCTGGACATTTCTTCCAGTCCATCATCATTCAGATTGTTCAGAGTGGAGCCATGTCAAAGACAAACGTTTTTATTGCCAACACTAACCATCTCTTGCAGGAAGGCATTCTGGCATTATTATTTAATAAGCTTTATCTCTTTCTGAAGCCTCTCTAGACAAACAGTAGAAGCAGAGAGTGAGGAAATGAAGGCCTGAGGGTAAGAGACAGTGCCAGTGTGACCCTATCACTGAGGTCCACATCCAGCTCTCTCCTGCCTTTTATTTGGACCTGGATGCAGAGGTCCCTTTCCCTTCCATGGAGACACCTGTGTTCTCACTTCACCTTCCTGGCTCCCAACAGGCTACTCCCTTCCTAAGAAAGCTGACACCAAGGATTTATTCTGCTGGGATTATGGGTCATGGTAGAGCTGGTCTTATTAGGATCTGGAGGGCAGCACACTTGTGGGGCCTGCTACCCCATACTCCTTCTCAGAGTCAGCCCATAGGCCTTGCTGAAGGAAAGGGTCCAATGTGAACTTGGGCCTCCACCTTGTTGAACCTACAAACCAAAGGCAGACACCATCCATAGATGGGGGTGTCCCAGTGGAAAAACTTTTAAAAATATTATTTACTGGGGCTGGCATTGTGGCGTAGTGGGTAAAGCTGCTGCCTGTAATGCCAGCATCCCATATGTGTGCTGGTTCAAGACCCGGCTGCTCCACTCCCAATCCAGCTCCCTGCTAATGTGCCTGGGATAGCAGTGGAGGATGGCCCAAGTTCCTGGGCCCCTGCACCCACACAGGATATCTGGAGGAAGCTCCTGACTGCTGGCTTCAGCCTGGCCAGCCCTGGCCATTGTGGCCATTTGGAGAGTGAGCCAGCAGGTGGAAGTTTTCTCTCGCTCTCTCTCTCTCTCTCTCTCTCTCTCTGTCTCTTCATCTCTCTGTGTAACTCAAATAAATAAATAAATCTTTTTTTTTTTTGACAGGCAGAGTGGACAGTGAGAGAGGGAGAGACAGAGAGAAAGGTCTTCCTTTGCCCGTTGGTTCACCCTCCAATGGCTGCTGCGGACGGCGCACTACGGCCGGCGCACCGCGCTCATCCGTTGGCAGGAGCCAGGTGCTAGGTGCTTTTCCTGGTCTCCCATGGGGTGCAGAGCCCAAGCACCTGGGCCATCCTCCACTGCACTCCTGGGCCACAGCAGAGGGCTGGCCTGGAAGAGGGGCAACTGGGACAGAATCCGGCGCCCCGACAGGGACTAGAACCTGGTGTGCCGGCGCCGCAAGGCGGAGGATTAGCCTGTTGAGCCAGGGCGCCGGCCTAAATCTTTTAAAAAATTATTTATTTATTTGAAAGGGAGAGAGAGAGAAAAATGGGTATTTTCCATCTGCTGATTTGCCTCCCAGCAATGATCAGGACTGGACCAGACAAAAGCCTGGACCCCAAAACTTAATCCAGGTATCTTATAAAGTGGTAGAGATCCATCTACTTGAGTCATCACCTGTTGCCTCCCAGGGTGTGCATTAGTGGGAAGATGGAAGGGAGAACGAGCCAGGAATCAAACCCAGGTACTCCAATATGAGACACAGGTATTCCAACGGTTAACAGCTAGGCCAAAGGCCCATCCCATAAGACCTTCTATGAGCAAGGTTAGTAGCAGAAGCAGGAGGGTTCTGAACAGAAAAGCCTCAGGGAGGTAGAAGACTGTGAGGAAGAGGAGGGCATCCAGGGAAGAAGGGCGGGGAAAGAGTGGAGAGTCCCAAGACAGGGAGGTCTCAACCAACTCCAGTTGCAGGGGGATGAGACTACCCTTGTGTAGCTGCTCTCCAACCTGTAACTCAAGGGCTTGGGACTTGTGAGCACCTGAAGTGTGACTGGCCTGCACTGAGAAATGTGCTATGTGTAAAATACATACTGGATCTGAGACTTCATACCTAAAATTTAAAAAAAACTCAATAATTTTAGACTGTTGATTACACTTTGAAATGATGAACTTTTGGATCTATTGGGTTACATAAAACACATTACTGGGGCTGACAATGTGGCGTAGCGGGTAAAGCTGCTGCCTGCAGTGCTGGCATCCCATATGGGCACCAGTTCTAGTCCTGGTTGCTCCACTTCCTAACCAGCTCTCTGCTATAGCCTGGGAAAGCAGCAGAAGATGGCCCAAATCCTTGGGCCCCTGCACCCATGTGGGAGACCTGGAAGAAGCTCCTGCCTTCGGATCGGCACAGCTCCGGCCGTTGTGGCCAATTGGGGAGTGAACCAGCAGATGGAAGACCTCTCTCCCTTTTTGTCTCTCTCTGTCTCTGTCTCTCCTTCTCTCTGTGTGTAACTCTTTCAAATAAATGAATAAATCATTTTTTAAAAACCATATTACTAACAATTTCAATTTCTGCTACTTCTTTTTAAAAAATGTGCTCAAGGTCACATTTGAGAATTTGGGTTCCCTCAACTGCAGAGCCCTCCTTGTGGGGTGGTCTGAGGCATATGTATGGGGCAGCACTGTAGAAGGAAGCTCCAATCCCACTCAGGGCCCCGCAGCACCCTCCTTCACAAGGCCAGCTGGGGGACAGAGCAGCCAGGAGCTTCTGAATTAAAAGCAGTTCCTTCAGCTCCATGGGGAATGGTGACTCATTAAAAGCAAGTGGCTGCTTCCTATTATATTTGCATTATAGCAAGGAGAGAGGCTTGGTATATTCCATGACATCATGTTGGGGGTTGAGATGAGCTTTTTTTCTGAGATTTAAAGATCGATAATAAAGACCAGGGTGTTACCCAGAGCCTATAAAATGCATCAGGCAGTAATGAGGCTCAGATCTCGTCCCCTAATATTTAAGACACTCTCTTGGGTGGACACCAGGAATCAATTCTTGTGGATACTCAGAGAGGTAAGCCTCTAGGCACTGGCTCCTTGACAGAGGGCCGGCAGCCTTCCCCGCACTCTCCTTTAGGAAGGTATAGCTGCACAACTGGAGGTTACCATCTTATCCACAGGGGCAGAGGAATGACCAGATGGCCAAGTCTTTCATTTTCTGAATCCAATAATTTTGATTCTGCCCCCATATTAGTCCTTCCAGGAAAAGGAAATGTGTTGATGGCAATGATGATACTGACCACTCTATCACATCCAAGCACTGCACCAAGCACTTGACATACATTATCCCAGCTCATCTCCCCAGCAGTAATAAGGTAGGGAGTACTGTCACCTTTTACAGAAGAGGAAAGTGAGATTTAGGAAGAGTAACTAGTCCAAGTCACCCAGTTAGCAGTAAAGCCAGGGTTTTAACTAGAATCTGTCATGAGCCAATGACTATTGCAGAGCAATGATGCAACTTTTCTCCATGAGGGTGTAAGATCCTTGATAGAAAGTCAGCCCCGAAGGGGTGGGGAGATTTTTGTCTGTCTGGTTCATTGTTCCATCAATACTGCTTGGAGCAATGTCCACCACAAAGCAGGTTCTTGATGCATACTTACTATGGAATGATAATAGCAAAGAGTACAGAGCACTTTCTAAATGTCCAGTCCTTAAAGAAATCACCTTAAGTGGTGGGCATCTCTAGTGACAGAAAAGCCAGTTCACTCATATTGCTGTGCTTGCAATTGACCTCCAGCTCCAGCTTCCTAATAACACAGATCCTGGGAGGTTGTAGTGATGGCTCAAAAAATTGGTTTGGAGGCCAGTGCCGTGGTATAATAGATAAAGCTGCCACCTGCAGCACTGGCGTCAGTTTGGGTCCTGGCTGCTCCTTTTCTGATCCAGCTCTCTGCTATGGCCTGGGAAAGCAGTGGAAGATGGTCCAAGTGCTTGGGCCCCTGCACCACGTGGGAGACCTGGAGGCTCCTGATCGGCCCAGCTCTAGCTGTTGCAGCCATCTGGGCAGTGAACCAGTGGATGGAAGATTTCTCTTTGTCTCTGCCCAACCCCCCCTTCTCTGTAACTCTGCCTTTCAAACAAATAATCTTAGAAAGAAAGAAAGGGGGGGGAGGGAGGGAGGGAGGGAGGGAGGAAGGAAGGAAGGAAGGAAGGAATTGTTTTTCTGCCATCCACTTGGGAGACCTAGAATGAGTTTTGGCTCCTGGCTTTACTCAGTCCTGGCCACTGTAGACATTTGCAGAATGTACCAGCAGATGACAGTTCTGTCTCTCAAATTAAAAAAAAAAATACCTCTAATATGAACATCATTGTCCCTATGTTTCAGATGAAGAGAGAAAGGTCCCAAGTCATCAGCAGATGGGTACAGAATGAGAGCTGAACCCTGAAACCCTGAACTAGTTGCCCATAACCAATCCCTTCTCTTGCCCTATTCCAGGGCTGACCTGGCTACCACAGTGCCTGCACACACCAACCTTTTCCTTTCCTTTTTTTCTTTTCCATTACTTTAAAGGTATTTTGAACATATAACACCTGGCCACTGGTAAAATTCTGAACCATATCATTAATAATAATGCACTGGTATCAGGTTCTTTGTAATATTAACGATGGTGGGAATTATGTGAAGGGTATAGGGGACCTCCGTACGATCTTCACAACATCTCTATAAATCTAAAATTAATTTAAAAAGTACTGAAGATTTCAAATTAAGGAAAGGACATACAGACACAAGCTGGATCTCCTACAGCACTGCCCCAAACTCATGTCCTCCCCCAAATGCAGTCACTGTGGCCCTTCTCTTATGTGTCCTTGGAGGGTATTCCAAGGTTGCTAGGTGCTTAATAGATATTTATTTGTATGACTCCAACAATTAGAGAATATTTTCATTTCCTTGCCTTTGTTCTATGAGCTTAGTTGGAGTAATTACAGCAGTTCTTCCTTGTCTAAGAGCTGGGAGGCCACATTCCAAGTCCCCAGAGGATGCACTATGTTTTTCCTTGTATATCCTTGTGATAAAGTTTAATTTATAAATTAGGCACAGTAAAGATTAAGACAAGTGACTGGGGTGGGCATTGTGGTACAGCAGGTTAAGTTACCACTTGTGACCCTGGCATCCCACATTGGAGTGCTGCTCTGAGTCCCGGCTACTCTTCTGATCTAGCTTTCTGCTAATGTGAGTGGGAAGCAGCAGGTGGTGGCTCAAGTACTTGGGCCCCCACCACCCTCACAGGAGACCTGGATGGAGTTCCAGGCTCCTGGTTTTGGCCAGGCCCAGGCTCGGCTGTTGCAGCTATTAAGGGAATGAATCAGCGGCTATAAGATCTCTCTGCCCCTCTGCCTTTTAAATAAATAAATCTTATAAAAAGAAAAGCAACTAATAATTGAGAGTAACACTGTATACTGTAATAAAATTCCACTTTGGGGTCATTAAATAAGGGTTACTTGAACATAATAAGCACTATGGCACCATAACAAGTTGATCTGAAAACCAAGTCATCCTCTAGTGACTAATAGGTGGCTATTTGTATACAATGTGGATATGCTGGACAAACGGATGATTCATGTTCCAGGCAGGACTTGAGAGTTTACCACACTATTCAGAAATGTGCACAAGATAAAACTAATGAATTGTTAACTTCTGAAAATTTCCATTTAACATTTTTGGATGGCTATTGACTGGAGTTTGGCAAACACAATTCTGTAGCCATTTTGACCTAGAGCATAGGCTTTGCCATCAAATAGATCTGGGTTTCATCCCTGCTCTGCCACTCGTTGGCTGAACAACTTTAACAATGTTATAACCTCTCTAAGCCTCATTATATTGATCTATACAGAGAGGTTGCTAATGATAATACTTCCCTCCCAGGGTATCTAAGGAATGATGAGCTAATACGTGGCTCACTGTAAGTGCTTAATAGGAACGAGCCCAGAATATGTACCAGATACAAAGTGCTGATGCAAAAAATCGTAGGGAATGTCCAGGGCACTCCAAGTTCAAATTACTACTGTGACCAAGGGTTGCAACACATAGTCTAGGAAAGACATATCCTTGGTCCCAGCAGTGTTACCTACTTAGCCTATATTTACATAAGAAGTTTCTAGATTGCCAGCCCTTGTCCACCATCCCCACCATGGCTCCTGTCCCAGAGTAGCTTCATATTTTCAAGATAAATGACTAACCCTGCTGGCACATCCCAGACATGCCTGGCGCACAGCTCTTGTTTGCTGGAGCTGCTGCTCCTGAGGCACGCATCTCTCTGGGTGGCATTTGGGGATAGAAAGATGGATTTAGCTGCCTCTTCCCCCAGAAGTGACTCAGCTCCTGGAAGCTCAGTAACAGCAATGGCAGTTGGAGCCCTGGAGACTTCTGTGCTGTGATGTCTCTCTACAACACGGCTCTGCTTGGAAATGTGCAGTAGATCCCATGTAAGGCTGGCTTGGTTAGCCAGCCCCCAACACTCCTCTTGCCTACCCCCAGGGTTTGTCCTCATGGAGACATTGCAAGGCAGATGTTGGATGGCAGCTTCCCATCAGGAAAATGTCAAGAAAGGGACATCCTAAGATGTTATTTCTATCACACAAGATGTTATTTCTATCACACAAGTTCATACTTAAAGGAAATTGACCATGTGTGACACTCATTTATTCACATCTGGTACCACGATTTCTCAGAGTCTGGACCAAAGATACCCTTGTTGAAGCTCCCTGGGCATGATCTCCAGTCCAGAGTTCTCTTAATCCCTGAAGGAAAGGCCCGGGGGTTACTCTTTAAACAGCCTTCTGAGATGATCACCTGCCCACTAACATTAAAGAACACCACTCCTCATGTCCCCAAAGCAATATAATATACAGGTTGACTATCCCTTTTCTGAAATGCTTGGGAGCAGGAATGTTTGCGATTTTGGAGTTTTTCAGATTTTGGAACATTTGCATAAACTTTACTAGAACATCCCTAATCTGAAATCAGGATTTCTGAGCAAGTGAGGTTTTGGATTTTTGATTGGGACTGCTCAGTTTGCATTCAGCTTTCTTTGTTGTGATAATGATGGTATTTTTTAAGTAGGAAGGTAGTTTTAAAGTGAGTATGATTACAACAAGGGCTTTGGAGGAGGATAGTTCTCATTTTAAATCCCACTCCAACACTTTCCTTTTCTTGAGCCTCAAGTTAATCATCTGTGAAATGGGGTAATAACACAGAATATCTAGGGCTGTTTCAAGAATCAAATAAGGTGATGCACAGACTTGGCATGTGGTAAGTGCTGAATAGATGTTAGCTTTTATTGTTACCGGGCAACTTTGGGCTTCTAGACCTGTGAAGTGGAGCAATTAAGGTACCTACCACTTAGGGTGACAGCTGGCTGGAAAACTTCATAAAGGGGCAGGTGGTAAATATTTGAAGCCCTGTGGGCCACAGTCTCTGGCACAGCTACTCAGTTCTGCTGCTGGAGTGCAAAAGCAGCCATAAATATTACATAAATGAAAGCGCTCAGTCAGTGTTCCAGTAAAACTTCGCTTCTGATACCAGGCCCAGGGCTGGGTCTGGCCCACTGGCTGTGGCTTGTCAAGCCTCGGCTGAGGGAGTTGTTAAGAAGAAATGAGATGAGGCTTACGGTGAGCCCAGCACAGAGTGCTCATCACAAGAAAGAGGTCTAACGACGTCATGGGTGACCTGAGATCTAGACTTTGCTCCTTCCTCTAGGGGAAGGACAGCATCCCTGGGCAAGAATTTTCAACAGAGGTCCCAGCCCTGTTTTCTTCCCCAACTCGAAGCTGAATGTTCATCTCAGCACCTGGAGCCTGGCAGCTGCTGCCTCCGTCCTCCCCCGAGGGTGGAGGTAAAATGCCAATTCGTGGGGTGTGATGAATTTTCTTGGTCCCACGCCTCGCCCCAGAGTGTGTTGCCATTTTCAGCATCTGTCCCATGAAAATTAGGTTGCCCAACTGAACTGTGATGTGAGAAATTAAGCTACTTATATTGCGGGGTGATTAACTACACACGGTCACATTCACAAATGTGTTGAACTCTCACCAGGAGGCTGCATAAGGTGGTAAACACATGTGGCTAAGGAGAGGGAGGGAGACAGCGAGTGAGTGAGTTGGGTTTAAGTTCTATCTCTGTAATGTTCTGGTTGTGTGATATGGGGCAAGTCACTTTCTGTTTTCTTTTAAAAATTTATGTATTTACTTTCATTTTATTTGAAAAGGAAAGAGATAACATGAATCTTTCATCCACTGATATCCAACAGCCAGGCTGGGCCACGCCAAAACCAAGAGGCCAGAACTTAATCCAGGTCTCCGGCATGGGTGTCGGGGACCCAACTGCTTGATCCATCACCTGCTGCCTGCCAGGGTAAGCATTATCAGGAAGTTGGATTGGAAGCAGAGTAGCCAGAACTAGAATCAGGCATACTGGCATCCTCAGCAGCATCTTAACCATTGTACCAAACACCCGCCCCCACCTCCCTTGTCTAAGTCTCATAGTCACCCTCTGTGAAGCAGCGATTAAGTAAGATAATACATATAAAGCTTCCAAGACAATGTAACCATTGAATCCCACTTTGCAGACAGACGTGATATAAAAGGGTTTATGCATAGCCATGCAGCCAATGATACCAGGATAGACAATTCTAGCCCCTGGCTATTTTGACAGACCTGAATTCCCCCATCATCTCCCTTTGCCCCTCTTCTACTTGTTTTCTGGGATTCCTGCTGCTTCCAGCCTAGGCTGTGCTCCCTGTGCTGCAACAAGAGCTCTTGGAAAGAGCAGCATCACTGTCAGGGCTTGAAGTCTTTGGCTACTCATCATTGTATAGGTGCCCCTTGACTTACGATGGGCTTACCATTAAATCCATTTTAACTTGAAAATATCGTAAGTTAGGTGTTGCAGTGGATTACACTGCCACCTGCAATGCCAGCATCCCATATAGGTGCCAGTTTGATTCCCAACTGCTCTACTTCCAATCCAACTTCCTGCTAATGAGTCTGGTCCAGGCTTTAACCATTGCAGTCATTTGGGAAGTAAACCAGCAGATGGAAGATTTCTTTCTCTTTCTCCCTCCCACCTCCCTCCTTCTCTCCCTTCCTCACTCCCTCTTTCCTTCTCTCTCTGTATTTCAAATAAATAAATAAATCTTTCAAAAGAGAAAATGTCATAAGTCAAAGCACATTTGAATATATCTAACCTATTGACAGTCCTAGTTCAGCAGCACAGTATACTGTGGAATGTCTGTCATTCACCCCCATGATCATAGGCTGACTGGGCAGTATCAAGATAGCATCATACCAGGCCAGCACTGTGGCACAGTGGCTTAACGCCCTGGTTCAAGACCCAGCTGTTCCACTTCCAATCCAGCTCTCTGCTATGGCCTGGGAAAGCAGTAGAAGATGGCCCAAGTTGTTTTGCCCCTGCACCCATGTGGGAGACCCAGAAGATGCTCCTGGCTCCTGGCTTCAGATCGGCGTAGCTCTGGCTATCGTGGCCATCTGGGGAGTGAACCAGCAGATGGAAGATCTCTCTCTGTCTCTGCCTCTCTGTAACTCTTTCAACTAAATAAATAAATCTTAAAAAAAAAAAAGACACGGCTCACTAGGCTAATCCTCTGCCTTGCCGCGCCGGCACACCAGGTTCTAGTCCCAGTCGGGGTGCCGGATTCTGTCCCAGTTGCCCCTCTTCCAGTCCAGTTCTCTGCTGTGGCCCAGGAGTGCAGTAGAGGATGGACCAAGTGCTTGGGCCCTGCACCCCATGGGAGACCAGGAGAAGCACCTGGCTCCTGCCATCAGATCAGCGCGGTGCGCCGGCCGCAGCACGCCGGCCGCGGCGGCCATTGGAGGGTGAACCAATGGCAAAGGAAGACCTTTCTCTCTGTCTCTCTCTCTCACTGTCCACTCTGCCTATCAAAAAATGAAAAAAAAATTAAAAACAAAAAGATAGCATCATACCACCAGGAAGGATCCAAATTAAAAACACAGTTTCTACTAAAAGCGTATTGTTCTTGCACCACTGTAAAGTTGAGAGATCATTGCCGAGGGCCATCTGTAGTGCTTGGTGTCCTAAAATTCATCTCTCACAGAACCTCAGAATGTGACCTCATGTGGAAATAGTCTTTGCAGAGTATTAAGATAAGGATTAAGATGAGATCCCAATCGATTTGGGTGGGCCCTAAATCAAAGAGGACAGAGAAGACACACAGAACCACACAGAGGTAGCCATAGCAAGATGGAAGCAGAATTAGAAAGATGCTACTAGGAGCCAAGGACCCGCTAGGCACCACCAGAAGCTGGAGGGGGTGAGGAAGGATCCTCCCCCAGAGTCTGTGGAGGGGAGGGGGTCTGCCAACACCTCCCTTTGGAACCTCTGGTCAAAAGATTTGCAAGAGAATAAATGCCTGTTGTTTTAACCCTGCCAGCTTGGGACACCTCTGACTCCCAGATGTGAAGGAATAGAGGTATCCATCTACAATACCTGTATGGACAACAGGCAGCCGTGATGGGGCAGAGCATAAATTTGGAGGCACAAGTGGGCTCAGTTCTTTCCCACACCAGCTTTAAGACTTTATTTGTTAAACAAACAGAGATCATCTCCTCTGACTGTGGTGAGGTTTACGTGAGGTGGTGGAGCAGAGCAGCTACCCTGGCTGAAGCAAGAGTCAGCTCATCACCATAGATGGAGCATGGCAATGCCTCGCTTCATTCACTTCTCACAGCTGCCCTGGGGGGGGGGGGCTCTCTGTTCTCTTGTTAGGGGGGAAACTGAGCCAGAGAGGCTAATAAACCCCTCAAGGCCATGTGGGTAACGAGAAGCAGACGTAGGACTGAAACCCAGGCCATCTGATTCAAGAACACCCACCCTGCCACCCATTCCTAGGTTTCTACAGCCTTAAATTGCCCTGTTCCCAGAGCTAGCCCGGTTGGAGCTGGCACACAGTAATGCTCAATTAATATTCACATCGTTATCTTACCCATCCTTTTTCAAGCTTCAAACCCAAGAGCCATCTCAGCCTAGTGTCAGGGTCAACAGAACCCCAAATCCAATCCAAGCAGCTCTGAAGCCTAACCCAGTGAGATATTTACTCAGCACTCACATGGAAAATTTCTTATAAATCCTCTGTACACGTTCCTTCCTTTTCCCAAGTCAAGCCTGAGACAACTCTGACTTCTCTCCCTCCCATTCTCTCTCCCTCCCATTCTCCCCTCCCTTCCTTTTCAGCCTCATGCAACACACCAGCTCCACGATCACAGGATCATCGTCAGGACTTGCCAGCCTTAAAGGGCAGGGATACGGTAACTGTGAACGTCTCCAACGTCACAGTCTTCCCTCTCATCCACCTCCCCTCTCTTTCTGCCTTCTAAACAATTGTTCAGTGCTCCCTTTGCAATTCAACACCAGGTTATGCACAATCTATGCTATGAAATCCTGAAGCTCTCTGAAAATAGAGAAGCAGGCACTGCTGGGAGTGAGAGGCTAGACCACAAAGGGGAGGAAATCTCTATAACCATCATGTCAAATCGCTCCAAGTAACTGCCAGGCCTTTTCCACTGCCTCTGTCGTTTCTTCTCTGCCAAAGAGGAATCATCTCAGAGAATGAAAACCGTTCATTTCAACGTGGGAACCAACCACAGGGAATTGCCATTCTCCGGGCTTTCCAGAAAACTAAGTTTTGAAGAGTGGAGGGAAGACAAGAAATTCCAGGACACAGAATGGATGTCTTGGGGGCTGTCAACTCACCAAAAATCTGAGGTCTACTGAAGAAACCAGGGTCAGGAGAGTTGCACAGTGGCAGGCTTCTGGGAGGTGGCATTTTCCCAAGATCCAGGCAGGCAAGAGTTGACTTCAGGGAAGTCTGCAAGTCACAATACCCAAACTCCTACACAGATGGGCAGAGCGAGGGCTCCCGGTGTAGCAAGAAGACAGACCTGTGGACAGAAGGCAGCTTTCCAGATCACAGACTTGGGTATAAGGGAAACACCAAGGCAGGAGAGAACTGAGGTGCTGAGCGGGGCCCAGCCTTCATGGTGGGTGTGGAAGGAGTTAGCAAAACTCTAACTTTGTGGCTCAATAGGCTAATCCTCCGCCTTGCGGCGCCGGCACACCGGGTTCCAGTCCCGGTCGGGGCACTGGATTCTGTCCCGGTTGCCCCTCTTCCAGGCCAGCTCTCTGCTGTGGCCCGGGAGTGCAGTGGAGGATGGCCCAAGTGCTTGGGCCCTGCACCCCATGGGAGACCAGGAGAAGCACCTGGCTTCTGTCTTCGGATTGTGCAGTGCTCCGGACGCAGCACGCTAGCCACGGCTGCCATTGGAGGGTGAACCAAGGGCAAAAGGAAGACCTTTCTCTCTGCCTCTCTCTCTCTCACTGTCCATTCTGCCTGTAAAAACAAACAAACAAACAAACAAACAAACAAAAAAACTCTAACTTTCCATTACAATAATATCTATATAATGATATAGCTCTATATAATCTACTCATATCTTGGTGTCGATTTTTTTCAGAGGTTTTTTTTTTTTTTTTTTTTGACAGGCAGAGAGGACAGTGAGAGAGAGAGACAGAGAGAAAGGTCTTCCTTTGCCGTTGGTTCACCCTCCAATGGCTGCCACGGCCGGCGTGCTGCGGCCGGCGCACCGCGCTCATCCGGTGGCAGGAGCCAGGTGCTAGGTGCTTTTTCCTGGTCTCCCATGGGGTGCAGGGCCCAAGCACCTAGGCCATCCTCCACTGCACTCCCTGGCCACAGCAGAGAGCTGGCCTGGAAGAGGGGCAACCGGGACAGAATCCGGTGCCCCAACCGGGACTAGAACCCAGTGTGCCGGCGCTGCAAGGCGGAGGATTAGCCTGTTGAGCCACGGCACCGGCTTTTTCAGAGTTCTAAAAAATATGTGTGTTTACATCAATTGCTGTGAAATAACCTATGGTACTGACATGGCAGCCTGAAGAACTAATACTCTGTCTCATACACACACACATACATACATACATGTATGTGGTGTCTTTCTATATAAATGGCCATATGGCTTATGTCTATATATGCTAATTTTATGTATGGTCTTATATAAGTGGCAATATATATATAACTGTCCATCAAAATATTACACAGTTCTCAGGGACTTTTTTACTTCGTTCTTTTTCCCTACCTGTATGCTGTGAATTTTTTACAACAAACTTGTATTACTTTATATTACTATTACTTAGTGTCACCACAAGATAATTATTACAAATTCTCTTTGGCCTAGAGTCAGCCTCGTTCTTGGGTGCTAGGACAGGGCGAAGTGGCCGTAGCTGGGGTGGGGATATCGGGCAAGGAGAAGATCAGAAATTGAGGCCAGGCTGACACTGCCAATATCTTCAGCTGGTTTTGAGAGCCGCTGTGGGCCTCGGCTTGCCAGCAGAATAGGATTCCCATGTGACTTAGTCCTGCTTCTGCTGCTATATCAGAACACTCAGGACTGGAGAATTTGTTTAAAAAAATAATTACAAAGGCTTTATTTCGGCTCACGGGTTTGAAAGCTGGGAAGATCAGAACCAGGAGACTGCACCATCGAGCGACTTCCGCGGGGTCACAACATGGCGGAGTAAAGCTAAAGTACGAGCGCGAGCAACTTCCTCTGAGAACTCGTGGGCCGACAACCACTCTCGCGGGAACTAGTTCTGTCTCACGAGAACTCGAGAACTCGCGTGAGGACAGCTTCCTCGCGCGAGAAACGCATTCATTCCCGCTAAAACCCTAAGCCTGGGAAACAAGACCCCGAGTGAGCTTTTGCTGGAAGCAAACCATTTTTCTCACGCACACGCACATGCATACGCACACGCATACGCACGCACACACTTGCCGCGCAGGCTGAGGCCTGTGTGTCCCCGCCGTGTGGACCAGGGTCGCAGGGGCAAGGCTCCTCCCTGGATCGCTGATGGCGTCTGTCCCGTGGGGAGTCCTGGAAACCCGTGCGGCCTCAGAGTCCTGACGCCCGCGTCTCGTGTCCCCTGCGCAGGTCAGCTGGACATCATCTCCATGGCAGAGACAACCATGATGCCGGAGGAGATTGAGTTGGAGATGGCGAAGATCCAGCGTCTCCGGGAAGTCTTGGTCCGGCGGGAGTCGGAGCTCAGGTTCATGTGAGTGCTGTGGGGCAGAGGGAGGAGGAGGGGCAGTGCCAGCGGTGGACACTTGCTGTGTGCGGGGCCCTGGGATAAAAGCCTGTGTGTGTTAAAATGATACTAATAATCTCCTTTCATTGCCACGCCTTCTAGAAGAGCGGGTATTGGTATCTCCCGTGTTAAGCCAGACCCTGGAGTTGAGGCCAATCTGACTCCAAAGTCCAAGATTTGTGTGTGTGTTAACTGCTGGAGAAGGGTGACAAAAGAGAGAGCAAGAGGGCGAGACCCTGAGACAGTCCTCTGCTCTGGGGTCCCTAGGAGCGCTCGGTATGGCTCAGATATACCCAAGCTAAAAAAGCAAATGGGTGGTGGTTAAGATGTCACTTGGAACCCATGCATCCCATATGGGAGTACCTGGATTGGAGCCCCAGTTCTGCTCCTGATTCAAGCTTCCTGCTAATGCACCCTGGATGATGGCTCAAGTAGTTGTGTTCCTGCCACCCACACAGGATTGAATTCCTGTCGCCTGGCTTCACAGCCCAGTCCCAGCTGTTGCAAGCATTTGAGGAGTGAACCAGTGCTTGGGAGATTCCTCTATTCCTTTCCCTACCTGCAAATAAATGGATAATTTTTTTTTTTTAAATTGGGTGAGCTTAGGCATGTACTTAGGCATCTGAGCTTCAATGTCCTCATTTGTAAACTGTGAGAAAATAATACATCTCTCCTGGGGTCGTTGGCAACCTCAGAGTCACGGGTGTTGAATGTCCATTCTCTATGGAGCTCAGCACTGCTGAGGAATCACAAATAGTGTTTCTAGACGAACTGTAATTTTAAAAACTTGCCTCTGGCAGACACACAGTGAGAAAAAAGTAAAAACACAACAATAACAGAGGGTTAATCGACTACCTGGCTGGAGAATTCCCCAAAACTGACTGCCAGTTCCCGACCCAGCTGCAGGAACCCCACGACTTCCAGGCGTGCCGAGCCCCTCCCTCGTTTACTGATGATGCAGCATCATGAGACTTGGGCACATGAATGGACCATTTGCAGATGGGGAGACTTGAGGCTCAGAGAAGTGAATCAACCTGCCCAGGATCCCCCTGCTAGGAAGGGAGGATAGGATTCAGGCCCTGCCCTTCCTGCCTTCCATACCTGTGCTGTCACTGCGACCAGCCCTGCTCTCTCACCCCATAAAATGAACCGTGATGGTCACAGCTCCTATTTATTCAGCTTTCTGCATGTGCCAGACCCTGTGCAAAAATACTTCGTGTGCACAACCGCTTCTCACGGGAGCCTTCGGAGGAAGGGTGTGGATTATTCCTATCTTACACATAAGAAACATCCTTCCTTTTGTCTTTTTGTCTGGAAATAAACTGAGCCAAATACGCAAGTATTCAGGAAAAACTTCTCTGTCCCTGTGCCTTAAAGGAAGACAGAGAGGCATGAGTTCTATTTTAAAGTACAAAAATCGGGGCAGCATTGTGTTAGACCAGTTAAGCTGCCACCTGTGATGCTGGCATCCCGTGTGAGTGCTGGTTCGAGTCCCAGCTGCTCCACATCTGATCCAGCTCCCTGAGAAAGCAGTGGAAGATGGCTCAAGTGCTTGGGCTCCTGCCACCCACATGGGAAACCTGGATGGAGTTCCAGGTTCCTGGCTTTGATCTGGTCCAGCCCTGGCTGTTGCAGCCATTTGGGAAGTGAACCAGTAGATGGAACTTTTTCTCCCTCTCTCTCTCTCTCTAACTCTGCCTTCCAAATAAATAAAATAAATCTTAAAAAAAAAAAGTGCTGAAAAGCCCTTCAGCCTGAAAGTGTTCTAAAGTCTCCAGACATTGCCTTTGCTGCTGCGGGAACACTGACTGCCACTTTGCATCGACTGACCTTTGCAGAATATGTCTGTGTGTGCACACAAAAGGCATTCCCAGCATCTGCACGTGCCTGGGAGTGCATTAGGACAAGCATAACTAACATTTATTAAGCTCTAGCTCTGTGCCAGGCATTGCACTAAGCTCTCAATTTGTGAGCTCACCGAATTTCCTCATCAAGCCCATGAGTCCAATCACTTAGGGACAAAAATCAACAGTAGGTACTTGAAAAAAAATCAAATTATCTCAAAGATGCAGAAGGATGTTAGGTAGTTAGGACATAGAGCGAGGTCTCAGTGATGTTTTCCAGGGAGAGTCAGCGTCCAGAGCCCCCGCAGTCTTGCTGGCACCCTACAGACAGGAGTGGATGCTAAGGACGCTCCTCCAAGCCCAGTGTGAAACAATGTGCACTACCCTGAGGTGCAGCCAGCCCATCGCCCTCAGAGATGCAGAAAGGACTCTCTGATGGCAAGAAGAGAACATAGCACACTCAGATCTGCACAGACTCCTCATCCGTCATCCTCAGATTTCCAGGCCAACAGGCTGCAGACCAGATTGATGCTTCAATTCAGTCTCCTAGTTATGAGGAGTCTTCAAAAAGTTCATGAAAAATGTGTATTATGAAAAAACTATGCTTGGATTTCAATTTTTTATATCAAAATGCTCTTATCTTTAATTTCCATTTTCTCCAGATTTTTAAAAGTACCCTTGTGTTTCTCCAGGTTGTTCCTTTCCATGTTTTAGGGCTTATCTTGCAAGTGGGTCCTGCTCTTATCTCCATTTTGGAGGAGTTAGAGGTTAAGAAATTTGCCCAAGGAGGCAATATCAGAGTAGTTTGAAAAGTTCATTGAAAATGTGATTAAAAGATATGGATTGGCTTTTGATCCAGTGGTTAAGATGCTCGTGTCCCACATAAGTGCCTGGGTTGGGTACCCAAGTTCTGTTCCTGACTCCACCTTCCTGCCAGTGCAGACCCCAGGAGACAGAGGTGATGGCTTGAGTAATTGAGTTCCTGCCATCCACGTGGGAGACTGGATGTTGTTCCAGGCCTGGCCCAGCCCCAACTGTTGAGGGTATTTAGGGAGTGAACCAGCAGATAGGAATTCTCTGTTTATCTGTCTTTCTTTCTCTGGTGCTCAAATACATTAATTTTAAAATTTTTAAAAAGATTTTATTTATTTATTTGAGAGGTCGAATTACAGAGAGAGAAAGGTCTTCCATCCACTGTTTCACTCCCCAAATGGTCACAGTGGCTGGAGCTGAGCTGATCCGGAGCCAGGAGCTTCTTCCAGGGTTCCACACAGGTGCAGTGGCCCAAGCATGTGGGCCATCTTCCACTGCTTTCTCAGGTCATAATCAGAGAGCTAGATCAAAAGAGGAGCGGCCAGGACACTAACTGGTGCCCATATGGGATGCCAGCGCTGTAAACAGCGGCTTAGCCTACTACACCATAGTGCCAGCCCCAAATTTAAAAAATTTTTAAAGGTAAGTTTATTTTGGTACAAAAAGTTTTTCCAACTGGCTGGCGCCACGGCTCATTAGACTAATCCTCCACCTGTGGTGCCAGCACACCAGGTTCTAGTCCCAGTCGGGGAGCCAGATTCTGTTCCTGTCGCTCCTCTTCCAGTCCAGCTTTCTGCTGTGGCCCAGGAGTGCAGTGGAGGATGGCCCAGGTCCTTGGGCCTTGCACCCACTTGGGAGACCACGAGAAGCACCTGGCTCCTGGCTTCGGATCAACGCGCTGCACCGGCCGCAGCGGCCATTGGAGGGTGAACCAACGGCAAAGGAAGACCTTTCTCTCTGTCTCTGTCTCTGTCTCTGTCTGTCTCTGTCTCTCTCTCTCTCTCCACTCTGTCAAAAAATTTTTTTCCAACTGATGCATATGTTTTTCATAATATGCATTTCTCATGAACTTTATAAAGATCTCAAGTATGTATAAATTTCAACTTTTTTTTGCACCAAAATAAAAATAAATAAAAGTAAAAAGAAGCTTGTTTTTTCATTCCATTTTCCACAAACTTGTTGAAGTTTCCTCATAGTTAATGATTAACTGGACTAGGATGAGATCTGACTCCCAAGTGTTGATTAAATGAATGAATCAGTAAAGGAAGAAAGGGAAGATTAAGGAAGGAAGGTTCTCTGCCTATGTCTACCACAAGAATTCTTTTTTTTTTAAAGATTTATTTATTTATTTTAAAATTAGAGTTAGAGAGAGAGAGACAAAGAGCTCGTCCATCTGCTGGTTTACTCCCCAATGGCCACAATGGCCACAATGGCCACAATGGCCAGGGCTGGGCCAGGCCCAAGCCAGGAACTAGGAACTTATTCTAGGTCTCCCATGTGGGTAGCAGGGACCTAAGCTCTTGGGCTATCTTCCACTGGTTATCCTAGGCCATTAGCAGGTAGCTGGATCAGAAGTACAGCAGTCAGGACACAAACTGGCTCCCATATTTAATGCCAGCACTGCAGACGGTGGCTTTACCTGGTATGCCACAGCACTGGACCCTACAATAATTCTTAAAAAGTATAAGCTCTGGTCAGCGCTGTAGCTCAACAAGCTAATCCTCTGCCTTGCGGCACCAGCACACCGGGTTCTAGTCCTGGTCAGGGCGCCGGATTCTGTCCTGGTTGCCCCTCTTCCAGGCCAGCTCTCTGCTGTGGCCCGGGAGTGCAGTGGAGGATGGCCTAAGTGCTTGGGCCCTGCTCCCGCATGGGAGACAAGGAGAAGCACCTGGCTCCTGCCTTTGAATCAATGCAGTGTGCCGGCTGCAGCACTCTGGCTGCAGCAGCCATTGGAGGGTGAACCAACGGAAAAAAGGAAGACCTTTCTCTTTCTCTCTCTCTCTCTCTCACTGTCCACTCTGCCTGTCAAAAAAAAAAAAATATATATATATATATATATATATATATATATATGCTCTGTGAGGGCAGGGACCCATCTTCCTCTCTGTTGAATCTTCTCAGCATCTTGTAAAGTGCCTGGCACTTTTTAGACCAATTAATATCTGTCAATAAGCAATAAGTTATTCCTTTACACTCCATCCTTACCCCCAACAACCCCCTTTCTCCCTCTGTCTCTCTCACACACATGCACGTGAGACCCATGGTATAGAATAAGAGGGAAATAAAATTTCAGACCCTGGTAAGCATTTCTTTTTAAAAAGATTTATTTATTTATTTGAAAGGCAGAGTTACAGAGAGGCAGAGAGAGAGAAATCTTCCATCTACTGGTTCATTCCTCAAATGGCTGCAGTGGCCTGAGTTGGGCCGATCTGAAGCCAGGAGCCAGGAGATCCCTTCAGGTCTCCCACACGGGTGCAAGGGCCCAAGCATTTGGGCCATCTTCTAGTGCTTTCTCAGGCCATAGCAGAGAGCTGGATTGGAAATGGAGCAGCCAGGTCTCAAACTGGCGCCTTTTGGGATGCTGGCACTGCAGACAGCAGTTTTACCCACTATGCCACAGCACCGTCTCCTTGCTAAGCATTTTAATGCATACATGAAGAAGCTCCAAGTGTTAGGAATATGACAGCCCTTGGTTGAAATAGCCCCAATGTCTGTAGCTCTGTTAACCACCCTGGGATTGGTTGGTCACACCTGCATCACAGTGATCGTGTTAATATCTGTCACAACCCATGGAGTCCATGTGAATCAGGCCGTACTTCATGGCTGGGGATGTCCTCTCACTTCCATGGTCTACTACTGTGCTGGTGTTTTTAAGAGCAGGTGTAGTGGCTGCTGCCTTCACCACAGCCCACCAGCCCCTACATTTCGGTTCTTTCATGGCTTTCCCTGAGCTTGGCTGCTGTGTCTTGACCGCCACAGCCTCTGCCTACTCTCTCTCTCCTCCGGCCGTACGGTGAGGAAATAGAAGAGGGAGATTTCCCACTCCCGTGGAACCAGTGAGAAATGTGGGCTCAGAAATCATCCCAGCTGTTCTCACATCCTTGATCCTGTGATTTTTGGTGGCTTAAGAGCTGTTGTTTATCGAAGGCCCTATATGTACTTTAGACTTTTTTCACTTTTAGCTTATTGAATTCTCACAAGAACCCCCCATGAGATGGGTTCTATTCCCTGTTTCACATTGAGGAGAGTATGGTTACGGAAGCAAAGTGACTTGTTCAAGGCCACTGCTAAAGCGACACAGAACCAGGATTGGAACCCAAGATACTCGTTTCAGAGGCAGAACTCTTAACACTAAGCCCTTCTGTTACCTTTATTCCCAACACAAGAGCCTTTTTACTCTTCACCCAGCTCTTTCAGAATAATGAGGCAAACTCCTGGTTGGATGCCACAATCCCACGTTGGGATTTGTCTTGTTCCACCATTTTGAGTTGAGTATGGTAGAAATTGAATGGATACTAGTGAATCCAGCTTTGGACTTTTCTCTGAATACGGAATATTTATTTTAGAGCTCAAAGTACTGATCTCCAACTGACTTAAGATAGTCAAGATCTGTATAGTCTACTTGCTGGAAATTTTCTGTAGAGCTCTGTTCATAAAAGTCCCAAGGGCCACAAAAGTTATTGAACCCTTAATGTAGGCTCAGGCTCATGCCAAGCCCTCAGCACACATTGTCACATAAGGTGCTACAGGAAGTGCAGACTAAGGGAAGGAGGCACCCCCCAGCACACAGGGCCGCTGAGGTCAGGTTCACAGGCTGGCTAGCCCCAGCTGACATGTGCCCCCACTCTAAATATCCAGTGTGTCTTCCCTCATTAACTTCTTTTAAATTGTCCTCTGGTTTCTATCTTTCAAAATGGTATTTAGAAATCTCTCTGGAGGTATGGCAATTTTATGAACTTTATTTGAACAAGTCACTAAACCCCTAAGTCTCATGAAACCACCTCTGTCTAGGAGATAATTCCTGAAGGCTGCTTTTTCTTTTTCACCCCCTCCTGGACCCTACATGTCGTCCGCCTCCTTCTCCCTCCCACGGCTGCCCTCTCCTCCTGCCTCTCCCCCCCTGCCCTGCTACAGGCAAGAACTCCTGGAGGCTGCCAACAACCTCAGATTCATTTTCACACCCTTCATTCCAGCGCTGAATCACATCATTAGCTTTTAATAATGCCTCTTGCAGCCCCTGGTTGCCTGGCTCAGCGTCTCGGCGTCTCATGTGCCATCTTGCTCCTGCTGTTTATCTGGGTTTCAGATAATTAAGTATCTTCGGCCTCCGTATGGGGGTGGGAACAGTTATTTTCATTTTACAACAGCTTGCCAGATTTTCGTAAAAGGGATAGTGTGCCCTGCTCCTCAGCTTGCTCTGGGCAGCCATGGCTTTTAATCAGGCAGCATCAGTACTGCAGCAGGCAAGGGGGCGGTGGGTGTGTGAAGGACATATTTCAGGAGCACAGCCCTTGAGTTCTGCTATTTCCACAGCCTGAACTTGAACAGCAGTGACTTCATTTAATTAAACACCCAGTGTGATGAGAAGGTCAGGCCCTGGGAACCTGGCAGAGATTCAAGGTGGGGTATGGGAAAGGGCATGAATTGCAGACAGCAGTTTTTTGAACCTGAAGGTTTTTCAAAAAGTTTGTGGAAGAATATGATGAAAAAACTCTGCATGGGTATCAAAAAAGTTTTGCACCAAAATAAGCTTATCATTTTTATTTTTTATTTGAGAGGCAGAAAGATACCCACAGAGAAACAGAGAAAGAGAGAGACAGCCAGCCATCCATCCAAAGAGAGTTCCTGTTCACTGGTTTGCTCCCAAATGTGTGCAATGACCAGGGCTGGGCTGGAGCTGGAGACAAAAGCTGGAATTTCAATCCAGGTCTCCCATGAGGGTAGCAGGAACCCAGTTATTTGAGCCATGATCACTGCCTCCCAGAGTCTGTATTTATGGGAAGCTAGAGTCAGGAGCTGGAGCCAGGAATGGAATTCATGCATTCCAGTGTGGGACATGGGTGTGTTAACTGCTAGGCAGAATAGCTACTCCCTAGCTTCTTTTATATGTGTATATATATATATAAATAAAATATATATTACATATATATTATATATAATTTAATTTATTAAGTTAATAATATAATCAATATATAACATTAATCTATTTATAATATAATATTTATATATAATTATTATAATTATAACAATTAAAATATAGGCATAATTATAAATGATGTGATTATAACATATTAGATATTAATTATATGTTATTAATTATATATTATTAACTAAATGATATATACTTTAATATTATATATATATATATATATATATATATATATATATATATTTTGAGAGACAGAGAACAGCCATCTGCTGGCTCATTCCTGAAATGCCTGCAATGGCCAGGACTGGGCCAGGCTGATGCTGGGAGCTGGGCATTCGATCCTGGTCTCCTATGAATGTGGCAGGGACCCAACCACTTGAGCTATCACCTGCTGCTTCCCAGGTGTGCATTAGCAGGAAGCTGGAATTGGGAACAGAGCCAAGAGTCAAATCCAGGGTGTTCAATATAGGATGTGGACATCACAAGTGGTATTTTTAACTGCTAGGCAAAATGCCTGATCTAAGCTTATCTTTTTTTTTTTTTTTTAAGGATTTATTTATTTGAAAGGCAGAGTTACACAGAGAGAGGGGGAGACAAAGACAAAGATCTTCCATTAGCTGGTTCATTCCCCAGATGGCTATAATGGCCAGGACTGGGCCAGGACAAAACCAGGAGCCAGGAGCTTCTTCTGGGTCTTCCACAAGGGTGGCAGGGGCCCAAACACTTGTGCCATCTTCTGCTGCTTTTCCCAGGCCAATAGCAGAGAGCTGGATTGGAAATGGAACAGCCAGGACTCAAGTTGGCATCCATATGGGATGCCAGTGTCAAAGGTGGTTTTACCCACTATGTCACAATGCTGGGCCCTCCCAAGCTTATGTTTTAGTTCTGTTTTTCGACAGACATATTTTTTAAAAGGTATCTATTTGAAAGGCAGGGCAACAGAAAAAAAGAGGGAAAGACAGAAAAAGAGATCTTCTATCTGCTGGTTCCCTACCCAAATGGTTACAACAGCTAGGTCTGGACCAGGCAGAAACCAGGAGCCAGGAACTCCATCTGGATCCCCTACATGGGTGGCAGGAACCCAAGCACTTGGCCATCATCTGCTGCCTTCCAGGCCCATTAGCAGAAAGCTGGGTTGGAAGCAGAGTAGCCAGGACTGGAACCTACACTCTGATATGGCATGTGGCATCGCAAGAGGGGCTTAACCCACAGTGTCAATGACACCAACCTCTTACACAAACTATGCTATTTTCTGTGCTGATAGTATTCAGAGTGTATTGATTTATTGATTTGTTTGTCGCACTTACACACATACCCTTGTAGATGAGGAAACTGAAGCATAGGCAGGTCAAGTCACTTGTCCGTGGTTGCAGATTCCATTAAATAGCAGACAATGATACAATCTATGTATCCAGAGTTCCTGTGGTTGCAGTAATCAGGACATGGAGTTTCTCCACTGGTTTTGAGTTTTAGTTCTCTTTCTTACCCACTATGTGGCCTAGAGCAAATATTTTGCCCTGTTTCATCCTCAGTTTCCCCATGTGTACAACAGGGACAGTGATTTCTCCCCAGCAACATTGTAGTGAGGCAAGAAAAGGGGAAACATGTTTGAAAATGGGTGGCTCTTCCTAGGTAATAAACAAATCAAAATTTCTTCCCATGGGGCTGGCATTGTAACATAGCAGATAAAGCCACTGACTGCGATGCCAGCATCCCATATCGGTTCCAGCTGCCCCACTTCTGATCCAGCTCCCTACTAATGACCTTTGAAAAGCAGTAGAAAATGGCACAAGTGTTTGGGCCCCTGCCACCCACATGGGAGGCCCAGATGACACTCGTGGCTTATAGCTTCTGCCTGGGCCAGGTCTGGCCTTTGTGGCCATGTGGGGAATGAACCAGCAGATGGAAGACTTCTCTGTCTCTCCTCCTATCTTTGTAACTCTGATTTTCAAAAAAAAAAAAAAAAATCTTCAAACAAAAATTTTCCTTCCATGCTTTAATGGTCAACCCTGTGCTTTGGGGATCAGAGCTGCTGAGCTATCCAGAGAATACTCAGAAAACATTCCTTTCCCCAAGAGGAACTGGGTCTCTGAGTGCCATCCTTGCAGGTCTATTGAAATGAGCTGACTATCTTGAGTGTGGCTCTCAACCACCAAGTCCAGCTGTTCCCTGGGGCTCTGTTATTTTTATTAACTTTTTTTTAATAAACACACTTTTTTTGGTGTCACTTTAATGAGCTTCTCTGTGAGGAAGAGCTTCAAGCCAAGGGCACAATGCAGCATGTGTGTTTATGTAACCTGACACGTCTCTGCCACATTCAGGAGTTTTGCGTCACTCCAGTTGCACTCTGGGTTTTAAATAGCATCTCCTAAGAACAGGTCACCATTGTTAGAGCCACTCTACATCTCAGGTGGGAAGAGATGCAGAAGATCTAAAAAGCAATTTGTCTTGGACAAAATATGCAAGCATTTGAGGAGTTGGGGAGGGAAGAGTGGGAGGAGGTCTCAAAGTGAGAGGAGAAGGATGGCGAGGCTAAAAGAGAGGTGTGAGGATGGACCTCTGAGAGGAAGGATCCACCTCCCTCTGCCACTCACCCCTGCTGGATTTCTCAGTGTCCTGGGAGGTGGGGATGAAGGTGCAGATCTGAGCTGACAGAATGGATGAAGAAACATCCCCCACCTTGACAAGCTTGTACTATTTCAATTGTCTTTCTCAGTCAGAACACACTTAAGAAAAGCAAATTATTTCTGGGAGCTGTGTCTTGCCATAAATCTGTTGGCTCTGAAGATCTCCTCTGACCCTCCTGTGCTGGGGTGAGTTGGGGGGAGATATTTATAGGAGACCCTGCAGTGGTTAATTTTATGTGTCCACTCGAGTGGGCCATGGGGAGCCCAGACATTCAGTCTAACTTTGTCCTGGCTGTGTCTGTGAGGCATTTCTACGTGAGGTTAATGTTTGAATCAGTAGGCTGAGTAGCACAGATGGCCCTCCCTAAGGTGAGTGGGCGAGTGGGCCTCACCCTGTCACTTAAAGGCCTGACTAGAACGAAGAGCCTGAGTTAAAGGGAACACTGCCACCTGACTGACTGAGCTAGAGCCTTTGGACTCAGACGGACAGGGCAGCATTCCCTGACTCTTGGGCCTGCCAGCTTTTGGTCTGGAAACTACACCATCAGATTAGCTCTTCTGGGCCCTCAGCTGGCCAGTGGTAGTCCTGGGAACATCTCAGCCTTCGCAATCATGGGAACTAATTCCTTAGAATAAGGCTCTTCATATATGTGTATCCATCCTGCTGGTTCTGATTTCCTGCAGAACCCTGACAAATAAAGTCCTGTGTATTCTTAGAAGCTTTCATCTGGATATTTTCTCTGGTGAGCAGAGGGTGGAGAACACTGATTAAGATCAGGAGCAGTTGGCTCTACTACTTTGGGAAAGAGTTCAGTATTACTTAGCAGGGAGGGAAATGTGCTTACCCTGCAGCCTGTAGTTTTGCTCCTGGGTATACCTTGGAGCTGTATGGTGGAACTGTCTGGATACTAACCTCCTGTGGCTATTTCTATTTAAATTGATTAAAACGTAATATAGCTTCTAATGCAGTCTCTCATAGCCCCAGCCACATTTCCAGGACTTGTTAGTATATTATGATAGGTTAGTACCTCCTGAAAAGCATAAGTTTTTGTAGTCCTGTCATCATAGAAAGTTCCATAGACAGCACTTCTGTAGAGAAATTCTTGCACATGAACATTCTAGAATGTTCTTAGTAGTCTTGTTTGCAATAACAACAACAACAAAAACTGGAGGAGTGGGTATTTGGCACAGTGTTTAAGACATTTTTTGGAGCTTGGGGTGCCTGCATCCCATATCAGAGTACCTGGGTTCTGGTCCTGGCTCTGCTTCTAATTACAGATTCCTGCTAATGCACATCCTGGAAGGCAGCAGGTGATATCGCGAGTCCCTTCCACCCATGTGGGAGACCCAGATAGGGTTCTGGGCTCCTGACTTCAGCCTGCCTCAGCCTTGGCTGTTGGGGAATGAACCAGTGGATGGAAGATTTCTGTCCGTGTGTATCTCTGTCTGCCTTTAAAAGAAAGAAATTTATTTAAAAACTATAAACAATGCAAATGTTTATAAGCAATAGAAAGAACAAATCAGTTATGGTCTAGTCATACCACAGAATACTCTGCAGCAGTGAATAATCAATAAGTAACAGGCATTCATTAATATGAATGGATCCCAAAAACAAAATGTTGAGCAAAAGGCTTATGTTGAGACCCAAATGCACAAAACCAAAAAGCATGATTGTATATGCATGCATTCACATATGGTTGGTAAACTATGAAAAAAGAGACATTAACACAAATTGCTCACATCTGAAGGAATGAGTGAAATAGGAGTGAACGGGACATTCTGGGGCTTCTAAGAGTCAAATACAGTTTATTACTTAAGCAACATGATGGGGGCATAACTGTGTTATTGTATATATGTTTTCTGCCTGCCTTGATGTATAGTTCATGCACATATTTTTTCCCAAATTTTTATTGTGGCAAAATAAACACAAAACCTACTATCTTACCCATTTTCACATGTACAGTTCAATGGTTTCATAGCGTACAGTTCAATTCTTAATTTGTAAAACTATCATCACCAAACATCTCCAGATCCCTTTGTATTTCACAAAACCTTGTACCCATTAAGCATTAACTTCGCGTTCTCCTCTTCCCCCAACCCCTGGCAACCACGGTTCTCTTTTCTGCCTTCATGAATTTGATGACTCTAAGTACCTCATTAAAGTGGAGTCATACAGTCTTTCTGGAGATACACACACTTCTAAAGGGAAAATGCTGAGAAAGCCAGAGGAGTATAAAATATCTATTATCTCCATTTAAATGTCTTAAAGACACACTCAGCTCCATACACCCAAATCCAAACTTGCGATCCCTCCCCCTGCCGTGATAATGAAATACTTAAGACTGAGCCACTTATAAACAATAGACATGTATGTCTCACAATTCTGGAGTCAGGGAAGTCCAAAATCAAGGTGCCAGGCGGATTTGGTGTCTGGTAGCAGCTTGGCCTCAGCTTTCAAGGTGACTTATATCTGAGTACTCCGAGAGGGAAGAAAGCCGTGTCCTGGCATGTGGAAGGGATGGAAGGGTGGGAAAGAGCCCAGCTGCTCTGTTCAAGCCCTATTGTAAGGAGCTGAGCATCTCCTGAAGGCCCCACTTCCTGGTGCAGTTGCACTGGGGTTTAAGTTTCAACCTGAATTTTGGAGGCACACACTCAACCCCCTGCAAACACTCTCCGGGATTTGTTGGTTGTGATAAAGCCTATGAGGTTTTATCCCCCGTTCCTGCCTCTTTTCCAGGCTGTTTGCTTCAGCTGTACTCCATCCCCAGCCCCTCACCCCTGCAAGCCACCACCACAGGCCCCCTTCTCAGTAACCCCCAACCACACCCAGCCTTCTCCTGCCTTGGGAGCCTTTAGGTCCATGCCGTTCCCTCTGCCTGGACCCCCTCCTCGCATTCCAGCTGTCTCCCCTGGTGCTGTGGCCTCAGTGTGTCTCCCCCAAATTCATGTTGATGCCCAATCCCTGAAGCAGCAATATTCGAAGGAGGGGCCTTTGAGAGACAGTTAGGTCATGTGGTTGGAGCCTCATGAACGGGAGTAGTGCCCTTATACAGGGGTCTGAGAGGGCCTACTTCGCCTTCCACCAGGGAGGCTGCAGCTGGAAGCTGTCATGTTGGAGGACTGGGGGTCTTACCAGACACTGAATGTGCCGGTGCCTTGATCTTGGACTTTGTAGCCTGTGAGAAATAAACATGGCTTGTTTATGCTCCCAGTCGAAGGCCCTGTGTTACAGCAGCCCAAACAGACTAAGTGGGACAGCTGGTGAACACCCCTTCAGGGCTCAGCTCCAGGGTTGCTTCTAGCCGGAGGACTCCTTAGCCCTTCCCAAGTCTGTGGAGTCTTCAAACCTTCCTGGCAGGAGGAGGTTATGCTGCTTGGGACACCTGCATCCAATATCAGAATTCCTGGGTTCAGGACCAACGCTGCTCCCCATTCCAGTTTTCTGCTAATGGGCGCCCTGGAGGGGAGCAGGTGATAGCTCAAGTGCTTGGGTCCCTGCCCTCAACATAGGAAACCTGGATTGAGTTTCCAGCTCTCAGCCTCTGCTGTGCCCAGCCCCAGCTGTTACTGGCATTTGGGGAGTGGACCAGTGATTGAGAGCTCTATGGGTCTGTCTGCTTCCCCCCTACTTTGTCTCTCTGCCTTTCGAGCAAATTAATAAATTTGCATAAATTAATTAAAAAGTTTAAATTCATGGCAAATGCATAATATGAAAAAACCGCATATGGATTTAAAATTTTTTTTGCTATAAGGTAGATTTCTTTTAATTCTGTTTTTCCGCAATACTCTTGTTATGGTCTGTCCAGTCCAGTGAACTATCACAGTGATCCTTTCCCTAGGGAGCCCTTTTATCTGTTGGTAAGTCTGAGTTCATGGATGTGGATGTGTGTGCAATATTTGTCTTACCAGACCCTGGCTTTGCTGAGGCCAGAGGCAGAGCTGTAGCTGTCTCCACTCCCTAGCATGTGATCAAACTCAGAGTAGGAGATGAGTGAAGATTTATCAAATAAATGTGTGTGGGCTCATCGCCCCATTTGCCCTGGAGCCAGACTCCTTTCAAGGGCTTCCCTAACGTTGACACGTCTGGGGAGTGGGTGCTGCTGGCTCTCTGATCCTTCGGGGAGCCGGTGGGCCCAGTCTGTACCAATGGACAGGATGACACTGCAGCTTGCAGTGGGAACACCTCACTGAATGTTTCCTGCAGCTGCTGCAATTAGCTAATGACTACAAAGTTGGTCTTAAAATATTACCGACTTATTCTCCAGTTCTGGAAACCAGAAACCTGAAATCAGGTTCACTGGGCCACAGTCAAGGTGTCTGCAGGGCCATACTCCTTCTGGGGACTCCACAGGAGAATCCTTTTCCTCCTCTTTCTTTCTAGCTTCTTGAGCTTTGTTCCTTGCATTCCACGATCCATGACCACTTCCTCCATCTCCGAAGCCAGGGGCGTACAACCTTCAACTTTCTCTCAGCTGAGGTGGTCCTAACTCCTTCTCTGTCGAATCTTCTTCTGCCCTCCTCTCTAAAGGACACCTGTGGTTACATTTAGGGCCCACTTGGATAACCCAGGGTCCTCACCCTGTCCCAAGACCATTAATTTAATCACACCAACAAAGTCCTTTCTGCTGTATAAATTAGCATGTTCCCAAGTTCAGTAGGGCATGGATATCTTTGGGGCCTATTATTCAGTCTGTCACATTAAGGGACCGCAGAATTCATTTCAGGGACAAGTCAAGAGCTGGACTCCCAGTGTGGCAGTGGTGGTGGCAGAGACAGAGAGCCACGGTGGGGCTGAGTGAAGGGGGAGGCAATACACTGTGTGGCACCCCCTCATTGCATCTTAGACTGGCTTTTCATCATCTCCTGAAATCTCCCAAGAAACTAGTGTTTATAAAAGAGAGATCAGAAAACTACAAGTACAATGACCTGGCAAGTAAGGGTTTTTCCAGCCTCCTTGCCTGTTCCTGGAAAATTGCTGACATGAGTGGCAGCAAAGGTTGAGAAGTGCTTGTCTTATCACTTGATGGTTGGAACTGAATCAGCAGTGCTTGGCTGGGCCTCCTTCCTGCACTTTGCTTCAAATAAGAAACTAGCCTCTCTTGATATTTCTAGGACAGGAAGCTCAAAGAACAAAGGGAGGGAATAAAACTGCAAGCATGTTGGCAGATAGGCCTTGGTCTCTTCAGCCTATATATGCTTAGCAGACCGCAGCCACCCCTTTATGACAGTATCTTGATTTACATCTTATGCTTTATTTAACTAGCTGCTATTCATGGAGCGGTCACTTGCATAGATTTTGTTTTTCTCTGGAATTCTCAGACCCCCAGACTCCTAAGGGGACTCAGGTTAGAGTAAATCATCCCAGACACTGTTGGTTGGGTTCTGCCAAAGGGGAGACGCCTGTTTCTGCATGACAGAATGTCCTGGTCTTTGACAAGGCTGCTTTCTGATAAAAAGAACTGTAATTGCCCCAGATTAGATTATGCCTACATTTGAATTCTTGCTCTGCCATTTACATTTTGTGCAACCTTGTACAAATATCATAATGTTTCTGAGCCTCAATTGCCTCATCTGTCAAATGGGTATGCATCTCATACCTCACAGGGTGATTATAGAGAGTAAAAGAGATCAAGCAAATTAAGTGCCTCCAACAACCCAAGTGCTTGTTGGATGTCACTTTCCTTTCCTCAAAGAAGAAATTGAGTTTGGAAATGGATAGATTCAGACAGAAGAGCAGTGGTCAGGTGCTAGCTCTTTGTTTTTAGTAGTAGGCTACCTGTTTATAAGAGGAGGCACAGGAGAAGGGAGGAAAGTGAAGGGTGAGTGAAGGTCTTGTCCACCACAAGATTGTTCATAGGAGAAGAGAAGGCCCTGGGGACCCCTGAGATTTGCCTTGAAATATCTGAAGTGCTGTCACATGGAAGAAGGAGTTTTCTTCTTTAAAAAAATGTTTATTTTCATCTACTTGACAAATAGATAACTTCCATCCACTGCTTCACTTCCCAAATATCTACAACAGCGCTGTGTATATCTGGCTGGGTCCAGTTGAAACCAGGAGCCAGGAACTCCTTCCCAGTCTCTGACATGGGTTGCAGGGGCTCAAGCAATTGAGATACCTTCTGCTGCTTTGCAGGATGCATTAACAGGAAGCCAGATCTGAAGTGGAGTAGCCAGGACTTGAACTAGCACTCTGATATTGGATGTGGGAGTCCCAACTAGTGGCTTAACCTATTGTACCACAACACTTACCCTGGGAATGTGTTCCTTGTGTTCCTTTTTTTTTTTAAGCCTTGAGGTGTAACACCCCTTGTCTTTTTTTAAATATTTATTTATTTATTTGAAAAGTTACAGAGAGCCAGAGAGAGAGAGAGAGATCCACTGGTTCACTCTGCAATGGCCAGAGCTGCACCAATCCAAAGCCAGGAGCTTCTTCCTGGTCTCCCACTTGGGTGCAGGGGCCCAAGGACTTGGGCCATCTTCTTCTGCTTTCCTGGGTGCATTAGCGGGAGCTGGATTGGAAGTGGAACAGCCGGGTCTTGAACCAGCACCCATATGGGATGCTGGCACTGCAGGCTGCTGCTTTACCCACTATGCCATAGCACCAGCCCCAAGTTTGTTCTTTTCATGTGGAACCAGAATCAACGCACAGACATTATGACGGATCAGGTTACTATCTCAGTATAAAAGGGGCCTTTCCAAGCAAGTAGCACTGTAAAACAGTTGGAATCTTGGGAAGTAATGAGTTTCCATACATTGGGGGCAGGAGGGGGGGAGGTGTTCAAGAATTTATCTCCTTCCTTCCTTCTGCAAGCTTGTGTTATACATTCCATGTGCCAGAGCCTGGTATCTACTGATGAACAGGACAGATGAGGACTCTGCCCTACTGGAATGTGGTGTCTGGGAGGGAGGGTTAAAACCAGAGGGCTCCCTGCTGGCAGAGCGAAGCATCAGGTGGCGACAGGGTGGGACGGAGGGTGAGAGGCGAGAGTGGGTTCTTAAGGTCATCATCATTGTTGAGCACGTCATGTGCCAGCACCGTGATGAGCGTTCTATTTCGTTCCCTCCTCTGTCTTCATAGCACCTGGATACTGTTAGGAGCCACATTGGCAGATAAGGAGACTCTACATTGGAGATAGGGTCTGCACATTTCCAGAGGGCTTCCCTTCTTGGGGTCTTCTCCGCTCCCAGGCTTCTGTCTTAAGCACTAGATGGGAAAGTGGGATACTTCACTCATTTCTGTAACAACAGAATAAAACGATGCTCGATTCTCCTCCCACACATCATTTGAGGAGTATGGAGGATTACGGATCACAGAAAAGGGTCACATTGAGCTCTTCACAGAAAACAACTTAAAATTCATCACCAGTGCTAATCACTGCCTCCAGGTCCACTGCCCTCCTTAGAGATCTGGCCCCAGACACAGCCCTGCAAAGACCTCAGTTTTTTTTTTTTTTAATTGAAAAAAAGAAACTGCTTCTGGAAAGGGCATTGGAGTATCAGTATGGCTGTATCCAGAAAATAGGAAATCTATATTTGGAGCTGATGTTTGGCCCAGCAGTTGAAACACAAATTTTGATGCCCCCATCCCATATCCAAGTGCCTGAATTTTTTTTTTTTTTTTGATTATTTATTTGAAAGGGTTACAGAGAGAAGGAGAGGCAGAGAGAGGGAGGGGGTGGGGGGAGGGCTTCCATCCACTGGTTCACTCTCCAATTGGCTACAACAGCCAGAGCTGTGCCAATCCGAAGCCAGGAGCCAGGAGCTTCTTCTGGGTTCCCGATGTGGGTGTGGGGGCTCAAGGACTTAGGTCATCTTCTACTGCCTTCCCAGGCCATAGCAGAGAGCTGGTTTGGAAATGGAGCAGGCGGGTCTTGAACCGATGCCCATATGGGATGCCTGCACTGCAGGTGGCGGCTTTACCTGCTATGCCACAGCGCTGGCCCCAAGTGCCTGAATTTAAGCCGTGGCTCTGGTTCCTGACTTCAGCTTCCTGCCACTGCAGACCCTGAGAAGCGGCAGGTGATGGCTCAAGAGGCTCTGTCCCTGCTGCCCATCTGGGAGACCTGGATTGAGTTCCAGGTTCCTGGCTTCGATCTGGCCTTGCCTAGCCATGGACACTGTGGGCCTTTAGGTAGTGGACCAGAGAGATGAGGATTCTCTGTCTCTCTGCCTCTCAAAAATAAATAAATAATCTACATCTGACATTCCTGGTTGACAAGGCCTTTTTCACTTCCGCATACCATGAGGCAGTGGGTTCATTTTTCTTGGCCTTTTCCATACAGAGAGCGCAGTCTCACTGCCCCACCCCCAACCCCTCCCCTGCTCTCCTTATCTCAACTCTCCCATTCCAAATAAGAAAGCCTCCTCTCCTGCCTCATGCAGCGCACTTTTACCCTCTCCTAAGAGGCAACAGCACCAAAAAATGCTTGGGCTCTTAGGGACACCGTCCCAAGTATTCATCAAGATTCTATTCTGAGCAAATGCTGTTTTTCTTCCCAAGATGAATTTATGTACCAGCTGCTAAGATAATAGCGTTTCCTTACATTTTCTTACACCTTAACTGTCTTGAGTGAGTATTCCTTCTAGTCCATACTGGAACATTCTATGGAAAACTTAGTTCTGCTGAGAAATTTATTTCCCAGAATTCCTTTCCTTTCCTTTCCAGGGTAAAAGTGGCCAGCAGAGGACCACCTAGATTTGTGGTGCAGAAGGGGCTATGGTTTGAATGTCCCCTTCAAATTTAATTGCCATTGTTGACATTTAATTGCAATTGTCACAGTATGAAGAGGTGGGAACTGTGAGTGATGTTTAAGTAGTGAGGGTCCCACCCTCATGGCTGGACTGATGTTATCATGGAGAGCGGGTGCCTTGTTCCAGGCGTGGGTTTGTCTGTTCTCATTCTGCCCTTCCACGTATGCCTCCTGCGATGTTAGGATGCAGCAAGAAGGTCCTTACCAGATGCCATCACCTTTAATATTCTGGAATTCCCAGCCCCGTGAACCAGGAGCCAGTCAACCTCTCTTCATTATAAATTTCCTGATCTGTGGAAGCACAAAATGGAATGAGACAGGAAGGGAGCAACATTGATTCTCTTTAGAGACAGGGCAAGTTAGAAGCAGAGGTAATCAGACGGAGAGAGAGCTTGCCTGCCGCTTGTCTTCACTCTCCTCCACCTCCCATTCGGCTTGTCTTCCTCTCCAGCAGCAGCCCCAGCTCCTCTACACACTAGGCAGACCAGGACGAGCCTCCCAGAGACACCCCTCCACCATCTGCTCCTCCTCTGCAGCCATCTTGCCCACTATGCACGCCTGACTCTGAGACAGACTGGATGGTGATCCCTGTGGTCCTCCCCTCTTCTCCTAGCACCTCACCTCCCCTGGCCTTCCATGACTGTGGAAGGTCTGATTCATACAGCTCCTCCCTCACCCATCACTCATGGCAATTTGTCTGCCACGGTCAGGCCCCAGCTAATGCACATCAAGAGCCTTGGCAGAAGCAGTCAGAGGCTGGAGGCTCTGGAACTTGTCCATCCTGCACCAGGCAGGAAAATCCCTCAGACCTCTGGTTCTCAGCCTTTTTTTTTTTTTTTTAAAGATTTGTTTGTTTGTTTATTTATTTGAAATAACAGAGAGGGAAAGAGAGGAGAGAGATCTCTTCCACCTGCTGGTTCACTCCCCCAAAAGATGCTTGCAACAGCCAGGGTTGGGCCACACTAGTCAGAGACCAGGGACTCCATGTGGATGTCAGGGGCCCAAGCACTTGGACCATCATCCACTGGCTTTCCAGGCCATTATCAGGGAGCTGAAGCAGAAGCAGAACAGCTGGGACTCAAGCCTATGCTCTGCTCTGAGATGCCGGCATCACAGGCCACAGCTGGCGCCTGGTTCTCAGCCTTGACTACACACTGGAATCAGTCTCCATCAGGCCTGGGTCTCAATCTCACAGTCTCACACTGGATGCTTCAACATCAGAACCACACGGACATCCCTTCACCTCTTCTCTGGGTGAAGTAGAAGAACCCTGGTATGTGTCAACCTCTTAGAGATGATTTATCTTCTTAGTCCCCACGACAGTCCTCCTTGATGAGAATTGGCTGTACATAGAGGTACAAAGCCTGCACTCTGTTGGTTTGCCTTCTTGCACAGCCTTGTTGTAGGCACCTCACTCTCCAGCAGCATAGGATCGTGATGGGAATGAGAACAACATGCATGTTTGTGACCTCCTGCGGCGTATGAGAATTTCAACACCATCTGTTGCCTTCATCATCACATCCGCCATCAAAATCCATTGATTATGGCTTTGATTGAACCTGTAGCTGTATTTATCAAGAAACGTGCAATTAGAAGCTTTCTAACAGCTTATGGCCCGAAGCAGAATTTATCACCATTCAGCAGTGATTGCCTTCCATTTGTTCCATTGCCCACTTGTTTTTACCCTGTAAAAAACCTACCGTTCGTTTCCTTTTTCATTTTTTTTACAAAAATAAAGTAAGCAAACCTAGAGCAGGAGACTGGATTTCTGAGCTCCTTCCCTGAGCAGCAGAAGGGTCTTAGGATTCGAGTGTAATCCTGAGGAAGATGGCATCTGGAGCCAGCTGGGGCAACTCTCTTCCTGACTGCCTGAATGAATTTGAAGTCTCGGGCTCCGCTTCATAAAGCTGGTGTGATAACAATTCACAAATCAGAGATTGCAGTGAGGATTCAATGAAGTAATGTGAGTCCAGAGCTTACTAAAGAGCCCAGGCTTTTGTTAAGGACCTCCTGTATACTAGCGTGAGAATTTGGAGTAATTTTTCCTGTAACCTGTGAAAGAGTTTTGGAGCTACAGTTTGACCCAAGATTACAACTACCCACTTACGTAATGAGTTCTAAATTTTCCCTTTGAAAGCAGCTCTTTAGACAATGCTGGACTAAGCTGACTTTGGGACTTGATTCGAGGGTTCCCCAGATGGAGCAGAGTGACTGCTAGGAATCATTAAAAGGCTCTTAGCTTATGACCCAGCACCCTGTCTGCTCTTGAAGATGGTGATTACTCGCTGCATCTCCATTTCTTCAGGTACTCAGGCTGCTGGTTACACCCCTTAGAAGTGACCTTGAGCTGTTCCAGAGGAAACGCTGTGTGATCCCAGAGCCGAGTTCTGCTTCAGCAGAGGATGGGCGCTGGTGATTTGACTCAGGGACTCGTGCCCAGGCTGTCGGTAACCACCTGGAAGAGTCAGCACTCTGGCCATCTGTTGTCTGCCATCATTCTGCTTGGTTTCCCTGTGGTCACATTTTGAGCCGAGTTGAGAAATGTCTAGCTCTCCTTAGCCTGATGCCTTGACACAATTCATCAGAAATAATGCGTGGTCAAGGGGTTGGTGTTGTAGTTCCTGCAGACAGGAACCTGGGTGGAGATCTTGACTGTGTGACCTTATATCAGTCAGTTGATTCAGTTTATCCCAAAATAAGCTATGCTTTGGGGTAATGTATTAATTAGGAATTAATTTTCATGTCTTTTAGGAAAAATATTAGTTTTTCCTGTGAGAAAGTGAATCAGCATAAAATAAAAATATTAAATAAATAATAGGGCATGAGACATGGAAGCTGTTGCCATGGTGATATACAAATGATTGCTGCTTAGGAAACACTGACTTAGCTGCCCTGAGCCAGCCCATGTAGATATCATCTCTGTGGTTGGTAGGAGGTGCTCAAGCCCAGCAAGAAACTACATTTGAGTAGTTAGGGTCATGTGCTTTAGCCTGTGCAGAGTCTGTTCCCAGCAGAGACACTTACGAGCTGCGTGATCTTGGGCAAGTTACTTAAGTTCCCTGTGATCTGTGTGGTGTTTTCTGACATCAAATCGATTGGGTTGTGTTTTGTTTCTGACACCAAAGATCTGTTATTTTTCTACACCCATTTTCTGACTCTTGGACACCAACAGTTCAGTCAGTTCTGACACTGTTTGCCAAGGGTTGGTGTCAAATTCCACAATTTAAATTTCTACATCAGGGCAGACACTGTGGCAAAGAAGATTAAGCCTCCACCTGCAGTGCCAACATTCCATATGGGTGCTGCTCTACTTCCAATCCAGATCCCTGCTAATGCGCCAGGGAGAGCAGCAGCAGATGACCCAAGTACTTGGGCCCCTGTGCCCACAGAGGAGACCCGGAGGAAGCTCCTGGCTTCTGGCTTTGGCCTGGCCCGGCCTCAGCCATTGCAGCTGTTTGGGGAGTGAAACAGTGGATGGAAAATCTCTCTCTCTCTCCTCTCTCTCTCTCTCTCTCTCTCTCTCTCTCTCTCTGCCATTGCAGCTGTTTGGGGAGTGAAACAGTGGATGGAAAATCTCTCTATCCTTCTCTCTCTGTCTCTTTCTCTCTCTCTCCTTCTCTCTCTGTCTCCTTCTCTCTCTGTATCTCTGCCTTTAAAATAAATAAATAGCTTTGTCCTATAAGACTGTCCGTGTTTCACTTGCAAGTCTAAGGTCACCCATGCTTCTGCCCAGCAACCAGGAGTTTGGAGGCTTCCATGACATCCCCCTGTCCCCCCAGTGTTTGCTATTCTGCTAGAATGACTCAGAGAACTCTTAAAAGTACTTTACTTATGTTTCCTGGTTTATAACGAAGGATACACCTTGGGAACATCCAAATGGAAGAGATTCATAGGATGATATGGGAGAAGGGTGCTGTGCAAAGCTTCCCTGCCCTCCCCAGGTGTACCACCTGAAGTCCTCCGAATTTCATCATTTGAAAGGCTTTGTACCTTGGAATGTGCATTTGCTGTAATGGTTAAGACATCACTTGGGATACCCAAATCCTATATCAAGGTGCCTGGGTTTGGGTCCCAGCTCTGCTCCTGATTTCAGTTTCCTGCTAATGCATACTCTAGGAGGCAGCAGGTGACAGGTCAAGCACTTGGGAAGCTGACATCCACGGGGAAGGCTTGGATTGAGTTCCTGGCTCCTGGCTTTAGACCGACTCACCTCTGGCTGTTGTAGGTGTTTAAGAAGTAAACCAGTGGACTGAAGTGCTATCTCTGTATGTCTCTCTCTCTCTCTCTGTCTCCCCCTCTTCCCCCCTCCCCCACCTCTTAAATAAAATAAGTAGATAAGTAAAAAAATGTTTTAAAAACAGGGTTTATAACTCAGTTGCCAACCCTCCACCCTCCCCAGATGCCAGTGGGTGGCCTGAAATATCCTTCGCTCTGATCATTGGTCTGGTCTCTCTGGAGACCAACCCCCAACAAGAAGCTATTTAGGGCCCCTCAGTAAATCTCTGCATTATAATAAACTCAGGTATGATCAAAGAGGACTTGCTATAAGTAACAAATAACACCCCTATCACTCAGGAAATCCCAGGGCTCTCAGAACCTCTGTGCCAGGAGCTGAGGAATAAAGACCAAATAAATATCTACTCCATTATACCACACTTAGGTTCCTAGAAGGAATGACCTTACAGGGAATTTTTTGAGACGAGTAGATGAGATAAGATACCTAAAATGTTATTATAGTAGCTGGCCATAAAATAACCGTTAAATAAATGTTTGCCAGCATGGTGCTGCTGCTGCTGCTATGTGGAAAATTGCCAAATACAGAGTAGGCATTAAAAGAATTTCAATTGAATGTGTTCCTAAGAAGCCAGAAAATAATTTCTATTATGTATTTTCTGTAAAAAAATAACTAAATATTGGAAACAAGGAAGGAGGGTAGAGTAAGCATGTCCTTTCCATGTCATATTCGGCATTGCTGAAAGGCCTACCTGGGGGTTCTTGTTATCTAGGAGCAGAAACATGTATTTGATCAGGGCCACAGCATGATGGGATTACACATTAGCTTACAGATCCCTGTCCAGTGGAAAAGATAACTCTAAAAGTTATGGTTATGGCATAGAATGTTAACCAGCTGTGTGTCTAACCTGGTGGTCTAATTCTATGCTTCTTATTTAAAAAAATGCCTATGAGTTCAGTTCTTTAAATGCTGTTGGAATTGTCACCAGCAGTGGCCAGCGTGCCTCAATTCTTTTTCACCAACAGAGAGGTGAAAGGAGGGGTAGTAAAGCAAAGTTTATTAAAGTCTGTTCTAAGGGAGGGATGGACCATTTGAAAGGAAATGCATCTGCCTTTCTTCCTGGTTTGGGGCTTTTTATCCCTGAAGTTTAAGGGTGCTGACGGTACTCTGACTGTGATGCTCTTGATTGGTGTTCATGATTGACAGCTGGGGGTTGCATCCTTTAGGCTATCTGAGCATGAGTCTATAGACTTTTCTGGTTTGAATGAGCTCCCATTTTATCAGGATACTTGACCTGAGGTTAAACTGCAAAGTGAGCAGTCTTGGCTGGGTCCCTGTGCAGAGCAACATCTTTGGTTTCACCCCTACAGAAGGGACTTACGGCCCTCCCCTGTCTCTCATGTCTAATTATCTGCCTGACATAATGACTTTTACCATCTCTCTGGCTCTCTCATTCATGGGTTCAGTAGATTTTTGACAAATTTTGTATTTGTCAGCTTTTTTTTAAAACTACAACAAAATATCTGAGATAAGCTACTTATGAAGGAGAGAGAAATTTAGCGAGCTCATGTTTTTGGAGGTTCAAGTCCAAGACTGAATGGCCCCATTGGATGGTGGTGCTGGAGTGTGTATGGAGGCTCACATGGCAAGCCAGGAAGCAGAGCAAGAGGCTGGACCCATCTCATGCTTTTTTAACAACCCTCTTGTGAGAACTAAGGACCTCCCATTGGGCCCACTTCCTAAGCATCATAATTGGATTATGTTTCCACCCTCTTAGTACTGTTAACATGAGTTTGGGATCTAAATGTGTGCATGAATTTGATGGCCAAATCATATTCAAACCATAGCAAGTATTCATTCCATATTTATATGGGTCACATTTTTTAGATTTTACAAATATACTTGAGTAGGATCACCATAACCCCAAGTCCCAGAGAGTCCTGTGTGCCCATATTTGGTTCACTGAGCATTCACAGAGCATTGTCTGTGTGCATGCACAATGCTGGGCACTGCAGGGAGGAGAAAAAATGGGTTGGACTGATCTCTCTAGTCAAGGATTCCATGATTTCTGGTGGACACATAGGAAGTAGAGAAACCACTTACTACACTTTGAGAAAGAGAACAGCAGCCCTCGGTAGCCAGGAGCAGGGTTGGTGCTCATGGCTTGGAGCTCATAGCTTGGCCAAGTTGCTCTCTCCTGTTGAAAGGAAATGAATCTGTGGATTGGCAACACCAGACAAGGTCATTCCAAGACTGTGATAGAATAAGACAAAAATAAGACTACTCCACAATTGTGTCTGAAAGCACATAAAGACATGAACATTGTCCAGACCACAAAAGTCACCAAACATTCACATATTCTGCCTCCTATAAGTGGCTAACTGCTTCTCTATCAACCATAGTCTCACCTCATTCTGTTTTTCCCAATTTTTAGAAAATCATGATGAAGACAGCCTATCAGAGAATGACTCCCCTTTCTGACAACATTCAATCCATAGTAAATGCCCACTTATTTTCAGCTGTCCCTAAAAAGCACCTAACACAAGCCCACATCTGACGTTAAGTCCTTTCTATCACCCTCTTACTCATCCAGAACTAGTTGAGGGGCAAGCTAGCCAGGGACCATCCCATAGAAGGTGCTACAGATTCACTAGGTGACGTAAGATGGAGACAGTTGTCCCCATTAGGACTTCCTTTGGAGAGAGTACTTGATGTGATTGGCAGAAATACTTGGGAGAGAGCTTGTTTGGTTAGGGTTCCTAACTGCAAGCAACAGAAATCAACTCTGACTGACTCAAGCAGAAAAGGACTCTAGTAGAAGGCTATCAGTGGGAGTGGGACAGGAGAGGGTTGGTAGCAAGCAGCAAGGCTGAGGGGACAGGCTTGGAAAAATGGGTAGGGATTGAGAGGGCCCCAGAGACTGGCCATAGGACCAACCTGTCTGAGGTTGACACTGCCACCATGCTGGACCCTGCAAGTATGGCCCCACTTCTAGCTTTAAATCTCTGTCATTTAATAGGTGACCTGCTGGTGAGCTAAGCCTAGGGAAGGGGGAGGGTGGTCCTTTTTTAACTTTTCTAATAACTGACACAGTGAATAATTTCCCCGAAATTGAGGTTTGAAAGTTGAGCAACCAAAAACTCCAACTTTTATCCATTAGAGGAGTGAAACCCCTGTCTCCAAAAGACCACATGTTAAGGGTAATAGATGGTCTCAACAACCTTCTAAGTAAGGCTGTCTGCCGGGCTTTGGTTTTCTTGAAGAGGGTTATGCTGAATTGGTATCAGAGCTGAATTGCTTGGAACAACAGTAAAGAAGGGGCTGGCACTGTGGACAGTAGATTAAGATGCCACCTGCAACACCAGCATCACATATCAGAGCTCTGGTTCTAGTTATTCCAGTCCCAATCCAGCATCCTGTTAATGTGCCTAGGAAGGCAGCTGAAGATGGCCCAAGTGTTTGGGACCCTACCACCTTGTCAGAGATCTAGATGGAGTTCCTGGCTCCTGGCTGCAGCCTGGCCCACACCCCAGCTGTTGCAGCCATTTGGGAAGTGAATTAGAGGACAAAACATTTTTCTCTGTTTCTCCCTCTCTATCACTGTGCCTTTCAAATAAATTAAATTAAATCTTTTTTAAGACCAGTAAAGGAGAGGATCCTTGCTGTCTTCATGTGAGCATCTGAGCCAGACTCGTCAGGTTAGCATCCTGGCGGCACCACTAAACTCTCGGAGTGACTCTGGGTGACCACTCATCCCCTCTGAGCTGCAGGATCTTCCTCTGTAAAAGAGAAGATCACAGAGTCCCAACGTCGGTAGGTTGCTGCAGGGCGGGCGTGTGGTGCAGTGGTTAAGACCCTGCTTGAGATGCCCATGTCTCATTTCACAGTAACTGGGTTTGAGTCCCAGCTCTGCTCTCCGTTCTAGCTTCCTGCTAATGCGCACCCTGGGAGGCAACAGGTGATGGCTCAAGTGGTTGGTCCCTGCCACCCATCACATAGGAGACCTGGCAGCCTCAGCTGCCAAGCTGTCATGGGCATTTGAGAAGAGAACCAATTTTAGAAAATTCTCTCTCTCTCTCTCCCTCTCTCTCTCTCCCTCTCCCTCTGCCATTCAAATAAATAAAATACATGTAAAAATATTTTTAGGTTGATGGAAAACGGAGTTAATATTTTTAAAAGATTAACTGTGATAACCCATATACAGCACTCCATGTGCCTAAAGCTCTTTGTGTGTATGGTGGTAAAATCTAAGTAAAGAGGAGCTGAAATCATCACCACTTTTGCCACTGGAATCATTTCCCCCACACAGCACTCAGCTTCCTCTTCTAAATACATCTTGAATACTTCCCCAGAGAACGTTGAAGACCCACCCCCAAACTTGCCCACTTGTTGATTCCACCCAGTAATGTGAAATTTTCCACAATCTTGCAAGTTCCAGTAGCTGGAAATCTGTTATAGTGGGAGTGTTTACACCACAGAAATTGGCAACTGACACAAACCAGTGTCCCTCCCTGACTCCCGGGCAGTTGTTAAACATTTGCCAGCACCCTGATAATTCCAGCCCTAATCTGCTCGGAGGCAGGGCCTCCTACAGAGGATGCTTGCTGTTCATCAGTGGTTACCAAGCCCCAGGATCCTGCTTCCATACACTGAGGACACCCATCACTAATGTTGAATAAACATGAAACTGACTGAAACATTCATTTACTTAGCATCAAAAGCTTGTCTGCTTCTGCTGGCACAGTGAACCCCATGGGAATTGTGGGTGGTGATTGTATATGGCTGATGACTTCACAGGAGGATGCTCTGTGCTTTGATAGGAGTGGGGCTCCAAGGAGACCACGGTCAGTGTCGCTCAATGTATTGCTAAACAGGATGGACAGAGGCCAAAGAGTGTTTCTTAGATGTTTTTCCCCTCCAGTCCTTCCGTGCTCTGTTGAAAGGAATGACAGCATTACAACTCTGAGCGATCTGGTCACAAGGAGGAATCAGGAGATTTATCTTAAAGCTGCCTCTTTGGTAGCAGGCCCATGGCTTTTACTGAGATTTATGTACTATAAATCAAGAAGAATAGCTTGGTTTCCTACCAAAGTTTTTACTTATCCTTTACAAAAAATTGGGAGAAATATCTATTGACCATATCAAAAAAAAAAAAAAAGAAATTGAAGTCTTTTTGTAAGAAAATTTATTTATTTATTTGAAGGGCACAAAGACAGAAAGAGATCTTCCATCTGCTGGTTCACTGCCCAAATAGTCACAATGGCCAAGCCAGAAGCCTGGAACTCCATCTGAGTCTTCTGTGTGGGTGGCAGGGGTCTGAACACTTGGGCCATCTTCCACTGCTCTCCTAGGCACATTAGCAGGGATTTGGATCTAAAGCACAATGGCTAAAACTCAAACTGGCATTCCAATATGGGATGCCATCATTGCATTGCAAGCTTTGGCTTATCCCACTGTGCCACAACGCCAGCCCCAAAGTGGGATAAGAAAACTGCCCTCAAGAAAACTCACACCTTGGAATCGTCACTTGTTCAAAGTATTTTCAATGGCTTAGGGATGGGACAAAGTAAGGGGGACCTGGGACTCAGAGTGACAATCTGTTGTACACTGCTATCACATGTAAGTAGCCTGGAATAGTAGCATTTGTCAGAGCTCTGGAGTCGAACCGTCGTCTTGTAAATCTTGCCAGCTATGTGATCTTCAGCAAATTCCTTAACCTCTATGAGCCTCCTATAGAGTAGAGAAGGAAAATCCCTACCCTCTAGATGGTGAGGATCCAATGAGGCAGTGCTTGCCCCAGGGCCAGAGTAGCAGTGAAGTGTCAGATCACTGCCTGCCTTTGTTGCTATCAGCATAGAGCAGGGATGGATTGGGCGTGGGGAGGGAAGGTTTGCGAGAGATGACACAGTGCTGGCAGGTGACAGAGGATGGAAGGCACAGGAGGGCCCAAGTGCTGAGAGAGCTCAGAATAGAAACAGTATTGATAGCAGAATGCAAAGCAGTGTTGCTCGAATTACGGGTGTTTAATTGGATTTCTCCAGGGGTGACTCACTGCCTTTGATAGATGCCACTGCCCTTGTGGAGGCTTTCTCATGGGATTTGAAAATTTTCCACCTGTACTTGCAGTCTTTTAGGCCTTGTTTCAGTAAAAAGCAGGACTGTGTGTACTCCTCTGAGCCTGCCTGCCAGCTTGCCTGCCTGCCTTTGTCACGTATTTACCACGATGCGCCAGGGATAGGGCAGTGTGCTAGAACCATGGAGAACCAGAGTCCCTTAAAGGGAGCACAGATGCCTCAGTGCTGATCAGTGGGATGACAAGGTGGTGATGAGGGAGGGTCTGGGGCAGGGGCAAAGAGGACCTGATGCAGTCTGGGAGCAGCAGGAAGCTTCCAGAAGGAGACACAATGGCATCCTGAAGGCTGCTTAGGAAGTAGGCTTGGGGGAGGAGTTGAGCAAAGCCTTGAAGGATACGGGATCAGGATTAACAGAGGCATGCAGATAGGTTGCTGGCCTAGAAAGGGGCAGAAGAGACAAGAGCCCAGAGGGGCTCCTGTGGGACTCTGGTGCCTGAGATGGACCAGATTGCCTCCAAAGAAAGGGGTGGCCCATAGCAATAAGAATTTAAGGAAAAAACCAAACCGCTTTAAAAGTCATCCAGTGAATAGATGTTTATCGTAAAACCAAAAATTGAAAATAAGAAGCAGCAAATGAAAGACATAAAAATTCCTCCAGAATTACCATTGTAACATTTTGTGTAGAGTCTTCCTTTTTCTACACATATATAGTTTGCAGAATTGGATCATAATATTTCCTAACCAGTTATTTTTACATGGTTTGTTCTCTTTGACCAATAGCATCTCTTCTAAGCAGCATCTTAGGTGCCGTGTGGAATTCTGTTAGGAATGAGTACCATCATTTGTTTAAGCAGCCTTGTTGGACTGCTGTCGTCAGCGAAGCTGTCTGCATATGATCATGGCTGAATCTTTATGTGCTCATAATTATCTCCTTAGCATAGCATCTGCATGCAGCATTGATGGACTCAAGGGTTTAAATGTTTGCGAGGCCCTGATGTCTATACTGTCACAGTGTCCTCAGTTTCCAGCTGCCATCACTCCATTGGACATTGTGCTCAGTCCTTTTTGATGCCTTTCTTTGTTGTCTTCTCAGATTCTCACCTACTTGGAAGATCAACACAGGGCCCTCCAGCTAGAGTGGAGGAAACACTGCTATTATTCCAATACTCCACCTGCTGGAGGCTTCCTCCCCCAGCACCAAACAGGCCCTGTGGGTTAAGAACTGCTTAGAAAATGAGGCTGAGTGGTGTGCCGGCTGAGCGCACCAGCTGTGGCGGCCATTGGAGGGTGAACCAACGGCAAAGGAAGACCTTTCTCTCTGTCTCTCTCTCACTATCCACTCTGTCAAAAAATAAAATTAAAAAAAAAAAGAAAATGAGGCTGATATGGAAAATCTAGCCTCCCTCCTCTGTCTCTGTTTTCTGCTGCTCTAACAGAATACTACAGACTAGATAATTTATTTTTAAAAAAAAGAATAAAAACAAATACACTTATTTATTATTTATTTGAAAGACAGAGAGACAGAGGAAGACAAAGCTCCCATCCACTCCCCAAATGAATACAATAGCTGGGACTGGACCAGGCTGAAACCAGGAGCTCTAAATTCAATCCAGATCTTCTACACGAGTGGCAGGGACCGCATCACTTGAGCCGTCACCTGCTGTCTCCCAGGGTGCACATTAGCAGGAAGCTAGAATCGGAAGCGGAGTTAGAACTTGAACTCAGGCAGTGATGTGGATGGGATATGGGTGTTCCAAGCAGAGGCTCAAAAGATCAGCCAAACACTCACCATGGAAATTTATTTCTCACAGTTCTGAAGGTTGGGAAGTCCAAGAGCACAGTGCCAGACTGTGGCAAGGGACTCTGTGCTGTGACATAACATGGCGAAGACAGATGAGCACACACAAGACAGAAAACCTGCACCCACTCGTCCTCTCCTCAGGAACGCACTCCCATTAACCACCCCACTCCTGTGATAACTAACCTATTTCCATGATAACCAACCCATTCCTGTGATAACTAACCAACACTGGTGATAACTAACCCACACTGGTAATAACTATCCCATGCCGGGGTGATAGCCTTACTCCATTCGTGAGAGCAGAGCCTTCGTGACCTAGCCACTTCTTAAGGGTCCTCCTCCCTTGCCATTGCACTGGCAATTAGACTTCAACTTGAGTTCCAGAGGGCACAAGCAATAGCACTCTTCTTGAAGCACCACCAGATAGAACACAAGACATCCAGTTAAGTCTGAATAAATTTGAATTTCAAGTAAGCAACAAATAAATTTTAGTATAAACATATCCCAAATATTGCATGAAACAGTTAACACTGAAAATCATCATGTATCTGAAGTGCAAATGTAACTGTGGGCTCCATATTTTTGTTTGCTAGATCAAGCAGCCCTATCCCCATAGTGGCTCACCTGAGCAACTGTACATGAGCTACATTTTCTCAAGGGACCCCTCAAGGCTGCTCAGTCATGTCTTTTCAGTGTCTGTCGAGTTGTCCCTTGTATAGTTGGAAAAATATATATGTGCAACCATTGCCCTGTTATTGGACATTCTTATTGTTTCCTCTTCTTTCTTCTTTTCTCTCTTCTGTTGGGAGCTTAATATTTTGTCCTTATCTTTAGTTATTTCTGGGCCAGCTCAGCCATGTGCCTTAGGGCTAGGGTTAGAAACATTCATGGCCAAAGAAAACCCCAGTTCCCTTCATGACTCCCCAAGCCATCCACCATGTTGGCAAGCATCTGGGAGAAGGTGGTAGAAAAGAAGAATGAAATCACACAACTTGGAGTCTGCTTGGGCAGAGTCAAGGATCTGTAGAAGGACAGATGCTAACGTAGAATCTGCCAGATTGCACTGGTGAGCACTCGCAGGAAATCAGTTGGCAAACCTTCCATGCACCGGGCACGGCCCAATTCCCCACTGGAGGCCTGAGAGGGAAACAGGGAATCGGGGGGAATCGAGCCCCAGGCAAAGCTGCTGGCTGGATGAGCGCACTGCTGTCTCGCCAAGCGGCCTTGGGAGCTGGTGGTGTTCTTGTGTCCTGTGGACGTGAAAATTGAGTCCAGAGCCCTGGCACCCAGTAGGCTCTCAGGAGCTGTTTTCTGGATGAATCAGTGAGTTGGTGAGCAGCATCCCCCTCTCTGGACACTGCAGGGCCGGAGCGCTCCTAGCTCAGCAGTGTGGCTTGTCTGTGTCCTTTCTGAAGATCAGTGCTAGCAACATTTTCCTATCAAGAGCAGCTGGTGAATATCTTAGGCTTTTGCAGTCCACTCTGCTATTGACGTGTGAAAGCAGCTGCAGACAATGGGAAAATGAATGGCTGTGAGTTTGTTGCAATTAAAATGTTACTCATAAACACTGAAATTTGAATTCCCTGTCATTCTCATGTGGTAGGAAATGGTACTTTAAAAAAAATTTTTTTTCCACAACTATTTAAAAGTTAACCATTAGAGCTCATGGGTTGCACCAAAATGGGCAGTGGGCCAGATTTGGACCATGGCCTGTAGTATGCTCGCCATGATTTATGAGCAAACATGTCTTCCAGGAAAGTCCTTGGAGTGCCTTCCACAGAAAGTTCATAGTTCTTTCCTGGGTGTGTATATACTGATCACCATGGTTTCCAAACTGGCTTTCATAGACACTGCCATGCCGTGCTCTCACTCTAGAACCTAACATGGCTCCCATATTAAAGTCCTTCAGATATCACTGACGTGTCTTAGTTGGGTGGACCCTTCACTGTCACATACCCAAGGGCTCCACACCATTGAAAACATTTGTCTGAGCTGCCCTTTCTCTGAGTGCCTGATATCCTCTCTGAACCTCCAGGTTGTGTCCCTCCCGTCAGTCAGTCTGAGAAACCGTCCCTTTAGTCTTCCCACCTAAGTCTTCCCTGAATTCCAACTAGCAATGGGCGTTCACATTGCCAGGTGGGCGCTCTGAGATGGGACTGCCTGGGTTCAGGTTCCAGTCACTTCCTCTGTGATCCTGAGCAATTCACTGCTCTGACGCATGACGATAACTGTCCTTCCCTCGTGGGGCGCATGCTGGAGTCCCTGAGATGATGGCCCAGATGCTGGCACTGGTAATACTTCTGTCTGTTGGATGTTTTGTAGTGGAGACCCATGTACATAATATTTATGTAATTTATGCAATTCTAAAAAGACCAGGATTTGGTTCCCAGCTCCAGCTCCTGATTCCAGCTTCCTGCCAGTGCAGACCTTGGGAAACGGTAGTGATAATTCAAGTAATTGGGTTCCTGCCGCCCATGTGGGAGACCAGGATTGAGTTCCCAGCTCCTGGCTCCCAGCTTCAGTCCCAGCCCAGAAGCTATTCCAAGCATTTGGAGAATGAACCAGTGCACAGGAGTCACCCCCCCCCTCTGCTTCTCAAATAAAATTAAAAATGCTCTATATGGAAAAAAATACCCTTGAAATACTTTTTAGGTCTAAGACAAAAAATAGAAACTGAACCACAGTGATTGCAATTTTCAGGCAAATTTATTAAAATATATATTCAAAATATTTATTTATTTGAGAGGCAGAGTTACAGAGAGAGAGAGAGAGAGAGAGAGAGAGAGAACAGAGAGGAAGAGTAGTCTTCTATCCACTGGTTCACTCCCCAAATGGCCACAATGGTTGGAGCTGGGCCAATCCAAAGCTAAGAGCCAGGAGCTTCTTCCAGGTCTCCCATGTGAGTATAGGGGCTCACTGCTTTCCCAGGCCATTAGCAGAGAGCTGGATCAGAGGTGGAGCAGCTGGTACTTGAAATGGCCCCCATTTGGGATGTGTGTGCTGCAGGCAGAGGCTTAACTTACTATACCACAGAGCTGGACCCTAAAATATATTTTTAATTGGTACACAGTAATTGTACATTCATGGGGTACAGTGTGATATTTCAATACATGTATATAATAATGATTAGATTGGGATAATTTATTTATCTTTATTTTATTATTATTTATTTGAAAGGCAGAGAGAAAGAGGAGAGAGAGAAAGAAGAGAAATAGAGAGAGAGATTTTCCATCTACTGCTTCACTCCACAAATGACCACACAGCCAGGACTGGGCCAGGCTGAAGTCAGCAGCTAAGAGCTTCATCTGAGTCTTCCACCTGGGTGGCCCAAGCACTTGGGCCATTTTCCAGTGCTTCCTCAGGCACATTAGCAGGGAACTGAATCAGAAGCAGAGCAGCCAGGACTTGAGCCAGCTCTCTGATATGCGAAGCTTATGTCACAGTGGTGGCTTAACCTGCTGTGCCACAATGCTGGCTCAATGATGAAGTAGACTGTAAAGCACAGTATTCAGCTTGATGGGTGGGCTTTCAGTGTTAGTAATTTTTGTTTTAAGAAGAAGCAGAGGGGGCCAGCGCCGTGGCTCCCTAGGCTAATCCTCTACCTGCAGTGCCGGCACACTGGTTCTAGTTCCGGTCAGGGCACCGGATTCTGTCCCAGTTGCCCCTCTTCCTGTCCAGCTCAGTGCTGTGGCCCTGGAGTGCAGTGGAGGATGGCCCAGGTCCTTGGGCCCTGCACCCCATGGGAGACCAGGAGAAGCACCTGGCTCCTGGCTTCAGATCAGGGCGGTGTGCCGGCTGCAGCTCACCGGCCACGGCGGCCATTGAAAGATGAACCAATGGTAAAGGAAGACTTTTATCTCTGTCTCTCTCTCTCACTGTCCACTCTGCCTGTCAAAAAAAGAAGAAGAAGAAGAAGAAGAAGAAGCAGCAGCAGCAGAGGACCCAGCATTGTGGTGTAGCCACCTGTGACACCAGCATCCCATATGGGTACCAATTCAAGACGTGGCTGCTCCACCTGTGATCCAGCTCTCTACTAATGCACCTGGGAAAGCAGTGGAAGATGGCCCAAGTGCTTGGGATCCCACACCCATGTGGGAGATACAGAAGAAGCTCCTGGCTCCTGGCTTTGGTCTGTCCCAGCCCTGGCCATTGTAGCCAGCTGGGGAGTGAACCAGCAGATGGAAGATTCTCTCTCTCTCTCTCTCTCTCTCTCTTTCTCTCTCTCTCTCTCTCCCTCCCTCCCTCTCCCTCCGTCTCTTGGTGTAACTCTGACTCTCAAATTAATAAGTAAATCTTGAGAAGAAGGAGGAGGAGAAGGGGAAGTAGACCTAAGAGTAGAAAACCCTTGGAGTAGGCGAGCAAACTGGACTTGTGGGAAGTGACATTATGACATTATTTGGTGACTAGAATGTCACGGCCACGCATGAAGGTCTGATTCCAAGCAAGGGAGACAGGCTGGGTGTTTCAGGTGAAGATGTATATGTGGATCATTAAATGAACCACCGAGAGAGAACAGGCAGTGTGGCCCTCAAGGGTGATGCCAAGGCCGTCACTTCCCCAAGTGTGTCGTCAGTGCCCAGGGCAGGCACCTCCCGGTTCCTTTGGTCTCCAGCATGATGCTGAGAAGTGACTGTGCCCAGGGGCTCACTGGATACTTCTCAGTGCTTAATCTCCCCCTGAGCGTGACAGTGAGGCTTACGAATGCAGGGAAAGCTAAACAAATGCACACGTTCGTCATCCTGGCACCATTTGGCTTGAGGAAATAGAATAGCACATGAAGGTGAGACTCATCTCTGACGCAGGAACCCTGGCTGAGACGGCACAGGAGTGACTCAGCTCGCCGCTCGCCTGCCGCCCGGGGTGAGGGGTGAACAGAGGGTGCCCTTCCTCTGCACCTTCCTGTCCATGCAGAACACTGGGCTGCCCGCCCTGCACACGTAAGCCTGCTTAGTTCAAGATGAAGGGACTAGGGCATTTCAGGAAGCTTGGGGAAAATGGAATGAAATGACAAGTTTAATTTCGGTGCCAAAAATGTTTGAAATCTGTGCAGAATTTTTTGCATAAAATGCATTTTCCGTAACTTTTTGAAGACCCCTTGTATGCATAGATTTCAAACTTTTTTTTGGCCGGCGCCGTGGCTCAACAGGCTAATCCTCCGCCTTGCGGCGCCGGCACACCGGGTTCTAGTCCCGGTTGGGGCACCGGATTCTGTCCCGGTTGCCCCTCTTCCAGGCCAGCCCTCTGCTGTGGCCCAGGAGTGCAGTGGAGGATGGCCCAGGTGCTTGGGCCCTGCACCCCATGGGGAGACCAGGAAAAGCACCTGGCTCCTGGCTCCTGCCATCGGACGAGCGCGGTGCGCTGGCCGCAGCGCGCCGACCGCGGCGGCCATTGGAGGGTGAACCAACGGCAAAGGAAGACCTTTCTCTCTGTCTCTCTCTCTCACTGTCCACTCTGCCTGTCAAAAAAAAAAAAAAAAACAACTTTTTTTTCACTAAAATCAATGTATCTTTTCACTCTATTTCTCATAAACTTTTAAAATATTTATTTATTTATTTATTTGAAAGGCAGAGTTAAAGAGAGGCAGAGGCAGAGAAATATCTTCCATCTACTGGTTCACTCCCCAAGTGGCAGCAACTGCCAGAGTTGGGATGCTCCAAAGCCAGGAGCCAGGAGCTTATTCTGGGTCTTCCATGTGGGTGCAGAGGCCCAAGGACTTGGGCCATCTTCTACTGCTTTCCCAGGCCACAGCAGAGAGCTGGATCAGAAGTAGAGCAGCCAGATCTTGAGCTGGCGCCCATATAGAATGCCACTGCAGGCAGCGACTTCACCCGATACACCACAGCACCGACCTCATCCTGTGAACTTTTGAAGTGCCTGGTGTTATTTATTTTTAAGGGTGAGGGCACATAGGCAGAGAGTTGCGAAGGAACTTAAATCACTCAACGATGACACTGAAATGCTAGCTTGGACTGGATCAAAAGCAGCTCGTGTCCTCTTTGCACCAGAGGGGGCATCATTGAAGCCCCTCATTTTATGTAGGACAAAACAGAAGTCCAGAGAAGTGGCTTCCCAGAGGCCACCGGAGTTTGTGGTCAGGCTTGGACTCAGACACAGGCTCCAAATCCCTGACCAGCATTCCGTGTGTAAGGTCAGATGTTGCTTCCTCTTCTCACCCAACCCAAGAAATCCACAGCCTCCCCAGCATGTTTAGAGCAGATCCAGAGAGGGCATTGAGATGCCAGTTACGACATCTGCATCTCATGCTGGAGTGCCTGAGGTTCAAGTCCAGGTCCATTGCAGCGTCCTGCTAGTGTGCACCTTGGGAGGCAGCAGTGCTGACTCCAGGGACTGCTTCCCTGCCACCCACTTAGGAGACCTGGATTTGGCTCCTGGCTCCTGGCATTGCCTGCATGAGGGAGCAAACCAGCAGACGGGAGCTCTTTCTTTGTCTGTCTGTCTATCTCTGTCTCTCTGCCTCCCAAATAAGTAAGAAAAGGAGCCAAATTACTACTGTTTTCAATACTATTTTTAAAAGCCAGGGCTTTCCTCTGCTTCTGCCTTCGCATCACACTCTGCTGGGTTTTCCATTAGGCTGCAGCTCCTGCTGCCAGCGCCTCCTGACCGTGTCATTTTCAAAGAAATCTTGTAAAGCAGCAGCACTATCATTCTGACAGGGTCTGATCACCTCTCCCCGCCCAAAGCTGGAAAAATGACCAGTTCCACCCCTTGTCCCAGCATGAGAGCCCGAGGTGCTCTCTTCTCCTTCCTGTATCTGTCAGCTTCTTGGAGATGACATTGCTGTCTCCAGAATGAGCCGGCAGCAGTGGAGTTTCATTTCTAGGGCTCAGCATTAGCCACACAAGGACCTGAACTAATGTGTCTTATTCAGGTTGTAGCCAAGATCCTAATGCACTGTGCATGTCTTCCAAAAGTTCATGGAAAATGCACATTATGAAAAAAATGCATGGAATTAAAAAAATATTTGCACCAAAATAAATGTATCTTTTAATACCACTTTCCATGTACCCATATTCAGGTATGTTTTAATCCTACATACACACACACACACACACACACACACACACACACATATATATAAAGGATCTATTTATTTATTTATTTGAAAGGCAGAATGACCCAGAGGGAGAGGGAGAGAAGAGAGAGATCGCCCATCTTCTAGTTCATTCCCCAAATGCCTCTAATGGCCAGGGTTGGGCCAGGCCAAAGCTGGGCCAGGCATCCCATGTGGGTGGCAGGAACCCACACAGGTGAGCCATCATCTGCTGCATACCAGGCACATTAGAAGGAAGCTGGATCAGAAGTGAAGGAGATGGGGGCTGGTGCCATGGTGCAGTAGGTTAATTCTCCACCTGCAGCGCTGGCATCCCATATAGGCACTGGTTCTAGTTCCGGCTCCTCCGCTTCGAATCCCTCTCTCTGCTATGGCCTGGGAAAACAAGTCCTTGGGCCCCTGCACCCATGTGGGAGACCAGGAAGAAGCTCCTGGCTCCTAGCTTCGGATTGGCTCAGCTCTGGCTATTGCAGCCATTTGGGGAGGACCTTTCTCTCTGTCTCTTCCTCTCATTGTCTATAACTCTACCTCTCAAATAAATAAATCTTTAAAAAAAAAAAAAGAAGAAGAAGAAGAAGAAGTGGAGGAGGTGGAGCTCAAGCCAGCACTCTGATATGGGCATCCCAAGCTGTGGCTTAACCGCTGCTCCACAATGCCTGCTCCAATCCTACTTACATTTTTAAAATTAATTAATCAATCAATTTGAGAGACAGAAACAGCTTGGACAGCTTCTATCCACTGGTTCACTCTCCAAATGTTCACATTGCCAGGCATTTGAAGTTGGGAGCTGGGAGCTCAGTCCAGCTCTTCCTTATGGGAAGCGGGAATTCAGCCGCTTGAACCATCACCACCGCTTCCCAGTATTTGCATTAACAGGAAGCTGGAGGGCCGGCGCCGCGGCTCACCAGGCTAATCCTCCGCCTTGCGGCGCCGGCACACCGGGTTCTAGTCCCGCTCGGGGCGCCAGATTCTGTCCCGGTTGCCCCTCTTCCAGGCCAGCTCTCTGCTGTGGCCAGGGAGTGCAGTGAAGGATGGCCCAAGTGCTTGGGCCCTGCACCCGCGTGGGAGACCAGGAGAAGCACCTGGCTCCTGCCATCGGATCAGCACCGTGCACTGGCTTCAGCACGCCAGCCGCGGTGGCCATTGGAGGGTGAACCAATGGCAAAGGAAGACCTTTCTCTCTGTCTCTCTCTCTCTCTCACTGTCCACTCTGCCTGTCAAAAAAAAAAAAAAAGAAAGAAAGAAAGGAACAGGAAGCTGGAGCCAGGAACGTGAGCTGGGAGTCAAATCCAGGCACTCCCATGTGGGATATGGGTATCCTAACTAGCATCTTTAACTGCAAGGCCAAACACCTGTCCCTAATCCTACTTATATTAAAAACAGAGGCATTGGGCCTAGTGGTCAAGATGCCCTTGGGACACCACATTCCATATGAGAGTCCCTGGGTTCAGATCGCAGCTGCAGCTGCTGATTCCAGCTTCCTGTTCATGTGCACCCCAGAAGGCAGTGATAATGACTCACATGACAAGGACCCTGCCAACCCTGAATTGGGTTCGTGGCTTCCCGCTTCATTGTGGGCATTTGGGGAGAGATCCAGCAGATAGAACCTGTGTGTGTATGTGTGTGTGTGTGTGTGTGTCCCTGCCTCTGCCTCTCAAATAAAAAAAAAAAGTTATGGAAACAAACCCCAAACATGCCAATCCATGTGTTTCAGTGAAAATGTCTTCAGCTGCAAGTAACAGAGCACCTGTGAGTGGCATCTTAAACCTAGGCTGGATAATGGCCCTGGTTCACCTGGGACTGAAGGGTTTCCCAGAACAGAAGGCTAAATCGTATTGAAACTGGGACACTCCCAGGCAAACTGAGAGCTGGTCACTCCATTTAAGTCATAAGGACATTTAATAGTCATCTCTTGCTGTCCACAGGGTAGTGATTCCAGGAGCCCTTGAGGCTATGCAAATTTGCAGATGCCCTCATCCATTATATGAAATGGGGTTGCAGTTGCACGGAAGCTACCACTTGCTCCCATACATTTTAAATCATCTCTAGATAACTTCTTTCGTTTTTAAAGATTTATTTATTTATTTATTTATTTGAAAGGTAGAGTTACAGAGAGGCAGAGAGAGAGGTCTTTTTTAAATTAATTAATTTATTTGAAAGTCAGAGAGAGAGAGAGAGAGAGAGAGAGGTCTCCATATGATGGTTCACTCACCAACTAGCTGCAATGGCCGGAGCTGCACTGATCCAAAGCCAGAAGCCAGGAGCTTCTTCCAGGTCTCCCATGCAGGTACAGGGGCCCAAAGACTTGGGCCATCTTCTTCTGCTTTCCCAGGCCACAGCAGAGAGCTGGATAGGAAGTGGAGCAGCCAGGTATTGAACGGGCGCCCATATGGGTGCCGATGCTTCAGGCCAGGGCATTAACCCGCTGTGCCACAGAGCCAGCCCCGAGAGAGGTCTTCTGTCTGCTGGTTCACTCCCCAGATGGCTGCAGTGGCTGAGGAGTTTCACCAATCTGAAGCCAGGAGCCAGGAGCTTCTTTCAGGTCTCCCACGCATGTGCAGGGGCCCCAGGGCTTGGGCCATCTTCTACTGCTTTCCCAGGCCAGAGCAGAGAGCTAGATCAGAAGTGGAGCAGCCGGGACTCGAACCAGGGTCCACATGAGATGCCAGCACTGCAGACGGCGGCTTTACCTGCTACACCACAGCACTGGCCCTTAGATCACTTATAATACCCAGTACAATGTAAAACTATGTCAGTGATTGTTATACTGTATTATTTAGGAAATAATAGCAGAAAAGGCATCAAACAGATGCCGTTCCCCCAGCACCTCATCTTTTCAGTCCACAGTTGATGGAGCCCGTAGATGCAGAAATTGTAGCTGGAGAGGGCCCACTGGGGTTCACAAGTTCAGAGGCAAGTGGTCCGAGGCTTAGCGGACTCTTTCACGGATGTCATCAATGGTCTGGCTCTTTCCTTCCTTCCCCTCTGTCATCTTCATCATCAAGGCTGTGGCAGCTTCAGGATTAGGAGGGGGAGCACCCAAGGTTCTAATTACCTTTCCCAGAAGTACCCCGGCCAAGCATCCTGTGGCTCCAAAGTAGCTCTCGTGACCACTCGAGCTGTAAGGGAGCCAGAAACAGTGCATGCCTGGTAGAGACCAATGGGGCTGCCATAACTGGCTGGGTGTTTTTCCTCCTGAACACATCAGGGATCTGGGAGAAGGAGATCAGGGAAGGTGAATGAGGTCGGTAACCAGCCATGTCTGCTGCACCTCTTCTGGCCTCGTGGAGAGCAGACACCACAGTAAGATGATCAAGAGCTAGACCAGGGCTGAATCTCCATGGCCACTCACCAGTGTGGAACTATGGGCACACGCCCTACCCTCCATTGCCTTCTCTGGAAAGAGATAAAACAGTGCTCTCACAGGACTTCTGTGAGGACTTAGACGAGCTTATGCAGGGGGAGTGCTGAGGGCAGTGCCCAGCACTTAGTAAATGCTCAATAAACATTGACTTCTTGTTTTCCTTAATGGCAGAATCTATCCTTCTGTCTTCCAGAAAAGACAGCAGGTTTTGTTAGGTGAACGATGCCTCATTCTGATGGACAGCTTGTGAGGGAAGGAGCAAGAGCTTCTGTCCTGGGGAAAGTGTCCTGAGAACCATTATGCCTTGGTTTTTCTTTTCTTTTCTTTTCTTTTTTTTTTTTTTTTTTTTTTGACTGATAGAGTTAGACAGTGAGAGAGAGAGAGAGAGAGACAAAGAGAAAGGTCTTCCTTCCGTTGGTTCACCCCCCAAATGGCTGCTACAGTCGGAGATATGCCTATCTGAGGCCAGGAGCCAGGTACTTCTTCCTGGTCTCCCATGCAGGTGCAGGGGCCCAAGCACTTGGGCCATCCTCCACTGCATTCCCAGGCCACAGCAGAGACTGGATTGGAAGAGGAGCAACAGAGACTAGAACCCGGTGCCCATATGGGATGCCAGCACCGCAGTGCCGGCCCCCATAGGCCTTGGTTTTGCCAAGTGGAGTTTGTAAGTTGAGGCCCAGCTGGATTGTTTGGGATCTGACAGTTCTTCTTTGGCCAGGTGAGCATGCAGAAGAGGTAGACTTTGGAGGCAGAGCTGGGACCCTTGAGGAAAACAGCGCCACCTCATGGGGATTTTGATGATGGAGTTCTGCAATGTGACTCCAGAGACATGCAGAATTCCACCTTACTTATCAGTATTTGTGGGTTGGAGTCTTTGGCAGGACTCAGTGACATGCTGAGTGCAGTTTCGAGGTGGACATAGGCCCCAGGGTGAGCCCAGACGTCTCACTTACACGTAGGAGAAAAAAAAAACAGCGTGGGGGTGGGCATTTAGCACAGTGGTTAGAGGCTGCTTGGGTTGTCTGCACTCCATAGTGGAGTGCCTGGGTTACGGTCCCAGCTCTTCTGATTCCAGCTTCCTGCTCATATGCACCCAGGAAGGCAAGGGGCAATGCCCTAAGTACTTGGGTCTCTGCCACCCAGCCAGGTTGACTTCCAGGTTCCTGTCTTTGGACCAGTCCAACCCTGGCTTTCTGGTATTTGGGAAGTGACTTGGAAGGTGGAAGATCTCTCTGTCTTTCTGTCTCTCTCACTGTCTGTCTCTGTCACTTGTTCTCTGCCTCTCTCTCTGTCTCTGCCTTTCAAATAAAATGAATATGTATGAATAAACGTTTTTTAAAAGACCAGTGTGAAATACACCAAAGTACTCAGAATAGACATGGTCTCTGGTGCACATGGGCCAAGGTTGCACATAATTTTGGGTTCTTTGTGGTTTTCTAAAATTGCTATGATAATTAACAATCCATTCTATAATCAGATAAAAATGTCAAAGTTATAGCTAGATGGGAGTAAGAAGATCTAGTATTATGTTGCACAGGAGGGTGGCTGTAGATAATGATAATGCTTAGTACATCTTAAAAAGCTTTTTAAAAGAAAGGGTTTTTAAGGTTTTTGCCGTAAAGAGATGAAAAATGTTTGAGGAAATAGATATGTTTACTCTGATTAGAACATTACACAAAGTATACAAGTATTGAGACATCACATAGTGTCCTATAAATATGTCTAATTTTTATGCATCAGTTCAAAATAGTCATTTAAAAACTTGGACAGAGAGGAAAATAATCAATGAGGGCTACTTTGAATGGTTTTACATGATAGCTCCATTTCTTTCTTTCTTTTTTTTTTTTTTAACAGGCAGAGTGGACAGTGAGAGAGAAAGACAGAGAGAAAGGTCTTCCTTTGCCATTGGTTCACCCTCCAATGGCCGCCATGGCCAGCGCACTGTGGCTAGCACAGCGCGCTGATCCGAAAGCAGGAGCCAGGTGCTTCTCCTGGTCTCCCATGGGGTGCAGGGCCCAAGGACTTGGGCCATCCTCCACTGCACTCCCGGGCCACAGCAGAGAGCTGGCCTGGAAGAGGGGCAACCGGGACAGAATCCGGTGCCCCGACCGGGACTAGAACCCAGTGTGCCAGTGCCGCAAGGCGGAGGATTAGCCTAGTTAGCTGCGGCGCCGGCTATGATAGCTCCATTTCTCAGATGTGTTGCTCATCCAGCATCATTTTCTCTTTCCCTTTTTTTCCATGCTCATTTCTCACAGCCAGAACTCATCATAAAGGATTCCCTTCACCAGGCATTTCACTAGGTACATCACTAAGTACATCCCATTTCACTAGGTACATAGCAACCCCATCCCAGCACTGTGTCCAATATCCAACATGCATGATGATCCAGAGAGCTGAGCCGTCCTCATTCCTCGTTCAGACAGGAAAGCCACTGGACTCTCTGTTGGCTGCCCAAATCCTGGCTCCTGAGCACTATTCTCTCTTTTTACTGTTTCCCATCTCCTCTCATCATGGGTGGGTGGGCACCATGACACAGCAGGTAGAGTCACCACCCAGGATGCCTGCATCCCATATTAGAGCACTGGTTCAAGTCTCAGCTACTCTGCTTCTGATCCACCTTCCTGTGAATCCACCATGGGAGCCAGAAGATGATGATCCAAGTGTTTGGACTCCTGCCACCCACATGGGAGACATGGATGGAGTTCTGGGCCTCCTGACTTCACCCTGGACCAGCCCTGGTTGTTGCAGGCATTTGGGGAATGAACCAATGGATTGAAGATCTATCTCTCTGTCTCTGTCTCTCTCTCTTTCAAATGGTTGAAAAATAAATAAACATTTGAAAATTTTTTTAACAATTCTGTAGTTATGATCCAAGACTTCTCAACTTCAGTATGATTGACATTGGGGCAGATAATTCTCAGTCGTGAGGGGGCTGCCCTGTGTCCATGGGGGTGTTTAGTAGCATCCCTGGCTGGAAGGAACCCTAAATTACACACCCAGCCACAAGATGCCATAGCAACCCCATCCCTACCATACACACCCAGCTGTAAAAACCAAACTTTCTCCAGGCATTGCCAAATGTTCCCAGAAGCAAAGATCACCCTCCTTGAGAACTGCCCAGGCAGCCGGGTCTTGGCTAGTTATGGAAAGGATTACAGAGCTCTTCTAGTTGAACACTCCCCGATCAAAGCCCATGGGAGCAGCCTGTGCCCTCTGGCAATTCAAGCTCAGTTAGGCAGCTGCCACCTGCTAGCGCATTCCAGGGCAGGCCTGGAAAGCTGCTTGGTGCGTTCTGGCAATAAGAGTTGCAGGCTGAAGCAGGATGGTCTTGTCTCTTGTCCTGGCAGCTGGGATGCTGGGATTGGGATGGATAGCATGGGCAGTTCCTGGTCAGCGAGGGGTGAGGGATCCAGGCTGGTCTGCAGTTGGCGCTGCCAGAGAGTCAGCAGACCCAGCTCTTTAAAAAAAAGAAAAGATTTATTTATTTATTTATTTATTTGAGATTCAGACTTACAGTCAGAGAGAGGGAGAGGCAGAGAGAGAGGTTTTCCATCCACTGGCTCACTTCCCCAAATGGCTGCAACCGCTGGAGCTGGGCTGATCTAAAGCCAGGAGCCAGGAGCTTCTTCCAAGTCTTCCATGTGGATGCAGGGGCCCAAGCACTTGAGCCATCTTCCACTGCTTTCCCAGGCCATCAGCTGGGATGCTGGATCAGAAGTGGAGCAGCCAGGACTCAAACCAATGCCTATATGGGATGCTGGCATGGCAAATGAATGCTTAGCTTATTAGACCACAGCACTGGCCCCAGACCCAGCTCTTGATGCAGATGCTGCAGGACGGGACGAACAGTTAAGTGAACTCAGAAGATTTCATTTCTAGTCCTTGCCCTGCATCTGCTAGTGGTGTGACTCCCTAAGTACCTTTCTCTGTTTTCACATCAGCCTGTCCTGGCTCTGGTTGTTGTGAGCATTTGGCAAATGGAAGATCTGTGTCTGTCTTGCTTGCTGTCTCTGACTTTCAAATAAATAAATGAAGTTTTTAAATGGCTAGATTTGCATGTACTGACATGGAACAATGTCCAAGGTATATTATTAAGTAAAAAACATCATATTGGAAAGATATTTTTGTTCAATAACAATGATTTCATATATGGTAGTATAAGCATAAGCGTTTTATTTTTTATTTTGTCTTTAAAGATTCATTTATTTTATTTGAAATGCAGAGTTACAGAGAAAGCGGGAGAGAGAAAGAAAGAGCGCACGCATGATCTTTCATCTGCTAGTTCACTTCTCAGATGGCTGCAAGGGCGGGAACTGAACCGATCCAAAGCCAAGAGCCAGGAGCTTCTTCTGGGTCTCCCATGTGGGTGTAGAGGCTCAAATACTTGGGCCATCTTCCATTGCTTTCCCAGGCACATAATCAGGGAGCTAGATCAGAAATGGAGCAGTCAGGACTCAAACCGGCATCCATATGGGATGCCGGCACTATAAGTGGAGGCTTTACCCTTGACCCACAGCACCAGCCCCAAGCATAAGCATTTTTAAAACTCTGGGGGCAGGCACTGTGGCGTAGTAGGTTAAGCATCTTCCTGTGGCTCTGGCATTCCATGTGGGCAACGTTTCAAGTCTGGGCTGCTCCTGTTCCATCCAGCTCCCTGCTGATGCACCTGGGAAGGCAATAGAAGATGGTCCAAGTGCTTGGGCTCCTGCAGCCATGGAGGAGACTCAGAAGAAGCTCCTGGCTCCTGGCTCCTGTCTTCCAACTGGCCCAGCTCCAGTTATTGTGGCCGTTTGGGGAGTGAACCAGCGGATGGAAGACCTCTCTCTCCCTCTCTGTAATTCTACCTTTCAAGTAAATAAATAAATAAATCTTAAAAAAAAACAAAACCTCTGTAGGAATATGTATCAAATTGTTAGCACTGGTTCTCTCTAAAGCTTAGAATGAGACTTGCTCTATCTTGTGAATTTCTATACAATTAATTTAATAATAAAAGTCAAATGTATGGAAATGTCCTCATAGGAAACATTTTTATTTATTTTCATTTTATTTGAAAGGCAGTGAAAGATAGAGGCACACAAAGAGAAATCTTCCACACGCTGGTTCACTTCCCAAGTACCTGCCATAGTTAGGGCTGGGCCAACTTGAAGCCAGGAATCCAGAACTCAGTCTGAGTTTCCCATGTTGCGGCAGGGATCCAATTATTTTGCCATCACCTGCTGCCTCCCAGAGTGCACACTAGCATAAAGCTGGAATCAGGAACAGCACTTGGACTTGAACTCAGGCATTCTTAATATGGGACATGGCCATCATAAGCAAAGTCTTAGCCATTGCACCAAACATCCATCTCAGGGGAAAAAATTTTTTTTAAAAATTGAGCCTTCAACCTGAGCCCACTCACACAAGCAAACACAAGCAGATGAAGACTGGTTGGAACTCTCAGAATGTGAATAGCAGGGATTGACCACAGAGGGATAACGGGCCGTTTGTGGCGCTCACTTCAGCATGTGTGGCCCTTACAGAGGCCAGCCCGCCCTGATGCGCCCTATGTGTTTAACACGGGATGATGCTGGGTGTAGTCTTGCCACTGTAACCACTATCACTGGCACCTGTCTCCCCAGGATGGACGACATCCAGCTCTGCAAGGACATCATGGACTTGAAGCAGGAGCTGCAGAACTTGGTCGCCATCCCAGGTAACTGTGTGGGACTTCACTGGGCGATGAGCAGTTGCTCAGGCCTGCAAGGGCCTGCCGCTGGGCTCTGGAAGACAGAGCTCCTCTCTTCTCCTAGAGGGGCCTTGCTCTTGCAGTGTAGCACTCCCCGAATGCATGCCTTCACCCCGGACACATGGCTCAGTCTCTCCAAGTCAGGCAGACTCAGGCTCAAGTCCTAATTCTGCCTGCCTCCTTGACCTTGGGGAAGTCACTGTCTCTGAGACTCAGTTTCTCCTCCTCCTCTGAAATGGGTGTAGTAATAGCAATAGCAGCTGACCCAGGGGTATAAATATCACCATGGCGAGCGAGACAGCACAGACCAAATGCTGCCTGATATTTGGCCCAAATGAGCCAGTGAGCATTAGCAATTATCACCATTCTTTTCCTGTTTGGGAATAGGCAGAGTACAGTGGTTACGATCCTGACTTCGGAGTCAAACCTGTGTTTGCTAGTTGTTGAGGACATTACTTCCTTGGTTCCTTCTCCCCCAGAAACCCTTCCCTGCCCATCCTGCTGGGCCAGGTGCTCTCTGTGGGACTTGTCCCGATCAAAGTCCTTAGTGCATTGATTCATATATGTCATATATGTCTCTGTCTAGATGCCATGCTTCTTGAGGGTACACACGAGGGCCTGGTAGGTGCTAAAGGGACGTTCACTGGGTGAATGAACACAACTCTGTCAGATGAACCATGGCTTTGCAAGGAGCATCAGATAAGTCCCCTCCCCATCCCCACCACTGGCACTATTCTATGAGCTGAGTAAGCATGCGGTGTGCCAAGAGGCTGCTATGCAGCAGGCCCCAAGCTAGGTGCTGGACTGGAGGTGCTAAACAGGGGATTCTGTGCTCTCGGGGAGCTCACAAGTCAGTGGAAACAAACAAGGCCTTGCACACAGGTGCGCCTGTACTGAGCAAAGCAGCAGCTACTACCAAGCAAGCAGTGCAGTGCAAAATGTCAATGTCATCATCTGGGGGTTGAGGGCTCCGTGTTGTGCCTTATGGGATTTATGGGCAGCATACCTGGCTTCTGGTCACTACCTGCGAGGAGCACATGTCCCCCTCCTGCAGTTGTGCCACCAAAAATGTCTGCAGATGTTGCTGAATGTCCCCCAAGGAGCCTAAGAACAACTGCTCCAGGGTGCAGTGACCTAGGAGGGATCCACATGGGTAGTGTGTACAGTGATGGGTTAGACACCACTGCTTTAACAGCATTGACTAGGCATCAGACAGGCCCCTGCAGCCCTGGGATAAACACATCAGTAGACTGTCCTCACTGAAAGCAGGTGACAGCTAATGGGCCCAGGATTTCTTTGTGGAGTGATCAACATGTTCTGAAACGAATTGTGTATTCACTCTGTGAAGACACTTGGAGCGGGTGAATTGCATGGGATGTGAATTGCATCTCAATGAAGTTGCCAAAAAAGTTAAATGTCAAACATAAAACAATGAACGAATAGGGGGAAGGTACCCGTGTCCAGACTTATCCACTCTACATTCAGATTCAGTTCTGGCATTAGTAATTGCTTTTTCAATTTTTTATTTTTTTAAACCTACTTGAGAGGCAGAGAGACCAGACAGGCAGACAGAGCTCCCATCTGCTGGTTCATTCCTCAAATGCCTGCAATCCGAGAGCCAAGAATTCCATCCAAGTCTCCCATATAGGTGCCAGGGACCCAACATATTGACCCATTGCCTGCTGCCTTCCCGGGTCTGCATTAGCAGGAAACTGGAATCCAGAGTGGATGTGATACTGGAACCCAGGAGCTCTGATATGGGATTCAAGGCACCCAAGTGGTGTGTTATCCAGGAGGCCAAGTCCCCACCCCCAACATTGGCAGTGTTTAAAAGCTTCTCACGTAACTGTGGTGAGCAGCCAGGGGCGAGAGCCACCAGATCTGTTGCATTCTCTCATTTTATAGCCCTCAGAGGACCAGTCTGGTTGAAAGGCACAGCAGCCCGTCCAGGCTTAGAAAACCACAAAAGGGGCAATTACTGGAAAGACAGCAAAGTCTTCCAGAACCCTTGGGCACTGTATTCATCTCCAGTCTCCTGTCTCAGTTCTGAAGCCTAGAGGTCTGAAACCAAGGTGTCTGGGGGAGACTCCGCCCTTGCGCCCTCAGCCTTGGGTAGCTCCCATCCATCCTTGGCCCTCCTTGGCTTGTGACTGTCTCGCCCCAATCCGCCTTCACATGACCCTTTTCCCAGAGTGTTGTCTCTTCTTTAGGGATACCCATCGTTGATTGACAGCACACTCTAATGAGGATGACCTCATCATAGTTTAACTAATTACAGTTGCAAAGTAATTGCCAAATTACTTTGGCTATGGGATTTTTCCAGATAGGATAGACAGGTATTTTTGAGGGCAGACATTATTTCCTATTAGATTAGACATGAATTTGGGGTGAGGGAGAACACTGTTCAACCACTTACACATGTGAAGTTCAGCCACCACCCCCCCCCCCTCCAAAGAGCCCAGGACAAAAAAAAAATAATAATAAAAATAAAAACAAAGAGCCCAGGACAAGCACAAAGTCCATGGAATGTTCTTTGCCCCTCACCCCCATTTTGGGTGCACATGAGCCAACCATCTGTCTTCCATGATCTCCCCATGCAGGACCCCAACTTTCAGAACCTCTGTGTCCCAGTTTCAACTCCCAGGAGACTCCGATGGTCCAACCTGGACCACCCCTCCTCAGAAAGGATTCCCAGAGCTCACAGGTGGCTCTGCAGGGCACGTGGGAGCCTCCTGAGGCAACAGAGGCGTTTGTCTGAGCACAGCAAGGCTCCTACAGCCCAGGGGAGCTCCCGCCGGGGCTGAGGCAGCCCCCAGAGCACACGTGGAAATGACTGAGCACAGCTGACCAGGGCCGGGAGAGAACACGGCACTTCACAGAAGCATGGCAAACTCAGGGGTGAAGATAAATAATGTTTTAGTGTAATGTTTAAAAAATCAAAATTCATGCAGAAAAGCACTCATAATGAACGAAACACCAAAAGCGTAAATAAAGATGGGATGCTACGACCTACAGCATAAGCGAGGGCAGTCCCACGTGAGAGTGTGTCCCACCCCAGGTGGACTTCCCCCTTCACACCAGTCCCACTGAGTCCCCCCGAAACTGCTTCCTCCAGATGGCTCTTGTGCAGAAGTTCAGACAGTCAGGTGCAGTGGGGACCCCTTCCTTCTCCTCTCCCCCTGGCCACCTCTCCCCACCTCCTCCTCCTTCCCCTGTGTTGAGTCTTTCTGTGTGTTCTCAGGACCAGTGCCAGGTTTCTAGATGGATTTTGCTGCATTTAGGGGAAGAAACATTGATGTTTCCTGGCAACACATCAATAAATGTATTAAGTAAGGAGAACAGTGAAGGAACGAGAAAACCGGTTTTTTTGAGCCAGGGTCAGCACCGTGAAAATGGGGTTGTGAGGGCGGGGACTGTGACTGGAGGAGGCCTGGGGCCTTCCTGCCTCGAGGGCTTCTCAAGGCCAAGCCAAAATGTCTCTGCTGCCACCTCTGCCAACTGGGGATGCTTAGGTCTGGCCGCAGAGGCCCCAGGCTCCTGCCCCTGGGAAGTAAAAACAGTGTTTCCCTCCCAGGGTTGTTGGGAGAGATTAAACAGTGGTTCTCAGTGGGGGTGATGTCTGGAGACATTTTTAGTTGTCACAACTTGGGAGAAGGGGTGTCGCTCCTGGCCTCTGCGAGTGGGGCCAGGGGTGTTGCTAAACAGCCTGCAGTGCACAGAATGATCTAATTCCAAATCCCAACAGTGCCCAGGTGGAAAAGCCTAATTTGGATGAAACTCTGAAGTCCATGGTAATTTGAACATAATTTTAATGGTTGCTTTGGTAAGCACTCATCATGTGCTCACTTGGGCTATGAGATTTGCTGCTTATTCATTCAATAAGGATTTATTTCCTTTGTACCTGTAAATATTTCACCTGGAAGCCATTTAATCCTTATGACCACAGTGAACCATGTGAAATAAGTGCATCAGAACAGTAGCTAACTTTCCATGAGCCCTTACTGTGCTGCCAGCAGAGAGTTAGGTGTTTCACTTGGTCTGCACCTCTTACAACTTGTAACAACCTTAGGATCATGAGTAGTGAGACTGGATGCCCAGAGAGGTTGAGGAATGTGCCCAGAGTCACACAGCTCAGCAGAGGCAGGTCCTGGGGCATCAGGTCAGGACTGTGTGACTCTACAGCGGGGTTCACAGTTGTGGTAAGAGCTGTGGGCCAGGGAGAGTCGATGGGAGCCTGAGCTGAGGAGATGGGGGGAGGCGGTAAGAAGCGGGTAGATGGTGGCACTTGCTGGCAGGTGGGAGGTGCTGATAGGAAAGGTATGTGGCACACACACAGGTGACCAGCCCTGGCCAGTGACTTGGAAACTGGTTCATAAGCCGGCACAGCCCAGTTCCTGAGTCGGCGGCTTCTCTTAGAGTCACCATGGGCACTGCCGCTGAGTGTCCAGGGGAAGCTGGGGAATGCCTGCTCTGGCAAGGGCTAGACACACACAGATGAATAACCTGGGGGCAAGGTTTGTCAGGTGCTCGGGGCCTGGCCGAGATCTGGGGAGCTGTACAGGACCCTTGGAAATGCTGCACTGCTACAGGTGGTGACCTGGAGAGGACTGAGGACTCCCTAGGAGAGCTGGGGTGAGCAGGGCGCCCTGGCAAGTCAGTGGGTGCTGGCACTCACGTGAAGAGGGCAGGGAGGGGCTCCGTGGCACCAATGAATGATTTGGGGAACCAGACCCCTCCCCCCACAGCGCCCTCCACGGGAGGAACAGTGCCACCATCATTCAGTGCAGCCAAGGCCAGGATTCAGTGGCTGCTAGCCATGCCACTGCCCCTCGGGCTCACCAGTAGCCTTCCAGTCAGTGAGAGAAAGCAACCTGCCCTCCTGCCCAAATACAGTTATCCCTGTGTCCACGGGCTCCACTCCCAGAGTCAACCAACCAAGGATCAAAAACGTTGAGAAAAAGAAAGTGGTCTGTACTGAACACTTGCAGACGTCTTTCTTGTGAGGTGCAACAGTCATCACATAGCATTTGTGTTGCATTAGGTATTGTAAGTCATCTAGAGAGGAGGTGAAGTACATAGGAGGGTGCACAGGTTGCCAGGGGTTAAGCTACCGCTTGGAACTCCTGCATCCCATATCAAAGTGCCAGGGTTTGAGTCCTGGCTCTGCTTCCAATTCTAGCTTCCTACTAATGCATACCTTGCAAGGCTGCAGATGGACTTCGACGCAGCTTAAGTACTTGCAAGACCCAGGTGGAGTTTTGGGATCCTGGCTTTGGCCTTGTCCAGCCCCACTGTTGCAGGCGTTTGGGGAGTGAACCAGCAGCTGGGAAATCTCTCTTTGTATGTGTCTCTATGCCTTTCAAATGAAGTGAAAATAAATTAAAAATAAGTAAATAAAGCATATTGGAAGGTGTGCATAGGTTTTATGCAAACACGGTACCATTCTATAGAAAAGACTTGAGCATCCATGGATTTGGTGTTGGTAGGGGGTGCCAGAACCTAGCCTCCCTCCTCTCCCCTGCCCCCAACACCAAGGGACAGCTATATGATACTCTCCTCACCTCTAGTTCTGCTTCCAGATCTAGAAGTTGTCAGTGCCAATCCTAGGCAGGCAGACCTTGCCTAAGGGATCCAAGCTGAAGGAGCCCAAAGAAGGCTTAAGATCTTGCCTCTTCAGTTCCTCAGTCTTCATTTCTGGCCATTTTCTTTCTTTTCTGTTCAGTGTCCCTGCCCATGGTATCTGGGACAGGAATAATGTGATCAGCACTGATGAATGAAGTCTCCTGATAAACTCTCTTGCCCTCACCCCAGAGTAATTCTCCTGGTTCCCTGAGCCACACTTACCGTGTCACTGCCATTTGCTGAGCACTCACCAAGGCCAAGTTCTCGGCTGAACCCTTGACCAACATGTCTACATCTAAAAACTCCCTGCACATTTTAGGAATGAGGAAACTGTAGCTAGAAAAAGTCAAGTTGCTTCTCTAAGCTGCCCAGTGAGTGCAGCAGTAGAGCCAGGATCCCACCACGTCCCACCAGCCTCGGCTTCAAGTTGCACTCAGTTGCTGTTTTGCCAATGCTTTCTTCTTCCCAGAAAAAGAGAAAACCAAGATGCAGAAGCAGAGAGAGGATGAGCTCATCCAGAAGATTCACAAACTGGTGCAGAAGAGGGACTTCCTGGTGGACGACGCCGAGGTTGAGAGGTTAAGGTCAGTGGGCTGCTCGTCCCCCAACGCTGGGCTGCCAGACCCTGACCTTCCACTTCCTTCCAGAACTCATCTCCTGCTCCTGGCAGTCACAGCCTGTCTATCAGGCATGGCCTCGGTCAACACTCCCCGGACACTGAACCTGAGTGAATCCAGCCTTCTGCCGTGAGGGCCCATTTCATGTTCAAGAGAACATCAAGTCCAGCTCTAAAAGGCAGAGGCCTGTGTGTTTTAGGAAGGTGACCTGGGGTAATCACACCACACAACACACAGCAGAGCTTCTTAAACGTTCCCCAGCTCATCCAGACTTCTTGAAACGACTCCTATCCTCTCTCTCTGAAAACTGTCCCTGTCCCAACTCACCTGCCCTCTGTACTCCCCAGCTTTTCTTCCTTTCCCTTCCAACTGATTCCGACGCTTCTCCTACCTATGTGCACCTGCCGCCGTGATCTGGACAACAGACCCTGGGAGCACAGTGGCTAGGCGTGGAGAACACTGGGAGGGTTGACTCTTGCCTGTTGACTCCCAGCACTCTCCTATGGAGAGTGTCCTCTGACGTCCCTCCCCACAACCCAGCCTCTCTCAGCCTTGCCTCTCTTAGCCCAGCTGGGTGACTCTTTGAAGAGCAAAGGTGGCTTGCTCTCTGACACCTCCCATGTCCCAGGTAATTAAGGTGGCGTAAAGGCACAAGATCAGGAGAGGTGTTGCTTGGCTCACCAAACTCCCAGCAGGAGGACAGGTCCTGTGATGTCCCTGCCTCTGTCTGGGGGTCCCACCCTTGCTCTGGTCAAGTACTTACCCCCTCACTGATTCAGAGCAGGTTTATCCAACGGAACACACACAGCCCACATAACACCCATGCACTAATCACAAAGTCCCACACACTTAACCTCTTGTCTCATTCCGTTGGTTCCTTGATGTTTTCCTTGCTTACTGTTTTTTGCTTCCTTTCTCCCATACATCTGCTTTCACAGAGAGCAAGAAGAAGACAAGGAAATGGCCGATTTCCTGAGAATCAAGTTAAAATCTCTAGACAAAGTAACCAAATCTTCAGCCAGTAAGTACAGACATTATTCTTCCTCCTTCCCCATCCAGAGGAAAGGATATTTCAAGGAGATGTGGAGCAGGAGAGGCACAACACAGTGCACTCTAGAGATCAACCCGGAGCACAGGACGGCAGCCCGCACCTTCCTTGGACGTGCAACCCGCGACGTCACCCAGGGCCCCGTGCTCAGCAGGGCTCTTCGTTTCATGTCCTGCTGTTGCTGTCTTGAAATTCCTAATCATTTCGGGTCAAGGGGCCATGCATTTTCATTTTGTGTCAAATCCCACAAACTTTGTTGCCGGTCCCGCCAACAGCTGTCCCTTCCTAGTTGTGTGGCTTTGTGCATGTCACAAGGCGCAGGAAGCCCTGCCTGCTGTCAGGGATGAGCTCTCTGGAGAAGTCGGAGCACCCCTCTCAGAATATTACTTCAGAAGATCCCCAGAGCAAAAAGGGTGTGGTATGAGAGAAGTTGGGGAGATGGTGCATATTTGGCCCTCTATTTTTAGGGTCCCAGTGTCCGTTAGGTTACTAAAGTGATCAGCTCCTGCTGTGAGGGAACCGTCTTCTCTCTGTTGACCACTGTTTCTCACGCATGTTCTGACTGCTGGATTAGTGAGGCCTCGCTCAGTTACAAGACACAGATGCCCAACTCAAAGATTTGCTGGAGAAAGAGCAGTAAGAAGTAGGGTCTCGGGGACCAAACGTTATGAAAACTTGCTCATTTTCCTCTGTCTGTTTCTCATCTCTGCCCCTCTTTGCATGTTTGCTTCATTTTCCCCTACTGCTCAGCCTTCTCCATGGGGCCAGAACCCCAGAACGATAGCTTAGTGACCTCATAACAGTCCCAAAAGTTCTTGCTTTGGGTATCTGACTACATAAATATCAAGGGAAAATTCCAGTAGGCACTTCCTGGACTCTGTTTCCATTTCTGAGGTCCACTGTCACCAAGAGGCCGGGTACCTCTTATCCAGCATGCACAATAAGTGTGTAGGAAAAGTGAAATTCACTTTTAAGCTGGAACAAGATCAGCGTGGATTGGCACAAAAGGGTGGGCTGAGAAATTGCCCATGGGCTCCATTAAAAATGTGGTCAGTGAACCAATCGAGGGACACAAAGATTACAGTTGGGTCCCACAGGAGCTTCTTACTACTGGGCGAACTGGATGCAATCAAAGACACTGTGCTGGGCAAATGGCAGTATTTTTGAAAGCACTTTCACCTCTGGCCCAGCAGACTGACCCACAGGGAAGGACGCTGCCAGGAGAGGCCTGCAGCATCCCTGCATTTCAGAGCTGTGGAACTTTGTTCAAGACAAAAGTCTCTGTTCAGTCTAAGGTGATGTGGTGACTGAAGCCAGAGGTGATGTACTTTCACCATAGCGTCATTTTAACTTAAAATCACCGTTCCCTTGCTACCAGTCAGCCTCATACCATTTTTAAAGTCAACAAGGTAGAAATCAATAAATCTGAATTCGAAAAAAAACTTATAGCCAGGTCTGTGTCACACACCCAGCCTTGCTGCCACAGGGACAGAAGCTGTTATGAGAAGAAGAGGAACTGGAAATCTTGCTAGGAAATCAATAAATCTGAATCAATACATTTTGCTGCAGAAATCAATAAATCTGAAAAAAACTGATTGGCCAGATCTCTATCACATGCCCCCTCCTGCAGCCACAGGGACAAGAGCTGTTATGAGAAGAGAAACCGGAATTCTTGCTGGGAAGACAAAAATCAAAAGCTGCTGCGATCTATATACCCACACCCATGGTTTTCACTGACCATCCATTAACATCCTGTGAAAATACAGCTGTGAAGGGTGGGGAGTAAGGAAGGAAAAGGGGCTGACACCCCAAAAACTACAAAGCACATGATCCCTGCCTAAAGCCAGGATCCTCAGTGGACTGTCTCTTCCATGAAGAGCAAAGTGGAAAAACTCCACCTTGCTGCATAAAGGAGCAAGTAAATTTGCCTTCTTAATAGGGCTGTAAGATTGATGATTCTGGCAAGAAAACAAAGCACATGCAAGGGGTCAAGTGTGGGGCCCAATTACATACCCTCATCTGGCGCTAGAACCCCAAGTTGGAAAACAGAGAACTATTCTAAAACCAGTGAAGTCCCTGGGGCCTCAGCAAGACCACCACAAAACTTCTCAGTGGAGATTCTTCAGCTTCTCACGGCGCACAGCACTGCCACCAATTAAACACCTCCTAGGGAAATGGGCTGTCAGTAGACATTGAAGACCACGAACTACTGAGCCAGTATGAGAGTCAGTAGCTGTAACAGAAAATATATTCCCAAGAGTCAAAATAACGGAGCCACCTAAAAGAATGATAAACTGAATATATTTAAATTATCAAAGACATAGGAGAGGAAACAGAATCCAAAATGAACTAGCAGGATGCCATGAAAAAAGAAAGCTAACTTGGGAAAAATTAGCCTTTCAAAAGAATATTATCTTCACTGAAGGAAAAACTCAGCAGAGTAAATACACAGACACCGCTGAAGGGAAGTTTCACAAATTGGAAAGCAGACATAAGGAAATTGCCCAGAATGTAGCACAGAAACTAAGAGATGAAAACTATGAAAGAGATGAAACTTAGAGGCTAGAATGAGAGAGCCCAACTTGCATTGAATAGGCACTCCAGAAGGAAAGCAAGCAGAGAGTGGGGAAGTTGAGATTATCTGAAAAGATAATGTATAAACTTGAAAAACATGAGCCCTCAGATTAAAGTGACCTGAACAAAAATTCTCCTTTATTTAGTCACAAAATACTGAGTGCCAAGGCCCTGTGGCTAGGCTCGGGATATACAATGGTGAAGAGAACTGACTAGGAAAAGGGCAAAAGCTCTGGTTGAAAGCTGAGAGCTGCAAGCCGGTAAGCCCACAGGAGGACAGGAACATTTAAAATGCACTCGAGCTCTCCATACCACCTGAACAAGGCCTGAGCCAGGTGTAACCAGGAGTTGGAGTGGGGCTGGGACTGCAGACACTCGGGGCCCTCCTCACCTTTCTTTCTCTTTTTCTGTTCCTTTCTCCCTCTGTGTACCTACCTTGCTGCAGGCTCCCGGGCAGAGAAGAAAGCAGAGCCCCCACCTAGCAAGCCCATGGTGGCCAAGACAGGGCTGGCACTCATCAAGGATTGCTGTGGGGCCACCCAGTGCAACATCATGTAGCCCCCACATGGGGTGCCCCCAGGGCCACGGGGACCCCCTCCCACCCTCTTGTCTTCATAGACCCCATTTCACTGGGGCTCAAGAACTCTCCAAGGTGGAAGGGGTTGAAGGCAAGCCTGTGACTGCCACCAGGGGCCATGGGTGTGGCAGGCGGGCCCAGCGCCCTGTACAGAGTGTAGCAATAGGGAGTCCCTCACCGTCGCATGGCCCTCCCCAGAGCATGCCGAACCCAGGAGTCTGTCTCACTGTTTAGCCAACCACCAGGAAAGGTCCTCCTTCAAAAACGTGTATCTCCACTTCTATCTAGCTGTAGCTAACCCACCGTGCGAATGAACTGGGAGAGGGGCATGATCCCCAGGTGTGTGTAGTTGTGACTTCTCAACAAGCTAGCACCGTGTTGGACACATCCCCCATCCACCCTCCTAGCTCTGCTGTCAGGCCAGCCTCAGATGGGCATGAGTCCTGCCCCCTGTGTGTCCCCTCCCAGGGGCTGGGTCTGGAGGGCTCCTACACGGCCCATGCATCTCTCAGGCACCATCAGTACAGCATCCTTGGCCACACCACGTGCCCACCTGTCAGGATTGAGCTTCACATCCCAGCCTGTGTCTGGGCACAGGTCACATCAGGAGGGTGTCCACCGCATCCTTGGCTCTTTCACTTGCTAGGTCTGCCCCAGGTGTGCAGAGCACAGTGGGGATGGGAAACCTGGGTGGGAGCAAATCTAATGGTTGGGGGAGGTTGCAGAGAACTGGAGGCTGCAATGTCAGGGGCAAGCAGACAAGAAAGGAGCCCAGAGCAGATGCTGACCCAGGTACTTTCCACCCACGGGGACCGCTACAGGGAGTGCCAGCAGGACGCCGCCTCACCAGCCCCAACACACAGACCTCCGTAAAGAACAGTGACTGGCGGGAGAAGCAGCCTGGCCCCAGCGTGTCCCGTCATTTGGTGGCGTATTTGAGCCAGCCTCACAATTCCACCCGTGTCAGTTAATATCCATTTACTACAGCCAGCCCGGCACAGCCCCGTGACCTCTCTGTACGTGTGTGTGTCGTGACCGGCCTAAGTAGTTAGCGTAAGATTCGCTGATGTGCAGTCATCCATCAGAGAAAATAAAAATGGAAACCACTGTACTTGGCATTTTAAAAGGTTTTACTTCCCCCCTCTCCCTGATTATGGAAGTCATCCATGTACATAGTAAATCATTTTAAAGGTACAGAAAATACAAGGAAGTTTTTAGTTCTTTTTAACACCATAATTTCTTCAGCTAGAGAACACTCTGACATTTTGATGCGTTTCCTTTTAGTCGTTTCTTCTGCATTTCTTCACGATGAGATTTGTGGTACCACCTGATAACCAACTCCTCCCCTGCTCACTGAATCCCTGCCTTCCCCTGATGTCACCAAGGGCTCTCTGTAAACACACACTGACTGAGCCAGCTCCTGGGTGTGCCAGCAGGCATCCAGCCATTTCTTCTCTCTCGGGCACTGAGACTGCTGCTACGTTTCTGGTATCACAAACAACGTCACGACACGTATCCTGGGGAGATAAAGCTTCATCCGACTTCCTGATTTTCCCCCTAAGAAAAACTCCTGGAAGTAAGTTGTTGGGTGGTTCATATGGTAGCATTTTCACAATATTTCTAAATCACAAAGAAATCCAGATGTCTGTCACAGGTGCGCAGCAGCTTTGGGGCTGACCCCAAGTATCTCATCACCTGGCTCCCTCCTCCTCTGCCTCAGATATGCTCCTGCTTAAGGGCAGCCTTGGCCTGCACGCCACTTTCTGCCATTCTGACCACTCAGAGCCACCATGGTGGCTGCAGGGTCACCGTGTCCTCCTTTACTGCAAAGCACCAAGCATGCACCAGACTGTGGGAGTGTCCTGGGGCTGCCACTACAGATCACCTCACACCACGAGGCTAAAATCAACACAACTGCATCCCCATATGTGGCAGGAGGTGAGAGTCTGAAGCCAAGGGTGCAGCGGTTCAGCCGCCGCCCTTGACACCAGCATCCCACATGAGCAAGGCTTCCATCCCGGCTGCTCCGCTTCCCATCCGGCAACTTGCTAATGTGCCTGGGAAGGCAGCGGATGATGGCCCAACCCATGTGGGGACCTGAATGGAGTTCCTGACTCCTGGCCCAGTCCTGCCTGTTGTGGCCATCTGGGGAGTGTACCAGCAGATGGAAGGATGGAAGAGCTGTCACTCTGCCTTTCAAATAAATCAATCAATCTTAGAAAAAAAAAGGAAGTCTGAAGTCAAGGCGCTGCAGGGCCAGAGTCAGCAAGAACCCTGCTGCCTCTCCCAGCTCCTGTCACCCCTGTCCTCTGCCTTCCCAGTCTCTAACTCCATCTTCACACATCCCTCCCTGCCGGGCACATGTTCCTGTGCCTCCCCTCATCTTACAAGAGCCCACCCTAATCCCGCACAATTTATGTTGTTTTTTTTTTTTTTTGAAGAACAAATAACATTTACTATTCACAGACAATATGAGTGTGATGAAGAAAATCCAAAATAATCTGCAGCTAAAAATTATAATTTATAAGTGAATTTAATAAGTTTACTGTTAACAAGGTCAACATAAAATCAGTAATACCCCCTATACTGCACTGTCAGTTAAATGGAAAACTGAATTTAAAAAGACACATTTTGCAATAACATTTTAAAAAATGAAAAAACCTGAAAGGTAAATGCAGCTTAAAACAAATATTACAGTATGGAAATTCGGGAAGAGATGAATAGCAGTGGGAGTGGTAAATATTAGAAAAATTATGAGTATATTTTTATAAAATAATATTTGAAATAATAGATGAACAAGTTAGAATTTGAGTGAAATATTGCTATGGGTTCAAGTGTACAAAAGTATTAATGCAAGAAGTGTGAAAAGTTAAGGATACCTATTATTATCCTGAGGGCAACTATTAAAAAAAGCCAATAAAAGAGACAAAGAATTCCAGCTAAGCCACCGCTTGTGGCACAGGCATCCCACATGGGCACCAGTTCAGGCCTGGGCTGCACCTCCTCCCATCCAGCTCTCTGCTTATGGCCTGGGAAAGCAGCAGAAGACGACCCAAGTGCATGGGCCCCCACACCCCCATGAGAGACCTGGAAGAAGCTCTTGGCACTTGGCTCCTGGCTTCAGATCGGCCCAGCTCCAGCCCCCACGGCCACCTGGGGAGTGAACCAGTGAAGGAAAGACTTTCCTGCCTGTCTCTGTCTGTCTGTCTGTCTGTCTCTCTCTCTCTCTCTCGGCGAGTCTGCCTCCCAAATAAATCAGTAAAATGATTTAATCTTAATCCTATCTTAACTGCTTCTGCTAAGAGCCTACTTCCAGGGAGTTTGGAGGAGGGCAGGGACACTGTTATCTCACTGCAGACCCTTCCCGGTGTCACACAGCCACTCTCTCTCTTCCCTGTAGAGAACATGGTTGACCTCAGACCAGTTACACAGTGCTCACTCCCTGATCCAAGCCAAAGGAGATGGAACCTCATAAAAATCCTGCCCCAGGGCTTCTGCCAAGCCCTAAGTAGACCTACCTAATGTTCCTGTTACTCCCATTGACTTTGTAGAAAACAAAGACAGGCTTTTTACTGGAGAAGAGAAGCAAGCAGTAATTGAGGATGCTCCCGGATCACCAGGGCTGCCTGCCACACTGGGAAATCTTGCAGACTGCGGGGTCCTCCTCACCCAGACTCGCTCTTTCTGGAAGCCATGGGAAAGGATGACAGCAGACATCACACTGATCACTGTGCACTGAGCAGCGCACTCACATCAGCCTGACAAGGCAGAGGCTACTGTAAACCCCACCTGGCACGGCCAGAGTCCCATGTGTTGGTGGCCCCTCTCCCCCACAGCCTCCAAAATCTCTGCTCTTCAGTTCAGCATGTAAGCACCTCCCCACCTGCAAAACCCAGCAAAGACAGAACCCCATGCAGTTCCGCCATCCCTCTTACCTGGTAGCCACTGCCTTTCTCTGTCTTCCCAGCCTTTGCTCTTTAGAGTTGGCCCAAGTCTATTTTAATCTGGTCTCTGTCACTCTCATGACTCCTCTCACCAGGAGTGCATCCCTCTGCTTGCATCTGGGGGATGCACATCCACCCTTGTGCCGCCCTCGCACTCTGCAGCCCATGACAGGGACTCAGGCCTCATATAACAGCCAAGATGCTGCGCTCTGGGTGTGCATCCTGCAGCCCAGCAGCCCCTGCCCAGTCTCCTCTACCCTTCCTCCTCCGGACAGCCTGGCCCTTGGCACTCTGCTCTCTTCTCTCTACTGATCTCATCCGCTCTGTGCACATCTTGGAGGACCATCACTACTGACCAGTCCCCACGTTCTCTCATAGGCTGACCTCTCTCCTAAGCTCAGATTCAGTTTCCTGAGGAGGGAGTCCTTTGGTTCCACAGAAGGCACATTAAACCTAACAGTCCTAAGCCAGGGTTGGCAGGCTATTGCCCGAGGGCCAAATTCCACCTGCCATCTGCTTTTCCAAATCAAGTTTTATGGGACTACAGCCCCACTCAGTCACATACTGCCCATGGCTGATTCTTTTATTTAATTACTTATTTATGTGAGAGCCAGGCAGAGGCAAGGGACAGTGGCTCCTCTCATCTTCAAGTAGAGCTTTAGGCTGAGAGCCATGCCCTCTCACATGGTTTAAAAGCCCCTCTGATCTGGCTCCTCCGACACCCTGCGCCCCTCTTGCCCCCTCTCCTGGGACCTCTGAAGTCTCCTCTGGGCTCGCTGGTTCTGCTCATCATGCTCTCTGCTGGCAGCTCTGCTGGGCTTGGCGTGTGTGACTCCCCCTGCCAAGAACACCTCGTTTTCCTGCCAGACTTTGTTCCCTGCTCTCCCAGTCTCTCCTTGCGCGCTGTGAAGCCACAGGGAAACCAAGCATGGCTGCTGCTCAGGTTACAGCTCTACTGCCCCTGCGCCCCCCAACCCACCCATCTCAGAGTCCAGCCTGGGGTCCTGGCCTGCTGTCCAAAGCCCCATGCGGCCCAGCCCCTGTGGCGCTTCCCGTGTTGCACCTGTTCTCACACCAACACTTAGAACGGAAGGCAAACTCGAGTCGGAGCAGTCTGGGAGGAAGGCCAGCGAGGCAGTGTCGTCGCGCCAAGGAGGATGTGTCGCACGGCATCCAGCTTTGCCCGGAGACCATGTGACCTTAAGGACTTTATGAGTGGTGCCCAAGGACTCTGCAGTGGGATGTGGTTGGTGCAGACGGATTGAGCAAAGAGCTGGCACCGACACTGGCTACATCGGGAGGGGCAGTGCTCCCCATGGCTCCCCTGTGAGGGGGGATGTGATTAGCTCCAACTCACACAGCAGGCAGGCCTGGAGCCAGGCCCAGGGAACAGAGGCCTTGCGCTGTCTGCGGAACCGGGCTTTGACTGCACAGGTGTGACTCCAGCCCTGTCAGTACCCTTATTCCCTGTTGAGCGTGAAGGACTGGAGGTGACTTGTGGCCGCAGCAGTAGCAGAGCCTCTTTTAAAAGCTCTGAGTTCCGGGGTGGCCCTGAGCACAGGGCTGCAATAGTGCAGCCCAGCAGCGTGTGTGAGGGCACCAGCTAGGGCTCAGAGGCCTGCCACCTGTGGTGCAGTGCCTGAGTGTCGGGCCCAGGCAGAGCACCCAGGAAAGCTGGCGTGAGAACAAACGTCACGTTTCTACCCTTGAATGTGCTTGTTCATTCTACTAGTTAATGCCACACTTGGCAGGGATGAGGGAATATGGAGATTCCAGCCCTTGTGCAGCCTTCATTCCGGAGAGAGTCAGAGACCTTCACCTGCCTCCCCACGGCCACACCCTCCCTCTCCCCCTGCCAGGCTGACAGGGAACACAGGCCCCTGTTCTCCCTGCAGAAACCAAGCTGCACAAGGCCCTGGGTTGTGAAATCACCTTCCAGAAGGCCCAGGGAGCTGGGAGCCACACACAGACGAAGGCTTCCCCCGGCTCTGCTGCCCACCATCGCAGCACTCACCCACCTCATGCCTCCATCGTGAACTAATTTCCTGCTTCATTACAAGGCAGCTCTCTGTGTGAACCCCAACTCCAGCCCCTCTGCGTGCTGCCCATCAGCTCCATGGCTCCGTCTCCACTGCAGCCGCAGCCCTGCAGGGTAGGAGGAAAGATTTCTTTCCCTCCTGATGGAACATGGCTGGTGGCCCTTCCTCCCACAGGCACAGCTGCTCCATCAGGTTTGGGCGTCAGGAACAATTGTGTTCCTCCGTCCTGCAGAGGGCGTGGGCCCAGAGCTGGGGGAGTGGGGAGGGGACACCTCTTGGGAGTCTGTGCTGGCAGCAGCAGGTGCAGGGGGAGATGTGGCTGAGGTAGCGCGGTGGGGCTCACCCTGCTGCAGGCTCTGTGACCTGACCACCTCAGCCTGGGGCATGGTAGCTCTCGGCACTGGATGGCTCAGTCACCAAAACACAAGCCAAGCAAGCAGGAAACGAAGAGGGGGCATTTCTCACTCCTGGGCTGGGGTGTCTTGAAATTGGGTGACACTGGAAGTCCAAACAGTGCCCCCTGGACTCAGTGCCTCTCCATGCTGCCACCTCTGGCTCTGTTCCCTGGCAAAATCTTGTATGGCCACGGCAACAGCACCTGGCTTACTTCCTCCCAGGCCTCCCAGAGGCACGATCCAGCGAATCCAGCAAACATCCTGGCTTGCAGCATGCGCCCAGTCCAGGGCCGCGCTGGGCCAGAGGGGTAGAGGGGTGCAGTTCTCTGCCCTGGCCCCACTGGGGTCCTCAGGCTGACCCTGGTTCTTGTGCCGCAAGAGAAGAGAATGGATCTAGGTAGCTAAAACCACAGTCTACTGCCTTTTAGAGAATAAAAAGTAGGATTTCAGAGACAGGAACTTGCTTAGGGCCACACAGCAGGTTTACTGAAGCCAGGGCAGAATTCAGACCCCCAGCCTGGTTCAATGCTCTGCACCCCCTTCTCTGATACCCAGCCCAGCCCCAAAGGCAGCCCCCACTTGCCCTAGGAAGTTTCATCAGCACACTCTGATGAAACTACCAATCCAGGGGGGTCCCCTGCGTGCTCTGGACTGGGTTCAGCCAAGGGCCGTTTGTTCAGGTTCTGACAGCAACTGCTGACCTGCATGAACCCACTTGGGTCTGTGGCTTCAGGTCCCTGGGTGAGGTTTGTCAGCTAGCTCTGACCCTCAATGCCCCAGTGCTGGTCTCAATCTCCAGGGAACACATGGGAGCCTGCTCAACAATTTTAACATCCTTTTTAAATGTTGAAATAGGGAGCTGGTGCTGTGGCTTGGTAGGCCAAGCCTCCGCCTGCAGCACCAGCATCCCATATGTGTGCTAGTTTGTGTCCTGGCTGCACCTCTTCAATCCAGCTCTCTGCTATGGCCTGGGAAAGCAGCAGCAGATGGCCCAAGTTCTTGGGGCCCTGCACCCTCAAGGGAGACCCAAAGGAAGCTCTTGGCTCCTGGCTTCAGATCAGCCCAGGGGATGGAAGACCTTTCTGTCTCTCCCTCTTTCTAACTCTGCCTCTCAAATAAATAAAATCATTTAAACAATGTTGAAACCGTTTTTGAACTTACAAAAGAGTATTTCTAGAGTCCCGTGCTGCATACTGAAATTTCGGTCAATGACGAACCACATACACATATGATGGTCGTCCCATCATATAGTGTCTAGTGACCCGGCAGCACACTCTGATGAAACTGCCCAGAGACCTTTCTCAGACTGTGTCCCTGCTGTTAAGAGACACATGAGCATATTTAAAGTCCTGCAAAGAATCCCCGTATATCCTTCCTTTCACCCAAATTCAGTGACAGCCTTTCGCTACACTTACTTGATCACTTTTTCCGTACGCAAGGATACCTCGAAATGTTTGTGGAGAAATGGAATTAAGATATGTTTAGAGGCAGGTGTCTGATGTATTAAGACGCCACTAGGGATACCTGGAGCCCTTATCAAAGCGCTAGGTGTGAGTCCGGCCTCTGTTGCTGCTCCAGCTCCCCACCAATGCGCACCCTGAGGTCGGAATCCTTCCATGTGATGGCTGGAGTAACTGGGGGCCTGCCACACACCTGGATGGAGTCCAGCTCTCAGCTTCTTCCCGGCCCGGTCCAGCCCAGCTGTTGTGGGCATATGTGGAGTGACCCAGCAAATGGCTTTTCAAATAAAAAAAAAGATAAATGAATTGTGGTACCAAAGAATTTTGAAATCTACAAATAGTTTTTGTACTATGTGATTTCCATGAACTTCTAAAGACCCCTATTGCACATGGATTTCGATTTTGTTTTCAGCAAAATAAACTTATATTTTAATTAAACTTTTCCACATTCTGAAGCCCCTTGGAGGTCCAGTTTTTTCTGGGATGATCTAACCCAGCTGTAGACCTCATGTCCCTTCAGTGTGTATGAAAGAGCAACTGCATTTTCTCATAATTAGGGAACGACTGTCAAATGCCACTGATGGAATTACTTGGCCCTGAGATGGTGGGTGTCAGCTGTCCTGCTGGTGTCCATCCGGGCAATTCTACCCTCCCCCATCCAGGGGCTGGTTCACGCACAGGCTCTTTAGGTGCCCTCAATCAGGACTGGCCCCTTGGCTTTCCTGTTTTGCAGGACACTGACAGTTCTGAGGATGACAGAGCCTGTTTCTTAAGTTCTGCTGCGGGAGGGTGTGAGTGGGCCCGCATCTCGCTCATCCAGGTCCCTACACTTGGCTTTTGCCTAGCACCCAGGAGGGGCTCAAGCCAAAACAAAACACTAGACTTAGCAGCTGTGTAGATCAGGATTTCCAGTGCCAGTGAGTCAGAAGGGCAAGGGCTAAACCCTCCAGCCTCACTTTCCCCTTCTGCAACTCTTGGTGTGGGGGTGCAGGGCAGGTTAGACAAGTGGGTCCTCACGGGTCCTTACAGCTTGGAAGTTCCATTGCTGACTCTCCAAAGTTTGGCCTGGAACTCTCCTCCCCTTCTAGGATCTGGTTTGACGTCTTCGGCTTCACACGTCAGCCATCCGTTCATCGATGCTTACCAATCACCTGTGAGGCAGAACCTATGATTTGCTTCTGACACATACAACATGGCAGAGCACTGACAATCACTCTTTGATTGGGTCACTTTATGTAAGGCTCCTCTTGGATTAGAGGTGAGAACCTGGCTTGGTGGATCAATGGTTCTTTGGTTTCTGTTTTAGTTTGGAAAAAAAAAAAAAAAACTCATTTGAAAGAGAGAGACACATAGAGATCTTCCATCTTCTGGTTCACTCCCCAAATGGCCACAATGGCTGGAGCTGGGCCAGGCTGAAGCTAGGAGCCTGGAATGCCATCCGGGTCTCCCACACGGGTAGTAAGGGCCCAAGCACTTGGCCTATCTTCCACTGCTTTCCCAGGTGCATTAACAGGGAGTTGGAGTGGAAGTAGAGCAGCCAGGACTTGAACCAGTGCCATACGGGATGTCAGCATGGCAGGCTGTGGCTTAACCTGCTGTGCTACAATGCTGGTCCTGCCAGTGTCATTGTGGGAAAGCCCATGTGGTAGGGGGACTTGGGCAACGTGTGCAGAGTGTGCACAGCCTCTAGCCTCCAACCAGCAAAAAGCCGGGCCCCCCCCAGTCACATATCCCAGGGAAACGAATTCTGCCAGCACCCGAGTGAGTTTGGAAGTGGGTTCTGCCCAGTCAAGCCTCCAGATGAGAATATAGTGCAACTGCCATATCCCGACTGCCAGCTGAGCGGTGTGGCCTGCAGACCTCTGAAACCACGGGATAATCACGGCATGTTCTTTGCGGTAATCTGTCATGCAGCACACTACCAGAAGCTGCTACTACTTTAAGCCAGGCCCTAGATCCTGGAGATGCTCTAGTGAATAAGACGACCATCCCGTTCTCATGAACCTGTTGCCTCACTGAGGGAAATGACTGAACAATCACGCACACACATGTATTCAACAGTAAACTGTATTTTTAAAAAACAAAAAAACATAATTTCTGGCCGGCGCCGTGGCTCAACAGGCTAATCCTCCGCCTTGTGGCGCCAGCACACCGGGTTCTAGTCCCGGTTGGGACGCCGGATTCTGTCCCGGTTGCCCCTCTTCCAGGCCAGCCCTCTGCTGTGGCCCGGGAGTGCAGTGGAGGATGGCCCAAGTGCTTGGGCCCTGCACCCCATGGGAGACCAGGAGAAGCACCTGGCACCTGGCTCCTGCCATCGGATGAGCGCGGTGCGCCAGCTGCGACGGCCATTGGAGGGTGAACCAACGGCAAAGGAAGACCTTTCTCTCTGTCTCTCTCTCACTGTCCACTCTGCCTGTCAAAAATAAATAAATAAATAAATAAATAAATAAATATATATATATATATAATTTCTTTTTATTTATTTGAAAGGCAAGGAGACACACAGATCTTCCACCCACTGTTTCGCTTCTCAAATGCCCACAACAGCTGGGGCTGGGGCTGGGGCTGGGGCTGGGGCTGGGGCTGGGCCAGACCAAAGCCAGGAGGACCTTGCAATTCAGTGCAGGTCTCCCATGTGGGGTAGCAGCACCGAGTACTCGAGCCGCCGCCTCCTAGGGTGCCCATCAGCAGGACGCTGGGATTGGAAGCGGAGCCGGAGCTGAACCCAGGTGGGAGGCAGGCATCTCAGGCAGTGTCTTAACTGCTGTTCCAAACACCTGCCCCTAGAAGTATACTCTTAGGTACAGCAGAGTGAAGCTAGACAAGGGTAATGCTGCAAAGGGAGGGTACCTGCCTCGTCTAGGAACAGAGGAGGTGGCGAGTCAGAGAAAGCTTCCTGGAGGAAATACACTTGCGCTAAGACTTCAGTGATGAGGGAAGAGCCAGGTAGAGATGTGAGCACATCACAACGGTCACAGCCGACATCCAGCCAAACACCCAGGCCTGCAGGTCCCTCTCCGGGGCTTCACTTCAAGTGGCTCACTCAGGACATCAAAGAACTCTCGTAGGGAGAGGCTTTTATTCTCCCCGCGTATTCCCTGGGGAAAAAAGGGAGCGGTGTGGATGCAGAGGTCAAGCTTGCCAGCTGGGACACCCGCACCTGGTATCCTGTTTGAGTCCCCGCTCGGCTCTCCAGTCCAGCTTCCTGCTCATGTGCACATGCGGAGGCAGCAGGGATGGCTCAAGTAGCTGGGTCCTCGCCACCTGTGTGGCAGACTTGGACTGAGCTCCTGGGTGCAGCCTGGCCGAGCCCGGGCACTGTGGGCATCTGGGGAATAAACCAGCAGATATCTGCGTCTGTCTGTTTCTCACACTGGGAAAAAAAAAAAAATGGGGAGGAAACCATCAGTTGGTTAACTTGCCAGTAAGTGGCAGGGGGAGACTCACAGCCTGGGGCCGCGACTTGAGGGTTGTGTCCTCAGCCACTGCCTGGCCTTCCAGGCGTGGGACAGCACAAGGGAGGCTCTCCTGCAGAGGGGAGCAGAGCACTGCCCAGAGGCTGCAAGGCGGCAGCTGCTGTGGCAGGAAGAGGAGGGGGAGATGGGGACGCACTCAGCAGGGTCAGGCCTCAGCCCACGTGCGATACCTCACGGGCCACTCACGCAGAGAAAAAGAACAGCCCAGGCACGTCAGGCACAGTGGCCCCTGCCAGCCACCTGGGGCAGTGACGCTGCAGCCCTCTGGTGGGCATGTCTGCATCTGCGGACATCAGAGCCTGGAGGAGGAGGACGGCAGCGTGAAGGGGGCTCCCTCATGCCCAAGCTTGGCATCCTGGGAAGGCTTTCAGTGGAGGTGGAAGAGGCCCTCATGGGAGTCGCTGACGGGGCCAGAAGAGAAGGCACTGAGCAGGCCACCTCTTCAGAGGTCCCTGGCGGGGGCACTGCCTCACGAGGAGCAGCCAGCAGCCGAGCAGCATTCGCGCCCTCCCCTGCCTTGGTTGTTCTTCCAGCCACAGGGGCTTCCTCCCCCTTGCCTGCCCTGTGCCCAGTGTTCCCCACTGCAGCTTCCTTTTCCCAGAACAGGTGAACTCCCTTCACCCTGTAAGAACAGCGCTAGCCTCCAGTCCTCTGGCTTAGAACCACGCAAGCTCCATGTCCCCCACACCTGAAAAAAAGAGGGGTTCTTTCTTCCCTGCCTGCTTCGGACTTGGTTGGTCCCAAAGACACCCAGGTTTCTTTATATCCCAACCCGAGCTGCTCCTGAAGGCTGCCCGCCTCCCAGGAAGGGACTAGAGCTCTCCTGGGAGGGAGACTGGGCACCCTGCTCCCAAAGTAGAGTGGGATTAGAAAAAACACCACCTTAGTAGCCAGGCAAGTGGCCAGTTACCCTGACAACCTGAGGTAAAGCCACACGAGAGGCTTCAGGGCCAGAAAAGCAGTGAGTGTGACTGTCGGAGCCAACCGCTGTGTTTAGAGGGACCGAGTCAGGGCTAGGGCTCCTTCTCCATGCCCAGCACTGACAGGTATATGCAGCCTGTCCCAATCCACACACCTAACAAAGGTGTGGTGGCAGCAAAATACACCCTGCCCAGACTGCCTCTCTGGCACATGGAAGATCTGGAGCTACAGCCACTCGGCCTCCTCCACTAGGGACAGGCCAGCCTCACCCTGCCAGGCACCTTCAACGCCACCATCAGCCATCTTCCAAGATAGGCAATGTACAAAGATCAGTGCAGTGTTGTGTTGCCAACCCCCCTTTTGACCTCCAGAACCACCTTACCCCACTCCAAAGGAGCAGGGTGGCAGCTCAACTTCTGCCAACAGCTGCTGCTGTGAACACTGTTTTGAAAAGACCGCCAAAGGCCTTGAAGAATGTTTAATGCTGACTTAAAAAGCTGCGCTTCTACTCAAGTCTCTTCTAGGTCCTTTCTGATTCTTGCCAGGGGGTAGGAGTGGGGAGGGGAGGGGAAGGGAAGGGAGAGGGAAGGGATGGTGGCGATGGTCTCAGAAATGGCTTCAGAGCCAGGCCCGTGAAGGACGTCTTTCCCATACTGACTGACTCACAGGGCACGCTCAGCAGCGTCAAGAACAAGCGGGTGCAATGCAGACTTCCATCCAGGGAGAGAGGTCCTAGAAATCCCTCAGTTTTCTAATGGGAAGGTTTTGGGGGATATTAACATTGTCCAATCCTTGATTACAAGCTGGAAAGTTCAGTCTTGACCAGACAGAGCCTCTGACACCAGACCACAACCATCCACCGGCATTTCCACTAAGCACAACACAGTTCTCCTGTAAAGGCACGAAGTCATGTTGATGTGTCAGGGTTCATACTGATTAACAAATATCTGAAATTCGAACAAAACAGTGTCAGACCAATTTGCTCTTAAGAAGCTAGGGAAACACACATCAAAGCTGAGAGAACTGCCTGGGGCTGTAATCATTCCCCATAAACAGACAAAACCATTCACTTGGAAAACTTCAAATTCGATGCTTGCTTGTAAAGTTTATTGACAACTGTTTGGTCCCAACACACAAAACAGCACTTGAACCACAAAAAAAGTGTTCAAACAAAGTAGACAGTTAAGAAAAACATGTCCTCCCCCAAGCCCAATCCAAAACAAACAGTGCAAGATGGGAAGGGGGTTTGGTGGTAACGTGTGTCTTTTTAAACAGATAAATCGAACCTGGTACAGCTTTCCACCCAGAAAGAACTTCATTGTCTCAATGCTCATACATCATTCCATCACATCATTTAATTACGCCTCTGGATAAAAAAATAGATAGTAACTGGACTGGCCGCTGTGGAATACATGAGGAACACAACGTGCTTCCGCCATACTCTCACATTCTTCAAACAGCAACGTCTGTCACAACCACGTCCCCGGCAACTGGCAACTCCAGTGAATGGTACAGAGACACACTCACTAGGTAGCACAGCACTTGTTTCTTTCGTCTGTTGCCCAAAGAACCTGTTCTTTGACACTGTTCCAAGTGACTTGTAATGATACCTGTGTGTTTTTCAAGTCCACAATTCTTTTCATGCTAGCGAAACTGAAGTCCAAGCGTGCAAACTCAGCCTTATGAAAGCTAATAAGGCCACTGATGTGCTCAACACCAACTTTATTACATTAAAAGCTTCTTAAAAAATTGCACATTTGCATTTTACTCCCTGTAACACTATGTCTGTAGAGGAAATGCCTTCGGGAAGATTCACAGAGTGCCATAATAATCAGAAGGTTTTCCCAGTTGTCCTTCCGTCTTGATTGGGGCCATGTGTTGGAGAATCACTGGCTTCATTTAAAAAGATTCGGGGAACAAAAATCTAACTCGTAAAAATCTCTCTATAGCCCTTATTTTGTGGCATTTTATCAAAATGCTGACTACAAAATCAGAGCCCATTTTCTGGCTTTCTAGAAATTACAAAATATAAACATTTCCCAAAAAGAAACCATCTAACTAGTGGAAGACCTTGCGCCAATAGGTTCGTTCTGCTCTATGAAAGAATCCGCCTTTTTTGCCCAACAAATACAATCCATTGTAAATGTCAGGTTTCTCCAGGACGGATGAGAGGCCATCCATCAGCGGACACCCCAGGCACCCAGAGAGGAAGGCCATTCCACAGGGCAGTGCCCTCAAAGGCTGGCTTTTCCCAAATGCCAACATCAGACACCACAGAAACCCAAACATGCTTCCTACAGCGAGAAGTACTGAGTACAGGCAGACACTAAAGGATGCTGAGCTGACACACACACACACACGCACACGCACACGCACATGTAAAGCTTCCCAGCTGCCAAAACCAGCTTTAAAATCACCAAAACAAGGTTAAGTTGATCAACCTTGGCCTTCATTATGTTTCGAAAGAATTCCTGTCTCCGCCTAGTGGAAATAGTATTACTACCACTCTTGCTGAAGCATCTCACCACTCAGCTCTGATTTGTAATTTATGCATTTGATGCATATTTTAGAAAATCAGACTGACTTCCCAATATTGCCTCTCGACACACAATGATGTGTGTTGTAATTCACACGCTGACTTTAAATTCATGACACCAAGACCATTTCCTCTTCTTAACCTAATCCATTTCAAACTGGAACTTAACATAAAGGGAAGCTTAGAACATGCTTGAATTCTCTAGAAAGCTCCTAAATGGAACCCCGAAGTGGAAATATTTTTAAAAATCTGTGATGAAGCCACATTTGTCAACTACAGACATAGTTAAATAAAAAACAAGGCACACTTACAAGTCACATGGAGGCCAGGAACCTTCACATTCCAACCTGAAAATACACCCTCAGCTCCCTGCCTATCCTTCTCCTTTGGTGCGCAAACACGAGGCTCATGGGACAGGCTGTGTTTCAAAGACACTTCATGCATCTGATTGATTCTGTTGGAAATATCAGTAAGCAAAGGATAAGAGACTTATGCTACATATGGAGAGATCACTGATGTGGCTCGATGGAAGTAAGCCTCTTCTTGCTGAGTTCTCACTGCTTTCTTCTTTGGGAACACCATTAGTTAAGAAAAATTTAGAAAAATATAGTAAGGGTTCTTTAGCAAATATCAGATGTTTCTTCAAATAACTGAACAGAAAAAAAAAAAAAAAAAATTTCAGCCCCAAAAGGTGGTCAATGTGAAAGAAAGAAAATATATGGATGAACTAAGTTGCTTCCAGGAGGTTTCTTTTTAAACCAGAAGAGGATGTTTTTGGAACCCACTTTTGTGTGCAGAATCAGACAGATATTTCCCATCCTAATTCTATGCTCAACATGAGAGTTAAAGCTTGGTTATAGGTGCAAAGGAAAAGTTGGCTGCCAATTTTACTCTGTTTTTAGGTTGCTTTTTGGCCGGGCTTTCCATAGGGTCCTTGCTCAGCAGTGACTCTGGGGCTTCTGAGAGGCAGGGAGGCACCGGGGCAGCTGCGGAGACGCATAGAGAGCTGGAGTCAGAGGACAGTTTTTCCTTCTTTACTGGTTCTGGCATTTCAACTTTTTCTTCTTGCTTTAAAATCATAATTTCTGTAAACATAGAAAAGCAAACAGATTCAGTTTTAGGACTTGTCAGAGCCTTTTGTTTATATTTCTCAGAAAATACCTGTAAAAAAGCCCCCAAATGTCACATCTATGCCACAATTTACAGATTACTTTTGTGGCCAGTATTCTGTGTCACATAAATCAAGTATTTATAAACTGCATTTCATCATTCTGCTGGATTGCAGTCTGAGAGATTTCCACTTTTGCCTACAACTCAATGGGCAATGGTTAATATCTCCCTGACTTTGGGTTCTGTGCCCATTCATTCTGTCAGGTGGTTAAGGACCAGAAACTACGTGTGACGTACAGATTCTCGTCAGGAGGGACCTTCCAGTCAGGGAGCTTCCGGGCCTCCCACACTCTGCACAGGTCTAACACTAGGGGAGGGGGTAAAGGAAGAATTGCATAGCGTTCAAGTGACCCTCAAAAACCTAGGAAGTCAAATGCAGCCAGCTGAGTGGCTACTTCTTTGGCTGAGCCACATTAACTCTCGACTGCAAACACAAGCCAAGTCGTTGGAAAACGATGTATCATTATGCTCTGGACTCCCAGACAGAGAGGGTCACAGTGACAGCGGAACCCCAGCTCCCTTCTCAGGGCAACATTCCCAAGGAGAATGGCAGACAGAACTGCCACGCTCTTCAAGATCCCCCCTCTAATGCCATGCACGTGGCTGAACGGGGAGGTCCTGAAGGAAACAGCTCCAGCCCCACGGAGGAGCCAACACCGACCTGCCTCACAAATGCTGCCAAATGCTGCCTGAGGAGACGGAGGAGCCGCCGAGGCGCATGGGCTGCCCCTGCCATCTTCTGCAGAGCAGGGCCGGCAGGGAGGGGAGGAGCTCGGTAGAGAGGACGACGGGAGAGGGCCCTCTACAGAGGTGATGTCCTCTCAGACCACAGGTAGGCAAGAGGTCCTGGATTACTTCTCAGCCAGGTAAGCTGGGGCCAGCTGTGTCTCTGGTTTCCTAACCTGTACAGTGGGAGGCGGCCCTACCACAGAGCTCACCAAGAGACAGATGGGATGGTGTGTGGCAGGCCCAGCAGAGGGTCAGCAGCCAGTGAGAAAGGCATAACGCACATAAGACAATGCCAGCACCAAATCAGGACTCAGCGTGGTCACCTCTTCTGTTTGCAGATCACTGGCAGAATCAGAGCTCAGGCCTTGGAGGCCTCCCTCTATACCTTCATGAAGCTCCGGCACCTGCTGAACCCCAGCCACAGGTGACATGTGTATTGGGGACAGGTGTGTCTGAGAGCAGCTGAACCTCTGCAAAGGCTGGGAGATGCCAGGAGGCATCTCCCTCCAGCCCATGGGCTCTTCCACAGCCCAGACGACCATCGGCTCTCTGCCTTGTGCTCCCCAAGCAACCCTTGGCTGTGAATCCGAATCTGTGGAACGCTGGCAGGGAAGAAGGCCTGAATAACCTGTACAGGTGTCTTCATACAACTGAAAGGCACAGCTTCTCCCCACCTCCATCAAACACTTGACAAAGCCACAAAGAAGATCCCCACGGCAACACAGTACAACCCACCAGGAGGGTCCTGAGGCTGCTCCTCAAACTGAATGAGATCTGCAGACTGGAGGATGACAGGATCTGGTCTCAGCTGAGGGGATGGCAAGCAGGAGGGCACGGGAGCACACAGGAGGTCGACAGGGGAAGTGCTGGTCAAGCGGAGAAGCTCCTGTTCCGTCTGGCTGGGCCCTGGACAGAGAAGACAGGCTGTGACTCCACCCAGCCGCCCATGGCAGTGTGCCCTGAGGCGAACGCCACTTGGGAAGTGCCTCAGTTTGACTCCCACCTCCAGCTCTGATCCAGCTTCCTGCTAGTGTTCACTCTGAGGGGCAGCAAGTGGTGACTCAAATAGCTGAGTCCCAGATGGGAGACTCAGACTGAGTTCTGTGTTCCCGGCCTTTGCTTGGCCCAGCTGAGGCCGTTCCTGGCATTTGGGGAATAAACCAGCAGATGGAAGATCTGTCTCTCTGCCTTTCAAATACAATGAAAATGAACTTCAGCTCCTCAGTTACAGAATGGAGGTAGGGGCTGCTGAGGGCCATGGGGACAGGGTAAGGAGCTGCTTTACAGCCCGGGGCTTTCTCCAGTGCAGCCTGACTCACCTGTGCTGCAACACACTGAATACAGGAACACTTCATCTCCTAAGTCAAATGAGGGGAAGATTCTACATACAACACCGGATTCAAAAGTTCTTCAGTAAAGTTAAACTGCTATGCAATTCAAGAAAGTTGATTTCTATCTACTATAAAGATATCACATACAATCCATGTGACACAATGTTATTTTTGAATAATACTACGTTACTATCAATTTTTCCCAGGGTTGTCCTGTGACCAAAACTCCTTGACCAAACATAAGGCTCCTCAGGACCCTCTTCCTAATGAGGCCTCCAATTTGGCCTTCTGTAGCCACCCCATCCTTACCAAGGCCAGTCTTTCTTAGCATGAATCCTGCTGAGTCCGCTTGCTGATAATTCCCCCTATCCCTTCATACTGGATGAAGTTCCTTATCCTCAACCTATACTGTCTAAGTCCTTGGCCTGCCTCTAGCAAGAATCTCCCTACACCTACTTTTTTTTTTTTTTTTGGTGACAGGCAGAGTGGACAGTGAGAGAGAGAGACAGAGAGAAAGGTCTTCCTTTGCCGCTGGTTCACCCTCCAATGGCTGCCGCGGATGGCGCGCTGCGGCTGGCGCATCGCGCTCATCCGATGGCAGGAGCCAGGTGCTAGGTGCTTTTCCCTGGTCTCCCATGGGGTGCAGGGCCCAAGCACTTGGGCCATCCTCCACTGCACTCCCGGGCCACAGCAGAGGGCTGGCCTGGAAGAGGGGCAACCGGGACAGAATCCGGAGCCCCAACCGGGACTAGACCCCAGTGTGCCGGCGCCGCAAGGCGGAGGATTAGCCTGTTGAGCCACAGCGCCGGCCGCCTACTCTTGATAATGTTCCACCCTACACACTGCACACTCTGCTCCTTGGCTATCAATCCCTCATCATTGTACTGGGAGTTGAGCCTTCTCTCCCCTACCGCAGCAGAGCTGACCACGGTTATCCGCGGTTATCTCAGTTATCCCTGTACTGCATGGAGAGTACTTTTTGCTGCAACGCCTGAATTGGGATAGCATCACCCTTCTGGGGGTGCCAATATCCTTGAAGGACTTCAACCAGTCGACCATGCAATGCTACCCAATGCAGGCCAGTTCTCTATTAACAGAACAAAAGTGCTCTGAACAAAGTACGCACATTTAACTTCAGTTAATAGAATGACCTGCTGTTGTCCTTTCCCCCAGTCATTTCCCTAGACTCTCATAAGCTCTGTTTTGTTTGCTTTTCCTCGTTCCACTGTTACCTGCTCCAAGCTGGAGTTCCGAGGCTGTGCAGGACTCGGGCACCTCCAGGATCCGCTCACTGTCCGAAGGCCGGTTTTCATGGCTGGCAGGGGAAAGACCAAGCGAGCTCAGACGGCCTAGAACACAGAGAGTTCCCATTAGAGACACAGGCAGTGAGAGAACTGGGATGTTTTGAAGAGGGGAGGGGATGGGAGCTTACTCACTTTTCATGTCATTTTTTAGCACTACAATTCTCTTATGACCATGTCCTTTTATCCAGACCACCTGCACACAAGACATACTGTAGGTTAGCAGAGGAAAAGGTGGAGAATTAGCCCTAACTCAGGAAGACTGCCACCTCCCATGCCTGCCTTAGCATCCAGTCAGAAACAGAATCAATAGCAACAATTTTCTAGCTTCTTTAGCTCTGAAGGAGAGGAAGACAGTGACAGTAACATGCTCCTTACAAAAAACCAAGCAGTCAAAAAATCATGAAGCACTGCTTTAAAAATACTCTTTTTGACTCTTAAGGAAACGGTTCAGTTTTGGTATATACATCCATCGTTCTCATGTGAGAATTCCTACCATCTTCCCCAGAAACTAAACACAACCTCCCAGACCCCTTCAACCAAGCTCACTCTCCTTACCCTCCGCCACATCAAGTGCTGCTTTTCTCCCCCTCGGTGAAGCCCTGACTGCCAGCTGGCCCAGATGGGCTGTCAGCACAACCTGCCTCTGCTCCCAGCACTCTCCACCTGTGTCCTCACGACCCCCACTCTGCTGGTATTTCCCCTGAGGCTCAGCCCCTTCACCCAACACCAACTGGGCCCTCAGCAACGGCCAGGGTCCTAGCCAAGCTCCCCCCACTCCTGGCTTTCTCAACTCTTCCAAGGACCAGGAAGTTTTCCCATGCCAACTCGGGGCTCCCGCTCAGTGCACTCCTTACTGGAGGACCCTCTGGCCTCACAGTGAGGCTCCACTATGGGTTTTAATGCCCAGCACTCCAGGCTGCTGCTCTTGCTCTGTACCCACCCTCTCCCTCCTCATCACACAATAACGTGCACGTCATACTGACGTCTCCGTTCCAGGATTCCACAATGCCTGAGAAGTAGGCTCTGCCCACTGTGCTCCTCAGTGGGCCCAGGGAGGGGCCACTGCTATCGCTAACCTCTCTGAGGGTAGAGTCTGGGACTCACCTGGCATACAGGAATTTAATAAAGGTTTCCAGAAGCAGTGGGAAGTGCGCACTTCTTTTATGCCAACAGCATGTTTTGGAAGGTCCAGTCCACAATGCCTGCCCTTCTATTAATCTGTCAGCATTTTGTGTTTCTGCTTCAGTACAGTTAGCCTGTGGCTCTTCAGGAAGACTCTCTCCAAGAAGATGAAAAGCACCCACCTGTGGGATTGCTCCCAGGAGCTCTTCCACACTGTTATAGCCATAGGTCTTGGGTTGCAGAGTTTCACCAACATACTTGGTATAGGCCATGGAAAATTCATGAAGGAAAATCTGCTGGTAGTGGTAAGTATGAAGTAAAGACCGCACGTTCTTTGCAAACAAATACAGACTGGTGAGCTTCACACATTCCTCTGTCTTGTCATTAGTGAAAACCTGCTCCAAAAGGAAAAGCAACCTGAGAAACTCTGAGTGACTGGCCTTGCCCCTGCGCAGGAGGGCAGGCCTCGAGCTGACAGTACAGGGCCCAAAGTCAGTCTGAGAATGGGCAACATGAGGAGGATGGGAAGGGGCTCATTCAAGGATCTCCCCCTAGAAAGAGCCACAGCCTTGAGCAAGCCTCAGTCAACTGCCAGGCTAAGATGAGTGCAGGGTTCTGAAGAACAGTGTGAGAGCAGGGAAGGCAACTGGGAAACTTCAAACCAAGTAGGTAGTGAAGAGGGGGACACGCCTTGGTGGGCAGCGGGGCACAGACTGCAAGACTGGCAAAGAGGCTTTAAGCTTCATCTCCCCAACTGGTTTTTCAAGAAACATTGTCATGCCAGACTGTACTAGCAGTGTTCTTTAAAAACATAACAAAAGCTGGGCAGGCACTGGGCACAGCAGTTAAATGTATGCTGTCTGCATCCCAGCTCTATCCCATTCCTGCTTCCTGCTAAAGTGTACCCTCGGGAGCCAGCAGCTGGTGGCTCAAGTAGCTGAGTCCTTGCCGCCCATGTGGGAGACCCAATTAAGTTCCCAACTCCCAGCCTGGGCTCCACAGTCCTGGCTGCTCCGCTTTCAATCCAGTTCCCTGATAATGCACCTGGGAAGGTGGCAGATCATGGCCCGAACACCAGAGCCCCTGCTACCCACATGGAAGACTTGGATGAAGTTCCTTGCTGCTGGTTTAGCCTGGCCCAGACCTGGTTGCTGCAGGCATTTGGGAGTAAACCAGTGAGTGGGAGGTCTCTGTCTTTAAAATAAACACAATTTTAGAAAGCATTAATAAACAAACCATCACAAAACCCTTAAGTTTTCAAGTGAGGCAGATTTCCTGACCATAAACCTTTTCAGTCTCTTTAGTATGCACTGGAATCTCCAAGACAAGGGGATTCCACCATCTGAGTTGACCATGGTCTTTTGTCCTTGAACATCCATTAACATTATCTAGACCTCAAGTTCACAGACTATGAGTACATAAATTACAGAGTTTAGAACATGTTGGGTTCAACCTTTCAATTATTTAATGATCTATCATATAGTTTTAACAATGGCCTATCATTCTTACATTACTGGATTTTATTTATATCTTATTTAGAATAATTTTCCTTTGGGGACTACGTTACATCTTTGTAGCACTGAAGTTATTTAAGTGGTAAGCTTTCTTTTTTATATTTATTTGAAAGGCAGAGTGACACAGAAAGTGAGGGGTGGCTGGGGCGGTGCAGAAGACAAGGGAGAGACGGAGAGATCAATCGACTGATCATCTGTTTTCTGGTTCACTCCCCAGAAGGCTCCAACAGCCAAGGTCTGGGCCAGACCAAAGTCAGGGACTCTATCCAGATCTCCCACATGGGTGGCAGGGGCACAACTACGTGGGGCATTATCTGCTGCCTTCTCAGGTCAGGTGCATGAGCAGGCAGCTGGATCAGAAGCAGAACAGGTAGGACTAGAACAGGCACTCTGACATTGCATATAGGCTTATAAGAAGCAGCTTAGCTCACTGGGACAAAATACCAGGTTCAGGTTTTTTTTTTTTTTTTGAGGGCCTAGAATGTTTTTTTTTTAATTGGAAAAGTTATCTTTTCCTTCAGGGTAAGTTAAAATTCAGTTGTTAGCTCATTTGGTCCTAGTGCCTTTTTCTGTGGTAATTTTCAATGATCTTTGTAGTCTTACGTACTGGTCTGATTTTTAACTTTTTCTTGAATCAACCTTGATAATTCCTCCTTTGTAGGACCTTATCCATTCGCTCTAGTTCATATATTTGCTGCCCAAGGCTGCATACAGTCTTCTCTCAAGATTCTCTGGATCCCGAAGTGCCACTCTTGGCAGGCTGCCTGGTGATGGGCCAGCCAACCTTCCTTTCCGAGTCTGACCTCACTGGTAAGGCATCTGAAACTACTACATGAGCCCAGCTCGGAAAATCCAGGCTGGGACAGGAGGACAGCGTCCCCGTTCAAGTGCAGGAAACCAGGACTTTGTTTCAGCTCAGCCACTCATTTAAGCAGGGTTCCTCAACTCCCTGTGCCTCAGTTTCTCCATCAAAATTGATTAGTCTTGAAGACCTGTAAGGTGCCTTTCAGCTCCACACACACAAATCTAGATCAACAGGTCACCCAGAAATACCCAATTCAACAGTTTTCAACATGATGGTTCTAAAGAACCATTGACACACGTACCTCAACTAAGTAAGGCAGACTCTTCAGAAGTTCGGTCAAGGTCATGAATCCATACTCACAGGGGTTGAGCGGAGTACTGTGGGTAGTTTCATAGTGTCTCCTGAGCTCATCAACAGAGAGAGATGAGGTTCCTTCCCATGACATCAGCAAGACCAGCAACTGGGCAGTGAGAGAACGCAGAGACTTGCGGTTGATCAGCTGAATCTGTTTGCCAGATTCTATGTCAGCAACCTAGGAAAACAGAATTCAAACTTTTAGAACCATACAAAGGCAACCAAGGTCATCACCAAGTCAGCTAACTGTATTTTGGGCAATGAAACCAAAAGAAGAAAATGTCCTAATTTTTTCTCTTAAGAGAACTGATTTAAAGTATAGGGTTTTGTTTTTGGCTTCTCAGGGACACTAGACTAACTCTTTATAGATTTACTTATTCATTTGAAAGTCAGAGTTAAAGAGGGAAAGAGAGAGAGAGGGAGGGAAGAAAGAGAGAGAGAGGAGAGAGAGGAAGAGAGTGAGAGAGCGAAAGAGAGAATGAATAGCAATCTTCCCTCTGGTTGACTCCCCAGATGACCACCGCAACAGCAGTGGTGGGCTAGGCCAGGGTCAGGAGCTTCATCTGCGTGCCCCATGTACATGGAAGGTGCCCAAACACTTGGGCCATCTTCTGCTGCTTTCTCCAGCCTATTAGCAGGGCGCTGGATCGGAAATGGAGCAACTGGAGCACAAATCAGTGCCCATGCCAGTGTTGCCGAGGAAGGCTTTATCCACTATGCTACAATGCCAGCCCCTAGACCAACACATTAGAAGAGACTAGAGTATCCATACTATCCCATGTAATCATGGGGGAAGAAACTGCTAGAGTTCTTTTTATTTCTTCATTCATTCTTTCTACTCCCCCATAGAAAGGAGACAGACTGGCAAGCTAACATCTATTAGCACAAGGTTATGCACAAAAGGTTACTGTGCTCCCAAGAGGGGTAGGGATGGGAAGGTTAGACTGTGAGGGACACTCAGTGGTTGCTCTGTAGACCACAGCCACCCCACGTGTCCCACGAGCCACACTGGGAAGTGGTAGAGGGCCCACCTCAGGCAGGCTACACTTTCCTAGTCCATGATCACAAACCACAAAGCCGATATTTTCATCTCTATCTGTCTGTTTCTCAATTATTTCGGGTTTTCCAGAGGATAAAGGTGACAAAGGACATTGAGAGAAAAGCTTCTGAGAAAGATACATTCTCATCTGGAGTCCATTCCATGTAAAGAAACAAGCATTTGGGGACTGCACCCAGCAGTGTTTGGTAGGGAGACAAGACTGGACTGAGTCTGCACTGGAACCACAATGGGCACAGCTACAGAAGCTGCTCAGCCAATGCTTCCCATGGCTGCTTGTTTTCCTGCCAGGATCAAAGGTCTCACTGTCTATAGTGAGGGCTAAGGAGTCACAAGATTGTACTCTCAGGGGCACTGGATTCTTAGAGGCAGAGAGAAATGGGCAGCCCTTGAAGAGCAGCACAGGATCAGAGCTTCTTTATCTGGGTTGGAGGCACAGGAGAGCCAGGGCGTTCTGCCCATGATGTATACAGAAGTGTATGGATTACCTGCTCAGACAGAGCAGTGTTCAATCAATCAGCCAACAGGTCCAGCCCGAGTCTTCTCAGGCACCTAGGCTATTACTGATACTACAGCCCCTTGAGGAGAAAACCCTGGAACCTGCAGTTTGGATACTACTTAGATCCATCTTTTGATTCTCAGCTCTGGCTGCACATCAGTCACCCATGCTCCTGGCACATGCAGAGTGATGACTAAGAACCTCAAAGGCAGGGCTTGTGAGGTCTGGGCTTCCACATCTCCCGTACGCTCCCCAGGAGATGCCAGTAGGCAGCAGGGCTGCACACTAGTGCTTCACCATCTCTTCCTACCTTTGCTGCTCACACCCAACTTCCCAGTCAGTCACCTTCACTCTCCAGTCTTTAGCCATGTCTTAGTGTCTCTCTGTCCACTGGAGCCCTCTGTCCCATCCAGGCTACCTGTCCCACATCACTGCCTTTCAGTTTCTCAGCTTTCTCATCCTAACAACACCTCCTCTATTTAATTCCACTGCTGACACCCACCCCTGGAAATACGTTAGGTCTTGTTATTCAAAGACCTTCCGAACATCCCACATGGAAAAGGACACCTGAGGCTGGGGCTGCGATGGGAGACTAGGAGATTCATCTGCTCAGCTCTCACCTTTCCCCAGCCTCACCAGCAATGATCCCCTCCGGTGCACTCCCAAAGTCACAAGCCCTCCTGTGCCCTTCACTTTTCTCTTTCAGTCATCTTGCACCAGCGGGTCATTAATTCACTGACATTCCTGTCAATACTTTCAGTTTCATGTCCTTATGCCTTTTGTTGTACTCACCTGGCCAGCTCCCACCTTGGAATCAACTATCTGTTTTCCCGGGCCCTCATCTAAGCTGCCACATTCCTACTGTCTCCCCAGTCAAATCTATGCTATGGTTTGAACAGGATACAGCTCTGAACTCTCAGAGGCTCCTAAGTACCAAAGTCTGAAACTGATGGTCCTAAAAGGTAGAAATGGTAGTCCAATGATGGTGTCTGGAAGGTGGGTCTAGTGGGAGGTCTTCAGGTCACTGGCATGGCCTTAGAAAGTACTTCTGGCCGGAGGATTGGTTATAGAAGCCTGAGTTGGGCCCAGCTGCCTCATCCATGGGACTGGAGCTCTGCCCGTGCTCCCTGCTGCCATGGGAGGTTCCATACCGCCTGAAGCTCTACCAGGAAGAACACCGCTACCGGATGATGAGTCCACAGAGCCAGCCTGACTCTGACAGTGAACTTGCAAAACCATGCACCAAAATAAACCTTTTCTCTTTCAAAGTTCATTTCCATCTCAGATGTTTCATTATAGCAATGAAAAGACGATGAATGTAACCCTTGAGTGCCAACTCCCAGTGAGTTCCCAGTACTCTGTAGAGTGAGCCATCCTCCCACTCACCAGGACAACCTCAGACCTCTCCATACTCTTCACTCGAGTCTTGTGTCCCTCTCCCTCTCTCTGGGCGGTTGATCTTACCCTTACTTAATGGAGGAGCTCTTGAAAGGTAATTCCCTCCAATCTACCTGTACCTACAAACACCCTCTCACCCCTTCCTCCTGTCGAAATATTAATGGAAGGGCTATCCCTGCTTTCTCTGGGTGGTCACTCCCAGTCTCTTGCCTCCTCTCAGGACTACACTTCACTGGCCTTTCTCACCGTAGTACACTGATCTTTTCTCCCACAAGTGTTTCCTTGGGGACTCTCAAACATGCTCAAGTTTTGGCTGGCACTGTGGAACAGTGGGTTAAAGCCCTGGCCTGTAGCGCCGGCATCCCATTTGGGCACCAGTTCTAGTCCCAGCTGTTCCTCTTCCGACCTAGCTCTCTGCTATGGCCTGGAAAGCAGTGGAAGATGGCCCAAGTTCTTGGACCCCTCCACCCACGTGGGAGACCAGGAGGAAGCTCCTGACTCTTGGCTTCAGATCAGCACAGCTCCAGCCGTTGTGGCCATCTGGGGAGTGAACCAGCAGATGGAAGACCTCTCTGTCGCTACCTCTCTCTGTTGCTCTTTCAAATGAATTTTAAAAAATAAATCTTTTAAAAAACAAACAAAAAAACACGCTCAAGTTTTTCCAAATGGAAAAAAAGACAACAACCTACGAGTTGATGTGTTCACTCTGCCCCACAGTCTCTAGCTGCTGCCCTCCTGTTCTTCCTCCTTCACGAGCAACCAACCCAAAAAGCTAACGAGACGACCTGTCACCATGTTCTTGCCTTTTCTCATTCCTTAAGCCCTCCCGTGTAGCTTCTGTCCACATCACATCATCACACTGACGTCACCACTGTTCTGGCTAACACCATGATCTCTACTTGGCTATGTCCAAACGTCAGGTCAGTCCCTGGCTGACCTGCCCTCCCTGCAGCTGTGATGCTGGCTCTGGCGTGTTCCACTTTCCTGTGGGCTTCCCATGTCCTGAATCCTCTCACTGACCAGTGCATAACCAGATTCCTTCTGGACCTGTGCCTGGGGTGCCACCACTTCATGTTTCCCTGTCCCTGGTCCTTCTGCCAGTAGTGGCTCTTCTGGTCCGGGGGGGGGGGGGGGGGCTGAAAGCTGCCCAGCTCCCCTGGTGGGGTCTAGGAGGAACAGTTCAGTCGCGGGCAGGGAAGAGGAGAAGGCTGCCTTCCGAAACAGCTTTCTCAGCAACACAGGCAATTCTGAGCCCTCGCTTGCTGCTGGACCTACACTAGAGTGAGGCAGGGTCTGGAGGGGAGAAGAGGTGTGTGAGTACAGCCTCCCAAACTTCAGAGGCTGCAGGGATGCGACTTCAGCTCAGAAGCGCTGAGACTGACGTACCTGAGGGCACACACTTGAGATTAAAAGTGACCCCATCAGTTCCAAGAGGTGTTACTGTGGCAGGGCCATGAACATACACACAACATCAAGCCCCAACATCTAAACTGCCAAACCAAGACATCTCCTAGTACCTAGCAAAAGTATGAATGGTACAAGAAACGTATTGTGAAGCAACAGCAAGGAGTACAAAGTGCACTTGTGAAAAGCTGAACTACATGTCAACACTCCCATGAGGGTTAGGCCACCAAAAGTTTGACTCCATGATTTCAGACAGAAAAAAGAAAGAAAGAAAGAAAAGCCTTACCTTTACAACATGGCAGAGTTTCTGTGTCAAAGCCGAAACTGAACTAACATCATAGTCTTGGAGACGAAACGTGTAACCAAAAGTTTTAGCGTATTCTGTAAGTAGATCTGTCATCATAAGGCAGTTATCTTTTTGGGACCGAAGGAGTTTAACAAACTGGGCAGCTAGAGCTTTGAACCGTTCTACTTCTGTCAAAGTGAGGATTTTCTCTTCTCCACATTCTAATACCTTGGAAAATACAGAGGGAGGAAGAAAAGCAGGCTGAGTCAAATACAAATGTTCATGGAATTAAACAGTAGGACCATGTGTGTAACTAGTAGCTGTAAAGCACATCTGTGTTGTTTAGTGGGTACAGTTTCAGTTTTGCAAGATGAAAAAGTTCTGGAATTGGCTGCACAATAACATCAATGCTCTCAACACCATTGAATTGTTTACTTAAAAATGGTTCAGATGGTTAATTCTCTTATGCGTATTTTGTCACAATAAAAAAACTTTTGAAAACACTTGAGGAATAAAGAACAATAAAACCGACAGAAATCTGGTTTGACATGGCAACACTTTAACCTTGATACTACCTCATGTGTTCATCCTTGCCTTCAACAGAAGGGATCTGAAAAGGATGAAGCTACTGAAAGAATACTCAGTTCAAGAAATCAGACTATTTAATCCTTTTCTCAGGAATTATCTAAGACAAGTTTGAAGAATAATTACTGAAGGGGAATAAAACACATTTACCTAGCCAGTCTTACAAGTCAACAATATAGCTTCTCCTATCAGAATATTTCAGTTTTTCATCCACTTTTGTAACTCCCTACTCCCCAGGAAAATAGGCCCTAAAAATGAAAAAATTTTCCCCACATATTGTTTAGAAAAACACTTATAGAATCAGAATTTCTTTACTCACTTGTAAAATATCAGGTATGGCTTCAAAAAGTTCAAGTAGCTTGGTAAAGCCATAGTAGGCAAGTTTGCACTGGCGGCCGAAGTGGTGGTGGTAAGAGGGGATAAACTTATTGAAGGGCATCCGGAAGTGGGGCTGGTGCCGCAGCAAGTCAACAACATCCTTGGAGAACTGTTTTGTCCTTTCTATTTCATCCTGAGTGCGTTCTTTAAAGAACAAGCAAAAACCACAATCTGTTTCTACTTGTTACTTGTATTTGACATCCACCCCACATATATCCTATTTGGAGTTTAGAAAGGAGCTGCTCTTTGCCTTCCAAACACAATCTAAACACATACTCTTCCCTCATTGCAGCTGGTTCTCAAACATGTTCAGGGCCAGGGTGCCAGAAAGTCAGACTGCTATTATGGTAGACTGTGAAATGCACATATTTTTATCTTACAAGCTAACAACAATTTTCTCCTCACTACCTTGCCTGCTCCAAGTATTAACATCACACACAGGTCTCTGCACTGAAAGTCATCACGAAATGACTATGTAATCACATCTCTGAAAGTTCACGTGGCTTTTGTGCTTGTAGTTGCTCTTGAGCTAAAACTTGCCAGCAGAAAAGAGCATCAGGCATCAAAAGTGTAATAAAAATAAAGAGAACCCCCCCCACCCAAGTTCAGATCTTCGTTTCAATTAACTTCTAAATTAGAAGTGGAAAAACACTGACAAAGTGCAGCTCTGGAAAACACTGATTTTATGGATATTGACATTCTGTACAGTCACAGTGTAAGAACCATTGGTCAATACTAGAAGGTCATGGTAATATGTACTTTTATTTCTAACTATCCTATCTTCCAGACCTCAACTAGAACTACTAAAACCTGGAAGACAAAATAAAACACTCATGTGAATTAACTTCCATTGAAGGTGAGCATAGTTAAAAAGTAGCTCTAAGTTAATCAACCGCCATGGTACTGGATTCTCTGTTGGATAATTATGGCTTCAAGAGCCCTGGATAGACTGAGGAAGTGCTGGTTATACCCTTTTCCCCTTCAGAATGAATTTTTGTTAAACTAGCATGCCTTGACAAGTTGCTATACCTATTCCCGAGAATACAGGCTCTATTGTGAATCAGGGTAATAGTGTTTTTTTAGTTTTTTAAAAAATTTTATTTGAGAGGTAGAGTCAGAAAGGTCTTCCATCATTGGTTCACTCCCTAAATGGCCGCAATGGCCAGAGCTAGGTTGGTCCGAAGCCAGGAGCTCTTCTGGATCTCCCATGCAAGTGCTGGGGCTCAAACACTTGGGCTAGATTCTACTGCTTTCTCGGGCCATAAGCAGAGAGCTGGATCAGAAGGGGGGCAGCCAGGACATAAACCGGCATGCATATGGGATGCTGGTGCTGCAGGAGGAGGCTTATTAGCTTACTACGTCACAGCGCCAGCCTCAGCAATAGTTTTCAAACTTCACCTTCCACTGATTATCCAGGAACCACAGGACTGGGGGTAGGGGGTAGGTAAAAGTGCATCCCTCATACTGTTTCATCTTAATGCAGCCTCTGAGAGAGCCAACATCCATCCATCAAATGTGATTCACAAACCTCTTTTGGGAATACAAATCACCATTTCGTTATCTTGTTGGGACAGGCAGATGGTTGTGTCTGGAATCTCTGATATGATATCGATCAACTCACAAACACCATATTCAGTGACATCCCAGTCCTTTGAGAAACACCTAGGTTTCATAATAGAAATAGTAAAGAATGAACAAGACCATTGCCGAAATAACTACAAGTTTTCCAAAACAATGTTGAATTGAAAAATTGGATAACTTAAAAATTTAGGGGAAGAAAAGTGTTTTAAAATATTTGCTTTCATTCCCCACCCCCTTCTCATCAACTCACCAATGATAAGCCTGGGAGAATTCTCTCACAACGACCTGTTTGCTGGCCTGAGATTTGAGGAGTTTCAGTAAATCCTGAGTAAAGCGCTTCACTTGGGCTCTGTGGGTCAGGGTCAGCAAACGCTTAGAGCCCATGCCGAGAATCTGCAAAGCAAACACTGCGATTATTCATCCTCATAAAACCTCGGCCGATGCTGGCTCTCCTGGTGCTGGTGCACCCTGCCTTTTGCTCCCACGTCAGAGGATAACTTTCACTGTGAACATTATCTGCAGTTTGAAATGTGTCAATCAACAAAACATCTATGATCAAAGGGAACAAGGGCCCAACCACTTGGGGCCTCCTCGCTTCTTTTGGGGCCCCTGTACAGTCTCTCCCAGAGTCCTAAGCAGAGAAATGGAAAGCATTTTCTTAGTCCATACAAGTAATTTTGTCTCCAAAGAACAGAAAATTTGTTTTTAAGCCAACTTTACAAGAGGGAAACTCTTATACCACTAACAGGCAAGGTTTCCTTAGAAGCCAATGCTATGCTCTAGCCCAGTGACTAAACTGCAACTCACATATAAGATTAAGGCCTTGACTCTAACTTAAGCACCAACATAACAAGTACAAGGATGTTCAAAGCAGCTCTCCAGTGATGGTAAATGATTATGGAGAGAACTATGCTAAGAAGTAGGTCTCTAGAAATTAGACAGAAAATGCTTGCCAGTTCTCTAAGGAGTTCCATTAGGGTGGAAATTTGCAGCTTTTTCAAAAACTTGAGAGGCTACCTTGTGGGTCTATTCTGTGCTTTGAAGAAACCCTGTAGAAGGTGCTCTGCTCAGAACAGATTTCTTAGCAACTAGCTTACTACCTATCCAGTTTCTTTGGCTGCAGGCACCCAAAACCATGGAGGAACAGTCCTGTCTTTAAACAAATAATCCTTACCTGCAACACATGGGGCACTGCTTCTAATAATTCAATCAGCTTGGAATACCCGTAGTCTGACACTCGGCACTGTTTTGCAAAATGATGGTGATAGGATGGGATGAAATTACTGATTGGTATGACACAAGATGGCTGGTTCTTCAGTAAATCAATCACTTCTCGACTGAACTGGATCAGCTGAGGGTTACCTACAGGACTTTTAGAACGAAGAAGCCAAGGATCTAGAGGAAAAAAAGGACATCAGACAGATATAAAGTGTTTTCACAGAAAACAGAAGTTTTCATTTTACAAACTGGCTGTTGATCAAAGATCCATCTGTAACTTGGTTATGGGAAACATAATTTCCCACAGAACAAAAGTTATAAATAGTTATCAGGAAGGTAGCCCAGGAAAATGTAATTAATCCATAGTGGAGCTGAAAAATGTTACCCAGAAAACCACAGAAGCAATCTCATGGAACTAGCATGACTCAAAAAAACCAGGTTTTTGCACCATCTCAAATGCTCACACCTAAAAACCTTTTTAAGTAACAAAGGCATAATCCGATGGAAACTTGCATACAAAGGTGGGAGAGTCTTGTGGACTCATGGCCCAGGAGACAGAAAGGAGGGAGCAGCACCAGCTATGGGTACCCAGGCAGCCTAAGACTGAGAATAAGGATGAAGAGGTTTGGAAAGAAACCTTAGTGAAAATACTGCTCCTCTCCGAGGCACCTGACGCAGGCAGGAGAGGGGGAGGAACTGCTGGGGGCCAGAGAGAAGCAAGCACATACTCCTGCAGGCAGCCGTTTATAGGGCTGTTCACAGGCAGCAGCATTAGACACGTGAACCTTGCCCGTAACTCCGAAACTCACCCAAACCTAGGCCCAAATGCCCCAGTCCTCTATGTTTAACTTTATTTTCATGTTTATCAAACTCAGAAATGGCAACCAAAATGAATTTCAAAGGTAAATCTGCATTAAGAGGTTATTTCCTTCAAATACTTGAAACTATTACAAGGCCAGTCAATTGACAAGCCAAAACAGCTTTACCACGTTAGATAGCTAAAGCGATTTCTAACTGAAACTTGAGTTTTCAATTTATAACTTAATTTATGCTACCAAGTTCAAAAAGTCTAGCCCTGCCAAGCCCTCAGGATCTTAAGAGTTTGTAAAAGATCAAAGGAGACAGCCACAGGGCTTTCGCATCTGGCCAACAGTGCTGCTGTTGAAAATGAAGGTTGCCAGGCCCCTGCCAGCCTCGCGGCACACAGGCAGCCGTAGAAGGACCGACACCTGACACCTACCTGTGTTGGGAGGTGGAGGCTTGTTGTGAATCCACTTCACGACCTTGACGCCATTCTGAGCCGTGGTGATGTTCACACCAGGAATGCAAGTGATGAAGTGTTCCAAGGGAACACCTCCATGGTCTCCTTGCACTACTTCTAGACCACCAAACTCGGCAGCGTAACAGTCGGGAAAGCTAGAGTAGGGGGAAGAAAGGGAAGTTAAAGCAATGGAAAAGCAAAGCCACTACTAAACAGAAAGCTTCAGTTTAATGTATTCATTCATTAATAATAATTTTCATTTGAGTGTCCACAAACTTGATGTAAGTGTTAGCATAAGGTCCCAGGGAGGCAATCACTGTGGTACTGGCCTCTGACGCATCCTGCTCCTGGAAACCCCTGGGCAGTTAAAATACGACACTGGCTTCTAAGTAAGTTCTCCATCTAGTTTCACATACGCAGGCTTTGAAGCTGCTTAGCCCTGTGCTGATCTAGCGTCATGGCCCTTGTAAGTGGTTGGATGGACTTTATTTTTTTAAAAAAGATGTATTTATTTATTTGAAAGGCAGAGTTCGGCAGAGGCAGAGAAAGACAAAGTCTTCCATCTGCTGGTTCACTCCCCAAATGGATGCAATGGCCGGAGCTGGGCTGATCCAAAGCCAGGAGCCAGGAACTTTTTCCAGGTCTCCCACACAGGTGCAGGGGCGCAAGCACTTGAGACATCCTCTACTGCTAACCAGGCCATAGCAGAGAACTGGATGGGAAGTGGAGCCTCCAGGACTCCAACTGGTGCCCATATGGGATTCCAACACAGTAGGTGGCAGCTTTAACCACTATGCCACAGCGCCAGTCCCTTGAATGGAATTTTCATGAACTTTTTTCTCTCAAGCCTTGAAATTTACAGGTATTTGAGGTTATCTGCATTATCATGGCACTTGAGCAAATTTCCACTAGAGCACTTATGATACATCTCCAGAAAGAAACTATCCCATTCATGTTTATGCCCCCCCTTTAATATTTATTTATTTGAAAGGCAGAGATAAGGAGAAAGAGAGAGAGAGAAAGAGAGAGAGAGATCTTCCATCTGCTGGTTCATCCCCAAATGGCTGCAATGGCCAGAACTGGGCCAGGCCAAAGCAAGAAGCCAGGAGCTTCATCCAGGTATCCATGTGGATGCAGGGGCCCAAGCACTTGGGCTATCTTCTGCTGCTTTCCCAGGTGCATAAGCAGGGAGCTGGATCAGAAATGGAGCATCCAGGACTTGAACCAGCACCCATATGGGATGCTGGCATCAGAGGCAGAGCTTAACCTTCTATACCACAGCACTGGCCTCTTATGTTTCTTACACTTAGCAAACACAACACATATTTTCTGGTTAAAGACCTGATTGAATGGATCTCATTTCAGATGTTCTGTAGCTGCAAGACTAAAATGTTAGAATGGGGCTGGTGCTATGGCGTAGTGGGTAAAGCTGCCACCTGTGGTGCTGGCATCCCGTTTGGATACCGGTTCAAGACCTGGCTGTTCCACTTCCAATCCAGCTCTCTGCTATGGCCTGGGAAAGCAGTGAAAGATGGCCCAACTCCTTGGGCCCCTGCACCTGCATGGGAGACCTGGAGGAGACTCCTAGCTCCTGGTTTCGAATCAGCGCAATTAGGCCATTGCGCCTAATTGGGGAGTGAACCAGCAGATGGTAGACCCTCCTGCCTCTCCTTCTGTGTAACTCTTCCAAATAAATAAATAAATAAATCTTAAAACAAAACAAAACAAAAACACGTTAGGATGAAGCCTTGCCTGGGTAGAGGTACACAGAAAGGGCAGACTTTCTATAAGGAGAACTAGGGCATTATAGATTCACAACGGCTTGGATATGGTTCACCTTAACAAAGGCACAGTGCCCTCGTGGGTCTGGAGAAGACTATGGACCTGGGGCGCAAATGTCTTCAGAGAGAGAATCACAAAGGGAATCTTGTAGGAGTCTGGATCAAATTCATGTTCACTGCAAAAAAGAGAAAAAACAGCTGACATTCCTCAAGGGGCTAAAAAGTTAACAGTAACTGTAACATGGCCCATGATCTTACACAAAAGGAAAACGGTGATGTACCTGAAATCCTTATTGGAACAATGCTGCCTGCAGACAGGCTCGTGGTACTCCAACTCTTCAAATATAATTGGGCTGCAATTCGTGGAGGAGCCATCATGTGACTGGGAAGATCCCAAGGGGCTCTGGCGGGCCTGACTGCTGGGTAAGAGACACACCAGCCGTCCGTTTCCTTGTTCGCGGATTGCGACTGTGTCTGTTAACTTATATAGATCTGACACATTCAGCTTGTGTCCAAACCTAAAAGGAAGAGAAAAGACATGCTGACATGGGCACAACATTTTTCTTGATTATACGGAATTGTCTGTCCTGTTTAACTAAAGGACTATACCCAAGAACAGCCCTCCCATTTCCTTAAAAATAAAAATAATTTGACTATACATTCTCTCACCACCAAATCAGTGGGATTTGCTACTGCTTTGAGTCATCTCTAGTTCACTACCCGTGACAATGATTATTTGGTAGCCACCACCTAACCCTGCCCACCTTCTGTAAATGATCTCTCCTAATTTTCTGAGACGGTATGACTTCTCTCAACCTAGATCCCTGTGCTTTCCAAATCCCTCTATTACTTCTTAGCATCTCTGCTCTCCTCAAGGGCATGCCTGTCCAGTTACCCTGTGCTTCAACAGCATGAACTACACGTCCTCTGAAACTGGACTCCTCCACTTGACACATGAATTCATGTCCTTTCTTGACTTCAATTTATGTGACCTCAGCCAAGTTACACAATCAAGCTGGGTCCCAGTTTCTCCATGTGTAAATGGAGTTAGGATAATACAAGCTCACAGGGTTGAAGTAGGGAGTAAATGTGATTAACTGTGGACATGGTCTGGCTCGTGGTGAGTGCTCAATGTTACCTGATCTTACTGTTTCCCTCCAGGACCCTCTGTCCACGTTTGGCCTTCCCCTCTGTCAAAACCACTCTCTCATTCTCTCCACACCCATTCTCCCTGGTGCTCTGAGACTCCTGCCTCCTCTAAAATGAGAACCGCTGGGACGCCAGGAGCTGTTCCTGCTGCCTTTAAGCCCCCATCCCCAACCCCTGCCAGTCTTGCAGCCCCTACCCTCTAATTTTATCCACAGGACTCTAGGGACGGTTCTGAGACCACAGCGGCCTCCTCCTCACTCCCAAACTTCTTCCTCAGTCCCCTCCATTCCCCACACTTCTGGCACACTTTCTCCCACATACCTTCATTCTCTCACCCTCGCCTCTTGGTTCCCACGTTTCCCTCAACCTGCTGGCACCTCCCATCCAGGTCTGCCTTTCTCTTGCTCTTCCCACCTTTGATTTTATCTGTTCCCAAGCCTTCCTCCATCACAGGTAGACAAATATCTTCAGAGCTCATTGCTCTCCCAAGGGAGCCTCCAAACAGGCAGATTACCTGAACTCTATCCAGCTCATCCAGTGGTCCCTGAAAACTCCCATGTCCAAAGTCAGAATCAAAAATGTGAATACCGCCTAATCAAGCTTTATTTTCCTATTTCAAATTTCACTGTACCACCAGCCTCTCATTCATACAAGGGGGAAAAAAAAAAAAACCCAAAACCAACCTTCACTTTTTACCTTGCATGCTACATGAAACTGGTTATTCCTGTATTTCTGACATTGGAAACTGCTGTAGCATCTAGCTGCCTCCACTCCAATATTTGCTCAGAACTGGGCCTGGTGCAAGCACTGCCCCTCCTTCGTGTCCTGCCCTCCCCTGTCCATGCCGCTTCAGACACTGCTGCCACCTGAGGCCTACCTGAAGAATGGTTACAGTCACCACACCTCCCGCCCCACCCCCCAATTCCTCCACTACTTAGGGACTGCTATAGCCCACAGGACAATGGTCCAGCTCCTTGCTCTTCTCTCCCCTCTATCCTCAAAGCACTTCCTCCTCCCACTCCTTTCTCACGACATCATCTTCATTATATGTAAGAAATGGTGAGCACCTTCTCTTCCCTCCAGACACAGACTCCTCAGGGTTAAGGGCCACTACTGTGTGTTGCACAGAGCCTCGGTCTTTCACTAACACTTGTTTCACATCTTTTATGTGGTAGGTGTTAAAAAGATGGTGTTAGGTCAGATTCAATCCTTGTGGTCCTGGAGCTTATGGTCTAGGAGGTGCTCAAAAATGCCCACTCAACAAGTAATAAAACTAATCAGCCTAGAAGGAAAAAAGTACAGCTTTGGGGACTGAAATGTAAATCTGCTAAAAAATGCACAGTTTCTAAAATATGTTAAACTCAAAATTTAAAACTGAACCATCCTTTTGTTTTTCTCACTTCCTCTACGAGGCTGCAAGTTCCTTATTAGCCACCACTATGACTTTGTGCATGAAAGCTACCCAATTAGTACTGACTGGTCAATGAAAATATAAATTTAACTTACTTTTTCTCATAGATATCTGTAAATTTAAAAAGAGGCAAGCAACAGGCAGGAGCGTCTTGAAGAATAGACATTGTTTCAGCACTGTAAGAAAAAGTTTCAATTAATTAGAGAACAGACTTTCTCCTCTACATTACATTTTAAAAGCAGAGTTTGGGCTGGTGTGTGGTGTAGCAGGTAAAGCCTCCTCCTGCACCACCAGCATCCCATATGGGTGCTGACTCATATCCCTGCTGCTCCACTTCCGATTCAGCTCCCTGCTAATGGCCAGGGAAAACTAGTGGAAGATGGCCCAAGTACTTGGACTCCTGCCATCCATGTGGGAGGCCTGGATGAAGTTTCTGGCTCCTGGCTTCCACCTGGCCCAGACTCAGCCATGGTGGCCATCTAGGGAGTAAATCAAAGGATAGAAGATCTCTCTTTCAAATTAATGAATCATTCTAAAAACATAGAAAAAGTTCATAAAACTAACACAATAGGTACAAAAATTTGCCAGTTTCTAATATTTAGAATTTGTTTTTGCAAAAAAATTTAAAGAAAGGATTTTAGAGACAAGCCAATGAAAGGTTAAGTCACAACCACACTCTAGGATTTTTATCAGACTCAGTTATGGGGATTCCCACACCTAGGAAACAGATGACACTGATTACTTACAGGACAAACGCCTGGCCATTAATTCAGAGCAAATGGCAGAACAGTTTGACCACGCCTGCCAAACTGCAGGTTCTTCTTTTAAGATTTATTTATTTATTTGAAAGGCAGAGTTACAGAGAGAGAGAGAGAGAGAGAGAGAGAGAGAATGTCTTCCATTCACTGATTCACTCCCCAAATTGTTGCGATGGCCAGGGCTGGGCCAGACTGAAGCCAGGAGCCATAAACATAATTCTGGGACACAAGTATGTGGGCTATTACCTTCCAGGGTGTGCATTAGCAGGAAGCTGAAATTGAGAGTGGACCTGCGACTTGAACCCAGGGACTCTGATGTGGGATATGGGTATAGGAAGTGGCCTCTTTCTTTTTTTTTTTTTTTTTTTTTTTTTTACAGGCAGAGTGGACAGTGAGAGAGAGAGACAGAGAGAAAGGTCTTCCTTTTGCCGTTGGTTCACCCTCCAATGGCCGCCGCGGTCGGCGCGCTGCGGCCGGCGCACCGCGCTCGTCCGATGGCAGGAGCCAGGAGCCAGGTGCTTTTCCTGGTCTCCCCATGGGGTGCAGGGTCCAAGCACCTGGGCCATCCTCCACTGCACTCCTGGGCCACCGCAGAGGGCTGGCCTGGAAGAGGGGCAACCGGGACAGAATCCGGCGCCCCGACCGGGACTAGAACCCGGTGTGCCGGCGCCGCAAGGCGGAGGATTAGCCTGTTGAGCCACGGCGCCGGCCTGGAAGTGGCCTCTTAATCACTGCACCAAATGCCCACCCTGGGTGTTTGTTTGACTTTAAGGATGTATCTTCAAGTCGAGAATTTGGAGCCTTGTAGATCTACAGACGAATGTACCTTCTAAGACTTGAAGATCTTATTGTAGAAGTCTCTCTTCAGCACCCATTTTAGACATGCAGCAGATAATTTTGCTAAGAACCTATCAAGTTTAAGTTCCACTTAAACCAGCTCCACCTTTGATTAATGACTTGAACAAGAGTCAAATGGCTGATTTCTAGCTCTATGAATGAATAAGCATTATTGCACATGTGATCACCAGAGGATCAGGAATGTGATAAAATCTGTTTTTACTATTTCTAAATTTGTTTCTGGGGCAAACATTATTTCCCGAAATAAGTGACTTTTTTTTTTTTTTTTTTACCTCAGTAAAGAAAGTGATTTATTAGCAGCTCCTGTGGCCAGTGAGACCAGGATCTTCTTGCTGCCGATTTTGTATCTGTGGAGGCTGTTCACTGCACTGATTGCTTCTTGTAAGTTTTCCATCTGAACAACAGCCTTGAGCTGATAGTCTGTGTGGGGGCTGAGCTCAACACTCTTCACCTGTAACGACAGAGGAGCATGGGACACTCAGGGACAGGTGTGTGGACTTCAGCGCTTTCACAAAAGAACCTGCCTGCACTCAGCACTTCTGCTGACCAGAACGTAAGTGAGCTAGGAGGGGGTGAGCTTCAGAGATGTTCAACTAGCCCAGTCGGCCAGGTGCTGTGGCACACACAGCTCTCCAAGGCAGACTCAAACTCCATCACCTGGGGAGTCTTTGGGGTCCTTTCCAGACCTTGCAAAAATTCAGAGCACTGCCATTTTAGGAATCTGTCAAAGGTGCATATAGAGCAAACCGAACCTAAAAACTGAGTCAGATACAAAAGGATATAAACAAAAACAGTGAGCATTATTTGCAAGTCTTACTTTCTTATTTTAGCAGGCACAACTAACTAAAACCCATCAATTCTTTTATTTCCCCAAGCGTCTCTTACATCCTGGCTATGACAAGTGCTTCTCACTGCTAGATTTCTTGCTCTCTGGGGCAGTTTTCCTAAGAACTGGATGTACAGCCCCACTCCTAGCAGACCAAGAGAAAATGAAAGTGTTCAAATCCACGCTGTAACATTCATATCCTGCCTGCAGTAAGGTTTGTCAAATTAAGTTCTCTGGACTTGAAATTCCATCAAATGGTAAAACAACAAGAGCGGAAGTAAAAGGGTACCTTGCCATGCCTGGAAAACGCGTCCTGCATGAGCTGCAGCAGCTCCTTCCGGGATAATCTGTAGTCTATGTTGCTGACCTGGATGTCAGCACCATTCGCAAAAGGGTCTGGGCAGTCGTTTCCGTTGCTCGAATTTGCAACATTGAAAGCTAGTGGGGATGCTCTGTTTAAAAGGTTTGGAGACAGATCCTGCTTAAAACACGTATTGAGATGCCTTTTCCAAAAACTTCTGTGTGTTTAGATCTTGTTTGAAACTATATGAACAGCTTCCTCAAAACACAACCAAATATTTGGTTTTCAAATGCCTTTTTATCTGAAACATATACTGATTAAGACTTGTCAAAAACACCACCTGCTGACCCCATATTAACAACCAGTAAATTATTTCATATCAAATATCATTTCACTCAATTAAGGCAGAAATGATAAGGAACCCTGATGAGATGACTTTCTATTTTAGGCATTTAGTCTTAGAAAATCAGCCTGGGATACCAATTTCAGTCATTTAACCTTCCCTGTGGCTTTGAGGAGGCTGGATACCTTTGCTCTTATGTGGCAGTCCTTCTGTATATCTGGAAACCTGTTACGTGAATTCTTAGACGGAATTCTACAAGTCCATAATCACTTTCTATAGTGATTCTTCACCAATTAAGCAGAATAAATGCAATGCTGGAAGATCACAAGAATGTGATACGGCCTTAAGGTTCCTGACAGTCGCCACTGCTTGGTGAGACTTCAGAAAGCTCAGATGATAAAACAGTGGTTTACCAGGACACCTACTTTCCAAACAGCTGCCTACAAGGGGCCTCATTAGTAAGAATCACAACACATGCCTCTCTTTGGTTTTTTTCCTCAACACAATGAGCATAAGGCCAATTTAACATGTCTCCCATTACCGGCCAGGGACTCCCAGACAGGCTTCTCTCTCTGATCTCTGCCCACCAAGATTTTCATACAGATGAGGGAGAATGGACAAGTGGAGAAATTTCCACATGGAGGCAAGAAGCATCGCCCATAGGCATCAGCTGTGACTACCTCAGGCCAAGGGGACTGGCAGGGGAGGGATGAAGACTTCCACTCTGTGCCCTTCTATATTATCTAAGTTCTTCTCACACCAATGTACTACTTCATAACCCTCCCTTCTACAGGTAACCACTCCCTTGGATCAAGTGGCTGGACTTACCTGGAAGACCAAGACTGAGGTGCGAGCAGAGGACCAACTTGCCTTGAAGCAATCAACTTGCTAAAAGCAGATGGATAACTCACTTGAAATACTGTCTCCTCTTTATCTTTTTTCTCTACAGGGGAACTGCTAACACTTCGAGCACTGAGGTTCTCCTTTCTAATAGAAGGGGGAAACAAAAATCAAAGGGCAAAGGTCACACGTCTTCCTCCACTTTAAAGCAGCAACTCTGAGAAAGAGCACTTTAACATACTTCTGATTGCTTCTGTAAAGTGACTCTGCCATCCCCAGGTGTTTGGACGCCGGCCCTGCAGCGCTGGCGTTCCCGTGAGGGGCTGCCACCAGCCTCATGTTACTGTGCTGGTGCTCACCATTTCTACTACCAGACTTTGACTCCAGGCGGCACAGCTCCTTAAAAGACACAAGGGCAGTGGGGGTTTAAAATCTGAAGTAACAAAGATGTGTCAGATCCACAACTGACTTTGAGTATACTCAAAAACCGAAATTAAGAAATATTACACACCAAAAGCAAGCAGGCACAAAAAAACACAGAAACCAAACCTACCATAAACTTCAGAAAGCAAGAGGTATCAAAATTACCTGTAAACTTTTAACATTTGTATTTTTTGTAGCAGATCCAGAATTTGCCTGTGACCCTTTTCCAGGCATGGCTTTGGCACTGGAAGATTGTTCACTTGCATCTTTGATGAGGCACAATTTTGGATTCTTAAGCTTTTTGGGAGACTTCACTTTATCAGTAATTGCATTTGAACTCTTTGTTTCACAGAGTTCTCTACTTTTTGGAGTAAATGACACAATGATCCTATTACCAAAGACATCTTCATTTTCCATTCGCTTCTGAGCCCGTTCTGCACTATCTTGATTTATGAAGCGGAGGATGGCACTGCAGCCTGTGATACTCAGCACTTTGCCACCACAATTATCGGACAGGCGTCGGAGCCTGTTACTGATGCTCTTGCCATCTTTATTTGCTGGTAGGTTATAAACATAGAGCAGAGTGTGGCACTGCTAATACAGAGGAAAAAAAGTGTTACGTCAGGTTAACTGAAAGGCACACATTCAATTTCAAAATAAGAACAAGTGACCTCCAAACTGTATCTAACAAGCCTGGAAGGGAGAGTGATGGTGATTTAGATGGGAGGGGAAACTTGTCTACTGCTTACAAGGTAACAGAACATTAAACACAGGAAGCTGTATCTGGTATGATTCCATTCCTATAAATGTCCAGAAAAGGCAAATCTACCGAGATAGAAAGGTTACTGGCTGCCTAGCAATGGGAATGGGGATTAAATTTAAATTGGCATAAGGCAGAGATGGGGACCATCCAGCCGCGGGCCTCACTTTAAGGTCCAGAAAATCATTCAGTCTGGCCTCTGAGGCAATCACAGATGAGACCCAAATTCCATAAAATCTATAGCAGGCTAATTTTTTTTAACAAAAAGATTTATTTATTTGAAATAGTTAGAGGGAGAGATGGGGGAAACCTTCCATCCCTTGGTTCATTCTCCAAATGGCCACAACAGCTGGGGTTAGGCTAGGCTGAAGCTAGGAGCCAGAAGCCAGGAGCTGCTTCTAGGTCTCCCACATGGGTAGCAGGGGCTCAAGCTCTTGGGCCATCCTCCACTGCTTTTTGCAGGTAGCAGGATAGTTTTTAAGTTATTACTTTTGTATGGCCTGCAAATTATGTTATAAATATCCAAATAGCCCTTGGCAGTAAAAAGGTTTCCCATTCTGGAATAAGGGATCTCACACAAGGATGGAAATATTCTAACTGGTTCTAATATTCTAACAGTTCATGAACTGTATACTTAAATGAGGTGAAGTTTGTGCTAAATAAGTATCTCAATAAAAGTATCTTTTTTAGATTCTATTTATTTATTTGAGAGGTAGAGTTACAGACAGTGAGAGGGAGAGACAGAGAGAAAGGTCTTCCTTTTGTTGGTTCACTCCCTAGATGGCCGCAACGGCTGGAGCTGTGCTGATCCAAAGCCAGGAGCCAGGTGCTTCTTCCTGGTCTCCCATGCAGGTGCAGGGGCCCAAGCACTTGGGCCATCCTCCACTGCCCTCCTGGGCCACCACAGAGAGCTGGACTGGAAGGGGGGCAGCTGAGACTAGAACCCGTGCCCATATGGGCTGCCAGTGCCGCACAGAGAAGATTAACCTACTATGCCACGGAGCCGGCCCCATAAGGGTTTTTTTAAAAAAAAATCTATTTTATTTACTCAGCAGAACTACTGAATAAACAGTCCATGAACTTAAAGAGTTTTTCTAACTACAATGGCAGCCACCAATTTCAGCCTAGAAGTACTATTTGACAGTGGGTGGTCAAAATCCTGCCAGATGAACTGACACTTAAGTACTAAGAAACAAAATCATTAAAGTACCACAAGAAAACTTAAGATAATTATGGAAAAGGTTAATCCAGAAGCCATAAAAGAAAAAACAAGAAGGGGCTAAAATGTGAAAAATTTACAGAAGAAGTATCAAGAGCCAATAAAATAGCAAACTAATATGTTTAACTTATTACTACCACTACTAAGATACTTGCACCTTGCTAATGATTAATAAAAAACAGTAGATACTGGGTTCCGTGCTGTGGCACAGTAGGCTAAGCATCCGCCTGTGGTGCCGGCATCCCATATAAATGCTTGTTCGAGGCCCACCTGCTCCTCTTCTGATCCCGCTCTGTGTTATGGCCTGAGAAAGTAGCAGAAAATGGCCCATATGCTTGGGCCTCTGCACCCATGTGGGAGACCCTGAAGAAGCTCCTAGTTCCCGGCTTCAGATGTTGTGGCCATCTGGGGAGTGAAACAGCAGATAAGAAGACCTTTCTGTCTCTCCCTCTTCTGTAACTCTACCTCTTAAATAAATAAATAAAGTCTTAAAAAAAAAAACCCAGAGATACTATTTTTTACCTATCAGGCTGGCAAATAGTTAAAACAGGCACCCATTTATTGTTGAGAAGATTAATTCACTACCACCTTCCTGGAGGACAACTTGGAACTCTTTAGGAAAACCCTGACCCAGACTTTCACAAGCTGGTACCTACCCTACAGACTATTACAGACTAGAAGACATGGGTGACCTTGCTGAAGACGGTGAAAAACTAGGTATACCCAAAATGTCCAGTAATAGGTGGAATGGTTAAAGACCAGCCATACAATCAGGTTGCAAAACAACATTCTTTTTTTAAATGTGGTAGATTTATATTAATATATTAGTATACTGACATGGAAGTGCATCCAAGCTATCACATTAAGTTTAAAAATAAGAGCCAGAGACCCAGAAAAAGCTCATGGCCTTTGCCTGGCTCAGCTCTGGCCATTGTGGCCATCTGGGGAGTGAACCGTGGATGGAAGATCTCTCTTTCTCTATCTCTACCCCCTATCTCTGTAACTCTTTCAAATAAACAAATTTTTTTTTTTTTTGACAGGCAGAGTGGACAGTGAGAGAGAGAGACAGAGAGAAAGGTCTTCCTTTGCTGTTGGTTCACCCTCCAATGGCCGCCACGGCTGGCGCGCTGCGGCTGGCGCACCGCGCTCATCCGTTGGCAGGAGCCAGGTGCTTTTCCTGGTCTCCCATGGGGTGCAGGGCCCAAGCACTTGAGCCATCCTCCACTGCACTCCCGGGCCACAGCAGAGAGCTGGCCTGGAAGAGGGGCAACCGGGACAGAATCTGGCGCCCCGAGCGGGACTAGAACCTAGTGTGCTGGCGCCGCAAGGTGGAGGATTAGCCTGTTGAGCCACGGCGCGGGCTATAAACAAATCTTTAAAAAAAAACATAAAAGCCACGGAATACATACAACACAGTTTACAAAAATTGTTTATTAAATTTTAAAATTCACAGGACAATACTAAACTGCTAGCAATGATTATTTCCGGAGGGTAAGATCAAGAGGTTTATTTTTACTTTCCACATTTCTAAATACTGATGTTTAAATTTTAATTAATTTTATTTATTTGAAAGAGATCTCCCATCTGTCGGTTCACTCACCAAATGCCCCTAATAGCTGGGCTGAGACTGGGCCAGGCTGAAAACAGGAGCCTGGAACTCAGTCTAGGTCTCCCATGTAGGTGGCAGAGACCCAACTACTGGTGCCATCACCTGCTGCCTTCCAGGGTGTGTATTAGCATGAAGCTGAAATTGGAAGCACAGCTGGGACTCGAACCCAGGCATTCCAATATGGGATGCAGGCATCCCAAGCAGAATCTCTACCACTTCCAAATGTCTGCCTCTTGTTTTTACAATGAATACACTGCCTTCTTAATAGAGGCTTTTCTTTTTACTTGAAGAGTATTAATCAATCACCAACAAAATCTATACTCTTCCTATTAACACCTGAGACTCAAAACCCAGGCAGTACTAAGAAATACTTAGTTTACTAAAAATAAAAGGATGGGATGGGATGTTTGCCTAGCAGTTACGATGCCCACATTGAGGAACTTAGTTCAATTTCCAGCTCTATCTCCTGATGCCAGCTTCCTGATATTGTGGACCCTGGGAGGCAGCAGTGATGGCTCAAGTGATGGGGTTCCTGCCACCCACATGGGAGATCTGGGACTGAGTTCTAGGATCCCAGCTGTGGCTCTGGCCACTTTGGGCATCTGGGAAGTGAACCAAGGGAAGAGAGCTGTCTCTGTCTCTCCCTAATAAACTTTTTTACATTAAAAGAGAAGACTAAGGAACATAAAAATAAATGTGTCTTAAATTATCACTCTAGTGAATGAGAAGAAACATCTGGCAAGACGGATTTCCAGAGTAGGCAAGATCCCACCTAAAATACAACATCTGACTTAAAGGCCTTCAAAGTTAGAAGTGAGTTCCTAACATGAGCAGAGGGAGGGGAAATGTAGCTGTAGCCTAAAGACTAAAAGCAATGACTAGTAAGAAAAGCTGAGTTAGGAAGGAGCCTTAAAGAACCAGGGATGGCTGATGCCTGTGTGTCACCCCCTTGGGGAAGACTCTGGAATCCCTAACTGTGGATTGTCTGTAGCAGATGCTTCATCTTGGGCCAGCCCTAGGCTTGCTGAGTACCAGGGACTGCAGCAGGACTACTGGGCAAGTCCTTGTTCATGCAGACAAAGGGCCCAGTCTCTGCTCTCCTGTAACCATCAGCAACTTGCTTACATATTCTAGGCTGACTTCTTCCTCTTTTAATTAAGGATGTCAGATAAGGTTACTCCTAAAGTACATCTTCTAAAGTTATTAAATCATGTTCACACTGCATTTAATGCATGCAATTGCTCACTCTCCAGGATCATTCACAGTGTAACTCTTAATCCATTATTATATCTCATTAACAGTCACACCTATATTCTCCAAGCAGCATAAACATAGTTCAGCTTCACAGCAAATGTTCCTACCCCAGACCAAGTCTAACCCAAATGCTCCTCCTCCTGGAAACACACTCACTCTCTCCTAGCGTGTGGTGCAAACAGGCTGCAGGGGTAGCAGTAACCTCTACACCTCATCATGCCTGTGCTCAACAGGAAATGCACTGCTAAGCATAAGCTCAAAAGCCGGAGGGGGCTTAAGGATTAAATGCCTGAGAAATGCACAATTACTCTGTTTAAGTGATACCAGCCACACAAGGACGCTTGAACCCTCATCATATTCTCTACCCATAATACTCAGAAGCAAAAGGAGTAATGACTCTTACTCCATTATTTCCATCCATTTGTGCTAGCTCTGGAGACAGGGTAAGTTGTTAGCGGGATAATCTACAAGTCATTTCCCCATGGTATTCTGAAAAACTAAAAGCAAAATTCGTATGTATCAATTCTCTGTATGGTTGAAAGAGAAGAGCTGAAGGTTTCCAAGCCTTATTTCAAAATCTTACAAAGAACAGCCACCTTCCTCCCCACTCAATGTGTCGGCCCCCTTGTCTATCAAGGGCTGCCTTTCAGCCCCCAGAACCCAATATTGGAAAATGGTAAAAATAATGCAAATTCACTTACTGGCATTTTTAGTGGTAACCTGGGGGGCAAGTCAGAAATGAATTCTTCAAATCTGATTAGTTCGTTAGCATGGTGCAGCAGTGCTTCTGAAGCTTGGTTTTTATGGACCAAAATTATGTGGAAACCATGCCTGTGTCTTAGATCACTAAGTTCCAATGCAAAGTTGACATCAGCTGAAAGGAAAGACGCAGACAAACCCCATTGGTAAACATGAGAAACACCTGCTAAAGACAGACAACCCTACCGACACCCACTATAAAAACAAAGGCACGGCTGGGTTGTATTCCAGGTTGCTTTTCTCTCCTTTTTAGGACAGGAGCACGTTTCTAATCAAAGAATAACATGGTAAAACAATTTTACCATACACGTATTTCAAGTTTTAAGACACATGCTACTTCTGGTATTAAAAAGGGGCAAATATTATTAGGTTGTGGAAACTCAAACTTAGAAATTACTCATCTTGGATTTTTAAAATTAATAAATCTGAGCCCAGGGTTTAAAAAAACAAACAAAAAATGCTTTCTTTAATAAACCAACTCCTCAAGAACTGAAGTGCCAAGAAGAAAACGCAGAAGTCCCTGAAGACCTTATCTTTCGTCTGCATGGTTCTCAGCAGTAAGCATCGCCATGTCCTATGGATCTCAGCTTCTTTGAAGGCATTTTACTTGCATGTATTTCTAGCTCTACATTAATTCCCATAGAGTGAGTTTAGCTGCAATGAGATGTTTCTACACTTACTTGACACAAGAACCACAGTGGCTGGAGCAGTGTGAGTATTTGCAAACCTTCGGAGACTCTGCCGGAGTTTATCATCGGCAGCATTCTTTGCAGTAGCATTGATGTGGGCAACAGTTACCTGTGTGAATTTATAACAGCAAATTAAAGTGAGATGAGGTTAGAAAATTGGTATCCATTCTCTCGGCACTTTAGTAGGTAATTCTTGAGAAAAAAATTTTACTATTAGGAATGGGAAAAAAATTACAACCAGATCTTAGGGAGTTTTAAAAGTAGTTCTCTATAAATAGGAGTTAACTGGGTCCATTTCTACTCCTGCTCCCATCTCTAATCTGCCCTTGTATTTTAATCCCCCTTTCAGAAAATAATGAAGTGAAATTTGAAGTCATAAAATTTCCTCTAACACCTTCTGCCAACAATTTGAAGATGACAGAGATTAGATGAATGGTTAAGGTAAAGATTTGGGGCTGCATTTTATGTCATCTGTCTATGCTGTTCAATGTCTACGGCTTTCAGGATCTGGAATCAGATGGTGGGAGAGGGAGGAGTATGTCCCTAAGGGAGCAAAAATGCTTTGAATCCTGTTAAAAAACCATCAGGCTTACAAATGATAGTATCCACGGCAAAGATGTAGTCTGAGAGGTCCTCAATCACATTCAATATACAATAGGATTCATTAGTTTTTGTAAAGAACAAAAATAATTCTATACAGAAATATGGACTACAAATGGAATTATTTTTCTAAAAGTCAAGTAAACTGATTTTCAAATTCCAGTTTAACAGCATGAATCCTAGCTCTTCCACTTATCAGCCATGTGAACTTAGAAAAGCTTTATCCCCTCTCATGGCCTTAACTTCACTTACAAATTACAAATTATAAACCCCATATGCCTGGTCCCCAGAGCAGTCATGAAAACCAAAAGAGATAATACATACACAGCCACCACATCAGTACTAACACTAAAGTAAAAATAGCAATACTGAAAAATCAAGCATGATTATGTTTCTAGAACTTCAGAAATATTCTTCAGCTAATTTATTGGAAAACTTGGCACAAACGCATTTTGAGTTGGCATTCTTTTAAAATAAATTCTTAATTTTTTTTTTACCTGGCAGTTATTCAGCTCTTGAATAACTTCTTTGTTTTCTTTACTGATGTCACACACACAGATGAATTCTGCTTCTCTGTGTCCTTTAAAAAATTTTTCACGGATTCTTTGCACAACGGCAGTAGCTGACCGGCCAGAGGGAACTGAGCAATTTTCAATATCCCAGAAAACTCCGATGGGGGGTAAGTTTTCTAGCACCTGTCCGGCTACTGCAACTTCTGGTGACCCTTAAGAAATGTTAACACTTTCAATTACATGCAGTGAAGAAGAAATGACAAATTAAGATAAAATAATGGACAGCTACCAATCATTCTCAGTGGCAGAAAAACCTAAATTACTGGTTGACATTAAGTTCAAGGATACTAACCTCACTGGTTGCCCTAATAAGCAACCAGGCAACCATTCTATCACTGTAAGATACCATTCCTGTTTTGCAGGAGAGAACAAACTTAAAGGTCAAGTGACTTATAAACCCACAATAATTGCATTTCCAGGCAGGACCCCTTCCCGTGCTGACCAGTGATGCTTTTCTGAACAGTGACATGGAACTCACTGGGTGCTGCAGCCCCAGGACCAGGTTTTCATGCTCAGGCCATGCTTGTCTACTGAATTTGGAAGAACACTGAAGAAACCACCAGAGTGGGAGCTGTCACTGTTGTTGATTTTAAATTAATTTTAAGACTGCATTAACATCTGACAACATTTTAAACATGCTTCCAAAAGATAAAATAGCACATAAGTACTTATGGGGGGAAATATGATTTTAACTGTGAACTCTTAGAATTTCAAACACTGCTTTTAAGCAGACCTTTCTAATCATTCTAAGTACTAAAGATTTCTAGGGAATACGCAATCAACAAGTGTGATTACAAACCCAAGGTGACACCAAGTCTACTCCAGCACTTTATTTCTCCTGATACACTCCCCATTTTTCCATACACACCTTCTCATCTCAGCCTCAGCCCAACATAAAGGGCAAATGACTTACTGGTCTATAACACCAAGAGATGGAAAGGGAGATTCACATACACAGTAGCTTCAGAACCACAGTGAATCTTCTAAAGGCGATTAAATGCAATGTTAGTATCAGATATTGAAAACTATGCCATACTGTCATTTACCAAATTTCGAAGCAGCTTTGCCTAGACTGGTCGCCAATAACAACGTGGTCTCCTTCCCTGTTCCTTGGGTTCCACAGCCATTACACAGAGGGATAGCAAGAGGTGCAGGTTGAGTATTTGGAGGTGGTATATTTGGCCAGACTTTAGCAGCATCAATTATACTATTTCTTGCCGGCTGTTTTGAAATTTTTTTAAAAAAGGAGGTTTCAGATACATCATTTCAGAACCTAGAGTTATACACAACTGAAAACACATTCTAAGTGTTTTGCTTTTCCACCTGCTAACCTCTAATAAAATCTGTTTTCAAAGGATGTTTCCAGAGCCATTTTTCAAGTGACTTAAAATTATCAGGGAAGACACTCACAAGATCAGTCCATCACTTTTGGGGGCACGTGTCTACAGCAACAGGGACCTCACACACACTTCACACAGGGTGGTAAAATCTTCAACTGACCACCAGTGTGATTGCGACCAAGTTTCAAGTCCCCCGTTATTGTAACAAAAAGACAACACGCAGTTACCTATATAGCATGAATGGACCTGCACATACATTAAGTTGCAGTTATAAGAAACCAATCGTGCCCTAGCCTTTAAAGACAAGCCAGAACAGGAAAGCTTGGCCCAACTAGGTTCACATATAGGAAATAGACTTCACAACAAGAGGCTAAAAGCATCAACTACATAAATAATGACTCTGTACTTTTTTGAATGATCCACCATTTCAGCCTTTGCTTCTTTCAGGACCAGAAGTTATGCTGATGGGGAGTTACACCACGGGGGAACCTTCAACCCCATGCACAGTACTTTTTAAGACAAACCCACTTCAAAAAAGTCATTCCTCAAACCTCAGGTGAACCCAACATAAAAAATAAAAAGATACAAACCTTGTTTAGACAGTCTTCGCAGTAAAGGGAGCCCTTTAAACAAACCGGAGGTACCACATTTAGGTGCAGAGAGTTGGTGCACAAGTGAGGCGTTAGCTCCGACTGTGAAATGTGCTCTTCCACATGCCCTGGAGCCCCACTGGTGAACTCAGAACAGGGAAAATAGCCAGCGGAGGTGCAGCCCTGGAGAGTCGGAAACGGATGCAGCTTGTGCACGTTCCCGTGACAGGACTGGAAATGGAGTTTTCCACAACAGGGCAGGTGTTTGCAGGAGGACAGATTACTCTCTAGACACATGCTGGGAAAGTCACTTCCAATGCCTGCCAAATTGCTCCTAGCTGAGGCATTCTGCAGTGAAGATGCAGACTGGAAAGCAAACCCTGAGCCTACCTGACACGTGACTGTCCTGGTGCTTTGAGAGTCTAACAGTGTGCCCGTGTGAATCAAGCTACCAGTACCTCCACTACCACCGCCACCACCACCACCAAAATGCATTGGCGAAGTGGAGGGGTCATTGGGGCAATGAGCACAGCAGCTTACTTTGGGGACGGTTGAAAGCTGTATTTTAGGTTGCTGAAGAGAATGAATATCAGGAAGTGGGACTGCTGGAAAAAGTTTAGAGCCAGCATGAAGGGGAGATGGTACATCCTTTAATTCCACAGCAACTTTCTTGTTCTCCATGTACTCTTTCTGAGGAAACAAAATCAGAATACAAGTTAATTTTATGAGGGCAGTGATTTTCGATTATTCATCTGCTACTGTGTTAAAAAGCAGAAATAGTGCTCAATTCAGCTCACATCTTCAGCAACTCAAGTTAACCAATTATACCTTGTGGCTTCCCTTTCCTAACTTTCTCCTGCCTCACAAAAGCTTCTGAAGATAAAACACGAGGTATGAAAGTAACACAGTCAGAAACAGCACTCAATAACGAGAGCTTGCAAGCAAAGTGGTTTGAGGAAAACACTGAACAGTTCGCACAGGGATTGTGCCAAAGTTCCCCAAAAGAGAGGGCCAGCGCTGTGGCACAGTAGGTTAATGCCTGAGGCACCGGCATCCCCTGTGGGCGCCAGTTCTAGTCCCAGCTGCTCCTCTTCCCATCCAGCTCTCTGCTATGGCCTGGGATAGCAGTAGAGGATGGTCCGGGTCATTGGGCCCCTGTGCCTGCGTGGGAGACCTGGAGGAGGTTCCTGGCTCCAGATCAGCACAGCTCCAGCCGTTGTGGCCATCTGGGGAGTGAGCCAGCGGATGGAAGACTTCTCTGTCTCTACCTCTCTCTGTAACTCTTTCAAATAAATAAAATAAATCTTTAAAAAAAAAAAAAAGTTCCCCCAAAGAGAAAAGTTTGATTTCCAATATTAAGGATGAGATTGGCCATCTACCCAAAGGCCCTCACATGCTGCTGACAACATTCATTAGGATCTCATGACCTACAGTCACAATGACAACAATACTGTAGCCAGTAAAAAGAATTAAGGGTACTGAGCAAACTATCTTGGAAAAGGGTAAAGACAAATTATTTGTCACATGACTCCAACAGACACAGGAAGCTAGTATGTTACCAAAGTTATAAGGATGGCATTAGATCAGAGACCTGGGTTTTAAACTGATACTAACAGTTACATGACCGTGACTAAGTAACTTAACCTCCACGTTTCAGTTTCCTCATGCACAAATTGGGAATAGAATGTACCTCCTACAGTTGTAGGATAAAATGAGACAAAGCACCTTTGAAACAAGCAGGAATAGTAACTGGCCACGACAGGGGATCTAATCACTCCACACAACAGCCTTATCAGCTCACTATTTGAACCAGTAAGACTAGGATGCCCTGCTACGGGGACTGACACATGTTCCTCCCTCTGAGCACACAAGGGTCTATCTCAATGCTAAGTTTCACTCCTTTTGCTGAGATTCGACACTCACCTAGGAGCATACACTCATATGGGAGACTCATATGGGAGAAATCTGGATTTTCAGTCCCACTTTTCCTAAAGGGAAAGTTTTAACAATGGGTTGGGGCTGGCACTGTGATGCAGCAGGTTAAAGCCCTGGCTTGCAGCACCGGCATCCCACATGGGTACCAGTTTGAGTCCTGGCTGCTCCACTTCCAATCCAGCTCTCTGCTATGGCCTGGGAAAGCAGCAGAAGATGGCCCAAGTCCTTGGGCCCCTGCACCAACGTGGGAGACCCAGAAGAAGCTCCTGGTTCCTAGCTTCGGATTGACACAGCTCTGGCCATTGCAGCCATTTGGGGAGTGAATTAGAGGATGGAAGACCATACTCACTCTCTCTCACTCTCTCTCTCTCTCTCTGTGACTCTTTCAATTTAATAAAATAAATCTTAAAAAAAAACAAAAAAAACAATGGGTTGACCAACCAATGAGCAGTGTGTCCTGCCCTCTTAGTAATGGTAGTTCAGACTGGAATTTAACACAGGGACATTCTGATTTACTTAGATGAACCTCTTGTGGGCATAGTTATTAAGAGTTCTGTCTGTATGCCACTGACAAAATTGAGTTTCAGTATCAAAGATGAGTGTAATTCTGAACTGGGCGACTCCATGAGGACCAGGTCTATCCCCTCATCCCAGGAAGCTCTACTTGAGACGCCCACTCTTGTCAACTGTCCCTAAAGTAAAACATTTCTGTAATGACTCAAATTACTTCATGTCTTGCAACAAAGACAACTGTATAGTGAAAACCTAGGGAAGGCAGAAAATTAAACTGATTTTTAAAGTTAAAATCTCAAAAAAAAGTTAAAACCTCATTTGAATCCTAAGTATGATAGACAAAAATACAGTTCATAGGCATTACGGTACAGCAGGTCATCTGGGGTGCCTTCATCTCCTATCAGAGTACTTGGGGTCAAATCCAGCCTCCACTCCCCACCCAGCTTCCTACTAATGTGCCTGGGAGGCATCAGATGATGTTGTAAGTACTTATGTTCCTCCAAGCATGTGGGAGACCCCGATGATCTCCCGGCTCCTGCTTTCACCTGGCCCTGCCCATCTCTGGCTGTTGTGGGACATCTGGGGAATGAACCAGCGGCTAAAACACCTCTCTGCCTCCCTTTCTCTCTGTCACTCTGTCTTTTAAATAAGGAAATAAGTAAGACTTTAAAAAAAGGCCAGTGATGGAGCCGGCGCTGTGGCACAATGGGTTAACACCCTGGCCTGAAGCGCTGGCATCCCATATGGGCGCCAGTTCAAGACCTGGCTTCTCCACTTCCGATCCAGCTCTGTGCCGTGGCCTGGGAAAGCAGTGAGGAGGATGGCCCACGTCTTTGGGCCCCTGCACCCATGCGGGAGACCAGGAGGAAGCTCCTGGCTCCTGGCTTTTTGGATCGGCACAGCTCCAGCCGTTGCGGCCAATTGGGGAGTGAACCATCAGATGGAAGACCTCCCTCTCTGCCTCTCCTCTCTCTGCGTAGCTCTTTCAAATAAATAAATCTTAAAAAAAAAAAAAAAAAAAAAAAGAAGGCCACTGATACGATAGCACAAAATGAAATCCGGAAATGTAAAATCACTATGAAAAACTATAGAAAACAGTAGGTTAGACATAATTTATTCAGAAAAACTATTAATCAAAAAAGCTTTCAATAAGGTCTTATTCATCTTTCCTAGATTTCAAGCCTCTAAACTCAGGGGCTATAGTGACACAAAAGGTATTCCTCGAATTTTACTATGCAATGTAGATTTTTTATCTTTGCAATCTTGACTTTAATGAGAAACAAACCTTCCCAAAATTTGAACATTAAATATTTAAAGCACCTACTGTTAGCTTGGAACAAAGAATTAAAGTCAGGCTTTCATTGAGTCAGGAATCATAAAAATGGGCAATACAAGGAGGGTATGCAGGAACAATTGACACAAACTTCAGCAAGAGAGATTGTCCCAGACCAAAAGTACCTCTCGTCTACTCACATAAGGGATTTGCTATGTTCTTAGCTTCGCAAATAGTTACCGTTTGGGGACTAAGTGGCAATGCTTGCTCAGGACGAGAAAAGCAATTAGAGAATTTCCAAAGCCATGGCTTAGCGTCATTATCTTGTTGAAGCCATCCAAGAGTTCTGCTGCAGGAGTTCTCAGTTCCGTTTCCTTCCATCATACAGCCCTACAAAGTGGTTCAACATTCTGTCATCTTTCTTGTCTTTCATTCTTCCACCCTGACAAGACAAGTGATAGTTCCATGTTATTTCTTTGCATAACACACAAATTGCATAATACACTAACATGGGAGGCTGGGACTTTGTTTATAGTGCAGTGGCAACCAACAAGTGAAATCTCAATAGAACACAAAAGAATGGCTACCAGAGCATATTATGAGTTACTAAAAAGTTGTAAACTAGATCAACTGTTTATGCTGAAAATCTAATGTATCAACCTGGTTTTTAGAACACCTATAATGTGGGTGCAGCATTGTGGTGCATTAGTTAAGCTGCAACTTGTAATGCCAGCATTCAACATGGGAGTGCCATTTCAACTCTCAGCTGCTCCACTTTTGTTCCAGAACCTTGCTACTGCACTTCAGAAAGTAGTAACAGATGGCCCAAGTATTTGGTCCCCTGCCACCCACATGCAGACCTGGATGAAGTTCCTGGCTCCTGGCTTTGGTATGGCCCAGACTTAGCCACTGTGGCTTCCTTCATTTGGGAAATGAACTAGCAGATAGAAGATCTGTCTGTTACTTTGCCTCTCAAATAAATAAATCTTTCAAATGTCTAGAACCTACCATTCTCCATGTTCAACAGTTCTTCAAATAAAAATGAACTTTGGATTTATTATACGCAGACGTGCTTGAGAGGAGTTAAATCTTGGACAGCTGCATATCTGATGGAGACTCTTCTTCATCTGACTGGAGCTGACCTTTTGGGCACCAAGCAGACATCTACAGTTGTTCTTAATTCTTCTTAGCCCTCTCTCCCTAAATACTCTTCTTAGCACAAAAAGTTAACAGAAGAGGAGCTGGCATTGTGGGGCAGCAGGTTGAGCCACCACCTCCCACCAGCATCCCATTTGAGCACTGGGTCAAGTCCTGACGGCTCTACTTCTTGCTAATGAGCATGGGAAGGCAGCAAAAGATGGCCCATATACCTGGGCTTCTCCTACACACATGGGAGGCTTGGATGGAGTTCCAGGCTCCTGGCTTCCACCTGGCCCAGTCCCAGCTATCGTGGTCATTTATGGAGTGAGCCATAAATGGATAAGTCTCTCTCTCCCTGCCTTTCAAGTAAGTAAAATTTTTTAAAGTTAAAAGAGCATCTAATTTTAATAACACAATGACCACCATATTAACCTTTCCCAATGGGTCTTTATCTTTTTAAAAAAGATTATTTATTTGAAAGGCAGAGTTACAATAGGCAGAGGCATAGAGAGAGTCAGAGGTCTTCCACCTGCTGGTTTACTCCCCAAAAGGCTGCAACAGCCAGAGCTGGACAATGTAAAGCCAGGAGCTTTCTTCTAGGTCTCCCACGTGGGTGCCAGGGCTCAAGGACTTGGACCATCTTCTGCTGCTTTCCCAGGCCATAGCAGAGAGCTGGATCAGAAGTAGGGCTGCCAGAACTCCAACTGGTGCCCATATGGGATGCTAGCACTGCAGGTGGTAGCTTTACTCGCTATGCCACAGTGCTGGCTCCATCCCAATGGGTCTTTAATATGTGCACAGAGGGTCCAAATTAAATGGCCTCTGTAAACTTTGAACTCTATTATGCCATACAACAAATTGAGCCGATTTCCTAGTTTACTTATGATGAAAGTACAATCTGATATAAAACTCACAATTAGAGAAATCTCAAGTCTCAGATGTGCTATATTTATTCCAATGGAAGAACACTCTGACAAGTCTTAAAGAGTACAATAAAAGCAGATAAAATCAATCCATATCCATTGGGTATGGAGGCAGCTGGCAATAGTAAGGACAACTGAACTTCATTTTTTAAGGTTACAATACACCAACAACTACTTAACTCTTTCCTATAGTGGCCATTTTAAGGCGGTTATTTCATTATCTGTCAGAAATTTCATCTCCAGGCATTTAGAAAATAATCAATTTTAACTGTATCTCTGATAGTGATGGTCTTTTTTATGAGAATTTTCCAAATGACTTTTTAAATTTCTTTGAGAAAGAGATCTCATCCCCTAATTCATCTCCCAAATGCCTACAAAGACCTAGGCTGCAGCTGAAGCCAGGAACTCAATCCGCATCTCCCATGTGGGTGGCAGGAAGCCAACTGAGCTGTTACTGTCACCTCCCAGTGTTTGCAATGGCAGGAATCTGGAATCAGGAGCCAGAGCTTGGACTTGAATCAGGGACTGATGTGGGAAGTGGCTACCTTAACCTCACCATCAAACACCAACTTCTCAAAAGATTTCAACATCTACACAGTGCAGAAGAGGAGAGAGAATTAGGCAAATACTCTTAAGTTATAGGAGAACTGATCACATAAAGAAGGGGTCCCCTATGGCCTGAGGGCTAAAACCACTCCACTACCTGTATTTAAATGGCCTGGAAACTAAGAATTTAATCTCATATATTTTTAATTCTCCAGGGAAAAAAATACAGAGAACATACAAAATTAGTTGAGATTCAAATCTCCATGTCCATAAAGAAAGTTTACTGAGACACTAACTCGTTTCAGTGCTGTGGATGGCTGCTTTTGAGCTACAGTTGCAGGTGACAGGCTACAACGTCTAAATATTTAGTATCGGTTGGCCCTTTGTCCAACTACAAAACTTCATTAAGTTTCTGTTCCTCTTCTGTAAAACATGGTAATCCCTCTTCGGTCTACCTTGCAGCACAGTGAAGAAAAAACTAGATAAATGGACCCCACGGTCTACAGGGACTTCATATAAAACATGGCAAATGTGCATCGTGAATGAACTACACACGAATTTCAAAATGAACTTATTTTTAAATTCCATTCTTCTCTGAGCTTTTTGAAGTACCCCGTACTTTCACAAGTGCTGGGCCTGTTACATATTAGATACAAAGTAAATATCTGTTAAATGAGAGAAAGAAACACACTATTTGCCTACTACACTGTTTGGAGTGGTTAATCCAGAGACTAATACACTGTTTGGAGTGGTTAATCCAGAGACTAAAGCAGAGTTAACAGCTACCACCAACAGTAAATTATGATATGTGTTTTCCCTGTTAAATTTAGGTCTTATGTCCTCCAACAAGCTCCCCTCTAAATCACCTGTGATGTCCACGGTATACAGAAGTTTAACATGCTCTCTCAAACCTCAATCCTGAAAGTGAGCTAACATTTATAGCATAGTGTGCTATAAAGCGTTTTCATTTCATTACTCATTTCCTTATTTGCAAATATTTACTTATCTACTATGTTACACACCTGTGCGTGCCACAACACAATGAGAAAAACTCAGACAATGGGATCCACCTATATAATTTTCCCCTCAGTAATCCTTGTGCGGTACACACCGTAGTTTACGAGGGGAAAACCTAAGTTTACTGAAGTCTTGTAGTTACCTTAAGATCTCAAAATTACTGTGAAAGGGGCAAAACTAGGCTTGTCCATCTCTTTACACAATACCAAGCACCTCCAATATCACTCCATGAAAGCATTTCAAAGGAAAAACTTGTTAGTGGCTTGTACCCCGAAAATCTCCCCAATATTCATGGAAATGCCACCAGGCAACCTAGGCAGCCAAAGAAGGTTCCGTCAATGTGTGACTGGGAGTCTCCCTTCTGCCACTCTCTCTAGGCGATGTGGATGGAAGTACAGCCACAGATCTCAGACTCTGCTTACAAAGACCCCATTTCTACTGCTTCCATCTGTACAGCTTTCGGCAACCCACAGTCGCTCTGAACCTCAAAGCCTTTCTCAAAAATGGGTCTGATCATCATAGCGATCGCCCCTGCCTCACAGGGCGATAGGTCGTTCATTACAGATCCGTTCAGTACAAGGCTTTTCCTTAGCACTCAGCCCAGTCCTGGACTCCGACTCCAACGCCACCTCCCCTCATCCCATCATCGGCATTTCCCTCCGTAACTCTTCTATACCTAAAACGATCCTGTTTATTCGCATACTACTTTATTCCCTCTCTCCCCCATTAGAACGTAACCTCCATGACAGCACGGAATTAATTGCATGTTTTCTTTTCCACTACTGTATTTCCTCCACTTCGCACAGTGCTCAACCAATTGTTAAAGGAGCGACGGACTCAAAAAAAAAAAAAAAAAGCCTAAGAAGACCGCTTAGGTTTCAAATTTCTCCGTATGCAAAACTGAAGACTATTTACCGCTCAGAGACGCTGGAAAGTCCAAGAGATACAAACGTAACTGACAAGCTCGTAACTGGGAAACTAAAAGGTTTATCCCAAGAGGAATTACAATTCGAAGCAGCAATGGTTAAAGCCCTTAGGCAACTCAACGGTACCTGTCGCGCCTAAGGCTACACCCCAGGGGTGGCTGAAAGACCCGGCAAAATACAACACGCTGGGGAGGGAAGGGTGCAACAATACTCGCCCGATTCTTTCCCTCTCAACCTTTCACCTGGCCACACCCCTCTGAAAAGGTGGCTTCCACACCTGGAGGGCAGTGTAGGGCGCATAGAGACAGGTGCGGGCGGAGAGCCAAATACCTACTAAGAGGAGCAGCGGTGCAGCCGTGACAAAGTGAACCGACCTGACAAGAAAACAAGCCGCCGGCCCCACCGGCGGGTCCCAGTCCTCCCCTTCGGAATAGCCACCCCCCACAACACGCCAGCAATAAGCGGAGGAAGGCGGGGGTCAATGTTCCCCGTCCAGCTTTGGGAGCCCCAGAGCAGGTCTAGTCCCAGAGGCGACAGCACACTCACCTCTGCCACCAGCTCCACCTCCGCTCACATTCCGGCCCCGCCGCCTTCCCCCCGCCCCCCCAGGCCCTTTGTTTTGATTCCCGACTCCGCAGCTCCCGCCGCCGCCGCCAAGCGCACCCTCCACTTCCGCTTCCGCACCGCACCTCCCCTGTCGCAAAACCGACGCCCTTCTCTCCCCGACTTCGCCCCGCCCCTTCCTCCGCCCCTCCCCCGCTGCCGCGTCCTCCACGCGCAAGGCATGCTGGAACAGCGGGGGGGGCGGGGCCTCGCGGCCCTGCAGCCTCGTCAGGCTCAGTCCCCTCCCGATAAACCTCTAAATAGGGAACTTCCCGGGGGGCGACTGGGACATTTGTGGCCGGAACCCCTAAGTTGAAGGAGGCCTTGCCCGAGGTTTATCGCTGTGGAGTCAAAAGGAACCTCCGAGGAGGGAATTGGGGGGCTTGTGGGATGGAACCGAGAAGAACTGACCGAAGAGGACTTAATAAAATTCAGCTCTTCGGCTCGTTGGAAGGAAGGCGACTTTAACGGATTTCAATAAAAACGCGATTGTTTGGCCTTTTTTTTTCTCTCATCACGTGATAGCCCTATTTTATTTTTAAAAATTAAATGGCGCATAGTGGACAAAGTCCTTCATTTCTCGCGCCACCTAGTGGCGAGTGTGAGAAAAACCGCCCAGGGGCTTCCACCCGGCTGGCAAAAATAAAAAGTGTGTGCTGGGCAGTGACTCCCACGAATACCCGGTCCTCGCTGACTTCAGGAAGGAAACTAGGTTGTGCAAGGCTCGAGCTCGTTACCAGTGAAGACAAGTTTTTCACCGACAGGTTGGGCGAGCCGAGAGAAGCATTTTGAAGCCCAGAACACGTTGTGTTTGCATAAATATGCCATGTGTTTTGCTTTAAAAACAACAAAAAGCCCCCACAATCCGTGCGTTTGCCTGAAATTTCAAACAATTTTGTAAGTCACGGGGTGGTTTCTGAAACTGCCAGCTGACGCCCATTTCCTGTTGCAAATGAGGAGAAAACCCAAGTTTTCAACCTACGCGCAGTTGAGGGAGGATGAGCTCACCGGCTAGGCCGTCGAAAGGTTACTTTTACGGACTGCCACGAAGCAAATTCATTCTGCAGACGACTCAGGGCGCAGAGATTGCCCAAGGAGGACGTTTTCCCCCTCAAGTCTCGGGTGATTCCCTGAGGTCATCAATCCGGGTTAACTGGGGACTGCTGCACCCCTGTAGACGCCCTTGTAGACACGTGTTTCAGAGGACAAGATCATACTTGTAGCCACAGGCTCCTTTGTGCCTCTGTTTAGTTTTCCAAGGCTGGGGCAGGTATGCATCATCTGCCTGCTCAGGTATTCACCATTGCTGAGCAAAACCTTCTCTGTGTGGGGGGGGGGGGTAGTGGGGGGGCAGTTACTTTCTCCCGGGAATTAGAACAGATCAACCCTGTTAACAACATTGGGGTTTTTTTTTTTGAAGAACCAAATACTTGACTACTCTTAATAGGTGTTTTATTCCCTACCGTCTTTATTCCAGTTGAGAATCTCTGAACACAGCCCATGCTAACTCAAAATATAAAACAGGAAACAAAGCAATTAGGGAATATAATTGCTTTTTTAAAGAGTTTTGAATCATAAAAGACACATTTTCACTTTTTTTGGCATTCTTTCAAGTCCAGAGCTGTGCCTTATCTCAACAGGTAAATGCAGTGAATTTTTTAAAAAAAGCACTAAATAGGAGGTTAATGACAGAATTACAGATATTTTAAAGGAAATGTAATTGTATTGCTTCCTATAGAAAACTAGACTAAGAGTCTATCAGCTCTTAAAGGAGACAATTAAGGATCCTTTTGGTATTTGTAAAAGTACTTTAAGGTTATTTTCCTATGTATTGTCTCTGTTAGTTCCATTTCCTTCCTGGGAAAGTTCTTATCTGAGAGTAAAAGTAACTTTCCGTCCTTTCCTTGTTCAAATTATCTTCCTCACCTTTTCATGATGCCAGGCTGAAGACTGATGTTGAATCTGTGGTTGCTTTACCTTTGGTTCGGCCCCTCGGTTAAACCAGGCTGCCACTAAAGGGGTTTCTTCCAAGCACCTTCTCCTCTACCTGTATTAGTTCAGTGGTTTGAATTGGTAACTTTTAAAGGAAGGACCTAAGGAGGAGAAACCAAGCTATCTGTTCAGGCATATTGCAAGGCTACCGGTAACAAACTGAATTTAGGAAGAGAAGGGGAAATGTTTTAAAGCAGTATACCAAAAATTTTCCTTCATTTTTAACACTTAATAACAACCCCATTTCTCTAAACTCTTATTGCTGAATAGAACTCAATCATTTCAGTGCCTGTTGCTTTTCTGGATGGAAAAGTTGGGATACTGAGAAATGATTAAATGACTTGATTCATGCCATTCATTGATTCGGTTTATCTGTGAACTGGGGTGATAACTCACTGCCCAGAAACCTCACGACTTGGTGAGGGTCAAATAAACTGGGGAAAGCATCAGACCAAATGAACTGAGAAGTACAACACAAACTGTTCATCAGTGTTTGGGACCAAAAGGGAAATTTCCTGAAAGACATTTTGGTACTTTCCTTACCCTGTTGATGTGGGTGGTGAGGCTTTCTTGTTTGGCTCTGAGTTTTTTTGAGGAACTAGCAAGGACTCAAAGTGGAATTCGAGAAGGTTCCTTCCAAGCAGAGCAGAGAGGCAGGAAGAACTCTAAGGATGGTGGGAGGCCTCTGGCATGGTGCCAGAGGAGCAGTGGCATAGGAGATCCATAGAGGCAGCTTTGGAGCCTGATTTGTTACTGAAGTTAATTGCAAGACCTTGGGCAGCTTAACTTCCTGCACCTTTGAAAATGAAGAAGCGAAAGATCAGCAGTTAGGCACCACTTGGGACACCTGCATGTCACAACAAAGTCCCTGGGTTCCAGTCCCATCTCCGCTCCTATTCTAGCTATCTGCTGATGTTCAGATAGCTGGGGTGGTGGCTCCACTGCTCGCCACCCACACGGGAGAGCTGGATTGAGTTCTGGGCTCCCGAGCTCAGGCTAGGCCAGTCCCAGTCCCAGCTGTTGTGGGCATTTGGGAGTACACGAGCAGATGTGAAGTCACTCTCTCTCTGCCTTTCAAGCCATAAATAAGCAAAAAGAAAAATGAGTCCACACAAATGCTCCCATGTGGTTCTCATCACTGGACATTCAGCTCCACTGTCACCTCCTTCAAGTGGCCTCTACCCAGCCCTCTCCTATCACATGAATTTGCTTTATTCCTATCACTAACCTGAAAATCTTTTATTATCAGCTTGCAAGCCCTGTGAGGACAGGTCCTTTGAGTTATTCACTGTGTAGTAGGAGTGCTCAATAAATATTTGTAAGTGAACTATTAGGGTTACTGTTGAGAATTAAAAACCCATACCAAGAATTTAGGATTGTCTATGACACACATAACCACTAAAAAAATTCACGATCATTAAACAAGTATATTGTACTTAGGTCAAAGCAGTGTCCTAAACTTTTTTTTTTTGAGAGGCAGAGAGAGAGGTTTTTCATCCACTGGTTCACTCCCCAGATGGCCGGAGCTGTACTGATCAAATCCAGGAGCCAGGAGCTTCTTCTGGGTCTCCCACGTGGATGCAGGGGCCTAAGGACTTGGACCATCTTCCACTGCTTTCCTAGGGCATAGCAGAGAGCTGGATCGGAAGAAGAGCAGCCGGGACTAGAACCGGCCACCATATGGGTGCCGGCACAGCAGGTGGTAGCCTTCCCTGCTTTGCCACAGAACCGACCCTAAACTTTTACAAATGCTAAATTAACTCATTTAGCCCAGTAAAATCCCCAAACAGCCACAGCTGTTAGGTAACTTGCCCAACATCACACACAGCTAATGTGAATTAGGATTCAAAACCAGGCTTAAGAGCAAATTCTAGTAAGTTCTGCTGCCCCAGAGGAGTAAGACAATGCTACCGGGAAAGTGTCTCTTCTAAGATGTAGAGGAACAGGCACAATACGGGGCAAGACTACTTTCAGCCAGTCTGGATCTTTGTTCTTCCCTCTGATGGCGGAAAGAGCAAGAACGGGAAAATGCAACCGGCGTGGAGGAGACGGCCGGGGTGTGTTCCTGGACGGCGTGGCCGGCAAGCCTAAATTTGTTTCTGGGAGTCCACGGAGCGGCTTGCCGCGTCCCCGAGGCCGGCCCGTCCCGGCGCAGCCGCGGGAACCTCCCAGGCCTCCTCCCGCCCAGGACCGCCGCCGCGTGGCCGCGCCGCGCCCGGGCCTGGGAAAAAAGTTTCCAAACGGCGCTGCTCGGCGCTGATTGGTCGAGGCGGACGCGTCCCGTGGCGCGGCAGCCAATGGAAGACGCCGGTCGCGAGCTGCGGGGCGGGGGCCCGAGGACCCGGGCCGCGCCTCGCCGCCGCCGCCACCGCCACCACGGCGGCCTCGTCCTCACAGCCGGAGCTGAGGTAAGCGCCGAGCTGGCCGGCGGGGCGCGGGCGTCGGCCACTGGCGGACGCCGCTGCAGCCCGAAACTCCTCCGCCCCGGCGCCCGCCCCCGCTCTCGGGACCGCTCCCCACCCACTCCCCGCCTCTGCCCCGCGCGCCCCCTCGCTTCTCGGCTGCGCACACTTCGCGGGTCCCGGAGCCTCCCTTCGTGCCTTTGCACCGTGTGTGCCCGCGCGCGGCGCCTCGTCCCTGCAAACTTGGCGTCTCCGTCCGCGTCCGCCGGGTCCCGCTCCCCTTCCCCGCACTCCCGTCCCGGACGCCCCAGCGCCTCCCCGTGACCCTGGGGTCCGGCCGCCCGCAGGTCCCCGGGTCCCTTCGCTCCCAGCGCTGCCCCCCCCCCCCCCCCCAGTGCAGGCCTCTTTGCTAAACCTCCCCTGGGCTCCGCGTGTGGAGCAGGCTCTCCGCCGCGCCCGCCCCGGGGCTGCTGCGGGACGGTTCGGATTTCTCCTGACAGCACTTGGCGGAAGCCCTGGCCGGGGGCTGGAAACGCTGACCCCGCAGCTGGAGTGCCGGCTGGGCTTACCTGGCTCCCTGAGGTCGCGGGAAAGCGCAGCATCACCTGGACACGGCTCTGCGGGACGCTCCTAGCTCGTCCCCAGGCCATCCCAGGTTGTCCGCCTTCCCGGGGGCCTGAGTCTCGCCCATTTCTTTGTGCAGGGTTCGCTGCCAGGTTGTGCCTCCCTCTGTCTACTTTGAGCCCTAGGCTGCTTTTAACTTTCTTTCCGGAGACGGGGCCTTTGTAGCGTGTGCTGGGCCCAGGCCTGTCATTTTCGCTGCCAGTTTGGTTTCGGCGTATCCTGGGCTAGGATAGCGTTTTAGGACTTGGTTAGAGTAATTGGATACCAGCTGCTCCCAGAGCCTGACCACTCCCGCCCCCACCACCACGCCTGTATTGGAACCAGTTTTGAAACCCGGCTCTCCTTGCCATGTCTCAGGGGCGTCTGATGTGTATGTTTTATCTCATTTTTGGAAGGTCGTTTCCTAAGTTGGCTAATTCTGTTCAGATGTTATTTTTGTTTCCAAAATGTGTTCTTTTGCCTTGGAAAGTGCCAGCCAAGACATGACACTCCCTTTCTTTGCAAGGTAATTTCCTAACAAGAGCGTGGCTGCTTGGCCCAAGGTTGTGCCTGCCGCTGGCACTGCGTTTGCACCTACTACTGTGGCTGGAGCGGCCTCAGTCGGCCTCTCCCAGCAGGGCCAAGCACTTAGCAGGTGTTCCAGAAATGTTTGAAAAGGGGTGGAGGACGGGGAGCATTCTTTTTCCCTGGCATCTTGTTCAGTAGAATAAATGTATCCTGGAACAATAGCTATTCTATTTTTATTGTACAAGTATAAGCTTTCTAAAATTTCAGAAGCAGCATATGTGTACTGTAGAAAAAAGGTATACTGTAAAGAAGTGTGTTGAATAGAAGTACTTCTCTCAGAGCCTGCTGTACCCTCGTCTGCCACAGCCTTCTATGACCATTTCTACCCCTGCAGCAGAGAGATGACATAAACCAAGTGGCACCCGTTCTTCCTAACCTGTCACGAACTTTCATCTGTACTCATCCTTATAATTCTTTTTTTTTTTTTTTTTTTTTTTTGGAGAGAGAAAGGTCTTCCTTCCGTTGGTTCACTCCCCAAATGGCCACTACGGCCAGCACGCTGCACCGATCTGAAGCCAGGAGCCAGGTGCTTCTGGTCTCCCCATGCAGGTGCAGGGCCCAAGGACTTGAGCCGTCTTCCACTGCCTTCCCAGGCCACAGCAGAGAGCAGGACTGGAAGAGGGGCAACCGGGACTAGAACCCAGTGTGCCAGCACTGCAAGGTGGAGGATTAGCCAAGTGAGCTGCGGCACCGGCCCTTAAAATTCTTTTTATCAACTGCCTAGTTTTCCAGGCAGTCTTCTGTTGACATTCCGTTTCCTCCAGTGTTCCACGCCTGGGAATGATGGTGTACATCCGTGAGCTTATGTCCTTGCGTGCCCAACTATTTTTGTAGGTAGTTCATGATAGGCTTTGAAAGCGCAAAGTGAGGCCTGCTGACTCTCGACCGATTTTCCCCAGTGATGTCACTTCTGCAAAATGCAAGGGCTGCGTCGGAACGTGGAAGCTGTCGGAGCATGTGCCGGCACTTGGCAACCTCTTTCTCTTCCCTCCCTGTGCCTTCAGCTCTGCTGTTTGTTTTGATTGTGGAGGATATGGGGTTGGGATGGAGAAGGGTGTTGAGTGAATTCCTGATGGTTGATGGGTGTGGATCACTCCTGACCAGCTGTGCTGGCTGGCTTCACTCAGAGGAAAGCCCTGAGAGGTTGCTTTGTTGTTTCTGGAGTTTGGAAACCAGAGGTGTGTGTCTCTTTTACGCTTCTGTTAGATCTAATCATGCAAACATGCAGAAGGGGAAAAACCTCATGCCACAACACAATTTTGTAGCAAGTATAGAATTGAGTTATACAAAACAGATGCTTTTGGAACTACTGGATCCCAGTCTGTTTTTCCTGGCATGCTGTGGCATATATATTTAATCTTCCCATCAGATTTGTCCACAGAGCTGCTGGGCCATGATGGCGTTTTGAGAATGCAAAGATAAATGCATGCAGTACCCACTTTGATTTTTTAAAAATTTTTATGTATTTAAAAGTCAAAAAGATATTCCCTCATCTGCTGATTGACCCCCCAAATGCCCACAATGGCCAGAACCAGGCCAGGCTGAAAGCAGGAGCCCAGAACTCAATCCAGACCTCCTGTGTGGATGGCAGAGACCCATGTAGCATATCACAGCTTCCTTCCAGTGTGCACATCAGTGGGAAGCTAGAATCGGGAGTGAAGCCAGGTAATCCTCCGCCTGCGGCACCGGCACACCGGGTTCTAGTCCCGTTCAGGGCACCGGCTTCTGTCCCGGCTGCCCCTCTTCCAGGTCAGCCCTCTGCTGTGGCCCGGGAGTGCAGTGGAGGATGGCCCAAGTGCTTGGGCCCTACACCTCATGGGAGACCAGGAGACGCACCTGGCTCCTGACTTTGGATCAGTGCGATGCGCCAGCCGAAGTGTGCCGGCCGCGGCGGCCATTGGAGGGTGAACCAACGGCAAAGGAGGACCTTTCTGTCTCTCTCTCTCTCACTGTCCACTCTGCTGTCAAAAAAAATTAAAAGAGTGAAGCCAGGACTGGAATTAAGCACTCCAGGATGGGATGTGGGCATTGCATGTCTTAACTGCTGTACCAAATGCTGACTCTGCAGTATCCATTTTTTTCCCCTCAAGATTTATTTATTTAATTATTTGAAAGAGTTACAGAGAGAAAAAGACAGAGATTTCCATCTGTTGGTTCACTCCCCAGATGGCTTCAGCCACCGGGGCTGGGCCAGGTCAAAGCCAGGAACTAGGAGTTTCATGGGGGTCTCTCATGGGTGGCAGGAGCTCAATTACTTGAGTCATCTTCTGTTGCTTTTCCTGGGTCATGAGCAGGGATCTGGATCAGAAATGGAGCAGCTGGGACACAAACTAGGGCCCATATGGGATGCCAGCATCACCGGTTGTGGCTTTACCTGCTACACCGCAGTGCTAGCCCCTGCCGTATCCTATTTTAAGAAAGCTCGTACAGAAGTGTATACTGTGACCAGGTGTTAACACCTACCCAGTACAATGCATTTTTAAAAAGTCTATGTGGACCAGAAAAAAATTTGTGAATCTTTACAAAGAGGGGCAGAGAGAGGAGATCTTCACCCACTACTTCACCCTTCAAATGGCTGCAGTGGCCCAGACTGAAGCCAAGACCCTGGAACTCCATCCAGGTCTCTCAGTGGGTACAGGGGCCCAAGCACTTGGGCCATCCTCTGCTGCTTTGCAGAGTGCATTAGCAGTAAGCTGAATCAAACGTGGAACAGCTGAGACTTGCACCAGCGCACATATGGGATGCTGGGATCACAGGCAGCAGCTTAACCTGCTGTTGTACAATGCTGGCCCCTAGCTTCTACTTGTAAGAAAAGGAGCGATTGGCGTGCCTGCCTGCCTCATAGAGTAGACTGAACCTCTTAGCATAACATTGTTTCCAAGTAATGTATTGAATTTCCGTCCAGTCAATAGGAAACAGAAAGTGATGGTAAAATTCAGAAGGTGAAGAAGAGAACCTGTCTCTGGTAGAGAGCAGTGTGCCAGAACTTGCTGAGACATTTTAAGATGGCAAAGGAAAAATCGTGTGTTTTTAAGGTTTCATAACAAGACAAAGAGCAGCTGTTAACTTCTTTCCTCTCTGTTAGCATATATTTTTCTCTTCCTTTAGTATTGCTTTTAAAGTGTCAGTGTTTGGGGTTAAAACGCCGTTCCTTGTTTCTTTGATCATGAAGTCTGTGACGTGTCTGGGTCTTAGTTTCTCCTGGGTCCTTGAATCTAAAACCATATCCTTCCCCATGGCTACTTGTAATTAGAGCCTTCTCCATAGTCGAAGGACCTTCTGCGGCATCTGAGGTTCAGGCTTTCTTGAGGGTTAAGTCTGGAGCCTCCCTGGCCAAAATAACAATGTTTTGTTAAGGCCTTTTCTGAAACGTATGTGCCATAGGGTGCAGGAGGAGGGCCACCATGCACACCTTTCCCTGTAACCTGGGGTTTGGGGTGGTTTCCCATGTGGTTCCTCTCCCCCATCCCGTTCCCATTCCAGTTGCTCAGGTGCTAGGAGAGAGTTCAGGCTTAGGGATTTGCAGGTATAAACTACCCTTCAGGGGGTCTCTTGCTTCCTGTCTCTCCTTGCCCTCTCAGGTGGCCAGTCTCCACCTTGCCCTGTCTTTGTTCATTGGATGCCTTTTATGTACCAAGCACTGTTGTAGGCACCAGGGATAAACACAAAAGTGAGGCAGAAGTTCCCTGTACTCAGAAACTGCCATTCCACTGAGGAAGACAAACAGAAACAAAACTCGGAGAGGGAGTGGTGAAATAGGACAGAACAGGGCTCAGTACGACAGGGAGAGCTGGAGGGAGTGTTAGGTGGGATATTCAGATGAGGTCGCTTTGGGGAGGACATTTCAGCTGAGATCTCTGTGGCAAGAAGGAAACTTACTGAGTGGATCGGAGTGAAAAGCATTCCAGACCAAGAGAACAGCAGGGTGAAGGTTCTGGGGTGAGAGCCAATGTGGCGTGTTCAAGGAGGAGAAAGAAGGCAGATGGCTGGGGCGTGAGAAGTAGGAAGTGTTGAGAGAAGTAGGCAGAGGGCTGATTCCATCAGATCTGGGCATGATCTTTCTCTAAACTGCAGGAAAAGTCAGTCTATATTTGTCGTTGCTGATAACCTCACCCCATGCCACACACTTGGGACTGTCCTCCATAGGATCACCAGTGTCTTAATGGCTACACAGGGGCCATTTGTAGATGCATGGGCCTTGGGCCCTTGATACTGCAGAAATGGTTTGGTGACTGCATATTAGAGGAGATCTAGGCTCATCAGAGCTTATGGCTTGAATAGGGGGTTATTGACCCTTTACCTGTTTTACTTGCAGCAAAAAAGACCATTAATTTCATGCATTAATTAGGACTTATTTATGGCAGAAATCCTGGCCTACCTGGTATAAAACCAAGGCAGGGAGTTGATGATCTCGCAGAATCTTAAACCTGTATGACTGCATCCAGGTGGTGCAGTGATGTTGTCAGGACCTGGTCTCCTGATTTCTTGGCTCTGCTTTCCTTTATTCTCAGTCAGCCTCCCTTATGAGAACGAGGTGAGCACTGCCAGTTCCGAGTTTACCTCCTAGCACCTTGTTCCCAACCCCAGGAGAGAGTATTTTTCCTTGATAGTTGTGCAGAAGGCCTACGCTTGGACCCTTGTTGGCTCCGCTTGGTTAAGGCCCATCCCTAAGTAATTCATTGGCTTAGCATGGCTTAGGCCCATCTCTAAGCCATTCAACGTCCCAGTGTAGGTTAGGCCCATTCCTTTCATTGGCTCATTGTGGATTAGGCCATCCTTGTCATTGGCTGGCCCAAGTTAGGCTCAGCTCTGAGCCAGTCACATATGCCTGCTCCTTGATGCATGATGTCAGATCCATCTGAATCACATGGACTGAAAGGACAGTGGGTTCCCCTAAGGGAGTCCTGGGGTGTCACCACAGACAAGTGGAAGAGTGAATGCAGGACTAGGAAAAAATGCACAGCAGCTTTCACTGCATCTAGCATCTCTCCCTTGGTGAAGCTTTCTGAGAAGCTGTTTCCCTGGGGAGGTGGGAAAATGGCAGGTTTTTTCAGAATTAGGGAATGGAGAAAAAGTAAGAGGGAAAGGAGAATGAATATGGGTGCAGCTAAATGTAGTTGTCAGTGAGTTCTGTGCTCAATGAGATATAATTGTGCATTTTCTACCAGGGATCCATCTATAGTGACACTAACATATTTAGCCTACCAATTTGTATTTTTTTAAAAAAAATTATTTTGAAGACAAAAATCTTTCATCTGCTAATTTACTCCCCAAATGCCCAAAACAGCCAGGGCTGGCCAGAAGTTAAGAACTCAGAATTCAGTCTGGGTTTCCCATGTGGGTGTCAGGAGCCCAGACATTTGAGCCTCTCAGGGTGTGCATCAGCAGAAAGCTGGAGCTGAGCCTTGAACCGTGGCACTCTGGTATGGGATGGAAGCATCCACAGTAGTATCTTAATTGATACGTCAAACTACTTGTCCCCAATTTTTTTTTTTTTTTTTTTTTTTTTTTTTTTAAGATTTACTTACTTATTTGAAAGGCAGTGTGACACAGAGAGGCAGAGACAAAGATCTGTCTGCTGGCTCACCTTCAAGAGGTGTCAGTAGCCAGGTCTGTGCCAGGCCAAAGGCAGGGGCCAGAAACTACATCCAGGTCTCCCACGTGGGTGGCAGGGGCCTGAGCAGTTGGGCCGTCTGCTGCTGCTTTCCCAAGTGCATTAACAGGGCGCTGGATCAGAAGCAGAGCAGCCAGGACTCCAACTAGCACTCTGATATGGGACACTTGTGCAAGTGACTGCTTAACCTGCTGTACCACAGTGCTGCCCACCCCACTTGTATTTTTGACCATAAGTATAATGCAATATCCTGCAGAGTGTGGAGTTTTCTTCATTTTTTTTCTTTGTCCCCAAGGACACATACTAGTCTGTGGGCTCCTTTTGAAGGAGGGGACCTGGGAGACATCTTATTTGAATTTCTAGTACCTTTTGACAAGCTCTGAGCCTGAAATAAACTCACATGATAAGCTCTTACAGTAGAGAGGCTGCAGAGGGAGTCTACAGACTATTAGCCCAGTGATTTGTAGAAGTTTCCTTCCCTAACCTTTGCTCTGAACATCTCCCAGGTCCTCCAGTGACTGGCTGCCTTGACTCTTCCTCTCAGAAGTACTTCTCCTAAGCTCTGTCTCCCTCTTCTTCCTCACCTCCCAGTTACTCCTCCGCTCATTTTATTCCTCCCCCGTCCTCTGCAGTGTTGAAACTCTCCTTGCTCACCCCGCCAGTGACCCATATTTTCCAGCCCTTATCTCGCCAGCCTCTCAGTTGCAGCCTTGTGGCGTGGAATGTTCCCTTTCATCCCTTGAAACCAGCTCCGCCCAGGACAGCACCCTCTTCCCAGTTCTCATCTGTCACTTGGTGTCTTCTGCCTCCTTCCTTTACCGTTTGTTCCTCTGCTCGACTTTCCAGTGTTGACACTCCCCAGAGTTCCGTAAATGGTCCTTGAGGTTCTCTGTTGGTTCTGTCACAAGGAAAAGAGTAGAACCAACCACAGATGTGTGACTCACACATTTGTATTGTTGGCCCAAACTCCGCCTTGACCTCTCCGTTGAGGGATGGGCGTTCGGCACGGTGGTTTGACTGTTTGGGATGCCCACATCCCATATCAAAGTGCCTCTGTTTCTGACCCAGCTTCTTGCTAATGTATACGCTCGGGAAGCAGTAGATAATAGATGAGGTACTTGGATCCCTGCCACCCATGTGGAAACCCAGGTGCAGTTTCAGGCTCCTGGCTTCAGACTGGCCCAGCCCTGACTGTTGCAGGCATTTGGGGAGTGAGCCAGCAGATGGAAGATCACTCTGCTGTATCTCTCTCTTCATCTTTCAAATAAAATGAAAATAAATGTAAATTTTTTTAAAAAAATCTATTTTTAAAAATAATACATGAATGGATAAGTGAATGTGACACTGACACATGAAACTTACTGTCCAAGACTGGGTTCATTATCTGTCTGCAGCCCACCCCCCTGAAGCTTTTCCTGCCGATGTTGTTGATCTCTGATGATAGGGATGGTGGCAGCACCCCACTGCCTATGCTGGGGCCCTACAAGAGGTTCCCCCGACTTATTTCCATCTTCTACCCTTGAATGTAACAAATCATCAAATCCCAGTTATTTTGCCTTCTAAATATTTTTGGATTCTATGTCTCTGCTCTGTCTTCACTCTCTCTTCTTTGGGAGGCATTTTCCTTTCTTTCCTGGATTCCTGCAAAAGTTCCCATTAGGACTTGTCCCTCCTCAGCCTTCCCATGGCCGCTGGGATGAGCTGTCACTCTCCTCCAAACCCCCCAGCTACTCCCTTTGCTGCCGGCTTTCTTAGTCTGTTGTCAGAGCCCTCATGTTTATTTTTACAGAGCCGAATTTTATTAATTAATTTAAAGATGTATTTTATTATTCAAAAGGCAGAGTGACAGAAAGGGAGAAACAGAGAGATCCTCCAGCTGCCAATGTACTCCCCAAGTGCCTGTCATAATCAGGGCTCAGCCAGGTCAAAACTGGGAGCCAGGCCTGCGTTGTGGTAAAGTGGGTAAAGCCGTGGCTGGCAGTGCCTGCATCCCATATGGGTGCCGGTTCAAGTCCCAGCTCTTCCACCTTTGATCCAGCTCCCTGCTAATGTTCCTAGGAAAGCAAAAGAGGATGGCCCAAGTGCTTGGGCCCCTGAACCTATGTGGGAGACCTAGAAGAAGCTCCTGGCTTCAGAGCTGCCCAGCTCCAGCCATTGCAGCCATCTGGGGAATGAACCAGCAGATGGGAGTGCTCTCCCTTTTTCTCTCCCCCACCCCTGTGTGTGTGCATCTCCCTCTCTCTGTCACTGCTTTTCAAATAAATATTTTAAATGAAACTGGGAGCCTGGAGCCCACTTACTTGGCAGGGACTCAGGTACCTGCAACCTCCCAGGGCGCTTATCAGCAGGAAGCGAGAGTCAGAAGTAGAGCCATGACTTGACCCCAGGCACCGCAATATGGGATCCCAGGGGGCATCTTCACCACTGTGCCAACACCACCTCCGTCTCCGGGATTCAGCCCCCTCTGTTTTAATCTGCTCTGCTGTCCCTCAGCTTTCAAGCCAGACCTACCAGACTCCCTCCCCACGAGCCTGTTTCTTCCTCTTCCCCTCAGTTAAGCATCTGCCTTCTCTGTTCAGTTACCAACACTGTCCTTTCTTATCCTTTGCTTGTGCAAAACCCCCCACCTTCAGGAAGCCTTCCCTGACTCTCGGGTTGAGTTTGGGGCTCCTGAGTATTGTGGCACTGGTAGAAATGTTGGTTATCTTGATTGTGGAAGTGGTTTTCAGATACATACGAAAGTCAGAACACACTGAAATATATACTGAAAATATATAAATCTCTCTGCAGTCACCATCCAGTTTATCATTTCATTCAGCGTAAAGTGCAGAAGTTTTATTCCCCCTGCTACCCATTGTTTAGGTAAATGTGAGTGATAATCTAAAACCTTCTCTCCTAGACACCATGTCACAAGAGTGATTGCTTCCTCGTTTTCACAATGGAAGATTCTGGAAAGACATTTGGCTCCGAGGAGGAAGAAGCTAGCTACTGGAAGGATCTAGCAATGACCTACAAGCAGAGGTCAGGTCTCCAGGTTCACACTGCTTTTCCTGCCTATGAGAGTAGCACCGGCCAATTAGTACAGGCCTGTGAAGGGCTATCTCAGGACTGCCCTGTGAAGACACTATTATCACTCATTTCACAGATGAGAACACTCAGCCTCAGGGAAGACACATAAACCACCAGATTGGAGCAGAGCTGGAATTGAAGCTATGGTCCTCTCTTGCCATACTGCTTTCCATCTTATTTTTTTTTAATCTGGTGTTTTTTTTTTTTTAATATTTATTTATTTACTTGAAAGTTGGAGGGAGGGAGGGAGAGACACATTCTGGTTCACTCCCCAAATGGCCTCATTTGGCCAGGTGGCTGGGCCAGGTGCTTTATCTGGGTCTCCCACATGGGTGCAGGGACCCAAGCACTTGGGCCATCTTCCACTGCTTTCCCAGGCACATTAGTGCGGAACTGGATTGGAAGTAGAACAGCCAGGACCCAAACTGGCACCCATATGGGATGCTGGCACTGTAGGCAGCAGCTTTATCCACCATGCATGCCACAGTGCAGGCCCCTGTGGTTGGTTGTGTGTGGAGTGAAGAACCTGTCCCCATGCCTAGCAAAATATGCTGTGGCAGGTATCAGTGTTGTTGTCTGGGAGTGTCATGGGGTGGAGCTGTGTGTCGGTGTGTTTGGTTCATTATTATTTCTTTTCATTTCTCGTCTACTCTTGGGATCTCCACATATAAGTGTAATTCTAATCCTTCTATGTCATTGTCATCTCCCCTTTTTTTTGAAGATTTATTTATGTATTTGAAAGGCAGAGTTACAGAGAGAGGCCGATCCACGGGTTCACTCCCTAAATGGCTGCAATGGTCGGAGCTGCGTTGATCTGAAGCCAGGAGCCAGCAGCTTCTTCTGGGTCTCCGACGCAGGCACAGGGGCCCAAGGACTTGGGTCATCCTCCGCGACTTTCCCAGGCCATAGCAAAGAGCTGGATCGGAAGAGGAGCAGCCGGGACTTGAACCGGCCCCCGTATGGGATGCCAGCACTGCAGGCAGTTGCTTTACCTGCTATGCCACAGTGCCTGCTCCTATGTCTTTATTTTTAATGGTTAGACTTAAAGATAATTTATCAAAAAAAAAAAAAAAATCCCCTTGAGTCTTAAGGATTGAGAAGACAGAAATAAGCATTTGAGATGGGACAGGGACAGATTACAGTGGTACGGTAAGTGAACATTTACAGTATATCCAGTCTCTACTAAAGATCCACTTAAGAATAAATCTGCAGATGGGGCCAGGTGCAAACAATGCTGTTGCATGAAAGAATGAAATGGCTTTGGGGGCTGACCAATTTAAACACCAGTGTTCCATATCAGAGTGCCATTTTGAGTCCTGGCTACTTTGCTTTCAATCCAGCTCTCTATTATTGCACCTGGGGAGGCAACAGAAGATGGCCTAAGGACCTGTGTCCCTGCTACTCATGTGGGAGACCAGGGTGGCTCCTGGCTGTTGCTGCCATTGGGGAATGAACCAACAGTAAACCAGTAGAAGATATCTCTGTCTCTCACTCTGCCTTTCAAATAAATAAATCTATTAAAAAAGAAAAAGGAGTAAGATGGGGCTGGTGCTGTGGTGTGGTGGGTTAAAGCCCTGGCCTGCAGTGCCAGCATCCCATATGGGCACTGGTTCAAGTCCCAGTTGCCCCACTTCCAATCCAGTTCTCTCCTGTGGCCTGGGAAAGCAGTAGAAGATGGCCCAAGTGCATGGGTCCCTGCACCTGCGTGGGAGACCTGGCGGAAGCTCCTAGCTCCTGGCTTCAGATTGGCTCAGCTCTGGCCATTGTAGCCATTTGGCGCTCGCTCTCGCTCTCTCTCTCTCTCTCTCTCTCTCTCTGCCTCTCTCTAACTCTTTCAAATAAAGAAAATAAATCTTAAATAAATAATTTTAAAAACAGAAAATTAGAGAATGACTTTTGGAGTCAGGCGCCTTGGGTCCTGGCCCAAGTTCTGTTTCTGACTCCTCGTGTAACCCCTAGCTGAAGTCTCTCATCTTGTCTAAATTACATCTTCTTGTCTGTAAAGTGAGAATGATAGTTTCTGCCTCAAAAAGCAGCTGAGTAAAAAGATGATCCGTGTACGTGGCAGTGCCCCACGCACAGTAAGGCCTCAGGAAACCACCAGCTGACTCGTGTGGATCCCGCTGCAGGGCCGAGAACACTCAGGAGGAGCTCCGGGAATTCCAGGAGGGCAGCCGGGAGTATGAGGCAGAGCTGGAAGCCCAGCTGCAGCAGATCGAAAGCAGGAACCGAGACCTCCTGTCGGAGAACAACCGCCTGCGCATGGAGCTGGAAACAATCAAGGTGAGGGGCCGTGGGCGCCGCGCCCGGGTGCAGACAGGCTCCTGGGTGGCCTGTGTGCCGGCTGGGGCCCCGCATGTGGGCCTGCTGCGGGGCTTTGAGAAGCACGTCACAGGGGTGTCCCTGTCTCCTTTCATGGTGCGCGGTGCTAGGTTCCTTGGGTCACATTGGTCAGGAAATACATTGAGAGTTTGAGGTGTCACCTTGCATTACAAGGTGCAGAGAGAGTCCTACATGGCAGCCCCTGCTTGTGCCCACTGACGTGTGACTTCAGGAAAATAAAACTCACTTCTTCAGCCACACTAGCTGTGCTTCAAGTGCTCAGCAGCCAGGGTGGCTAGTAGGTGTCACTACATCTTCTTGTCTGTAAAGTGAGAATGATAGTTTCTGCCTCAAAAAGCAGCTGAGTAAAAAGATGATCCGTGTACGTGGTCTTCCATCTGTTCGTTCGCTCTCCAAATGGCCGTAATGGCCAGAGCTGCGCTGATCCGAAGCCAGGAGCCAGGTGCTTCTTCCTGGTTTTTCATGCGGGTGCAGGGGCCCAAGTACTTGGGCCATCCTCTACTGCTATCCCAGACCATAGCAGAGAGCTGGACTGGAAGAGGAGCAACCGGGACTAGAACTGGTGCCCATATGGGATGCCAACGCTGCAGGCGGAGCATTAACGTAAATAATTCCTACATTTTAAATAGCCTTTATTACAGTATATTGCTGAAAATGTTCTCTTTTATTATCAGTTATTGATGTTGGTGTCTCACTGTGCCTAATTTGTACATTAAGTTTTAGGTGTGTACAGGAAAAACAGTACACGTAGGATTGGGTACTATGTGTGATTTTAGACATAGTAGAAAACCTTGGAACACACACCCTGTGGATAAGGAGGGTCTGCTGTATTGACATTTGAGTCTGAGTAGCTGTGCATTGTGGGGCATTGAATCCTGCAGTATAGGCTGTCTTGTGGCATTCCTGGCCCACACCTAATGGATGCCAGTAACACCCCCCCCACCACCACGACCAATAAGGTGTTGACAACCAAAAATATCTCTAGACATTGCCAAATATCTGGAGAACCACTGCTCTAAAAGGTGAGGATCATGCCATGTTACCTTCTCTAGGGCTAGCAGGCGATCACTAGCACCTGCTGTGCCCCAGGCACTGGCTGTCATCCCTGACCGCCAGGCCAGCTTCATACGCATCAGGCAGGTCTGACCCCTCTGATCCCTCCCCTTTCCCCATTGCCCAGCCCACTCTGAGAATGGTCTCCTCAGTAACTTGGCCAAAGGGGGGGCCCCTGGTGTACCTAGAAATTCTGACAGCTTGCTCATGGACCGAGTGACAGCCTGCCATGTGCGTGGTGCTGGGAGGGATGGACAGTGAGAGGAGAGGTGCTCCGTGCCCTCCTGGAGCTTTGTTGGGAAGCAGGAGGGAGACGATGCTGCCTCTGGTGTGAGAGCCTCCCAGAGGCTAGGGTCTGCATGGGTTAGAGAAGGCAGGAGAGGAACTGGTGTTGGAAGGAGTGTGGGCGTCTGTGTGTGTGTTGCTGGCAACTGGTGCCCAGGGGATGGGGGTGATGAAGGGGTCACATGAACCTGTCTCAAGAATGCGGTCAAGTGGACCTGGGGAGCCTTAGCCTTGTGCATGTGGGGGAAAAAGTGGGGCTGACACTTGGATTGGGGATTCTGCAGGGGGGGAGAGGAAAGGTCCCAAAGACCTTGGTAGCTGAGCACTGAAGGTCAAGCTTTATGTTGTAGCCCTGAGAGCCCAGACTGGTCATCTGTGCGTCCGTCTGGCCCAGAGACGCCATTTGCTGAGCTTCCAGTGGTCTCCAACACTCAAGCACACAGCAAGGCTGAAAGAATTTTCCAGTGAATGCTTGTATACCCACCACCTAGACTCAACTGATATTGTGTACCATGCTGGCCTTGTTTTATATCTTCATCTGTGTCTGGCATCCAGCCATCCCACGGATGCGTTGTAAAGCAGATTGCGGGCATCCACATACACCCCTAAGTACTTCCGTCTGCTCAGCACTAACCAGAGCGCAGGGTTTATGATTGTTCCTCTCAGTGGTTCAATTGACATCTTTAATATTTTGGTATTTAACAGCATCTAAATTGTAAAGCTTCTGTAAAAATCCTCAGAATAGGTAAGTCTGGACACAACCAGCCTGTGTCTCCCGCACCAGCACAGAGCTGAGCAGTGGTTGCTTAGGACAAGCGCTCTCCTGAGTGCTGATGCTGAAGGGAAGTGTCAGCTGCTTCTTAGCCCTCCACCTGGCCCACTTCACTCATTCATTAGGGGCCTGACCCCTGCCAGGAGCAAGGAGGAGTCATAGTTGTTAGATTGGGGGCTCAGGCGCAGTGCAGAAGGAGGATTCATGTTATGAGCTGCAACTGGGAGAGAGTAGGAGGCCCTTCACTAAGGCTGAATGAATATCAAGCGGTTACTAAGTAATTAGCTGCTTCTGGGCTGAACCCTTGAACCTGCGGAAGACCTCTTCATTGCAGCTACCAGACAGACAGGGCAGGGGGCGGGAACAAAGATCTCAGGACAACCAGCAAGCAAGCGTCTGTCCCTCCCGCACCTAAGAGGACTGTGCCCCGCCCAGAAGGACTTCTTGATAACTGGCTTATTCATCATGCCTTGGGTGGAAAAGCCTGGAGGGGCTCACACAGAGCACCCATTGAGGCCTCTGTCAGCTGACACTGTTATAATTAGCCCCGAATGGAAGCACACGCTTCAGCCACAGCTTTTCATGGCTCCACGTTCAAAGGAGCCGGTCTAAAAGTCTGCAGGTGCTTGCGGGGCGCGTTCACAGCATCCTCCTGGAACCTGTGTTTGAATCGAGGTCAAAGATCCAGGACCTGGTTTTATGCGGAAATTTCCCCAGATAAAGGGCGGGAGGCAGGCAGAGCCCTGCCTGGGAACCAGCCCAGATGTGGGGCCTGGGCTGCCTCAGCTGGCGAGTGCAGACGCTTCCTCTGCTCAAAGCCAGGAAACAGGAGCATCAGAGGGGCCCTGGCCCCTGTAAATGATCTGCTTGTCCTTGGGAAGTTCTGTCTCACAGTGGCTCTCGCCACGCCCCTGCAGCCTCAGCACCATTACCTCACTCTCCCTGGCTCGTCTACCCTGTGTCTAGCGTCAGCTTTGTTTCCTTATTGAGTAACACGGAGAACGCTGCCTCTTTAACTTCTCAGGCTAGACCTTGATTGTTTCCTCTCGTGGTTGTAGATGCTAGGGAGGATATTGGATGAAGAAAAAGAATGTCAAAGAGGAGCAGAATTGGGAAAGAGCGTGTGTGTGTGTGTGTTCAGTAACTCGGTGACCTGGATTGAAGTGGTTTAAAGACATTTAGCCTCGTTGTCCTCCAAGCACCGGCTCAGGGGCCTGTGTTTGATGTTGGCTCAGGCATTGGCTCCCTGTTGACTTTAGGCTCGTTAAGTCAGAACCTCCCTCCCACAACTCTGAAGTGGGATTAAATCAGACAACATAGCTAGTGTCCTTAATGCAAAGGCTGGCGCAGACCAAACCTGGGATAAACATTTGCTGCTGCACTTTGGGCAACAGTGAAGAGGTCGTCTGGACCAGTCTCCGCCTTTAGACAGCACTGACCCAGTCGCACTGAGCCCCTCTCGTGGTGGAGAGCAACTGTTGTCCTATCCATCTCTTTTTCTTTCTCCCAGTTGTTCTCCCTCCCTTCCTATCTGCCTTCCTTCCTCAGAGGTCGAAAAGTTCCTTATAACTCCCCCCATGCTATGCGGGAGTGTCCTGAGTCGCAAAATTAAAGCAGTTGTCAAGCTCCGAACGCGAGCGATACCCTCCTTTTCCTGGGAGGCACAGGCAGGCAGTGCCACCACAAGCCACGACCATGAACTTCTGGTACTTCATTTGCCACACAGCGTAGTATGCGGGGCGGGTCCCTGTGCCTTTAGGGGTGAGGCTTGGAGGGCTGCATGTGGCTTTCGATGGTTCTGGGTGCTTTGAGCAAAAAGGTTGACTGCAGATTGTTGGAGGCTGCATGGACCAGGTTTGGAAGTGGGAAGAGGACTGGGAGGCAAGAAGCACTCCAGGTAATGAGGATGTGTCTGCTATGAGTGACCTCCTCTTGCTCCCGCTGTCTCTCGTTACTTGCTGATTCCACGTTGGTGCCGAGTGCTTTGATAAAGCTCAGGTTTGCCTCCTGGTCGGAGACTGGGAGAGGGAGTCGCAGCTGCCTCAGTGAATGGGATGGAAGGAGGATCCTTTAAGACTCCAGTGACGTAAAGAAATCAGAACGTGGGGAGGGGGCAGAGTGGATGACCGGTGGCTACAAAGCGCACATGCCACCCTCAGGAGGGCCTGTGTTCCATGAGTAACCCTCAGCATCTGTACAGAGCTGCAAAGAGGAGAATGAGCTCCTCTACTGGGAGTCCTAAGTCATTGACCCAGTGTCAATTTTGCCTTTCAGGAAAAGTTTGAAATGCAGCATTCCGAAGGCTACAGGCAGATCTCTGCCTTAGAGGACGACCTTGCACAGACGAAGGCAATTAAAGATCAACTGCAGAAATACATCCGCGAGCTGGAGCAAGCCAACGACGACCTGGAAAGAGCCAAACGGTGGGTGGGGAGGCAGAACATGGGCTGGGAGCCTTTTGTCTCTGCCGTTGGTACCAGGCGCTGTGCTGAGCCTGGAGAGCAAAACAACGCAGCGCCTTTGTAGATCTCAGTCTCGCGGGGAAATAGACAACCAGAGAATCAGAGCAGCTTAATTACAGTAGTAAGTGCTGGCGTCCAGGGTGTTGCTGGAGCATGTAATGGGAAGGATTCATTTGGCTGCCGGTAGGGGAATGTCAGACAAGGCTTCCCAGAGGAAATACCAGTTAGGCTAAGACCACAGAGGGGAGTAGCCATTGTCCTGGGGGAAGTGTGTGAGGTCAGTGTTCCCTTCAGAAGGACAAGTATGGAAGGAAAGGAGAGTGTTCAAAGAACAATGCATATTTATTTATTTTTTAAAGATTTATTTATTTGAAAGAGAGAAAGGAGAGGCAGAGGCAGAGAGAGGTCTTCCATCCACTGGTTCACCCCCCAATTGGCCGCAACAGCTGGAGCTGTGCACCAGGAGCTTCTCCCGGTCTCCCAAGTGAGTGCAGAGGCCCAAGGACTTGGGCCATCTTCCACTGCTTTCCCAGCCCACAGCAGAGAGCTGGACTGTAAGTGGAGCCTCTGGGACTTGAACCGGTGCTCATAGGGATGTCAGCACTGCAGGCAGTGGCTTTACCCACTACACCACAGCGCCAGCCCCTATTTAATTACTTTGAAGATTTACCTATGAGATCAATGTTGTGGCACAGTGTGTTAAGCTGCTGTCTGCAGCACTGGCATCCTATATGAGCGTTGGTTCGAGTACCAGCTGTTCAATTTCCTGTCCAGCTCCCTGCTGATGTGCCTGGGAAAGCAGCAGCAGATGGGCCAAGTCCTTGGGCCCCTGCATCCATGTGGGAGACCCAGAAGAAGCTCCTGGCTCCAGCTCTATCTCTGGGCTAGCCTCTCCTGCTTTCCCAGGTGCATTAGCTGGGAGTGGGATTGGTAGTGGTGCAGCCAGACAGATACAGGAGAGCTCCTGTTTGCTGGTCTGCTCCCTAAAAGCCCTCAGCTGGCCAGGACTAGCTGGGGATGAACCTGGAAGAGGAACTCAGTCTACTACTCCCACATGGGTGGCAGGAACCCAACTATCTGAGCTGTCACCTGCTGCCTCCCAGGTGTGCCAGCAGGAAGCTGGAGCAGAGACTCCACTCCAGGCATGTTGATAAGGGGTGTGGGCATCCCAAGCTGTGACTTAACTCTGTGTCAAATGCCTGCCCCCACCCTTTAAATTTTTATGTATTTTCAGTTTATGTGAAAGGCAGGCAGACACACAGAGCTAGAATGAGGAGATCTTTGGCTCTTTAAGGATGCTATTCCATTGGACCTTTTCTGCAGTGGAAGCTAGAATAGTTATGTTTTTTCCTCGTTGCTGTCAAATTCTCTGTTTATTCTCTGTATCCTGATAGGACTTAGCTGCGCTTTTTTCAGTCTTGAAATTTTTCTTTGGCCCAATTTGATTTTCATGATGACTCCTCAAAGATTCTGTCCTGCCCAGTCTTTCTCCTTCTGGGACACAGCGAGGGCATGTTGTTTTGTCAGGCAGGTCCCTGATTTCCTGTTCATTTTTTTCCCCCTGGTTCCTCAAATTGAATGATTTCTGTTGATCGGCTTTCCTGATAACAGACGACTTCTCTCTTCAATCTGCTGTTAAATTGGATCAGTAATGTTCAATTTGCTGTTTTTTCAGATCAAAAATTTCTATTTGGTTATTTAAGAATTATTATTTCTGTTTCTCTACTGAGATCTTGTACTTTAAAATCCTTTTCTTCTGTTTCCAACATCTAGATTATTTCAGGGCCAGTTTCCAGTGATCGCCTTCTCCCTCTCCCTGATTTATTTTTTACTTGAAAAGCAGAGTTACAGAGAAAGACAGGGAGAGAGAAAGGTCCTACATCTGCTGGCTCACTCCCCAAATGGCCACAACAGCTGCGGCTGGACCAGGCCAAAGCCAGGAGCCCAGAATTCCATCTGAGCACTTGGGCCGTCCACTGCTGCTTTCCCAGATGCATTAGCAGGGAGCTGGGTGGGAAGCAGAGCAGTCAGGACCTGCCAGATGATGCTGTCACAGGTGGTGACTTAACCCAGCACACCAAAATGCCGGCCCCTGCCTTTTCTCCTGAGTCCTGTTTTCTTTGCCTTTCCGAAGTCCAGTATTAGATTCTGGACATTGAGATGTGTTGCAGAGACGGCGATTTCTCTCAGGTTCTTGGTTTTCTGTTTGGTGTTGTAGAGACTACGAGTTCTCTAAAGTTCTTGGTTTTCATTTTTCAGGCAGTTAACTTGGCTGAAGTTGCACTCCAAACTGCATGTGCCCTGTGATGGGCAGCCGATGGAACCTGTTTGGTTCTTTCATCTGTTCATGGGCTGCTTCAAGTCCACCACATTCATGCAGTTCAGGGTCCACCAGAAATGTTGGAGTTTTTAATGCAGAACCTGGGCTCCCCACCATGGTTCGATTTCTTGCACTGATGCCTGAGACAAAAAGCTTGTAAAGAGGCAAACTTCACCTCTTCTTCAAGGTGATGACTCCCATCCAGTTTCTGCCAGGGCTTCAAGTAATTGTTTTTTCACCTTTTACTCATAGTTCATAACTGTAAGCTACCGGAGGTTTTGTCTCATTGTTACCAGAAGTGGAACTTTGTTTCTTGTCAGTTTGTAAGAGCACTTATTTTTGCAACTCATCTTTTGACGTGCATTGAAAATATCTTTTTTCCGGACTAATCTTTATTCTGTTGGTGTTGTCTATGGTGTCATTTTCCATACAGATATTTCTGTGTTTTGAAGTTTATTTTCCTTTTATTTGAAAAGCAGAGAAAGAGAGACAGATGGAGAGAGATGTTCCATCCTGTGGTTCACTCCCCAGATGCCTACAATGGCCAGTGTTGGGGCCAAGCCAAAACCAGGAGGCCAGAACTCAATCCAGGCCTCCTATGTGGGTCGCAGGGACCCAGATACTTGAGTTATCACCTGCTGAGTCCCAGGGTGTGCTTTGGCAGAATGCTGCGTTGGGAGTGGGGTGGCACAGACTCAGACCAGGGACTGCAGTGTGGAATATGAGCATCAGAAGCAGCAGACCAACCGCTGTGTAAAGCGTCTTCCCTGGTTTCTATCTTTAGGTCCTCATGTACATCTTTTATAGCTTCTAGGCTTTGAGACTTCATCAGGGCAGTCTTCTTGATACTTTGATTGGGCGTGTGTTGTTTTATTATTTTCGGAAAGGTTTTTTATTGTTTGATTTTTTTTTTTTGGTACACTTTGCCTTAATCCACTAGGAATTTATATTTGTATCTAGGGTAAAATATGAATCCACCTTTATTTAGGTGTGCCAGTGGTATTAAACGCGTCATCTTTTTTCCATTGATTTAAAGTCCATTTGGTCATCTGTTCACCTCTCACATATTCTGGGATCTAACTCTGGACCATCTGTTTTGGTGCCGTGTATAGGTTGTGAACTGTCTCACCAGTACCGTAATGACTTGATTGTGGATTTGTGGTCTGTGAAGCTGCGTTCTGAATTCTGACCTCCCACTTGCACGTCGTCACTTCCCTGTTTATCATTGATCAAAGCAAGTCACAGGAGAGCTGAGTCAGAGGGTGGGAAGGCCTATTTCAGCGACTGCACGGCTGCAACCAGGGTGCGGATCAGGAGGGGTGAACCATTGAGACTAATAATGTAGTCTACCATAGCGTGGCTGTATACTCAGAGTTAAAAATACATATGTACAAAGGGGTAGAGTTTTGTTCATTTATTTGTTTGAGAGGCAGATACAGAGACTGTTGGTTCACTTCCCAAATGCTTGTGACAGCTAGGGAGCTTTTGGCTCTCTAAGGATGCTATTCAGCTATGCTACAGTTGGGAGTGAGGAATTCAGTCCAGGTCGCCAACGTGGGCAGCAGAAACCCAGCTACTTGAGATTTTGCTGCTGCCTCTCAAGTTCTGCATTAACAGGGTTTGGAATCAGAAGCAGGAGCCAAGAATTGAACCCAGATACTCAGATGTGGGACACAGGCATTCTAACTAGTGTCTTAAGTGCTAGGTCAAATGCCCACCCAAAGGGGTTCTGGTTTTTTAAATGCAAATGCAAACATATTAAAGTAGAAACTTGTATTATCTTCTTTCCTCTACAAAGGAGCATTCTGTACACAGTGTTACACATCTTGTTTTCTCACATAACAGTGGATCTTGGAGATTGCTTTGTATTAGGACACAGAGTATTCCTTTTTTCTTCCCAAATACATAATACTTGATTGTGTGATTGGTATTGTGTTGTATGATAACATAATAATTTATTTGTCCCGACCCCCGTGGATAGATGTCTGTTTATTTCCATTCTCTAGCAGTGATAAGCAATTCGGTACAGTAGCTCAGTACAGATGTGTATCTGGAATAAATTTCCAGATGTAAAATACCCATGCGTCTGTGTGTGTTAGCTGTTACTCAGCTGTTATCTATGGTTGTGCCACTTTTCATTCCAGCAGCTGTGTGTGTGAATCCATTTTCCGATTAATTTTATTCATTCACACAGTGGTTTTCAATCTTTGGACTTCTGCAAATTGAGTAGGTAAGAAATAGGTGCGTTTCTGGATTGAGAGTGACCTTGAGTTTCCTTTTATATGCTTAGGAGCTGTTTTATTTTCTGTGAGCTCTCTATTAATCTTTGGTCTGTTGTTGGTTGGATTTGTGAGTGTTTTTCATCTTTTCTGGGAGTTTTCTACATTGTTGTAGGCTGTGAGTCACAAGTGTTTGGAGTTTGTCTTCCTTCGAGCCTAATTACCATTTGCTTTACTGTAGTGCAGGTCGAGAGTCTGTCAAGCTTGAAGGCCCTTCTCACTTCAGTGTTGATGAGATCATCTGGCCTGTGTTGTCCCCTAGTATTTTTGTGTTTTGTTTTTCTTATCACACATTTTTACTAAACATACACTGGGATCACATATTGTCCATGCCCTGAATGATGGAGTGTTCAGATCAGATGGGGTAGAAGCCCAAATCACCATTATTCATTAGAGAATGAATAAAATTTGAGTACCAAAGTTTTATTTTTAAAAACTTCAACATTTTTAAAAATTATGTGAGAGGAAGAGAGAGAGAGAGAGAGATCTTGCAGCCACTGATTGACTCCCCAAATGCCTACAGCAATCAGGCTGAAGCCAAGAGCCAGGAATTCCCATCCTGATCTCCCACTGGGTGGGAGAAACCCAAGTGCTTGGTATGTCATCCACTGCCTTCCCAGGTGCTGCCTCCCTGGGTGTGTTAAGCAGAAAGATGGATCGGAGGTGGATCAGAGGCACTCCAGTATGGGATGTGGGCATCCCAGGTGGCTTAACACACTTTACTACCACCCTAACTTCCAGAATATTTTTATTATACAATTTTATTTCAAATTTTGGAAGTTTGAAAGTCTGCTGTAAGAACAGTATTGGTGCCATCAGCGGTTTAATTGCTCTGTCTATACTGCGTATCTGTAAAACTGAAAGACTTGCTTTTTATTGAGGAGGGGAACCTTGTTCAATAATAACTTTGAAAGACGAAGAGGATAGTTAGAAGTAACTAAAAATTAAAAGTTTAAATACATGCCCTAAAGGTTACTTTGTGAAATACATGAGTACTGAGATACCAGAAGTTCTACAGAGATTAAAGTTGAGATAATTTAACTTTATCTTCCATGTGGTGTTTTGGCTTAGATATTCAACAACTCTGTCTCTTAATATTTAAGTTTATTGAAAATCTGTTTCTCCATCGAACAGTTTTCAGGTTCTCAATATTATGTGAAATGAATAGTTTTCAGTCATTAATTTCTTTTTTTTTTTTTTTTTGACAGGCAGAGTGGACAGTGAGAGAGAGAGACAGAGAGAAAGGTCTTCCTTTTGCCGTTGGTTCACCCTCCAATGGCCGCCGCGGTCGGCGCGCTGCAGCCGGCGCACCGCGCTCGTCCGATGGCAGGAGCCAGGAGCCAGGTGCTTTTCCTGGTCTCCCATGGGGTGCAGGGCCCAAGCACCTGGGCCATCCTCCACTGCACTCCCGGGCCACAGCAGAGAGCTGGCCTGGAAGAGGGGCAACCGGGACAGAATCCGGCGCCCCGACCGGGACTAGACCCCAGTGTGCCGGCGCCGCAAGGCGGAGGATTAGCCTGTTGAGCCACGGCGCCGGCCAGTCATTAATTTCTACAGTTTTATAATTTACAGTAAATTTTTTAAATGTTTATTTTTATCTACTTGAAAGAGCATCGATTGTTTCACTCCCTAACTGCCTGCCACAGCCAGGGCTGGGCCAGGCTAAAACCAAGAGCCTGGAACTCCAGTCTCCCAAGTGAGTAGAAGGAGCCCAAGCTTTTGAGCCACCATTTTCTGCCACTCAGGGTACGTTAGCAGGAAGCACCAGAATGTCTGCCCCATAACTATATTTTTATACATCACTTCAGTAGATAAAATACAAAAAGTGATTTTCACTCAGGCAACAACTAACATGCTGACTTTAATTCTAAAGTAAATAAATCTGAATGACATGCCTTCTTGGTAACACTGGTGCTATTATTCTGACCAGGTACAATCTCAAGATTATTGATCCATATGGGTTCAGCAGTGGCAGAAATGCTTCTGAAGTTGAGCTTAAGTTCTCTGGCATTCTCGAAACAAACGAGTAGATTTTGAACAAATAGCTCTCTAAATTTCTGATCCAGTTGGAATGTATCTTGTTGTAAGTTTCCGTAAATCTTTACCCCTTTGTTGCGCTTTCATCACACTATCTTTCAAATCAGTCATTAAATAAAAAAGTAATTCTCCGAAAGCTAATGATAAAAGTAACACCATCCAAATAAAAATACAGATGGCACAGGCAGGCTGATTTGTGATAGTGTGATAATGAAATAAGGGTGGCCAGGGGAGCTCTGAACAGGAGGCTGTGAGGGAACTGACATAAGGAGCAGACTACCATAGAGCTTCAGTGATGAACCACAGCCTGCCACTGGTTACGTAAACAGACTAACAAGCGCAACCGAAGGTCTGGAAGCAGATGCAGATACTTGCGAGTGTAACTCATGGTAAAGGTAGCATCAGAAACCATTGCAGCCCAGAGTGAGCCTCACTTCTAGGTCTGAGGCCGGCTGGGGAGCCACCAAGATGAATTAGCAATGGATTTAAAGAAAAAAATTTTTTTTACTTATTTAAAAGGCAGAGCCACAGAGGTAGAAACAGATCTTCTGTTGTCTGATTCATTCTCACAACAGGGCTGGACCAGGCCAAAGTCAGGAATCTGGGGCCCCGCCACCCACGTTGGGGAGACCAGGATGGAGTTCCAAACACTTGGGCCATTGCTGCTGCTTCCCAGGCACATTAACAGGGAGTTGAATCAGAAGTAGAGCAGCCAGGACTCAAACCCATATTCCACTATGGGATGCCAGCTTAACCTACTGCACCACAACACCAGCCCCAAGAATTAGTTGGTATGCAACATCCTCAGGGCCGGTGCGTGGCTCACCTGGTTAATCCTCCGCCTATGGTGCTGGCATCCCATATGGGCCCCTGGTTCTAGTCCCGGTGGCTCCTCTTCCAGTCCAGCGCTCTGCTGTGGCCCGGGAGGGCAGTGGAGGATGGCCCAGGTACTTGGGCCCTGCACCGGCATGGGAGACCAGGAAGAAGCACCTGGCTCCTGGCTTCAGACCAGCGCAGCTCATCAACCGTAGCGGCCATTTGGGGGGAGAACCAACGGAAGAAAGACCTTTCTCTCTGTCTCTCTCTCACTGTCTAACTCTGTCAAATAAAAAAAAAAATTGGTTTATAACATCCTGTCTTCCTCTTCATAAACACAGTGTCTGCGTTTCCACAGGCGTCTGTGCCCTGCAGTACAGCCATGCTTATTTGTGGTCGGAGGAATTCCTAGGTAATTTTATCGTTGCTGCTTGACGTGCTGACCTGAAGACCATTTTAGCTGATTCCAGTGTTATAGTCCTAAATATTACCCTTTGTTTCTTTTAATCAGGCACCTTTTGTAACTTTCCTATTTATTTCTCAAGACCCTTTGGGGGTAGATACTAAGAAACTCAATCTAGACATGAAGACAAGTTGATTGAATCTGTCCTCAGTGGTTGAACGAACCAAGACGCAAGATTAAGTTTCTTTCTTTTTTTTTTTTTTAAAGATTTATTTATTTGAAAGGCAGAGTTATCTACAGAGAGGGAGAGACAGAGATATCTTCCATCCATTGATTTCGTTCTTCAAATGGCTGCAACAGCCAGGGCTGGGCCAGGCTGAGCCAGGAGCTTCATCTAGGTCCCCCACATGGGTGCAGGGACCCAGACACTTGGGCCATCTTCTGCTTTCCCAGGTGTTAGCAGGGAGCTGGATCAGAAGCAAAGCAGCTGGAAGTTGAACCTTTATCCCTATGGAGTGCCGGCACTGCAAGTAGCAGCTTAACCTGCTGTGCCACAGCGCTAGCCCCAAGGTTAAGTTTCCTGTGGACACCCAGTTAGGAGCTGGATATTAATCCTGTGTTCCACTCCAAAAAACATAGGCTCCTAACCACTGCAAAATACAAGTAGCAGGATGTCAAAGGCCTTCCGGGGACAAACACAAGGTCAATAAAAAATTGATGGCATTTTACTGAGCACATACATAGGAAGCATATTTTGTGCTTGCTTCCCCCCCCCCCCCCCAACTTCATGTCCCCCTCATTCACAATACAGACCAGGCACAAGTCCTGAGCTGAAGAGTATATGGGGAAGGTCTGCCTCCTCGTTTTGTACAGTCAGTATAACAGATTGTGGTAAGCACCAGGAGGCATTGTTGTTGTTGTTGTAAGATTTATTTGAAAGACAGAAAGAGAGAAGTACCTTCCATCTGCTGGTTCACTTGCCAATTGCCCATGTTAGCTCAGGCTGGGCCAAGTTGAAGCCAGGAGCTGGTATCTCCATCCACGTCTCCCATTGTGGTGGCAGAGACCCAGATACTTGAACCATGACCTGCTGCCTCCCAGTGTCCATTAGCAGAAAGCTGGAATCAGGCAGGGAGCCAGGTTCACACTCTGATATGAGATGCAGGCATCCAGGCAGTCATTTAGCCCCTGCACCAAATGCCAGCCCCGGTTGTGTGTGTTTTATATGACTTTCCTTGCTCCTCACTCTTCTGTGAAGTCCTGTACCATCCCTGCTTTATATATGAAGAAACTGGGGCATAGAGAAGGTAGCTTGCCCAGACAGAGTTAAATAGATGTCTTTGTTATGGCACTTCCCAGTGCTTTTTGGCACAGTGCTCTAGTGAAATGTCTGGCCTGCTTACAAGAAGTGAGTGTTAGCAAGGGCTGCTGGCTAGAATGGGACTTTGAGACTGAGAGAAGTCTTCCATCCATTGGCTCACTCTCCAAATGGCCACAATGGCCAGAGCTGAGCCGATCTAAAGTCAGGAGCCAGGAGCTTCTTCTAGGTCTCCAACATGAGTGCAGGGGCCCAAGCACTTGAACCATCTAGGACTGCTTTCCCAAGCCATCAGCAGAGAGCCGGATTGGAAGAGGGGTAGCTGGGATACGAACTGGCGCCGCAGGCAGAGGCTTAGCCTACTATGCCACAGCACTGGCCCCAGAACTTTTTAAACCTTTAACATAGCTAAGAGGTGAAAGGTGGTTTCTTCTATGTGATTAAATGCAGGTTGTTAAATTGCACGTGAATGTGATTAGGCTCTTGCAAGTAGTGTTTTGCTCTGTGAGCTTCCAAGGGAAGGCAGAGCCTGCTGCTCTTCCCAGACAGCAGGTTACCGTGTGCAGTTCGGATGAGGTCTGGGCTCCCTGCTGGGTGCTGAGCGGAGGTTATCTTACTGAATCCTGTGGCAGCCTGGGGCATCTCGTGAGCTCTGCAGACTCCCAGTCCGCAAGTGGAGAGCCCCAGTCCCAGAAGGCAAGGGGGCTTGCCCGGCTCTTCAGTACCAGGAAGCCCAGAGCTGGGACTTGGGCCCAGGTATCGCTGACCCTTCCATCTCCTGGTTCTGTTGGTGCTGAATGGAGGCTTCCACTTGCTCTCTTGAATGACTTGGCTTTCTCGTTCCCAGGGCCACGATCATGTCTCTGGAAGACTTTGAGCAGCGCCTGAATCAAGCCATCGAAAGAAACGCCTTCCTGGAAAGCGAACTTGACGAGAAGGAGAATCTCCTAGAATCCGTGCAGCGGCTGAAGGATGAAGCCAGAGGTCAGGAGGCTGTGGCCTTGTTCTCTGTGTCTGCCCCTTTGTTGTCGCTTCTCCCTGCCTGCGGGCTCCTGGGCCTACTGCCTCCCTAGAACTCTGCACAGCAGACCACCTGGGCCAGTGCTCAGATCTAGCAGACATGCAACCCCATAAACACCCCTCCTGGGTTCTTGCAGAACTAGCTTTGGAGTTCACAGATTAAGCCCTTGGCTTGGGGTTTTGCCCCTGGGCGGCTGAATTCACCTTAAGAAAGATGCTTCCTGGTGTGTCCCTCACACCACACCGCTTTGGTAGGAACACAAGAGTTTTGTGGGGAGAAAACTTGTGTTGGTGGAATTGCTGGGCAGCCCCTGATTTTGTGACTAGATGGCATTTGATACAGCGTGGCTGAGAACTCTGAAACCTTGTCACGTTCCGAGGCAGAGCTTTCCGACCGGAATGAGATGGTCATTAGTCTGTCATCCACACTGGGGGCATCTGAGTTTTTTTAAATTTTTTTGACAGGCATAGTTAGAGAGAGAGAGAATCCGGCACCCCAACCGGTACTAGAACCCGGGGTGCCGGCGCCACAGGTGGAGGATTAACTAAGTGAGCCGTGGTGCTGCCCTTTTTTCTTTTTTTTTTTTGTTTTTTTTTTTTTAAGATTTGCTTACTTGAAAGGCAGAGTTAGAGAGGTCTTCATCTGTTGATTTACTCCCCAAATGGCTGCAGCTGCCAGAGTTGAAACAATCTGAAAGCAGGAGACGGAAGCCTCCTCCAGGTCTCCCACATGAGTGCAGGGGCCCAACCACTTGGACTATCCTCTGTGTGCATTAGCAAGGACCCAAACTGGCACCCATGTGGGATGCTGGCTGTCAGAAAGCAACTTTACCCACTATACCACAGCACTGGCCCTTTAATGCCGTTCTCTGTGAACTTTGTAAAGTACTCTTGTATGTAGAAACTATACGAATGATAGTGCAGAGTGCAAAACTCCCGAGTGAGGAAGGTGTTTGGGGACAGGTTAGGAAAGCATACCTCCATTTAGTGTCCTACATACACTGCTGAGCTGGGGTGTTCTGTGACGTTAAGACAGTAGTGTGTCCTGGCCATCATTTCTAAAAGGCATTCAGCCTCTTGTTTTTTAACACAGAAGAAGAATCTTGTGGTTTTACCAGTCTGAAAGGCAGAGTCGTGAGGGTGTCTTCGCACTGGGTGCATTTACCTGGAGTTTTCCACCTCGTGGCTCTTTTTCCTCTCCTCACCTCCTGTGGGAGCTCGCCACCCCACCAACCCAAAGCAAGGACCTCAACTTTCACTGCATTTCCTGGCACAGATTTGCGGCAGGAGTTGGCTGTGCAACAGAAGCAAGACAAACCCAGGACCCCCATGCCCAACTCCGTGGAAGCTGAAAGGACAGACACAGCTGTGCAGGCCACAGGCTCCGTGCCGTCTACCCCCATAGCTCATCGGGGGCCCAGCGCCAGTTTAAACACCCCAGGGGCCTTCAGACACGGTAAGGGGGTGAGGATCTTGTGTTTGCCCCACTGAGAACCCGGGTGGGTCCTGGGTGAGATGATTGGGAACAGGCTGCACAACAGGGCGCAGTCTGGGAAGCTGTCAGCTGCAGGGCACTGAGATACATGAGAGGAATGTCTTGGATCTGGTGTGGGATCTGTGGTGAGGTATAGGAGGGGCCACCCTACTTAGAAGGGAGCCACTGTTCTACTCCTGTCACAAGGAATGTGGGCCCAGCATTTGTGGATCTTTCTGATCTTTGCCAAAAGCTGAAAATCCTTTTTGAATATGAAATCACCCAAATGTAATAAATCATCAGTAATCAAATTAAAGTGTGGCAAGAATACAGCTGTTGGGCACCCGCCCCAGTGTGGACCTTGCTGTGTGGGAAGAACCAAGACATCTGAGTTTTCTTTTCCTCCCAGTCCCTTTGCCAGTGGCTGCTCACCTGTGAGACTCTGATCAGGCCACTGAGAGCAAATGCTAACATTCTGAGCAGTGAGTGGCCAGTAGGGGCCGGCTAAGCCCTCTGCATCTGGTCTCCCTGAGTTCTCAGCACTCAGGATGTGAGTGCTATCCCTGTTCAGTGGATGTGGTGACCAAGACCCCAGGTTAAGGAGCTTGATTAAAGTCACACAGCAAGTAAAGGGCCTGGGTGGGTTCAAACCCAGGCTGGCTGGCTCCAGGGCTCCCACTGCTGCATTTTGCCTCATCTCTTAGCTTCTAGCATCCCAGCCTGGAACCGTGGCCCACACTTAAGGTACACGACTCACCTGGGGTCTTGTTAAATATACCCCAGATTCAGTAGGCCTGGGATGGGCCTGAGATTCTGCATTTCTAACCAGTGCCCAGGTGATGCTGGTCCCAGACCCACTTGGAGGAGAGGGGCTCTGTAGGTAGAACCCTGAGAACTATGGCTGGCTCCTTCTGTATGGTGTTTATCCCAGAGGCTCCTCAGGCTGGTTAACCACATGTTGACTATCCCTTATTCAAAATGCTTGGGGCCAGGAGTGTTTCTGATTTCAGATCCTTTTTTTCTCTTCACATTTTGTGGCAATTGCACATACAGAATGAGATATTTGGGGGTAGGACCCCCCTCGACACAGGAAGTTCATTTTCTGTTGCATACACTCCTTACGCACACAGTCTGAACTCAGTTAAACATGAGTAATTTTGTGCATGAAGTCAAGTGTGGTGTGGAGTTTCCCACTTGTGGTGTCATGTCAGTGCTCAGAGTTTCAGACTTTAGAGTGCTTTTCAGATTTTTGAGTGAGGGAAGATAATGGAATCCTTAAGACTTCACAAGGACTTGCTTTGATTTTGCGGAAGAAGACGAACACGTAGAAATGAATATTGAACATAGGCATTTTAAGGACTGGACGAGGTGGACGTCAGACTCGGTGTGTCCTGCAGTTGATTCTTGAGCCACAGAGGACAGCTTCCCCTCACTCCCTGCTCCCCACCACGATTGTCACACGCAGAGACATGAGTGCTCAGACTCACTGCCGCTGGTCGATTTGTTCCATGCACTTCCCTTTGTACCCCCAGGTCTGGACAGTCCCGCTGGTGGAACCCCGCTCACACCTGCTGCCCGGATATCGGCACTCAATATCGTGGGGGACCTGCTGCGGAAAGTGGGGGTAAGGCCATGCCCTGCTGGGCCCATGTTTCAGGCTGTGTGAGAGGGTTCACCCTGTTCTTTCCCCTCTAGTGGCCACATCATGAGTTTTAGGTGTGGCTGGTTCTTTAGCATCTCTTAAGAGTCATCATGCTTCCTGTAGGCAAGGCCATAGCCAGTCAGTCACCCAGAGCTCTGAACTGGAGTGTTGCCTGGCCGTGTCTTTTTTTTTTTTCCTTGTACCATTTTTTCCTCCAAACAATCTGAAAAATGAGGTTGATATCCATGTGTGTTTTTTCCCATTAATTTGGAAAAAAAAGTGAGGAACATTTAAATATAGCCTTCCTTGGAAAGAGAAAGTCTTCCAGGTGTTGTATTAATTTCAGGGAGAGATTCTTTTGCAAAGATGTTCTCTGTACTTGCTTTATTCGTTTACGACAGCTGGAAGGTTGTGTAGCACAAATCCCGCAGCTTGTTTTCAGGCAGTACGCGTGTGTATTCATGGCTGCAACTTCCTGGAAGTTTGTAACTCATTCCTAGTGTTTCGGCTTGTGGTTGCCTAGTTTTCTGTTACATAAACAGGTCTTTGTTTGACTATCTAGCACAGAGTACAGAGGAGTCTGGGCTGGTCTCACTGCCCTGTAAGTTTCCTCTTGGGCTGCTTACTACAAGGCCAAGTTCTTTTTTTTAAACCTCCTGCCCTGCTGTGCATGCTTAACAAGGTAAAGGAAAAAAAGCAAAGTTGAAAAGTTGATTTCATACATGTTTTCTAGAGGCAAAGTTGGAAGATAGGTAGGGTTAGTGATTTTTCCAGGAATGCCCAAATATTTTGTTTTAAAGATTGTATTTATTTCTTTGAGAGGTAGAGTTGCAGACAGAAAGATGGAGAGACACAGAAAGAGGTCTACCATCTGCTGGTTCATTCCCCAAATGGCTGCAGCAGCAGGACCTGGGCTGATCCGAAGCCAGGAGCCAGAAGCTTCTTCGGGGTCTCCCACACTGATGCCGGGGCCCAAGGTGCCCGTATGGGCTGCTGGCACCATAGGTCCCTGCCCAAATATTTTATTAATAGTTTTTAAAAATTTTATTTGAGAGGCAGAGCAAAAGACAGAGAGACAGATAGTCTGTTTACATCCTTTAGTTCACTCCCCATATGCTGGCAACTGTTGGGGTTGCACCAGGCCAAAGCTAGGAATTCAATCCCGATCTCCCACGTGGGTAGCAGGACCCTAATTACTTGAGCTGTCACCACTGCTCCCCAGAGTGTGCATTAGCAGGAAGCTGAGGAGCCAGAGTCAGCGAACCCAGGTATTCCCACGCGGGATGCAGGCATCTTGTAACCACTGCCTAACATCTGCCTCCCAGATATTTTACACAGGTGAGACTTGACTGTGTGCTGGATTCCTCTGGGGTTCCACTGTGGAATTCTAGTCCGCAACAGTTTGAGAATCACTGTCTTAGGTTCTTTTCCATATAGGGACTCCCCTGAGAGAGGAGAGTGGGAGATGAACGCATATTTTTTCCCCAGGCACTGGAGTCCAAACTTGCTTCCTGCCGGAACTTCGTGTACGATCAGTCCCCAAACCGGACGAGTGGCCCAGCCCCAGGGCGGGGGAGCAGGAGCAGAGATGGTGGCGACAGACGGTCAGGCAACACCAGCGTGCCTTTGGGTGACAAAGGGTCAGTGCCATTGATGAACCTCACGGTAGGGGGGAGATACTAACCCCAGCCCATAGCCCTTGTTTTCTAAGTTGTAGGATTATTTCAGCAAACCTTATCTTTTGCTTCCTTCCCTTGAGACAGAATGAGGTGGTGTCTTCTGGTCTGGGCAGACGGCCAAGGAGAAGGCAGTTTTCCTAATTCAGTTCTGCATCCATGACTCGTGGTCACTCTGTGGGAATGCTCTGGGTGTGCTACTCTGCTTCCTTCAGAGGGAGAATTTCTCTTTTTATTATTTAATTATAAATGTTTATCTCTTCATTTTTGTTTATTTGAAAGGCAGAGCAGCAGAAAGAGAGATCTTCTATTCACTGCTTAACTTCCCAAATGATTGCAACTGCTAGGGCTGGGCCAGGCTGAAGCCAGGAGCCTGGAACTCCACCCAGGCTTCCTACGTAGGTGGCAGGGCCGAAGCACTTGAGCCATCACTGCTGCCTTTCAGGCACGTTAGCAGGGAGCTGGATCAGTACCAGAGGGAGGTGGGATTTGATCTCAGGTGTCCGATGGAGGATGCGAGCGTCCCGAGCAGGCTAACCCAGGGTGTCATGATGCCCCCAACCCCTCCTTTTTTTTTTTTCATTGTAAATATGTAGACCCTTTCAGGAAACTGACATTGAGTTCTAGCCAGACTAGATTCCTAAAACCCATCGCCCAATTAGAAAACACAGCCATGGCCTCTAACAGCTTCATTTCTTGTCTTTATTTTTTTTTTGGACAGGCAGAGTTAGAAAGAGAAAGTCTTCCTTTTCCATTGGTTCACCCCCCAAATGGCCGCTACGGCCGGCGTGCTACGCCGATCCGAAGCCAGGAGCCAGGTGCCTCTTCCTGGTCTCCCATGTGGGTGCAGGGCCCAAGGACCTGGGCCATCTTCCACTGCCTTCCTGGACCACAGCAGAGCGCTGGACTGGAAGAGGAGCAACCGGGACAGAATCCGGCACCCCAACCGGGACTAGAACCTGGGGTGCTGGCGCCACAGGCGGAGGATGAGCCAAGTGAGCTGCTGCACTGGCCCATTTCTTGCTTACTTAAAGAAAATCAGGGCAGCTTTAAGATTGAGAGGTTGTCTAAGACCTGCCACCCTCTCCCTGGTTCCTGAGCCACCTGGGACTGATGGGTCTGTGGCAGACATAACAGGAAATTAAGTTACTTTCCATGGCATGCAGTTAACGTCTGGACCTTTAGATATAGATTTTTATATTATTATTTTTAAATTTTTAATGGTTTTAGAGATTTGTTTATTTGAAAGAATGACAGAGGGGGAGAGAGAGAAAGAGAGATAACTTCCATCCACTGGTTCATTCTCCAAATGGCTGCAACAGCCAGGACTGGGCCAGGCCAAAGTCAGGAACCAGAAACTCCATTTCAGTTTCCCATATGTGTAGCAGGGCCCCAAGCACTTGGGCCATCTTCCACTGCTTTCCCAGGTGCATTAGCAGGGAGCTGGATCAGAAGTGGAACAGCCAAGTCAAACCAGTGCTCATATGGGCTTCCAGTGTTGCAGGCAGTGGCTTGACCTGCTCCATAGCTCCAGCCCCAATTTTTAATATTTTTAATTTGACAAGTAAGAAGTGGGTGCTTTTAGCGGGCTTCCTGAGACTGCACTTTTTGTGCGACGCAGGGGGTCCGAGAGCCAGCTAGCTAGTGTCCTTTTCTTCATTTCACAGGAGAGAAAACAGACCCTGAGACCCTGCTCCCGACTATTGATACTCTAGGACTCTGTGGGCCCCGTGCTAGCCGGTGGGTCGTGGCTGTGCCGTCAGCTTAACTTGGTTTGCTCTGTCTGAAGGTTGGGAAAACGCCTGGAATTTGGGAAGCCGCCTTCGCATATTTCCTCACCACCGCTGCCGTCAGCCCAGGGTGTAGTCAAGATGTTGCTTTAGGAAAGCCACGGAAGCTTCTGGAGCCCTGGCGTGTGTGCAGCATCGCTGCCTTTCTCCCCCTCATTGCAGTAGGTGTTTGGTTTCCTTAAGTTAGTTGGAGAAATGAGAGCCAGCGGTCACCGTCATTCGCTTTTGTGCTTTGTGGCCCGAGCCCGCGATTGAGGCCATCGTCGTGGCCCCCGGCATTTGTCCCTGTGAAAAGTCACTGTGGTTCCAGTGTCTGTGTCAGAGTGTGTGTCGTGAAGAGATGGGAAGGGCTGTGAATGTGGTTGACGAGGCTAGCCCCTTGTTCCACGCTCATCCAGCAGTCCCGGTCAGTCTTCAGAGGTAATGGCTAATGTCCGGAGTCTCCTTCCAGCAGGGATCGTAGCCCATCTCGGGGGCTGCCCCCCCACAGCCCACGCTCACCTGGTGTCTTCTTCCAGAGCCAGTTGTCCCAGTGCTTAACACGCACCTCAATCCTGTTCAGGATCAGAGAACAGAAGAGGCACGTGCCATGGTTGAAACCGTGGTCTTGTGCCTCTGGGACTTTTAGACGTGCCTTTCCTGAGGTTTTGAAGTGAGTTTCAGAATTTTTCAGGTAAATCCTGAGTCCGCCACCCTGGCATGGGGATGGCTTCTGTGTCCAGGCCCTGGGAGGCCTCGGAAATGCAGCCTCTAGGAAAAGGACTTCCTTCAGAGCTGTCATGGGGTGACCGGAGACCCCAGATCCCACTGAAACCCAGGATTGTGGGCAGGTGCTTCCTTGGCAAACGACAGAACGTTGCAGGATTTCCAGCGCTTGCTGTGAGCTGCTGTCTCTCACTTTCCCGCACAGGTCGGAAGAACACACTAATTTCAGGAGCGTGCATGCAGCTTAACAGCCTTCGTTTTGTTACTCAGTTATTTTCTATAAGAACTGCAAAAATGTCCTTAAGTTGAAAATAGAACTTTTCAAGTGCTACTGAAATTCAGCAGAGAATTAAGCCGCAGTACTAGGGATTTTATCCTGAGACATCCTAACCCATATTGGAAAAAGATGTACTTTTATTTTTCTAAAAGAACAATAAAATCCAAAGGAAGTCACAATCAACTGGCCTGTGGTGTGGTGGATATGGCTTTGTTATTTGGACTTCTGGGTTTGCTTGTTTGGTGGTGGAAATTTTTTATTTAATTAATTGATTAGCTTGTTAGAAATAGAAGGAGAGAAAGATCTTTCATCTGTTGGTTTACTCACCAAATGCCCACAATTACCAGAGTTGGGCCAGGCTGAAGCCAGGAGCCAGGAGCTTCTTCCAGGTCTCCCATGTTGGTGCAGGGTTCCAAGTATTTGGGCCATCCTCCACTGCTTACCTGGCGCATTAGCAAGGAGCTGGATTGGGAGTGGAGCAGCTGAGATTCAAACTGGCACCCATATTGGATACTGGCACTGCGTGAGAGGCTTAACCTTCTACACCACAGTGCTGGCCCCCAGCTTTTATTTTTTTAAAGAATTTTATTTTCAGAGGTGTAGCAGATAAAGTTGCTGCCTGCAGTGCTGGCGTCACACATGGGCACCGGTTTGAGCTCTAGCTGCTCTGCTTCCGATCCAGCTCCCTGATAATGCATCTGGAAAAGCAGTGAAGGATGGCCCAAGTCCTTCAGCCCCTGCAGATGGGCTTCAGCCCCTGCATGTGGGAAACCCAGATGAAGCTCCTGGCTTTGGCCTGGCCCAGCTCTGGCTGTTGCAGCCATTTGGGGAGTAAACCAGCAGATGGAAGATCTTTCTCTTCCTCCCTCTCTCCCCCTCCCTGCCTCTGCCTCTGCCTCTCCTTCTCTTTCTCTGTAACTCTGACTTTCAAATACATAAGTCATTTAAAAAAAAAACCACAAAACAATTTCTTGTGCAAATCTTTAAAAAAATATATTTATTTATTTGAAAGCCAGAATGACAGAGAGAGGGAGACATAAAGAGATATGTCTTTTATCCACTGGTTCACTCCCCAAATGTCCACAGCAGCCGGGGGTGAGGTAAGCTGAAGCCAGGACCCTGGACCCTGGAACTCCATCCGGGTCTGCTACATGGATAGCAGAGGTCCAAGCACTTGGGCCGTCATCTGCTGCTTTCCCAGGAGCATTAGCAGGGAGCTGTATTGTATTTGGGACACTTTGCCATCATCCAGCATATATTAGCATGTTAGTACGTTATTTGTTTTGTTCTCTGATTTTGTTTATTTGAGAGGCAGAGAGAGCTTGGCTCAGACATTCCGCATATGCTTACAACAACAGGGCTGGGTCAGGACTACAGCAAGGAGCTGGTAGCTCAGTCCAGGCCTCCCAGGTCTGCGTTGGTGGGGAGCTGGAGTCAGGAGCTCGAGCTACTCCACTGTGGGATGCAGATGTCTTAACCACCAGACAAAATGCCCACTCCTCAGTTGAGTCCTCTCCATTTCTGTATTTCCTCTCAAAACTTTTATCCTACAGAGTTGCTCTCTAGAACACATTGCTTTGAGTAGAAGCTTTGCCCGGCATATGTGTCTGGACATTCCACACTGAGGAGGGAATGGGCCCACAGCCTGTATAGCCCCCACACTCTAAGGAGTTTTTTATATATTCAAGGATTTCAAAAAATAAAAATAAATCAAGGTGAGAATGTGACACATGTATCCTTCAAAGGCTAAAATGTTTATTATCTGGCTTTTTTTTTTTTTTTTTTTTTTTTTTTTTTTTTTGGAGAGGCAGAGTGGACAGTGAGAGAGAGAGACAGAGAGAAAGGTCTTCCTTTTTTCTGTTGGTTCACCCCCCAATGGCCTCTGTGGCCGGCGCACTGTGCCAGTCCAGAACCAGGAGCCAGGTGCATCCTCCTGGTCTCCCATTCAGGTGCAGGACCCAAGCACTTGGGCCATCCTCCACTGCCTTCCCAGGCCACAGCAGAGAGCTGGACTGGAAGAGGAGCAACCGGGACTAGAACCCGGTGTGCTGGCGCCACAGGCGAAGGATTAGCCTATTGAGCTGCGACGCCGGCCACCATCTGGCTTTTATAGAGTTTGTAGACCCCTGCTGGATATAGATTTGGGATTTAACTTAAAAAAAAATCATGCAAGTCTTGTATTTTTTTTTTTTTTTCATTTTACAGGTTAAATAAGTAATACTTTAGGCAAAATGCTTGGGACCAGGCTTTTCAGAATTTTTTTTAAAAAAACTTATTTTTATTTGAACGGCAGAGTTAGCTCTGCAGTCCTGCTGTTTGCTTGTTCATGTTCCAGATGGCCACAATGGCTAGGGCTAGGCCAGGCCAAAGCCAGAAGCTTCTTCCAGGTCTCCCATGTGGGTGGCAGGGGCCCAACTGCTTGGACCATCTTCTGCTGCTTTCTCAGGTGCATTAACAGGGAGCTTGTTTGGAAGTGGAGCAGCCGGGACTCGAACCAGCGCCCATGTGGGATGGCAGTGTCACAGGTGGTGGCTTAACCTGCCTTGCCACAATGCTGACCCCGTGAAGGTAATTGTAAAGTTTTATTTACTTTCATTTTATTTGAAAGGCAGAGAAAAAGATCTTCTATTTGCTGGTTTATTCCCCAAATGTCAGCAATAGCTGGGGCTGGGCCAGACCAAAGCCAGGAGCTGGAACCACAATCCAGATTGTCCATGTTGGTGTCAGGGACCCAAGTCCTTGAGCCATCACCTGCTGTCTCCCAGGGTGCGCATTAGCAGGTAGCTAGGTCTGAAGCAGATGAGCCCAAGACTCGGACAGGCACTCTGACATAGGGTGCAGGCTTTCCAGGTGGCATCTTAACTGCTGTGCCAAAGCCCACTCCCTGAAAGTAATTGTTTAAATTATTTATTTACTTGAAAGGCAATGTGACACAGAGAGCTTCTGTCTCCTAATTTACTTCCAAAATGCCTGCAACAGTTATGTCTGGGCTAGGCCAAAGCCAGGAGCCCAGAACTCCATGCAGGTCTCCTACATGAATGGTATAGGTCCAACTGCTAGCCATCATCTGCTCCCATGGCGCATTGGCAAGAAGCTGGATTAGAAGCAGAGCAGCTGGGACTTGAACCGGGCACTCTGATGTGGGTGTGGGTGTCTCAAGCAGCAGCCTAACCCACTGTGCCACAAACCCCACTCCTGATGGTAACTTCATACGGTATTCTCAGTGCACATGTATGTGCAACCTCTCACATGAGTTCAGTGTAGAATTTCCCACTTGTAGCATCATGTCATGTCTATACTCAAAAAACTTTGAAATTTTGAATTTAAGATTTTGTATGAGGGATTACACATTCTCTAAGGGTACTTCAAAATATGGGAACATGGAATTTTGGCACAGAAAATTAAATCCAGAGAGCTTTTTAATATACATATCCCATGAATGTTTTGAAGTCCCCTCATATTGTATATACTTTGGTTTTCATGGATAAAGCAGATTTCCCTGGTCATGTTTTAGGGCAGGGGACAGTACTGTGCCAGCCACAGATCTTACTCCCCAGTCCCTGAGCTGCCCACGTCCTGCATGCAGAAGCCCCCTCAGATGGCCTCACTCTTCATCTCTGCTCCTCCTTTGCCTGCTGGTAAATCGTAGGTGACTGATCGCACGCCCCGAGTCCTCTCTGTCCCCATTTAGAAGATAACAATGGCTGTTGTGAGGATTAAACTAGAACCCAGCTCTCCCTGCTGCCCTCTGCTCTGTGGAAGATAAGAGAAGAGGCGAGCACATTCTAGTGACGTATGACCTTTTATTAGTGAAGGTGTCCGAAAGTACAATTGGGTGCACATAAGACAGTGGACCGTCCCTGTTCTCATCCATGGAACAGTGTCTCCTTTTTTACTTCTTGTGACTACAGAAGGCACTTGGGCGGGGTGAACTGTGCATGTCTGAGGTGTGGTAGCCAGGAGAGGGAGAAGGGATTCTCAAACCAGGGCCTTACTCAGGGACTCGGAAGGGCACACAGGTTAGGGAATGAACTGGGAGTGGGAGTGGGGCAGTGGCACCCATCGTGGTGTCATGTAAACGAAGTTACCAGTGACCGGTTACTGTGGCTGTATCTTCCCAAAAAACTTAACATCTCTGCCTGATCGGTAGAGCAGGAGGGTATTTTTGTTCCTGCTGGGCTTTTTCCTCTGCCACATCATAAAAACTTGGAATTTTGTACCCTGACTCAGGGCAGTGGTTTTTATGTTCTGGGGTTGTCCGTGGTGTTTGAAATTTGAAGACAGGGTTGGACGATGCTAAGTAGGGTTTGCTGGGTTGGGTTTGGTTGATCTGTTCTTTGGTGGGATCTTCTGCTGTGGTGCAAAATTTGAGGAAGTCGTTCATTCACTGGATTTGGTTCCGTTGAAGTCTGCGTCGCGAGCGTCCACTTCCTCCTCAGAGCCATCTGCGTTTTCAATAACTCTACGCCCTCCAGACCTTCTGGTAGGAACGAACGAGGTCTCGTTTCCTCGCCTGTGGGGTTTAATAAGAAAGCACGTGTTTCTTTAGTAAACATCTGTGGAGTTACAACGGCTTTGTGTTGGGCCAGTGGGGGCAGACAACATGGACACCCTAGGCACAAATGAGACGCAGACATGGGCTGGCATCAACAAATCCTGGCGGTCTTAGGGTTGGGTCTGGTTGGTTACATCTCAGCTGCAATGGGGGCAGAGCAGGGATTTTTCAGAATGAGATTGCTTTGAAAAAAAGCCTAGCTTGGTCCTTGGATGACCCACGGGGTCTGTTGCAGTCTTTGGTTTAGGAGAAAGACTCCAGTGGGGCAGGAAGGAGAGAGAACATAGTGTGTTCTCCAAATGTTCTCACCTCCCCATCCAGAAGGAAAAAAGGGGAGGAGTTTAGGGTTTCCAGTGGGAAGGAGGTGAAAATGGACGCCCGGGACAGCTTTGACACAGAAATAGGCTCCCTGGTGAAAGGGTGAGACAGCGCCCTCTGCTGGTATGGGGCTTCCTGGGCTGGCTCTTCCCCCTCCCTGCCCCCATGCATGTTTTTTGATCCCCACGTGTGGCATGAAATAAATGTACAAGGCTTGTTAGGAAAGTCAGTAACGTGTGTTGATCCAAGGTGGATTTTGGCCCCAGCAGGCAGGGCACTCCTCACTTCTCTGGTGCTGCTGTGTACTCTTTACAGTTACCACTGGGGGTGGCCCTGATGGCACAGGAAGGGCAGGTCTTGGGTGCCAGAGAAGGGCGGGCAGAAGGACAAGGAGCCACCTGCAGTTGGCCTCCAGTGTCTGGAGGAAGCGCTTCTCTGTACTGCAACAAATCATCAGGTTGGCCCTGGAAGACCTGAGTCAGAGCACAGGTCTTCAGGGGACACCTGCGAAGAATTCGCAGACTTTTGGTAGCAAAATCGGCCGGCTCACCCTACAGAGACTGGAGGAATCCATGAGTGCGAGCCCGTCCCAGTACCCCGGTCTTTAATCAAAAGGAACAACTCGGGTGAGATGGGAGGCAGCATTGAGGCCCAGAGGTTCAGGATCGCTGGGAAGGGGAATCCAACCTGAGCCTTTTGAGGCTCAGAGGATGGGACTTCCCAACGAGCAGTGATCAGAAGTACTCGGAGTCGCTGCTGCCTCCCGGGCCAGCTTCCACTCCCTGAGAACTGACTCTTCATCCCTCTCCGTGTAGAAGAGGCCTGCCTGTGCTGTCTTTTCCCTTGTATCGCTGTATTGTCCAGGTACCAGGGTCACAGAGGAGGCCCCAGAATATCTGCAGCCACTGTGGCTGTCACCATGGGTCCCTGACCAGCCTTCCGTGGAACAGGATGACCTGGGGCCCAGGGGTGGCCTCTAAGCTCCACTTGGAGGCGCCAGACACTCTCCTTGCCTCCTGGAAGAATCTGCATCTGCCAACCAGAAAAATCCGGCAGATGAATGTGCTCCTGTAAGTAGATCGAGCCCCGGGCCATTTGTAAGACCCCTGCCAGACAGTCTGTTCCGACCCAGGCACCATTCTTGAAGGAACTGGTTTCAAAATCCTGACCTAGACAGAGGTTGATACCAACCATATCTGTACAGGAAGAAAAGGAATCTTGCTAAAGACCTTAAAAAGTCTGACCCTGGAGAGTTTGGATTCTTCTCATGAGCTCCAAGGACTAATCCAGGCCACCGTGGGCAGAGCAGGAGTCAGCGCACGGGCAGAAGCCCCTGCTGCTGTGCAGTTGCCCAGGGGAGCAGCTTCTAGAGATCAGCAGGGAGATGGCTGCAGGCGTCCTGCATGCTCATCTGTTCCCCCACGAAAGCCCCTGCCAAGACCTCGACCAGCTTTAGGTATTCGGGTGGCGACAGCAAAGCTGAGGTTCGCCAGAAGAGCAGGCAGACTCGAGCCAGGGCTTGTCTGGCCTCTTAGCAGGGGTGAGAGAGAACGGTCAGGCCCCCTCGTACGGAAAGGTTGCTGAAGTCCCAGGAGGCCTCTTCGCTCTCTTGGGAAGGGCCCTGTGTATTTCCTCAAGTCTTGGCTGTCCACTTCCCAGTCCTTGAACACGCACGTGCCCTCGAGGCCTCCGGAAAAGGCCCCTGGCAGGACCACTCGTGGCTCTGCAGTGGCCACTTTCCACCCCCATGCACCAAAAACGCAATTAGCAGCCAGACCGTGCTCAAGCCACGTGCAGCCCTGGCATGGGTGAGACACGGTGGTGAGAGCACACGCCCTTTGCAGCCAAGTCTGTGGAAGCTCCGTCGTGCAAAGACGAGCGGCTGCGCTGCGGCCGCTGTAAACCTGTGCTTGGTTATTTCCGATTTGTGACCCAGACCAGCTAGATGGTAGCCAAGTGCACTCTCGAGGAGTGAACCAGCCTGTGGGATGGTGGTGGTCACGCAGAAGGGAGGGCAGCCCTGCCTGCCGCACCTCCTCACAGCGCAGAGTGGCCCTCAGCACACAGGTAAGAGAACTCTAAGCCTCTCAGCTGTCATCAAAAACGCGGTGATGAGGCTGCGTGGCAGGTGCACACACGGCATCTCCCACAGCACCGCCGGAAGGAGGGAAGGGAACCGGGTCAGGAGCTGGGGTCTACTCGAATTGGTCCTGGTTTTTCATATAAGAGCGTTTGGAACTAAGACATCCAAGCCTTCCGATTTCGTAGGAATCTCATGGGAATTTGCGGGTGGCGTGGGGGGTGGAGGGCGCTGGGCAGAAAGGAAACGGGGACCGAGCGTGACACACAGGAGTGGCGAAGCCGGAGGCATGATACCTGGTGAGTCACTGTGAAGTTTCCTGTGGGGGGGGCCCTCTGAAACAGAGAGAGAGAGGCCCGGGTGGTTAAGCGGGAAGGAGCCCGGTCCAAGTACCTTTTATAATCATTTAAAAGCAATAATTGCTTCAATTAAGTCGTTAAAGGCACTTTTCAGTCAACCCTGCTGAGGGCTCTCAGAAGCTGACACCCTCAAGGACCAGCAGGGTCGTAAATGGCAGAGAAAAACTTCTGTCCTCCTTTGAAGGATTTTTTACAAATCCCAGCATCGCACACCTGTGCTGGAAGGTACAGGCCTTGGAGTAAGCCGAGTCTACAAGGTCAGTGCTGGAATAAAGCAGAGAGGCCCCAGGCAGGGACCCCCACAGCACATCGCACGTGATGATTGGGGATGGGGGAACCTTCGTGGCTTCTCTCGGGGCTAACCAGTGATGTGGCAGACGCCAGGGATGCGGGTCAGGCCCAGAAGGGCTGCATTGAGATTGATGCAGCTCAGAAAACAACGTGGGACCAGCTGGGCCGTTCCTTGGTCAGTGAGGTTGGGCTTGCTGGCCTTGTGCACCACTCCGGGAGCCGAATGTGCTTCTGCTCATCTGGGAGGGATAGAGAAGGCAGAAGAGGGCTGACATGCGGTCAGCCTGTGCAGGGGTAGGGTGGGGTGTGTGTGTGCACGTGCACACCAAGGCTGGTACCAGCCTGTGCTGCCTAGAGAGGGCCAGGTGCCTGGGGCAGCACCCCCGGGACATGCCCAGCGTGGGATAAAGGAATTGCTGGGCCTGCGAAAAGGGAGCAGAGGCAGAAAGGGGCAGAGAGCTGCAGTAGCTGTGACACCAGCCCTCAAACCAGCCTCACAGCTGGGGCCTGCTGTCCAGCCACAGCAGGGCACATTTGGGGGTCTCTAGTGACCTCTGAACCTCAGGACTGGTTGGGTGGGTTTGGTTTCCATTCCACCAAGGGGGGACCCACAGGTCCCTTACCTTGCAGGGATCTGGGTCTCCACAAAGCCTGGGTCCCCTGAACCAGCCGCCATCTTCCCCCTTTCTCAGAGGGCTTTGGGCTTGGTGCATACAGTGGCTCCCAGAGTCTGGATTGGAGACACCAGTGATTGACACAGCTGCTGGGCACGCTGCTGAGTAACTGAACTGCACAGTGAGGAAGGCGTGCCCTCGCAACTCGGAGGGTCTGTGTGGTGCTCCTGTCTGCTGTCACTTCTTCCCTTTTTAACTAAGAAGTAGGCCTTCCTGCCGTCGGCACCAGTTTGTGATCACAGTGACTAGAACCCAATGCACCGCACTGAATTTCATTCTGACCTGTTAATGCAGGTGATCTGGTTTAGAGGTTCAGGGGTTGTAGTAAGTTTTATTTGCAAATAAATACAGATGTGATTAAAATTAACTTCAAAGAAAAGACCCCATGAGCTAAGAGGCTGATGCAGACAACAGGGGTGGCGTGAGAATGACCGAGGGTGGAGAAATGTCCTCTAGGACTCAATGTTGCAGAGTTTTCACGAGCCTAGCACTGGCCCAGACACTGGAGATGAGTAGACAGACATGGGACTTGCAGGATGAGATACATTCCAGAGTTGAATAAGTGAAGTAAGTACCAGGCAACGTGTCAGTGAAAGGAAATAAAGGGGTGGGGTTGGAGGTTTCACAGAGGGTGACTTTGGAGTAAGGATCTGAAGGAAAGGATTGAGGCACAGCTCTGCAGAGCGGGGGGGGGGGGGGGAAGCCTTCCTGGCAGAGGGAGCAGCCGGTGCCAAGGCCCAGTGTGTGACGAGGTCAAAGGGTAAGTTAGGGGCAGCAGACGGCAGTCCTAGAGGGCCTGGCCACACCAACCGTGACAAAGGCTTTGGCTCTGAATGAGGCAGAAGCCATCCCAAGTTCTGAGCAAGAGGAACAACGGGTTCCCTCTGGTTGCCGTGTTGAGCACTGGCTAGCAGGAAGCCAGGAAAGTAGTCTTGATGAGGAGTGCGGGTGGCTTGGACGAGGGTGGCAAGTATCCTTAAGGTAAAGGTGACCAGGTTGTCTAACAGCTGAGACGTGGAGTGTAAGGGAGCAAGAATGACCACAAGTTTGTGGTCTGAGTTGATGGCAACTCCATCCTTCCAAGGGCTGAGCTGGGGGAGGAGCATGAGAAGAGTGGCTTGAGGGCGAAGGGGTTTGATCGGGGCTCAGGGTGGGGCACGTGAGATGTGAGCCACCTGCCCATGTCTGAGCAGGATGGTCAAGCAGATGTGGAATTCCAGAGGTTTGGGCCACAGGTATAAGCCAGGGAATGGTTGGGCAGAGAGGGACTTTTAAAGCCCCAAGACTGGTCGAGATTCCCCAGGGAGTGAGAGGGAGCTGAAAAGAGGACGCTGACGCTGACAGGTTGGGGAACCAGCAGAGGCGGTGATGGGAGGACATGCAGATGAGGACAAGGCCTGGGAAGCCCAGGAAAGAAAGCTCATGGAGCACGGGGAGAGAGACACAAAAGACATTGTGCAAAGGACGCTGAGGATTTTGGGAGGATGGGCTTGAGCCAGAGGAGGGTGGGTGTGGTGGAGACATTGGCCCTGGCCAGGATGGGAGAAAAAATGGGTACAGGTGGAGGGAGGTGGGCAGTGGGGTGGGAGCAGCGTGCCTGCATGCTTTGACAGCACCTTTCGGGTAAACAGGAAGTGGGTCGTGGACCGAGGGAGGGGCGTGTTGGAGGCTTGCGGGGCTGCAGACCTAGCGCTCAGAGTGGGCAGTGAGGCGTAGGTGAGGGCTGTCTAGCTTCTGAGTGACGTGGAGCCGTGACTGATGATGGTGGCATGTTTAGGCTGTGCTTTAACTGCATGAGTGCAGCCAAGTAAGAGGCAGACCCGGGGCCAAGGGAGGACCTGAAGCCGGGTCAGTCACAGAGCGAGGACCCCGGAGAGACAGAGGTAAAGGCAGAATGCCCGGCTGGAGGGTCGTGGAGGCTCAGAGGTTCTGCAAGAGCCTGGATGTGAAAACCACACATAAGAACGTGGCGTGGTGTGGGGACAACGAAAGCCTCCAGGCAGTGGAGGGGAGTTGCTGCCCCCCACTTCAGCCCCCGGGTGGGAGGGGAGAGGAGGAAAGACAGCCCACAGTGTCAGCGGCGCTGAGGCTGAGAAACCCAGAGCAGAGCACGAAGGGACAGAGAAGGTTTCGGAAGGAAAGTAAGGGGAGAGGGGGCCTCTGCAGTTGTCAGCGGTGCAACAGAGGGAGGGGGGACATCGCTCTCCCTCCTCCTCAGGGGGTGGGCCGGGAAGCAGGTGTTAGAGAAACAGGACACATCCTGGCTGGCCACCCTAGTGCTACCTGCACACCTCCAGCAGGGAGCAGTCACAGGTGGCCGCCTAACCCAGCACGGGCTCTCACCTGAGCTTGCTCTTGAGTGCGTTCACCTCGCGGCCCATGGCCTCGTTGCTCTCCGTGGCCTCGTCCAGCTCCCGCTGCAGCTTCCTGCGGTTGGCGTTGATGCGCTGTGACTCCTCCTCGGCCTCCTCCAGCTGCCTCTTGAGCTGCTTGACCTTGGCGTTTCCTTTCTCTGCCTGTCAAGGAGAAGGTGGTGGGTGTGGGCGTGTGGAGCGGGGCGGGGGCCCGGGAGCTGGGGTCCTGGGGCAGGCCGGGGGCTGGGGCTACCTGCTCCTTGTACTGCTCAGCCATCTTGCGCTCGTCTTCCACCTGCAGCAACACCTCCTTCAGCTTCTTGTCCCTCTGCTTCAGCGCCTTGGCGGCCGCCTGCTTCTCCCTGTGCAGCAAGGGAAGCCAGAGGTGGGTTCAGACACAGCTGGCTGCCCTGACGGTGTGTCAGCTGGACATGCATCCCGCCCCCAAAGCCCCAGGTCAGCAAGGAAGGATCAGGTGGGAGAGGGGGAACCCTGGCAGCAGCGCTAAGTCAAAGCCGCACACAGGTTGGGCGCTTCCATTTCTGTGTCCAGACAGGCTATTCTGGAGAAACAAATCGATGTGTGCTTATGTAAGTGAGGGCAGGGCCAAGGTGGGGCGTCGGGAGCAGTTGATGGTTAAAGTGCCGGGTTTCTTGAGGTGTGGAGCATGTTGTCAGCTGGACGCTGGTGACCATTTCACCTGTGAAAGCCACTGAAGTGGCCGCTTTTGAGGGGTGAACTGCAGGGTGTGTGTTACTAGTTGAGCTGCTACTAAGGAAGAATCTAATGGACCCGATGCCTCGGCGGACCCCTCACTTTTAAAAAATATTTATATATTTGAAAGGCAGAGTTACAGAGAGATCTTCCTTCCGCTGGTTCTCTCCCCAGATGGCTGCAATGGCCTGGTCTATCCAGGCCGAAGCCAGGAGACTGATTCTCCATCCAGGTCTCCCACATGGATGCAGGGGCCCAAGCACATGGGCCATCATCTGCTGCCTTCCCAGGCACACTAGCAGGGAGCTGGATCGGAGGTCGAGCAGCGAGGACTAGAACTGTCACTCATATGGGATGCTGGCATTGTAGGCAGGGCTTATCCCGTTGTCCCACAGCTCTGACCTGGACCCCTACTTTATAGGAAAGGTCTTTCCACATGTGGGTGCTGAATGGGGGGGGGGGGAATGGAACTTTTTGTCAATCTGGTAGCAGGACGTCCCTGCAGGCACAGGTTAGGAGGCCTCCTGTGGTCCTGGGAATGCTGACCAGCATCCTCAGAGCCATCACAACACCAAGAGCAGCTAACGTTTCAAGTACCTGCTCTGGGCCAGGCACAGACACAGCTTTTGGCCATTCTCACTCATTTCCCACAACCCCTGCAGTGTGGCCACCACTGAGCAAGCTCCTCAGTGTCAGAGTGGATGCTCCCCAACCCCCTTCCCATGCCCCTCCAGTCACCTGCAAGCAAGCTGGGGTTGGAACTCCAGGTCCCCCATACCTGGCCTCCTGCTCAACCTGCTCCTCCAGCTGTGCAATCTTGGCCTCCAGCGCGGCGATAGTGGACTTGAACTTGGACTTGACTGCCCCCTCCATCTCCTGCAGCTTGCTCTTGAGCTCCTTGTTCTGCCGCTCGAGCTGCTGCCGTGCGCTCTCATTCTTCTGGGCTGTGCTGCGCTCTGTGGCCAGCTCGTTACTGAGCTGCTCAGCCTGGGGTGGAGGGTGACAGATCATGGGGTAGAAGGCAAGGAAGCCGGGGTGGTGCCCGAGACACAAACCTTGCTGTCTCCAGCCATGGTCGACTTCTGCACGAGGCCCTGGGGCCCAGGCACCCATCCAGTCAACTCCAGATCAGCCCAAGACTCTGCTCCTGAGCCATCCTTCCCAGAAGCACCCCAAGCCAAGTGAGGGCCTGTCCTCAGCTGCTATCCGTGTACTGGGGCCCAGTCCCATGTCTGTTTTCCACGCAGACTGTGAGGGGCTTTGAGTCACATCCTGGGCCCCAGTGCCCATCAGAAAGTAGATGCATTTTCACTCTAACACTGCTCAGGATGCGCCACCTAGTGGAAGGAGCCACACACGCACTGGCCACAACAAACCCTGCAGCGTGGCTCTCCATGTTCCAAGGCAGCAGGCAGGTCCCAGCCTGGTGACACCCACCAGGAGAGGAGACCAAAGTCCCTACACTCAGGTCTTCCAGTGATCTCTCTTGCCACTCAGGGCGTGCACACAGCGGGCCTGTGATGCTCGTCATGGAACCAGTGCCGGGCTTGGAACTATTTACAAGAGACATGCAGAGCACCGTGACACTCTGACATCAGTGGCCTTGCCCACCCTGCTATGGCCGTCTTATGCTGAGTGATCAGAGGGGAGTGGCCCAATGTCTGACAACAGAGCCCTGCCCAGGGCAGAGGACAGCCACGGATGGCTCAGTGGGGGTGGGAAGCACCCAAGGGCCCAAATAGGCCTGCTTCCTGGAGCCTTCCACCACGGCTTGCCCGGCTGGGGACAGAGCCGGGGCTGGGTGCAGCACCCACCTGCTGCGTGGCCTTGCGGACGCGGTCGCTCATTGCCTCCATGTTGCCCTGTTCCTCCTCCAGCTCCTCTTCCAGCTGTGCGATCCGGGCCTCCAGACGGCGCTTCTCATCCTGCAGCGCGTTCCTGAGGGCGACGTACCCGTGTTGAGGGCCTCCACCCTCCCCCAGATCCCCTCATTATGTAACTGAGGTTCGGGGAAGAGTTAGAGGACCCAGACCCTAGGCCTGTATCAGCACAGCCTGGAGGGGGTAGGGACCAGCTCTCTTCCATGACCCTTCCCAGCAACCCCTTATCCACACCTCACTGCTCCCTCAGGATGAATACAACTCTCTGTGCACCCAAATAAGGTCCTGAAAGCCCGGAGGGTAAAACCTCTCGTGCCATGGATCTGGCCCCCTCACAGGCCCAGGCCATGCGCTCCCCTTTCCTCAGGTAGCTTCGTACCTTCCGGACAAGCTGCTGGCCAGCTCCTCGGCCAGCTCCTCCTTCTCCAGGTCTGCCTGTTTGCGAGCCCTCTCTGCCGCGGCCAGATCCTGGAGGCGGGAGGGGAGCTGCTGTCTGCCCTGGAGACGGCCGAGTCCCAGCCCAGAGCCCACCCTGCCCCTGGACCCAGGCCGCTGCAGCGTCTAAGGTGACACTTGCACATGAACACCGCTTCTCTGAGCTTGGGGGAGACCCCACACACATGTAAGAGCTCCTGTCTTCCCATGTTTAAATGAATCGGCTGTGGAACAGGGACAGATTGTGGGGACCCAGGGCTGCTACCCCAAGGTCCTCGTGTGAGGCTCTCATGGCCAAAAGAAGGCTTCACCTCCTGCAGCTGCATGAGGTCTGCCTCCAGACTCTTGGCTTTCTTCTCGTTCTCCTTGGCTGTGGCAAAGATCTCGTCTCTGGAGGCACGGGCATCTTCCAGTTCTCTCTGGAAGTCCTTCATCTGAGCCTGCGTGAAGTGATGGGGAGAGCAAGCTAAGAAGCCCTCAATCACCCAGGTTCCGCCACCCAGCCCCACTTAACCACGCAGGTTCTGTCCTGGGCCCCAGGTAGAGGTCTGGCTGTTTGGGGACACCCCCCCCCCCCATGCTGGCTGGGCTCAGCAGACCTAAGCCACTGAGACCCTGATGTGGTCTGAGGGGAGGAGCCGAGTTCCTGATGACTGCTCCCTCCATGCAGAGCAGGGAAAGCAGCCACCGGAGACTAAATGGAAACCTGAACTTGAACTGGCACCGACGGCACAGGTGGGCCTGCTTCCAGCAGCCTCTGCTGCCAACCTCCGAGACAGAGGACTGGGCCGGGAGGTGGGAGCTGCCCTCTCCCTCCACCTGTTCCCCGAACTCGAGGCGTCACCCACCTGCAGTTTTCGAAGCTGCTTGATGGCTTCCTCCCGCCCCTTGATGGCAGAGTCGGCCTGAAGCTCCAGGTCTTTCAGGTCCCCCTCCAGCTTCTTCTTGGCTGCCGCCGCCAGGGCCCGCTGCTTGCGCTCATCTTCCAGTTCTGTCTCGTATTCGTGCAGCTGAACGAGAAGCAGAGACAGCGTGCTGCCCGGCTGCCTCCCCTCCCAGGCTCCCTGGCACAGCCACCTGCGGTGCGGCCTTCTCCTCCCCAGAGCTTCGCCCTCCTGCCTTCCCCTAGGGGACGCACCTGCCTCTGCAGCTGCCTCCTCTTCTCCTCGTTCTGCTCATCCCGGGCCTGGAGATCCCGCTCGAACTGGACTTTGAGGGCCTGCATGTTGACCTCCAGCCGCAGCTTGGCATCCTCAGTGGCCTGCAGCTCGTCCTCTAGCTCCTCCAGCTGCGTCTTCATCTCCTCCATCTGTGTCTCCAGGGCCCGCTTGGACTTCTCCAGCTCATGGACCTGGAGGCAGAGTGGCACCTCTGACCTGAGATTACACTCCATGAAGATGGCCCAGAGACCCACCCGGGGAGGCAGCGCGTTAGGCTGCAGAGCCAGCTCCAGCCCCGCTCAAGGAGCAGGAGCAAGAACAGGGGCAGCCCCTGAAAGCGCAGACCCCACCTGCCCATACCAGCCCGAGGGCCCACCCTCTGTTCCTGATGACCACCCGAGACAAAAGAAGCCCAGAGCCCACCCCCGCCAACACAGGCTGATAAACCCTAGAGAGAGCCGGGTGGGGGAAATTGTGGATGGGCAGGGACGGTCACCGGCCACTCACGTTCTTGCCCACGTCGTCCTTGGAGCTGACGAGGTCTTCCATCTCGGCCTTGAGCATTTTGTTGGTTCTCTCGAGCTCCTCTTTAGCCTCCAAGGCCTCCTCGAGGGCCCGAGCCAGGGACAAGGCCTTGGTTTCCTTTTCCCTGGCTTCAGCCTCGGCTCGGTCCCTTTCGTCCGCATACTTGGAAGAGATGTTCTTCTCCTCGGCTAACAACTAGAACACAACAGAAGACTAGGGCTCACTGAGCTGCCAGCACGGGGCAGGACGATGTGACAGCCTTCCACGTCTGTCTAGCTGCAGCCAAGTCATTTAGGAGTCTGCAAGGGAGCAGATCATGCTTGTAGATCAGTCTCACATATAACCCGAAGTCAGCTGGCTCCTTGGGCTTTGAAACACTTAAGGCTGCCCGTGTTGGCTAGAAATAACCACTACTGCAGCCACAGTGACGTTCATCCTGCCAGGAGCCAATTACTCTCTGGTTGTTTCTCTGCCACCTATACTTATTTCACAAAAGGGCCCTAGGAGCCTTAGTAGGAAAATGTTAAGTGCAGATGGACCTGTACGTGCTTAGCCCTTTGCTCAGAGAACCAAAGAACATTCCATCCTGGCATGAATCTAAACTTCAGCGCTTCATACATTGTTACCTCCAAAGACCAGAACTCTAACCAGAGTGAAACAGGGACCACAGCACAGTCAACACAAAAAACTCACGCAGAGTTTGATAAGAAAGTAATGACAGCAACCTCAGACCTGGGACAGGTAAGGGAGCAATGACGACACGTTGACAGCCTAGAGAAGGGAAGGCTGATGGGTAAGGGAAAAAGCAAGAGATCATCTGGAAGCCTATGACTTGGGGGCCAACTGGGGCACCCCTCCATCTGTGGCACACGATCCCACGGTAGAGTTCCCCAAGTGACTTTCAGAATAGCCTGGGAACGGAACCATCTTTATTAAATACAGGTGATACATTCAAAGTTGGTACAAGCTGAACATGACTCATCTGAAATGCTTTGAAATCCAGATGTTCTTGAGGCCCAGTGTGAGGTTCAAAAAGTTTCAGGCTTCGGAACATTGTAGATTTCAGATGGGAGATGCTCAGCTGGCAAAGTACATGCATGGGTTCAAAAAAAAAAAAAAAAACTGGAAAACCAACATGCTTCTGGTCCCAACCATTTCAGAAAAGGGATGTTCAGCCTGTATTTAGGAATTTCAGTCATATAAGTGCACACAATTAGCAGAACTCAGCGAGTCTATGCTTAAAGTGATATATGATGAAATGCACAAATCTGATCTCAAAAGCAACAAAATTGTCTATGAATGAACTCGAGTTAATATGCAAGGCTGGGTGTCGCAGGTGAAGTGAATGGATGCCCAGACCTTGCTCTGAAATGCATGTGAAATACAAGCTATGATTAATAAATACAATTCACCCTTATAAATGTGTAACAAAAGTGAATCCAACTGTACGTTTGGAATGCTGTCCACTTTGCTGTGTGCTTGGAATTTCACATAATCAAGCGGCCGTGGTATTTCAAGGGTAGCAACTCTGAATTACTTGGAATACTCAATAGGCACTGAGTAAATGGTGAGTGAATAAAACAGATAAGCCTGGCCTCTTAGCGGGGCTGGAATCGCAAGCGTAGCTGTGTTTGCACATGGCCCTTGTAGCGCTGGTACCTGCTGGTGTCCTCGCTCTGACCTAGCAGCTCTCCTGCTTGTGGTCTCCCAAAGCCAGGGAAGACGGCTTTCCAGGGGCTGGCATTTGGTGTGGCAGTGAGGATGCTGCTTGCAACACCCACATGCCATATCAGTGTGCCAGGGTTTGAGTCCCAGCTTCCTACTAATGGGCATCTTAGGAGGCAGCAGTGATGGCTCAAGGACTTGGGTCCCTGCCACCCATGTGGGAGACCCAGATAGAGTTCCTGGCTCCTGACTGCTTCTCTCTGCCTTTTAGAAGAGCTGGCTAGCTTCCCCATGCTTCCCACGAAGCAGGGATGGGACGCAGCCACACCCAGTGCCACGCAGCCCTGGCTCCCACGCCGGTGCCCCTGCGTGGAGTACAGGCCACTGCAGCCCCTACCTGATCGAATTTCTTCTGCTTCTTTTCCAGGTTGGACACCAGTTGCCGCTGGTTATCCAAGTCCACGACCAGGTCGTCCAGCTCCTGCTGAAGCCTGTTCTTGGTCTTTTCCAGTTTATCGTAAGCAGCTGCTTTCTCTTCGTACTGCTGGGTGAGGCTCTCGATTTCCTTCTGGAACCTCTTCTTGCCTTCCTCCAAGGACTCCACGGTGCTGGCAAAGTCCTGCAGCTTCTTCTTTGAGTCGGAGAGCTGCAATGGAACCAGACGACGGCCTTGAGCGACCCGCCCTGTCTACATCCCCCAGACCCTGAGAAGCAAGGACCACCTTGAACGCATTGAAGGAATCCAAACAGCAGGGGGAGGCAGTGAGCAAAACAAAATGGCCCTAGTGTTCAACTGTTCACAAAGCCCCAGAAGTGAGGGCGCTAGGCGGCACCTGGATGTTCAGGGTGGAGATGTGGCGCTCCAGGTTCTGCTTGGCCTCCATCTCCTCGTCCAGCTGCTCCTGCAGGCTGTTCCTCTCGTCCTCCAGCTGCCGCAGCTTGGTGGACACGTTGAGCTTCTGCCGGGTTTCTTCTTGGAGCAGCTCCTGCATGGAAGACAGGTGGAGGTCCAGGGACCCACCCCCAGGAAGGCCACACCCATGTCCCCCCTGGACACCGTGGCAGGCAGGATCCTCACCTGGGTATCCTGGAGCTGGGACCCGAGGGACGCCACTTCCTTGGCCAGCTTGATGGCCTTCCCCTCGGCCTCACTGAGCATGCCCGTGACGCTCTCCACTTCATTCTGAGGGAGGCCAGAGCCTGGTTAGCGGAAACCTCTGGAACCATAAGGAGGAGCTGCCCATTTTACTCAGCACACTTCATACACCCTCCTGGGGTCAGACACGGGGGTGTCCAGGGACGGAGAAAGTCCCCACGAGGAATGGGCCCAATGAGAGTAACTGTGGCTCCGAGGGCAAAGCTGTCACCTACAAGTTGGGATCCCTGGCCAAGACTGTGGCTCTCAGAGTCTGTTAGGGCCCCAACTGTATGGACTGGGCCCTGATCCCTACAGGTGGACCCTGGCTCCCCGCCGAGGTTAGCAATGAGAGGCAGCAGATCTGGGAGTCCAGGTGCTGGGGGGATAGCCTAGGCTGATCCACTTCCTGGAGTTGGAGAGGAGCATGGAGGAAGACACTTGAACTTCCGAGGGGTCTTGTCCCCACCTCTACCCTCTGCCCTTTCACTGACCCCCATGGCTAAAACCAGGGACACAGACCCTAATTGTAAAAGCCCTTTCCGGCAATATTTGCCTTCCCCACAGCTCCTGGGGACTGAGCAGTAGGGCCCTTAGGAGAAGGAGACCTGAGCCTGCCCCCGTCTCTCCCCATCGACAGTGAGGATGCGAGTGACCCTGACTCCACCCTCTCTCAGCCACCTGTGGAAAAGACTGTCACACTCAGTGCTTCCCCGTTGTCCCAGGCTGTAAGCACACAAAGTATTTATCAAAAATCTGGCCATGTCCTTGGAGTGGAAGGTCAGACCACACGTCTCTGCAAAGTGAAATAAGACCAAAGAGAAGCAGCCCATGGCGTTCCTCAGCCTAAAACCCTCGCAGGGCTTCCCATCACCCTGAGGAAAGACCAGCACACACGTGGCGGCATCTCAGAGGCCCTGGGGTCCCCCCGGTCATCGCCTGCCTCTGCAGTCCCACCTGTACCGTGCTGCTCCTCCCAGTTCAGCACTCCTGCTCTGCTGGCCTAATCCAGTCGCTTCCAGTTTTTCCTGCTTGCCCCTTGGGCCTCTGCACCTGCCATCCCCTCTGCCTGGTAGACTGTAGGTCCTCTTAAGGGCAGCCTTCCCTGACTCCTCCCCCCGGCGGGCCTGTTGTGATTGACAGGGCATCAGGGCCTCCCCTGTCCTGCTTAACCTCCAAGTGTGGGATCCACTAGGGAGGAGTTCTGCAGGCACAGCATCTGGCCTCTTCCTTGCTGTCGCCCCTTGGGACTAAGCACTGTGCCTGCATACAGCAGGGGCTCAGTAAGTGCTTGCCGGGTGAGCGGATGAGAGTTTCCTCTGAAGGACTGAACTGGACAGGGAGACTCTGCGGGCCGGGGAGCGCTGGCTCACCTGCAGCTTGTGGACCTTGTCGTTGAGCTCCGCCCGGGCCCGCTCCCCATCGCTGCACTTGGACTGCAGCTCCTGCAGCTGCACCTCCAGCTTCTTCTTCTTGTGCTCCACCTCCTGCTTGGCCTGGCCCAGGACCCGCAGCTCGCCGGCCAGGTCTGCGTTCTCCTTCTCCAGCGTCTGCTTGGTCTTGTCGAGGTTCGCCTTGGCCTGGGCAAGCAAGCAGAGCGGGGAGGGGAGGCGTGAGCCCCCGGGCTGCAAAGGCATCTGCAGGCGGGTCCACAGCTGCCTCTCTCCCTCCCCCTCCCCCAGGCAGGGCCAGGGACCTGTGCCCATCCCCTCAGGGGCGGGACACAGGCTCACCACGAGGACTCGGGACTCGGGAGAGTGGCACGGCACCCACAGGCTGCGCCCACCCTGCTGGCAGGTCCCAGCTGACCCTTTTAATACTTCTTAAAAAATAAGTTGCAAACATTTTAATAAATTTTACATAAAAATCTGGAGTCTCAGCTTCTCTTTTACACAAATCAAATGTTGGGGCTGGCGTGGTATAGCAGGTAAAAGCACCACCTGTGACACCGGCATCCCAAATGGGCACGGTGTGAGTCCTGGCCGCTCCGCCTCCGATCCTGCCCCCTGCTAATGTGCCTGAGAAAGCAGCGGAGGATGGCACAACTGTAGGAGGCAGATGAAGCTCCCGGCTCCGGCTTAGCCCAATGCTGGCCGTTGCAGCCATCTGGGGAGTGAACCAGTGGATGGAAGACCTCTCTCTAACTGCGGCTTTTAAAATAAATCTTTTTTAAAAATTAAGCATTCTTGATCATGACTGGTGGTAGTTACACGAAGGTGGATGTTTGTTAAAATTCACAAAGCATATTTCATTTCACTGGGCATATCTCAGTCATTCTTTCAGAAAACACACTGAAGAGCTGGAAACCAGGGTCCTGCCTTCCTTTAAGGCAGTAATCAGTCGGATCAGAGTAGGCTGTGGCCCTGGAGATGGGGCAGTCATACCCAGCTGGGCCCCAGTCCCCACCACTCCCTATTATGCTTCACTTTTATCATCAACTGTACCCTAACCAGCTTCTACAGACCTGTGAGTTGCTCTCAAGAAAAAAAAAAAGTGTTTTGGGCAAAAGCAGGGATGCAGAGGGAACTTCTGTCGGGGCTGTGGGGAAGGGGAAGGAGCACAGGGAGAAACTTGTGGGGCCCAAGAATGGGGACAGGGAGGAGCAGTGTAGCACCCAGTCAGCCTCAGAGGCAGCCCTGTGCCCCAGGCCTGACTGACAGCTGCTGCACCCCAGTGAGGACAGGGTAAGCAAGGGCCCCAGGGGACCTCAGAGCTGCAGCAAAGCTGCACAGGTATAAGGGCACCCAGGTGGAACAGGTCCCCCAGGGAGCTGATGGACCTGGGCTCCGAGCTGTGAAAGGTCACATAGAGTCGTCAACTTTTCCTCTGCTCCTGAGCCGGGCAGAGGTTCCCGGCCTCCACCTGCTCCCTCAGGCCAGCAGTGGACACCGTCTGCTGGAGCCATCCACAGCAGTCTTTCCAAACGGGCCTGATGCGAATGCGGGGCGTGGCTTCCAGAACCTTCTCTCCCCTGATGACCATCCAGCTTGAGGACTGTCCACACCCTATCTAGGACCCTGCTCTTCCACCATCCAGATAAACGAAATGTACACACTTCATTATTGCCTCAAAGGAAAGTTATTTCAGACGGCAGGGGCAGCTCAGTTGGGTCCAATCAAACAAAAGCTAAAAGGGACCAGTGCTGTGGCGCATGGGGTTAACACCCTGGCCTGAAGTGCCGGCATCCCCTATGGGAGCCAGTTCAAGACCCGGCTGCTCCACTTCCAATCCAGCTCTCTGCTATGGCCTAGGAAAGCAGGAGAAGATGGCCCAAGTCCTTGGGCCCCTGCACCCATGTGGGAGACCAGGAAGAAGCTCCTGGCTCCTGGCTTCAGATCAGTGCAACTCTGGCCATTGTGGCCAATTGGGGAGTGAACCATTGGATGGAAGACCTCTCTCTCTCTTCCTCTCCTCTCTCTGTGTAACTCTTTCAAATAAATAAATAAATAAATAATAAAAAGTCTTTTTAAAAAGCTAAAAAATAATTTTGGAACATAAAAAAGACCATGTATAAGGGGAAAATGTATATTTTCATTCTTGATCATGACTGGTGGTAGTTACACCAAGGTGGACGTTTGTTAAAATTCACAAAGCATACTTCATTTTCCTGGGCATATCTCAGTCATTCTTTCAGAAAACACACTGAAGAGCTGGAAACCAGGGTCTTGCCTTCCTTTAAGGCAGTAAAAAGTTGGATCAGAGTAGTTACAGTCATAGTTACAGTAGTTACAGTCATAACTATAGTTACAGTCATAACTAGCAGTTGTCCTGAATAAGGTGAAGAACTGACTGTCAGGCGAGTCTTTAAATCCCACTTGACAAGTAATCAGGGGACTTGATCAGTGCCAGTTTGTTGGTGTGGAGAGCAAGGGTCAGCCCAGCCTGGCACAGCGGTTTGCCATGTGTGCTCCCAGGTCCACCGTGACCAGGATTGGAATGGGCCTGGGACTTTGCAGCCTTTTTTTTTTTTTTTAAGACTTATTTATTTTTATTTGAAAGGCAGAGTAACAGAGAGGTAGAGGCAGAGAGAGAGAGAGAGGTCTTCCATCCACTGGTTCATCACCCAAATGCATGCAATGGCCAGAGCTGGGCCGATATGAAGCCAGGAGCTACTTCTGGGTTTCCCACACAGGTCCAGGGTCCAAGGACTTGGGCCATCTTCTGCTGCTTTCTCAGGTGCATTAGCAAAGCACTGGATCGGAGGTGGAGCAGCTGGGACTCGAACCAGCGCTCATATGGGATGCCGGCACTGCAGGTGGCGGCTTTACCTACTATGCCACAGCGCCGGCCCCAGGACTTTGCATCTTTACAAGGGCTGCGGGTGAAATGTGTCTGACACACACTAAACATGACATGAGGGATGGTCACGGTTTGAAGACAACGTGTTTTCTTGTGTAAAAGGGGTTCCGTTGGGCCTGTCGGAGGGCGGTACTGAGGACCTGATGTAACACACAGCAAACATCGCGAGCTGCTGTGGCTGTCATCAGCATCTTGTGCGACTTGTCACGGGGGGCTCCCAAGATTCATGGAAAATGTGCAGTCTGAGGAAACTGCAGGAATTTCAGTGCTGTGCCCAAATCAGCATCTTTTTGTGTTCCACTTTCCACAGACATTCTGAAGAACCCTGATGGAGTGGGCATTTGTTGTCAGGGTTAAGATGCCACTTGGGGGCTGGCACTATGGCATAGTAGGCTAAGTCTCTGTGGTGCTGGCATCCCATATGGGCACCAGTTCAAGTCCCGGCTGCTCCTCTTCTGATCCAGCTCTCTGCTTATGGCCTGGGAAGGCAGTGGAAGATGGCCCAGGTGCTTGGGCCCCCACACCCATATGGAAGACCCAGAAGAAGCTCCAGGCTCCTGGCTTTGGATTGGCGCAGCTCTGGCCGTTGCAACCATTTGGAGAGAGACCAAGTGGATGGAAGACCTTTCTCTGTCTCTCCTTCTCTCTGTCTATAACTCTACCTCTCAAATAAAGTTTTTTTAAAAATCTTAAAAAAAAAAAAAATAGATGCCATTTGGGATGCCTGCATTCTGTATCAGGATGCCTGGGTTTGAGGACCAGCCCACCCCGATTCCAGCTTCCTGCTAACGCACACCCCAGGAGGCAGCAGATGAGGGCTCAAGGACTTGGGTCCCTGCCACCCACACGCAGACCTGGACAGAGTTATTGGCCCCTGGCTTCAGTCTAGCCCCGCCCCAGCTGTTGCAGGCTTTGGGAGTGAACCAGAGGATGCAAGAGCTCCCTCTTGGCCGGTGCCGCGGCTCACTAGGCTAATCCTCCGCCTTGTGGCGCCAGCACCCTGGGTTCTAGTCCTGGTTGGGGCGCCAGATTCTGTCCCGGTTGCTCCTCTTCCAGGCCAGCTCTCTGTTGTAGCCTGGGAGTGCAGTGGAGGATGGCCCAAGTGCTTGGGCCCTGCACCCGCATGGGAGACCAGGAGAAGCACCTGGCTCCTGGCTTCAGATTGGCACAGCATGCCAGCCACGGCACCACTTGGGGGGGGGGGTGAACCAACAGAAGGAAGAACTTTCTCTCTGTCTCTCTCACTAACTGTGCCTGTCCAAAAAAAAAATAAATAAAATAAAAGAAGAAGAAGAAAGCTCTCTCTCTTTGATCTCCACCTCTCAAATAAATGAAATGAAAAATTTAAAAAGAAGTCTCATTTTGTCTTCACACAGACCCTGCCATGGATGGGCTGAGTATCTGAAATGCTTGAATCAGAAGTGAGTGAGAGTTCAGGTTATTTTGGATTTTGGCATATCTGCATCTTCACAATGAGGTACCCGAAATTCATTCCCGTTTCACGCACACCTTACCCGCAGAGCTTGAAGGGAAGTACGCCCCGTGTTTTCAGCGCACCTGCATTTTGATTGCAACATGACATCTGACGGGGGATTTTCCACTCACGGCATCACACTGCTCACTCAACATTTTTGATTTGGTGCATTATGATTTCAGTCTCCCGGATGAAGGATGCCTAACCCATCATTACGTGAAGCTGCCAATACAGGGTTACCTCCGTGTTATCACAAGAAAGCAGCCACGTACCCTCTTGAACTGCTCCAGCTGCTCCGTGAGCTCCTCCACGGCCTGTGTGTGTTTCTGCCTCATCTCCTGGACCTGGGCCTCGTGGGACCGGGTCTCCTCGTCCAGGGCCTTCTTCAGCACCGTCACCTCCTGCTCCCGCTTGGCCCTGGGGGGAGGGACACAATGGATGGCCAGTTGCAGACAGAGGTTCACACCCCATCCTCGCTGTGTGATCTTGGGTGATTCACCGAACCTCTCTGGACCTGGCATTTCCCCAGCTGCGAATATTAACACTGGCTCGGATTTGTTGAGCACTTACTGTATGCCAGACCCCGCGCTAAGTCACACACTGCCCCCCCGCAATCCGCAAGGCATCCCTTTCAAGAGGTGGATATGGTATTATTTACATTTTACATATGAGCAAACTCAGGCTGAGATGGAAAGCCGCTCACAACCATTGTGTGATGGAGCCAGAACCGGAGCCCACACAGTCTGTCGTCAAGCCCACACTTTTAACCCATGCACTGCGCTTACCTGGCCAGGTGGGACAAGAGAATACCCCACTGGCCTCTAGGTACGTGTCAGTGAGCTAGCACAGACCCAAAGCCTGGGGAACGAGCCTCTGGGTATCCAGTGTCAACACAGCTCCTGACAAGAGACCTGCTCAAACAACAGTGTGTGGGCATTTGGCCTGGCAGCTAAGATGCTGGTGAGGACGTCATGACCCATAGAGTGCCTGGGTTTAATTCCCAGTTCTGGCTCCTGACCCCAGCTTCCTGCTAACGCAGACCCTGGGAGGCAGCAGGGGGGAGACCCGGATGGAGCTCCCAGCTCCTGGTTTCAGCCCAGTCCTGCACACTGCAGGCATGTGGGCAGTGAACCAGCGAGTGGAAGCTTTCTCTCTCTCTCCATTTATTTCAAAGAAATAATTTTTGAAAGCTGAATGTTCGTTAAATGTACACATGACCCAGTTTCACTGGAGTCAGCACTCTTGATCCATAGGTCATTCACTGCGTCTGTTCACTTGCAGTGACCCTTAAACTGAAGACCAATCCAATCCATATGATCTTAAAAATTTAACACAAAACTTATAAACATGTACTTGGAAACTGAAGCTTGGGGATTTACTTACACACACATGAGGGCACATCAGAAACTTAATGGGAAATAGAATTAAAAGAGAAGCTTATGGTGATGCAAAAACCCTTAGAAATCCAAACAGCATTTTCACATCTGCACGTTCCGGGAGCTTTTTGAAGGCCCTCGTGCACACAGCAGCCAGGGAGCACGTACACACAAATATTTACTGTGGTCAGGACTAAGGGTCACTTTTTTCCATGGTCTACGTCCATAGTTCTCAAAGGTCTCTGGGTCTTACTACTGTCATGACACAAAATGATGCCAAGTACCATCGGCCCCCGAGTGTAAGGGCTCCACATCCACAGATTCAATCTGCCGAGGATCAAAGATATTCCCACAAAGCACTGGGTCTACACCGCACACGCACGGACTTCTTCCCTCGTCCTTAGCCCCTAAATCGCATGGGGGCACGTCCGGCCCATGGACCAAACGAGGCCCCAAAGAATCACTTGGTCCGGCCCTGCCAAGACAACCACAGGTGGGACTCGGAATCCAACACGTCTACCACAGGCTGATCTTGAAGCGGATGATTTTACATGGCCTGAGAATGATGTTGTGAATATCCAGGTGGCCCTGGGCATAATTAAAGTTGCCCAGCTGTGCCAAGAGGATACTGACCGGCCACACGGCATTTATGCTGTGTTCGCTACTGCAGGTCATCTAGGATCACTTAAAGGATTGGGAGGGCCTGGGTGGGTTACCTGGGCACCGGGGGATCGTGGTGTGTATGGGACCAGGGCGACCTTGTACCAAGCACTCTAGGGTACAGAGTGGTGACTGCTATCAGCCATGGCAGAGTGACCAAGAAGGTAACCCTGAGCAATCCCGCGATTGCTGGTCAGCCTGGCTCCGCCCCCTGGGGTGGCCCCTCCCAGCAGCGTGGTGGGCTGCTCACCGGAGCTCCTGCTGGGTGGCTGTGGTGTCCAGTGTGTCCTCCAGCTCCGTCTTTAGCGCCTCCAGCTCCTCCCCCAGGTCTCGCTTCTGCTTCTCGGCCTTGTTCCTGGCGGCCCGCTCCGAGTCCAGGTCCTCCTGGAGGTCGGAGATGTGCCCCTCCAGCTCCCGGATCTTCTTCAGGGCGTTGTTCTTCTGAGACGTTTCGTCCTCCAGCCTGCCGGGGACGGGCAGCGCCACCAGACATGAGGCCCAGGGCACTGGCTTTTCACTTTCTGGGCCCAGGCACTGGTGCGCCATGGGGATTGAGACACGTCCCACCCACACTCCAAGACCTGGGGCGCTGCTCCTCACTGGGCTGCACAGCTTGGCACTTACATAGGATGTGAAGGCCAAGGTCACGTGTGAGCGTGCATGCATGTGTGTGCAAGAAAGCAAAGCGCTGGGTCCAGCATTGCAGTGCACTAGGTTAAGCCCCTGTCCATGATGCTGGTGTCCCCTGTGAGCACCAGCTAGAGACCCAAGCTGCTCCACTTCTGATCCAGCGCTCTGCTAATGCACCTGGGAAGGCAGTGGAGGACGGCCTGAGTGTGTGAACCCCTGCCACCCACGTGGAAGACCCAGATAGAGTTCCAGGCTCCGGGCTTCAGCCTGACCCAGCCCCTGGCTCTCCACTCAAGCAGTGGTGCAAAGCCTGATGGGTGCAATGCACTTAGCCAGGCCCTGCTAGGGGACCCCCCCACTCCTGGCCAGCGGAGGTGATGATCACGGATCAAGGAGACATAACAAGCACCATTCTGGGGGTGGAGCTCTGTACGGACTTCATGGAAGGAGAGCTCCCTGCCAGCACTGATGTCTGGGACAGCAAGGAACAGCATACGGGGAACAGAAGGGCTCTGACCTAACAGCTCTTGTGCACAGGCAGTGACAAGAGAGACGTGAAACGGGTGAGTGAGGGCGAGATTGTGGAGAGCAAGTGGGCTCTGAGGTCAGGCCAAGGGACTCAGCTTTGCTCCATAAGCCAGCGACATCTCTGGAGCAGACCCATGGATTCCCCCAACAACACCCTGCAGCCCACAGTTGAAGCCAAAAGAGCCGGACTAGGGGATTGGCCAGGAGGCTACAGCTTTCATGAGCAGTGGGACAGGCACCTGCTCCTTCCCCTCTGGGAGACTCAGTCCTCCACGGTGCCGTGCAGAGGACAGCGTGCACCTGGCCAGGTACTGGGGAAGAGGATGCCCGAGAAGAACCTGGCAGAGTGGGCAGCTCAGTCATCAAGGGTCCCTAGAGTGAGGCCTCCAGCGTGAAGCCAGCCCAGAGCCAGGAAGTGGGAAACACAGGGACGGGGGAGGGCCAGGATCAGGGCTGCCATGTGCTGCAGGAGGCGCACAAAGCCAGGCAGGATGAAAGGAGGGAACTCCGAGAGAGGGGCCCCGGGGGAGGAAGGGTGTCCCAGCCTTGGATGTGTGACATCTGAGAAGCCAACGGAAGTGAGCTCAGGGGGCAACCGGAAGTTCAGCACGGGAGCATGGGTGATAAAGACCCAGACACCAGAGAGCTGGCAGCAGCATAGAGGGGAGACTGCAGGAAGAGGAAGCTAACAAGCCAAAGGTGAGGCTGCAGGGGTGTGGGCAGGATCGTGGAGGCCTGTAGGCGGCCCGGCCTGGGAAACAGTCTATGCCAAGGGCCTGGGGCCGCCTGGGCCAAGGTAGCCACTGCAGACGGGCAGGGGCCCACAGGAACCCGCACGCGAGCCCGCTCTGGTCCTGCTACCTGGCCAGGGCTGCCTGCAGCTCCTCTTCCTTCTTGGCCAGCTGCATCTTGAGCTCTGCGATCTGCGCCTGGAGGTCGGCGATCTGCTCGTGGAGGTCACTGGCCTCGCCGTCCATCTTCCGCTTCAGCTTCTCCAGCTCCTGCCGGCTCTTCTCCTCCTTCTTCAGCCGCACTGCAGCGAGGCAGGAAGATGCCGGAAGTGAGCCCTGTGCTTGGGCATTTTACACGGTGGAAACACACATGCACACACACACATGCACATACACACACATGTACACACATACATACAAACTGAGCCCTGTGCTTAGGCATTTACACTGTGGAAACTCACACACATGCACACACATGCATACACATGTGTGCGCACACACACACTGAGCCACTTGCTTGGGCATTTTACACGGTGGACACACACACACACACATGCACGCACACACACAATGAGCCACTTGCTTGGGCATTTTACATGGTGGAAACTCATGCACACACACACGCACATATACACACATGCACACATTCACACACACATGCACATACACACATACACACTGAGCCTCTGTGGGCATTTCACAGGGTGGAAACTCACACGCACACACACACAAGCATGCACACACACTTGCACATACACACACATGCATGCAAATACACACACACACACTGAGCCTCTGTGCTTGGGCATTTTACAGGGTGGAAACTCACACGCACACACACATGTACACACATACATACAAACTGAGCCCTGTGCTTAGGCATTTACACTGTGGAAACACACACACATGCACACACATGCATACACATGTGTGCGCACACACACACTGAGCCACTTGCTTGGGCATTTTACACGGTGGACACACACACACACACACACACACACATGCACGCACACACACACTGAGCCACTTGCTTGGGCATTTTACATGGTGGAACCTCATGCACACACACACGCACATATACACACATGCACACATTCACACACACATGCACATACACACATACACACTGAGCCTCTGTGGGCATTTCACAGGGTGGAAACTCACACGCACACACACACAAGCATGCACACACACTTGCACATACATGCACATGCATGCAAATACACACACACACACTGAGCCTCTGTGCTTGGGCATTTTACAGGGTGGAAACTCACACGCACACACACATGTGCACATACACACATGTGTACACACATACACACACACACTGAGCCCTGTGCTTGGGCATTTTACAGGGTGGAAACACACATGCACACACATATATGCACATACACACACATATACACACATACATACAAACTGAGCCCTGTGCTTAGGCATTTTACACTGTGGAAACACACACACATGCACACACATGCATACACATGTGTGCGCACACACACACTGAGCCACTTGCTTGGGCATTTTACACGGTGGACACACACACACACATGCACATACACACACAATGAGCCACTTGCTTGGGCATTTTACAGGGTGGAAACTCATGCTCACACAGACACACACATGCACACACATGCACCAGGAACCACAGCCTGGGTCCTGATCTTGCAGCAGGAAAGTCAGTCCTGATGAAAAGCTCCGTTTACTCCTGATGTGTTTGTTGACTGACTGAGGGTGACGTGGGGTGCAGGGACAGAGCTGTCCCTCTCAGAAAAACCCGTCAAATCTCCCGTCTGCAGTTCCCGGCTTTCCAAGCCCCCGCCGGAAGCCCCCGCCATGGCCGCCTTACCTTCCAGTTCTGAGATCATGGATTCATGCTTGTTCTTCAGCTTGGTCAGGTTCTTGGCCTTCTCTTCCTCCTCGGCAAGATTTGTTGTTAAATCACTAATCCTCTCTTCCAGGAGTTTTCGCTCCTTTTTGGGCAAAGAAAAAGACACACGGTGAGCTTTTTTCCTCCCCCAGGAATCTTCACTTTTAGTGGCTGTGTGTGAAGAGTTGAAAGAAAAACCATGTGATGACCAAATACAACCTACAGTCCTAACTGGCAGAGGAGGGCTTCCTGATCACGTCCAGGAGGTGGCGCTGTGGCGCAGCCGGTTAAGGCGCTGCCCACGCTGCCAGCACCCTGTATGGGAGTGGCTCGCTTCCCATCCAGCTCCCAGCTCCTGCGCCTGGGAGAGCAGCGGAAGATGGCCCGGGTGTTTGAGCCCCTGCACCCCCATGTGGGAGACCCAGAGGAAGATCTGGTTTCAGCCTGGCCCAGCCCCACCCGGTGCAACCATTTGGGGAATGATCCAGCCAATGGGAGATCACTTTGTCTCTCCTTTTTCTGACACTTTGCCTTTCAAACAAATAAAAATAAATACATCTTAAAAACGATTTCCAACACTGGCCCGGTCTCACCTCAGTCTGTCCCTCACTCTTCATGCTTAAGGGGAAACTTCCCTGCCTCAGGGCCTTTGCCCAGTGGACCAAGCATCTGGGGTGCTCTCCCACTCCCCTGTTTCTAAGTGCACCCCACTCTTCAGGTTTCCCCTCAAATGTTGCCTCCTCTAGGAAGCCTGCCCTGAACACCCTGCCTTCCTGCTTCACTCTTAGAGCCTTGATCACGGTGGCCATTGGCTGATGCACGAGAGAATAAGCCCACGACGGGGCAGGGTCTTTCCCACCATGCGCGCCTTGCAGCCAGCATGGGACCTGGCGACATTTAGCTCCAAGATCTACGAGGAGCCCAGGCTCAGTGGGGCTGGCTAGCGACCTCTAGCTAGGCTGCCCAGCGTGTCCAGCTTGTGGCTCTAGAAGCCTCTGGAGACCCTGGGCCCCCGCTAGCCCATGGACTCTGATGCCTAGGCCCGAGCCCACGCTCACCTTTGAGAGCTTGTTGTTCTGATCGTCCATGACCAGGATGTCGTCCTCCAGCTTCTTGATCTTGGCCTCGGCCGTGACCTTTTCGAGCTGTAGCTTCTGCCTGGCAGCTTCCTCCTCCTCCAGCTGCTCTTCCAGGTCCTTGGTGGGGGTGGGGGTGGGGGAGAACCAGAGTCACGGACCTCAGGGACTAATGGCTACACAGGCTGAGCCGGCCAGTGCCCTGCGCGCTGCAGCCTCCTTCCTGGAGGAGGAGGAGGAGGAGGAAATCAAAGGCTTGAGGAGCCTCAGTACCCTCATCTGCAAAATGGGGACAGCAGGCACCCTGGTGGCTTTCAGATGCATCCACACAATCTTTGAGATGCTTCGTGTCACAAGGCAGAGGCTGATTCCCTGCCCTGGAGCGCTGGCTGAGCCTTGTGACTCCCTTCGCATCAATGGGATCGGGAGAAGTGCAGCTGTGTGAGCTCAGGGGCCAGGCTACAGAGGGCACCCCAGGCACCGGCACTGTGCATCCCATCTGGGCACTAGTCCATGTCCCGGCTGCTCCACTTCCAAACCAGCTCCCTGCCAATGGCCTGGGGGAAAGGATCGGAAGGATGGCCTAAGTCCCTGGGCCCCTGCACCTGTGTGGGAGACCTGGAGGAAGCTCCTGGCTCCTGGTTTCAGTTTGGTCCAGCCCTGGCCATTGTTGCCATCTGGGGAGTGACCCAGTGGGTGGAAGATCTCATTCTCCTCCTCTCTCTCTCTCTGGAATCATCCCTCTTGGCAACAGCCACCACTCTGTGGTGAGGACACTCAAGCAGCCCCTGGAGTGGAACTGAGGCCTCCACCAGCATCCATGTGCGCGTGCCACAGGAAGTGGGCTGCAGCCCGGGCCACGCCCCCAGTTGCAGCCTCAACCGCCATTTGACTGCAACCTCACGTGATCCCTGAGCCGGAGCCCCCCAAAGCCATTCTGAGGATCTTGACCACGTGAGACAGGTGTTGTCTGTCACATGCTGCTGAGCCTGGGACATCTTGTTACATGGCCACAGCTAGCTGACACAATCACCCTGCACACAGAAAAGGTGTCAGCACACGGAAGCCGGGGCAGGAGCACAGAGCGGGCTCCCCAGGACACCTGTGTGCAAACTCCAGCTCTCGTTCTGTGGCCTGGAGCAGAAGGCCACGCCCCTCCAAACCTCCGCTCTTCACCTGTGCAGCCGGGATGCGCACCACTGGATGCACCTCACAGGCGGACACAGTGAGGCTCAGTGACCTGCTACCCTCCACGGTGGCCCCTTACCAGCATCTGCTGGGCCATCTTCTTCCTTTCGGCCTGCAGCTGCTGGCCCCGGTCTTCCTCCTCCTCCAGGCGGGCCTCCATCTCATGCAGGATTTCCTCCAGCTCCTGCTTCTTGGCCGCCAGCCGGACGCGCATCTCCTCGGCCTCCGCGTACAGCTCCGTCTCCGCCTGCAGCTGCTCCTGCAGCAGGTTCTTCTCCTCGGACAGCTGCGCGCGGTGTGGGAAGATGGCCAGTGAGCCACCCGGGGGCCCTGGCTGCCAGGGGCACCCCTGCCACGCAGGGCACCGACCCCAGCCCGCACCTGCGTGTGCTTCTGCTGCAGCTCCTGGAGCTCGCTCTCCGCCTTCTGCTGCCGCTCCTTGATCTTCTGCAGCTCATCCTCCTTGGCCTGCATCTCCTCCTCCTGCCGTGTCACCTGCAGCAGCGGCTTCACCTGTGCACACACAGGTAGCCCGTCAGCCACTTATTTCATTTGAGACACAGAGGAGGAGAGCTTCCATGTGCTGGCTCACTCCCAATTCGCCCACCAGGTCCAGGCCAGGAGCTGGGAGCTCAATGCAGGTCTCCCAGATGGGTGGCAAGAACCCAACTACTTGAGCTACCACCTGTTGCCTCCCTGGGTCCACATCAGCAGGAAGCTGGAATTGGGAGTGGCGCTGGGTATCGAACCCAGGCGCTCTCACGTGAGACGCAGGTCTCTCATCAGAGTCTTAGCCACTGGGCCAAATCCCCACCTACCACCATTTGCTTTTGTGGCAAAGAAAAGACGTTCTTGTCCCAGGTTAGATCAGTGGCTCTAAGCCAGGGCGATTTTGACCCTTGAGCTCCACCCCGGGGGACATGGGGTGACATCCAGAGACACTGTTGGTTGTCACAGCTGGGGTGAGGGGTGCCACCAGCAGGTGCATGCCAGGGATGGTGCTCATCATTCTGGAATGCACGGGATGAGCCCCCCAGTCTCCAGTGCAGAATTAACCAGCTCCAAATATTAATAATGGCAAGTTGGAGAAACTCAAGGACAACAGAAACAGGTGCAAAGCAAAGGAGAAAGACGCCCACCCCAGCACCATCACCACTTCAAAACCATCCGGGGACAGCTCCCGCTGCCCTGACGCTGCCTGCTAAGGAGAACAGGAGAGCAAATCCCTCCCTATTGAAATCGTCTCCAGCGAGGTTTCCATTTCCTTCCCGTCTTTCGTCCTAAATATACACCCATGATCACACTGCCTGCATGCATACACTGCTTTTCTACTTTAAAATGACAAGATATTTCTTGTCCCATGTCGCCACATCATTTTTGCAACTGTATTTCTAGATGGCCATGGTCTTTAATCATTAACAAAAATATTTCACGGATGGACAAGCCTACTCTTGGAAGTATCTGCCTGCGAGGGCTGGATGTTGAGATTTTGCTACCGTAAGTGAGGCCACAAGGACCGCCCTTAATTCCTGATTTTCCTTTATTGAACGTGTTCTCCTCAGCCTCCTTAAGGTAGCTTTTTAGAATTTGGGTAAATGGGGACAGACATTTCCAAAAACCATCTCTCCATGGTCCTTCCACTGGCTGACTCCTCTCGCTCCTTATTCCCAAGCCCCTTCCTGGCAACTGGAGCACCTGCCATGTATACGTGTGAAGTACCGCGGTTTGCCACCAGGGGTCAGGAACCTGTGTTCCTGCCCAGGGCCATGTGCATATCAACTTAAAGTTTGCCTGTCATAGGTGCATTGAGTTTCAAATCCCACCTGCAAATGCATTTGGAAGATCACATGACTTCCCAGGCCTTATACGGCCCGCGGGCCGGACGTGCCCCGCCCTGACCCTGTGTTTCTTGTCTGCTGCCTTACTGGACTAGAACGCTTGTATTTGTGAGGACGTGGGCCCTGACGGCTGTGTCCACTGGCAGCCAGTAGACACGTAGCAAATGCTGTTGGGTGAAAAGGGCTCGTGCCAACTGACCCAAGTTCAAGGGCACTAAGAGGAAGCCCAGTCGACGGCAGCAACCCAGGTCTTTGTGCAAACAGCGACACTGCTGAACCAATGGCTTTCCTCTACCAGCCAGAAAAAAGAACCGGCGCTGATGTGTGCCATGATCGGGAGGTCTCTCCCGACAACAGTATCAGCCAGTCCCAAAGAGGTACTGTGGGCTCCGTACCCTCGGCCTCCGTGGGATGACAGCTTTGTAGAAACGGAGAACAGGTCAGCGGTTGCCAGGGGCTGCCGTGGGGAACTGGGCGTGGTTTTAAAAGGGCTGGGGAGGTCTTCGTCCCAAGGAGACGCCCTCCCTCTGTGGGAAGGTCACAGCTACGGCCCAAGTGCCAAAGAGGGAGGGGGCTTTTCAGGCCGGAGGCCCCCGTGGGCAATGCAAGAGCGTGGGCCCTCGGTTCCAGGGGCCTCCAGCCCCACACCTGCAGCGAGCGGCGGGGCGGAGCGGGGCGTGGCCAGCGCTCACCTTGGTGAAGAGGCGCCACCACTGCCAGTTCCGCAGCTTCAGGTAGGCGGCGCAGTTCCTCTGGATCACCTTCATGGCGGTCAGCTGCTGCTGCCTCTTGGCGAAGGCCCTGGGGAGAAGGAGCGGGGCTGTGAGCAGGCAGGACCGGCCCCCGACGCTCCCATCCCAGTGGTCCCCACACCCTGAGCCCTCATCTCTGGCCCAGGTTCTGCCTGAAACTCTGAGAGTCAGCAACAGGTATTTTGAAAAGCTCGTGGGAAACAAGGTGGGTAAGGGTCGGTGCTGTCACAGGGGGTTAAGCTGCCCCCCCCCCAGGGACACCAGCATCCCATAGGAGCACCAACTTGCATTCTGGCTGCTCCACTTCCAATCCAGCTCCCTGCTAATGCGCCTGGGAAAGCAGCGGAAGATGGCCCAAGAGCTTGGGTCCCTGCACCCATGTGGGAGACCCAGAGGGAGTTCCTGGCTCCTTCCTGGCTTCAGCCTGGCCCAGATCCAGCTGTTGCAGCCATTTAGGAAGTGACCCAGAAGATGGAAGAGCGCGCTCTCTCTCTCCCTCTAATTCTGCCTTTCAAATAAATAAATCTTTTTAAAAAAAATAAAAGTGTTATTTTGGAGATGGGGGATGGTGACTAAGGATGGATGGAGGAGACCTGGCAGGTGAGGTCTGTGGCTGCAACAAGAGCTCTGGATCCATCCTTAACCCTGCACTTGGCCATGACTCAGACACCGCTTGGCAGACCACCCTGTGGTCTACACCAACCATAAGAACTCCACGAAGAAGAAATGATTGCGCTCGTTTTCCAGGGGAGAACTCGGAGGCTCAGAGGGGCAGAGAAACTTGCCCAAGACTCATCAGCAGGTAAGTAGGGCAGCCAGGAAGAGAAGCCAGGTCTACACCCGCAGCGGGCAATGGCTTTAACATGCTCCCTCCCTGCACTCACACTGGTGCTAAGATTTCAGGTGCCAGCGTTTCTTCCCCTCAAAGAAAAAGCTGTCATCCACCCAGTGGTGCCTCTTAGAACAGCTGCTGTCTCAGAATCAAGGCATCCGAGCGTGGGACCAGAAGGCCCCCTGGCCGTGTGTGTTCCCGGTCTGTGCCGCGGGCGGGAAAGCGTGCTTACTTGCGGGCGAGGTAGCCACGACACATAGCCTGGAAGGCCATGATGACATCGGTGATTTTCAAGTCCCGCTCCTCCTCCAGGTGGGCCAGCACGCCCGTGCGGAAGAAGATTTTGCTCTGCCCAATCCTGTACAAGTTAGGGTCCAGTTCCAGGGCTTTGATCTGCAGGAGGAGACAGAAGGACAAGAGCTCCGGTTTTCAGGCAGGTGGGGAAGTGTGTTTAAAGAAAGGCCGGGGCAGCAACTGCAGCGTGACCCGAGGCTGCAAGGCCACGTGGGGACGGGCAGCGAGGATCGGGGGGGGGGGGGGGGGGGGAGAGCAGCTGGGCTCACCATGAGAATGCAGGCCTGCTTCCCATCCATGAAGCCCTTGGGGATGGCGTTGGCTGCCAGGATCTCGTAGCTTGAAACAGGGCACAAGTCACCTCATGTCCCCACCTTCTGTCCGTGACCCAGCCTCGCTCCCCCATCCCCGCCCCACTGGCGCCAGCCCCGGCTGGCTCACCGTTGGCGGAACTCCTGGAAGACGATCCTGTTGGGGAAGCCCTGGCGGCAGATTCGGATGCCTTCCAGCACCCCGTTGCACCGCAGCTGCTCCAGCACCAGGAACGCGTCCAGCTTGCCGGACTGCAGGGGCGGAAGAGGGCGGGGACTGCTGGGGTGGGACCCGGGCCAGGGAGCGCTCACAGAGGCACAGGGCAGGGCCCAGCCAAGCGGCCAGGTGCGACACGGTGCACTCTCTCTGACCTCTCGGCCCCTAGCTCAGGTCCTGTTAGTCCCATGACCTCACCTGGCACGGCCCCTACCTCCCGGTTCCTCTCCACCATCCACTTGCCACCACCTCCTGCCTGCATAGCCGCGCCAACCTTCTACCTGGTCATCAGCCTCCAACCCTGCCTCTCCCCTCCACCCCCTCATTTCACCGGAAATGTCCATCTGATCACAAGCTACCCCTTAAATACCCATAATGACCTCATAGAGAGGGCCAAGCTCCAGCCAACACACTAGATCTGATTCCACGCCTCACATGCAGCCTCACCCTTCCCCAACCCCTGTCCCACACCATCACATGCCAGCAATATGAAACAGCCTACTGTGCGTATGCCCAGACCATTCCTCACCTCTACACTTTGGCCCAGCCTGGGCCCTCTGCTTAGGAGGTCCTTCCCACTCCACCCCCACCCACGAAGTGGATGCCTATTCATTCTTCAAGTTCATGGTCTCGAAGAAGTTTGCTGTGAGCTCAGAGGCTGGGGAGGAGCCCTGGGTCTTTGGTGTTCTGCTACCAACCACATCCTCTCATTAGATCACCCACATCAGCACTACAATGTCAGCTCCCACTGACACCCTGGGCTGGACCAGCAGCCCTGGTCTCCCCCTAACAGACGCCAACAGCACACCCCACTCTCAGCTGTGACAACCAGGACCCAGCCTGGTGTCCCCAGGTGAGAACGCCTGTACTAGGGCAAGAGAGACTACAGACGAGACCCACACTATAGTCAGCGCTGCATCCCGAGCACTGGGCACAGTCGGGAGCGCAGTACATGTTCAAAGGCATCGTGCAGGCACAGTGGCTTTGTGCCCCATCCACTGCTCGGTGTCGGGCAAGCCCAAGGACGTTCTCCCTCCCTCCCTTGCTTTCTTGGCCTCCGGAGATGGGGAACGGAACAGGTCCAGGTCCATGGCTGACGGAGCCCGCAGGGTTGCTTCCTGCCCAGCCTCACCCGCTTCTCGTGGTTGGGGATGATGCAGCGCACGAAGTTGGGCGTGGTGTTGCGCAGCGTGGTCATCAGCTTGCCCAGCTGCTCCTTGTACAGCTGCCCCACCGTGCGGAACATGCCCTTCTTGGTCTTGGAGGCGCTGGGCAGCGAGCTCTCGGTCATCTTGGCCATCTGGTCCAGCCCCACGATGCGGTCCACTGCGGGGCACATCCACGGTGGTGTCAGGCTCTGGCCCACCCACTGGCCCCACGACAGGCCAGGGGCCCCCGAAGGGTCGTGGGTGAGGGCGGGCTTTTGTGAGGGGTCCCTGGCAGCCCCAGGTCCCTCTGATGGGCACCGCCTTTGCCCACAGCAGTGGATAAGCACGTGGCCCTCCACGTCCCATCTATCTGGGGACTCCGGACAATGCCTGGGTGACAATGAGCCAATCCCTTCTGCTGCTGCCACAGTGCCCTGGGAATCAGACCTGCTCTTGCTGCTATCTCACTGAGGAGTCTTAGCCTGGTGCCATAGTGTGCCTCAGTTTCTCCTTCTCCAAAATGAGGGAACCAGAGCATCTACCCCCAAGGACAAGAATAGTAAGCGAGGCTTCATGTTTCCCTCCCCCACCAGCCCTCATGCTTCCTCCACCGACAAACACTCATGAAAACCTACTATGTTTGGGGACAGGCCATGAGTGCACTGAGCTTTGCGTCGGATGGAAGGAGACGGGCCGCGATCGCATCAGTATAGAATATTCCAGGAGAGGAGGTGTGTTCAGAGAAGCAAAGCGGAGTTAAGAGGGGGAAGGGTTGCACTCTAGGATAAAGTGGGAGCAGGGGCCTGTCTGATGAGCAGGGACCAGAAACAAACCCTCTGAGGGAAGAGCCCAGACGTTAGAGCATGCTGGGCTGAGTAGGCGGCAGTGGTGGTGGTGTCATCATCATCATCATCAAGATTTTTTCTTTCAGGACAGAGCGGCAGATCTCACCAGCCCAGCAGGTGCACCATGTACCTATGCCCACCCTCCTGGCCTCGGGCTGCACCATGTCTGCCCTCGGACTCTCTCAGGTCCCGTGTCGTCATCTCTTGGCTTGCCTATCTCTCCCACAAGCCCTGTGGACTCCTCATGAGTCCTGGGGGTGAGGTAGACCCAGGCGCTCAGTAAACCCTGGCACAGCTGGCCCCTCCCTGGAGCACTCTGCACCGCACTCAAAACTAAGGAGACTCTGTGCCAAGAGGCAGGAACGGAGGCAGCAGAGCCCACACCGGTCACCAGCCTGTCACATGCCTCACCTGTGCACTGGCTTGCAAAGGAACCAAGCAAGGCCCCCAGCCCAGCAGCCCAGCAGCCCCTGGGAGCTTGTTGGAAATGCAGCTTTTCAGGCCCTCCCAGGTCTACCGACTTAGAATGTCAGGGTGTTGGGCCAGACACACAATCCACCACCACCACCACCCCCAGGGCCTCCCCCCCGGGGCAGGTGTGCAGTCATGGCAGCTGGAAGAGGTGGCAGACTTGGGTGTTCAGTCCTCCAGCTCAGAGCAGCTCCAGGACAGGGAGGGCCTCACCGTCCTTCCATAGGTCGGCCACGAACTTGTCCGAGGAGGCGTTGAGGAGGGAGGTCACGTTGTCATTCAGGGGGTCCATGTTCTTGGTCAGCCAGGCACTCGCGTTGTAGTCCACCTGCCAAGGTTGAGCCCACCAATCAGTCTCCCTTGGCCAGGGCCAAGCTTGCCCACTCCCCTCCCAGGTCTTCTGACATCAAGAGAGGAAGTGACATTGGTGGCTGCTGTGATGGGACCCCACAGCCACCAAGGAAAAGACCAGCAGGGCAGTCTTAGAAGAGGGGCGAGGAAGGGACTTGATGGCAGCAAACACCCTCCCTTCATGTCTAGAATCTCCCCTCTGGGTGGGCGCTTGGCCGAGTGGCTAAGGCCCACTTTGGGGTGCCTGGGTTTGAGGTCCAGCTCTGGCTCCTGACTCCAGCTTTCTGCTAGTGTGCACTTGGGTGGCACAGCGGGTTAAAGCCCCAGCCCGCAGTGCCAGCATCCCGTCTGGGTGCCAGTTCTAGTGCTGGCTGCTCCTCTTCCAATCCAGCTCTTTGTTATGGCCTGGGAAAGCAGTAGAGGATGGCTCAAGTCCTTGGGCCCCTGCACCTGCGTGGGAGACCAGGAAAAAGCTCTTGGCTTTGGATTGGTGCAGCTCCAGCCATTGCGGCCAATTGGGGAGTGAACCAGAGGATGGAAGACCTCTCTCTCTCTCTCTCTCTCTCTACCTTTCCTTCTCTCTCTGTATAACTCTTTCAAATAAATAAATAAATCTTTAAAAGAAAAACAAGTGAAGCTTAACTAATTGGCTTCCTGCCGCCCACGAGGGAGACCTAAATTGCGTCCTTGGCTCCCAGATTCAGCTAAGTTCCTGTGGCATTTGGGGAGTAGACCAGAGGAAGGAAGCACTCTATCCCACAAACACATAAAACTTTTTACAAAATTTAAAATTCTTCCCTCATATAGAAAAGGCTTGACAACAGTCCCAGTCTAACTTAAGAGTAGGTTCCTACTCACTATATACTTTTTATAACTTGGAGATCTTGATATGTGAATGCACAGAAAATGACATATAGTTTCTTAAACCCAGCTGACCAGAATGTTGACCACACCCAAAGCCTTAATTTTATTATTATTATGAGTGTAAAGTGAAAAGAAGCAATAGTTTGGCTCTGGTGGCTTACTATGGGATGTGGGTTTTAATCATGGCTAGGCCTGATCTGAGAGGGGACTGAAAACAATAAAACATAAATAAAGTGGGGAAAATAAAGTGCTACCACTGCGTGGTTAAAGGAACATATACTCCCTTGAGTATAGGGTAGAAGCTGGGAAACATTTGGGGTGAAGGGCCCAGGTAATAATTCCGGCTTGGCAAGCCATGCAGGAGCCTCTATCATGGCATTCACTTCTGCCACTGTAATGCAAAAGCGGCCACAGGCAATGGGTAGACAAATGGGCATGACTGTGTTCCAATAAAGCTTTATTTACACACACACAAAAAAGCTGTGGGCCAGATTTGGCCCATGGGCTGTGGTTTGCCAACCCCTAGTGTAGGGCATTCCTTGTTCCCAGGATGAAATGAGGAGACAGGGGAGTTGGCAGAGCACTCTAGTTCTGCAAGGCAGTCTGAGCTATGTCTTTTCTGTGTCCCCTAGGACCCCTGGGAGACAGAGGTGGGTTCTGCACATCACAGCCAAGACATGGTGATGGGGACACTGATAAAGATGACAACTGGTGTAGATTTCAACTGGAGCAGTCTGGGACTGGCAAACCCAAGGCCATGATAAGAAAGACTTTTGTTGAACCCAAGAGTGTGTTTATTGGCCACCCCACCCCAGTTTTTCTTTCCTACTAGGTTGACCTTGTAGCAGGAAGGGTTTGGAGTCTGTGTAAGAAAGAAGAGCCTGGGTACCAGGGCTGGAAAGCATCACAGAGATGAGGGCTCATCCCTACAGATACTGTGATGAGTCATTCCCAGGACGTGGTTGGGGTTTGATGTACCAGGTACTCTGGGGCCCAGCCAGTCCAAGGGTTTGGCCACACCCAGACTGTTCCTGCTCTGAGCATCCAGGTCCCCTGAGGGCAGAGGGCACTGGGACTGTGGCTGGTACCTTCCCAGCATAATGGATGATGGAGAACTCCGTTTTGTCCTTGAGCTGCTTGGGCTTCTGGAACTTGGGGTGGTTGCCTTGCTCTGAGCACAGCTTCTCCACAAAAGACTTATCTGTGGCTTTGGGGAACCAGCACTCCTCATCCAGCAGGGCCAGCACACCCGGTGGGTTGTTCTGTGGAAGACAAGCGGGGCAGAGTCACAGGGAGGCGGGAATGTTCTCAGGCTTCAGCCCCGCACCCCGCTACTGTAACCACCTACATAAAGGTGAACTTGAACTCCCAAGCCCCCTGCCCAATCTATCCTCAAATTACCCACATGCAAAGTAGGCACCAACAGCACAACACTTGTGTTTTGCTGCTCCCTAGTCAGCAACATACACACAACAGCTCACAGGTTTTCCCATTCTTGCCAGAGAATCCTTTGCTTATTTATTCAATTTTTAAATTTACTTGAAAGGCAGAGAAAGCACGATCCCAACCATCGGTTCCTTCTCCAAGTGCCCACAATTCCCAGGGATGGGCCAGGCTGAAGCCCAGGAACTGGGAACTCAATCCAGGTGTCCCAGGTAGGAGGCAGCCGCTTGATGAGGAAGAAGTGTGCACATGGAGAGAGGGTGGGACCCACGCAGCAGCGCAGGCAGGCCCCACACAGGTGCAGGTGCTTGGCGGGCCCCTATGCAGGACAGGCCCTCACCGGCCGCTCGATGAGCTCGATGCAGGGCTGCAGGTCGAGCCCGAAGTCGATGAAGTTCCACTCGATGCCCTCGCGCTGGTACTCCTCCTGCTCCAGGATGAACATGGTGTGGTTGAAGAGCTGCTGCAGCTTCTCGTTGGTGTAGTTGATGCACAGCTGCTCGAAGGAGTTCACCTGAGCACACAACACGGGGCACACACTGAGCACCTTCGGAGGAAGTCCCAGGACCGGGAGCCCTGGGGGAGCCCCACCCACGCAGCTTGGGAAGGAGGTGCCTCCCTCGGGCTATGCGGGTCCCCTGGCCTGGACATCCTATCCACAAGAACCTGTTCTGCCACCTTGGCAACCAACCATGGTCTAGACCCCAGCAAACGCTGTCTGGAGTTCACTAGGGCTGGTGAGGGCCATACATTCCCATATCCCGTGGCCTGCACACATCTTGTTAGAAGGACGCTTGCTTCTTGCATCTACAGTCACTGTGCACAACCTTAGAGGGCACATTCCCAGGCCCGATAACAGATACAGAGACTGAGAGCAGAAGAAATACTGCAGCAGGCATCTTTGGGAACATCTGCCAATCTCGAGACCTACTCCTCTCTAAGAACTTTGCTCCAGTGCTGGGGGATGGGAGCCAGGATGCATGTTTATATACCCGCAGTGCTGGCAGATCCCGAAAACTTCTTGGCTTGAAAGGGACCACATGTCCTAACTCAGGTGAGTAGGAGCCAGGGAAACTCAGTGCCAAGATTTTGGTTAGGATTATTAGAAAGAGCTATGCTCTTTTCTGCCAGTGTTTCTGAGAGCTCTGGCAGCCACTTTGCCCTCAGGAGGGAGAGCCCCATTTGAGAACAGAGCCAACACATAGGAAGGTGGAGACAGAGTTGGCAGGGGATCAGGTCCTACCTATGGGATGCAGATGTATCTCTGGCCTCAGTTTCACAATGTTTCACAGTTTCCCCAATGGATTTACCGTCTCTCATGCGCTAAAGGACGTAACCTTACCCAGGCAAATTCCCACCCTGCAGTGGCCATCCACACGCCTTCCCCCACAACAGTGATGAGGGGAAGCCTCATTGCAGAGAACTAAGGGCACAGCTACACGGTCCCAGCAGCCCGCACCTCAAAGATCTCAAATCCAGCGATGTCCAGGATCCCCAGGAAGGAAGCCCCCTGCCGGTGGGTCTTGTCCAGGGCTTTGTTCACACGGCTGAGGATCCAGCGGAAAAGGCGCTCATACGTGGCCTTGGCCAAAGCCTCGACAGCGAAGTCGGCCTGCAGGGCAGAGCACGGGGAACACAGTTATTCCCGAAGCACTGCATCCACCCCATATTTTTGCACCCCCACCTCCATCACCTATCATCAGTCCTTAAACAATAAACAACAACAAAAAAAGAGAGGAAATTTGCCACCTCTAAACCAACAGGAAAGTGTAGTCAGAGCTAGAGAGGTCAGACCTAAGGATAATTAAAGACTTCCCGTTCCACTCCTGAGCTCATTTCGACACAGTCAGCTCTGCCTCTAGGAAAGGAGACCATCATTTCCACAGATGACTCTCTCAGATCAACCCCTGAACCTGCAACTCAGGGATCAAGATAAGGTCACAGGGACAAAAAGTTGCTTCTCCTGTTTAGGCATTGTATCTTCAGAACCTAACATAGCACTGGATGGATAAGGGATAGAGAGATGGATAGATTGAGTGGGTGGGTGAGTGGGAGGTGGATGATGGATGGATGGATGAGTGGGTGACTAGACAGTAGGCTGGACAAGTGAGTGTGGGTGAATAGATGGTTGGGTAGGTAGACAGGTGGATGGATAGATGGATGAATAGACAGTTGGGTGGATGGACAGATGAATGTGTGGGTAGACAGATGGATAGATAGATGGATAGATGGTTGGGTGGGTGGATAGATGAGTGTGTGGGTAGACGGATGGATAGGTAAGTAGATGAATGGATGGTTGGTTGGATGGATGAGTGTGTGGGTGGATAGATGGTTGAGTGGATAGGTAGATGGTTAGGTAAGTGAGTGTATGGATGGCTGGTTATGTGGGTAAGTAACATATGGAAGATTCTTCAGGAATAAATAGCAAGTACATAATTACCTGTTCTTTTGTCTGAGCTTTCTGTACTACGTCCCGTCCAACTTTGATACGTGGGGTCAGAATGGATCTGGTGAAATCTGTCACGTTAATTCCCACGAGGTGGCAAACTTTCTGGGCAGCTGGAGAAGAGAGGCATCTTGAGTGCATTGAAAGAGAGGAGGCTGGGAAGGGGAGGTACGTTCCACGGGAATGCGGTCTGTGTGCACACAGGGTTCTCGGGGAGAAAGGCAGGCTGATGGTCATGACCACAGCACGCATGAGCCCTAACAAGGGCCACCACTGGTGACCTCACCCCTAGCATTTTGCTCAGAGGCAGTGTTGGGGGGCTCAGGGTCAGGAAGTTCTGGACTCAGGTCCTTGCCTCTCTTCCACTTCTAAGTCATATGACTTTGCACAAGCTATGTAACCACCCAGCCTTGCTTTCCACGGCTTTCAAAAGGATCAGCCCTCAGGTACCTTGTTGGGTTACCAACAAGATTAAGTGAGGTAAAAGACAAAGGCCTGACATGCAGTCAACAGTACGTATTTGCTCCCCCGTTCCAGGACACGTGTCGCAGCACGGTCTGCAGTAGCAAAATGTTGGAAACAGCCTAGACGTCCACTCATATAGGAGCAAACACACTGTGGCATTTTCATAAGATGAAGTTCTCTCTTTCTCTCTAGACCAGTGGTTCTCAATCTGGGATACTTGGCCTCACACCCTTGGCTGCCACACTAGAGGGCGCTACTACTGAGAAATGGTCTAGACAATGGCGAGTATTGGATGGAAAAACCCCCAGGTGCACAGTGACGCCTAGAGTGTGATGTGATTTACATAATGACACATGCACGCACAAAGCCACACCCCCAGAGTATGTTGTTGGGACACGCGTGTGATCGTGTAGAAGTTGACTGGCAGGGGAGGTACACAGGAGCCAGCTGGGAGAATGAAGGACTCTCTACTGCTTTACTTCCTCTTCGAGACAAAGAAATACAATATGTCTACGGACATCAATTCCAGATAGGAACGCTGTGGGTTGTTCTATCCTCGTGTGTATTTCTGCATTTAAATCTATGTAAGTTTTAAATCTGTCATTAGCTGTTTCCTTAACAGGCAGACTGGTGCCACCCAGTGGTTTGCATGTGCAAGAAGCAGGATAGGCACAGTGATTTTTGGATTCTTTCAACTCTGCAAGGAAGCTTTGTGTTTCTTTCCCTGAGGGCTGCTGCTGGGAGTGAGGATTCCGTGAACTTGCCCTGTGTGACGACTGGGGGACGGGTTCCACGGAGCTGGGAAATCAGCTCAGTATCAGAGCAGTCTTAGCTTGTACAAGGCCACACTCTGCGATGTTCACATGACAATGAAATCAACTAACAACCCAATTCTCAGACCATGTCCCTGTCGTTTAGACACCCAAGTGCCCACACTGGGGTGAGGCTGCTTAGGAGCAGGTGGACCAGAGCTGGCAGGTTGGAAAGCAAAGTTGCGCTCTCAGGGCAGGCACAGCAAGCAGGCATGGTGGCAGCCAGGTTACCCCCTTGAGAATCAAAATCCTGAGGTGGGTGATGGGCCCAACAGCCATGATGCTGCTTGGGCATCCCTTCTCAGAGTGGCTGGATCGAGTCCCAGCTTCACCTCCGATTCCAGCTCCCTGCTCAAGTGCACTGAGGGAGGCTGCAGGACATAGCTATGGAATCTGGGTTCCTGCCACCCACGTGGGAGACCTGAATTCAGAGTTCGGGGTCCCTGGGCTCAGCCCGGCACAGCCTTGGCTGTTGAGGGCTTTTGAGGGGTGAACCAGCAGATTAAGCCTCTTTTTTAATCTCTCTGCCTCTCAAATAAATAAAAATAAATACTTTAAAACAAACAAAATACTGCTTCTCTAGGGGTAGGATTGTCTAATTGAAGGGGAAAATCCTAGAATATCCAGTTTACCTGAATATCAGATCTACAAGGACACTTCTTAGTACAGTTATGTTCAAATATCCTATCAAACTTACTTATCATAAAAGTGTTCCCTGTTTATCTGAAATTCACATTTAGTTGTCTTTTATTGGACACTTGGCAGTGAAACTTGGGCTCTGTCTCCCAAGCAAGACCGTCCGTGTCATGAGAAGGGCTACTCCTGTTTTGTTTCCTGTGGTGTCCCAGTGCCTCGCACATAGCAGGTGCTCAAAAAATACTTAACAAAACAGGTAAGCAGAGGGTTTTAGAAGAGAGGACCCCAGGGTCCTTTCTGATCTAAAACTATGGGATCTATCACCACTCGCCATCCACAAATACTGTGATTTGAGAGCTTTCCTCCTTAGGGTCTTCATAAGCGAAGCTTAAAACAAAATAGAGGAAAGCCAGGATAATAACGAGCTGTTGTTAAATCCTAGACGTGCGATCACCCCCACTTATCCATGCATCCAAGACCCCCAGCAGGAAGCACCAAGTTTTCTATGTACCATGTCTTTTCCGACGCATCCATGCCTATGGTAAGGTTTAATTTGTAAGTTGGGCCCAGTGCGAGGTCAACAGTAATCAAAAAGAAAGTAATGATAAATGTACCTGCAATAAAGTTACACTCCCTCTCTCAAATACCTTATTTTGAGAACCTGTTGTGATTTGGGGCTGTGGGTGACTATAGTAACTGGATCCATAGAAAGCAAAGCCACAGACAAGGGAGATTCCTGTACCACCAATGCCTGACAGTGACTCCCCCCACCCCTCAAGCTGCCAGTCCTTGGAGAAGGGGCAGTTACCCGTGTTGTCTGGCATGGACGCCTGGTCTGTGTTTCTTTCCTTCTTGAAGACGATGTTTCCAAGCTGCAGGACTGAAGACACCACCTTCAACACAGCTGCGGTGGACAGAGAAGTGCGGATCAAACAGATGTCGACACCCTGGTGCTCGGGGACCCACAGCCACCCTATGTGTCTCCTCTGGGGAGACTCAGCTCTGGGCTCCTGAATGCAGGAGGGAGCCCCACCCTCTAACTCTCTGCTGAAGTCTGCAGAATTATAGTCCATGGACCACATCTGGCCACTGACTGCTGCTACAAATAAAGTTTTATTGGAAGACAGCCATACCCATTCATTTACATACTATCTCTGGATAGCATGCCACAATAGAAGAGTTGAACAGTTTCAACAGAGATCACGTGGCCTCTGGAGGCTAAAATACTTACTATCTGACCCTTCCATGAAATGTTAGTCAATCTCTGCTACAGAGCAGTGGGAATGTCTAATCTGCATCCACAAACTCCGAAACTGATGGATCTCAAAGACATGGATGAACAGAAGATGCCAGATGCAAATGAGAACATACCGGATAAGTCCATTTATAGAAAGTTCAAGACCAGGAGAAACTAACCCATGTGTCTAGAGGCCAGGATAATGTTGTCTTTAGGGAAGCTATAGGAAGGTATACAGGGTGTGTCTGGGGGTGCTGATTGGTATTCCTTTAGTTACAACAGGTACTACTCACATAGGTGTGTTCAGTTTATAAAAACTCATCACACCGAACCCTTATGACCGATACAATTTTCTAAGTGTAAATAATGTCAATAAAAAATTTAAAAAACCTTATGCTGTTCAACATATTCTGCTGTGTGTTGGGTGTACAAGATTCTCAGGTTAGGAGAAAGAAGGTGGAAGTATTTTCTCCTTGCTGTCCAGGAGTCTCCAAACTAAAATAGTGTGTGTTCCCAGACAACCTGGAACCCTCCTGACTCCATATTCAGCCCGCATTATTGCTAACATAGCTTCTGGGTCTGAAAGGAGGGTGGGACCTGCCCAACTAATCTTTGAGTCCCCAAAGTCTGGTCTAGAAACAGTGGAGATGGAGAGAAGCACAGACAGATGATGGGTAGATGGAGGCTGGATGGATGGAGTAGGACAGGTAGGCAGATGAATGGAGAATAGGTAGGTGGAGGATGGATGGATAAAGGGGTAGATAGATGGATAAATGTATTTATGTATGTATATAGGGATGGGTAGGGATAGATGAATGGACAGATAAGAATGGACAGTGATGGATGGAGAATGAGTCGGTGGAGGATGGAGGGAGATGGATAAATGGGTGGTGGATTAATAAATGTATGTATGTATATGTATAGGGATGGGTAGAGATGGATAATGATGGATGGATGGATGGGTGGAGGATGCATGAGTGGAGGTGGATGGGATGGATAATGATGGATGCAGGATGGATGGATGGGTAAGGATGGATGGAGGATGATGGATAGAGGTGGATGGGTGGATACAAGGATGACTGATTAATGCAAAGGCTTGACTCAGTTTCACTCAGCCACAAGTTGCTGAGAGTTTGGCTTCTCAGAAGTCACCATGGGGCCAGCGCTGTGGCGTAGCGGGTAAAGCTGCTGCCTGCATTGCCGACATCCCATACGGGTGCCGGTTCGAGACCTGGCTGCTCCACTTCCAATCCTGCTCTCTGCTGTGGCCTGAGATAGCAGAAGATGGCCCCAAGTCTCTGTGTGACCCAGGGTGAGTCCTGTTTCCTAGATGAGCTCCAGGAGATGCAGGAGGCTGGACTGACCATTTCTGAGGCCCTTTCTGGCTGCTTCTCTCTTGGACTTGGGTGGATCTGCAGTTTCTCCAAGCGAGCAGAACTCAGTGTAGTGGGGACAACCCTGAATATCCAGAGTCGCGTGAAGCCCCAGCTTGGGGTCCGACTCCTTTTCCTCTGGCCCCTTGGCAGAAGGTTTAGGAGTTAGCTCTGGACTCATAGCCAGGGTGCACACACTGGTCCATGTCTGTGTCCTGTGCCCACAGACCATTTGCACACCAGCATCTTAATGCTTGCTCTATGGACTGTCTGCTCAATTATTTACTTTGCTTTTTCTTTATATTCACTTTCTTCTCTTGCCTCCACTTGATTTTATGGGAAACTTTATCTTAAGTGGAAAACCAGCTACACTGGCCATAAATTGGTGATAACTACAAAAATAAATACAAGGAAACCAGTATTATTAAATTCTAGCTAGATGCTTGGGCCTGCCCTCTGCAGTTAAAATGGGGATGCGCAAGGATCAGAGAGGAGCTGAAGACCTACTAAGTACCGAACTGCCACTTTCTCTTTTTGCAGTCATCATAAGAACTGAAGGAGAGCAGAGAGGGGAACAATGGCTCAAGGGCAGGTGTGGTGGAGTGAGAAGGCCACGCCAAGATGGCTGCTGGCAATCGAGCATCAGTTACTTAGGAATGGCTTTGAAACCTACCTGGCAACGGTTACTGCCTGGCAACAGGCTGCGATTGGTTAGGGCATAGACCACCCCTTCACTGGATTGGCTGCCTCCCTATATAAGCTGCTGTACCAACTGAAATAAATGAGTCTGCAGGCTGCTCGCCTTGGCCTGCTTTCACTTGACTCCCGGGGTCTGTGTGGTGACTCCGCACCTCTTGCTCCCACCACGCTCCTCCTCTCAGAACGAATCCACAGCAACAGGTGGGATTTTGCATCGTCTACTGCCCAGCAACATGAGGCCTCAGTCTTGGCTCTTTCTTGCCTTAGTTTCAGTCTGGGCCTTTACACAGATTTTTAAAGAATTTTAAAGGCAAAAAATCCTCCCACCCTGACAATAGAGGGGCTTGGGAGATCCCTGGGACTTGAGAGTGAGTCCCATCCTTGCTGTGTATCCTGGGGTCAAGTCCTCACTTTTCTGCACCCCTATTTCCCCGTCTGCAAGCTGGGGATAGCAACAGCTAACACATACAGTGACTGTGATGTTAAATAATGCATATAAAGCACTTATTTTGCTTTGTTGCTGTCTTCACTTAACATAAACTCTAAGAATTTCCACATGTCAGTATTTTTCTAAAACACAATTTCAACAGCTTATTTGTTTTTTTCCCCCAACAAGGACGATAATTAATCCTCTACTAATCAAATTTTAGTCTGTTGCAATTTTTAAATATTCAAAATAAAACTACCCTGAACATCTTGGTATATTTGAAGAGAAAATAATTTATCAAGTGCCTGGCACACAGAAACCACTTAATCATTATTTGTCCTTTTTTAAAAGCAAGATTAGAAGCAAAACAGACCTATGTCCAAACTACAGTGAATCGGTCTTGGAGAGCCCAGGTTACTCAGGCAGGGGCCCTGAGGTGGGACCCTTTGCCAAAACCCACAGACCCACTGGCCTGTCCTCCCACCTGCGCAACCTTCCCTGGACACCACGGTCTCTGCAGAGGAGTCACTGCTCGCTGCGTACCACCAGTTGGTGACCCGAGTGCTAGTCTCCCATTCCACCGGGCTGTGGGTGTGGGCCCCAGGGGAAATTTTCCACAGCATGGCCCTCATGTTCCCAAAAGAGATTAACCTGGAACCTGGGGCACATCCAACCCAGGACAGAAAGTGTTTCTGGAAGCCCAGCACCAAGAGCAGAGCATCCCTCCGAGCCGTCCTGTGTGGCCCAGGACCACAGGTGTCCTGGCCATTGGCTGGTCCATCACCAGGGCTGCCCTTCCAGGAGGAGCCCCAGTAGCCCTTCATCTCTACCGCTCCTTCCCCGACTCCCGCCCACGTGGTCCTGATGAGGGCGGCCCCTCTGCCTCAAGCTCCCAGAATCTGTTTTTGGAGACCACAACCTCACCCATCCAGAGTTAGGCTATCAAGGTCAGGGGTATACACATCAACCTCAGCCGGCCAGCCAGACCCAGGGAGACCCTAGATCCCACTGTACCTGACTCCAGAACCTTTGGACTTTTCAACATTTGGGAGTCGATCACTGCCCTTTTGGCTTAGGCCAATCTGGGCCAGTTGGCCCTGATACAGCCCTATCTTCCACACCTACTAAACCAATACACCATCTGCAGCAAAATCCACCGTGCTTCCTTTTCTAGGAGGTGGAGAGTTCAGAAATGCAGCCTGACAGAGAAGGCACCCCACTGAGCCCCAGTGGCACCAGGACCACGAGCCCAGCCCTGATGCTCAAGGTACGGAAACTCACACAGCTGCTCCTCTTCGCTGAAGCCCATGATGGACATGGCCTCCACCGTTTCCTGGAACATCTCATCATCCTGGGCGGCCGGGATGGGCACAAAGCCATTGGAGAGGAACGTGTAGTTGTTGAAGCCCTCCAAGAGCAGGTCATCTGGAAGGAGAGGAAGAGGGGCTGGTGCTCGAGACTGGGCCATCAGAACGGACAGGTTAAAACCTTCTCCTGCATTGTCATGTAAATGGCCTCAACAGCTACCACTGGCCATAGACAGTGCACTGCTCCAGGGTGCCCAACCACCACCGAGATCCAGCACAGGCTCTACTTACTAAGCCACAACTCCTCCCTCGGGATTGCCACCTACCGGGAAGACAGGGCGTCTTTATCTCAAGTGCCCAAGAGCAGCCTGCCCTCAGCCACAAAGCTGCCTGAAGAGGTAGCTCGTTCTTCATTTACCCGCTTGGCCCATCTTATCCATGCATATGAATTTTAAATATCAATGCAAAATATAATGCAAAATATCATTGCCTGTCATATGCCTTCTCCAACTCCTACCTTAATTCTATAACTGTATTGCTTTTAGCTAATTCTTCTAGTAGTTACCAGTATCTCTATATACACAATGGCATATACACTAATATAAATATATATTATAACATTGCAATGTAATGATAAATATGTAAGCTATTTCTGAATGTCAAGTTTAGGTAGTAGCTATAGACTTCCCGATATAGTAGAAGAAAACTTAGCTCTCTCACACCACCTTCCATTTCCTTCAATTACTGCTAGTTAATAGATAGGACTTATATCAGGGGTTGGTGAATCTGGCGCTCTGGTTGTCTCTGTAAATAAAGTTTTACTGAAACAGCCGCCCCGATTTCCTTTTCTGTTTTCTATGTTGCTAGAATGGAAGAGCTGAGTCACTGCCACAGACACTGTATGGGCCCCAAAGTCTAAAATGCTTATTATCTGGTCTTTGAGCAAAAATATTTGTCATCTGCTTGTTCATATCGTTGCATCTATTAAAGACTGGTTTCTGTAAAGGCATATTCTGCAGTTATATTTCTTCTGTTATTATTCACTCTCTTTCCTCCCCTAAATTTGTAATTTCTTTTCTTTCTCTTGCCCTCTTTGCTTTTAAAACACCCTCCAGTGTATCAAGTGTGCACTTCCAAACCAACCTCTAATTGGGCTGGAGCTGATTAGCCTTTTGGAAAGACTTCAGGGTGGTACTTTTCTTTAGAAACAAAGTTCTTTCATGGGTCAAATCCCTTGGAAGCTACTTGACAAGCTCGAGGTTAAATCGCCTCAAGACACCATTTAACTCGAGCTTTGGGATTAAGTGAAATGCCCGATGAAAGTCACAAGGATGTAGGTCTTTGCCAAGACCTCACCAGGGTAGGATAAACGGACGGATGTCTGATTTTCTCCAAAAGCCCGACTTCGTATCAGCTCTATCATCAAGAATATAAATGATCCCAAGGAATTTTAGTAGTCAGCCTTCTCCACGTGCAATTTCTGGAGGGCCAGAGACACAACACAAAACCAGAACCCATGGCCAGACCACCAAGCGGCTGACCATGGGAGAACATAGGGACAAGGGATGTCAACATTTTGTCCTGGGCTGCTACGCGGCAGAGCGCCCCACCCTCTAACTGCCAAGGTACCGTATTCACGGGGTGCAACATCCACTGGGTATCCCTTGCTGCAGTCTAAGCACAGTGGAGATTTAAATAGCGAACAGTGCCCCCTAGTGGCAGAGTCCTGCAATACACCCATCACAGCCATCATAGTAACCCAAACAAATGCAGAATCACAAGTGCATCCAGTCTGCACTGGGATTAGAGTGCAAACTCTATCAGGTACCTGTATTCCCTGACACGTCCCTTCTTTCATTTATGAGATCTGTATTTTTTATGAAGACTCAGTAGATGATTGGTGGAGAACCAGTTACTACTGAGTCTGCTCCATAGAACACTGGATCCATATGAAAAAATGTCTTCCCTCCAAGAGCGCTCAGACAACTCCAGCTGCTGCCTGTTTGTGTGAACACGGTTTGCTGGGGACGTGGTGGTAGCGCAGTGGGCTGACACAGCGGCAGAGTTGAGTGTTTGCCACACAGGACAGGTGGGCCACAAGTCTAAAGGGTTCACTCTCTGGCCTCTTGTCAACCTCACAAAGCATCCTACAAAGGCCACCTCAGAGTCAATTTCAGCACCTGTGCAATGAGGGGCTGGCATGGTGGTGCAGGGGCTTAAGCTGTCACTTGAGACACCAGCATCCCATACCAGAATGCCTGGTTCAAGTCCCAGCTGCGGATCTGCTTCTGATCCAGCTCCCTGCTAATGTGCCTGGGGAGGCAGCAGAAGATAGTCCTCCCAGGGCTTGTGTCCTTGCCAACCACGTGGGAGACCTGGGTAGAGTTCCAGGTTCCTGGCTTCAGCCTGGCCCAGCCCCAGCCATTGTGGCCACCTGAGGAATAAACCAGTAGATGGAAGATCTCTGTCCCTCTCTGTAACTCTGCCTTTCAAATAAATAAAACAAATATTTTTTTAAAAAAAAGAAAGTGCAATGAGATGTGCTTAGCCCAACTGCCTCTCCAAATCCCAGAATGCATCTTATACACGTGCAAGTTTGATACACTGATACCGAAGGCAAGGATCTTTCTACCATCTACCTGGACATGACTCACGAGTGACTTAATGTCTCCTTGGAGCTGATGTGCACAAGCTAACATGGTGGGCATGCAACAAATGAGATGACAGAACCAAAGCCACACTCACTGAAGATGAGAACTTGTACATGTGCTGCCCAAAGACATCCCCCAGTCTCTGCTCCGGTCACCCATCACTCTCAAGTGCAAACACTGGACCCTGGGCAGCCAACTTCATTGGTCACTTACTTCTCATCTTCTCTTTGGCCCCAGCAATCAGGTAGTAAAAGATGTGGAAGGTCCTCTCCTCTCGGGCTTGGCGGATGGCTCGTGACTTTTCCAGCAGATCTGGTTCGGGAGGAGTTAAGGATTTTGGGATTGCTCCAGGCATCTGCTCACAAAATCCACCTTCCCCTCTGTCCCCAGCCCCAATGCCTGTCAAACCAGCTGCTGGTGGAGGAACCTCCAGGGCCTGGGAGAGACTCCTTGGAGAGTTCTGGAGAGCTGCAGAGCTTCACCCAGGCTCATTGTCCAAGTCTGTCCCAAGGACCAGGGACCTCAGACTTTGGTCATCACTCCTGTGGACAGATGGGAACACTGGGTGTTGCTGGAAGACCCCAGTCATAGAAGGAAGGGAGGTGAACAGAGCCAAGAGGAAAAGCGCAGACAGGACTACAGGGCACTGGGGGAGGAAGGGTGGTAGTAGGGTCACGACCATTGCTATGCCCCCAGTGTCATCGCCAGATCCTGTTCCTGAAAACGAGCTGTCGCCTGCTCTGACTTGTTCATCCTGAGGCTGAGTGCCTGCCATGCACTTCCTCACAGACCAGCTGGGAGTCCAGTGCCAACATTGTGTGTGTGTCCAAGATAGGGAAATGGAGGCTTGGATCACATAGCCAAGAAGTAGCCCCCATTCCAAAAGGGGGTCCAGGGGACTGAGGGGAGGGAGACCCCACACACAACCCAGGAAATAAACAGCAGAGTGCCACAGCACGGGCGAGGGCAGGAGCCTGGGCGGCTCAGCAGGTGCGTCTCCCCCGCCCCAGGCGGGACGTGGCAGGATGGCAGGCAGGCCCACCTGTGCCTTACTGGGCTGGCTGACTTTGTCCTCTCTGAGCCCCCAAACCAGCTAAGAGCTTCGGCCACCTGCAGTCAACAGACCCCGGTTCTCAGGGGTTCCTGTGGGGCCTCTCTGGAGAGAGCTTGCCACAGCTCGGCCCCCTAGTACAGGACCCCACAGGTCTGGGATGGTGCCAGAGAATGGCTTTTCTTAGGAGCCTGGCGAGACCTGGCAAGACACGTGGGGGAATACGCAGTGGAGGCCCGAGGCTCAGTGCCATGGCTAGGGCGTGCTGTCTGCACAGGAAACGAAGCACGGAGGAGCCAGCCCAGCTCTGGGACAGGAAAGCAGGTTGGGTGGGCTGGCTCTGCAGCCCCAGGACCGGGGGTCTCAGCCGGCACAGGGCACCTGGCCTCACGGGGCATCAGGAGCCTGCCCGTGCTGAGCAAGCTAAGCCTCTATGTCTCAAGTCAGCTTTTACCTACTCACCGTGCAGCCCGCAACCCTGGCTCTGCAGCAGCTCCGGAGGGGCTGGGGATGCAACTGGAGCCATTGAAGAGGAGCCATCCTCACCTCCTAGAGCCCGGGCTGGAATTAGTGGAGATACTGTGTGCCAAGGGCGCACAGGGCGCCCCCTACAGACGCCTCATCAAGTGCTAGTGGTTACTAAAGAGCAGCAAGTCTTCTCCAAGTCTCTCTCCCAAGCCTTGGGCCAGAGTTGTTCCAGAATTTTCCACATTTTGGAGACAGCACTGTGCTTGGATTGCAAACGAGGGTGCCTCCCACAGGGAGCAGAAACGGAGTTAAGAGGGAAGTGCATTTTGGTGCCAAAGAGTTTTGAAATCTACGTCTACAAGGGATCTTGAAAATGTTCATTAAAAATGTGTATTGTGAGAAAAAGAAGACTTTCAAAAAATTTTAGCACCAAAGTAACCATCGCCTTTAATTCCACTTTCCATGAATTTTCTGAAGCACCTGGCGGCATCCTCAGGGTGTCTGGGGCAGCCCTCGAGCCCCACTTGGCCATCAGAGTCCAGAAGAGGGCTCTGCCAGTTCCCTGGGGCTGCTCTGGGAGAGTGCTGCTTCCACCGACTTCCCAACTACAAAGTACAGCTGCTCACAGACTCGCCATTTGGCCTTGGACAGCGGCTCCATAAGAATGGAGTGATGGGGCCGGCGCTGTGGCACAGCGGGGAAAGCCGCCTCCTGCAGTGCCCGCATCCCATATGGGCACCGGTTCAAGTCCCGGCTGCTCCACTTCTGATCCAGCTCTTTGCTAAAGCCTGGGAAAGCAGTGGAAGATGGCCCAAGTCCTTGGGCCCTTGCACCCATGTGGGAAACCCAGAGGAAGCTTCTGGTTTTGGTCTGGTCCAAGCCTGTCCATTGTGGTCATTTGGGGAGTGAACCAGCAGATGGAAGATGTGTCTCTAACTTTGTCTTTCTCATTTAAAAAAAAATATTTATTTGAAGGGCAGAGTTATAGGAGAAGGGGAGAGATAGAGAGAGATCTTTCATCCACTGGTTCACTCCTCAAATGGCCACAACAGCCAGGGCTGGGTCAGGTTGAAGCCAGGAGGTTCATCCGAGTCTCCTACATGGGGGTGTAGGGGCCCAGGGACTTGAACCATCTTATGCTGCTTTCCCAGGTGCATTAGCAGGGAGCTGGATCAGAAGCAGAGCAGCTGGACTCAAACCAGTGCCCATATGGGATGCCAGCATTGCAGGTGGCAGCTTGACCTGTTACGCCACAGCGCTGGCTCCTACCTTTGCCTTTCAAATAAAAATATACACTTTTTTTTTTTTTTTAAAAATGATCTCACAAAGATCCTATCACAGTCAATGCTCATCCAGTCCTTATTCTGTCTCTGGTGTGACATTAAGAGCTTTATGTGAATTAATTCAATTTATTCTCACAACATCTAATGAGGTACTGTTATCATGCCCATTTCACTGATGAAACGGAGAGGCTGAGTCACTGGCATGTGATCACTCAGCTGGAGAGAGTCAATCCAGAATCAAACATGGACAGTTGAGGGGTGCCAGCCGGGGACCCCATGAGGCCTGCTGGAGAGGGTCAGCCGGCAAAAGGACAGTTTGCTCAGAAGGAACCCAAGGGCCTTGGCAGGGGGTGCAGGGGGTTGGCCCCAGTGGCCCAGGCAAAGGATACAGGTCTCAATGTTGGCGCCCACGATGTAACCGGTGACGTCGAAGTTGATGCGGATGAACTTGCCCTGGCAAGGGGAAAACAGAGGTTGTGGTGTGCCACCCCGCCCCAGACCCCAGACCCCAGACCCCGGCCCCACACCGCGGGACGTGCTGGCCAGGGGGAGCAAGGTTCTCGCAGGCCAGCTTGACGGAGGAAACCCAGACTGCTCGTCTCAGATGCCCCCAGGCCTCGGAGCAACACGAGCACTTGTAAAGCACTTGGGGTGGGGGGGGCAACTCCATCTGGGTCTTGCAACGGCTCTGCATCCCATGTGGCCATGCACATTTTCAAGGTGGGCATACTGAGTCTGAGAGAGACCTTCCCAGGGATCCACGGCTCCTAAGAGGTAGAGCTATAACTAGAAGGCTGGGGGGCTCGCTCCCTGCCCCTGGCTGCTTCACTTCTGACCCCACTCTCTGCTAAAGCACCTGAGAGTCCTTGGGCTCCTGCCACCCGCTTGGGCAACCTAAATGGAATTCCTGGCTCCTGACTTCTGTCTTTGGCCTAGTGTAGACCTGGCCATTGTTGGGGGGGTGAGCCAGTGGATAGATCTGTCACTCTTTAAAATAAATAAATCTTTTTTAAAAAAGAAAAAAGAATGTCACCCCCCCCCCATCACAACTCTGAGCGTCACTGAGTCAGCCCCTAAGCTGGCAGCCAGCCTCCCGGTGGCACCGGGACCCCAGTTCCCGGCCCCTTGTATCTGTGATGGTCACAGAATTCTGGGCACAGACCTAAGCGACCAGCTCTGCTATTGTGTCCTCCGGCCTGAGCACCTATGTGCTGAAAAGCGCATTTATAGCCCGAATTATTTTCTTTCTCCTTCCTGTTCTAACGAGGGCATTAGGCTTATTTGCAATAATCCGGTATGTGCAGGAGGCGACGCCATCTGTGACCTAACTTCACTGGGGTTCCCAGGGCAGTGTGAAGACCCTCGGCCTCCAGCACTGAAGATGGGATGCACCCTTGGCTCCCCTGCATGCCTGGGCGGGCCCGGGGGTGGGGGGAGACGCCAGGGCTTCGCCAGAACCCGCCATGGCTTTGCTACTTACGAATCGCGAGGAGTTGTCATTCTTGACCGTCTTGGCGTTGCCAAAGGCCTCCAGGATCGGGTTTGCTTGTAGTAGCTGCTTCTCCAGCTCGCCCTAAAACCCATCCACATCTTGTTATTGGAGAAAGCAGCCCGGGTTCTGCCCTGGACGATGTGGTCACGAGATTCTGCCCTTAATCCGGGCGTTCTCTCCTGCCTCCAACCCTCTCCTTAGACTGACTGGGGAATTCCAGAAGAAAGTGGCCGAGCTTTCGGATAGGTCGGCTGTCTGTCTCCTGGGAAGACTCCTTTTTCAGAAAGCAAGGCCTGCTCATCTATGTGACGTCACTGCCTCTCAGAGCTGCCACACTGCGCATCTCCAGGGTCATCATTCACCGCATAGCAAATTGCACAGTGCGCAACCCGCCCTGCTGTCCTTGGGGGTCCTGCTCTAGCTCTTGTCTAACAAGCAGCTCACTTCCAGCGGAATCATCACAACGCTTCTCCTGATTGTACAATTTTTAAGTCATCACTTTTTCCTTGGTTTTCTGAAGTCTCCTATGGAAGACAAGTAAGGGAGACACAAAATCCACCCGAATTCTTCCCCCTCCCCGCCCCTGCACCCAACTGCAGAACAAAGCTTCAAAGCAGTTGCCTGAGCTCCATCCATCAGGTTAAATGCAGCTGAGGCTGCACACAGCCCGCCAGCCCCGACCGCGGGGGCTCCTGCGCACGAGGGCAGTCACGTGATTAATGGTGGCAGGGAAGGCCCAACAGGTAAGGCATGCCGGGACAGCCATGAGCCGCGCCGAGCTCAGCCTGGCCCCAAGCCCGCGCCCGGGAAGCTCCTCCTTCTCCCTTCTGCCTGCCTGTGCTTTTCCGTGTTTCCAGGTGGCGGGGCGGGGTGGGCGAAGCGTCTAGGAGGGAAGACGGGGGTGGGGTGCGCCCAGCTCTCTCCTTCTCGCCCTGGACCCCAGGTGGGCAGTGGGCGCAGCTGCCCCCAGAGGGAAGGCAGGAGGCCACGATTCCTTCCCGGTTTTATAACACTCTCCTCCTCCTCCACGGCTCCCAGAGCAAGACGAAGCCAAAGCCAAGGCCAAGGCGGAGCTCAAGTGCCAGCCACGGCTGGAATTCGTGGAAATTTACAGCAAGAGCCACGGATTTCCCTGGCCACGGGGAGGACACACCCTGGGGTCCTCACGTCTCCCCCAAAAGGCTCTTTTCCTGGCCTGGGATTCCAGCAGATGGAGTCTACAGGTCCTCTCGGGAGAGCTTTAACCATGAGGACCTGGTCCAGACTCCTCACTTTCTGGTTGCCTGTGGCCCAGACAGGCTAAGTGACTTAGCCAACGTCACACAGGAATGAATCCCAAGTAGGAATCCAGACTCTCCTTCTGACCCACAGAGCTTCTGCCCTGAACCTAAGGAAGACGGATTGAGTGGGACTCTTCTGTGGAAGACCCGGGATCTTTACTGGGCTGGGACCCATACACTAGCCTTGCCTGTCCCCTCCCACCCGCCCCCCAAGCTCTGTGTTAGAGAGGGCTTTCTGTATGCAGAGGTCCAAGCAGGACCAGGTCGTGTGTCGCATAGCTGGGGCCTTACCGTGCCACCAAAGCTAGTGCACCACGAACCCCAAGACTGACTCTGGAGCCTTGGGCCAAGCCACCAGCATGCAGGAGACAGACACACACGGCACACGCATGCACAAGGACACACAGGTGCATGGGGGCAGGGAGGCATGCCACAGCTGTGCCCTTGACTGACTGGCCATCAAGCCGGCAAGCTCCTAACACGCTCAACCAGACAGGACGGATGTCTCCAGGTCGCTGCGGTCAGGGGCACCGCTGGGGGACACGTGTCAGAGGGCAAGGTGCAGGGTTCATCCAGAGCTGCACGAACCCCTTCCGGGCCGGGGGGCAGAACCCTGGGGATTCTCACGGGAGCCCCACACCCTGCCCTGGAATCAGACACCATGGGATCTCAGTGCGATCATTGGTTTCGGCTCGTGGCCCTCGGGGTGGGGGTCTACCCCGTTCAACCACGAGCTGGGGGAACGGGCGGGTGCAACAGGGACATGCAGATCTAATGACACTCCGTGCCGCCCGCACACACCGGGAAAACACTCTCAGTTACTCACGTAGGCAAGAGATGGACCTTGCTGTGGTTGAATGATACAGTACGAAACAAACGTCAGTGTCATTGCTGTCACACGTGCGCCAGAGGCAGGAGAACAAATGACGTCACCCGCCACCCCCAAACAGCCTGGATGCCCCGAGGTCACCGGGGCAGAGGCTCCGTTTCCTTCCTTTGCTTCCTTTCCCTGGGCTCAGTTCTCTCCCTTTTTTCGTTTTTGGAGACTCAGGCATGGTGAAGGGTGTTTGTCACCACTGGGGCCACGGAGCGCACCGAGCCCAGGTCTGTGCTTGGCTATGCAGCGGCCCTTGATGGCGATGCGTCGCCGTGGGTCAGGTGGCTCCTGCATGTGACAGTGCAGGGACAGGGAGGGCGTGGAGAAGCCCCACAGACTTTGGGGCCACGTGGCCGGCTAGAAGCCAGTTACCCAGGTCTCTTTGGAAAGGCTGGGCTCGGGGCCGTGGGGTAAGCCGCTGCTTGTGGCACTGGCATCCCAGACGAATGCCAGTTCGAATCCCGGCTGCTCCACTTCTGAACCAGCTCCGTGCTAACGCGCCTAGGGAAGCAGTGGGGGACAGCCCAAGTCCCTGGGCCCCTGCATCCATGTGGGAGACCTGGATGGAGCTCCAGCCTCCTGGCTTCAGTGTGGCCAAACCCTGGCTGTTGAGACCATTTGGGGAGTGAACCAGCAGATGGAAGACTTCTGTCTCTCTCCCTTTATGTAACTCTGCCTTTCAAACAAATACATATTAAAAACAACCGCCACCTCCCTTCCGCCCCCTAGAAAAAAAGAAACCAAGGAAATGCTGGGCCTGGGGTTTGAGGAAGGAGAGTTCCTTGCAGCTACAACGGGTGCCCACCCTGGGTCTCCGAGCGCCCCCTGGGCAAGAGGGCCTTGGTGACGCACCAGGTGCCCCTGAGGCCCTGAAGCCAGAGCTGGAATGTCAGGGTCCCGTGACAGCCGTCATCATCAGAGCTCCTGGTTCCTACCTGCCCCACCCCTTCAAGGCAGTGGCGCCAGCAACACCCGGTTGCCCCACTGCTTGTCTCTCCCGTGGGACAGATGAGGCAGGGCTACAGCAGAGCCAGAGGAAGAAGGCAGATCCAGCAAGGGAAGATTCTAGAATATCGCCCTTCACCACACCATGCCGACATTTCCTTATGTGTGGGATGATGTGACGGCTCTCTCTCTTTTCCACTTGTCTAGAAGCATCTCTTGGGCTCATTACTGGAGCGTTGTTCCAGTGGTGCCTGGCACATAGTAGGTGCTTGGCACATAGTAGGTGCTTGGCCACTAGGTGCTGGATGGCAGGCGTGGGACAAGAGGTCACAGGCCGAGCCAACTCCGCAGCCCCCAAATGATGGGACACACGGAGGCAAGGGTGACTCAAGCCCACTCTCAATGTGGGGGCAACCATGCCCCATCCCAGGGACGCCCGACAACGTCTGGGGACAATGGGGGTTGTCACAACCAGGGAGCAGAGTTTGCCATCAGCCTCTAGTGGACAGGAGCTAGGGACAGGCTGAAACTCGCCACAAAGCACGGAACAGCCTGAGATGCAGAACGGGCTCATCTGAACCGGCAGCCGGGCAGCAGCACCCACCTGCTCCGTGACTCAGACCCCTGGGGACAGACCCCAACAGGTCCCCGCCTGGCGCCCCTGGGAGGCGGCACAAGATCCCGGGGCCCACGAGCTCCCGACACGGCTCCCGTGTCCCCCCATCACTCACCGTGATGCTCGTATCCTTCTTGCCCTTGTGCGAGGAGGCCACCACGGCCAGGTACTGGATGACCTTCTTGGTGTTCTCCGTCTTCCCGGCTCCAGACTCGCCTCTGAAAAACACGGGGGGAACAGCGTTCACGGGACTCCGTGGCTCGGGTGGGGAAACTGAGGCTTGCCCACGGTCACGTGGCTGCAAGGGGGAGCTGAGCGGGGCCTCAGGTGTGGCTGCCGATCCACGCCTCCAGCAAGGATTCGGATGAAAACAGTAAGCGAGAGGACCTGAGTTCTCCCCGGAGGGTGCACGCACAGCCCTGTCTGGATCTGCTTGCATTTAGGATGTCTCCAGCCCTGTTAGAAGCAGAAAACAGGCAAGAGGCAGCCTCCAGAGAAGGGGCCAAGCAGCTCTCGGAGGACCAAGGCCACCAGCAAAAGCTTTGGAAGTTCGCTCGTTCCCCCCTGGAAGGGGCCCCCTGAGGATCTGGTGCTTAGCGAATGCCCTCAGGCAAGACCCAAAGGAGAACCCTGGTTAGAGTCATTCCTGCTGAGGTGTAAATGGCTGATAGGTTTCTACCCACAGGGCATTGCTTGTCAAGAGTCCTCCTAGTGGGCTGCGCTGTGGTATAGCAGGTAAAGCCGTCACCTGAAGAGCCGGCATCCCATATGGGTGCCGGTTGGAGTCCTGGCTGCTCTACTTTCGATCCAGCTCTCTGCTATGGCCTGGGAAAGCAGTGGAAGATGGCCCAAGTCCTTGGGCCCCTGCACCCGTGTGGGAGACTCAGAAGGAGCTCCTGGCTTCAAATCAGCGCAGCTCCAGCTGTTGTGGCCATCTAGGAAGTGAACCAGTGAACCACCTCTGCCTCTCCTTCTCTCTGCGTGTAACTTTAATTTACAAATAAATATATAAATAAATCTTTAAAAAAAATAAGAGGCCTCCTAGAAAGGCAGTTTCTGGCCCAGCTGCTTCTCGGAGCCCCCAGATGTCACCATCACTGGGTGGGACCCAGACCATTCCCTCCAAGACTCCCGGACACTGCTTATGGCTCCCAGAGGAGGGCAAGGAGCCAGCCTCCCCCATCTCAACCTTCTCTCCACCATGCCTCCTCTAGGCTGCAGCTGTTCCCGCCTTCGCAGGATTCTCCCTCTCAGAGCTCCCTTAAGGTTCGAAAGTCTAGGAGCCGGCCGGCACTGCGGCTTACTAGGCTAATCCTCCACCTGCGGCGCCGGCACACCGGGTTCTAGTCCCGGTTGGGGCACTGGATTCTATCCCGGTTGCTCCTCTTCCAGTCCAGCCCTCTGATGTGGCCTGGATGGCCCAAGTGCTTGGGCCCTGTACCCACATGGGAGACGAGGAGAAGCACCTGGCTCCTGGCTTTGGATCAGCGCGGTGTGCTGGCCATAGCGGCCATTTAGGGGGTAAACCAACGGAAGAAGACCTTTCTCTGTCTCTGTCTCTCTCTCTCACAGTCTAACTCTGCCTGTCCAAAAAAAAAAAAAAAAAAAAAAAAGAAAAGAAAAAGTCTAAGAGCCTTTTCTCCAGCCTGGAAAAGAAGTCTCCCAGCCTGAGGTCGGTCAAGGTTCCCTGTGTTAGCGCAGGCTCTGCTTTTCTTCCTAATTAGGAAATGTAGCAATTAATTTCCCCTGCCCAGGGCCCATGAATAACTTTGCTCATAGCTTAAAAAAAAAAATAAGGAGGTGGGGTGTGGGGAGAAAGGAAGAGACAGGTGCCCTGGATGTCTGGAACCCACCCTGTGAGTCCCCGGGGCTGATGGCCGTGGGCAGGAAGTGTCTCACACCGCCTTTGCCACGTGATTTCAGCCAGCCACAGGGGCAGCTCTGCAAAATGGGAGCCATGGTGGCACTGTACCCATCTTCCCCCAGGAAGAAAACCTAAGCCCCCCCCCCCAAAGGGATGCTTCATTTTGAAGAGGAGACTTGTCCTTTTGGGAGGGGGAGGAGGAGGGGAATGAGGAACGGGCCCCTTGGGGATTGTTCTAAGTGCACCATCCCCTTTCTCCTCTCCTGGCCCATGCTCCTGAAGGGAGGACTGAAGAGGAAATCCAGCCCAGAGAGGGTCAGCCACATGCCCCAGCTCACACAGCATAGCCGGGGCACAGCCAGAAGCCAACGTCAGACCTCTGCTTCCACCATGCAGGGACTCCTTCCTCCCCGTTTGACTGAGTTGCTCCTGGAAACGAACCCAGCTCGCTGGGAACTCGCTCTCTGGGGCGACAGGAAGAGAGGGGGAAGGGGAACAGGCCTGCTCTGTGCTAGGCACTGTGCTCTGCGCACATCCATCTTCTCAGTGAACTGTCCCTGTCACCCGCTGGGGAAACAGAGGCACAGAGAGATGGCAGTAAATCACTCCAGGTCACCACGGCCCCTGCTGTGACACAGGTGAGAAACAAGGAGGAGCAGGATTTGAATTCAGAGCCACTGAACACCAGGGTCTGTGTGTTGCCTTCTGCACTATCATTTGGTGAGGAAGAGGGAAGACAGAGAGAAATCCCAGCCCCAGGCCCTCAGAGTTCTCTGTGTTCCAGGAGTCTTCACTTGTCTTAGTAGGGCTCCTTGAAAATAGTCATTTACACCTTAGTATGAATCACCTCCGACAGGTGCCGAGCCCACATAGAGGAGGAGGCAGGAGAGCAAACTCTGAGCGTGGGAACCCATCGACGTGGGTGGTCCTGAGCCTAGAGGGACCCCAGATAGGAGTCAGGACATCAAGACCAGTACCCGTTCACGCAGAACACATGACAGACCAGCGACAGCGGCAGTCCCACCCCCTCCCTTCCCCACAGTTTCCCACCTCTGGCCTCCCTGCCTCCTGCCCGTCCCCTTCCATGGCCCTGCTCAGCCTTGCCAGGGAGAGGAAGGGACACAGACGTTGGGAACCTGCGCCCCGCCTCCTCGGACTGCTCAGAACGGTTTCCAAGTTTTGTTGATAAAAATAAGCAGTCCCAGGAGTCCTGCCAAGGAAAACAGCCCGAGCTCCAGGCCCGTGGGCGTCTGGGACGGATGTGCCCCCGGCTGCATCAGCACATTCGTAGCCCTGCCTTCCAGATGTGCCAACTCGGGGGTGCCTTCCCGGCACGAGCGCCCCAGTCCCCCAGCTCTTAAGGAAATGGGTGCCCAGCTCCCGCTTCCTGGAGGCTAACCTGGACATGAGCAGCGAGGGCCTCCTGGCTTTGGAATCATCCCAGTGGCCGGATGGAACCACCAGTGGTGGCTTAGTCCCTGCACACTTACAGGGACCACCCAGAAGGAGGCCCCAGGCTTGGGCTCAGGCTCTGATGCTGCTGTGTCGAGATTCTTAGTGTGTCCAGAACAAGGAGTACCTTCATGTGCATAGTCGCATGTTCCATGCAGCTGGTCCCGCCTCCCAGAACTGAGCACGTCTTCAAGTCCATCACAGCCCTCAGTCTCCCCTTGGCAGAAAAGCCAAACTGAACCTCAGAGCTCTCCCGTCTCAGCCCTCACATGGCTCCCAGGCCTACAGCCAGCAAAGTCCCCTGGCATTTGTGCTGGCCAACTCCTACACATCCCACAAAGCCCAATCAGGCACTGCCTTTATTCTGAAGATTGCTTCCAGCTTCCCAGGCAAAAGCAGAATCTCCCTCCCCTACAGTACCAGTTGGCAGAATAGCACAGGGGCTCCTGGGCTACACTGAGTCAAATCCCTGCTCTGCCAGTTACCTAAGTGTCCATAGGCAAGTCATTTAACCACCTGGGCCTCAGTTTTCTGATCTATAAAATGGGCATAATAAAAATCTTACCTTGTATCATTGTCATGAGGATTAAGTAAGTGACTATATTAAAAACACTTGGAACAACATCAGGTACACTAAAATACCAGCAATTATGATTTCTATGGCCCTACTTCCCTAGTGATTGTATATTTTTTGTATATTGATCATCAACATTCACCATATTGTGAAAATATAATATCAGATGTTTCCAATTTTTTTTTTTATTTGACAGGCAGAGTTACAGACAGTGAGAGAGACAGAGAGAAAGGTCTTCCTTCCATTGGTTCACTTTCCAAATGGCCACTACAGCTGGAGCTATGCTGACCCAAAGCCAGGAGCTTCCCCCTGGTCTCCCATGCAGGTGCAGGGGCCCAACACTTGGGCCATCCTCCACTGCCTTCCCGGGCCACATCAGAGAGCTCGACTGGAAGAGGAGCCACAGGGACTAGAACCCAGCGCCCATATGGGATGCCGGCGCCACAGGCGGAGGATTAACCAAGTGAGCCACAGCACCGGCCCAGAGATGTTTCCAATTTGTAAGCTAGGAATCAGCAAACCAATTCTGGGAAGAGCCAGAGAGTAAATATTGTCGGCTTTGTGGGTGATGCACTCTGTCTCAAACACTCAGCTCTGCTGTTATAGCAATGAAGCAAATGGATGTGCACCAATAAAACTTTATTTATAAAAAGCAGACAGGGATTGGGCACGGCCCACCAGCCATAGTTTGCCAATTCCTGGCTTCAGTTCTTTGTGTGTTACCACCTGATTTTATTTTTGTAAAGATTAATTTGAAAGGCAGAATTACAGAGAGAGAGAGAGAGAGACAGAGAGAGAACGTGCGAGCGAACGCAATCTTCTACCCTCTCATTCACTCCCTAAATGGCCACAACGACCAGGGCTGATACAGGCTGAAGTCAGGAACTCTATCCGGGTCTCCCACTCGAGTGCAGGTGCCCAAGCACTTGTGCCATCTTCCCCTGCTTTCCCAGGTGCATTAGCAGGGAGCTGGATTGGAAGTGGGGCAGCTGGGACGCACCCCTATGGGATGCCAGCGTTGCATCCGTGGAGCAGAATGCAGAGCAGTGTGGTTGGAGGGAGCCGGCGGGGAGGGGACAGCAGGGAGCGAGGCTGGGTCAGATGGTGGACAGTTGTGCCAATGATGGCCACAGTAAGGTCTTCAGGTTTTACTGCAATGGCCACAGGACACTGCTTCGGCAGGGGTTGTGAGTTCCGCATCGGAGGAATTTTCAAGACACCTGAACATAGGAGGAACTTAAAAAAATAGTGGTTGCTATAGCAACCTGCTTAACTTTGAGACAATGGCATTGTCCTGAGCCCTTGCAGTGTAATAACTTGGTTAGTCCCGCCAACCACCCAACTGTGGGGTGCTGACTGTGCCCATCTTACAGATGGGGAAGCTGAGACTCAGAGAGGCTGAGTGACGAGTGGAGAGCAGATAGCTCATCTGAGATGAAGGCGGAATCGAGGCCAGGAGGCCGCGCTCACCACGCCACACCACTTCTCAGAGTGAACACACAAGGAATAAACAGTCACAGGTGCAGGAGGCAGGGCGCCTCCCTGGGGCTGCTGCAGTGCCCAGAGAAGTGGTGACAGGACCCCGAGTGAGTGGACTGAGCAGTGGACAGAGACAGACGAAAACAACGAAGCAGTAACAGGTCCCCTCTAGGTTGCATCAGCCACGTGTCAAGTGCTCAACGGCCATGGTCACAGGAAGTCCTGTACGAGAGGGAGCAGAACCTACTCCTAGGGTGGGTGGTGGGGACGAAGGTGGAGGTGGAAGCGGCATCATCCTCACAGCCTTGCTCAGTCTCAGGTCAGAGAGGTCAAGTGCACGGTGCAGGGTCACAGAGCATGGAGCCAGCTCCAAGGCACCTTCTGCTCACTCGCCCCACGCAGGCTCACTGAACAATAATTTGGCTCTGTGCAGATGACACGTGGCTCACACACGGCCTCCAAGCACCCTGGGGTTGGCTGAAAAGTGCGCCCTGCAAAGACGCCCAGCTCCTGCGAATAGGTTCTTGTCCAGGGCCAGAGCGGGGCCTGCAGGTGTGATGAAGCAGAGGGTCTTGAGATGGGGGATTTCTTGGACCATCCAGAAGGACCCAATAAAATCACAAGGGTCCTTACCAAAGGGAGGCAGAAGGGCCGGAGAAAGACAGAGGCTTGAAAATGCTGTACTGCAGGCTTTGTAAATGGAGGATGGACCATGAGCCAAGGAATGCAGGCGGCTCTGGCAGGTGGTAGGGCTCAGAGTCACCTCGGCAGGTGGCTTCACCTTTCACACCTGCACAGAAGGTGGCATTAGGTCACCAGCTCCTGACTGTTGACTGTGAAACAGCATGTATGTTCATCTTCCGCCACTGAAGATGCAGGTTCTGCTCCCATTCAGTCCTCACCCCTTTCCCCACAGGGCAAATGCTGGTGCAGTTGTCCCTTGGTATCCACCAGGGATTGGTTCCCAGGTTGCCATGGATACCAGAATCTGTGGATGCTCAATACATTACATAGGAGCCAGCATTGTGGCACAGCGGGCTAAGCCGCCACCTGCAACATCAGCATCTCTCCCTGGAGGGCCAGTTCCAGTCCTGGCTGCTCTGCTTCCAATCCAGCTCCCTGCTAATGGGCCTGGGAAAGCAGCAGCAGATGACCCAAATGCTTAGGCCCCTGCCACCTATGTGGGAGACCCAGGTAGAGTTCCTGGCTCCTGACTTAAGCCTGGTCCAGTTCTAGTCATTGAGGTCATTTGGGGAGTGAACCAGTTGGTGGAAGATCTCTCTACCACTCTTTCAAATATACAAAATAGGGGCCAACATTGTGGCATAGAAAGTTAGGCCTCCGCCTGCAGTGTCGGCATCCCATGTGTGCACCAGTTCAACTCCCAGCTGCTCTACTTCTGATCCAGCTCCCTGTGAATGCGCCTGGGAAAGCAGTGGAAGATGGCCACATGAGTGCTTGGGCCTCTGCACCCACGTGGGAGACCTGGAAGAGGCTCCTGGTTTCTGGTTTTGGCCTGGCCCAGCCCCAGCTGTTGTGGCCATTTGGTTGAGTGAATCAGCAAATGGAAGATTTCTCTCTCTCTCTCTCTCTCTCTCTCTCTCTCTCTCTCTCTCTTCTCTGTAACTCTGCCTTTCAAATAAAATAAATCTTTAAAAAAAACCCAATAGACAAAATAAATATCTTAAATTTAAAAAGTCCCTTATATAAAATGGCATAGTATTTGCATAGGAACTACCCACATCCTCCCAGATATAATCTTCTCTAGATTATGTATAATATCAATGCAAGTGTTATGTAAATAGATATTATCTCATATGGTTTAAAGAATGGTGATTAAAAGACTGTACATGTTCTATAAAGACAATTCTTCACCAGGTGTTTCCAAAGTGTGATTGGCTGTGGCCCCAGTGGATACAGAGGTCTAGGGTGGTTACTGTGCCTCTGGGTTTGCTTCATGGGGTGGATGAAAATGCCATGCACCGGGGTGAGCCCTTGGTGCAGCAGCTAAGATGCTACTTGGGATGGCCCATATCCCGTATCAGAGCACCTGGGGTTGAGGTGCGGCACCCTCCCGACTCCAGCTTCCTGCTAATGCACCCTGGGTGGCAGCAGGTAGTCGGGTCCCTTCCACCCACGTGGGAGTCCAGCACTGAGTTCCTGGCTCCTGGCTTTGGCCCCTTCTGGGCTCTCAGGGGCATTTGGGCACTTGGAATGGTGAACACATAAAAAAAAAAATGGCTGTTTCCTTTCATTGGTGAGACCTCAGATACAGATAAAACGCAGCTCCACTTACGTGCACAGAATGGACTGGTCCTCCCGATCTGTAGACAGAAACAAAGCAGAAGCCAGAGTCAGAATTCGCTTAGAACTGAGTGTGCACTCGGCTCTTCCCAGACCCTCCCTCTGTGAGGCTTCTGCACGTGAGCTCCACTGCAGGTGGGCTGGGCTCACTGCCCAGGGGACAGGGGGCCAAGACAAAAGACCAGAGACAGTCCCAGGTAGATGCTGGAGCCTGCCTCACCCTGGAGGCTGTGAGCAGCAGCCACGCCAGCGCTGGGGGCTCCCAGGAGACCACCCTGCCCAGAGTGGCATGATGGACAGAGCACGGGCTTGGATCCAGACACACTGGGGTTGGCTACTTCCCAGTTCTGTGGCCTTGGACAAATGTTCTTAGACTTCTCCATGCCTCAGTTCCCTCTCCTATAACATGGTGTGGGGGACACTTCCAGGTTTTGGAAAACCAGGGTCCATTCCCTCTACAGCTGAGTTCTTTTCAGAGAATCCCCCACGGTGGCACCCCTGCCATTGTGTACATGGAAGGACTGCCCTCCAAGCTCTCCTGGTCCCCAGTGGAGAAGTAAGAATGTACCCTGGGCTACATCCATCAGATTCTCTGGCTTCCAACTCAGAGCTCAATCAAGGGCGGGGAGCACAGCAGGTGGACAGAGTTCTGAGGGGCCTCACTTCCTGCCCCCAGAGCCTGAGCAGCGTTTCTGCTTGGATGGATGGATGGATACCCAGACAGATATAAGATGGATGGATAATTGGATGGGTAGATGGATGGTGGAGAGGATGGATGGATGGGTGGGTAGGTAGATGGGTAGATGGGTGGATGGGTGGGTAGGTAGATGGGTAGATGGGTGGATGGGTGGGTAGGTAGATGGGTAGATGGGTGGATGGGTGGATGGGTGGATGGATGGATGGATACCCAGACAGATATAAGATGGATGGATAGTCGGATGGGTAGATGGATGGTTGGGAAGATAGATGGATGGATGGGTGGGTAGGTAGATGGGTAGATGGGTAGATGGGTAGATGGGTGGATGGGTGGATGGATGGATGGATGGATTCACGGATGGATGCACGGATGGATGCATGGATGGATGGATACCCAGGCAGATGTAAAGATGGATGGATAGTTGAATGGGTAGATGGATGGTTGGGAGGATGGATGGATGGATGGATGGATGCATGGATGGATGGATGGATGGATGATTGGAGGAGAAGTTGGGTGTATGGGTGGACAGTTAAGTGGATAGGTGGAGCCTATGCCTCTCTGGCTCCCACAGAGGCCAGCAGTGACCACGCCCAGCAGTCAGGGGAGATTCAGGCCACACAGAGGAGGTCTGGCCTACCACAGAGCAATTCTTTCTTCCTTCAGACCACAGACAGATGTTCAGGGTGCCCGACTGAACCACATCCCTAGGACACAAGGCCAAAGGGCCAATAGGATATTTAATTCCCGTTTCTCACTCTCTGCACACACATAGGAAGCAAGGGCCAGGGCTGCTGGCAGGGACCGTGAGGAGGCTGCAACTCAGACTGGCCTCTGAGCTGAGGCAAAGTGAGACCTGTGGGAAGATGGGCTCCAGGACAGTCGGGAAAGAAGGCCCTCACGGTCCTACCCCCTGTCCTTTTCCATCTATTCCCATGAGGCCTACAACCTGCACCTTTGTGTGGATTCCTGAGCTGTAACCTCTCAAGAATGCTCCAGAAACACAGACTCAACCCACGCTCTTCTCCACAACAGTGCCTGCAAGAGCAGAAGAGTAGAGGCGGGCGCTGTGGCATGGGGGTTAAAGCCACCATCTGCGGTGCTGGCGTCCCCAGTGGGCAGCAGTTCCAGCCCCAGCTGCCCCAGCCCTGATCCAGTTCCCTGCTAGTGTGCCTGGGAAAGCAACAAGTGATAGCCAAAGTTCTTGGGCCCCTGTACCCATGTGGGAGACCCTGGTTTCAGCCTGGCCCAGCCCCAGTCATTGTTGGGGGGGGGGTGAACAAGCAGATGGTTCCACACCAGCAAAGTCAACCACCCACAGAATGACAATATTCAGGAAAGAAGAGTACAGACTTTTGTCCTTGTCCCTCTCCCCTAAACAACCCCATCTGGCCACTGTTCACCCCGCATTTGCATTGCATTAGGGAGGAGAGGTCAGCCAGGGATGACCTCTGGTCTGCAGGAGGATGGGCGTGGCTCATATGCAGGCTCCTCCTGTTTTATATAAGGGACCTGCAGGGGGTCTTGGAGCAGCTCCGCCTGGGGTACAGGGCTGGTTGTACAAATGCACACGCACACTCTCTCCCTTCCACACTTGTGCTTGCAATGAGAATACTGTGAAACCACTGACAACAGTGCCCACAATGCCTGTGGCCGGGGATCAGGTCCGAGGGACCGCAGATGAGGAGGGGGGCGATGTCCTCTCACTCCGTCTCCTTCTTTTTGGTTTCCTGTGTGTGATAAACACAGATAACCTTTCCTCGTCCCACCAAAAACAGGGGGAAGTCTGAAGCCAGCCTGACCACACAGCAAAGAGAACCGGTCGCCCAGCTGCTGTCCTGGGGCACGGGCGTAGCTGGGGGCCTCCAAGCCCACGTGACCCCTTTTCATCCTGGGTGCTGGCTTCACCTCCATCTCACAGACTCGTGGAGCTCAGAGGGGAGGGGACACATGTCCAAGGTCACTGTGCAGGGGATGGGGGACACATCGTGGCCCCCAAAAGATCTGTCCTCTTCAGACCTCAGAAAGTGGAATTATTTAGAATGAGGGTCTCGCAGGTGGAAGCGTAGTCAGTAGCAGAAGGTGAGATCGCCCCGGGTTAGGGGGACACCTGCTCCTCTGACTGGTGTCCTTGCTTCCAAGAACAAGGACAGGGAGATCAGAGACCGGAGAGAAGTCCAGTGAAGGAGGCAGAGGAGACTGGAGGATTCGCCCACCAGCAGAACGGGGCCAGGCAGGGTGGGAATGGGGGTGAGGGGTAGGGAAGGTGTGGGCAGGGCCTCCCTCCCGGCTTCCTTCAGGACCCACCCTGATGACACCTTGATGTCACCTGATCACAGCCAAGAGGCTGAGAAGCAATCACACCCTGATTTCAGACCTCTGACCTCCAGAACTGCCCAAGGACGTCGTAAACCACCAAGTTCAGGGTCCTTGGCCGCAGCAGCCACAGGAAACTAATAGGGTCATGCAGCTGGTGCAGGGCAGGCGGGGACTCCAAGCCAGCATCCGACTTCACCCCCGCGCTATTTCACCTTCTCACAAAACCTCTCCCTGCACCATGTCACCTTGCAGGATGAAAATGGGGAGGACACGAGAGAACTTGTATCTTGACAGCACACCCCGAGACAGACACAAGTCAGCTGCCCCCATGCCTGCGGACCGGAAACACAGAGGGGGTGACCCACGTGGAGCACGGGGATGGCCACCGCCTGGGGCTCTGGGATTCCTTCCCCTGCTCCCTGCTTGTCCAAAGCAGCCCAGTCTCTCCTACGTGAGCAGGGGCTGTTTCTTCTGCCCTGAACTCTGCCACCTCTTCTCCTCCTGCCTCTTCTACAGGCTCTCTTCTTAATGGAAATGAACCTCACCTAACAAGAAAATCAGCCACTTTTGAAGCCCGTAATTCAACACCACCATGGTTCAAGCACCACTTCGTGAGTCCCACACCATGAGCCCTTGGCAGTGACCCGCTTGCTTTCCATCTCTGTGGGTGCCCCCCTTCCAGCTGGCTCTCATGAACAGGATCAGACAGTGTGTGGTTTTCTGGGTGCGGCCTCTTTCACTTAGCAGAAAGTTTTCTTTGTAAGAGAGACTTTATTCCTAACATTTTTATTTGAAAGACAAGGAGAGAGGAAAAAGAGAGCAAGTGCCCTTCTGCTGGTTCATTCCCCAAATGGCCATGGTGGACAGGACTGTGCAGGCTAAAACCAGGAGTTGAAAACTCAGTCTGGGGGCCTTCAGTGCCGGCATCCCATAGGGACACCGGTTCAAGTCCCAGCTACTCCACTTCCAATCCAGCTCCCTGCTATGGCCTGGAACAGCCATAGAAGACGGTCCAAGTCCTTGGGCCCCTGCACCTGCATGGGAGATCCAGAAGAAGTTCCTGGCTGCTGGCTTTGGATCAGCTCAGCTCTGGCCATTGTGGCCAATTGGGGAGTGAACGAGCTGAATGGAAGACCTCTCTCTCTCTCCCTCTCTGCCTCTCCTAACTTTTTCAAATAAATAAATAAATCTTTAAAAAAAAAAAAAAAACCCTCGGTCTGGGTCTCCCTCCCATGTGGGCGGCAGGGACCCACTGACTTGAGCCCTCATCTGCTGCCTCCCAGGGTCAGCATCGGCAGGAGGCTGTCATCGGGAGCAGAGCTGGGACCTGAACCCAAGCGCCCCGATATGGGGCTCAGGGATCCCAACTGGAATCTTGAGCTCTGTGCCCAACTTCCACCCACAGCTGAAGGGGTCTGAGCCCCATCTACTTTGAGGCAGGCACCAGACTTCATCCCATCTATGGCTACAGATGGGAACATCCCACTGTACCAATGGACCAATTTGACTGATGTATTCACTCACGGATTGTTGCTTCCACATTTAGCTATTGCAATTAGTACTGCAATGAACATTCACATGCAATGTTTTCTTAATACCTGTTTTCAACCTTTTGGGCATCTACCCTAATCCATCCCTGAAATGTCACCTTGGAAGCCACGTCCTCCGTGATGCCTTCTCTGACTCTACAGCCCTCCAGAGCAGAATCAAAGACCTCTCCACTGCATATTTTACCTGCAGGGCTTCCATAGACAGTGGTACAGGTTGCACACTGCATAATTCTAGGAGGAACTACTCCCTTTGGTTGGTCAGTGTAGGTTTTATTACAACAAACTTCCAGCAGATGGAGGAAAAATGTCTGGAGAAAGAGGTACCTTTCTCTCATGCCTTAAAGATGCCACAAGGCCTAGTGGAGGCCCTGACTCCTGCAATCCAAATTAACCTCACTGCGCGCGTAATCTAACTGTGTACATCTCAGTACACTTGGGGAGAAAGATACAGGCACATGGAATGATAATGGGACGTCCTAGCGGTGATACAGCAGGTGGAGTTCATTATTCTCTTCCAGATTGGTATAAACTATGCAACCTCCCATTGTCAACAGTAGCCCCAAAATGCAAACAAGCAAAATGTCCATCAACTGATGAATGGACAGACGAATCCACAGGTACCACTGAGTCGCAAAGAGGCGTAAAGTAACGACGCTCCAACATGGATGGGACCTTGAAAGCACCACGTGCCCAAAGCCACACAGCTGATTCCATTCCAGGACACGTCCAGCACGGGCAGACCAGGTAGTGAGAGGGGGCTGGGAGTGGGACCACGCAGTGACTGCAAACAGCACAGGGTACATGACACACTTAGAAACGGGTTAACTCACAACACTGCATCACAGCACACTAAAGCCTTTTTGTAAACAATGTAGTGAATTTTATACAACCTGACTTCTTACACTTCAGACATGCCTACAAGGTCCCAACGGTTAGGAAACCCTTTCTGATGCTGCTCCCACCTGCCTGTGAACCCCTGAAGGTCAAGGCCTGACTCGGCGCCACAATGACCTTGGGTGCACAGCAGGTGCTGCGCAAACCCCTGTTGCTCCCTTGCTCTCCATTCGCCCCCTCCTTGTCTGTCTGTCTGTCTGAGAGGCAGTCAAGGCAGAAGCCAGGGTAAGTACAGATTCATACACTCAGATTCATTCAGTACCCGAGTCCTGGGCCCCTGCTCTGTGCCAATCACTGCAAACGCTGAAGCCGATCAGATCCACCAAGCCTTGGCCCAGGATGGCAGTCAGACAGGCCAGGAGAGGACCCGCAGCTGGGGGTGCAATGGACACCCCTCTCCCCCGAGAGACCAGGACACCGTCCCCACAGAGGGGGCACCTGAGCTGCCTTGGGAAGGACGTGTAGGGGTCCCCGGGGGAAATCGAGGCAGAGCAGCCCCAGCAGGAAGCTTAAAGACCAGCAGGGCGCCCCCTGGCCGAGCTGCCCTGAGGCTCATGTTATGGGCTCAGGGTCCTGCCATGCTAAGGGAGTTGGGTCTCTGGGGTGCGCTTTTGAGAACAAAAAGCACTTCCATGGTGCCCCCCCTGCAGAGCAGCCGGCTGAGGCTCTCAGGAGGTGCCTGGCTCCCTGTAGACCAGCTATTTCGGCCCTGATTCCAAACACAAGCTCCTGGTTCCTGGCTGGGGAGCCGAAGGCCTGCAGGCTGACCATAAAAGGAGAAAACAGAGCTAGGCTGAGAACGGGGCAGGCTCGCTGCTTCTCCTCCTCCTCCTCCTCCTGGTGCCAGGCTGCGGTGGGTCCAGGGATAGGGAGGTGGCCACATCCCTGCAGGGCCACCAATACCCTCAGGGCCAAAGAAGAGGAAGGACACAGCCTCCAACGCACACAGAATGTGGCTCTCTACCTAACACCCCGATTCCACCCCAGGACACGTCTAGCACGGGCAGAACAGGTAGTGAGAGGGGGCTGGCCACGGAGGTGGCCAGAGGGTTCTAGACCCACTGGGAGCTAAATGGGAGCGTGACCAATTCGTGGTCCTTGTCGGTTGCTGAACCTGTGCCCTCCAGGCACTGTGCTCCCATGCACTGTCCAGATCAAGCCTCACTACAGGTGCAGCGGGCACGGGACCAACGAGGAAACTGAGGCCTGGGGAAATGGTACTGGCAGAAGCAGGTTTTGAATCCAGGTCGAGCACCCACACGCTAAACCATCATCTCTCTACCGGCCAGAGCCCTCCTCTCCGCCCAGCCTTTCTCTCTCCACCGTTCTTCCCCAGCAGAGTCGGGGAAGGAACGCTACTCTAGGGCTCGTGCTGGGCCCCAGGGGTTATGTTCCAGCCCTCTCCCCGACCCCGAAAAGAGATGGCAATTTAAAAGTAGAACCGGCCAGCAGATGGGCCTACAGTGCAGAAAACCAGGCTTCTCCCTCTGGCACCTCAACTCCCACCTCCCACACTCTCTCTGCTCCAACCCGCCAGCCTCAAAGATCCAGGTCAAGTTCAGGAGTCACCTCACAAGGGGCTGCCCCCGCCCTCCCAGCCTGGAGTAGGTCCCCGTGGCTGCACCTGGCAGCTCCCCAGATTCTGCCTCCGATGCATATGTGTTCCCAGGCCCTGCAGGTGAAAGCTTAGCCCACCACGCCACAGCACTGGCCCCTCCCTGACTGTTTTTTAAGAATTAATTTTCCTGTGCTCTCTCCCATCCTTGCAAGGAATCATGGACACCAAAGACAGGCTTGTGAGAGAAATCAGCATAGCAGTGGTCAGGATGTCCGTCCACGTCCCGCATGCCTCCAAATTCACCAGTGGTCAGAAGGGGGCGGGCTTAGGGGACTCGCTGGGCACAGAGGCCCCACCCTCCATGAACGGAGTCAGTATTCTTAAAAAAGAGGCTGCTCAAGGGTGGTGTTTGTGCACAGGTTGTTAAGCCACTGTTTGGGGTCCTGGGCTCACTCACAAAACTCCTGAGTTCAAGTCCCAACTCCACCTCCATGCCAGCTTCCTGCTAAGGTACACCCTGGGAGGCAGCAAAGGATGGCTCCAGTACTTGGTCCTGCCACCCACATGAGCGATCTGGATGGAGTTCTAGGCTCCTGGCTTTGGCCTGTCCAGCCCTGGCAGTTGTGGTCATTTGGAGAATGAACCAGCAGATCGCTCTCTCCCTCTGTCACTCTGCCTTTCAAATAGGTAAACCATGTTTTAAAATTACTCAACCCATCTGAGTCTTCAGTGACTGCTATTAACACTTTTTGTCAGCACCACACCTAACATGGGGTCCAGGGCAGCAGTGATGGACAGCAGTGATTCTGGATGGGGAGCACCCGTGTCAGGCCAAGTCCAACCCTCCCTAATGGTCAGGTGCTTCGTGCCTCTGGCAAATGCAGAGGTTTGACATCCACACACCCAGGGCAATGCTATTGGGAGGTGATTTGGACTTGGGGTGTGCCCTGCACTAGTGCTTTTGCAAGGAGAGGTCCCAGGGAGCTTGCTCACCCCTCCCACCCCAGGAGAACACAAGGTGCCGATCTGTAAACCAGGACCTGGACCCTAACCAGGCACTCACTCTGACCTTGCACTTCCCAGCCCCCAGATTACAGGACTCTGTTATAGTAGCCTGAACAGACTGACACCTAAGGCCTAAGGCAGCCTCAGTTCTCTCTTCTGTGCAATGGGACAACAGTGAACCCCAGCTACCACACTGCCTCCAGGGAAGAGAAAATTGCCCCAAGAGCCACAGAAGGTGGATCTCCAGATCGGACTCTTGGTCCTGGGGCCTTGTCACTTGGTGCGCTGAGCCTCAGTTTCCCCACACCATCAGATGGGGAGGTGCCACCGCCCTGCAGAGCACAGGTGAGGGCTGCATGTGGAGTAGTTCATGGAGCTGCGAGTGTGGGGCCTGCCAGCGCCCTTCCTGCATGCCTGGCTCCCAGGGCGGCCTCTATGGGATCAGGAGAAAGGAGCCAGTGCCCCAGGGCCTCCCAGCCAGAGGGGCCTGGCTAAGTGGCGCCTTTGCCAGTTCCAGGACACAACGTGGAGTCTCTGGTCAAAGCCTCTGGTCAAAGTCGCCCTCAGCCTGGAGCTAGCACCGATCAGGGCTGGCTGTGGTCTCCCTTTCAATCCTAGGGGTCACTTGGTGCTCACGAGTGCTTCTGGAGGTGGGGCCAGTGCAGGCACCACCTGCGGCTCTTCCCGGCAGGCTACAGTGACAGCCTATCACGCCCCTTCTCACCCTAGGGACCCAGTTCTTATCTAGCCAGCTTCAGTGGACCTGTCCTCACGTCCATCATGTTAACTCACTAACTCACTGCAGACTGCCGAAGCAGGTGCCCACCCATGGGAGAGAGGGGTCCCCAGAGCAGCTCAGTGCCAAGGCTAAGGCTCCAGAGTGAGGAACCCAAGTTCAAATCCAGTCTGACACTTGCTGGACCTTCACCAATTCCTCAGGTTTCTGTGCCTCAGTTTCCCCCTTCGTGTTGGATCACCCAGGAAGCCATGTAAGCATGTGCTCAGGACACACATGAAGGAAGAATTCGATATTCATGATCTAGGTCAAGGTCATGGGAAAAATGCCCGCCCGCCCTACTTTATCATTTAGTATCATTTTTATTTTACGTCACATATGAGAGTCCTCCAAAAACTTCATGGAAAATGAAAATTTAAGTTTATGTCTGTTAAAAAAATAGAAACTTGTGTAGTTTTTCATAATGCATGGTTTCCACGAACTTGTTGAAGACCCCTCAGATGTGGGCACCATCGTTGTTTCAGGTGAAAAGCTCTCGTATGATCCTGCCTACCTCATAGGTTTGTGATCAGGATTCATTAATATTCTCAGAAAGCCCTGAACATATAGGACACACATAATAAAAGTCCATTACCAAACAAACAAAAAAACACCAAAGTCCATTACGACCATTATCGCTTCTTTGGGAAAGAGGAAAGAGGAGGGGAGGAACTGCCCCCAGAGAGTGGTGGCCTGAACCCACAGACTTGGTTCTCCTCCCTCCCCACACCTCACTGGAGTGACCTTGAAGGGTTTTCAAAATCCCATGCCCAGTCTAAAAAGAACTGGAGAGGACAGAATAGCAACATGACCTTGGGAGGCAGAAAGCAGAGGCGGCCCCAGCCCCGAGGAAGAAGAAAGCAAAAGAGGCAGTGGAGGGAGCCGGGAAGCAGTCAAGCCTCCCCCCAGAATCTCCTGTTCCCTCCCCCCCAGACCCCAGAACCCGGCAGGACCAGCACAAGGGGAGGTAGGAACATAAGGATGTGGTGACCATCTGCCTGCTGGGAATCTCCGACACACTGGGGAGTCCGTGACTGCCCTGGCCACTCCCCCGCAGGGTTCCCAACTTAACGTCCAGGGAGGTCTATAAGGAGAATACGCAAATCCCATCCTGAACTTCAAAACCTTCAATCTCTTTTCAACAGGGGCTAAAAATGATGAGAGATGGTTAACTCCCAGGCGGAAGCTCAGACAAGCCTTACTGAAGAATCAGATCAGCCTGAGAAAAACAGACAGAACCATCAGCAGTGCCCCCAACACAACAGCACATCTCCTTCCTGCTCTAGCCAGCTCATCCTCGGCACAAGCCCCGCCTACCAGCCCTGAGCGCCCACCGCGTCTTTGCTGCCCCGTGCGCTGAGGCAGCCCCTGGATGGATGGACAGGTAGCAATTGCCAGGCATCTACGGAGAGCCACCAGTGTGATGGCAGAAGTCAAACCAGACACATAGGAAACGTGCATCGTGGAGGAGACAGAGACTATCAGTGAAGAAATGTCCTCCAGAAATGAGCTCTCTCATCCACGGAAGAATTATGCTTCTATACAAAAGAAACAAAAGTATTTCTTATAAATTAAAAGTCAGTAATTAAAGACTCAATGGAAAGGTTAGAATATAAAACTGAAGATACAGAATGAAAAATATAAAAAAGCATGGGCATTACGAAACAGCGGGTTAAGCCATGGCTTGGGATGCCAGTATCCCACATCAGAGTGCTGCTCTGAGTTCTGGCTGCTTCCTGCTAATGCATCTGGGAGGCAGAAGATGATGCTCAAGTACTTAGGCTCCTGTCACTCACATGGAATAACTGAATGGAGTCCCAGGCTCCTGGCTTCAGCCTGGCCCAGCGCTGGCCATTGCAGCCACCTGGGAAGTGAACCAGCAGATGGAAGAACTCTCCCTCTCCCTCCCTCTCCCTCTCCCTCTCTCTCTTTGTAATTCCTTCAAAATAAATAAATAAATCTCTAAAAAAAAATCAGATTGGGTTTTATCTTTTCAAAATTCAAACCAAAGCTAAAAAGTAATAAAATAATACCTTAAAAAGATTGAAATAAAATGACTTTGGGCCTAAAATTTTAAATTCAGCTAAACTATCTTTAAGTGTCAGAAAAGCATCAAGTCTTTCATATATGCATCTTTTTTAAGATTTATTTTATTTATTTGAAAGGCAGAGTTACAGAGAGGTAGACAGAGAGAGAGAGAGAGAGAGGTCTTCCATCCACTGGTTCACTCCCTAGATGGCCAAAACAGTCGGAGCTGTGCCGATGCGAAGCCAGGAGACAGGAGCTTCTTCTGGGTCTCCTAAGTGGGCGCAGGGGCCCAAGGACTTGGGCCATCTTCTACTGCTTTCCCAGGCCACAGTAGAGAGCTGGATTGGAAGAGGAGCAGCCAGAACTAGAACCTGTGCCCATATGGGATGCTGGCACTTCAGGCCAGGGCTTTAATCTGCTGTGCCACAGCTCTGGCCCCTCATATATGCATCTTAACACATCAAAATACATCCTTTCTTTAGAGCCTGCTAGAGAAGGTGCTCCATTTAAACAGGAACATAAAGGAAGCAGAAGACATGGAAAATGGTAAACACGGACTCCACCATGAGAGCACCATGAGGACTTTCAAGGATGAGGAGAAAGATTCCAGATCTACCAGTCATAGATTGGGCCAAGGCATGTTAGAAGGTTCTAGTAGAAATCACCCTCAAGGGAAGAATAGCAATATGACCCCTAGTACATGTCTGGACATATTAAGAGGAGATCAACAAAGTTAGAAGGAGAAAGGATAATAATGAAGTACATGGAGAACCAGGTTGGCAAAACAAAGGCAATTACTAACTCCAGGAAAAAGAACAAATCATACAGGAAAAGAAATCAAAAGACAGTGCAGAACTCAGCTTCGAATAACACCCGTATAGTCTTAGTAATGAAAACTCTAAAGAATATTTACATAGTCATAATAATATAAACTTTGAATGTGATCTTATCAAAATTAATGTAAAACCTGTTATTCAAAGTCTATGAATAGGCATATATGTTGGGATAATGCAGTACTAGCAATTCAAGGGAGTAAACTAAACCTTTAGCTTTCATGGTGAGAAGTCAATACGCAAGGTCTAAAATTGAAGAAAACAAATCAAATCAAGGTATCTGCAATATAATCAAGTTTTTTAGATATAGATGTAATTACTACAAAAAATTCAGTTAAAGTAGTAGATAATGATTTATCCTGGTGAAGAAGCAGAGGAGAGCTATTTCACAACAAGGAATTATTGATTTGATTCTGATTTATTTGCATGTACAATTTTAATGATAATTAAAACTTTAAAAACAGGGAAGGGGGCAGAACTTCCTATATAGACTGACACGTAACACTCAAGCAAAGTGCAGTGCAGTACATATAGGATGTTACCATTTGCAGAGAGTATCTGCTAACACAGGCAAACCCCTCCCCCCCATGTAATAAACCAGAAATGTTATCTTTTAATTCAGAATATATCATCTTCCAAAAAAAAAATACACAGAAGTAGGGAAAAAATCTTCAGAGTAATGTGATATAATTTATACTTACACGTGTGTAAGGTGTGTTTTTGTTTTTGTTTTTAATTTGACAGGTAGAGTTACAGACAGTGAGAGACAGAAAGGTCTTCCTTCCGTTGGTTCAATCCCCAAATGGCCACTACAGCTGGTGCTGTGCCAATCCAAAGCCAGGAGCCAGGAGCCTCTTCCTGGTCTCCCATTCGGGTGCAGGGCCCAAGCGCTTGGGCCATCCTCCACTGCCTTCCCAGGCCACAGCAAAGAGCTGGACTGGAAGAGGAGCAGCTGGGACTAGAACCCGGCGCCCATGTGGGACGCCAGTGCCGCAGGCAGAGGATTAACCAAGTGAGCCACGGCGCTGGCCCTGTAAGGTATGGTTTTTAAATTCCTATTTCTCTTGACCCCTCCCCCAAGGGGCTAGGCTTGAATGACATCTCAGAAAGTCCCTTTCGTAGGCCCAAATAACACTGGGTTGAGTTCCGAGCTCCCCATCACAGTCTTCTATTGGTCTCTCTGGACTGGCTCCTCCTATACACCTGACACCTGCTCTCCCCTCCACACTAGCCCTTCAATGAACCAGCCACAGCAGGAGCCAGAAGCCCCTTGAACACCCTTCCACGGTCTACCCTGCGGTCACCCTCCCACTCAGTGGCTTCCCCTTGCTGGTCATGGGGTGTCCACATCCACCATCGGGATATGAACTCAGAATGCAGTGGTAGCTTTGAGAAACAAGGCAGGCAGCGCTTCCCAAAGCCAGTGACACTGGAAACGCCAGAGTTTGAAGGATTCAGAACCGAGTATCCGAGAGTGCTCATGAATGCTTAGACAACGGGGGCTCAAATGATATGAACACCATCACTTTGTGATTTGCAGCTTCCCACAGAGGTGAACAAACCCCTTTCTAAAGATACTGGGCCATGGTGGGAGACCACACAGGGGAGATATAGTTAGAAACAGACACATGCTCGTGGAAAATGAGTTTATTTTTGATGCAAAAAAAGTTTTTGGGGTCCCATGTTGTGGCAGTAACCAGTTAAGCCACTGCTTGCAAAGCAAGCTTCCCACATGGGCACTGGTTTGAGTCCCGGCTGCTTCACTTCTGATCCAGCTCCCTGCTAATGGATCTGGGAAAGCAGTAGAAGATGGCCCAAGTGTTTGGGCCCCTGTACCCACATGAGAGACCTGGATGAATCTCCTGACTTCGGCCTGGCCCAGCCCTGGACGTTGAGGCCATTTGGAGAGTGAACTAGTGATGGAAGACCTCTCCCTTTCTCTGTATCTCTACCCCCTCTCTAATTCTTTCAAATAAATACACGTAAATCTTTTAAAAATTTTTTGGTGTAATCTTTTCATAATATATGGAAAATGTGTTTTCTGAAAAAATACATAAATAAGAAATGTTTTACACCAAAATAAACCCATACTTCTAGTTTCATTTTTTCTATGAACTCGCATGTGTGTGTATGTGTCTGAAAATTTTTTTAAGATTTTCATTTTATTTGAAAGGCAGAGAGGAAGACACAAAAAGAGATCTCCCATCTGTTGGTTCACTTCCCAAGCGCCTACAACAGCCAGGGCCAGGCCAGGCCAAAGTTAGGAGCCTGGAAATCCACCTAATCTCCTACGTGGGTGTAGATCAAACTGCTCGAGCCTCCCAGGTGCACTTGAGCAGGGAGCTGGACTCAGAGCAAGGCTGGAATGGGAACCCAGGACTCCGCTACGGAACACAGGGGTCCCAGGGGCACCTGAAGCGCTCTGCCAAGTACCCACATGAAGACCATCGCTGTACAGCCAAGACCTCACCCCGCGGCCATCCTCACAAGTCTATCTGCTGCTCTGTGCGGGTCGTGGTAGCCCCACGCCTGGGCTGATCCACCGCAGAGCCTCTCCGTGGAGTCTGACTGCCTCTGGCAGTAACTCAGGGCACGTCCGCTTGAGCCCCTCTACCCTGGTTGGAGTGGGAAACTCCTGGGCACACCTCGATTCCTGCCCTTAGAACCTTCCAGAACCTGGCAACTCCCAATTCCTACCCTACTCCAGGGCTCAGCCACCCCTCATTCCCCGTCGTCCCCACCTGGCCCAGTGGACTTGTTCTGACTGCCTGGTCCTCTGTGTTGGTCTTGGGGGTGGCCGTTCCGGGGGATCCGAAACACTATCCTGATAGAAGCCAGGAAGCAGCCCCACACTAACCAACATCTCCCTCTCAAGCTCTTATCACGCCAGGCCTTGCTCAAGGCACAGTAAGTACCCCACATTCCACACACCCTGGAAGTGTGACGAGGTCATTTTAGGAGTGTCTAGATTAATAGTTCTTATTTTAACAGTTAAGTATTCTTCTCAGCGAACACAAGAAAAATGTGTAACTGGTTTCACGCACGATGATAACATGAGTTGAACGTCCCCGATCTGAAATGTTCGGGACCAGACGTGTTTCATATTTGGAATATTTGAGTCTGTATAATGAGATATCTTGAGACTGAGACCCAAGACTAAACATGAAATTCATTTATGTTTCATGTATACCTTATGCATATAGTTTGTGAGTAACTGTATACAGGGTTTTAAATAATAATGAAACGCAGCAGGTGTTTAGCCTAATGGTTAAGACACCCCTGTCCTGTATCAGAGTGCTTGGGTGCAGTTCCCAACTCTGCTTCCAACTCCAGCTTCCTGCTAATGCACACCCCAGGAGGCAGCAGTGACGCTTCAAGTGGCTGGATTCCTGCCACTCACATGGGAGACTCAAGTTGAATTCCTAATCCTGGCTTAAGCTCTAGCCCAGCCCTGGCCACTGAAGGCATTTGGCGAGTGAAACAGCAGATGGAGGGCCGGCACCGTGGCTCAACAGGCTAATCCTCCACCTTGCGGCACCGGCACACCAGGTTCTAGTCCCGGTCGGGGCGCCAGATTCTGTCCTGGTTGCCTCTCTTCCAGGCCAGCTCTCTGCTGTGGCCCCGGAGTGCAGTGGAGGATGGCCCAGGTGCTTGGGCCCTGCACCCCATGGGAGACCAGGAAAAGCACCTGTCACCTGGCTCCTGCCATCAGATGAGTGTGGTGCGCCGGCCGCAGTGCGCCGGCCGCGGCAGCCATTGGAGGGTGAACCAACGGCAAAGGAAGACCTTTCTCTCTGTCTCTCTCTCTCACTGTCCACTCTGCCTGTCAAAAATTAAAAAAAAAAAAAAAAAAAGAAACAGCAGATGGAGTCCATCTATCTCTATCTATATTTCATCTTTCTACCTGGGGCTGTAGCACTGTGACGTAGTGGGTAAAGCCACCGCCTGTAGTGCCGGCACCCCATATGGGTGCAGGTTTGAGTTCTGGCTGCTCTACTTACAGTTGGCCCCTGCACCCACGTGGGAGATCCGTGGCCATAGCAGCCATCTGGGGAGTGAACCAGCGGATGGATGATCGGTCTCTCTCTGTAACTCTTTCAATAAATAAATCTTTTTAAAACTGTTTACTAACAGCAGTGATGATACAGGTTGGGCATCTCTAATCTGAAAACTGAAATCTGAAACCATTTAAGGATGGTCATGATATAAGTGGAATTCCCACATGACAAAACTTTGTTTTGTGCACAAAATTACTAAGATTATCGAAGAAAATTCCCTGCTGGTATAAGGTGTATGAATGAATTTTGTATTTAGACCTGGGTCTTACCCCCCAGGTATCTCACTACACAAATGCAAATATTCCCAAATCCCAAATCTTCAGGCCCCAAACATTTCAGCTAAGGATACTCTGCCTGTAATGCGACATCTGTGAGGGTGACAATCAAGGGTCTTAAACTGGGGAACAGGCGTCGGTGACCTTGACAACAAGCTGTGAGATGACAGTCACCCCCTTTTAGAGACGAGCAAACTGAGGCTGGAGAAGACAAGACATCTGCCCACAGTCCCACAGGAGTCGGGCACAGATGGGTACAAACTCAGGTCCCTTTGGGCTGTGATCCAAGCCCGTCCCTTCCTTTCCCGACGGGGGCCCGGCCAGAGAGCCGAGAGCCCCAGAGCCGGAGCGGGCCCATGCCCGTATTTGCCCAAGCCGTCTGCCCTCCTCCCTCTCCCAGGCCAGCTCAGCTGCTCCGTTGCTTTTTCCCTTTTTCAGTCATAGGCCTTGTGTCCCCCAGCAGCGCCTGCCAAACTCCGCATTCCTGGCCAGAGGCGCAGGCGGGCGGGTGGACAGGAGGGGCCGGGGCACAGCAGGCAGCTCCTTGGAGGTGGCTGGGTGTGGGAGGAGGACCCTCGCAGCCCCCCCGCGGGCTCCCTGTCGCCCCCAGGCCCACTCACCCTGCAGCATGCTCCTGTAGGCCGTGTCGGCGATGGCGTAGATGTGCGGTGGCATCTCGTGCCTCTTCTTGCCCTTGTACATGTCCACGATCTTCTCCGAGTAGATGGGCAGCTGCTTGTAGGGGTTGACCACCACGCAGAAGAGGCCGGAGTACGTCTGCAAATGAGAGCCATGCTTACTTCCAGGCCCCGGTAACACCCACCGCAGCGTGAGCCATGGGCTCCATCTGCTCCTCTGAGAGATGGGGAAACTGAGGCACAGCATCACACTGGGAAGCCCTTGGCCTCCCTAGGGCTCCAGGTAGAGGGAAGGAGGAACAAGTGGCAAGACCCGGATTTCTAGGCCAACCTCATAGCTCCCAGCTATGCAGTTTGAAATAGCTCTGAGTTCAAATCTCAGCGCCAGGCCTACTGCTGAGCCTCACGCCTTAAATGACAGCTACCATCCATGAAGCACTGACTGTGTACCCAGCACCTGAACCGAGCACCTGGCAGGCTTCTCCTCACTGCATCCTCACAACTACCCATGGCACGGGGCAGGAGACTGAGGCCTGGCAAGGGTGCTGCCTGTCCACGCAGCCAGAGGCATCGTGAGAGCTGACAACTCTCCCAACTGCCCACCCCAGAGCTCCCCTTCTGAGCCCGTCCTCATCTGTAAAATGGGTATCTATGCAGCTGTGCTTAAAGGGAAACCAAGTTCAGACACCTGCCGCACCAAGGCTGGGCCTTGAAGACACGCAATGGAGCCACAGAGGCAGGCACCGAGGCCACAGTCCCTGCAGTCCACCTCCAGGGCAGGACAAACCACGGAGACAGAAAAAACAGACCCATGGCTTCCAGGGGCTGGAGAGCGGGGACAGGCAGCGACGCCTCACAGGCGAGGGGTTTCCCCTTTGGGTTATTAACATCCTGGAGCTGGGGAGTGGGGAGATGCATGCTTGGTGACTGCCGTGGCACTGTGAATGCTCACAGCAGTCAGCCGTATGTGACATGTATGTCCCCTGAATCTTTTATAAGCCTGGAGGCTCTGCCCTAGCATCGGAGCAGGCGCAGCTGACCGTGGCGGGAACAGGGGCCAGGCCGCCACGCCGGGCACTGTGTGCCATGTGGCACCATCACCCTTGCTCCTGCCCATTCTGTATGGCTCATTTTCCCGGAGGCTGAGCTCACTGCTCGGGATGCAGGCTCCGACCTGTCCCACTGGAACTGCTTTCCCAAAAGATAAAAATCAGTACTGCCACGGCTGCCAGGCTCTCTACCCTCCCACCCCGCAGAGACGCAACCGAGGGAGGAGGAGCCGAGACCCCATCGCCGAGTTACGCTCAGGGCAAACCAAGCAGCAGGGTGAAGCAACGGAGCCAAGTCACCAAGCCAGACCCTGGCAGCGCCGAGCCCGGCTCAGCCCACTGTCAGGTGTGAGCGCTGCCTACGAAGCTGTCCAGCCGGTGCCTGGGGGACACACACTCACTCCGTCCGTCTGTCTGTCTGTCCTGGACACTGTGCCAGGTGCCTGCCCTCAGACGGCTTTTAGTCAAGAGCTGGAGCTGATTAGCGAGAGGGCAGGTCTTCCAGGGTTCAACTTAGTGAGGGACAATGATGTGTGACAACAGTCAGTGCAGGAGCCTGGACAGCGTTCTGCATGGTACAGCGTTTCTGGAAAGAAGAATCGAGTAACTTTCCAGCTTTGCACCATTTCCTTAAAAAGGGCATAACTGCAGTCAACACACAACCATTTATTGGGCACCTACTGTATACCCAGTCTCTGTTAGCGGCTGGATATAAGTCAGTGAGCAATTGCTCTGGCCCTTACAGTACTTGTCAGTCACAAAGGATCACAGGTGCATCTGGGAACTTGATAAAACAGGGCCACAAGAGCAAGGAGGAGAAGGCCCGGACCCATGCTGGGGGTGGGCAGGGAAGCTGCGCCCCACGCGAAGTGTTACAGTGAGAAGCTGAGCAGTAGCTCTGGAGGTGGGGCAGGGGAGGACGCCGAGAGGGCCTGCGGGGGTGAATTGCCAGCAGCCTGGCGTCACCAGGGCTTCGAGGAGGACAGATGCAGTGGTGACAGGCAGGAAGCTTGCACAGGCAGGCAGGGTCCAGCCGGAGGGGCTGGGCCTCCGCAGTGCTACCCCTCCCCCACATCCTGCCAACACCTGCCCTGATTAGCGCCCTGGGAGCCGGGAGCCGGGAGCCGGGAGCCTCCCCCCCCCCCCGCCCCCCCCCCTCGCCCTTCAGCTCAGCACATGCCAGCCACATACAGTAGGCGATGCTCAGTTGCTTGCTAAATGCCTAAGGGACAAACCAAGGACAAGGCTTCCCCAGAACTGGTGGGGAACAGGCAGCCTGTCTTCATCTCTTGGCTGGAGGTCTTGCCCTGCACATGGCAGGTGCTCAGCCCATTGTTGATGAACCAGAGCGAGACCAGGTCCTGTTCATCTGTGTCCCACCCCCAGCAGAGGCCTCTCAGAGTGAGTGCCCCATCAGGAGTCATGGCAAGTCCTGCCTCCTCTTCAGGTCTCTACTCCACCTGCGGCTCCTGCGGGACCACGCCCACTGCCACAGCCCTGTTAGACTGTGGGTGCTGCTTTCGCCCAAGACACCACAGCCAATCCCTTGGGAGGGGAAGTGCTGAAGGGAACAGAGCAGGACACTGGGGGCCTGGTCTGAGCCCTCACTCGGTGGCTGCAGAGCTGCATGGCCCTGGGCCAGTCTCTTCATCTCGCCGAGACTCAGTTATCCTTAGGTGCAGAACGGGGGTGGGGGGACAGACTAAAGCCCCTGCACCTGCACAGATCTGCCGTGAGTCCACACTCAAAGCCCTCGGCACGGTGCCTGGTATGCCGTCGGCACTCAGCCAACATCAGGGTCTCTTCGTTTCACCATGACCAAAAGCTTCACTCCCGAGAGCCTTCACATCTGCTGTTCCCTGCACCTGGAACACTTTTCCCCCAACGTGCCCAGAGCCACTCCCGTCTCCTCATTCAGTGCTCGGTCTCAACGCCACCCTCCGGTCACGAGGTGCAGGCTGCCACATCCCCAGCACCCAGCACCGTGCTGCGCACAGGGCAGGCCTGCAGTAAATATTTGCTAAATCAAACAAACACAAGAAAGCAGGAAGGAACACCTGCCCCTCCCAGCTCCAGCTGTCCTCCTGGTTGCCTACAACACCTCTCCTGCTGCCACGCATACAGCAAGCACTTAATCCATGCTTCTAGGCAGACCCGAATCTCTGCTGCTTCCGGACCAAGGGGAAGGCCCCGGGTGGCAGCAGCCTCTCTCTGTAAGGCCAGGGCTCCAGGGCTCCAGCGTCTGCCTGGTCCATCTCCAGCGCTCCACCTCGGTTCCCTCTGACCCCGGCTCGGCCCAGCCCCAGCTGGCCGTGTTCCTGTGCCTCTCCAGCTGGTTAGGTTCAGAGGTTTTGATGTCCCCACCTCCTGTCCCAGCCGGCATCTTATGGGCCTGGTGCCACCAGCAGGCCCGTATTAGGAAACAACTCGGGCTGTTCTCTGATGCTTTATATGGCCAGCTGCAGGGCCTCGAGCCGGGACAAGACACAGGCAACAGGCAGAGAAGGTGGAATAAAAGTGAGCTTTCAGACCCGCGGGCCTGGCAGGAATCCCGGCTCTGTCTCTCATCAGCACCCGATCCTGAGCCTCCTCCACAAAGGCTGGTTAACCACACCTTCGTGCCCAGCTTGGATGATGGGGCCAGAGCTTTCCGAACAGCCACCCCGGAGACAGCCACGACCCACAAAGAATGCACTGTCGTCACAGCCTTGATTTGACTGGCAAAGAGACCACGAACAACCTAAACATCCATGATTAGGGCACAGGCTCACTAAGTATGGTTCACTTGCATTGCACGAGATGGCACTGCCTGGTGGGCACAGCGGCCCACCTCTACCCCCAACCATGGGTCGAATATACAGATGCAAAGAGCAAGATGCACACAGTGTGTGGCCGATACTGTCACGCTGGGCCCAGGAAGGGCTCTGTACTGCCTGCTTGTGTGTGAGGCCTCACTGGAGGGCCATGTAAAACACCGGGGCCAGAACTTCTCTAAGGAGGGGAAGGATTGGCAGGGGCTGGGACGAGAAGGGAAAGTCCTACATACACTTACTATTTAATTCGCATTTGTACCTACTACCTCTTGAAAAGACAGCTACATTGTTATGAACTGACACAGAAACAGTCAAAAATAAGGTGTAGGGGCTGCCTGCAGTGCCAGCATCCCATAAGGACACTGATTCGAATCTCGGCTGCTCCACTTCTGATCCAGCTCTCGGCTATGGCCTGGGAAAGCAGTAGAAGATGGCCCAAGTCCTTGGGCCCCTGCACCCAAGTGGGAGACCTGGAAGAAGCTCCTGGCTCCTGGCTTTAGATCGGCATAGCTCCAGCCATCACGATCATCTGGGGAGTGAACCAGCAGGTGGAAGCTCTCTGTCTGTCTCTCTGTAACTCTGCCATTCAAATAAATAAATCTTTTACAAAATAAATGTAATGGAAAAACTCAGGGAAGAAAGCCACAGGAGCGATATTTTCTTCTTGTCATTGCAAATGTCGTGCAAATGTCCACGTGGGCATTTGCACCCGTGGCCCTGTAAGTCATGTTTGTCTCCAGGGAGGGGCTGGGGCCCAGAGGCAGAGGGAGGAACTCCGACTTGTGCTGTGCTGACTTATTTTTAGATGTCCTCTTGGGGTCTTTGGGTGGACATGCTTTAACAAGGGCACTTCAAAACGTTTGTGGGAAAATGGAATGAAAAGAGAAATGTATTTGGGTACAAACACATTTGATTTCAATGTATGATTTTTTCACAAGATGTGTTTTCCATGAACTTTTTGCACCTAAAAAATAAATAAGTAAACAAACAAACCCAAAAAGACCTTAGCCTTGAATTCTATTTTCCAGGAACTCGCTGGCATTCCTTGAAGCCTAACAACTTGAACGACCTGGGGCTAATTTGGGGCTCAGCAAGGAGCAGCCTGCAGCCCCATTTTCTTTCCACCCTGCAGGGCCCTTGCAGTGACCAGCACCTCTGGCCCCCAGGGGGCACACATTCCTTGTGGGGACAGAGAAGAGGGCTGGGCCAGGTCACTAAGAAGGAGACAAGCCATCACTTGCAGAAGAGTGGCAGGAAGAGTGCTCCTGACCCCTGTTCTTGTGAGAACCAGAATGGGCACCGGAAAAAAAAAGGTCCTTAGGCTCCATGGGGGGCGGGGCCTTGTACCTAGAAGAGCCAAGTCCACCTGCTCAGGACCATGCTGTTTGCAGCCCCCGAGGCTGGGCACAGAGGCGGAAGGGCCCAGCATATGGGAGACCAAGCAGGTGAGGCGTGAGCGAGGCAGGCCAGGTGTGGGTGAGAACAGGTGCAGGAGTCAGTGATGTCCAGCACGCAGTCCCAGGTCCTGGGAGACAACAGGGATGGAGGGGACTTGTGGACAAAGACCATAGTGACAAGGACTGTCACCTGGCTCCTGGATCGGCAGGTCCTCTGCTGTTTCAAACAATGCCAGAAACTAAGATTTTCTTTTTTCTGTTTCTCTCTTGCCACTACACATCCTCCCTTCTTTAAAAAAAAAATAGATATAGAAAATTAACTCAATTTAAAAAAAAATCACTCCGTCTGAGCCAGCAGCTTGCAGTCTCCAGCCTAGCACCTAGTAGGTGCTCAAGAAACCTTCCTAAAAGCTTAGAGTCCTTCCTGCTGCGCACTGAAAGCTGGCCCAACTCAAAGCCAACGGCGTGCCCAGCACTGTCCCCAGCTGGCGGCCCTCAGCCATGATAAAATGTCAGCCTAAACTCTTAGCAGAGTAAATTCTGCACCAAACATGGGGGAGGGCAGCATGGGCTTTTGAGGGTCCAGAGAGAAGTCTCAAGTCTGCCCAGCAAAACTGCACTGGCTCCCACTGCCCCCAAATCCTCCTGAGGCTGTCAGGCTCCCTGGCACCCACCCACGTGTGCTGGATTTACAGACTGGCATCAGGTCAGCTGTGGCTTGACCTCCTAGGCTTGCTCATCCAGCCGGCTCGGGGCAGCCCACAGCAGTGGAGGGAACACACGCTTTCACAGGCAGAGAGACCAGAGTCTGAAGCCAGCTCCCTCCCCGTGTGTGTGCCCTCTCTGCCTTGGTCACCCCGGTCTGCAGCGCAGGATACCAGCTTCCCTATTACTGTGTCACCAGGGAGCAAGTGGGCTGGGCAGGGCTCGGGACCGCACCCAGAAAGAGACAGGCCCACACATTCATCCACATTCCCCAGCAAAATGCCAGGGACAGAGGCGGTCCCTGAAAAAATTCTACACAGAGAAAGCGCAGTCGATGACAGCATCTGCAGGGGTGTGGAGCCTTAAGTCTGGCCTGAGAGCTACACCCCCAGCCCGCGTGCAAACCCAAGGACCTGCGGCACCCAGGCAAGTCGCGGATGCCCCAAGTGTGCCAGACTAAGACAAGCAGACAGGCCCTCTGGCTCCTATGGGCGCTTCCAGATCCAAGAGGACAAGCGGGCGGCCAGGGCTTTCTCAAGGCCCCAGCCGTGCAGGGGGCCTGCGGAACACAGAGGAAAATTCCCTCCCGCTCTCCAAGGTCAAAGCCAGGTGTGGCCGGCTGTCTCTGCTGGAGACTTGGCATCACCGGCCACCGACCTGCTAACGGGAGCCCATCATTCTATCATGAGGGGCTTGTAGAGTAACTTCCTGTCCCCTTCTGTTCTCCGCCTTCTCCACCAAGCCCAATGGCGGGCACCAAGCGATGAAATTGACCAGAAAGGAACATGGCAGGAGCAGGCGCGTGGTCACAAGGCTGCTAGGGGTTTAATCTGATCTGCCCAGAGAAGCGTAAGCAGGAATTTAAAGCCTTGATTCAGGATTTAATTCCCTGTCAGAAGATGTTTTGCATCTCGGGACCTACCTAAGCCCCTCATTTTTTTCCCCCTAATTTCTATTTTGAGCTCCAACCCTGTGTTGGAGGGCAACAGGTGAACCGGATACATGAGCCTGGCCCCAGCTTCCCGTCTCGATGGGAGACCTCAGCCCCAAGGAGCCCAAACCGGTGTCCTCAGAAATGTCCCAAGTATCAACATCCCCCTGGGGTCCATAATACTCCAACAAGGAAGGCCATGGACAAAAGGGATTCCCCCCAGCTCAGTTAGGGAAATAAAATGGAGTTGACCCTTCTGGGTCTCAGCTTGCTGACCTGTAAAATGGGACAAGCCTATTTAACATGGTGTTGACTTAATGAGTTAATGGGATGGTAATCAGGGCAGAGTACCAGGCTCGGAGGAGATATTTCATAGGTCTGAGTCACTCACTGACCTACTTGGCTCTTAAAAAGCCACACAGGGGTCGGTGCTGTGGCCCAGCAGGTAAGCTGCCCTTTGCGATGCCAGCATCTCCTACTGGAGTGTCAGATCTAGTCCTAGCTACTTTGCTTCCAATCCAGCTTGCTGCTCAAGTGCCTAGCAAGGCAGCAGGAAACGGACCAAGTGCTTAATCCCTACTACCCATGTCGGAGACTCAGATGGAGTTTCTGGCTTCTGGCTTCAGCCTGGCCCAGCCCTGGCTGTTAGGGCCATTTAGAGATTAAATCAGCAGATGGAAGATCTGTCTCATCACTCTGCCTTTCAAATATTTTTAAAAATCTTTTAAAAATAAATTTAAGATTTATTTGAAAGGCAGAGTTACAGAGAGGCAGAAGGAGAGAAAGAGAAAGGTATTTTATCTGCTGGTTCACTCCTTAGCTGACCACATCAGCCAGAGCTGGGCCAATCCGAAGCCGGGAGCCAGGATCTTATTCCAGGTCTCCCACATGAGTGCAGGGGCCCAAGGACCAGGGCCATCTTCCACTGTTTCCCCAGGCCACAGAAAAGCTGGATCAGAAGTGGAGCAGCTAGGTCTCGAACCAGCACCCCTATGGGTTGCCAGCACTGCAGGCGGAGGCTTTACCCATAAAAAGCCACTACAACCTCTTCCAAAATATCCTTAAGGAAAGTGGACAGTGGCACAGTCCTATGACAAGCTGCACAACCCTGCACGGGCATGCTGGGGGCTGAGATGGAGAAATGCCCAGCACTGACCCAGACTTGGGAATGAGGCAAAGTCGCTAGGGCCAGGCATGGCAGCCTCTCGATCGGCCAATACACTCCGTTCTCAGCAAGTTCTCTGCGTAAGGACTGACCTCAGAGCGTGCTACGCTTCTCTGAGTTTGCCAGGTCTCCCATATGGGATGTGCCTCCTTCTCCGGTTTAGGAAAAAAAATTGGTAGCAGGTGATTGGAGAAGGAAAGGGATCCTTCTCTCGTGATAGGAAGGCCAGGCCCAAAGGACACGGTGATGGGGCGACAGCTGCCCCGATTTTGTGAAGGATCCCAGCACATCTGACTGTCGGGAGCAGAAGTGCAGTTCAGGGACAGGAGGTTAACTTGCCCGACGGGTTAGGAGGTCCTTTCAGAAATGAAAGGCAGACAAAGACTGGGCTGTGGGACCTCCACCCCCATCTGACATCAGGGGGACATTCATGCCCCTCTAGGGGCTATGGGATGGGGAGCTGGTTCAAGCCCATGAGAACCCGAGTCACTGAGAGCTGCTCTTCAATCTTTCTGTCCAGGCCGTCCGACAGAACTGTGATGATGGAACGTTCTAGACCTATGCTATCCAATACACCTGCTATCCACAGGTGGCTGTTGGACACGTATGGCCAGCACAACTGAAAACAATACATCTTTATGCTCAACAATTGATTAAAATCTCAATGTAATTGTCCCCAAGTGGCCAGTGGCTACCACATTGGATGGTACAGTTTTAGTTCTCTCCAACCAACACTGTCAACCCCGGGGTACCCGGGATGCCACCCGGGTGCTCCCACTGGGGACAGGAAAGGCCTGAGAAAGCTGAGCAGATCCTCTTGTCTCCTGCCCACCAGGCTGCCGGGATGCACCAGCCCTTTTCCCAGGAGGCCATGCGAGGAATGACATCATCAAGACCTGTTGAGTGTGTGTCTCACTCCGTGGCACTCTGCCCATGAGGTTACTGTCAAAAGTTCATGGAAAACGAAACGAAAAGATAAGCTTGTTTGGGTGCCAATAGCATTTCTGAAATTGGCTGCATTTTCCATGAACTTGCTGCAGACCCGCTGTATTTGCTCACAGACTCTACACATCCCCTGCACCTGGCGACACTGATTGCTCCCATTGCAAAGACGGGAAGACTGAGGCTTCATGGGTGCAACATGGCTTGTTCCATGAAGATGAGAACCCATCCCCAGCATGCCATCTCATGTGATGGCACCTTCAGTCCCCAACCCCGAACTCCAAACAGATTTCTGAGCCCCTCCCTTCCGTACAGGCACAGGCGGCCGGGAAAAGGGAGCAGAGGCTGCAGATACTCACGTAGATGAGCCCGGAGAAGTACCTCTCCCTCAGGTTGTGCAGCACGGAAGCTTCGTTGAGACATGTCAGCTCCGCCATGTCTTCCACCTTGGAGAACTTGGGCGGGTTCATCTTCTGGATGTCATCCTTGCCCACCGTGACCTTCTTCCCATTCTCCACCAGCTCCACGACCACCTCGTCCCCCTTCTCCTCCTTGATGCTGGCCGCCTCGAAGCCCTGCTTCTCCGAAGGGACCCACACCAGCCTCTTGGCCACCCAGTCGGCCTGGGCCACGGGGCTGTTGATGAAGTTCTTGTCCACAAAGAGGAACTTCTCATCGTCGCTGAGTTGGCCCTTCTGCGCCATGGTGCCTGGTTGGTCCCCTGCAGAATACAGCGACAGGGTCAGAATCGGGTGGAAATGGGCCTTAAAGACAGAGAAAGCTGTCCCCTGGCCACGTGGAGGGCTACAATCTGCAGAAATGGCCCACAGATAAGCATGTTCCCGGCTTTGTCGTTTATGTTGTCAGAGAACAGAAACCATGCAAAAGCCCTTGAGAAAGGATTTGCATTGGTGCCCATCATAGCAAAAAAACAAGAAATAACCAACATCCATCGACATGGGAGTGGATGTGCAATTGCTATGTTCACAGTGGCTAAGAAGCAAGAAGTGTAGACACGGGAAGACACCCATGCCTTACTGTTACTGCAAGAATCAAAGGGAAGGCCTCCAATGGTCAAGCACAGAACTACCATCCAATCCAGCAATTCCAGTCCTAGCAATAAACTCAACAGAAACAAAACTTGTTCATACATGTTCACAGCAGCATGATTTAGAATAGCCCAGAAGTGCAAACAGCCACCATTCTCATGAATGGATGAAAGGATATATAAAATGGGGTATATTGTGGGGTGGAATATTATTCAGTCATAAAAAGGAATGAAGTACTGATGCCTGCTATAATATGGCTGAACCTTAGAAACATAATTATGCCGGGACTAGTGCTATGGCATAGTAGGTTAAGCATCTGTCTGCAGTGCCAACATCCCATATGGGCACCGGTTCAAATCTCAGCTGCTCCACTTCCAATCCACTCCTGCTGCACCCACATGGGAGATCTGGAAGAAGCTCCCAACTCCTGGCTTCAGATCAGCCCAGCTCTGGCCATTTGGGGAATGAACCAGCAGATGGAAGACCTCTCTCTGCCTATAACTCTGCCTCTTAAGTAAAAAATAAATAAAATAAATGTTTAAAAAATAATAAAAAAGAAACCTAATTATGCTAAGCAAAAGCAGCCACACACAAAGGACCACAGTGTACAATTCCATTTCTATGAAATACCCAGCAAATCCACAGAGATAGAATGTGGATTACAGACTTCCAGATGCCGGAGGGGAGTTAGAGGGGAACAGTTAGGGCAGGTGCTGTGGCGCAGTTTGTTAAGCTGCTGCTTGGATGCCCCCATCCCACATCCGAGTGCCTGGTTCATGTCCTAGCTACTCTACTTCTGATCCACTTCCTGTTAATGTGCCTGGGAAAGCAGCAGATGATGGCTCAAGTGCTTGCGCCCCCTGCACCCACGTGGGAGAACCAAATGGGGTTCCAGGCTCCTGGCTTCAGCCTGGCCCAGTCCCAACAGTTGTGAGCATTTGAGGAGTGAACCACGGGATGGAAGCTCTGTGTGTGTGTGTGTGTGTGTGTGTGTGTGTTTCTGTTTCTGTCTCTCTCTCCTTCTGTTACTTTGCCTTTCAAATAAATAAACCTTTTTTATAAAATGGGTGACAGTTAAAGGGTGTCTGGTCTTTTGAGGGGTGATAAAGGTGCTCTAGAATTTATTATAGTAATGAATATACCAATCTCTGAATATACTAAAAGCCACTCAATTGTGTAATTTAAATAGGTAAAGCATATGGTACATAAATTCTGTCTGTCTCAATTATACATTTAAAAAACCAGAAGGGAGAACTGTGAAAGTGTGATGAAATAGCTCACTTTTATTCACAATGACTTAGCATCACAGGGTGGGAAGTGTCCTAGGAGTTAAGACGCTGGTTAAGGTACCAGCATCCCATACTGGAACACCTGGCATCGAAACCCATCTCAGTCTCTTGACTGCAGCTTCTTGCTAATGTGGACTCCGGAGGGTGGAGGTGGGGGTAAGGGGTGGGGAGAGGGGCAGGCAGGGTGATGGCTCAAGTCATGAGGTTCCTGATACCCTCACGGGAGACCTGGATGGAGTTCCTGCTCCTGGCTTCAGTCCAACCCAGTCCATTGGGAGCTGCTGGGAGGGGGTGTGAACCTCCCTGCCTCTGCTTCTCAAATAAATAAAAATTGAAGGGGTGGGTGCTCAGCCCGGTGGGGAAGATGCCGGTTGGGACGCCTACATCCCACATCAGTCTTGTGTCCGAGTCCCAGCTCCACTCCCAGTCCCAGCTTCTGGGGGGCAGCAGGTGAGGGGCAAGTAATTGGGTCCCGTCACCCACGTAAGAGACTCGACCGAGTTCCAGGCTCCAGGCTTCAGCCTGGCCCAGCCCTGGCTCTTGCGGGTATTTGGGGGGAGTGAACCAGCACACAGATCTCTCTGCCTTTCAAATAAATGAAAATGGAAAAATAAAACAAAAATACAGCCTATGCCCATCCCTTGACCTGCAGTTTGATTTCTCGGCATTTAGCCCGGCAGAGGCACAGGTGTGCACTGCAGAGCTGTGGGAGCAGCACCCGCACGCAGCTGGGTGCCCTCCAGGGAGTGCCTTGTCAGAGAACATCCACTCACTGGGACGCTGTAACCGTGCAGGACTTCTATCTCAGAGTTCTCCATGTGAACATACAGATTCTAGCATGACAGACGCAGTGAAATTCTCCTACTCTGACTGTTAGAAAATTTATGGAATTGTATATCTAGCACTGTGATCAGTTCTGGCCCATTTCTATCACCCGAGAAAGTGTTTCTTTGTGGCCATCTTAGTCACTGCCCAGCTCCCAGCCCTGGTGACCACTCATCTCCTTTCTGTCTCCAAAGACTCACCTGCTTCAGATTGCACAGGATTAGAATCCTACAAGAGGGACCTTTGGCCATGTAAGGAGGTTTATATTTTTAAATGAAAAACAACATGCCTACATGGAATATTGCTCAGCAATAAAAAGGAGAAAGCAATACAGGAAAAGAGGCAAGTGTGGAAAATGCTATGCTAAGTGCAAGAAGCCAGAGCCCAAAGACCAGGTACAGTGTGGTTCCATTGACAAGGAAACCTTCACCGGCCCAGCTTTGGGGCTGCTGCTGGCACGAGAGTTAAGTGCTGCCCGGACACCTGCCCCCGTATCAGAGTGCCCGTTTCCAGGGCTGATTAAAACTCTCAAGAAAATCTTTCATACAATTTTATATTTACATATTTAAATGTGCCCATTTTTTCAAAGTTTAGAAATCCTGCATCAAACATTTAACTACGGTTTTATCTGGTCCAATATGGGATAATTTGATAACCAATAAGAACAATAACATCAGGAGTTAAAAAAGATAAATAGGCCGGCACCGTGGCTCAACAGGCTAATCCTCCGCCTTGCGGCGCTGGCACACCGGGTTCTAGTCCCAGTCGGGGCGCCGGATTCTGTCCCGGTTGCCCCTCTTCCAGGCCAGCCCTTTGCTGTGGCCCAGGAGTGCAGTGGAGGATGGCCCAGGTGCTTGGGCCCTGCACCCCGTGGGAGACCAGGAAAAGCACCTGGCTCCTGCCATTGGATGAGCGCGGTGCGCCGGCCGCAGCGCACCGGCCGCGGTGGCCATTGGAGGGTGAACCAACAGCAAAGGAAGACCTTTCTCTCTGTCTCTCTCTCTCACTGTCCACTCTGCCTGTCAAAAAAAAAAAAAGATAAATATATTTAAATTCATGTGCTTATAATGATTAAAAAACTCTAAGTTATCCTTGCACGAGGCTAGGGAACCAACACAACAATTTGAAAACTGATAGAGAAAATATTCTGTTGTTTCTATAGAAATTATTACGGAGGGCCACTCAATAATTGCAAAGAAGTCTTTGTGTAGGACTTCAAGTCCCTAACTGTTCTCTCAGCTGGGGGCCCCTTGGGGGACCGATACTCCACCGTGTCACTCAGGTGTGTGCGTGAGGACGGGGTGGGGGCAGCAAGCCCTGGGCCTGTCCAGTCTCCTGTTCTAGACCTCGACACTGCCTGCGGGCACTGCCCTGCTAAGACTCTCACCTGGCCCCTCCAACCTGCGCCATCTCTCCCCCACTGGCTGCTGCTGTACTCCCGAGAATGAAGGCACCTGCCGAGTTAGGAGGTGCGGCTAACCAGGACCTGCTATGCCGCTGACATCCCTACGTCAGCACACAACAATCCCCAGCTCCTTTGACTTCACCAAGAAGACCCCCCACAGGAAAGGACTAAACCTAACAGCCTTTGCCTGGGCCCCCACAGCCAAACAGCCAGCCCCGGAGACAGGGACCCTGTGTGTGACACAGAGTTTGAAAGAAAGGGGGTGGGGGGAGGGGGCAGATACTCCAGTGCCTATTTCTCTCTCTCAAGGGTGAGAACAGCAACAACAAAAAGCAGAAGCTGGCCGGCGCCGTGGCTCAACAGGCTAATCCTCCGCCTTGCGGTGCCGGCACACCGGGTTCTAGTCCCAGTCGGAGCGCCAGATTCTGTCCCGGTTGCCCCTCTTCCAGGCCAGCTCTCTGCTGTGGCCCAGGAGTGCGGTGGAGGATGGCCCAAGTGCTTGGGCCCTGCACCCCATGGGAGACCAGGAGAAGCACCTGGCTCCTGCCATCGGATCAGCGCGGTACACTGGCAGCAGTGCGTTGGCCGCGGCGGCCATTGGAGGGTGAACCAACGGCAAAGGAAGACCTTTCTCTCTGTCTCTCTCTCTCTCACTGTCCACTCTGCCTGTCAAAAAAACAAAAAAACAGAAGCTCTCTGCTCTGAAGAGATGGTTCTTTCTCCCAGGAGACCTGACCTAGGCACCAATTTGCGCCTAGGAAGATGGACAGGCAGGTGTTTGGCACGGTGACTGAGACGCCACTGGGGATGCCTACATTCCAGATCAGAATGCCTGGGTTTGCACTCCGGCTCCACTTCCGCTTCCAGTTCCTGCTAATGCCCGCCCTAGGAGGCAGCAGGCAATGGCTCAAGTGCTGGATCCCTACCACCAGTGTGGCAGACGTGGATCTATTTCCTGATTCTGACACGCAGCCTGGCCTTAGCCCTGGCTGTTGCAGGTATTTGCGGGAATGAACCAGTGAATGGAAGACCTCTGTCTCTCCTTCTCTATGCCCTTTCAAATAAACAAAGATGGAAACATGAGTGAAGCATTCCCTCAATCTGAGTAGTCACTCCATTCAAAAAGCAAAACAAAGAATAAGGAGGGGCCGGCGCTGTGGCGTAGCAGGTTAAACCTCTGCCTGTGATGCCAGCATCCCCTATGGGCACCGGTTCAAGTCTCAGCTGCTCCACTTCCAATGCAGGAAAATGCAAACACTGTTTTCTCCCAAGGACATCACTACGCTCTTCGGCCAGGGGATGCTACGGTGGCTTTTGCATACTTACAGAGTCCTGGCCTTTCTGAGGTCCTGAGGAGTATTTACAAGGGAAACCAGACAGCCGGGGCTCACCGCCCACCATCAGGGCAGGGAGGAAGCGAACAGGGTCAAAGTGAAGCCAGCCTGGCACTGGACTGAGCGGTCACTGGACGAGGGCTCCCCATGCAACACCCCGCTCTTTACTTCTGCAGGTGCCCGACAGTGCCCTCCGCAACAATAACCTAAGGGTACTTCCAAAAGCTCGTGGAGACACAGCACGAAACCCTAACTTTACTCTGCTGCGAAAATTTCTGAAATCCATGCCTAGCTTTTTCATCCTGCACACATCCAGTTTCTGAAGACTGCCTGGATTATGACGTCGACCTCTGAGCCCCCCCTTGTACTAGGAATGCATGCAGGTGCAGCATCACCTTCCCCTGGGCCTCGGTCACATCCGGGATCCAGCTTTCTGCCCGCAGCAATGCTGGGAGCTCAGAGCCAGCTGCACCTGCAGATACAGACACTGAGGGGAACAGACAGGTGAAGCAATCTCCCCGAGGTCACACAGCTAAGAGGCGGCAGAGCTGCCATCTAAACTCGAGTCTGTAGCATAACAAGTTGAGCCACTACCTATGATACCAGCATCCCATATGGGCACTGGTTTGAGTCCCGGCTGCTCCACTTCTGATCCAGCTCCCTGCTAATGCGCCTGGGAAAGCAATGGAAGATGGCCTGAGTGCTTGGGCCTCTGCACCCATGTGGGAGACCCGGGTAAAGCTTCTGGCTCCTGGCTTCGGCCTGGCCCAGCTACGGCTGTTGCAGCCATTTGGGGGGTGAACAGTAGATGGGAGATCTCTTTCTCTGTACCCCTATCTCCAACTCTGCCTTCAAAGAAATATTTTTAAAATTCTCTTTAAACTCGAGTCTGATTCTGGAGCCTCTTACCCAAGCTGGATAGATGGGTCAGCTGGGTATCTGCCATGAACGACAGGGAAGACGCCACGTGGGCACCACATCATCCATCAGCGTGTGCCTGGGTTTGAAGCCGGGCTCCAGCTCCTGACTCCTGCTTCCTGCTGATGCAGACCCTGCTAATCACTGCTCAGAGCTCAGGCAGTTGGCTCCTGGCCGTGACATGGAGACCTGCACTGAGCTCCTGGCTCCTGGTTTCAGCGTGGCCTAGTCTTGGCTATCTTGGGCATTTGGGAAGTGACCCAGGAGTGGCTGCTCTCTCCGTCTCCATTCCTCCTCTACTTGGCGTTCATGCAGACACTGTGTCATCTCCCACAGGGTCTCAGTGTCACTCTCCCCACTCCCACAGATCAGTCTCACAGACACACTCCTGAGTTGGGGGCAGCAGACACCACCAAGATGTGCCCTCGGAGTCCACTCAGATGAGGTCCAAAATCAGCAAGACCGATCTATGGTGACAGAGACCAGAGGAGGAACGATCCTTAGGGATGCAGTGACTCATGGGGTGGCATTCAGTTTCCTGGCCCGTGTGTTCCCACTGGGTACACTCACCAAGCTGCATACCCACTGCCTGTGAGCAAGATACTGCCAAATGAAAGGTTTTGGTCCATTCTGGAAAACCATGTCTAAGAGGAATCTTCAAGAAGTTCATGAAAAATATGTGCTATGCAAGAACTATGCATGGGCCGGCGCCGTGGCTCAACAGGCTAATCCTCCACCTTGCGGCGCCGGCACACCGGGTTCTAGTCCCGGTTGGGGTGCCGGATTCTGTCCCGGTTGCCCCTCTTCCAGGCCAGCCCTCTGCTGTGGCCCAGGAGTGCAGTGGAGGATGGCCCAAGTGCTTGGGCCCTGCACCCCATGGGAGACCAGGAAAAAGCACCTGTCACCTGGCTCCTGCCATCGGATGAGCGCGGTGCGCCAGCCGCAGCGCGCCAACCGCGGCAGCCATTGGAGGGTGAACCAACGGCAAAAGGAAGACTCTCTCTCTCTCTCTCTCACTGTCCACTCTGCCTGTCAAAAAAAAAAAAAAAAAAACTATGCATGGACTTCAAAATTTTTTCCCTACCAAAATCAACTTATCATTAAGTTTTTCAAAATTCAATTTATTTGAGGGGCAGAGAGGTGACGAGAAAGACAGAGCTTCCATCCAGGGGTTAACCCCCTACACACTTTCAAGGCCCAGAGCTGGAGCCAGGATCTCAAAACGGGTTTCCCAGGAGGGTGACAGGGACCCCGTTAGCTGGGCTGTCCCCTGCGGCTGCCCAGGCTGGGCATTTTTAGGGAGCAGGGTCAGAAGGTGGAGCTGGGGGTGGGATGCATCTTAGGGGGAACTCGGGCATCTTATCTGCTATGCCTAATGTCCATCCCCAAACTTATCTTTTCATTTCGTTTTCCCAGGAGGTTTGTGAAGTCCTCTGTCCTTTGCTGGATACACAGTCACTTTATTTTTCTTGCCTTGTTTATCTGGAAATGTGCTTAAAATCCAGCTCACATAGAATTTACCCCTTTCCCTATTCGCACAGTGCAGGAGTGGCACGTGTAGTTTAGCCTTTCTCACGCCATGCTCAGGAGTTGCCTTAAATGTCAGGAAAAAGCAGCACAAAACGCAACCAAAAAATAAAGGGCCACATGGATCCCCACTGCCAGGCCCCTGTCTAATCTAAGACTCGCAAACATAAACAAGATCAAGTGCAAAGATTCGGTCTCTGTCCAAAAAAGGAGAGAGGCTCGCTGGCTCGCTCCCCACGGCTTGGAAGCCTCTGACAGTTACGACGTGTGAAGTCTGCTTTGGTCAAAGGCTTGAGCGGCTGGGGTTCGTGCTAGAGCACCGTTTCCCAGAGTGGGCTCCTGAGCCCCTCAAACATTTGGGGGGGGGCAGGGAGGTGGAGAAGTTCCTCACACACAGCTCTGTGGTCACACCCATTTGGAAGGGACGACACAGTGCCCACCCTCCATGCCATGAGGACATCCAAGTGAATCTGAGGCCCCCAAACACCACACGGCCACAGACCCACGCTTGAGAAAGCTCAGTGGGGCCAGCACACTAACAACCCAGGCATCCCTGGGGAGCCATGGGTTCTGCATCCGTGGATCCAACCAATGCAGATGGGAAATATTTTTTAAAAGATCTCCTGTGTGCTGACCATGTAGACTTCCCATTCCCTCAATAATTTACTCCACAGCCGGCGCCACGGCTCACTAGGCTAATCCTCTGCCTGCGGCGCCGGCACACCGAGTTCTAGTCCCGGTCGGGGCACCAGATTCTGTCCCGGATGCCCCCCTTCCAGTCCAGCTCTCTGCTGTGGCCTGGGAGGGCAGTGGAGGATGGCCCAAGTGCTTGGGCCCTGCACCCACATGGGAGACCAGGAGGAAGCACCTGGCTCCTGGCTTTGGATTGGCACAGTGTGCCAGCGGTAGCAGCCATTTGGGGGGTGAACTAAAGGAAAGAAGACCTTTCTCTCTCTAACTTTGCCTGTCCAAAAAAAAAATTTTTTTTTACTCCAACAACTACTGAGACAGCATCCCACAGTATTGGGCCTGATAGCAATCTGGAGATGATGGAAAGTTACGTGGAAACACTACACCATTTTACAGAAGGACTGGCCCGTGCAGAGCGGGTCCTGGAACCATCTCACAGGTACCGGAGACAACTGGACTGGCCCTGGGAATGACAATGGGTGGGGACAGGAAGGCAGACGGCGTCAGGTCAGGCCTCTGGAGAGGCACCCATGCCCACGGAGCCCAGCCCCAGCTCCAGTCCTGCCGTGGCCTCTGCCCTCTCCCTGTGAAGACGTCTCCTGACCTTGCCAGATGTCCCCTGGTGGGGGCAGAAGGTTGGCTGAACGTCCCTGGTTGAGAATCCCAGCTTTGGCGCACAAACAAGGGCCATCTGGGACAAGGTGATGGAAGTTGAGGGCCGTGGTCACCAGTGTGGCACATGAAGGCACACAGGCAGACAGGTGGCCTGGGAGCGCAGCAGAGCAGAGACCGCCGTCCCAGGGGGTTCCGCCCAGCTCGCTCCCTCGATGCCCCGGTCCTCCTCCTCCTCCTCCCGCAGCCGGGCTCGGCAGCAGCGCCGAGGGCCGAGAGGACATCTCAGTATTATCACCCACACTGCCGGACACCGGCGCGGGTCACCGTCCAGGCTGGCCCTGGAGTGCTTTGATCAAAGCCGAGGCATCTGTCACCACCAGCGTTAGCAACATCTGACGCCCCTGTGTGCCACAGCCACGGTGCCCGACCCGCCCTGGCTTCTTCACCAGGAGCTCACTGCTTCCCTCCTTGTGCACACACACGCCGCGCGTTAGCTCTGGAAGACCACAGGGCCCTGGAACTTGCAGGCCGACTCCAGGAAGGTCACTCTCCCCATCTCTGGGCCTTGCGTTTTCCCTTGGGAAAAAGCCATGGTGGGCAGGCCTAGCTCTGTCGCCTTAAGACACCTGTGATCCAAGACCAAAGGCTCAGGGCTGGCGCTGTGGCACAGTGGTGAAGCCACAGTCTACAGGGCCAGCATTCCATATAGACTCCAAGTCAAGTCCCGGCTGTGCCGCTTTCGATGCAGCTCCCTACTACTGTGCCTGGAAAAGCAGCCAAACATGGCCCAAGCTCCTAGGTCCCTGCATGGGTGACCCAGAAGTTCCTGGCTTCAGCCTGACACAGCCCTGGCCAGTGTGGCCATTTGGGGAGTGAACCAGCTGATGAAAGATCTCCGTCTCTCCTTCTCTCTCTTACTCCACCTTTCAAATAAATTAATAAATCTTAAAAAAAAAAAAAAAAAAAGACCGATGGCCCAGCTGCTTTCAATCCTTTTACCACCAGTTTTGTTGACCCCAGAGGAACTCGGGGACCACAGAGCTCACGCTCTCTCCACCTCAGCACGGAGGACAAATGGACTAAGCCCCTCAGCACCCACAGGATTTGCACACCCTCCGGCCCGGTCCACAGCTGCCCTGCCAGAGCCGCTGATCAAGATACCGGCACAGACAGACAAACCCCAAGGCCGCTGAGCCGTCGGTGAGCGAGCTCCTGGGGCACCCGCAAACCTGCGGGCGGGTCCTCTGCTGGGGGATCCAAGCTCAAGGCCTCCTCCAGGTGGGGGAGACACCAAACTGTGCAGGAGGGAGAGGGGCCAGACACACTAAGCGCATAGGTTCTCCAGCCCCCAGCCCGCCCGGAGGCCATCTGGACTCTGAATCTGCCGTCAGTAACAGTTGCTGTATTTATCGGACAGTTTACCACTTAAACCAACTCAGTGTCCCACAGTGTTCCAGGAGGTGGCACTGTCATCCCCATTTTCTCGCTCTAACTATCAAGGTCCTGGAAGGTAAACCACAAACCCTTGCTTGTAAAAAACTGGAGTCACGATTTGAACCCGGATCTGTCCAACACCCAGTTTACTCTTCATAGAAAGTGGCTTTCTTGCTCTGGGGCCCTGTCCCTGCTGCACCTGCCCCCAACATCCACACCTTTCTCGCCACATCCCCAAGGTCGCGGTCCCCAGGAAGCCAGACGTCGAGAATGCACCTGCTGCTTCACTGTTGCCGGGTAACACCTGCCTGCCTCCTTGGAAGACGGCTCGTTTTCAAGGTAACTCCAGAAGCAGATTTGTTCACTCAGTAACCTCAATCACCCTTTCCTCCTAACCAAGAGGCCTTGGACAGCAAGAGTTACAGTCGCCCCAGTGGCGGAAGCTTCTGGAAGACAGAAGACTGCTCTTCGTGGCCCTAAGAGCCCTGTTGCGTTTGCAGTCTTGCACCTTCCACACGGCACAGTGTAAGCTAAGCGCAGCTCACACCATGGCCGGGACCGTCGGAGGCTGGACTCGGCCACCTCTTCCGAGGACTGTGCAGCGACAGCTGTCAAGTTTCGACGTGCAATACTTCACCTTCGCAATCGCCATCGGCAATTTCACAGTATGGGACAAAAATCCATACTCAGGGTGAGCATCCCTCACATGAAAATCTGAAATCTGCAACGCTCCTAAACCCAAAACTTTCTGAGGGCCAACAGGACACCAGGAGTGGAAACTTCCACCCTTGACCTCCTGTGACCCACTGCACTTAAATGCAGGCACACCATGGCACAACGTGGCCTTCAGGAGTGTGGAAAAGGCAGGCATGAAACACAGATAGATTCCTTGTTCCGATTCGGGTCCCTTCCCAACAATGTCTCATTACAAGGACAGTCAGAAAGTTTATGGAAAACCTGTATTATTTTGGAATTCCCTTTTCCATGAAATTTTCTTCAACTACCTTCTTGTGTTCTAAACCCCCCTCCCCGCCAAAATCTGAAACGTGAAACACTCTCATCCAAGATTTTCAGGTAAGGGATATTTGACTTGTGCAAGGACATATTCTGAAGCAAGACTTGCAAGAGGGGCCAGAGCTGTGGTGTAGCGGGTAAAGCCGCCGCCTGCAGTGCTGGCATCCTATATGGGCACCGGTTCGAGTCCCGGCTGCTCCACTTCTGATCCAGCTCTCTGCTATGGCCTGCGAAAGCAGTGGAAGATGGCCCCAGTGCTTGGGGCCCTGCACGGGCATGTGAGGTCTGGAAGAAGCTCCTGGCTTCAGACTGGCACAGCTCCAGCTGTTGTGGCCATTTGGGGAATGAACCAGTGGATGCAAGACTTCTCTCTCTTTCTCTCTGCCTCTCTGTAACTCTGTCTTTCAAATCAATAAATAAATCTTTAAAAAAAAAAAAAGACTTGTGAGAAATTACGGCATGCACTGCTTTGTTTCAGAAAAGGGTTAAGCACCATGCTGTACATCCATGTGACAGAAGGTTGGGAAGCAGACAAGAAAAAAGGTGGCCAGCGCCATGGCTCACTTGGCTAATCTTTCACCTGCGGCGCCAGCACCCGGGTTCTAGTCCGGGTCGGGGCGCCGGATTCTGTCCTGGTTGCCCCTCTTCCAGGCCAGCTCTCTGCTGTGGCCCAGGAGTGCAGTGGAGGATGTCCCAAGTGCTTGGGCCCTGCACCCCATGGGAGACCAGGAGAAGCACCTGGCTCCTGCCTTCAGATCAGCACAGTGCCGGCCATAGTGGTCATTTGGAGGGTGAACCAACGGAAGGAAGACCTTTCTTTCTGTCTTTCACTCTCCCTAACTCTGCCTGTCAAAAACAAACAAAAAAGGCTAACATACGTTGACACAGAAGGGAGCAGAAGGCCCAGCCTTGTGGCCTTTTGCTGCCTTGCACCTCCCGGGCGCGCGGCCTTTGGGACACCCGCCCCATGCTTCCAGCCCGCGTGCTCCTCCATGGCTGGCTCCTGGTGCTTGCTGTGAATCCAGATTCTCCTTCTTACAGGGCCCTCACTCTAAGAGGCATTTCTCTCATTAAATAAAAAGCTTAAAATGTATCATGCTGCTTCATTTATTTGTGCCAGTATCCAGAATTCTTCTGAATATTAGGCAAGAACCCACAGCTTATTAATATTGCAAATTTATTAACATAAATGGCACAGCCGGCGCCACGGCTCACTAGGCTAATCCTTCGCCTGTGGCGCCAGCACCCCGGGTTCTAGTCCCAGTTGCTCCTCTTCCAGTCCAGCTCTCTGCTGTCGTCCAGGAGTGCAGTGGAGGATGGCCCAAGTGCTTGGGCCCTGCACCCCATGGGAGACCAGGAGAAGCACCTGGCTCCTGGCTTGGAATCGGTGCAGCGCGCCAGCCATGGTGGCCATTTGGAGAGTGAACCAACGCGGAAGGAAGACCTTTCTCTCTGTCTCTAACTCTGCCTGTTCAAAGAAAAAAAAGTTGGCACCCCATACTCTGGTATTACAGGTGGGGACTGGGCTAGGAAAAGAGAGGACTCGAAAGTCAGATTAGGAACGAGTTTCTCCTTTGTGCAGAGGTCACCCAAGAGCCTGTCTGGTTCCACCGAGTACTCGCTGCGCTGCCCCGAGCAAGCTCCTTGCCGTCTCTGGTCATGTTGGAAGGTCGCCAGTGAGCAGGCGCTGAGCTGAGCCCTTCATACAACTCATCTCCTCTAACTCTCCCCCAAGGGCAACCCTTCAGGCTCCGGAGGTAACAGAATGCGGTTTGCAGAACCCTGTCTTCCTTCCCAGCTGGTGGATGCTATCTTAAGCCAGTCATTCAGACTCCACATCATACATGGGGTCCAGCAACAAGGTCATCCGCTCCACGGAGTTGTCTTGAAGACTGAACGAGATAATGCCCATGAAGGGTTTAGCATGTTGCTGGCAAACGTGCTCAACCACCACTGGCTCTTCTCATTAACCCCATTCCACAGAGGAGCAAACTGAGGTTAGGGGAAGGCAGAGTAGCTCATCCTGAAATTCGCTTGTGCTCTTCCATGATTCTAATGGGCGTAACACTGCACTTGGTTTTCCAGAAAAATCGGAAGCACATCCAGTCTCAGAATGAGCCGCAATGGTGCCAACAACATAAAATCCACCTATTTGGGATCCAGTGCACTGTGGAAGGCAAGAGACAACTCTACCCCCACCTCCTCCATACACACCAAAAAATAATTTCTTTTTTCAAAAGAAGAGAAGGGTAGGAAAATGCAATCCTGTTTCTTCCCGAATGTCCTCTCCTGCGGTCTCCTCCAGTGGTTCCAGCTGGGGCAGGGCCCACGGGGCTGCTGTGCAAGGCTGGGCAATGGCGAGGGCGGCCAGGGTGGCCTCATGGAAAACACTACCATAAATGGGCATGTTTGCTCCATCTCCACCCTCCCACAAGCAGAGTCACGATAAATCCCTGACAAATACCTTGTACGGAATAGCACGCCTATTTCAAACGTGACAATAAAAAAACACGGTGTTTACCAGGCCAGCCCTGGAGGCCAGCTGGCGCACCTTGGGGACTCTCTGGATGACAGCCCACCTAAGGTCGCCAGTCCCCAACCAGATCATCATCCCCCCCCCCCAAGGGACAAGCAGTGTGCTTTATTTTACTTTTGCAAAAGGTCAGTTTATGTTTTCTTCAAAAAGACAACGATAAATATTTACTTCTCTGAGAGCATTGGGTCCCACCAGAAATCTGACTCCAGCAAGGAGCTTTTGTCCATGAGAAAGGAAAAAAACAGGATGGGTCAAAGGTGCAAGCTTGGCATCAGGCTGATGAGGGAGCGCATTTCACCACTTGCTAGCTGTGTGACCCTGGGCAAGTCGCTTAACTTCTCTGAACTTCAGCTGCCTTCTAGACCAAGCAGGCACCACAATTACCTCTCTCATGAGCAATTACGATTCCATAAGATCAGTGCTGCTACAGCGCCTGGCACACAAGCATCCATGAGCAGTAGCTATCTCCGTGGGAAGGCATCAACCAAACACCCCGCTTCCTTACGAGAACTCACAACTTATTTCACACCCTGCCACCAAACCGACTTGCAGCAAAGCCCAGTCCTGAAACAATTTGGAGACAATATCTTTAAGCAAAGCAAACCAATGAAGAAGCCCTCACCGAAGGAACAATAACAGGTGCCGAAGGGTTTACTAACAGCTTGCCTTCCCTGTGCCGAATCCCGGCCAGTTTGCAGCCAATCTAAACTATGCTTCTTCACGCTAGAAGGAACCGCTTCCTGCCTTGGGGTTCTCTGCATTTCTCTGCAAGCCAGGCTTTTCCTCGAGGCTGGATCCCCACAGCTCCCTGGATGGGGAGAAAGCTTCCAGCTGGCTCTGCAGGAAATCCCCCACGCTGTCTTAGCCAGTGCACCTGCAGCTCATGAACCCAAAGAGAGACGCTGGCATCCTCCCGGCTAGCAGGGCTCTCAGCCTGCTTGAGTGGTTTTTTTTTCCATTTTCGTTTAATTTGTAAGGGTCAGGAAGAAAAGTGGGCTGTCATCAACAAACGGTGGCATAAGGGACCTTATCTCCCTCGGCTATCAACACGCACAACCCCCAGACTGATGAAACACACGCCTCTCAGCAGGACACGCGCCCCTCAGCTTTTAACTGGTTTACCACATTATCAGCGAAACTAAGTGGTGCTTCCTGATCCACGTGGAGCCCGCCCTGCCTGCCTGTGTGATTCTGAAGCTCAGTGGCCCTCTTTCCCGTGTGTGTGTGTTCCTAGAATACAAGCATCAAGGCCAGATCGGCTGCAATTTGGAAGGCAGCGAATCTGCTGGGTTCAACCGCTAACAAGAATCATCTGGGAGCGCTGATTTTTTTTAAGTGCGGTTTTTCTGCAAATTCTAGTGGAACTGGAGTTGGGCCCACGTTAGGATCTTTCATAAGCATCCTCAAGGAGGTACTTCCCAGTGACAGGCATAGGAAATACTGGGTTAGTGGGGGAGAGAAAAGAGGGGAGAATGTCGAGCCCCACCCATCTCACCCCATCCTTGAGACGGACGTCCCAAGCACAGACCCTCAGAGCTCCCCAGCCCCTGGAGAACGCCCTGGCGGACCCTCGGCCCCACCACCCCACCCGCTCCAGCAGAAGCTCCACAACTCACAGACCTCCAAGTGGGGGGCGCGCGGAGAAACTGAACGGGGAGCGCGGGTCTGGCACACCTCCCAGGCCGGGGCGTCCAAGCTCCCTGCGCGCCTCGGACGCCGCTCTTTATACACCCGGAGCTGCCCGCGGGTGGGACGGGGGAGGCGGCCCACGGGGAGCGGTGGGGGAGGGTCTCGCGCCGCTCCCTCCGTAGCGCCCCCTGCAGGGCCCGAGGCGTGCGGCTTTGGCCCCGGCCCAGGGCGCTTTCCCCGGGGTGCTCCCGGACCCCGGGACGGCGGCGGTCTCCGGGGCTCCGAGTCCCTAGAGAACGGGGTGCTGGAGAAGTTCGCCCCGGAGTCGCCCCCCAGGCTGCAACCTCCGGCTCCCCGCGCTGGGGGGACGCTGGCGGACCTCCCTCCCCGGGCCTGCAGGGAAGAGTCGGGAAAGGGGATTTTCTGAACTTGGCCAAGTGCGAGGCTGGGTAGGGTGCGCACCCGGGTAGCGCCTGCCCTTCCCGACTTGCGGTCTGGCCGCCGCGCCCTCGGCCCCACGCGAGACCTTGGCCGAGTCACTCCCCTTCCCGAGCCGCGGGGTCCGCACTGCTAAACGGAGGAGGGGGCGGGGATAACGCGGTCGCGTGCCAGGCGGGTCGTCCGGACCCCAGGACAGCGCGGGTGGGTCCCGCTGCCCGAGGGGGCGCTGCGGACCTGGGGGACGCGGCCTCGACCCCGCGCGGCTCCCTGGGCCCCGTGGGCGCCCCCGGGGGGTTCTCACTGCCTCGGTCACCATCGCGGCCCCTCGCTCTCCCTCTCGTGCCTCGGTCTCTGCGTCCCAGGGTCGTTCAGAAAGTGCACGGCCAGAAGGAATTAAAAGCTAACTTTATTTTAATAGGGGAAAAAGAACATTGAGATCCATGCACACTTTTTCACAACATGCGTTTCCCATATGAACTTTTTGCAAGACCCCTCGGAGGCATGGATGTCAGGGCTTTTTTGCACCAAAATCATCCTTTCGCCGGGCTTCCCACGCCGGTTTGGAAGGGTCCTCGGAAGACCCTCTGCACTGTGCTGTCGCTGTCTCTGGCCTCGGTCCCCGACTTCTCCCGGTCTCTCCCCTTGCGCTGTCCCACGCAAGCATACACAGGCCATAAAAGGAAGTCCAGGCTGGGGGCTGGCCCCTGGCCAGGCCGGGGACCCCCGCTCCCCGCGAGGGCCGGCTCCGAGGTTCCCGGGCCGGTCCTCCCTCCTGGGGCGCGGCGGGTGCGGGGCGCGGGGCGGGAGACAGCCCAAAAAGGGCAGGCGCGGGCTCTTTCCTGCAGGAATTCCCAGCGCCGCATACCAGCCCGGGGCTGCCCGCTCCCGCTGACTAAATATGGTGCCTCGCGGCCTCTCGGCTCAGCCGGTGCGGGGGAGGGCGCCCTGCACCCCGCGCGGGCCCGGACGGGGACCCCCTGTGCTTGGGGCACCCCTCAGTCCCACGCGCTTCCCGGCCGCTTCGGGCCAGAGCGTTTGGGGGAGTGGGTTCAGGGAGCTGGGAAGACCCCGGCCTGGCTCTGGCTTACGTAGGTCCTTATTCCACAGCCCCGCCCCCTGCAACCACGTGTGCGTGGGGTGTCTTTATTAATACCCCCAGGCGGCAGGTGGGAAGACTGAGTCCCTACAGGGGCTCCCGGGGCCTGTCGGGGATGGGTGCTGGGGCCTTCTGACACCTGGCTCACTTCCAGAGGGGAGCCCTAAAAGAGAAAGGGCCAGGCCAAAGCCAGGGCTCTGGGGTGAGATGGCTGAGTGTGGATCTGCAGGGGCCTCTTGCAGCGGGCAAGTACCTCCGACTGTGTGTGCCTCGATTTCCCGGCCTGTGAAAGGGCAAGGGCATAGCTACTTCCTGGTTTTGGGGAAGCAGTCCTCCTGTCAAACACTGCCCATTCCATGTTAGCCAGCAACCTGAGAGCCCAGCCTGGGAGGATGGAGAACCTGCTGGGCTTAGTGTTGCCTGCAGGCTCCCAGGCCGGCTGCATAACTCCGCCCCGCACACCCTCTCGGTCCCTTCTCCATCCCTCCCACACCAAGCTCAGCCTGGAGAACAGCCCAGCTCCTTCAGTCAAGCACAGGCGCACCGAGCCGGCTGGGGAAGAGGGGCGAGGCTCTGGAAGATGATGGATGAGCTGCTTCCCCACATGCCTTTTCTCATCGACACTGTAAAAGGAGTGGAAACTGTCCCTGCCTCCGCATAGAGCTGATGTGGAGCAGAGAAGTAGGTAGAGGATAAACTGGAGCTGATCATCGTCTTCCCGCCCTGGAAAGATAATCCAGAGCCGTGCTGGAATCCCACCCCCTGGCCGGGAAGCAAGGATCCCAAGGGGCTGCAGTGGCTTCTCCAGGATCTTGTTGGGGACTTTCCAAGGAGAATGCTTGTATTAGTGGAGATTTTGTAACGGTTTTCCCATGTTACTGTTGAAAATCCAGGTTCAATAATCTAGCCGAGGTAGGCAGATAATGTGGTGGTGCAGCAGGAACGCCACCCCCAATGCCTCCCACCTGCCCGACAGAGTATGAGAATCTTTAACCTGCAACTCTGCCAACAACCAGCCAAGCAGTTCCGATGCCTAGTCTTCAAAACTGCAGTGTCGAACAAATTAACTCAGAGGCCTGTTTCATTTCTCATGGCTCAAAAGGTCGGCTATTTTGAGAAAAATGTTTAAAAAAAAAAAAGTCACTTTGAGCGAGTGCTGTCGGACCATTCTCCTCAGCATGTCTTCCCTGAGAGGAGCTGTCGAATGGGAGTTTCCATGAACTTGTGAAACAAGATGGCAGAGGGGAAATTTCTCTCTTGGGGTCTTTTTTTTTTTTTTCCTGAATCAAAGAGCTTTTTATTTTCTACTGCATTCAAAAAGCCCCAACACGTGATCCCCTCCAGTTTTAAGTAACACCGAAGATTGGGGCCAGCTGTGTTTCCTTCTGTGCGTCAGGTGGACGTGGCCCAAGATCTGCCTTCCTGTGAGTGTGGCGCAGCCCCACTCTCCTGTGCGAGAGCACTTCTGCTTGACCCTGGCGGCCCCCATGCGTCTCCAGGCACGACACTGCACTGCACAGACACCAGCCATGCTCTTGCCCTCACCACCAATTTCCACCTCCGGTGTTATAGGACCGCAATTCTCTACTTCTATCAGAGAATGTCCTGAAATCCCGAATTAAAGTAGCTTTAGGGTTTACAAAACCACCAAATGTGCTTACGATCCAGCAAATGACACTTCTTAGAATCTACATCCACACCCAAAAAGCTGCACACAGATGTTAATAGTTTTATTCATAAACGGCCAGACTTAGAAGCAATCAGGATGTCCTTCGGTGAGTGGATAAGTAACAGTGGGATAATATTCAGCACTGAAAGAAATGAGCTGTCAAGTCATGAAAGGAGACAGAGGAACTAAGAGAAGGAAAGCAATCTGAAAAAGCCACATACTGAATATTCCAGCTACAGAACATTCTGGAACAGGTGAAGCAGATGGAGAACACATTTGCCATACGTGTGTCTAAAACACAGGAGTGCATGTGGGTGATAATGCTGTGGCTCGGTGCAGGTTCAGCCACTGTCGCCATCGTACTGCTCTGGTACAGGATGCTGGTGGTGGGAGAGGCCGTACCTGTGGGGGGCAGGGGGAGATGGGAGCTCCCTAAACCTTCCACTCAATTCAGCCATGAGTCTAAAACTGCTCAAAAAAATAAATAAATAAAGTCTATTTTTAAAAAGGGAGTTTTGTCTCACTTTCATTAAACAAAAATTCATGAAGACCACACAGTCCTTGCATAACAGTTGTTGTTAGAAAAATAAAATACCAATGGCTGGGAAGCAAGTGCCCTCAATGCCTTTAAAGGCACACTCTCACTTGTGGCAATCCTTCATGCACACTTGGCTTTAGGCTGGGGTGAAGGAGCACACCAAGTTGACATAACCATACAGGCATGTGGGTCATACCCAGATGTGTCCTTGCACATAATTATAAAGCCATTAGTTCATACTATGCAAACATATAGATACACTTGTCACCCACAGAGGCCACCTCGGCTCTGGCCAGTTCTTAGACTACCCACGTTTTTTGAAACTCACCTTCCCTAAATCCCTCTTTAGGTTCAACACTGCTCCTATTTTTCCATGAGTCCAGGTTTTCTGCTAGAACTGCTCCAGTGTTTCTGGAAGGTAACTTCTCCCAGTCACGCCTACAGCAGCCACTGGGGACTCCTGTACCCTTACTTCCTTCTCCTTCCACACCTTTCTTTATTTCTTCTTTTCGTCCTTTTAGAGTTTTTAAACTGCCTCAGCTCAGCTCATGCACCTTTTAAGATTACTGGATTGTAAACTAATTGGCATCGTTCGTTCAACAATTTCGAGTTTAGATACTTCTAGAGCAGATTTTCTCAGTTTGTAGGAACACAAAATTCTCCTTTTTGGATAATTGTAAAAATCTCAAACTGTCTTAAAAACATTTTTTCCCCCACATATAATACTAAATATATTTTCAAACCAAACATGGCCCTCGGGCTACACTACTGCCCCTCAGAGACTGACACCATTCCTAACACGCTACCCTAAGCAGTCACTGTTCAAAGTGATATAGCTGCTGTTAGAGCCACAAGAGGCTACTTCAAAAAGCTCAGAAAATGGAGGTGAAAGAGAACGCTGGTCCCCATGAGCTTTCTGAAGAGCCCTCACACATCAGGACAAATCCACCTCCCTCAACCCTTAATCACTGCCTGCTAACAACCAAGTCTCGGAGGATCCCTCGAAAGGGTCCGGAGACCAGCCCGTCTCTCTTCTGCCTCCGGCACCTGGCCTTTGAAGACATGGCAAAGAAACAGACACCCTCTGTGCAAAGGTGAGTGGATTCTTTTTTATTATTATTAAATGGTACATTGAAAGTATAAAAATTGTCTAGGTACAAATTACAGAATAATGCACACAAAAAGCACTATGTGACAATCCACTGCACTTCCATTTTGATGACTTTATGTCAGCACCCAAAATGATAAACTCCAGCATTTTTTCTGAATCTCATCCCACATGATTGTAATTCCTGAGGTAGACTTAGTGTCCACTGCCAATACCCTTGGATGTAAACCAAGTTCTCTGGAAGCATTCAGATATTTATATTCCCACATAAAACACAATGGAATTCATCACTGTAATCAGATATTACAGACTTAAAAATGGAAACTGGCCTTACAATACTTTGGCATCTATCTATCTATCTATCTATCTATATTTATATGATTTTAAGCCCCACAACAGGGCCTCTCAAAACCTTGTGACTTGTGAAGTTTAGTATTAAAGGGGTTGGTTGCATTAATCAGTTTATGCATTTAGATAAAAATTCCTGGTTAACTTGTAGTGAGTAAAAGCTAACATCACTAAATACAAAATCAAAAGTTTCAGTAATTTTCAAAGCACGGGATCAATATCCTATAGTAAAGGCCAATTTTGCCCACCACACTTAAGTGGAAACACTTCAGCTGACTGGTGTCAGTGTGCAGGTACGCAGGCCAAGTTCTGTTCTGAAGACACACATCAAAGGACCATTTCAGGGAATGCATCCTAAGAGCTACTGTTTTTCTATCCTCAGAATCAAAACTGATGTTTAAAAGACTTTCAGGTCCCAGTGCGCATGGGCTGGCCCTTTTCTGACCCATCCATGTGCACAACTGACCCCCATGGAGGTGAACCAGGCCCACCTTTTAGAAGTCACTACGCTATTTCTTCCAAAGCCTGCCTCTTCAAGTATATTTCACAGTCTTAATATAATAAAATAAGCTCTTTGTTTTACTTACAGCAAAATTAAAAATTATTTCATCCCTCTACCTTTTAATTAAACCTTCCAGTGCAAGCCAAAAGGAAGGAGAAAGTACCTTGTTCTCTAGTTGAAAATTTCAACCTTAGATAGTAATTCAGACATTTAAGCCTATTTATAAATGGTTATGTGAAAATAGCTACTTATAAAAAAATCAAACTATAGAAATTATAGGGTTTCTTTTTCTGGTTTTAATGTCATTTAAAATTTTTAAAACATGAATGAATTTTCTTACAAATTTTGCAGCTGACAGAAATTTAATTAATGTGCCACGTCAAACAGCAGAGCCTACTTGTGTGGATACACAGACCTGTGTGTTTGTTTAGAAGAATGCACAAGGTACTGAAAAGCCCTTTCATGTCTCATCAACCTGAAGGCCTTTAAAATACTCCCTAAAACCCACATGTTTTCTTTCAAGTCGACTCCAGTAAGCTAGATGACAGAGTTAGCTTTTATTCACCAACGAAGGAAAACGTGAGGGGCAATGTGTTTTGTAGAAACTCAATTTCTACAACACTGGCAACACCAGGGTAATAAATAAGTTACTGACTAGAATAATTTTAGGACAAAAGATACCCCGAAGGCCATGTCATCTCTTCACTGCTGGAGAGACACGAAGATCTTCAGCGTTGGCACTCTTCCCTCTCTCCTTTCTTAGGCGATCATCTGAAATGAACAGAAATCCACACCTATGTGAGGATGTAGTATGAGGGTGCTTCAGAAAGTTCATGGAAAAATGGAACTATGTAATTTATTTTGTCACAAAATTTTTTTGAAATTTGTGCCTAGTTTTTGCATAAGGCACATGTTGGTACAGAAACAATTTTGAAATCCATCTATAGTTTGGGATTTTAAGTTTTATTTATTTTATTTGAAAGAGTTACGGGGTGGGGGGGAGACAGAGAGATCTTCCATCGACTGGTTCACTCCCCTAATGGTCACAAGAGCTGGAGCTGGATTGATCTGAAGCCACGAGCCAAGAGCTTCTGCCAGGATTCCCATGTGGGTGCAGGGACCCAAGGACTTGTGCTGTCCTCTGCTGTTTTCCCAGGCCTGTTAGCAGGGAGCTGGATCAGAAGTAGAGCGGCCAGAACTCAAACAGGAGCCCAGGTGGGATGCTGGCACCACAGGCAGCGGTTTTACCCACTACATCACAGCGCCGGCCCCTCCTCCCATCTATAGTTTTTTGATAATACTCCTGAGCTATCTGAAGACTTGTGGTATATTCCATGAATTCTTTACAAAATATTCTACTACAAAATATTCACTATTTTGTAGTACTACTGAAGTAATCAGAAATGCTTAGTAATAAAGAACCTAGTTATTTAAAAAGATCTCTCATTTGTAGAAATTCTGATTTGGAAAAAAAGATAGAACATTAGATTTTTTAAAAATTTATTTATTTGAGAGAGATCTCAATCTCATCTTTCATTGACTCCTCCGATGCCTGCAATGTCCCAAAGGTGGACCGTGAGATGCTGGGCACTCAGTCTGGCTGCCAGACCTCTCAGGGTCTGCGTTAGCAGAAGCTGGAGTCAGGAGCAGCAACTGGGCACCAAACCCAGGTACTGCGATGGGGGATGCAAGCATACTAACTGCTAGGCCAAATGCCCATCCCCTTGATTTTCTTTTTAAAATTTATTTTAATTTATTTGAAAGCGAGAGAGAGATCAACCTTATATCTCCTGGCTCATTCCCTAAATGCTTACAATAGCCAGAGCTAGGCCAGGCAAAAGCCAGGAGCCTAGAACTCCATCCAGGTCTCCCACATGAGTAGTAGGGACACAAGTACTTGAGCCATCACCTGGTGACTCCCGGGCTGTACATGAACTGAATAGGACTCAGAGCAGAAACTTTAACCACTGCACCAAACACTTGAACCTCTTTTTTTTTCAGTGATTAGATTAGAATCCATGTATAAGGGGCTACAGAATTCTCTCTCTTTTATTTAAGAAATGGAATTAGCAAGAAAGGACAAGGTGTTTAATCAGTCTTTTCAAGGATGCCAAAACTCTTCAATTTAAAACACTCTTCAAATGAAAACATCTCCTGGCAGCACCCTCTTAAGACAAGCAGAAAACTTGGCATTTACATGCTCCCTCCAAAATGTCAACTATCAGAAATTGTAGAACACAATCTATTTTTTTTTTTTTTTTTGACAGAGCTAGACAGAGAGAGAGAGAGACAGAGAGAAAGGTCTTCCTTCTGTTGGTTCACCCCCTATATGGTCACCACGGCCGGAGCTACGCTGATCTGAAGCAATGAGCCAGGTACTTCCTCCAGGTCTCCCATGCGGGTACAGGGCCCAACCACTTGGGCCATCCTCCACTGTACTCCTGGGCCACAGCAGAGAGCTGGACTGGAAGAGGAGCAACTGGGACTAGAACCCGGCACCCATATGGGATGCCGGCGCCGCAGGGATTAACCAAGTGAGCCATGGCGCTGGCCCCAGAAACTGTAGAACACATTCTTAAAAGACAAAACTAAACAACAAAGTTCCCAGAGCACTCAGAAGTACCCAGGGCCCCGTGGCCACTCTGCACTTTAGCAGTAGCAAAGACGGTGGTTTCCTCTCAACTTCTTTTGTCATGGGGGTGAAATGGTAGAGGACAGAAGCGCTCTAGATTAAAAACTGAAGGGACTCAATATTTAAAAGCAATGACAATGTAGGGGCTGGTGCTGTGGCGTAGTAGGCTAAGCCTACACCTGTGGCGCTGGCGCCAGTTCAAGTTCTGGCTGTTCCTCTTCCGATCCAGCTCTCTGCTATGGCCTGGGAAACCAGAAGATGACCCAACTACTTGGGCCCCTGCACCCGCAAGGGAGACCCAGAGGAAGCTCCTGGCTCTTGGCTTTGCATAGACCCAGCTCCTGCTGTTGCAGAGTGAACCAGCAGATGGAAGACCTTTCTGTCTCTCCCTCCCTCTCTCTGTAACTCTCTCAAATGAATAAAATCTTAAAAAAAAAAAAAAAAAAAAGGCAAGGACAATGTCATATAAAATCTAGATTTCTGAGAATATGTGGGCATCCAATCCCCTAAGCATTCTACAACTGACAAAACAAAACCTTTCTTGTGGCATTTTGAGAACTAGAGAAAAAAACAAATTTAGATAAGCTATTAGAAAAAGGCAATATTAGCACCAGAACAGATACAAGATTTTCTAAGCCCCTCCCTTTTAAATATTTACTTATTTGACAGTGTGACAGATCTTCCATCCCCAAATGGCTACAACAGCTAGGGCTGAGACAGGCTGAAGCCAGAAGCCAAGAACTCCATTAGAGGTTCCCACATGACTAGCAGGGACTTGGACCACCATCTGCTGTCTCCTCTGGTGCACATGAGCAGAGAGCTGAATAGGAAGTAGAATAGCCCAAATGGGCCCAAGCACTTTGGCCATCTTCTACTGCTTTCCCAGGCCATAGTAGAGAGCCGGATTGGAAGTGGAGCAGCTGGGACTTGAACCGGCGCCCATATGGGATGCCAGCACTGCAGGTGGAGGCTTTACCCGCTATGCACTGGCCTCACCAGCCCCCTAACTCTTAAGATGGTGAGATGTCCACACAGTTTTGTTAGTCCTCAGAAGCTGATGAGCCTCAGAGTGAATTCCACTTCACAGGTCTAGATAACAGATGAAAATCTCACCCTCATTTTAGGCAACTTTGCCAGAGGGAACAAAGTTAACAATTTCTAAGACATCACAATATTAGGTTTTCTAGAAAAGTCCCATAAAAAATGAAGTCTGTTACTTCTGTACGCGAGACAAATGTGTAAAACAGTTGAACTGATAACGGTTTTCTCTATTATGAAATCTTGAATTTTGGGAGCAGGCACTATGGTGCAGTAGGTTAAACAGCCACTTGTAACGTCCTCAGCCCACCTCAGAGTGCCTGCTTTAAGTCCCAGCTATTCTGCTTCTGACCCAGCTTCCTGCTAATATGAGGGTGGAAGACAGCTCAAGGACTTAGGTCCCTGTCTCCCGTGTTGGGAGACCAAGATGGAGTTCCAGGTACAGGCATTTGAGAAGTACATCAGCAGATGGCAGATCTCTTTCTCACTCTCTCTGTCACACCGCTTTTCAAGTAAATAAATTTTTAAAAAGTTACTTAGCAGTATTAACAGCCAGCAGCACTACGAAGGATTATCTCAAAGGTAAGCATGCCTCATAAACCCCCTCATTTTTGTTTCAGTGCTTTGAACACTTTGATGAGAAATGCTTTCATCTTTGGACTTATTTTCAAGTAGATGTGAATTCAGTTTCAGTGTTTTGTATTTCAGCTGGATGAGCTTTGATAAGGGCTGTGATCTGAAGAATAATTATTTTAATAGCTTCATAACCTTTTTAATGCTGTCAAATAAGAGTTATGTAACCTTCAGATGGCAGGCTGGAGTTAAGAAAGCAAATGGAATTGTTTAAGTGTGTTACTGAAAGATGATGCAATTTTTGGCTAACAATATTCTTCTCAAGTCTGTGTACAAAGAAGTTACTATTGTGCCAAGAAAATTTCTGATGATCAAGAAAATAATATGCAAAGTCATTGTCGGCCTCCCCTGAGCTCCGGGGTGATCCTCATTTCCGAGCTTTCCACAGAACAGGCCCCCAAAGCTGGTCTGCTGCCTCTGCCGCTCTCCATATAAAGATGTCTCTCAGCTGCCCGAGCACCGCCAGTCACTGTCCTGCTTAAAAAGAGATCCAGCCTACCAGCTGGAAACTCTGAGCTAAACAAAACCCATTCAAGTCAAATGAGCAAACTGAGGTCTTATGCTGATGCAATCAGAACCGAAAGCTCATCTGAAAAGTGAACATTCTAAAAGAAATATGGGCGATTCTCCTAAGACTCTGTTATTTACAAATAATTATCATTCTACCATGAAAAATATGGCAAGGGGCATGGGAGTTTAAATCACCATAGGTAATGCAGGCCTCCCATGTCAGAGGACCAGTTGGGCACAGCTGCTCTGCTTCCAATCCAGCTCTATGCTAATGCACCTGGGAAAGCAGCAGCAGATGGCCTGCGTGCCTGGACCCTTGCCACCCACGTGGGAGACCTGCATGGAGTTCCTGGCTCTGGCTTCAGTCTGGCCCCACCCCAGCTATTGTGGCTACTTGGGGAGTGAACCAGCAGATGGAAGGCCCCTTCCTCCCTCTGTTACTTCTTCTTACTCTTTCTAGTTAATTTTTAAGAAGTATTCTGAAAATGTAATGGACACATACACTGAAACTTCTTTATCTGTATTCAGCAATCTTAACTTTTATTTTACAGTCTTGAAGAGGAAAAAATAATCACTTGATAACAAGCTTTCTATTCAGTACATTAAGAACCTAAGCTGCTCCAAAGATTCTAAGTGTATGTGGACATGAGGCATTACAACACTCTTGTATAGACATTACAGCTAAGGATCTGGCCCAGGCATTCCTGTCTCCCTCTCCCCTCAAGATTTCCTTTCCATGAGGCATTTTGTTTTCTGGAAGTTAAATAATACAAGTTTAGATACAAGCAGAAATAAACTATGATTCAACAGATCAGGAAAAACTCCACCAAAGGAAAAAATATATGGGAAGAAAATACACTTGCTAGAAAATGCATACCTACTGGCTTCCTTCCACTTGACTGTCTGCCAAGATTTGGGTTTGGAGGCTGAAATGAAGACTCTTTCAGAAACGCATTTTGGATGCCATCCTTAGCTCCATGCAAGAAATGAGCTAAAATTCCATATAAAAGAGGTCTGTAGTAGGAAAGACACATTAGATTAAATCTGCATACATAATAGAAGCTTAACACACTTATTCTTTAAAAGGTAACCTTCTAACCCCAATGGACAAGTTTTTAACTAGATTTAAAAACTTGAACGGGGGCAGGTATTTGGTACAGTTATTAAGATCCTGCTTAGACACCTGCATCCATATCATTCCTAATTCACGTCCTGGCTCCACTTCTGATCCAGCTCCTTGCTAATGAGTACCCTGGGAGGCAACAGGTAATGTCTAAGTAGTTGGGTCCTCCTACCCATCAGGGAGACCCTACTGGCTTCAGCCTGACCCAACCCTGACTATTTTTGGGCATCTGGGGAATGAATCAGTAGATGGGAGGTCTCTGTCCTGACTTCCAAATAAATTTAAACAAAATTTTTGAGTTGATTATTGAAATTGCAACTGTTCATACTCTTTTAAGAGTACCATGTAACTCGAATGACAATTTTAAAGATTGTATTTATTTATCTATGAAGTAGAGTTACAGACAAAGAAAAGGAGAGACAGAAAGGTCTTCCATCCACTGGTTCACTCTCCAAATGGCCTCAATGGCCGGAGCTGGGCTGATCCAAAGCCAGGAGCCAGGAGCTTCTTCTGGGTCTCCCACATGGCCATCTTCCACTGCTCTCCTAGGCCACAGCAGAGAGCTGGAACGGAAGAGGAGGAGCCAGGACTCGAATCAGCACCCACAGGTGGAGGCTTAGCCCACTATGCCACAGTGCTAGCCACTTGAATGACAATTTTAAACCCAGAGAAAACATATTAACAAGTTAAATCTCTTCTAAAGGAAAACACAATTTTAATCAAGCCACAGTATTTAGCATTTAAATCCCAAAGTTCAGTATAACCCAGTACCTGACAGTGACACACAACAGGCACTGAATAAATGTCTGTTAAATGAATAGATCCTCATCCAAAGAAGGTCTTATGTCCTGAGCACCAAGCTGCTGGGTTTGTCCCTTACGCAAGATTCTTAACCTAGCCAGCCTCATATTTCTTCCTCTCTACAGGAGGAGAAGCATGGGCCCTACCTCACAGGCTTAGTATGCACTAAATGAGTTCCTCAATGTCAGTGTTTAGAGCTGCACCTGGCACATAGTAATGGCATATAAATGCAAGCTACACGGGAGCTGGGCAATATTTTAAAGCTATCTCAAAGTTTATAAAACACTGTTACCTCTCTTCATTTTATGCTCATTTTGTGATGTCATAATCATTAGCTCATCAACTCCAATTTATAAACAAGAAAACAAGTGTGTAACTACAGAGACTAGGTCCAAATGGCTTCCTGCCCATGGGGAAAGTCAGATGTGTGAGATGCTCCAGCAACCCCACAGAAAGGAACCTGGGGCAAGGTTTCCTACCAACAACCTTGGCAATGAGCCCTTTGCAAGCACATCCACCAGAGCAGGGAGCCAGGGCCCAGATACTCGGGCCGTCCTCTGCTGCCTTCCCAGTCACAACAGCAGGGAGCTGGATGAGAAGTGGAGCAGCCTACACTTGAATTGGTACTCATATGGGATGTAGGCATTACAGGAGGTGGTTTACCTCGCTACAGCCACAATTCTGCCCCTGTCCAACTCATGTTAAGCCACCCTTAAGACTCCTCCAAATTATTTTTTCCTGTGTTCTCAACTGTATCATTTTCAGACTTTTCAAAAATTGTCAAAATGTATGTTTTTTCAAGTGTTACCCACTCTTTTGTCTAGCAATCATTCAAATGTAGTTACTTGCATCACTGCATCTGGGCCTTCTGGCTACAATCAAGTGTAGTAACTACTTGCATCCATGAACACTAGCTCCACAGAATGTGAAAAACTATGCCAAGAAAGAAAAAAAGATTCCTTAGTCAAGTAAGTTTGGAGAGTCTGACTTAGATAAGCAGAATTCTCTTTACTGCAGGATTTCTTGGAGCAATTACTGTATTAGCATGCAAGATGGATCTCTAAGGGGACGTTTGCAGCGCTTTTCCCAGCAGAAAGCCTTGTGCGGTGAGAACATAGGACAAGCATTGCAAACTCTGTATCAGTAATGTGTACTGCTGCATCCCCAGGCCAACACCAGTGCCCAGCACATAGCACGTCATCAGATATGTTAAATGACCAATGTTTCTGACAATAGCAGGACACTAAAAACAAACTAAATGTCCATCGATAAGAGATTGTATTAATCAGTTATGATACAGGGAGTACTACTGAGTTGTTTAAAACACAAAGGAAAATATAGTTGTGACAGAGAGGGATGGGGACAGGACAGGTGGTCTTCAAAGGTACCCCTAACATTTTATGTAGTTAAACAACTCTGAGACAGAAAATAACATTCCAAATATGAACCGCAGGATCACAGATGTCCATTAGGTCACTCTTTTTCTCTGTGTACCTGAAGTAACATAACTTTAAAAACAAGAAAAATGAAGATGGGTGTAAGCTGCTATGAAAAACAAGTTGCAGGAATACAATTCCTTCTACATGTAGAAGAAAATATATACAGAAGTTTAAACAGATAGTGTTATGTTTGAATAAATGCAAGAGACAGTTGCCAGTGGTAATCTTTTGCTCCTTTAAAACTTGTTTATTTGAAAGGCAGAGTGACAGAGAGAAACAGATCTCCCATCTGCTTGTTCACTTCCCAAATGCCTGCAACACCTAGGGCTAAGCCTGGCCAGACTCCACCTGGGTCTCCCACATGGGTGGCAGCAATCCAAGTGCTTGGGCTTCTGAAGTGCACTGGCAGGAAGCTAGACTGGCAGCCGAACAGCTGAGACTCAAACCTGCACTCCAACACGGGGTGCAGTCATCCCAAGTGGTGGCTTAACCGTTCGGCCACACCCAGCCCACCAGCGGCCATCTGTGAGTAGTGAGACTGCATCTCAGTGGGCAGGGTGGGAAACAGTAAGTTTTCCTCTTCAATGAATACTCTTCCATGCTATCTCCACTTTTTACAATGCGTAATTGTCATTTTCACTACAAGTAAAACAAATTCTAACTATCCTACTCAAACGAGCTTTATCCTAACCATTCCTGCTACTGCTGTCTCTTGTCCATGGTCTTTCAAGTCACTGTTTAATCGCAAGGCATTTGGACAAGCAGTCAGCTTGTTACACTCACCCATGTCTCAGGTTTACAAAGCCTTTTGAGAGCACTTAGCTAGATGGAGCCTTCATGCTCAATAAATACTAAAACTAAATGCTATTTTTTAACAGTTTTATTTATTTGAAAGGCAGAGCATCAGAGACAGCGAGAGAGATCCTCTATCTACTGGTTCATTCCCCCAATTGATTCCAACCATAGGGCAAGGCCATACTGCAACCAGGAGCTCGGAACTCCATCTAAGTCACCCACATGTGACAGGGACTCAATTACTTGAGCTGCTTCCCAGAGTGCACATTAACAAGAAGCTAGATTGGAAGCAGATGCAAGACTTGAATCCAGACACTCTGATATGGGATGCAGCCATCCCAAGGAGTGGCATAACTGTTGCACAACTCCTGCCCTTTAATGCATTTGTAGGTCATTATTTTACTAGTTAAATACACAGTGCCGTAACAATGTTCCTCCAGTACATTATCTCCAAATTACACTTGGATTAACTTTTTGCTTTAAAAAAGAGCATTATTATCTTCTTTTTTCAGCAGGCTTGTATTGTTGCTAATACCTTCTATAGTCATTTAATATTAACATATAGATTTTTTAAAAAATATTTTATTGGGTACTTGTAGGTATGAAGAGTATAATACACTATGACAAATAGAAACAAATTTCAGACTCTCTTAAGAGTTTCCTGTCCAGTGGAAGAGCAAGCCCACATTAATTATAAGAATAGGAGCTGGGGGCTGGCACTGTACTGTGGCTCACTTGGTTAATCCTCTGCCTGTGGCACTGGCATCCTATATGGGCGCCGAGTTCTAATCCGGGTTGCTCCTCTTCTAGTCCAGCTCTCTGCTATGGCCTGGGAGGGCAATGGAGGATGGCCCAAGTGCCTGGGCCCCTGAACCCGCATGGGAGACCAGGAAGAAGCACCTGGCTCCTGGCTTCAGATTGGCGTAGCTCCGGCCGTGGCGGCCATTTGGGGGGGTGAACCAACGGAAGGAAGACATTTCTCTTTCTCTCTCTCTATGTAACTCTATCTCTCAAATAAATTAAAAAAACAAAAAAACAAAAAACAAAAACAAAAACAAAAACAAAAAAACAAGAAAGAAAGAAAAAAAGAATAGGAGCTGGTGTTATGGTGTAGCAGGTTAAGCCACTACCTGCGATGCTGGTTCCACCCCTTTCAATCCAGTTCCATCCTAATGTGCCCGGGAAGGCAACAGAAGATGGCCTAAGTCTTTGGGCCCCTGCACCCATGTGGGAGACCCAGAGGAAGCTCCTGTCTCCCGGCTTAAGCCCGGCCCAGCCCTAGTTGTTGCAGCCATCTGGAGAGTGAACCAGGGAATGAAAGATCTCTCTCTCTCTTTCTCTTTGTCTCTCCCTCTTTCTCTGTAACTCTGCCTTTAAAATAAATAAATATTCAAAAAAAACCTATAAGAATAAATGAAATACACATGTAATAAAAGTACAAATTAAGTCATCCAAAAACTTGGAAGGGAGAAAGAAGAGAAAATGACAGAGAGAGGGGCCGGCGCTGTGGCTCAATGGGTTAACGCCCTGGCCTGAAGCGCCGGCATCCCATATGGGCACTGGTTAGAGTCCCAGCTGCTTCTCTTCTGATCCAGCTCTCTGCTATGGTCTGGGAAAGCAGTAGAAGATGGCCCAAGTCTTTGGGTCCCTGCATCTGCATGGGAGACCTGGAAGAAGCTCCTGGCTCCTGGCTTCGGATCGGCACAGCTCTGGTTGTCGTGGCCGATTGGGAAATAAACCAGCAGATGGAAGACCTCTCTCTCTCTCTGCGTAACTCTTTCAAATAAATAAATTAATTAAAAAAAAAAGGCACAAAGAGTTAAAATCTGCGCAGAGATAATAAAGATAAAAGATGCTCAATAAGAATTTAGAGGGAGAAGAGGTGATCCAGGGCTTCTAGGCTGAGGAAACAGTTTGTACAAAGGCAGAAAAGCACCAAGCTGGAAGTGTCTGCAGAGCACCATGATTCATCAGGCGTGAGGAGATGCAGCTAGAAACAGGGCAAACAGGGACCCAAACTGCTGTGCTGAGGATATGGATTTCATCTACACACAGTGGCGTTCCTAAATGATTTTAGGCCAGCAATAGCTGTCTTCTAGACAGCTGGCAGTATGAAACACGAGCTGGAAAGCCAAGTGAGCGGCAATGAGGAAACCAGTCTGGGGACAGGTGCTGTGGCGCAACAGGTTGGGCCGAGCCTTGTGATGCCCACGTCCCATATGCAGGTTGGGTCCTGGCTGCTCTGCTTCTGATTCAGCTGCGTGCGAATGTGCCTGGGAAGCAGGTATGACTGCAAAAATACGTGAGTTCCTGCCACTCATGTGAGAGACCCAGATGGAGCTGCAGCCTCCTGGCTTTGGCCTGGCCCAGTCCCAGCTGTTGCAGCCATTTGAGGAGATGGAAGGAAGAACTCTGTCTTTCCCTCAATCTTTCACTCTGCCTTTCAAATAAATAAGTAAATCTCAAAAAATAAATAAATAAAAGCAAGAAGAGGACTTTAAAAAATATAAAGGAACTCTGAAGGAGACAATGAAGAAACTAAGAGCACCGCTAAGGAAGGGAAAGCCAAGACAGCAAAGGTCCCAGGAAACAAGTAACACAAAGGCTTTTAAGGGGCAGGCGCGGCATCGCAGGTTAAGCCACCACAGGGGGTGCACACATCCCACACAGAACTATTTAGTTAGGGTCCTGGCTACTCCGTGCTTCTGATTCAGCTTTCTGCTAATGCACCTGGGAGGCAAGAGATGATGGCCAGTACTTGGGTTTCTGTTACCCATGTGGGAGGCGTGGATGAAGTTCCTGGCACCCGGCTCTGGCCTGTTTTTTTTTTTTTTTAAAGAGTTATTTATTTATTTATTTAAAGACAGAGTTAAGAGAGTTAAGAGAGGCAGAGCAGAGAGAGAGAGAAGTCTCCCATCTGCTGGTTCACTCCCCAGATGGCTGCAATGGCTAGAGCTGCGCCAATCAGGAGCCAGAGCTTCTTCCGGGTCTCCCTATGGGTGCAGAGGACCAAGGGCTTGGGCCATCCTCCACTGCTTTCCCAGACCATAGCAGAGAGCTGGATCAGAAGTGGAGCAGCTGGGACTCAAAGCGGCGCTCATATGAGATGCCCACACTGCAGGAGGCAACTCTACCTGCTACTCAACAGCGCCAGCCCGTCTGGCCTGTTCTAACCCTGGCTATTGCAGAATTTGGGGAGTGAATCAGCAGATGGAAGATCTCACTCTTTCTGCCTCTCCCTCTCTCACACTCTGCCTTTTAATATAAGTAAGTCTTGGAAAAAAAAAAGTTTGAAGGAAGAGTAGTATAAAACGCTGCAGACACTCTAGTAAAATTGAGCATCTCAAATTAGAACCACATGTATGCACCCACATTGGTGCAACAGCTTGGTACATAATACAGGATAAATATAACAAATGATCCTGGAACATTAATTTTACACTAAGACTTATGGGAGACTTAAATTTCACTGGCATATAATCTGAAACATGATTGTGCCAAAATAAACACAGTATATTATGAAATAGAATGAAAAATTCCACGAACTTCTACAGTTGCCTTTGCCATTTAGGGACCCTCCAGAAAAAGCTTTGGAAACACTGATCTACACATAGAACTAAGAAACTACTAGTAAGTGGTCATTCTCCTTTTCCAAAACATAATTCAGTATAAACAATGAGGCATGAATTAACACACACGAAGCTTAACACAGAAGGTTAACAGAAACAGAAAGCACTGGGGTCAGTGATTAGCACAGGGGTAAGTCACTAACTGGGACACCTGCATTCCACGCTGGAGATGCCTGGTTCAAGTCCCAGTTCCTCTGCTTCCAATCCAGCTTCCTGCTAATTCATGTCCTGGGAGGCAGCACACGATGCTCAAGTACTTGGGTCTCCGCTACTCACATGGAAGACCCGGACAGAGTCCTGGGCTCCCAGCTTTGGCCTGGCCCAACTTCTGCCTGTTGCTGGCGTTTGAGGAGTGAACAAGTAGATGGAAGATCTTTCAAATAAAATGAAAATACATAAAAATTTAACAACAAGCAGAAAAGAAACAAAAATGGAAAGCAGAGGGTTGGTTCAGCAAGCATGGTGGTGAAAAGCCTATGGAGCAGTGACTAGGCAATGGAAATTCACAAATTTTGTTTTTGTTTTTTAGTAGAGGGGAAATCTGAATACATTCCCAACTTCAAATGGAGGAAGCAGGAGCAGGAAGAGTTAAATACGAAGAAGAAAACAATCGACAGAGCAAAGCTTCAAAAGAAAAATAAAAAAAGATCCAAAAGCCAAGAAGAGTAAACCTGAGAAAGAAGTCATCTAATTCTCTGAAGCCTCCAGAATTTCCGCTCCAATGAGCAGAGCCGGCGACCGACGTGTTCACTGCTGCACATCTGGGATTTAGCACCTGCTTGACACACATTAGATCTCAACAAATACCTGCCAAAGTGAAATAGAACCACCTCCATGCAGTTGACTCCAGTAAAATAATATCTGAGAGCCTACTTTAAAAAATTCTTACAGTGTGTTATCCTTGGATTCTTCAAATGCGTTTAGTTCACGAATGAGAAATTGTCTGTCCAATGGAACTACAGGTTGGCCAGATTCTGGGGGGAGAAAGTCAGGAAAACACTGAGTCTATAATTCTAAAAAGTCGGTATGATTTTGATAAGAATCACACTTACCAGGTATACACATTTATCAGACTTGGGATGACAGCACATACCAAATCAGATCCAAATGCATGTGACTGTGTGACTTCTAAAATACCTGCTTTTTGGGAGCTGGTGCTGTAGCATAGTGGGAAAAGCTACCACCTGCAGCTCTGGCATCCCATAAGGGCACCGGTTTGACTCCTGGCTGCTCCACTTGCAATCTAGCTTCCCACTAATGCACCTGGAAGAGCAGTGGAGGACAGCCCAAGTGTGCAGCCATACGGGAGACCCAGAAGAAGCTCCCAGCTCCTGCCTGGCCCAGCCCAGGCTGTTGTGGCCATTTGGGGAGTAAACCAGTGGATGCAAGATCTCTCTCTCTGCCTCTCTGTAACTCTGCCTTTCAAATAAATAAATCTTTTTTAAAAATCTATTTTGTTAAATTTGTGTAATAGTTTAACAAAGTCAATTTTTTTTTCTTTTTTATTTTATTTTATTTTTTTTTGACAGGCAGAGTGGAGAGAGAGAGAGACAGAGAGAAAGGTCTTCCTTTGCCGTTGGTTCACCCTCCAATGGCTGCCGTGGATGGCGCGCTGCGGCCGGCGCACCGCGCTCCTCCGATGGCAGGAGCCAGGTGCTAGGTGCTTTTACCTGGTCTCCCATGCGGGTGCAGGGCCCAAGCACCTGGGCCATCCTCCACTGCACTCCCGGGCCACAGCAGAGGGCTGGCCTGGAAGAGGGGCAACCGGGACAGAATCCGGTGCCCCGACCGGGACTAGAACCCGGTGTGCCGGCGCCGCAAGGCGGAGGATTAGCCTGTTGAGCCACGGCGCCGGCCCAACAAAGTCAATTTTTAAGGCCCCCAACCTTTGGCTGGAAAATTACTCTTCATAAGGTGGGTGTTTGGCCTAGAAGTTAAGACTAACATCCCACATCAGCCTGTGTTTGAAACCCGGCTTCACTCCCGATTCTGGCTTCCTACTAAATGCAGACCTGGGAGGCAGTGGTGATGGTTCAAGTAACTGGGGTCCTTCCACCCACATGAGAGACCTGGATTGAGCTGCAGGTTCCTGGCTTCAGCGCTACCCAGAGGCTCTAAGTGGGCATTTGGGGAGTGAACCAGCAGATGAGAGCTCTTCTGTTTCTTCCTCTATCTCTCAAATAGATAAATTTTCAAGGTGGAAGTTATCTGTGGGCCTTAAATTGTGACTCACTCACCCCAAATACTGTTTCTATATCTAAGCTACAATTCTAGACTTCAGCCTATTTTCTAGGAAGCCCGTGAATTTAACAGAGGACAATATCAATAACTTTTTTTTTTTTTAAAAGAATCCACTGATGGCAGTAATTCTAAAAGTTGCATTTAACAGGAAGGGCTGGCAAGGACATGGGGCAGCCAAAGCTCTCACACTTTGTTGGGGGAAAAGCAAAATGGCACAGCCATCTGGGGACTACTGAGCAATTTCATTTTTTTTTTTTTAATTATTTATTTATTTGAAAGTCAGTGTTACACAGAGAGAGAAGGAAAGGCAGAGAGAGAGAGAGAGAGAGAGACAGACAGACAGACAGAGAGTTTTCCATCTGCTGGTTCACTCCCCAATTGGCCGCAATGGCCGGAGCTGCAGCAATCTAAAGCCAAGAGCCAGGAGTTTCCTCCAGGTCTCTCCACGCGGGTGCAGGGGCCCAAGGACTTGGGCCGTCTTCTACTGCTTTCCCAGGCCATAGCAGAGAGCTGGATTGGAAGTGGAACAGCCGGGATTAGAACTGGCGCCCACATGGGATGCCGGCACTGCAGGCGGCAGCTTTACCCACTACGGCACAGCGCAGGCCCCTGAGCAATTTTCCTATAAAGGTAAGCATACACCGACCCCACAGCCTGGCGACCCTACTCATAACTGGCCAGGAGAAACATACTCACACAAACATACTCACACAAAGGCTTGCTTCCTAACTGCCAAAAACCAGCAACTACCCACATGCCTATCAAGTGATAACAAATGTTCACAGTCATATCATGAAGTGCTGTTCCCAGAAACCAACCACCAGCACTCAACGGCCAATGGATTCTGCTACGGGACAGGAGGCAGGCTGAGGGTTACATCCTGTATGACTCCTTCCAGGACACTCTGGAAGGGGAAGTTTCAGGCACAGACAGTAGCACCTCCGTTGCTGGAGTACATGAACAAGTTGACTACAAAGGGGCACGAAGAGTCTCCGGAGGTGATGGAAATGTCCTGTATCTGCACTGTGACTGGTAGTGGATGCACAAGTGAACGGGTTTGACAAAATCTATACAACTGTATACTGAAAAAGGGAAATCACATTACATGTAAATTGTACCTCAGTTTTTTTTTTTTAAACAAAAAGCCAAAACATTTAATATGAAACCATTATCACTATATTTTATCCTAGGGAAGCCCAAGTCCAAGACACTAATATTGTCATGATGGTTTTCTTTTCTTCGTGTTAACAGCATTATGTAGCCATCTACAACAAACTGAGGAAAGCAGAGATACTGACATCAAAGCTCTCTCTTGCTGTCATTCTGCCTTTCAATTAAATAAATACATAATCTTTAATTAATTTATTTGAAAGGCAGAGTTAGAGAGAGAGCGAGAGAGAGCACGAGCTTTCATCCACTGTTTCACTCCCCAGATGGCCACAATGGCCAGGAGCTTCTTCGGGGTCTCCCACATGGGTGCAGAGGCCTAAGCACTTGGGCCATCCTCCACTGCTTTCCCAGGTGCATGTGCAAGGAGCTAGATGGGAAGTAGAGCAGCTGGGACTGGAACTGGCAGCACTGCTACACCACAATGCCAGCCCAGTCAATCTTTCTTAAAAAGTCTCTAAACCAATACAAATATGGTCTTTACACAGAAAGTTAAGAGGTACACTTGATATCAAGTGTAGGATCTGCAATGGAAAATTCTAGCTTCACAAATAAAGAACTCACTCCCTTCTAAAACCTAGTTTGTGGTTTCTTTTCTTCAGTGAGGCACATCTCAGAGGCGTGAAACCACCTTAAAGCACAGATAAAACTTGACACAAGGAAGTCAAATGATACACACACAGGTGCTCCTGACCACCCCCGACTGCAGTTCTCCCCCCAGCCGGGAGGGGTCCACAGGCTCGACCACCAGGCACCTGCACATTTAGACTCTGCTCACTCTCCTGGGAGAAGAGTCAAGTCAGCAGAAGACGTGGAAAACACTCTCACGACCCCAGGTAATAACTGTTAGACTACAAGAGCGTGTTTTTTAAAATATTTTCTTAAGAAATAAAAATGTAACAGATAAATGTCTCTTGAACTACACACAGCAATAATTTGATGTTCTTAGATCCAACATTTTAAATACTTTTTAATAAAGATACGTGTAATCTTCACATGCTTTAAAAGCATATGCATCAGCAAACAGGGTAAGATGTCAATAGTTGTTTATTCTCTGCACCAGGAAATGAAGATGACTTTTTCAAAGCACACATCTGGTTTGGGTGCCTGTTTAAGTATCTACTTCCCGCACAGTTCAGCCTCATGAGAACTCCCAAGAGTCACAATTTCTATGCTCCGGTCACCAAACACTGCGGTTTGGTAATGGAATGACATTTCCAGGGTACATACTCCCTGAGGCCTGGGGAGGGGAACAAGCAGACGTCCCAGGAATGAATGGTGAGCACTCACCTGCCATGAGGACAGACGCTGTGTACTTGTATTTGTTGAATTCCAGATACTCCCGAATTAACTCATTAATGAGAAGGTTTTCATGGGACAACGCCGGCCGGGGCTCGCTGTCGTCATCCAGGGCGTTGAACACCTCGGCTCGGATTCTGGCTTTTAAATGCCCCAATACTCCCCTTTTTTCCAAAGTGTCCCTTAACACTGTTAAATATAAAATAGCAAGGATCCGGTTACAGAACAAATTTTGTCACTCTTAGGGATACCCTGAAGAAGTTTAAGAGGTGAAGGGCACAAACCTAAACTTCGTGACTGACTGAACAGCGGCATTTTTAAGTACCACAGGGCATGTTTGTAATAAAAAATAAAGGTCCCAAGTTTCAGTGATTTACTTTCAACATTGAAGGAAATTCAAGTTCATCCTTAGAGCATCTTCACTGTGTGGGTCTCTCATCCATTTTCAGGAGTGTCTGTCACCACAAACAGGTTGTGTGTGTCATTAACAACCTGATCCAGAAAGATGATCAAGGAAAACAGTACACTCCATACAAGAAAGGGATATGTCATCTTCCTGGTATAAAAACCACTGATATCTAGAACCCATTCTGAATAAACAAGTGGTTTAAAAAAAAAAAAAGAAGGACATCCCTGGGTTAATTGCTTATGAAAGGTAATCTCCTATGTGCCTGTATGACATCTTAAGGAGTTAGGGCAGTGGTTGGTAAATGTAACCCAACTTGATGGACCAAGGTCACCGTAACAAGTGTCCGTTCACATAAATGGGACTGATCTCAAGAACTCAGTACAGGTAATCAAAGGCTTCGGGCTGAACTGGCACCACCCCTTACAGTGCTCTGGAACCTTCTTTTATCAAACGGTCCTAACGGCTAAATGACAATTCCACAAACCACGCATCTCATCCAGAGGGCTGAGAGTACAGTAAGAGCTCGAGACATGTTATCTAGGAGCTTTACAATCCAATGTTGTGTTCCATCAGTCAAATGCAGCTTACTACTGCATCAAAGGCACCAAGTAAGCATGCCACAATAAACAGAAAAGTGAAGATGTGAGAGTGCTTCAAAAACATAAAAGTCCACAAAACATACGATGACTGATTGGCAAACCAAGCCTTCACTGGGTTTCTCTTCAACACAAAGTACATTCAGAACTGGGGAATGCAGGAAAAAAAATAATTATATATACAGAAGTAGCCCTGGGGCCACCGCCTGCAGTGCCAGCATTCCATGTGAGTGCCGGTTCGAGTCCCGGCTGCTCCACTTCCGATCCAGCTCTGCTATGGCCTGGGAAAGCAGTGGAAGATGGCCCAAATCCTTGGGCCCCTGCACCTGCGTGGAAGTCCCAGAATAAGCTCCTGGCTTCGGATCAGCTCAGTTCTGGCCGTTGCGGTCATTTGGGGAGTGAACCAGCGGAATGGAAGACTTCTCTCTCTCTCTGGCTCTACCTCTCTCTGTAACTCTTTCAAATAAATTAAAAAAAAAAAAACACCACCATACCATAAACACCGCCTCGAGAGCCACTCTCAGAGGTCCGCTTGTCTTCCCGCTCACAGCACGGCGTCCCAAACACACATTTCCATGCGCGGGAACTGAACCAGATTCTCTCCGAGGTCCCGCCGCCTCCCCTCCAAGTCCCTGAGAGTAACTGCTTCAGCCCTCGGGTTTCCGGGCACCTGGAATGGGCTCTAATCCTAGAGCAGCAGTACAGCCCCGCGACTGGGACCTGGGGCTCAGAGTCAACGCACCTGCGCGCCCCACCCCTGCCGCTCGCTAGCTACAGCAGTCGGGCCCCGTGAGTTCACCTCTCAGCGCCCCCCTTGCCCAGTCCCAGAGCGGCCACAAGGAACCCAGCAGGTGACTCCCGAGCTAGGGGCGCAATCGCTGACGACAACACCCCACCCGAGAGGCCGTCGTGAGGACGCAACGAAGACGGCCACGGAACCGTGGCGGGCACTGACCACGGTCGTCAGCTCCGAGTGCGAGGCGCGCCCGGGTCCTCGGTGCCCTCCTCCTCCCCTCCGCCAGCCCCCGGTGGGGTCTGGCAAGACGCAGGCCTGGAGACCGCCCGGCTACCTGCAGATTCCGGACTCCCTGCTCCACCTAGCTCGGAGCGGGGCTGGAAACCAACCCCTGGGCGACCACTTCCGGCCCCGAGCCGCCGCATCAGCCAGACGCTCCCCGCAGGCCTCGAGGCCGCGCAGAACGAGCCCTCCAGAAACGAGGCCTTCCTTCCCATCCTTTTCATGAGGGGCAAGCCCTTAGGTTCCCACCCGGTCACCTCCCGGTTCGCACTCACCGGCCTTGAGCTCGGCGACAGTCGCCATTTTTCAACGGCCGCCGGAAGCGCGCCTTGACAGGACGCACGCGTATCCCCGCCCCCCTCTGCGGCGTGGCCTGGACCCGATAGGTTCTGTCTACATCCAGACCCGCCCCACTCAGATTCAGCTCTCTCCGTGGTTGGACGAAAGGCCAACGTTCACGAGAGACTCCACCAATCAGCTGGTGTTCTAGGCGGGCCCTACAGAAGGAGGCGGGAGCAGGAGCAGGAGCAGCAGAGACGCAATTCCTAGACGTTACCTGTGGGTGCTGCTAGTTTCTTAGGGCTTAGCTGTACTGGCTGGTCCTTTCGCCGCTGGCCCACCGTTGAGCTCTGCGGCCTCAGGTTCCCACCGACTGTGTCACCGCGTATCAAGCCTGTGGTTGGCAAACTTGAGCAGGAAGACTTTGACAACAAGCCCTGGAGTTTCTGATTCCATGTGGGATGAGGCCTGAGAATGTGCATTTCTGTCGAGTTCCCAGGAGCTGCTGAGGTTGCTGGTCCGGAAATCCCATTTCGAGAACCACTGTGTTAAGCACTTCGCACCTGCCGGCCGGTGGGCCACTCCGTTACGCCTCTTAGCTCATTCCCCTGTGATCCTCGTCCTGGACAGAGGTGGACATGGCTTCTCCCATAATGAAGAGACTAAGCTCACCCGAGTGGCGGCGGTGACCCTCGAAGCCAGGCTCCTTGCTCTTCCACCCTTATTTACTACTGGTCACATAAAGTGCCACGAGCTGATGGCGGAGTGAGCCAGTTCTAAGCATCCCAAGGAAATGAAAAATGGAACATGGGAAGACTGTCCCCAAAGCTGGTGTGATTCCAGCTGTGTTGTCAGGAAAGTGAAAAGACTTAACGAAATAAGAGAGAGATTGTTCAGCATTCTACAACAGTGCTCTTGAAACTGCTGGTCAACCAATGATAGAAATCTGCTTCTCAGTGGAATCTCAGTGGGCGCATTTTCCACGCAGTGGAATGAAGTGAATAGAAGACATACTAGTTTTTTTTGAAATGTTTGTTTCAGGGGCTGGCGCTGTGTGGCAGTGGGTTAAAGCTGCGGCCTGCAGCGCCGGCATCCCATATGGGTGCCAGTTCGAGTCCCGGCTGCTCCACTTCTTTATTTTGTTTTAAGATTTTATTTATTTATTTCATAGGCAGAGTTACAGACAGAGAGAGAGAGAGAGACAGAGAGAAAGGTCTTCCTTCTGTTGGTTTGCCCCCTCAAATGGCTGCCACAGCACTGTGCCGATCCGAAGCCAGGAGCCAGGTGCTTCCTCCCCGTCTCCCACACGGATGCAGGGCCCAAGCACTTGGGCCATCCTCCACTGCCTTCGCGGGCCACAGCAGAGAGCTGGACTGGAAGAGGAGCAACCAAGACAGAACCCGCACCCATATGGGATGCCGGCGCCAAAGGCGGAGGATTAACCTAGTGTGCCACAGCAGGTGCCTCTTTTAATCCAGCTCTCTGCTAGGGCTTGGGAAGGCAGTAGAAGATGGCCCAAGTCCTTGGGTCCCTGCACCCGTGTAGGAGACGGGCAAGAAGCTCCTGGCTCCTGGCTTCGGATCAGCTCAGCTCTGGCCGTTGCAGTCATTTGGGGAGCGAACCAGCGGATGGAAGATCTCTCTCTCTCTCTCTCTCTCAGGCTCTACCTCTTTCTGTAACTCTGTCTTTTAAATAAAATAAATAAATCTTTAAAAAAGAGAGAAGGGAAAGCACTTCTGATGTACTGATGTAGAGGCACATGGAGCTAGAGGCATACGATAACGGGATGAGCTAGTACAGAGCTCCTGCTCGTACTGTAACTAACACCCATCACTGCTCTGTGTGGCCGGTGCCACTCCAGAAGTGTACAGTAAGTCTTCATCAACAACTTGAGGAGACAGATGCTCACACAGCAGTTGTCTAAAGAAAAATTTCATTTCAAAACTTGTGGTGTGGGCCTTTGACCATAAGAGACCCACATCTCATATCAGAGTGTCTCCACTCTTGACAACAGCTTTTTACCAATGTAAGACCCTAGGAGGCAGCAGGTGATGGCTCAAGACCCTAGGAGGCACCCAGATGGGATACCAGGATTGAGTTTCTGGCTCCTGGCTCTAGCCTTGGCCATTGTGGGCATTTGGGGAGTGAACTAGTCCATGGGATCTCTCTTTGTCTTTTTCTGCCTCTCGGAAAGAAAAAAAAAAAAGGTACTGAAATTGAGTCACGCTGTGTTGGTGAGGACAGGTGTGACCTTACCTACTGGGTAGGTGGACAGATTGGCAGCACCACCCAGAAGGCTGTTTGGCAATACCAAGTCAACCTTTCACACCCTTTGACACACCAACTCGAGTGCTACCAACATATCTCACAGATACACTCATACCCAATTACAAGGGCGTTTCCAAAAGCTGGTGGAAAATGGAATAACAAGATGAGTTTGGGGAGCAGGTGTTTAGCCTAGTGTTTCTGACACCTGTGTCCCCTATCACAGTGCGTAAGCTTGGGTCCCCGCTCCAGCTGACCACAGCTTCCCTCCAGTGCAGATCCTGGGAGACAGTGGTGACGGCTCAGGTACTTGGGTCCTTGTCACATGGAAGACTTGGATTGTGTTTGGGGCTCTTGGCTCTTTGCAGCCCTAGGCCCAGCCCCAGGGTATTTGAGGAGTAGACCTGTAGTTGGGAGCTCTGCCTGTCTGTCTCTGTCTCTCTGCCTCTTAAAAAAAAAGGAGGGAGGATAAATTTATTTTGGCACAAATTTTGAAATCTGTGCATAATTTTTCCATAATAGGCATTTTCTTGAACCTTTTGGAAATGTCTGTATAAGGCTATTCATTGTATCACCCTTTATAGTAAACTAAAAGTTACACACACCTACCAGAAAGGCTACAAAAACAGCTGGCAAGCATGTGTATGTTGCTGGTTGGAAATCAAAGTGGTATAGCCACTTGGAAAACAGTTTGCCAATGGCTTACTGTTAATGGCTTATCATATGACCCAGTAATCCCATCATGGAATTTATCCAAGAGAAACAAAAAGCTATGTCCACACATAAGCCAGTACCCAGTAATAGCAGATTTATTCATAACTGCCCCATACTAGAAATGACCGTGTGTCTTCTAATTGGTAACTGGATAAATGAACTATAACATATCCCTCCCATGAGTCCCACACAGTGACAAAGAGCAAGTGACCACTGACACATGCCACAAAATGAGTCTTGAATGCTCTGTGCTCAATGAGAGAAATCAGATCCAAAATGCAATATTTAAATTGTTGTTTCATGTTATTTGGAAGGCAGAGAGACAAACAGACAGAGCTTACACTCACTGAAAAAACTATTGGAAACATCAATATCATCAATGGAGGCACTGGGTATGTAAATTATGGTACAACCACCAATCAAATACTGTGCAGAGGCTGGCGCTGTGGTGTAGAAGGTTAACACTTTGGTCTGAAGCGCCGGCATCCCATATGGGCACCGGTTTGAGACCCAGCTGCTTCTCTTCCATCCCAGCTCTCTGCTATGGCCTGGGAAAGCAGTAGAAGATGGCCCAAATCCTTGGGCCCCTGTACCTGCATGCAAGACCTGGAAGAAACTCCTGGCTCCTGGCTTTGGATCAGCACAGCTCTGGCCGTTGTGGCCAACTGGGGAGTGGAACCATCGGATGGAAGACCTCTCTCTCTGCCTTTCCTCTCCATGTATAACTCTGACTTTCAAATTAAAAAAATACTGTGCAGTCATTCCGAAGAATGGGGAGCTCTAAATACACCCAAGCGGACTTCCAAAAGTTAATGGAAAACAGAATTAAGAGAAAAATTTATTTTGGTACAATATTTTTAAATTTATAACCATAATTTTTAAAATAGTTTTTGAATATTTATTAATGGAGGAGAAAGTGAATTAAGTGTGTGAGAGAGTGAGGCTATTTACTTATTTATGTAAAAAGCAGATTTACAGAGAGAGAGGAGGAGACAGAGAGGTCTTCCATCTGCTGGTTCACTCCCCAAATGGCCACAATGGCTGGAGCTGGGGTATCCGAAGCCAGGAGCCAGGAGCTTCTTATGGGTTTCCCACATGCACCCAGGGGTCCAAGGACTTGGGGCATCTTCTACTGCCTAACCAGGTCATAGCAGAGAGCTGGATCAGAAGAGGAGCAGCTGGGACTTGAACCGGTGCCCATATGGGATGTGAGTGCCGTGGGCGGAAGCTTAGCCCACTGTGCCACAGCGCTGGCCCCTGGCGCCTCCTCTTGACTGCAGAACCCCTGCCTCTAGAGGGCACTTGTGAGGCCTATTTTACGTAGTCCCTAGAGGGGCTGCAGCGGGACTGAGTTCTTGTTGCCTTGAGTTCAATCACTCACCATTGCCAAGATGCTGTCTCCTGTTTTTTACTCTTCAATTCTCCTACTCCAGCTTCCCAGAACTCTTTTTTGAGCAGGCATAGGAGTCCTGGTTGCAGGTTCTGCTTTTTGGGCTAAGCTAAGCTAAGGCCATTGCTCTACTGTGCAGCTGTCCCTCAGTGTGCAAGGGGGATTGGTTCCAGGATCTCCCGAGCATACCAAAAGCCATGGGCACTCAAGTCCCTTACATAAGGTGATGTGGTATTTGCTTAGAACCTGGGTTCAACCCCAATGTATTTTATTATTACTTGAAAGGCAGAGAGAGAGAGAGAGAGGGAGAGAGGGAGAGAGAGAGATGGAGATCTCATCAGGTGGTTTCCTCCCCAAATACCTGCCATGGTTGGGATTGGGCCAGGCTGAAGCCAGGAGCTGGGACATCAGTCTGGTTTACTCACGTGCATGGTAGGGATCTAATTACTTGAGCCAACACCGGCTGCCTCCTAGGGTGCACATTAGCTGGAAGCTGGGATGGAAATGGACCTTGAGCCAGGCTCTCCTACATGGGTTGCACGCATCCCAAGCAGTGTTTTTAATCATTGCACCGAATGCCCACCCCACCAGTTTATACTTTAAATCATCTCTAGACTACACATAATAGCTAATATAAATGCTATGTAAGCAGTCGTTGTACTGTATTGTTTATGGAATAATGACAAGCAAAAAAGTCTGTACATGTTCAGTTCAGATGCATGCAATTTTTTTCCAAATACTTTTGATCTGTGGTTGGTTGAATCCACCAATGCGGAACCAGCAGATACGGAGGGAGGACTGTATGTCTAAATAACAACTTTCATGGTGTGTCAGCTCCATGCCAAGACAAGGCAAGGCAGAGGGTGTCGACATGAAATCAGAGTCACCATTGTGACTCTTCATCACAGCAATTATGAGCTTTGGCCTTATTCATGAATTTCACAGAGTCTGAATTCATGAGTTTTCAAGATGACAAAATGAGAACTTTATTGGTGGTGTTTCACTTTGTTTTATTGTAATATGATCATGTAAGCTGTACAGACACACCTACCAGAGTGTTCAAAGGGTATTCCAAACAAGAGAGAAAAGCCTACCTATGGAAAGGACTTGAAATGACTTCTCAAATGACAGAGGCTGATTTTAATGTTCCAACGATCTTAGCTGGCAAATGGGAGTCCCACCTGTTTCTATAAACAGTGTTCTTAGTGCATAGCCATGGGGCAGACATTTGGCTTGGTGGGTAAGACACCACGCGAGATGCCCACATCCTACATCAGTGTGCCTTGGATTCAAGTCCTGGCTCCACTGCCCATCCAGCCTCCTGCTAATGCACACCCTGGGAGGTAGCAGTGATGGCCCAAGTAGTTGGGTGTCTGTCACCCATGTGCGAGACCTGGATTGAGTGCCTGGCCCTGCTATTGTAGGTATATGGGGAGTGAACAAATGAATGGGATCTCTCTCTTCCCACCCCGTCCCTGTGGATCCGAGTCACAGCACCACTTGTCGACTCCTTCGGCCTCAGAAGGAACGACACTGCTCGCAGCTAATCGGTCTTCAAGAGACTTTTACTTAGAAGGAGTGGGAAAGAGAGTGGGGGAACCGGGAGAAGGGGGAGAGATGGCATGCACGTTCCTTAAGGGGGAAAGCTGGCGAGCCCTTTCTCTCTCTCGCTCTCTGCTTATATCCAGAATTCAACCAATCACAGTCAATTACAGTCCATGCACAGAGCTCTCCAATCCGGCACTTGATCACGATCAGCTGTGGAGTCATGCAGCAGGCAGGGCATCAGCGCCATCTTGTTTTCCACGATCCTCAGCTAGATGGAAAGTTCAATCAGCTGCTACATCCGCATTACTGCTATAAGCCACGCCCACCATGGGGGGGTCCCATGGCTGGCCTATCCATGGGTCCCCACACGTCCCGTCTCTCTGTGTCTGCCTAAAGAAAGAACATAGACATGCCTATTTTTTGGTGCCTTGCCTATGTCTGGTTCCAGAGAACTCAGAAGCTTAAAATATTTTGGCTGCCACTGGAAGAAACCGTTTATTGACTTCTAAAGGGGTATATTATTAACAAGGGGTATATTATTAACAAGCCAACCATTATTTTTTTTCTGAGCAATAGCCAGTAATAATAATAATAAAAGCAACTAAGATTTATGAAATCCTTGCTGTGCTTTTTTCTTTAATTTTTTAAAAAATATTTATTCTCAATTTTTTTTCTATTTGAAAGGCAGAGAGTCAGAGACAGAAAGAGAGGGAGACAGAGATCTTTGATGTGCTGGTTCACTCCCCAGATGTGCATAAAAGCTGGGACTGGGCCAGGCTGAAGCCAGGAGAGAATCCTATCTGGGTCTCCCACATGGGTGGCTGCCTCCCCGGGTGTGTATGAGCAGGAAGCTAGAATTAGAAGTTGAATAGTTGATGCTCAAACCCAGGCACTCCAATATGAGATGTGGGCGTCCCAAGTGATACGGGATAGGCAGGTAGCTAGCTAGATCCGGGAGGCTGGAAGCCATTGTACCCCCCTCCCCCACCGTGCATCCTCCTACTTGTCAATCAAACCCTCCCAGGGATGTGTCTCCTTCAAAGGAGCCTGTGGGAGAGGCGCCATGCCGTCTCTCCTGCTGGACACCATTGCTGGAGGAGGGGCTGAGGGGTCTTCTCTCTGTGTCCCCGCCCCATGCCCTCCTTCTCCTGGGCCTACTGCCCACTCCTGCTTGGGAATGTGTGGGGCAACCCCAAGCTCGTGTGTGTGTGTGTGTGTGTGTGTGTGTGTGTGTGTGTGTGTCTTACATATGCCAGCATTAAGGACTCCTCTCCATGCATGGCAGGAGCCTGGAATAAAAATACAGCCCACTTGCCCCACTGCGTAAGCACCACCGCTCCTTTCACAGAGGCGCGGAGAGTTTGTCACTCCCGAGCCAGCGCTGGCCCCTCTGTCGGCTGCCCGCTGCCCGTGCACAGTTCCCTTCAGTGTCCGGAATCTCTCGCGCTCGCTCGCTTGTCTCTGGGCCCTTCGCTTGGAAAATTCCTCCTGCTCTAGTTAATTTCCACTCACCCCTGGGGACCAGTGCTTTCTACACCTTCCCTGGCTCCAGGAGCTTCCTCTTCAATCTCTTTCAGGAGTGGGAAGAGCTTCCAAGCCAACAGGCAGCACCAAGGAAGCCCCTCCCTGCAGGGTCCCTGGGGACCCCCACCCCAACTTGGGGCAGTCCCATAGGAGGCAGGCAGAGGCCCTGTTGGGCCTTCCCAAAGTTCCTGGAAAATGAGTCTTATAAAAAACAAAACAAACACCCCCCCACACACACACAGTTCACGGATTTCTACTTTTTCACTGAAATAAACTTAATTCCATTTCCCAGCGGAAATGTCTTAAGAACCCCTCCCCCTTCCCGACCCCAAAGCCCCTTCCTAGGAGGAGGTCTCCCCAGTAAATGTCCTGCCTTTTGTCACCCAACCACTCAGGCCTGGAGCCTCCCATAAGAGGCCAAGCCGCCTCTGGTCCTGTTCCGGCTCCACCCCCACAGGTGCTTTGGGTGACTCAGCACTCAGCGATTCCCGAGCAGAGGGCGTGGCCCTTGCACCTGGAGCAGCTGGCAAGTTAAGGGCTCCCTCGGAACTCCCCCACCCATTACCGCTCTGCCTAGGTGGGGCTGCGACCCTCGGGGACCACACTGGACTGCTTCTCGGAACAGATCCTCCCGTCTGATAAAAGATACTTGCGGAGTGACCGCAGGAAGTCCCGCAAGGCAACTCACCTTAGAGAATACTTAGCAGTGGCCAGAAGCACTCAGACCGTGAGTGGTGGAGCCCGGATTCTGAACCACATTTGGGCAAGTCCAAAGGTCAGCCCTTTGCATCCGTGGGGACTGAGAGCCTGGAACCCACTGGGATCAGAGCTGCCAAGTTCTGGATTGTGGCATATCCCTTATACCTAGTCCTTGCATTTTGAAGTTGTCGCAAGGGAGGTGGACATTTTGGTGGAGGGGAGGGGTGCATATTAACATCAGTGTTTTAGAGGAAATTAAATGGAACCGTTCAGGTAAAATGACACTCATTCAACTGTCAACAGGTCATTTTCAGGGATGAATGGTAAATTCATTCAATGCCTGTTTACCTAGAGGATTTACCAAGAGGATTAGAGAGGAAGGAATTCTTTTTTAAAAGTTTATTTTATTTATTTCAAGGCAGAGTTGCAGAGAGAGGAGACACACACACACACACACACACGCACGCACACAGATTTTCCATCTGCTGGTTCATTCCTCACATGAGTGTCACAGGTGTCAGCTTAACCTGTTACAGCACAACTCAGGCCCCGAGAAGAGAGAATTCCTGTGCTAACTCCTGCTGAAGTGGGTTTGGACACAGGAGCCCAGGGGCACAAAAGCTGCCTGTTCAGTTAAAAAGAAACCATTGCTTCCTTCCTAATAGATTAGCCTTTTTCTTGGGAGCCACAGGAGATGGTATGGTCAATCAGGAGGGAAAAACCCACAGATGGAATTTTACAAATTGGAGACAGTTTCTTTATAGAAATGGCATCTTCTGATCCGACAAGTCAAGGCAGCTTCTAGAACTATGACACACCTCTGCCTCAGCCACACACATCCCCTAAGACTATGGTAACCACATCTAAACCATGATTCAAAGGAATTGGATTGAATTCCTGACATTCAAATTCTTTATGGATTTATTAAGCAGAATAACAGCAACTTTTTAAGAAATTTATTTATTTACTTGAAAGGCAGAGTTAGAGAGAGACAGACAGGGAGAGATAGAGAGATCTTCCATCCACTGGTTCACTCCCCAATTGGCCGTAACAGCCAGAACTGGGCAGGTCCAAAGCCAGGAGCCAGGAGCTTCTTCCAGGTCTCCCATGTGGGTGCAGGGGCCTAAGCACTTGGGCCATCTTCTACTGCTTTCCCAGGCCATAGCACACAGCTGGATGGGAAGTGGAACAGCCAGGACTCAAGCCAGTGCCCATATGGGATGCCGGCACCACAGGCTGCAAATTTTTTAAAATTTTTATTTATTTGAAAGATGGAGTTACAGAGAGAGGTAGAGCCAGAGAGAGATTTTCCATTCCACTGGTTCACTCCCCAAATGACTGCAACAGCCAGAACTGAGATGATTCAAAGCCAGAAGCTTCTTCGAGGTCTCCCACAGGGGTACAGGGCCCAAGGACTTGGGCTATCTTCCACTGCTTTTCAGGCCATAGCAGAGAGCTGGATCAGAAGATGAGCAGCCAGGACTTGAACCAGCTTCCATATGGGATAATGGCACCGCACGCTGGGGCTTTAACCCACCTTGCCACAGTGCCAGCACCACAACTTTACCTTATATGCCACAGCCCCGGCCTACAGCAGCTGTCTTGATCTGCAGTCTTGTTGTACCATATCCAATCCTAAGAACAGAAATGGCTATTATTTTTTGAAGTACTCACCCATCTATTAGCCACTGCGTGAACTGTTGCCCACACATCATTCCAGTTCATGCTCACAAGATGGTGAGACACAGGTACGGTTGTTTCTGGAGGAAAGCAAGAGCAACTGAAGGGACACAAAGTGACTTCCTCAAGGTCAGACAGCTGGGAAGAGGCCTGGCCAGATGCCACGTCCAAGGTCTGGCCGTTTTCTCTGCCCAGCAAGTGGACAGAATATCTGACACTCTGGCAGGATTAGATAAATCTGTTTTGCATGGTTTTTGTAATGAAATCACATGTCCACAGAACAAGGACTTTTTCACTCTTTTTTAAAAAGTTTACTTATTTTTATTTAAGTGAAAGGCAGAGAAAAAGAGAGAGAGACAAGCATCTTTCATCCACTGGTCCACTCTCCAAATGTCTGCAACAGCCAGGATTGAGACAGGCTGAGCCGGGAGCCAAGACTCCATCAGGGTCTTCCACACGGGTGACAGGGACCCAAGCACTTGAGCCACCGTCTGCTGCCTCCCAGACTGTGCATTGGCAGGTAGCTGGATGTGAAGGTGAGGCAGGACTCAGTTCCAGACACTGTCATAAGGGAAGTGCACGTCCCAAGCAGTGGCATAACCAGCTGCACCACAACACCCATGCCAAAGACTTTCTCTTGTTGGAAAAGAATGCAGAAGGGCAAGCGTTTGGCTCATTCGCCAAGTTGCCACTTGGGATTCCGGCGTCCCATATCCAAGTGCCTGGGTTTGGGTCCTGGCTCGGCTCTTCTTCCAGCTTCCTGCTAATGTGCACCCAGACCATTAGCAGGGAGCTGGATCAGAAGTGGAACAGCCAAGACACGAACCAGTGCCCACGTGGGATGTCGGCATCACAGGTAGTGGCTTTACCCGTGCCAGCCCCCTCTTTCCTTTCTGATCTTCAGTCATTGTGAGGAAAAGAGAACAAAAAACAGAGGCAGAGAAGGGTTAAGTACCTTGCTGCAAGTCACACAGGTGAGCTGACCTTGAACTCAAGCAGGCAAGGTGGCTCCAGGCCTGGAACCTCCTTGCTGCACTGACCTTGGGGAACAGCCTTGTGAACGCATCCTGGACCCTCTTGGAGCTCTGTTGTCTACCTGGAACTCTATGCAGAATCCGTGTTATCTGCATGAGGTCTGTTACTACACAGAACTGAGTGCAAATCCTGGCCAGTTGTGTGGCCTTGGACAGATGGCTGTACCTCTCTGAGCCTCAATTTCTGCATCTATAAAAGAGGAGGCCATACTAGTACCTGTCTCCTGGAACCCTGATGTGGCCACAAATCAGCAGGTGCAGGAGAAACACATAGCTCGGAGTGGACAACATAGTGCACATTCAATGAACGGCTATTTCCTTGTCATTCTCCACTTGGCAGGCTGTAGCTCAGCCCACTCCACACCTCCTCTGCCTCTTTCCCGTCCCCAGGAGGCCAAACTGCCTGGATCAAGTGAGGAACACATTTCTCCTCCAGGCTTCTCTAGTTGATTTCCTTGGCAAATCCTCACCCCCATCCTCCTTTGCTAGGGTTTGAATGAGTCCCCCCAAATCCATGCATTGGCAGCTTCATCCTCAGTGGGACAAGGTGGTTGGGCGGTCCTCAGGAGTGGATTCATAAGTGGTTCCTGATGAAAGCGTGAATTACGTGTAGCTTCCTTTCCTTTCTCTGTTGTGTCTCCGTCTCTCCATCTCTTTCTCCTCTTCCCTTCCACTTGCTGTTGTAGGATGACGCAGCAGAAACGGTCACTGGATGAGTTGACCTTGAACTTTGAAGCCTCCAGAACTGTAAGAAATTAATCTCTGTTCCTTATAAATTACCCAATTATAGCAGAAAAAAAAAAAACATCATCCACTCCTGTTCACTCAGCTGTCACTGTGACTCCTACTCAATTAGGAAGGCCTGGTCATCCCTCCACTTTCACCCTAAATCTCTGCAACTTCTTTTCCCTTCCCTTCCCTTCCCTTCCCTTCCCTTCCCTTCCCTTCCCTTCCCTTCCCTTCCCTTCCCTTCCCTTCCCTTCCCTTCCCTTCCCTCCCCTCCCCTCCCCTCCCCTCCCCTCCCCTCCCCTCCCCTCCTCTTCCTCTTCCTCTTCCTCTTCCTCTTCCTCTTCCTCTTCCTCTTCCTCTCTACAGATATTTACTTAGTGTCTACCCTGTGTTAGGTGCTAAGGTATTGTGATGAACAAAATAGACACGATCTCTTCTTATACAGAGAGCAATGACCCTCATCAAATAATTAATTATATGTTGAGACAAATACTATACTAACAAATGAGACACACCGGGCCCGGATCTGGCCTGGGCTGGGAGCCAGGGCAGGCGTCTGCAGCATGAGGCTCTCGGGTCGTGGAGGACCCACTTTGTGACAGCTCAACCACATGGCTGACAAGTTGGTGCTTGGCTGTCAGCTGGGAATGAGGCCAGGGCGTGGGCAGTGGTCCCACTCCCTCTCTATGGAGCCCTCCATGGGCTACTTGTACCCCCTTATGGCATGGTGGCTGGGTTCCAAGAGGGAGCACCCCAAGAGAACCAAGTGGAAGTGCTTCATCTTTTACGACCTAGCTTCAAGAGTCACTAAGTCTCACTCCCACAGCAACCTCCTTTGGAATCTAGGGAGGGGAACAAGCCCCCTATGTTAACGGGAGAGCTGTTAAAGTCACCTTGTGATGAACAGATGTGGCCCTATTTGGAAAATACAATGGCACAGCTTCCCTGAGGAAGCCACGTTTGAGCTGACATAGTAATGGGCAAGGGACACAGAACCACGTGTGGAACGGGCTCGGGGTGAATAATCAGCCGTAGGTAGTGAAGCAGACCCCTGAGACAGGCAGGGAGAAGGACCATGAATCTGAAGGGCCTGGTCATGCTGAACCCTGTCTGTCAAGTGCTGTCCACAGCTACTGTTTCCACTCAGCCATCATCACCTCTTCTTCCAGAAACAGCACCCTAACTTCCCACTATGGAACCACTCAGCCTCCCCACCCCCACCTCCACACCTCTCAGTGGGGCTGCAAGAGTGGGTGTAAGACATAGATCTAGTCATTCAGGACATTCCACACCCCTTCACCAGCCTTGGTGATTGGTTCAGGAGTGCACATGTGACCCAGGCAGAACCAATGAGTTTCAAACATGAGACCTCCGTTGCAGCTATTGGACAAGGGATTGTCTCTCTCTTTGAGGGTTGCTAGGCAGGATAGAGAGGTGAAAGCTGGGTGTCACTGTTGCCTCTAAGTGAGAAGAATAACACCTGCTGAGCATGACACCAACAAGGAAAGCAGAACAGAGGGACAGATACTGTGGAGCTCTCAGACCATGATTAAAGCCATATCTACAGCTGGCCATTTTGGATACATGAGCCGATCTATTTTTATTTAGGCTGAATTGAATCTCTGTCACTTGGAACCAAGAGTACTGTTAATTTTTTTAAAAGATTTATTTATTTACTTGAAAGGCAGAACCTTAGAGAGAAAGAAAGAGAGACACAGAGAGAGGAGAGATCTTTCATCTGCTGGTTCATTCCCACTAATGGCTATAACAACCAGAGCTGGGCAGGCTGAAACCACGAGTCAGGAACTCCATCCTGGTCTCCCACATGGGTGGCAAGGGCCCAAGTTCATGGGCCATTCGCTGCTGCCTTCCCAGGTGCATTTGCAGGACACTAGATCAGAAGTCCAGCAGTCAGGACTCACCCGGTGCTCTGATGTACTTTATTTATTTGAGAGAAAGGGCATTCCCTCCCCCAAATGCCCACCATCGCTGGGGCTGGGCTATGCTGAACCCAGAAGTCAAGAACTCAATCCAGGTCTCCCAGGTGGGGGGCAGGGATTCAACCACTTGAGCCATTACCTGTTGCCTCCCAGGATACACAACAGTAGGAAGCTGGAATGGGCGTGGAGTTGGGACTTGAACACAGGCACCCTTATGTGAGATGTAGGCATCCCAAGTGGTGCCTTAACCACTAGGGCAAACACTTGTCCCTTGAAGAGACTTTTCTCTCCCCTAATGAATGGTCTTGGTATTCTTGTGAAAAATCAGTGAAGGAGCAGGTATTCCACCTAGCAGTTAAGATTCCTGTGTCCCACGTTGGAGTACCTGGGTTTGATTTCTAGCCCTCACTCTTGACTCCATCTTGCTGCTAATGCACATGCTGGGGGCAGTGGAGATGGATCATGTAATTGGATCCTTGCCACCCAAGTGGGAGACCTGGATTGCATTTCTGGCTCTTAGCTTTAGTCTAGCCCAGGCCTGGCCATTGTGGGCATTTGGGGGAGTGAACCATTTTATGCAAGGTCTCTCTGTAAATCAGTATGTCAAATAAATAAAGTTTTTAAAAAAAAATTAGAAAAACACAAAAATTGACCGTAGAAATATGCTTTTGTTTCTAGATGCTTAACTCTATCCCTCTAATTTCTACATCTATCCTCATGTTAGTCCCATATGGTTTGACTATTGTTGCTTTGTGGCGTCAAAGGACAAAATTATAAGAATTCAGTTTAATGATGATTTTTTGAAGATTTATTTTATTTATTTGAAAGAGTTACAGAGAAGTAACAGAGTTATAGATGTAGGGCCTGAGAGAGAGAGAGAGAGAGAGAGAGAATCTATCCACTTGTTCACTCCCAAAATGACTGCAATGGCCAGAGCTGAGTTGATCTGAAGCCAGGAGCTTCTTTTGGGTCTTCCATGTAGGTGCAGGGGCCCAAGGAGTTGGGCCATCTTCCACTGCTTTCCCAGGCCATAGCAGAGAGCTGGATTGGAAGTGGAGCAGCCAGGACTCGAACCGGTGCCCATGTAGGATGCCAGTGCAGCAGGCTGGGGCTTTAATTCTCTGTGCCACAGCGCCGGCCCCAATGATCATCTTAATTCACTTTGGTTTTTATTCAGGAATCTGACAACATATGATTGCAAAAAACACAACACGTGTTCTGAAGGACAGAGCTGAAAAGGTAGGTTTTAAAGACAGAGGAAGGGGGCTGATGTTGTAGTGTAGTGGTTGAAGCTGCCACCTGTAGCACTGGCATCCCATATGGGTGCCCGTTTGTCTTCCAGCTGCTCCACTTCCAATCCAGCTCCTGCTAGTGTGCCTGAGAAAGCAGTGGAGGTGACCCAAATCCTTGGGTCCCTGTACCCATGTAGGAGAGCTGTCTGAAATACAACAGACGGTTGTGTGTTGATCTTGTATCCTGCTGTTTATCAAAAATGTTTATTAGTTCTGACTTTCTGTGTATGCATGTATTCTTTTTTTTTTTTTTTTTTTTTTTAACAGGCAGAGTGGACAGTGAGAGAGAGAGACAGAGAGAAAGGTCTTCCTTTTTGCCGTTGGTTCACCCTCCAATGGCCGCCGCTGACGGCGCGCTGCGGCCGGCGCACCGCGCTCGTCCGATGGCAGGAGCCAGGTGCCAGGTGCTTTTCCTGGTCTCCCCATGGGGTGCAGGGCCCAAGCACCTGGGCCATCCTCCACTGCACTCCTGGGCCACAGCAGAGGGCTGGCCTGGAAGAGGGGCAACCGGGACAGGATCCGGCGCCCCGACCGGGACTAGAACCCGGTGTGCCGGCGCCGCAAGGCGGAGGATTAGCCTGTTGAGCCACGGCGCCGGCCTGCATGTATTCTTTACCAATTGCTACATATACGATCAAATCATCTGTTAATAAAGATGGTTGCACTTCTACACTTCAATTTGGATGCCTTTTATTTCTTTTTCTTGCCTAACGCTTTGGCTAGAAATTCAGTGTATTAGCCATGGTTCACTTCTTTGTCCTCTGATTTTTTGACCTTCACTCTGGAGAGACTGCCCTTTCTGGGGATCAACCAAGTGTGCCCTTCAAATGCAAACCAACAGCTTCAGAGCCCACGCCCCCTCCTTTCATTGGGCTCACACTCAAGGCCATTATTCATCCACCCTAATCATCCCACGGCCAGGCATGAGGTCACAAGGGACAGTCCCTGTGTCCCAGAGCACACTGCAGTAAGCCAGGAGGCCAGCCCTAAACCTGCTTTTCCCGGCTCTCCTGTTCCTTCCTGTTGAAAACACAACAGTGGCTCTGGTTTCTGTTTCCTTGTTTTCCCTCTGCTGACAGGTCCCAGTGCTTCTCCAAGTATCACAACACCGTATGCTGCTGCTCGGGGGACCTGGGGCTACAGCAAACTGTCTTCTCAGTAGCAGTCACCTCCTGATCTGTTGGCCTAACCATACCAGAATAGTAATAAAGCATATATATATATATATGTCTATGTATATAGATATACATAGACATATATATATATATATAAAAAGATTTGTTCATTTATTAACTTGAAAGGCAGAGAGAGACTGGAGCCACGGCTCAATAGGCTAATCCTCTGCCTGTGGCGCCGGCACAAGGGGTTCTAGTCCCGGTTGGGGCACCAGATTCTGTCCCGGTTGCTCCTCTTCCTGCCCAGCTCCCTGCTGTGGCCCGGGGAGGCAGTGGAGGATGGCCAAGTGCTTGAGCCCTGCACCTGCATGGGAGACCAGGAGGAGGCACCTGGCTCCTGGCTTCAGATCAGCCTGGTGTGCCAGCCGCAGCATGCCGGCCGTGGGCACTGGGGGATGAACAAACAGAAAACAGGAAGACCTAGCCAGCGCCGTGGCTCAACAGGCTAATCCTCCACCTTGTGGCGCCGGCATACCGGGTTCTAGTCCCGCTCGGGGTGCCGGATTCTGTCCCGGTTGCCCCTCTTCCAGGCCAGCTCTCTGCTGTGGCCCCGGAGTGCAGTGGAGGATGGCCCAAGTGCTTGGGCCCTGCACCCCATGGGAGACCAGGAAAAAAAAAAAGCACCTGGCACCTGGCTCCTGCCATCAGATGAGCGCAGTGCGCCGGCCGCAGCACGCCGGCCGCGGCGACCATTGGAGGGTGAATCAACGGCAAAGGAAGACCTTTCTCTCTCTCTCTCTCTCTCTCTCTCTCACTGTCCACTCTGCCTGTCAAAAAAAAAAAAAAAAGAAAGAAAAAAAAAGAAAAGAAAAGAAAGACAGAGAGAGAGAAAGAGGGAGAGACAGAAGGATCTCCCATCTGCTGGATCTGCTGGTTCATTCCCCATTGGCCACAACAATCAGGCCTGGACCAGGCTGAAGTCAGGAGCCAGGAACTCCATCTGGGTCTCTCACATGGATGGCAGGGCCCAGCACTTGACCATCTTTTGTTGCCTTCCTAAGTGCATTAGCAGGAAGCTGGATCAGAAGAGAGCAGATGGGACTCAAACTCGCACTCCAAAAGAGGATGCTGGCATCTCAAGTGATGGCTTAACCCACCAGGCTACAATGCCATTATGCCAAAGCTTCCATTTCAAGTGCAGGGGTGAATAGAGGTAGTAGAAGAGGCATCCCTTACTGAGAGGAGGGAGCTCACACACTTCAGGTGGGAATGTAAATTAGTAAGCCATTTGGGAGGTTCCTCAAAAAACTCGAACTAGAACTACCATATGATCAAGCTATCCCACTGCTGGATATAAAGACAAAGGAAATGAAATCAGCACACTACAGAGATACACACGCTAACTGCAGCTCTATTCATAATAGCTAAGATACAAACCAACCTAGATATCCACTGATGGATTTATGAATTTAAAAAAATGTGCTATAGACATACAATGAATATTACTCGGCCATAAAAAGAATGGGCGAATTACATCCCTTTATTTGTGGTGGCACGGATGGAACTGGAGGACTTTATGCTAAGTGAAAAAAGCCAGGCACTAAAAGAAAAACTCATTCATACGTGGAAGCTACAAAAGTTGACTACACGGAAGTGGAGAACAGCCTGGAGTGGGCATAGAGGGAAGTTGGGTAATGGGAACCAAAAATAATTACACAGATGGAATCAGTTCTATGTCTTATAGCACAATAGGGTGACTATAGTTCACAACAACTTCCTTATTTTATAAATAACTAAAAGAGAGGTGTTCAGAGCTCTCTCCAAAACAAAGAAACGAAAAATGTTTAAGGAGCAGGAATGCTAATCATGATCTGGTCATTGTACATTTTACCATCACACTGAAACATCACCCTCTGCCCTATAAATATGTATAATTACTGCATCAATTAAAAATCATAGTCAATGAGTGAGCAGGCGTCCTTGATCTTTCGCTGTTGAGAGTGATGTGGGTTTCTTGTATATGCCCTTTATCCTTTCAAAGTAGTTCCCTTCTAGTCCTAGTTGCTGAGAATTTTTATCATGAAAAGCCACTGGAGTTGGTCCAATGCTCTTTTCAACAGCGTCCCTTCATTCGATCAGCATGCCAGAGGACACTGAGAGGTGGCTAATTTTAACTGTCAACTTGATGGATTGACGGTTGCACGGATGGGAGGTGATGCATTGTTTCTGGGTGTGTCTGCGAAAGTGTTTTCAGAGCAGGCTGATGCGTGTGTGTCTGTGGCCAGAGAAAGAAGATACACCTCACCGTGGGTGGCCACCATCCAATTGGCTGAGGGCTGGGTGGGCACAGGTAGAGTCAGCTTCCTCTTCTGGTGGGGGGTGGTGCCTGTCTCTTCCTTGCACATCAGAGTGTCAGGTTCTTGGGCCTTTGGATCACACTGGTGCCAGCAGGGACTCTCAGGCCTTTTGCTTCGTGCACTCTGGGCTTCCCTGGTTCTCCCAGACAGCCTGTCATGGGTCTTAGGTTTGCGGTCATGTTTGCCAATTTCCCTAGTTAATCCCCTCTCCTATATCCTCTTGGTTTTTCTTTCTGGAGAACCCTGATGAATACACAAGGATTCTTTCCTTATATTGAATTCCTTGTGCATTCTAGAGACAAACGCCATGTTATTGTGATGTAAAACCTGTTTATATGCTGCCAGATTAGATTTGTGAGTATTTTGCCGAGTATTTTTGCGTCTATATTCACAAGGGACACTGTTCTATAGTTTTCTTGGTCTATAGTTTTTCTACAGGATTGGTGCTAATTATTTGAATCATTGGTGGAAGTCACCAGTGCAGCCATCTGTTCCTGAGATTTTCTTTTTTCTGTCTTTCTTTTTTTAATCAGAAAGATAGAGTTACAGAGAGGGACACACACACACACACACACACACATTTTCCATCCACTGGTTCACCACCCAATGGCCACAATGGTCAGGGCTGAGCCAGACGGAAGCCAGGAGCCAGGAGCTTCTTCTGGGTTTCCCATGTGGGTGGCAGGGGACCAAATACTTGGGTCATCTGCTGCTGCTTTCTCAGACACATTATCAGGGACCTACATTGGAAGTGGAGTAGCCAGGACACAACCAGTATCCATATGGGATGTCAGTATCGTAGGCAGCAGCTTAGCCTACTATGCCACAATGTCAGCTTCTCCTGAGATTTTCTATATTGGAAATTTCCTTATCATTGGATCTCTCTACTTGTTATACATATACTAAGATTTTCTATTTTTTTCTTGAGTTTGCTTTAATAATTTGTGTGTTTCTAGGGATTTGTTAATTTCATCCAGGTCCTCTAATTTGTTGACACATGATTGTTTATAGTATTCTCTTATAATCTCTTTGCTTTTTAAGATAACATTTATTTATTTATTTATTTGCAAGAGAGACAGACACAGAGAGGAGCTAGATCCTATCTATTGGTTCACACCCCAAATGCCACAACAGCCAGGGTTGGGCTGGGGCTGAAGCCAGAAGACAGAAACTCCATCCTCCACATAGGTGGCAAAAAAACAAAAACAAACCAAAAAAAACCAAAAACCCAAAGCCTGAATTTGTTGCATGCTGAGCGCTATGCTGAGTCCTATATATTCCATCACTTCACGTCACAGAGCCTCAGTTCCTCTCCAGCACTCGTTTGAGCATTTACCACCCCAGGTCTCATTCATCTGCTAAGTAGTTAGGCATATGATGGCTGCACCTGTACTGAATAGCCACCGACTTCTTATCACTATTCTTTAAAAATACAGGTAACAACTATCTATAGCATTTATATTGCACTGAGTCTTAAGAGGATCTACAAATGAAGAGTGAATTCGAGAACGGTGCAGTCTACATGGCGATGCCATGCCTTGCATAGCAGGGACGAGAGCATCTGCGGATTTTGTTATTTATGCTGAGCCCCAAGGCAGTCCTCTCTAGATACCAAATGGTAGCTGTGGTGGGTTGTGTATTTCCATGCTGTCAATCCCAATCCCTTATTTGGAGAATTGAATCCATTTATATTTAACGTGATTACTCATAACCAATGACTTCCTTCTGCTAATATGCTATTTGTCTTCTGTATGAAATATTTTTTCTGTTCCTCAATTCTTCCATTATTGCCTTCTTTTGTATTAAATATTTTCTAGTGTGCCAGATATATATGTATATATATATATAATGTGTATATATACATAAATATATTCTGTTTCTTAATGGTTGCCCTGGTAATTATAACACCTTAATTTATAATGAACTAGTTTGAATTAATGCCTACTTAGCTTCAAAAGTATATAAAGTTTTATTCCTGTATAGCTCCTTTATCCCCATTATTCTATTATTGTAAAAAATTGCAGCTATAGGGCCGGCGCCATGGCTCAACAGGCTAATCCTCCGCCTTGCGGCGCCGGCACACCGGGTTCTAGTCCCGGTCGGGGCGCCGGATTCTGTCCCGGTTGCCCCTCTTCCAGGCCAGCTCTCTGCTGTGGCCCGAGAGTGCAGTGGAGGATGGCCCAGGTGCTTGGGCCCTGCACCCCCATGGGAGACCAGGAAAAGCACCTGGCACCTGGCTCCTGCCATCGGATGAGCGTGGTGCGCCGGCCACAGCGCGCCAGCCATGGCGGCCATTGGAGGGTGAACCAACGGCAAAAGGAAGACCTTTCTCTCTGTCTCTCTCTCTCACTGTCCACTCTGCCTGTCAAAAAAAAAAATTGCAGCTATATATATTGTATGCCCATCAACATAGATTTTAATTATTGCTCTAAGGAGTTTTTTATTTTATTTATTTATTTTTATTTGACAGGTAGAGTCATAGATAGTGAGAGAGAGAGACAAAGGTCTTCCTTCCATTGGTTCACCCCCGAAATGGCCGCTGCGGCCGGTGCACTGCACCGATCTGAAGCCAGGAACCAGGTGCTTCCTCCTGGTCTCCCATGCAGGTGCAGGGGCCCAAGCACTTGGACCATCTTCCACTGCCTTCCCCGGGCCACATTAGAGAGCCGGACTGGTAGAGGAGCAACCGGGACTAGAACACGGCACCCATATGGGATGCCAGCGCCGCAGGCAGAGGATTAACCAAGTGAGCCACAGCGCCGGCCCCAGTAGTTTTTTTTTTTTTAAGATTTATTTATTTTTTTGAAAGTCAGAGTTACACAGAGAGAGGAGAGGCAGAGAGAGACAGAGACAGAGAGAGGTCTTCCATCCACTGGTTCACTCCCCAGTTGGCCGTAACGGCCTGAGCTACATCAATCCGAAGCCAGGAGCCAGAAGCTTCTTCCAGGTCTCCCACGTGGGTGGCATAGGCCCGAGTACTTGACTCATCATCCACTGCTTTCTCGGGAGCACTAGCAGGGAGCTGGGTCGGAAGCAGAGCAGGTGGGACTCAAACTGGCACTCCGATACGGGACGCCAGCATCACAAGCCGCAGCCTTTTTTTTTTTTTTTTTAAGATTTATATATTTATTTGAAAGTCAGAGTTACACAGAAAGAGGAGAGGCAGAGAGAGAGAGAGAGAGAGAGAGGTCTTCCATCCACTGGTTCACTCCCCAATTGGCCACAACGGCCAGAGCTGTGCTAATCTGAAACCAGGAACCAGGAACTTCTTCCAGGTCTCCCATGCAGGTGCAGGGGCCTGAGAACTCAGGCCATCTTCTACTGCTTTCCCAGGCCACAGCAGAGAGCTGGACTGGAAGAGGAGCAGCCGGGACTAGAACTGGCACCCATATGGGATGCCGGCGCTTCAGGCCAGGGCGTTAACCTGCTGTGCCACAGCACCGGCCCCACAAGCCGCGGCTTAACCTGCCACAGTGCCCACCCCTCTGGGAACCTTCCAAAGTACGCTTGCCTGTAGACACGACGTGAGGAAGTTAACAATTACCACATCTGGGTGAAGTCCTTGTGCCATGCTTTCAGCTTTTCCATATATGAAGATTATTTTTCAAAATTAAAAAAATAAAATTTATTCTTTAAAAACCACACTGGCTGATTCCAGCTGTGAAAAGTTCTGCAGTAAACTAGATCGCCTTCTCTCAACACGCTCCACATGTGTTTGCCCTATAACTGTTCCTTCCCTGCCGTCTGTAACTCCAGCCCGCACTGGGCACAGTGTAGGAATGGAAGAAAAGGCAACGAGTATGTACTAAAGAGAATCCACGAGACGGGGCCCAGTGACCAGGAGCTTGGGCTTGGGCCACTGGGAGGCTGTAGAATGAATTCAGCTCCTCTGCTGGGCAGGGGAGGGGTGGAGGGAGGTAGTGGAAGGTGTGGAAGGCATTGGGCTATGTTTTTTTTTGCCTCTAAGATACTCAAATAGAGGCTCTGAACAGGCAGTTATAAATGTGGCCCAGACAAGGGAAAACGAGGCAGCTTTACCTAGGAGTTGGACAGCACATAGAAGTCACTGGAATGGCTGGCACCACTGAGAGACGTGGGGAAGAGTGGCCAGTTGGTTCCTGCAACCACCCCGCCCTTGCTTCTCGTAATGACATCTCAGTTTTCTCTGGGGGAGATACCCACTCCCTTCCTGTCGACCAAAATGCCATCACACTTCCATCCTAGGAGTTGGTTTGTGACCCAGTTCCTTTTCCTGGAATTTGTATACTGATCAAAAGTAGCATCAGGATTAAAAGAATTTGAGTCCACTTCATTCTTTTTTTTTTTTGACAGGCAGAGTTAGACAGTGAGAGAGGGAGACAGAGAGAAAGGTCTTCCTTCTGTTGGTTCACCCCCAAAATGGCCAGCGTGCTGCGCCGATCTGAAGCCAGGAGCCAGGTACTTCCTCCTGGTCTCCCAAGTGGGTGCAGGGCCCAAGCACTTGGGCCATCCTCCACTGCCTTCCCAGACCACAGCAGAGAGCTGGACTGGAAGAGGAGCAACCGGGACAGAATCTGGTGCGCCAACCAGGACTAGAACCTGGGATGCCAGCACCGCAGGTGGAGGATTAGCCTAGTGAGCTGCAGCGCTGGCTGAGTCTACTTCATTCTATCATCATTTCCATGCATGCACAAGATGACCTATGTGTCGTCTTGCCAAAACTGATTACCATGGCTCTAACCCTGAGGAAACAATGAGGAAGTAGTGGACGTCTAGGAGAGGGTCTGCACAAAAGTCATAAAGGACACAAACAAAAAAAGCAAAAAGGGAGGGAAAATTCTTTTGGATTGAAAGAGATCAATGATACAAAATCAAAGGCATGCATAGCTTTGGATCTTGGACTGAGTAATGAAAAGTCAGCTGACATCAGAATTATTAAACAAAGACTTCAATCAACTTTCACATATTCGCAAAGAGTTAAAGAAAATCACGGATAAAGAGTGAAAGGAGATCATGAACACAATGTCTTATCAAATAGACAACATCAGCAAAAGACAGAAATTATACAAGGAGCCAGATAGAAATTCTGTAGTCCTCTCAGTGACTAGCGGCGGGTGCTTGGCCCGGCAGCTAAGACACCAGTGAGCAAACCCACATCCTGCATCGGGGTGCCTAGGTTCGCGGCTCAGCTCTGGCTCCTGACTGCAGCCTCCTTCGACACAGACCCTGGGAGGCAGCAGGGGATGGCTCAGACGGCTTCAGCCCTGACACTGTAGCCATCTGGGGAGGGAATCAGTGGATGGAAGGTCTCTTTGTCTCTGTCTCTCTCTCTAACTTAGCCTTTTATTTTATTTTTTTTATTTTTATTTTATTTATTTATTTATTTTTTTGGACAGGCAGAGTGGACAGTGAGAGAGAGAGAGAGAACGGTTTTCCTTTGCCGTTGGTTCACCCTCCAATGGCTGCCGCGGCCGGAGCACCGCGCTCATCCGATGGCAGGAGCCAGGTTCTAGGTGCTTATCCTGGTCTCCCATGGGGTTCAGGGCCCAAGCACTTGGGCCATCCTCCACTGCACTCCCGGGCCACAGCAGAGAGCTGGCCTGGAAGAGGGGCAACCGGGACAGAATCCGGCGCCCTGACCGGGACTAGAACCCGGTGTGCCGGCGCCGCAAGGCGGAGGATTAGCCTGTTGAGCCACGGCGCCGGCCTTAACTTAGCCTTTTAAATAAAGAAAAATAGGCTGGTGCCGCAGCTCACCAGGCTAATCCTCCGCCTGCGGCGCCAGCACCCCAGGTTCTAGTCCCGGTCGGGGTGCCGGTTCTGTCCCAGTTGCTTCTCTTCCAGGCCAGCTCTCTGTTGTGGCCCAGGAAGGCAGTGGAGGATGGCCCAAGTGCTTGGGCCCTGCACCCGCATGGGAGACCAGGAGGAAGCCTCTGGCTCCTGGCTTCAGATTGGTGCAGTGCACCGGCCATAGCGGCCATTTCGGGGGTGAACCAACGGAAGGAAGACCTTTGTCTCTCTCTCTCTCACTGTCTAACTCTGCCTGTCAAAAAAAAAAGAGTATTTTTCTCTCTCAGATGGTCAGATGGGAAAATGATGACACAAGTTTGAGAAACACTAGTCTATGTGATTTCAATAGACTTTTTTTTTTTTCAATAGACCCTTAACCACCACTACGATTACTGTAGCGGCAAATGCTTTTGGAATACTGACTACATCACACACGTATGTAAACATTTTACATTCTCATACCCATTGACTCCTTATAGTAACCACATGTAACAGATACTATTCTCATTTCCTCTCTGTACGCGGGGAAACGGAGGCAGAGAGGGGTTGCTAAGAAACAGGGATGGCTTGAAGGCCATGAAGGCAATGCTGAAAGGCGCCTACAGCCACAAAAAGATCTGTCCATCTCCCACCTTCTGGCCACCCAGACACCCTTGGAACAGCCCCCAGGAGGGACGAACTTGGCCACTGTGCCTTCATCAGAAAACAATGCCCTTGTGTTCCCTGTGAATGTCAAGGCCAACAAGCCTGGATCAAACAGGCTGTAAAGGAACTGCACACTCAAGGGGCCAAGGTCAACACCCCGGCCAGGCCTGGAGAGGGAGGGAAGCATACGTTCTGCCGGCTCCCGACTGAGAAACGTTGGATGCTGCCAATACAATGGGATGTATACGAGCCCAGCTGGCTAATTCAACGTTTCTAGGTTTTTCCCACCATCATCAAAAAATAAAAAGGAAATAGAGCTGAGGTTTAATCTCAGAGTCCGATCTACTTACAGTGTTGCTATGCTGACCATAGCGCTGACGTCATGAGCGCCAGAAGCCTCTGTTAGAAGGAAGATGCACGAGTGAGCCGCACCTCGGACCTGCTGATCCAGACATTCCAGGAGTGGTTGTTTTACACAGTTCCTCTGAGGCTTCTGGCCTGCACACAGCCTGGCGACTCCACCTCACTGATCCCAAGCCTTCTTTCTTCCTTCCCCTCCAAACCCCGGCTGTCGGGGCATGTGCACATCTTGGTCAGTTCCTTGTGGGTTAAGGAAACGATGATTCAACAGCGCAGTTAGGAACCACTTGGGGGCAGGTGTCGTGGTACAGTGGGTGAAGCTGCCATTGAAGGATACCTGAGCCCTGTATCGGAGTGCTGGTGCAATTCTGGCTGCTCTGCCTCTGATCTGGCTTCCTGCTAATGCTTCCTGGGAGGCACAAAACATACAATAAAATAAATAGGATGATGGCTCAAACGTCTGGGTCCTTGCCACACCCAGATGGAGTTCCAGGCTCCAGGCTTTGGCCTGGCCCAGTGTAGGCTATATATAGCCTATAGGTGTTTGGAGAGTGAACCAGCAAATGGAAGCTCTCTCTCCCTTTCTCTGTGGCTCTGCCTTTTAGGTACATGAAAAATAAATAAATAAGCATAAATAAATAAATAGGACTTGGTCACTGCTGAACTTATGTCTTGGTTCTACACCTATCCAGCAGCATGTTGGCTTGTTTTTTGATTTATTCATTTGTTTTATTTGAAAGGCAAAGTGATAGAGAGGGAGAGAAGGACTGTAGAAGACGGAGATCTCCCATCTACTGGTTCACTCCCCCAAACGGCTACAATAGCCAGGCCTGGCCAGGCTGAGGCTAGGAGCCCAATATTCCATCCTGGTTTCCCACAGAGGCCCAAGCACTTGGGCCATCATCCCCTTCTTCGGCAGGTGCAACAGCAGGGTGCTGAGTGAGAGCTGGAGCAGCCAGGACTCAAACCAGCACTCTGGCATGGAAAGCTGGCATTGCAAGCAGTGGCTTCACCCACTGCACCACAATAGTAGCCCAGCTCTATGGTTTTAAAGGAGGCATCTAGGGGCCAGTGCTGTGGCATAGCAGGTAAAGCCGCTGCCTGTAGTGCTGGCATCCCATATGGGCACCAGTTCGAGTCTGGCTGCTCCTGTTCCAATCCAGCTCTCTGCTGTGGCCTGGGAAAGCAGTAGAAGATGGCCCAAGTCCTTGGGCCCCTGCACCCGCCTGGGAGACCCCGAGGAGGCTCCTGGCTCCTGGCTTCGGATCAGCGCAGCTCCGGCCATTGTGGCCAATTGGGGAGTGAACCAACAGATGGAAGACCTCTCTCTCTCTCTACCTCTCCTTCTCTTTGTGTGTAACTCTTTCAAATAAATAAATACATCTTTAAAAAATAAATAAATAAAGGAGGCATCTGTTCTCCCCAGGCCTCAGCTTCCTTACCTGGGAAGTCAGAAGCAGGTGGGGGGTGTGAAGGAGGTGAAGCAGCCCCTGTGACTCACCGACTACTGCGTCAGTGTCATCGTACAAACCCCTCACCCATGGGCCAATGAGCAACTGATTTCCATCTCCCCACCTGAAGGGTGGGGCTGCTGGGCTGTGCAGGCTGCAGGGAGCAGAATGTCTTCAAAGCAGCCAGCACGGAGCAAGCGTGCAGCGAATTCAGCTATTCCTTTTAATCTTTTTCTTTATTTTGATGCCTCAGATAAAAGGAGATACTTAGAACAGCTTGACTAAGTCCAGAGTTTGCAGCCTCAGGGCCTTTTTCTTTGCTATGCCCTCTGCCTAGGACACTACCCCAACTCCCAGAGGCCAAAACCCCAGTAGTCTCTCCTGCAGTCTCAGCACCAATATCCCCGGTGCCGGTGGAGCCCTCTCTGATCCCCTCCTCTGAGACTCTTCTCCCCTCCGGGGATGGTCACTTTGTATGCTAAGTTGCTGGTCCCATCCTCCTTGAAGCAGCATTGATCTCTGCTATCCCAGCTTGGATTACAAGTAACTGATTCCTTTGGAACCTCCCCCTTTTGTCATAATGACTTGGGATACATGCGCTGATAGGGACTGGTCTCCCTGGGTGAGGAGCTGCTGACTGTCACCTTCCCATGCAGGGAGGGCCCCATGGAACTTGACCAAGGACAAAGGGTGCCGAGTCACCCCCATGCAGTTACAGTGATGGGAACACAGTGGGCAGGCGGCTACCGAGGTGGGCAGGTGCACAGGTTGGGCAGGAAGGAGCCTTCTGCTGGCACAAGATGTTTTGATCCCTTTCTAGGGAGGCAGATTAAAGAGTTACCAGAACTCAGTCCCTCCCCACGCCTTATTTGCAAACTGAGAGGCTTTCTAGACTTCGTCCTTGGGTAGGCTGTGGGAGCTCTTGTTCATTTCAGAGCTAACATGAACAATAGCTACTGTCCTTCCAGGGCCAGCCGAGTGCCCGGCCAGGCACGGTCCAAGTCTCCCGGGAAATGGCTGACACAGAGCAGCTGGAAGTGGCAGGTGTCCTCTGCATGGTCTTTTTTTTTTTTTTGACAGGCAGAGTGGACAGTGAGAGAGAGAGAGAGAGAAAGGTCTTCCCCTTGCCATTGGTTCACCCTCCAATGGCCGCTGCAGCTGGTGAGCTGTGGCCGCGCTGATCCGAAGCCAGGAGCCAGGTGCTTCTCCTGGTCTCCCACGGGGAGCAGGGCCCAAGCACTTGGGCCATCCTCCACTGCACTCCCGGCCACAGCAGAGAGCTGGACTGGAAGAGGGGCAACAGGGACAGAATCCGGCACCCCAACTGGGACTAGAACCCAGTGTGCCAGTGCCGCAGGCGGAGGATTAGCCTAGTGAGCCGCAGCGCCAGCCTCTGCATGGTCTTCAGATCTCTGCTCTGCTGTCGCCTTCTCAGGGACGCCCACCTTGACCATCCCACTGAGAGCTGGAGCCAGACCCCGGCCTGCTCTCGTCACTTTCCTTAGCATCTTCAGACATCTGTGTGACTTATTTACTCAAGATGGTTGCTTATGGCCCTGATATGCCCCGCCCACCACAAGGAGCATATCCACAAGGGAAAGATCTTGTCCCATGCCCGTTGGTGGGTTCCTGGGGCCTGCAACAGAGCCTGGCTCATGCTGACATCGAACAATCTATCAATCACAGGTGCCTCCATGTCTGCGGGTTCCACCAGCCTGGATTCAATCCAGTGCCGACAGAAAACATTCAGGTGAAAAACTGTACTGGACATGTGCAGACTTTTTTTCCTTTTATCGCTACCTACACAACACAGAAGAGCTATCTACAGAGCATTTACATAATAGTTATTATAAGTAGCCTAGAGAGGATTCAGGTATACAGGAGAACAAGCATGGGTGTATGTCAATCCTACAGTATTTTATTTATATTTTAAAGAGAGAGAGAGAGAATCTTCCATCTGCTGGTTTACTCCCAAACAGCTGCAACAGCCAGGGTCAGGCCAGGCTTAAGTTCAGGAGCTTGGAGCTCCACCCAGGAGTCCCACACGGGTACAGGGACCCAAGCACTTGGGTCATCTTCTGATGCCTTTCCAGGTGCATTAGCAGAGAGCTGGATTGGAAGTGGAGCAGCCGGGACTTGAACCACCGCTCCAGCATGGGTTCCGAAATTTCTCACATTTTGCCTGACTCCTCTCTGGCCTCTGTAAAGGGGGAGATGAGGCCAAAGAAACGGCCAAGAATTTGACACTTTTGCTCTCAATTCTCCAGGACTTTAATAACTTCACACAGAGAAATGGCAAAGGGTCAGGGGGCCCCTACATCCAAGACTTTGTCCCCCTCCGAGGTCATATTTCCTCATTTCAAGTCCTCAGACAGGAGAGAGGCCTGGAGCCTCCGCTGGGAGCCTTGACTTTCCCTTTCTCCACTCTAGCTCTTCCCTTAGGGAATAGGACCCTCCACTTGCCCTGTCCCCCTTGCTGACCCTCCCCCACCTTTCCCTTCAGTGGCAGCCACAACAGCCCCTCCCCTCTTTTCCTGACCCCTCCTCCTCCACTCTGCCACTCTCTTCCCCCTGGGTGCAGCACAGTGATTGCTCTGGAAAGCCCTGCACCTGGGGACGCTCCAAACTGCTAACACGATGCTGTGCACACTCCACCAAGGAGCCTCTCACATCTCCCACCCCCTCATCAGGGTCCCTGTGGAGCTGTGCACCTCCCTCAACAAGCAGCGTAAGGAAGGACTCTGCTCAAGAGGAACCAAGCCTGACTTCAACCCCCTGCCCTCTGTCCAGGCAGGCTCAACCCCACTCTTTATCCCCCCATTCTGCCCCCTAAAATAGTCTTGTCTACTTTAGCTACTTCCTCTCCTTCTTTGAACCCTAAAATCCTAAAACCTAATATACCACATGGGTGCAGGGGCCCAAGCACTTGGGTCGTCTCCCACTGTTTTCCCAGGCACATTAGCAAGGAGCTGATTGGAAGTGAACTGGTGTCTTGAACTAGTGCCCGTATGGGATGCTGGCACTGTAGGCAATGGCCCAAGATGCCATGACGCCGGCCCCTTAAAAATTTATTTTATTTTTACTTTATTCGAAAGACAGAGAGTGGCAGAGACAGAGATAAATAGACAGAGATCTTCCATCTATTGGTTCATCCTCAAATGCCTGGAAAAGGCGGGGCTGGGCCAGGACAAACCTAGGAGTGCAGGACTCAATCTGGGTTTCCTGTGTGGGTGACAGGAACCCAAGCACCTGAGCCATCAACTGCTGCCTCCCAGGGTGGCATTAGGGGAGGCTGGATGGGAGGCAGAGCCGCAACTCAGACCCAGGCACCCCGCTACGGGATGCAGGCTTCCCAAACGTGTCCTAACTGCTACACCAGTGCCCACCCCTGTTTAACCGGTCCTCTGACGGACGTTCAGACTGGCGCCAACCTTCGGCTAGTATAAACACGCTGCGGTGAACATCCCTGGGCAAACAGCTTCGCATAGTTGTGCACTTACATAGTAGGAAAGAGTCCTACATGAAGACAGAATGGCTAAAGCAGAGGCTATGGGGACCTGTACATTTTCAGTTGATATTGCCAAGCCACTCTTCCCCCTTGTCCACGGATACTCTGACCAGTGATACACAGAAGAGGGTTCACTAAGGATGAATGAAACTGGGTGTGGGGAGAGTCCCAACAACTCTCTGCTGCTGGACTGTTGACACGCACGACAGTGGAATCTGAGAGTCGAAAAGGACGTGAGAACTCACCGCACTCTCTCCGATCCCCACCCCTGGCAGCAAAGCTTTGCCAAAATCCGTGTTTTGAATTCTTCCCCCCACCTATGGATTTCAGAATACACTGCCATTGGTGGGGATCGTGTTTCTTCCAGGAAGTTTATTGTGTGTCTGGGGCAGAATCTCCCTTCCTGCCACCCCCTCCGCCAGTCCTCGCCCTGTTCTCAGGAGCAGTACAAAAGGGCCAATCTTTTTCCATATGACAGCCCTCAAAATATCCCAAGATTGCATTCAATGCCTCTGAGGCTTCTCCTTCCCGGATAGAGTTCCTCTGCTCCTGCCAGACACATCCCACAGCTGTCAAAATGCTGAGCAGGAGGCCGTGAGTTGGGGGCTGTGGGCGTGAGCCTGAGGGCCCCCCAGGCTTGGGCTGAAGTCCTTGCTCTCACTCTTTCTAGCTGCCTAATGTCCACTAAGTCCCTTCTCAGATTTCTGTCTCTGCCTTTGGATAAACTGTAGAACAGCCGTTTCCGCCTCCGAGGGTTGTTGGCTGGGTCATGGGATGACTTCTTCCCTAACAGAAAAACCTTCCACAATTGGATTCCATGATTACGTTGTTATAAAGGAAAAGATAATACAAGCAGGGCTATATGTATTTTTTTTTTCATCTGATTTGAAAAGAATCAGACATGTTCATAGGGCCCTAGGGGTATTGTGGGCTTTAGGCACTGAACTTCCTGTAGTTGATGGATACGCAGGCCCTAGTGGCTGGAAGGAGGGCAAAGAAGAAATGATGCCACATTTGTAATGTGCTTGGCTCAGCGTGGAGCCTGCCTCTTTTGTGACTTAGTAAGTAATGATCCAAATTACAAAAGGATGGTACTATTATGAAACCCAACACATAGATCAATGGAACAGAAACGAATCCACTGGTTTTTGACAAAGGTGCCAGGGAGAGAAAGGAAAATCTTTTCAATAAATGGTGCTAGCTGGGGACCACATTGTGGCGCAGTGGGTTAAGCTGCAGCTTCCGGCATCCCGTATCTGGGCCTGGGCGCTCTGCTTCCAATCCAGCTTGCTACTTATGTACCTGGGAAGGCGGTATGATGGCTGGAGTACGTGGGCCTCTGCCACCCATGTGAGAGATCAGAATGAAGCTCCTGGCTGCTGGTGTAGCCCTGGCTGTTGTGGCCATTAGGAGAGTGAGCCAGTAGATGGAAGACCTCTCTCTCTCTCTCTCTCTCTCTCTCTCTCTTGTTCTGCCTTTCAAGCAAATAAATCTTTTTTAAAAATGAATTAATTTCTCCTTCTCACCCTAAACAAAAATCAACTCAAGATGGATCAAAGACCTAAATGTAAGATCTATGAAACTTATGAAATTGCTAGAAGAAACCATAGGGAAGGGCCGGTACCGTGGCTTACTTGCTTAATCTTCTGCCTGTGGCCCGGCATCCCATATGGGTGCCGGGTTCTAGTCCCGGTTGCTCCTCTTCCAGTCCAGCTCTCTGCTGTGGCCCAGGAAGGCAGTGGAGGATGGCCCAAGTGCTTGGGCTCCTGCACCTGCCTGGGAGACCAGGAGGAAGCACCTGGCTCCTGGCTTCGGATCGGCATAGTTCTGGCTGTAGCAGCCATCTGGGGAGTGAACCAAAGGAAGGATGACCTTTCTGTCTCTCTCACTGTCTAATTCTATCTGCCAAATAAAAAAAGAAGAAGAAGAAACCATAGGGGAAACATTTCAAGATATTGGTGTAGGCAACTATCTTTTTTTAGATAAGACCCCCAAAATCATAGGCAACAAAAACAAAACTAGAGAAGTGGGGTTGTATCTAACCAAAAAGCTCCGCACAGCAAAGGAAACAACAGAGTGAAAGGCAAGGCAGAGGGGAGAAAGCGTTCGCAAGCTCTTTAGGCTGCGTAAGGAACACAAGCAATTCAACTATAACGTCACAGCCAGTCCAGTTCAGAAACGGGCAAAGGATATGAACAGGCATTTCTCAGCAGAAGAAATATAAACGGTCCACAAACACATGAGAAATGCTCCATATCACTAGCCATCAGGAAACACAAATCAAAACCATCATGCAGATCGCCTCGCCCCTGGTAGAACGGCCAATATCCAAAAGACAAAATAACAAATTCTGACAAGGACGTGGAGCAAAGGCAACACTCGTCCACTCTCGGGGGGGGGGGGATGTAAATTAGCACAGCCACTATGGAACACACTATGGAGATGCCGTAAAAAGCTAGAAAAAGAACTGCCATATGATCAGCAATCCCATTCCTGGGTACATATCCAAAAGACATGAAATCATGATATCAAAGAGCTGTGTGTGACCATACTTGTTGCAGCCCTAAGTACAATATCCATGGGATGCAATCCACCAAGGTGTCCCCCACCAGAGGAGTGGATAAAAACAATGGTATGATGCCATACAGTCACACACAATGGAATGCTATTCAGCCACAGAAAGAAGGAAATGCTGTCATTTGAAGCAAAATGCATGAAACTGGAGGCCATTAAGTAAACAAACCAGACCCAGAAAAACAAATGCCACTTGTTCTCCTTGCTATGTGGAAGCTAAGGAAACTCACTCTGAACACGGACTAGTAATTATTAGAGGCTGGCAGGGGTGGGGGAGGGGCGGAGGAGGGTTGGATAACTGGTACCAAATCAGAGTTAGATAGCAGGAAGAACTTCCGGGGCTGGCACTGTGACACAGCAGTAAAGCTGCCCCCTATGATACCGGCATCCCATATGACTGCCAACTGAGTCCCAGTTGCTCCACTTGGAACCCAGCTCCCTGCTAATGCACCTGGGAAAAGCAGTGGAAGATGGCCCAGGTGCTTGGGTCCCTGCCACCCACATGGGAGATCTGGAAGAAGCTCCTGGCTCCTGTCTTTAGCGGGGCCCAGCCTTGGCTATTGCGGTTATCTGGGAAGTGAATCAGCAGATGGAAGACCTCTCTCTCTCTCTCTCTCTCTCTCTCTCTCTCTCTCTCTCTCGTCTCTCCCTCTGTCTGTGTAGCTCTGACTTTCAAACAATTAAATCAATCTTAAAAAACAACAGTAGGAAGTAGTACCTAGTGTTACACAGCACAGCAGGGTAACCACAATCCACAATAGCCTATTATGTATTTTCTGAGCAAACAGAAGAAAGGCACTCCAAAGCTCCAATCATAAAACAACACACAGAGAGGGAAATGCTCATTACCCCAGCACACACTGAATATGTGGATGGAGACCTCACCCCGTACCCCCTCAATACACACTACCACTGTGACTCAAGAAAATTGTAAAACGTTTTAAAAAGCAAACCTTTTAGAAAAAGAAGTAATTCAAAGGGGCTCAGAGAGTGGAGAGTGGTGCACCGGGGAGTGGGCCTGCAAAGTGGGTTTACCTGCCTGTGCTGGGACTCACTGCCTCAGCCTCCTGGAAAGGTGAGCGGAGAAATCTGCGGACGGAGCTGCACCTGCAGGGGATGCTGGTATAAAGTCACTAGAGGTTGTCAAAGGGGAGCTTACACAGGGGGAGGTGAAGCATGAGGCCTGGGAGACACAATGCAAACCTGCACCCATGTCGGCTTTGCTGGTTTTCATCACCTTTGTCTCCTTACCTCTCTTATGTGTGAACTTCAGCACAGAGATTCAGACAGATGTGAGCCTGTGTTGTTAAAGGCAGCAGGAGAGTGGCAACGACAAGGCCTTGGGTCTCAGCCATGAGTTGGTCCTCTCCTGCTTCTCCCTGACACTGGCTTTGGCAGGCTGCTCTCCCTCCCTGAGTGTGTCACCCTCATCTGCAGAATGGGGACATGACTGTCCCCACCCAGCGTGCTGTGAGGAAGGCCAGCTTTTACAATGCTTGATGCGCTGAAGTGTCAAGTACTAGGGATAAAATGTGAGGGACATCAGAGTTTGTCCCCAATTTTATATGCTCTGGAGTCTTGTGCGGGAGACAGCTAATCTCATAACTGGTCACCCAAACATGCATCAATGGCCAGAGTCTTGAAGGATGAGTGCAAGATACTGAGAAGGGGGATGGGAGCTGGCTGGGGAGAGTCTTTCATTTTCCTTTAAACAAATATTTATTTTTTTAAGGGAAAGAGAAAAGCAAGATGTATTTAAGTCAGAGATCTCCTGGCAGAGTGGCCAGGAGGGGGGCTCCAAGAGAGGCAAAACCCCAATATATATTTATTTTTAACGACATATAAAACTACACCTATTTATGGGGTCTCATAAATTCAGTACACGACCATTATCTATAGCCACTCCACTTTGCAAGAGAATTCTAGAACTTCTTCCTCCTATCTAACCGTAACTCAGAACCCATTAATCAATCATTCCCCATTCCTCTCTCCTACTCCACTTCCTCAGCCTCTGTAGCCACCACCATACTCTCACCTTCTACAAGGTCAAGTTCTTTAGATTCCACAAATGAGTGCTGGACTCATATCATTTAACATACTGGCCATCCATGTTGTTGCAAATAGCAGAATTTTATTCATTTTATGGCTGAATCACCTTCTACTGTGCATTTACACATCACATTTATCCATTCATCCATTGATGGACATCTCAGTTGGTTCTGTACTTTGGCTATTGTGTGAGTAGAGCCACAATAAACACGGAAGTGAGGATGTCTCTGACAGATTGATTTCATTTCTGGATATATACCCAGTCGTGGTATGGGCAGATCATACGGTAGCTCTATTTTTAAGGTTTTGAGGAACCTCCGTACTAGTTTTCATGAGAGCAGTGGAGTGAGGTGGTATTTCATCATGGTTTTGATTTGCATTTCCTATGCTGATTAGTGACGTTGAGGATTTTCCCATGTATTTGTTGGCCATTTACATGTCTTCCATTAAGAAATGTCTGTTTAAATCTATTGTCCATTTAAAAATTAATTTTTTTGCAATACTGTTCGTTGAGTCTCATATATTCTGGCTATTAACTTCTGGTCAGATGTCTAGTTTGCAAATATCTTCTCCCATTCTGTAGGTTGTTTCTTCACTCAATTATTTCCTTTGCTGTGCAGAAGTTCTCCAGCTTTCTGAAATTCTTTTTTTTTTTTTAAAGATTTATTTATTTTTACTTGAAAGCCAGAATTACATAGAGGAGAGGCAGAGAGAGAGAAAGAGAGAGAGAGAGATCTTCCATCCGCTGGTTCACTCCCCAACTGGACGCAACAGCTGGAGCTGCACCAATCTGAAGCCAGGAGCTTCTTCCAAGTCTTCCATGTGGGTGCAGGGGCCCAAGGACTTGGGCCATCCTCCACTGCACTCCCTGGCCACAGCAGAGAGCTGGCCTGGAAGAGGGGCAACTGGAGGATTTCATTTTTAAAATTGCTTTGTGGTATTCTATGGTGTACATATCCCATAATTTCTTTTTTAAAATATTTATTTATTTATTTGAAAGTCAGAGTTATACAGAGAGAAGGAGAGGCAGAGAGAGAGAGAGAGAGAGAGGGAGAGAGAGAGGTCTTCCATTCGCTGGTTCACTCCCCAACTAGCCGCAATGGTTGGAGCTGTGCTGATCCGAAGTTAAGAGCCAGGAGCTTCATCCAGGTCTCTCATGTGGATGCAGGGGCCCAAGGACTTGGGCCATCTTCCACTGCCTTCCTAGGCCACAGCAGAGATTGGAAGTGGAGCAGCCGTGACTCGAACCGTCACCCATATGGGATGCCGGCACTGCAGGTGGTAGTTTTACCTGGTAAGCCACAGCACCATCCGCCCCCCCCAGCTTTTTTTTTTTTTTTTTTTTTTTTTTTTTTTTTTTTAGATTTACCCATAATTTCTTTATCCAGTCTTCAGTTGATAGACATTTGGGTTGATTACATATCTTAGCTATTGTGAATTGAGCTGCAGAGGATTTTTCCAGTGTATGTTCCTGGCACCTTGTCAAAGACCAGTTGACTGTGGGGGTGTTGGTTTACTTCCAGGATCTAGCACACTCCATTAATCTGTGCGTTACTTTTAAGCCAGTACCATGCTGTCTCAATTACTGTAGTATTGTAATATAAGTTAAAGTCAGGGAGTATAGTGTCTCCCACTTTATTCTTTTGCTCAAGGTTGCGTTGGCTACCCTGGGTCTTTTGTGTTTCCACAAACATCTTAGTAGTGGTTTTTCTACTTCCATGAAAACCATCATTGGTATTATGCATTGAATCTCTCCATCGCTTTGGGCAGTATGCACATTTTAATGACTCACCTAATCTATGAATTCTGAATGTCTTTTCATTTTTCTGTGTCCCCTTCTATATCTTTCATCAGTGTTTTATAGTTTTCATTGTAGAAATCTTTCATATAGTTGGTTAAATTTATTCCTAGGCATTTAATTTTTTTAGGAAGTATTGGGAATGGGGTAGCTGTGTTGATTTTTTTTCAGATAATTCGCTATTGGTGTATAACAATGCTACTAATTTTTGTATACTGATTTTACATTTTGCAACATTGCTAAATTTGTTTATTATTTCTAATTTTTTTTTGTGGAGTCTTTATATAAGATAATGTCATCTGCAAACAGTGACAATTTGGCTTCCTCCTTTCCAATTCATTTCTTTCTCTTGTCTAATTGCTGTGACCCACATCTGTTTTTCACGTTGTCTTTTTATATTTTACATTTCTAGGATTCTACAATGACATCTCATTGTGATTTTCTGAAATAGTCAAAAGGAAATCTTAGAGACCACAATCTATTACTTTAAATACCTCTGTATACAGCTCTAAAGCAATGATCATAGCTATCTGTTCTGGAATTTTCTCATCTTTTTAATAATTTTCTTTTTTCAGTTTTATTTTTCTGAAATTGTTATTATTTAGATGTCTGACTTTTTTGTGTGATCTCCTAATTTTCTCTCTGGAAGATTTCTTCATGTACTTCTCTGCCACCCCAGCCTTCATCTCACATATTTTACTTCATCATTTCTTGTGTTTTAAGTAGACTGCTTGGCCCTTAAAAGGTGTCCTGTTTTTGTTCCAGAAACGCTGAATCATCTATGACTTCCCTAAGACACGCAGCTTTGTGGCAGGTTGTTTCCTTCCCCTGCGTGACTGTCTCTCCAATTCTCTGTTCCCTGATGGTCTGAGGTTTACATTAAAAGCATTTCTTGGGTGTCCAAGGCCTTTGGCTGCTGGTTGGGTTTCAGAATGAGGCACACTGGACAACTCCAGGGTGGATTCCCTGCAGGGAGGTGGGAGGGGCCCAGCTCTAGCACACAGATCCCTGAATGTCAGCATCTCCAGGTCTTTTCTCCTGGGCTACTCAGTTTTCTGGGAAAACATTCTGCCACCTCCGCTTTAAAGGTTGTAGAAGTCACTGGTGCTGTTCTTTCTGGTCTCCTCTCTCCCACCATACTGGATTCCGTGAGGTTGGCTGGTTTCATGTGAACACTAACACGGCTTGAGTGAAAAGGACACGCATCCCGGCAATGAACAATCCGAGTTGGCAACTGAGATAATTGAGACAACAGTTTCATTTGCAAGAACACCAAAAAGAATAAAATAATCGGCGGCTGTTTGGCCTCGCAGTCAAGACACTGGTTGGTACGTCCATGCCCCACATGAGAATGCCTGGGTTCCATCCCCAGCTCTGGCTCCTCATTCCAGCTTCCTGCTCATGCAGACCCTGGGAGGCGGTGGTGACGGGGGAGGAGGGAGTTAAGCCAGCCTCTGATAGGGCACCGGTTCAAGTCCTGGCTGGGCTGCTCTGCTTCTGATCCAGCTCCCTGCTAACACGCCTGGGAAAGCAGCAGAAGATGGCTGACTCATTAGGACCCCTGCCAGCCACGGGGAGACCCTAATGGAGCTCCTGGCTCCTGGCTTCTGCCTGGCCTGGCCCTGGCCATTGTGGTCATTTCAAGTAGTGCCCCAGTGCATGGAAGATCTCTTTCTCCCTCTCTCTCTTCTCTCTCTCTCTCCATCTCTCTCTCTCTAATTCTGCCTTTCAAATAAATAACATTTTTACAAAAAGAAAAAAAAAGTCCTTGTCAGACACACCTTTCCTGGAAGAATGCTTACTCACCTGAATCCAATCAAGTTTTTAGAGCTAAAGTCTACAGAAAACACTCAGCAAGTACAGGAACAAAGTAAACCAGTCCAATGAAGAAAAACAGAAGAAGCCCGAATGTAGGACATTCTGTGGGTAACTGACTTGGTCTCTTCAATAAGACAACATCTCAGAAAAGAAAAGAAAAGAAAAGAAAAGAAAAGAAAAGAAAAGAAAAGACAAGACAAGACAAGAAAGGCAGGAGATCATTCTACATTAAAACAACCAAATGCAGTGCATGGCCTTTGTGAAAAAAGAAAAATGGGACTGGACAAGGCCAGTTCTGCAGGCTGGGATCCCAGACAGAGATAAAGGGAACAGGAAGTGATATTTCTCGCCAGGACATTCTGCAACCCCAAGTGTCACAGCGCTCTATTACTGAGAAACACTGTCCCCCCCCGAATTACAGGCGGTCAGAACATGTGCAGCTTGAACCTCTTTCAGCACAGACTAAACACCTTCCAGGGCGCGGGGAAGGGGTTGGGGGTGGATCTAAGCCACTTGGATGTCCCACCCACGTAGTGAGCATCAGAAAAGGGCTTCTGGGGTGAAACAGTCCACACTTAGTAACTTCGTAGTCTCCACGGCAACAGCACACTGGGTTCTTTGAAACCTCGCCCTTCATTTTGACATCGGCCATCTTGTTTGCAGCCCTGCTTTGGTTTGAGTTGACCCAAACCCTTGACTGTTTCATTTAAATTTTACATAGCGAGTAGGTGGGCCTTTGGCCTAGCAGTTCATTTGTTTATTTGAAAGCCAGAGTGACAGTGAAGGAGGGTGGGAGGGTGAAATTTTTTAATCCATTGGTTCACTTCCTAAATGGTCTCAGCAGCCAGGGCTGGGCCAGGCCAAAGCCAGGGGCCTGGTACTCCACCCAGGTCTCCCATGTGGGTGGCAGGGGTCTTCTGCTGCTTCCCCAGGCACATTAGCAAGGGAGGAATCACAAGCAGAGTGGCCGGGGCTGGAACTGGCTCTCAGATATGGGAGACAGACATGGCACACATGAACTTCACCTGCTGCACCCAAACTAGACCCTGGGCCTAGCACTGTAGGTACCAACCAAGACACCTGCGTCGTCTCCTGTTGGAGTGCCTGGGTTAGAGCCCCAGCTCTGCTCCTGACTCCGGCTTCCTGGTCGTGCAGACCTTGAGAAGCAGCAGGGATGGCTCAAGTGAGGGGGTTCCTGCCACCCACGTGGGAGACCTGGATTGAGTTATTGGCTTCCAGCTTTGGCTCTGGTCCCTGGGTGCTTGAAGGCATTTGAGGAGAGAACTGGCAGGTGGAGGCTCTATTTCTCTGCCTTTCTTAACCTGGCAAATCAATAAACTAGAACACAAAGGGCACTTGAATTTGACCCACCCCTAAATCCTGTAATGACTTGTTTTCTCCTTTGTTTGCTAAGGTGTCCCGGAGCCGCATCACTGTGTCCTCACCTGCTACAATGTTCATGTGACTACGGTCTGTCCCTGCTGGCCTTTTGGAGCGGGGCTATGAAAAATTCAGTCTTTTTTTTAAAAGATTTATTTATTTATTTGAAAGTCAGAGTTACACACAGAGAGAAGGAGAGGCAGAGAGAGGTTCTTCCGTCCACTGGTTCACTCCCCAATTGGCCACAATGGCCGGAGGTGTGCCGATCCGAAGCCAGGAGCTTCTTCCGGGTCTCCCACGTGGGTACAGGGGCCCAAGGACCTGGGTCATCTTCTGCTGCTTTCCCAGGCCCTAGCAGAGAGAGCTGGATTGGAAGTGGAGCAGCCAGGATGTGAACTGGTGCCCATATAGCATGCTGGCACTGCAGATGGCGGCTCTACCTGCTACGCCACAGTGCTGGCTCCCAGGCCTTCTTTGAAAGCCATTAATGGTACCAAAAGTATATTTTGCTGGAATAGGGAAATCTGAATGTGAACTGGCCATTAGGTGACCTTCCAGAACTTGGTGAGGTGTGATGCTGGTGTGGTGCCTACTGAATTAGCTGCACATGAAGCGGCATGAAGTATAATTACTTGGAAATGGTTTTAAAAACAGTACTTTTTTAAAAAAGAGTTATTTATTTATTTGCAAGTCAGAGTTACAAAAGAGAGGAGAGGCAGAGAAAGACCTTCCATCTGCTTCACTCCCCACATGCTGCAACAGCTGGGACTGGGCCAGGTCCCCAGTGTGTGTGGCAGAGCCACCATCTGCTACCTCCCAGGTGCATTAGCAGGAACCTGGGTAATGGGGACTCGATCCAGGCCCTCAGGTATGGGGTGTGCATGCCCAGGAGGTGGCTAACCCTGCAGCACCACAACACCCAGCCTCCACCATTCTTTACATTTCAAGGTGCTTACAATAGAGTTCAACAAAAGCCAAGCCAGAGCGCCATCCTCGCACCCGTCCCGTGGACACGCGGAAGCCCTGTGGAAGGCTGCTGCTCACAGCATTCCAGCCCTTCTTGTGGCCTTCAGGAATTTGGTCCCACCAAGGCAATCACAAACTCTCAGAGCTTCTGACAGGAGAAAAGCATAGTGGTGGGGCCAGAGCTGTGGCTCACTTGGTTAATCCTCCACCTGCGGCGCCGGCATCCCATATGGGAGCCGGGTTCTAGTCCCGGCTGCTCCTCTTCCAGTCCAGTTCTCTGCTGTAGCCCGGGAAGGCAGTGGAGGATGGCCCCAGTGCTTGGCCCCTGCACCTGCATGGGAGACCAGGAAGAAGCACCTGGCTCCTGGCTTCAGATCGGCACAGCACTGGCTGTAGCGGCCATTTGGGGAGTGAAACAATGGAAGGAAGACCTTTCTCTCTGTCTCTCTCTTTCTCTCTCACTGTCTATAATTCTACCTGTCAAATTAAAAAAAAAAAAAAAAAAAACCATAGTGGCTCCTGGGCTGAGCTGCCACCGTGCTACCCTCCAGGGATACGGGCGTGGGTCGGTTCCTTGAGCTCTTTCAATCTGTACCTCTTCAGGGAACCAGCACAATGACGAAGTGAGGGTACGCAGTGCCTGGTGCAGAGCACAACTCTAACAGTGCTCGCTGTTACTTTCCTGTTGTGGCTGCAGAAAAGACCTGGAAACCCATCACGGATGGTCCAATACGGTGGCTTTCTCTGGTGTTTCCTTTCCATCTCTCAGGGTCTCCCTTCTCACTGTGGCTGTGGCTTGATGTGGGGATTCTTAGTTGCCGTGGTGCTCAGCACACAGTAGGTCAGCCCGTGTGTGGCTGGAGAGCCAGCCAGAGGGTGGCCGTGGGGAGCATGCGTTGGAGCCAGGGTCGGGACGCAGCAGCCTGGATCTTTGCTCTTGCCGAGTCCTGCCTCCTCTTCCTCATCCAGGGCTCTCATTTCTCCCCGTCTCAGCGCGTTACCAGTTAACTGACCCCTGCTCCTGTCCACACCACCTCCCCCTTCTCCCGTGCCTGCCCCATTCTCCCCCTCGCAGCCGCTCTCTGCCATGTCCTCAGCAGAGGTCTTGGACAGGAAGGGACCCTGCCCCATTTTAGTGTCAGATACACCTGGGAACCCCGTCTCTCCCTTTCATTCGCTTGTTCATTCACTGGAAATTTGCATCAAGAGCGTTGTGTGAACTTGCGCTCGGCAGGTGCTTGGGAGACTGCAGGCTTCTGGGGGCCCAGGCCCAAAGCCCTGGACTCCTCATTGGTGCCTGGACCTCTCAAACACCCCGAGTCTGATCTGATGGCAGATCCTGCTGGTTCCTCTGAGTAGACCGAGACATTTCTCACCACCTCCACGTGTCGCCCTGGCCTGCACCCGCGCCCACGGGGACTTCTGCAGCGGTTTTTCAAGCACTCTTGCTTCTGTCCACAGCCCCCACTCCTGTCCACAGTCTTTTCTCCACCCAGTGGTCAGTGATGCAGTTGAAAACACAGCTCAGGGGTTGGCACTGTGGCACAGAGGGTTAACGCCCTGGCCTGAAGCGCTGGCATCCCATGTGGGCACCAGTTCTAGTCTTGGCTGCTCCTCTTCCGATCCAGCTCTCTGCTATGGCCTGGGAAAGCAGTAGAAGATGGCCCAGGTCCTTGGGCCCCTGTACCCATATGAGAGACCTGGAAGAATTTCCTGGCTCTTGACTTTGGATCCGCGCAGCTCTGGCCGTTGTGGCCAATTGGGGAGAACCATCAAATGGAAGACTCTCTCTCTCTCTCTCTCTCTCTCTCTTTGCCTGTCCTCTCTCTGTGTAACTCTTTCAAATAAATAAATAAATCTTTAAAAAATAAAAACACAGCTCAAGTCATGTCGCCCCCTGGCTCAGTGCCTTCCCACGACTCCCCACAAAGCCCTCTCCGTGGCCGATGAGGTCCTGTGTGATCTGGCTGCATCTCTCAAACCCTCGCTCCCAATACTCCAGCAGCGTCAGGCTCTCCACTGCTCCCTACGTTTGGCCTTCCCGCCTCAGTGCCAGCCTGGGCATTGCTATGCCCTCTGCTTGGAGTGCCCTCTCACCTAACCATGTGTCCTCTGCACCTTTGTTTACAGGTTACTGCCCACACACCTGGCTCTGTCATAGGCCCCCAAGGGCAGGTGTTCCGTGCGATGGTTAAGACACTGCTTGGGATACCTCCATGTCCTATCAGAGCGCCTAGGAACAAGTGCCAGCTCTGATTCCAATTCCAGACTCCTGCTAACGTGCACCCTGGGAGGCAGGAGCAGAGGCTTAAGTAGCTAGGTCCCTGCTACCTATGTGGGAGACTTGGAGGGAGTTCCAGGCTCCTGGCTTCAGCCTGGCCTTGCCTTGGCTCTTGTGAGCTTTAGAGGAATGAACCAGCAATGGGAAAGCTCTGTCTCTAAGTCTTCCAAATAATAACAAGTAAAAACGTAAAATATCTTTCTCTCATCACTCTCACACATCATATCCCTTTTCTTTCCTTTTTCACATTTAATTATCTCACACCATAGATACTCAAAAGCATGTATGTTTACTTTTTAAACATGCAATTTCTTTCTCTTTCCCACTAGGACAGCAGTGCTGTGATGGGAGGATTTTGGTGTGATTTACTTGATGTACCCATGGCAACTAGACCAGGAGTCAGCAGATTTCTCTGTAAAGTCAAATCATAAATCTTCTAGGTTTTGCAAGACACATGGTCTCTGCAGCACCTCCTGAGCTCTCTTGCTGTAACATGAAACTATGCATAAGAAAATAAAAGGATGGACGTGGCTCTGGGCCAATAAAACTGTTATTTACAAACAGAGGTGGTTGGACATGGTTTACCAACTCTTGTCCAAAACACTGCCTGATATTCAAGCTTCGCTGATTGAATTTATGAAGGTAAATAAATCATTCTAGGAGGAGAGATAGGCAAATCAAGCAACTTCAGACAGTGTTCAGTGCTAGGAAGAAATCCAAGTATGGGCAGGTGTGAAGCTTAGTAGTTCAATGCCAGCGTCCTACATCAGAGGACCTGGGTTTGCTGCCCAGCCCTGGCTCCTGACTCTGGCTTCCTGCTAATGCAGGCTCAAGTCATCGGGTTCCTGCCACCCATATGGAAGACCTGGATTGAGTTCCTGGCTCCCAGCCGAGGTCTGGCCCAGTCTGAGACACTATAGGTCTTTAGGGAGTAAACTAGCAGTTGCGAAGCCTCTCTCTCTTTCTTATAAATAAAAAATTCATAATGAAGAATTTTTAAAAAGATTTATTTATTTGAAAGGCAGAGTTACACAGAGAGGGAGAGAGAGAGAGAGAGAAAGAGAGAGAGTCTGCCATCCACTGGTTCATTCCCCAAAAGGCCCCAAAGGCTGGAGCTGAGCTAGTCTGAAGCCAGGAGCCAGCAGCTTCTTCCAGGTCTCCCATGTGGGTGCGGGGGCCCAAGGACTTGGGCCATCCTTTGCTGCTTTCCCAGGGGCATTAGTACGGGAGCTGGATAGGAAGTAGAGCAGCCAGGACTTGAACTGGTACCCTTATGGGACAGCAGTGTCTCAGGCAGCAGATAATCCATTATACCACAATGCCTACCCCCAAGAGAAATTAAAGCAGGTGACCAGATGGCAGGGATGGTGGCTATTCTGGGTAGATGACTTGGGGAGGGCCTCCCTCATGGAGGAGATGGCATCTGAGCTGAGATCTGAATGATGCCAAGGCATGGGTTACTTGAAGGCCTGGGGACCGAGGGTTCTAGGCAGAGGGACCAGCAGGGGTTCAGGCCTGAGAGTGGGCACAAGCCTGGTGTGAGTCTAAAGCCGTGGCTTCAGCACAGTGACTGGAGACAAGAGGTGCAAGGTGGCCAGAAGAGATGAGTCTCAGAAACCCAAGAGGATTTTTCCCTCAGGACTCTATTTTGATGACTTTATTTCAAGTTTACTTAAGTATTTTTTATTTTTTATTTTTGACAGGCAGAGTGGACAGTGAGAGAGAGAAACAGAGAGAAAGGTCTTCCTTTGCCGTTGGTTCACCCTCCAATGGCCACCGCAGCTGGCATGCTGTGGCTGGCGCACCGTGCTGATCCAAAGGCAGGAGCCAGGTATTTCTCCTGGTCTCCCATGGGGTGCAGGGCCCAAGCACCTGGGCCATCCTCCACTGCACTCCCGGGCCACAGCAGAGAGCTGGCCTGGAAGAGGGACAACCGGGACAGAATCTGGCACCCGACCGGGACTAGAACCGGGTGTGCTAGAGCCGCAGGCGGAGGATTAGCCTATTGAGCCGTGGCGCCGGCCCTACTTAAGTATTTTTATCTATTTGAAAGGCAGAGTTAGACACACACACACACACACACACAGAGAGAGAGAGAGAGAGAGAGAGAGAGAGAGAAGCAGATATAGTTTCCACCTACTGGTTCTCTCCCCAAATGCCTACAATAGCCAGGACTAGGCAAGGTCAAAATTAGGAGTTGACAACTCCAGCTGGGTCTCCCCGGTAGGCAGCAGAGACCCAACAACTCAAGCCAGCACCAGCTGACTTCCAGGATACACAGGAGTGGGAGACTTGAATGGGGAGCTGAGCAGGGATTTGAACCCTGGCACCATGATATGGTACACAGGTGTCCCAACTGATGGCTTAACCATTGTGCCAGATGCCTGCCCCGATGATTAGTATTTTTAATTTGCGGTAAAACATACAGAAAGCAGTGTGCTATTTAAAACCTTTCTAAACGTACAGACCTGGAACCGTGTCAGCATCCCCAAGTGCACCTCTACCCCGGTTCCAGCACCACTCCCCTAGCCGTCCGCAGCCCTGGGAACCACCATCCTACTTGGCTACTCCAGGAACCTCACGGAAACAGACGCTTGCACGCTCTGTCCTTCCATGACTGGCCTATTGTGCTCAGCATGACATCCTTGAGGATCACCATGCTGTAGTTTATACCAGAATTTTCTTTCTTTCGGAAGGCTGAAGAATATTCCCTGGTTGCTAAACACCACATCTGGTTTGTGCGTTCATCTACCCTGGAATCTTGGCTACTGTGAAGAATACTGTTGTGAGCACAAGTGCACAGCTATGTGTTCCAGGGACTGGCGTTGTGGCACAGTGGGGTAAGCCCCTGCCTGCAGTGCCGGCATCCCACACGGGTGCTGGCGTTGTGGCACAGTGGGGTAAGCCCCTGCCTGCAGTGCCGGCATCCCACACGGGTGCTCGCGTTGTGGCACAGTGGGGTAAGCCCCTGCCTGCAGTGCCGGCATCCCACACGGGTGCTGGCGTTGTGGCACAGTGGGGTAAACCCCTGCCTGCAGTGCCGGCATCCCACCTGGGTGCTGGTTGAATTCCTAGCTGGTCTGTTTCTGATGCAGCGCCTTGTGAATAAGCCTGGGAAAGCAGTAGAAGATGGCTTAAGGGCTTGGGCCCCTGGACCCACGTGGGAGACCCAGAAGAAGCTTCTGACTCCTGGCTTCGGATTGGCCCAGCTCTGGGCGTTGCAGTCATTTGGGGAGTGAACCAGCAGATGGAAGACCTCTCTCTCCCCATCTCTGTCTCTACCTCTCAAATAAATAAAATCATTAAAAAATACATACCAGTTTCAGTCCCTGCTCTGTGTCCTTCTGAGTACATGCCCGGAAGTGGAAGTGCTGAATCACTTCCTGTAGGATTTTACAGCAAGGGCACTGGGCGGGGAAGGGGCCCTGGAAACCTGAGGCAGGGGATGGCATTCGCGCTTTATGATGGCTGCTCTGAGTTTTAACTGCAGTGAGGATGGAGGTGGTATGAAGGGGACCCAGGAGACAGCAGGTGCAGGGGGCCAGCTCAGAGACAGAGCAGCTGGATGCTTCCATTGTGGCTGGGGAGGCGTATGGAGCTAAGAAATGAATGTATGACTGCAGCGAGAAGTACTGCAAAAGAAATGTAGAGAAAGCGAGTGATATGACCATAGGAAAAAAGACCAAAAGGCTCTCTCTGGCTTCCTTCTTCATCCCAGTCCACCAGGCTGCCACAGCTGCCATGCAAAACACAGTCATCCCAGGTGACCGTGTGTGAGGCTGGGTGGGCGTGGCGGGGAGCCTGAAGCCGCATAATCTAAGGGTATTTGATATTGGACAGGAGCGTCAGGTTGGGGGGAAAGAGGCTCCAGAGTAGGGACAGGGATTGGTCTGCATCTGAGCTGGGGACCTTGCACGAGAGGCTTGCCGGCTAAGCACAGAGCCCAGCGGCGCCTTCAGCACGTCCTGGCCAAAGGATCGTGACAGAGACAGGAGACCTCATCTGTTCTGACACCCAGTTTCTGCTTTCAGGAAACAGGGGGCTAAGTGGTCTGGTCTGCTTCCTTCTCAGGACCACACGAGGGTCTTTGTTTTGTTCACTGCTGCTTTTTTTTTTTTTTTTTAAAGATTTGCTTATTTATTTGAAAGTCAGAGTTACACAGAGAGAGGAGAGGCAGAGAGAGAGAGAGAGAAAGAGAGAGAGAGAGGTCTTCCATCTGCTGGTTCACTCCCCAATTGGACGCAACGGGGAGAGCTGTGCCAATCCAAAGCCAGGAGCCAGAAGCTTCTTCTGGGTCTCCCACACGGGTGCAGGGGCCCAAGCCCTTGAGCCATCTTCTACTGCTTTCTCAGGCCATAGCAGAGAGCTGGATTGGAAGAGGAGCAGCTGGGACTAGAACCGGCGCCCATATGGGATGCCGGTGCTTTAGGCCAGGGTGTTAACCCGCTGCGCCACAGCGCTGGCCTCCACTGCTACATTTGTAACATGCAATGGGACAGGGTCTTCAGAAAGTTCATGGAATCAGATTATGAAAAAATTATGCATTGATTTTGAAATATTTGCACCAGAATAAACATCATTATTGTTATCTGTTTGAGACAGAGAGAGCTCCATCCACTGGTTCACTCCCTGAAAGCCTGCAATGACTGGAGCTGGGCCAGGCAAAAGCTGAGAGGGAGCAAGGAATCTAATCCAGGTCTCCACGTGGGTGGCAGGGATCCAAGTACTTGAACCATCACCTGCTGCATTAGGGGGGAGCTGGAAACAGGAGCGAAGCCAAGACTTGAACCCAGGCAGTCCAATATGGGACGTGGGTGTTCCAGGCAGTATTTTCACTGCTATGCCAAACGTCCACATTCCACATGCTTTTTTGCAGTATCCTTATATATGAAGTTCAAGAACAGGCAACACTAATGTATGTGGCTCAACGTTAGAGCAACGGTTATCACTGCAGAAGCTGCCTAGGAAGGGGCCTGGGAGAATCTGCTGGGGTGGTAAAAATGTCTTGAACTTGACCTGCTGGTAGTTACATGATTTTTCAAACATGAGGGCACTTTGAGTCCACGGAAAGTGTGTAGTAGGAGAAAACTATGCAGGATTTCAAAATTTGGGGCAACAAAGCACTTTTTTTTCCCCATGAACTTTTTGAAGTACTCCTGCACCCTTAGGCAGGTGCAGGGAGCCAGGTGAGAGGGGGGCAGCCTGAGGCTTCCCCTCTGGCTGGGGAGATCATGAAGAATGTGTCCATTCTGTCTGGCTTCTGTCTCTCCTCACTCTGTGTTGTGAGATCCGGGCCTACTGTCGCTGTTCAGAACTTTTTTTTGGAGATGCCTTTTGGTGGACCTCACATTCCTGTCTCCTGGAGTGGAGAGGAAGTGCTGTGTCACCGTGTAATTGCATGTTTAGCTTTAGCAGAAATCGCCAAAATTTTATCCCTAAGACATTTTATCTGTGTTTCCTTGATGACTAATGATCTTGGAGACCTTTTCATGTTTGCTAGTAAGTATCTGTTGAAACAATGAATGAACAAAGAGAATAAAAATGGAAAATACTCCGAGATTGGCGTCGTGGTTTAACAGGTTAAGCTGTTGCCTGCAGCACCGGCATCCCGTATGGGCACTGGTTCGAGTCCTGGCTGCTCCACTTCTGATCCAGCTCTCTGCTAATGGCCTGGAAAAGCAGTGGAAGATGGCTCAACTGCTTGGGCCCCTGAACCCTCAACAGCTCCTGGCTCTTGGCTTCAGCCTGGCTCGGCTCTGGCCTTTGCAGGTATTTGGGGGAGTGTACCAGTGGATGCAGAAAGATCTCTTTCTATCTTTCCCTTTCTGTAACTTTGCCTTTCAAATAAATAAAATAAATCTTAAACAAACAAACAAAAAAACAGAAAGAAATCTTTGTCTCTTGTCCTACCTAGAGCCATCAGTGGCTTCTCAGTATCCCTTTCCTGGCCAACAACATCCTGCCTACTCTGGCCTTGCCCACCTACCCCGTCTGCTTTTCTCTCTGGATTCTTGCTACCTGGGCCATCTTCAATACACTCCAAGGACTCTCTCGGCTTTGGGTTTTCCAGAAAATGTTTTTTTTTTTTTTTAAGAGTTTATTTATTTATTTGAAGAGAGAAAAAGGTCTTCCTTTGTTGGTTCACTCCCTAAATGGCCACGATGGCTGGAGATGCGCCGATCTCAAGCCAGGAGCCAGGAGCTTCTTCCGGGTCTCCTACAGGGGTGCAGGGGCCCAAGAACTTGGGCCATCCTCCACTGCTTTCCCAGGCCATAGCAGAGAGCTGGATTGGAAGAGGAGCAGCTGGACCAGAACCGGCACCCATATGGGAGGCCGGCTCCGCAGGCAGAAGATTAATCTACTGTGCCACAGTGCTGCCCATAGGAAATACTTTTTTCTGTCAGTAACACAAAGCAGGCCTTCAACCCAAACTTAGGGCTCAGCTTAGAATCCCCTTCCTCCAAGAAGCCTTCCATAAATTTTACCCCCAGCAGGCCGGGACTCCTTTAGATCCTTAGGCTCATTTTTTTCTTCCTAGGTCTTACCACACTTATTTTGTATCTTTACTTTTTAATTTTACTTTAAAAATATTATTTATTTGAAAGGCAGAACAACAGAGACGTTCAGATAAAGACAGAGACGGAGAGGTATCTCCTATGGGCAGGTTCACTCCCCAAATGGCCACAACAGCCAGGCCTGGGCCAGGCCGAAGACAAGTCTTCTGGGTCCCATGTGGGTGGCAGAGGCCCAGGTTGGGCCATCTTCTGTGGCCTTCCCAGACGCATCAGCAGGGAGCTGGATTTCAAGAGGAGCAGCTGGCCTTGGACCTGCACACAGATATGGGATGCCAGGGTCACAAGTGGAGGCTTAGCCTGCAGTGTTGCAAGCTGGCCCGTTTTTAAATGTCTGTATCTTTATTTTGTTTTACCCTTTTCTTTATGCCATTACTTGTTATCAGCTGCCCCATCTGCTTTTCTCTCTGGATTCCTGCCACCTGGGCCATCTTCAATACACTCCAAGAACTCTCTTGGAGAGTCCCACCTCTTTAAGTTCTATAAGAACAACAATTTTGTCTTGCTGCTGGCAAGACCCTGCCATATACTCAGTAAATACCTGTTGAATGTATACATGCCAAGCCCACTCAGCCTTAGGGGGATCTGGGCCAAGGAGACAAAACCACAGGAAATCCTAGCCCTGTGTGAGAGAGACTCGGATGCAGACCCTGGTCCCGTTTTTGTGTGGGGCACCAGACATCAGGCGGGGGACTGAGGAAGAGGGGAGGCGGGGGTCGGGGCAGGGCAGCCCCATCACTTGGCCTGGTCCGGGCAAGGTGGACTTGAAATTCAATACACCTGTATCAGGCTGTTCTAAGTTGACCATTTTGTATGGCCTGGGAATAAAGTTATAAATATTCCAGAGGGCCCTGGGAGATGCTCAGGACTCGGCCCCAGGCCTGGGTGTGTCTCTGGCTGCCTGTGTACTGAACAATCCTGACGCAAAGACATACTGGCTTTGGCGTCACGGCTTCCTGAGACCCCCTCCCCCTGTAGCCTCCCTGGGTTCAAAGTCTGGCTCAGCCCCCTCCCATCTAAGCAAGCTCCGACCAACGGCTCTGCCTCTCCAAGCCTTACAGTGCATCCACCACATGGGGATAACACCCTCACCTGGGGGGGGGGGCGCCGTGAGGAACCACACCTGTTACTTCACGCACGTGGCTAAGAAGGGCTTTAACTAGCACCATGCTTCTCAGCTTCTGCTCCTTTACTGCTGAGCTGAGGATCAACAACCAGCCCCTTCCAGCGTGGTGCTCAAAGAGGGCCCAGGAGAGGCGCAGGTGCTCTGAGCCCAAGTGGGGTCAGCAGGTGTTTGGAGTGGCTTCGGGCAGAATCCCATGTGCACTGCGTCCTGTGTGACCTTGGCCACGTGGCTTCACCTCTCTGAGCTTCAGTGCCTCCCTGTGCAGAGCGTACACGAGAGCCTCCCCACTTCTCTGCCACGTTTGGGTACAAATCCCAGCCCCCCGCAGTTGCTGGCCAGGAGACCCCCAGGAAAGACGCTGCACTTGCTTCGCTTCCATCGGGGTGAGCGGCGAGGGTCAGCCCAGGACGCACGCGGCGCCGGGCGCACGCTCCCAGAGGGCCTCTTCTCTGCTGGGCACGCACGGCGGGGGCCCGACAGGACTCCCAGCCCCCGGGCTGCACACGTAGATCCCAGCCGCCCCAGCGCGCCGGGCAGCGCCAAGGGTCCCGGCGCCGTCCGCGCTGCCCACGCCGGGCCGCGCGAGGTGAGCCGGGCGCCCGGGCGGGGCGGGGCGGGGCCGCCGCATCCCCGTGACGCGCGGGCCAACCAGGCGGCGTTGCGGCTCCGGCTCCGGCTCCCTCCGCCGCCGCCGCCCGCCTTCCCGCCGCCGCCGCCAGCAGCCGGGCCCGTCCGCCCGCCGCCCCGAGCCCGCCGCCCGCCGCCCGCCGCCCGCGCCGGCCGCATGGCGCTCCGGGGCTTCTGCAGCGCCGAGGGCTCGGACCCCTTCTGGGTACGTGCTGGGCGGCCGCGTGGGGCCGGCGGGCGGAGGGAGGCCGGCGGGCTGCGAGCGAGGCCGGCTGGCGAGGGGAAGCGCCGGGCCCGCGCCCTGCAGCCGGCCTGGGGGGCCCGGGCCGCTTCGGGGGCCGGGGAGGGGGAAACTTGGGCGACTCGGTTCCCGGGAAGCAGGGCTGGCGGGGTGCGGGCGCGGGCAGGCGTGAGCCCTATTTTGGGGGCAGGGCCTGGCCGGGAAGGAGGCTTATGTGTTTTGGGGTTCCCTTCCAGGAGACTGGGGGTTACAAAGTCACCTTCCCAGGACGTGTGGGGGGGCACTCTGGAGACGGGGCAGTTAAAGGGGGCGTCCCCCTGCTTCTGCTCGCCCATCTCTTTTGTGGGTGAGGGTCTCCCCTTTGAGCAGAACACCCCGGGGTGAGCCAGGCCGGGACGGTAGACAAGGACTTCCCACCGAGTGGGCTGGGGCTTGGCCTGACACCCCCGGGTTTGACATCGCCCTACTCCCCTGTGGATTCATGTTGTCATCGTTTCTTTTCTGTCTCTGCTTACATACTGCCCGGGAAGTTCAGGGCAACAGGGGAAAAGTCAGGGAAGAAGGGGGCTTGCCTCGGGGTCAGGGTGCAGCCGGGGGAAGCCCAGCAATCGCCGCCCAGCCCCCTGGATTTGACTCCCCCCTCGGCGGGTTTCTCTGAGATCTCAGGCTCTGGGTCCCCTCAGTCCACTTGCTGTGGCTCAAGCCCCAGCGCTTGGAGCTTCCATGTCCCTCTAATGCGATTTGTTCCTCTGCTCCAGGAGGGGGCACTTGGGGCGTCAGGCTGTCTGGATTGTTGGTAAACACAGCAGGCCAAATCTGGACTTGGTCGTTTGTCCCCTTTTGCTTAGGAACCAGGGATAACACGCTTGGCTGTTAGGAGTGGGCGGTTGGCACCAAGAAGTCCCCTTTCCCCATAGGCTGCGGGGGGTGGGGCAAGGGTGCTCCCAGGACCTTGCTGGCAGGTTGTGTTTTTTTTTTTTTGGGGGGGGGTGTCGTTTGGGTTGAGGCAGCCACATGCCCTTGGCCATGTCTGTCGTCTTGAGGGTAGCCAGGTTGCAGTTTGCTGCGTGGTTAGGAGCAGCACGCTGGTTTCGGGTTCCTGACCTGGGTGTGCTGGGAGCTGTCTGCACGTGGGTTCTTGTTCGCAGACAGAGGCAGACCTGTGGATTGTGTCCTGCTTAGCTCAGGGGCAGTCACAAGGAGACCAGCTCTGCCAGGTCCCACATGGAGGTCTGATGGAGCCTGGCTGTGAATCCTGGTGTCCATTTTATGCCGAGTAAAAGGAAGAGGGAGAGCAGGTGGCCCTACATGGCATTCTATGTCAGGATCTGTTTTATCAGTGGCAACTGGCCGTCGATGGCGAATGAGTCTCGTAGGGGGTGTCCCCTGTTTAGCTTAAGATGGTCATCCAAGAAATCCAGTTGTGTGTGTGTGCTTGAGATTTTATTTATTTCTTTGAAAGGCAGAGTTAGAGGTCTTCCATTCACTGGTTCACTCCCCAACTGCCCGCACTGGTGAGGGCTGGGCCAGGATGAAGCCAGGGCCTTCATCCAGGTCTCCCACGTGGGTGCAGGGGCCCAAAGATCTGGAACACCTGCTGCTGCTTTCCCAGGCGCATTAGTGGGGAGCCGGATCGGAAGTGGAACGGCTGGGGGTTGGGGGCGGTTGTGTTTCTTATCCTTTGGAGGACTTTGGCTAGAGAAGTTGACAGGTGTGGGGTTTTGTTTGGGGCTGAGTGATAGCTGACCTTCAATCTGGCCGGTCCTCTCTCCTCCCCCAGTCTTTGGCCTTGCAGACCTGCTCTGCCTCCCTCCCTCGGAAATCCTAGACTTTGTGGATGGCCCAGTTTCTGGAGGACCAGAGTTTGAGGGTAGGCAGCAGGGGAATCCAAGCCTCCTAGAAAGCAGGTGGCTTCTCTGTTTGTTCAAGGCCAGGAGGCATAACTGTGACCCGGAGCAAGCAGCCGGGCCTGGGTCTCGGTTTCCTTATCTATAAAATGGGCACAGCCTCTTAGGGTTGTTGTGAAGGGGGCGCGGGTTCGTGTGTCAGCGGCTCGGCTTTGCCTTCTTCAGAGATAAACGATGGTTGCCACTGTTCCAGTTCCGAAGATGAACTTGTGCCGAAGTCCTTGTCCTTCCCCGGGGACTCCCTCTCCCTTCAGCTGTGGGGCTGCGCACGCGCCCCCCACCCCTACCCCATGCATGCCTGACTCCTGTTAGAAATCAAGGGAGCTGGCCCCTGTGGGACTGCATCCACCGTGTCCCTGGGCCAGTATCTGCCTCTGAGCCCTCAGGAAATGTCCAGAAAACCCAGTACGGAGAAATGGCCGTGCTGACTTATCACCTGCACTGCAGCAAAAGCCTGGGCGTGTGCGAGCAAAGAGGAACTTTGTAGTGGAAATGGAAAGCCCTGGCTAGCTTTGTCCCTGGGTGGGTGGGGGTGATGGAGCTGCTGGGAGGGGCTTGAGGCTGGTGTTCGAATGATGGTTAGAAAAAGGTCCTGGGCTTTGGCTTGTGGAGTGAGTTGGTCCCAGGGCTGCTGGTTGCCTTGGAGGTGCCCTGGGGCTTTGTCCAGCTCAGGAATCCCCCCCATCATTGGACTGAGCGGCCATGGTCTGGGGGAAGAAGACTGTCTTAGGAGCAATTAGAAATTCCTCTTGGGGTGACGCCTGGCCCTGCCTTGGGGCCTCCCAGTGGCCCGTGAAGGAGGGACGGGACCTTGGTCCCTGCCTTGGACGGCTGTTGAGCCTGAGGACCAGGGCCGTGTCCTGATGGGAGGGGATTCGGGGCCCCCCAGGGGGTTGCCCTTGGCCACAGCTCGCTCACCTGTTGGGCTGAGACTCCTGGGAGGCCGCTGGCTCCTCTGTCATTAGTCCTGGAGGCGTCTCACCTCTGGACCACGCTGGTCGGGGACCAAAGCCCCTTTACAGGTGTTTGTTGGCGGTGCTGATCCCTCACGGCCCCAGCTTACTGTGTCCCTAAAGGACCCTGGGGCTCCCTCCCCTGGCCCTCCCAGACACAGGCCGACACCGGGGCGTACTCCACTCCCGTCGGCCCTCCCTTTCCGTATCTCGTGGGTCAGCAAGTGCTGTCCTCCTTTCCTTCACAAAGTATCCAACACTGCCCGCTTCTCAGGGCCCGAGCTCCTGCGGTGGCCCCGGGCACCGTCGGCTGATTCCTGGATTTGAAGCCGGCCTTCCCTCCGCCCTCGGGCCTCTGCAGTCCAGTCCCAGGGCAGCAGCTGGAGGGATGCTGTTGAGAAACAGGGCAGACCCTCTCCTTCTGCTCAGATGCCTGCCGGGGCTCCCCATCCCCTCGGGGTGAGAAAGGAAGCACTCACAGTGATCTCTGGCCGCATCTTGTTTTCTGTCTTACTTTGCTCCAGCGATGACATTGGCTGCCCTGCCAAGCTCCTGCCTCAGGGCCTTTGCACTCGCTGTTTCCATTGCCTGGAATGTCTCCTTACCTTCAAGTCTTTTTTTTTTTTTTTTAAGATTTATTTTTATTTGAAAGGTAGAGCGAGCAAGTGAGAGAGAGAGGTATCTCCCATCTGCTGGTTCATTCTCCAAATGGCCAAAATGTCTAGGGTTGGTCTAGGCCAAAGCCAGGAGCTCCCAGCACTGGGTAATCCCAGCACTGGGCCTGGTATCTGGTACTCAGTCTGCCCATGTTGAAGGAATGCATGGTTTTTGGTGGGATCGGAGCCTCTTTGCAGAGGTCCTAAGGAGGAGGTGGGCACTCACCTGTGGGGTGAGATGCTGAGCCTGCCAGCGCCACGTGCAACCGTTCAGTCCCACCGCAGCCCCGGTCACCTCCTGATAGGAGCTGACGTCTGCATCCACACTGGGCAGTTAGATCTGGGTGCTGGCCTCGCTTCATTTCAGTTCTGTGAATTCCGCGTATTTACTGATTGGAAGAGTTCGCAGAAACAGCTGGTGTCTGGCCTCAGTGAAAAACGCGAGGATCCGAGCTCTCCGGGGCTGCTTGGTGCTCAGCAGGGCTGCCCCCGACAGAGCAGGCTGCTGCAGGCCTCGGTCCTCGGCGTGGCAGCCTTCCTCCGGGGACCAAACAGTGCTTGGCCGGTCTGCCTCCTCCCTGACGGAGCCCCCCGGCCCTGTCGGCCTTGGCCTCACAGCTCCTGCTTTGAAACCCACCCGTACTCTGCGTCATGACTGGGGCCCCTCTGCCTTGCTGGTCGGACGCCACCATGGCCGGGCTCCACGTGGTCGTGGTGGCAGGAGGGGATGGGTCAGCTCGTGGTCACTGCCTCCCTGCCCGAGGAGTTGGAAGCAGGCATCTCATTGGTAGGTTGGCTCTGGCTCTTCCCGGCGGGGTGAGGCCTCGTTTTCCTGATCAGATTTTAATGGTCGATCAAATGGGAGCTCATGAAAGCTTGCCTGGCCTTGGCAACCGCAGCAGAAGGGGTTGCGGTCCTGGGAACAGCCCCAGGGGCCCGGGGCAGGTGTACCCAGCTTGGCAGGAAAACAGGGCGAGCTGCTGCTTCAGTGTGGAGGCTGCACAGGGAGGGGGCGGGGAGGGCTTTTGAGGAAGCCAGACCGTGGGGGTCCTGCCCCAGCCCCAGCCGTACCCTCTTTCTCAGCTGAGCATTCCTGGGTCGGGGGTGTGGGTGCTGTCCTGGGGCTCAGGATTGTAGCAGCGTCCCTGGCCTCTGCCCCCCGAGATTCCAGGAGCACCTCCTCTGTGACAGCTGAAGATGCCGCCAGACCTTGCCCCGGGTCCCCAGGGCAGGTGACACCACCGCTGTCGGTGCAGAGGAGGAATGTGGAGGACTTTCTGGCGAGACTTGTGTCCCGCATCCCTGCGTTTCCCTAGGAGACTGTAGGCTGTTGAACCTGTAGCCTAATTGGCTTACTGGGGTTGCCTTGGAGAAGCTTAATGAGGTTAAACTCCACTTAGCAAGGGAAGGAGCCGCTGCGCCTGTGTGACCGGTGGGTCTCGGCGGGCAAAGCCTCTTTGAAGCCCTACCCCTGCATTTGTGACTACCCCGCCCCGCCCCCGCCCCGACTGGAGCGCAATTAGAAAGTGGAGATGCAACTTAAGTGTCCCCTTGGCTTAATTGTGGGCTTCATCTCCTGGGGAGGTTGCCAAGGCCTGGCCGGTGGGTGTTGAGGCCCAAGGAGGGCTGGCCTCCTGGAACATTCCAGCGACTTCCCCCTCCTGGCTCCGAGTCGTCTCTGGGAGAGCTTGGCTGTGTTTTGTGTTGGCCTCAAGGTAGCTCCTTGCTGGGGAAGGCCCCTCATGGGAGGGCTCTTCGCAAGTGCCTGAGTTTCCCAGGGAGGAGAACCTTAGTGTGGTGGTTCAAGACCGTGGCCCACGCCTCCAGGTCGTGGTCAGTGCTGTGAAGACGTAGCCAGGAAGCACCAGGTCAGGTGACGAGCCACGTGGAGTGGATGTATGCTGAAGGCCTTTTGGAGGGTGTGACATTGACCCGCAGCCTCAGAGGCAAAGCTGGCTGCAGCAGGACATGGGGACAGGGAACAGTCCTTGAGGTGCGGTGTGGTCAGAGCATCATGGGATTGAACTCCAAGGAACCACAGAGCCTGAGCCTGGTCTCATAAAGATCTTGGCTGGAGTGCTCTGCACAATGCATAGGGCTTTGGCACAGGGATTTGGGGGCCTGGCAGGGCGGAGTCCTTGGATCCATTTGTGTTTGAATGACTTGCCTTTTTTTTTTTTTTTTAAGATTAATTTATTTGAAAGAGTTTGAGAGACAGAGAGGGAGAGACAGAGATCATCTATCTTCACTCCCCAAATGGCTGCAATGACCAGGGCTGGGCCAGGCAGAATCTAGGAGCCTGGATACTTCATCCAGGTCTCCCATGTGGGTGCAGGGGCCCAAACACTGGGTCCATCTTCCACTGCTTTTGAAGGTGCATTAGCAGGAAGCTGGATGGGAAGTGGAGCGGTGGGGACCTGAATCTGCGCCCACATGGGATGCCGATGTTGCAAGGGACAGCTTAGCCCTCTGCACCACAACGCTGGCCCTGAGTCTTTGCTTTTTAAGATGAAGTGTATCCGAGTCTCATCTCTGAGACCTGTAGGTGGGAGCTTCCTGGGTGGTTCCGTGGGATTCCCCGCGCCCCGGGGGCCTTGGCTTCTCATAGCCTTCTTTCGAGTTTGCGATGATTTTCTGCAGATTACTAGACAACTCTCTTAAAAGTAGTTGTTACTGAATTAATTGATCTGGCTGATTTGCATGAGGAAAGCCTTGCACTCCGACTTTTTGATAGTTGCTGTTACTTCGGAAAGGGTGAGCAGGGAGCAGGTGTTTCACTTAACCGTGAGGACGCCCACGCGCCTGGGCTGAAGAACCAGCTCTGGCTCTTGAGCTGCTAATGCAGACTCTGGGAGGCAGCCCTGGTGGCTCACGTGGTTGGGTTCCTGGGTTGCGCTTCAGGCCTCCCAGCTTTGGCCCTGTCTGTTGTGGGCATCCCGGGAGAGAACCAAGGGCCGGGAGAGCTCGCTCTGTCTCCCTCATTGCCTCTCGAGTAAATGAAATAAAAATGGTGAACACTCTAGGAGAATATAAAAGGGAAACTGAACATTCGAAAACTTCCTGCCTCTGCCCTCCGTCTGCAGTAGCCGTTAACGATGATCCTTCTAGAAAAAGAGTCAAGTGCATAAAAATCTGTAAATATGCACACGGATGTGTGTGTACATATAATCTTACTTCCTTCTCAGATGGGTTCCTAGTCTACATGCTGTTTGGTATCTTGTGCTCTTCACTCAAAAAACCTTGATTTTTCTGTCTGTGCAAATCGAAAGAAGAAAGGAACGCCTTTTTTTTTTTTTTTTTTTTGCAAGCCACAGTTTGCCTGTTCACCAGGCCCCTCTTGGTGGCTGGTTGTTTAGAGGCTTTTTTTGGCATGATTGAATATGCTGCAGTGACATGTTCTTGGATGTTGTATGTGCATGTATGTAAACAGATGTAACTGACCCAGCAGGACGAGCCTCCACGGGGCAGGGGTCTGCGATGAGAGATCCTTGTTTTCAGTTTGATAGTTAACTGCCAGGTCCACTGGACCCATGAGCATTTATTAAGCACCTGTTGGGTTCCTGGTCCAGCAGTGCGCAGAGCTTCCCTCTAAGAGGGATTTTGCCCAGTTAAACCTTACATTCCAGAGGGCTTAAGTCAGGAGACCTAAGTAGCGGTTTTGTTACAATTTTTAAAATATGTGTTTAAATTTTAAACATTTTTTTGACTTCCCTATTTTAAAAAATGCTTTAAGGTCAATGATCTAACAATGTGTAAACACTTTACTCATTATCTCACTATTCTGATTCAATTTTTCCACATAAACTTGAGTCCTGTAGAGTGTTCTGACTACAAAAAGGACACACATTCTTGGGACGAAACAAGCAGTATAGAGAGATCTAAATTAAACGTGGACCTACTGCTCTTGGGGCTAAGCAGTAACCACAGTATTCTTGCATTCCTCTCTCTCTAATCATCTTGTTTGAATCAAAGTGGATGATAATCATGACTGTGCTGTTTTCACTCGCCAAGCCCTGTCATCACTCCCCCAGAATCTCAGGACTCCTTGGTAATAGTTGTCTAAGACACTCAGTCGGAGACCGGCTGGCGTTAATTCAGCCACTTCCTGTCAATGACCGTTGGTGGCGTTGAATTTTATGTTTTGGTCCACTAGCAATGCTCGAGTAAACATCTCTTGTACACGGGCCAAAATGATACCAGTTTTTATTCTTAATACCTGTGGGCTGGTTATGCTCAAAAAAGGTGGTGGCAAATCCTTTCCCAGCCCCTCCCGGCACTGACCGAGGCTGAATCTTGTTGAGTTCATGGTGACGAATCTTTTCTCGTTTGCATTTCCCCTGTGGTTAGAGGCTGAGCAGCCTGCAGCACCTTCCCCCGTGGCTTGTGTTTTCTGCGCGTGTCTGTCTGTGTCTTCTGCGTGTGTCTCTCTGCGTCCTCCTGGGCTGCTGTCTCCTTCCTGTTGCTCCGCAGGCTGACGGTCTATAGGGGTCCTTGTCCCTTGGTCTATCACATTTTACTGCAAATACTTTTTTCTTAAAGTTCATGTTTTCATTTTTGATTTTAACATAAAAAAAACAAAGGTTGTGTACGCGAATACACTAGAGCAAACCAGCTCCAGAGCCTGTGTTGGGAGGGCTGGAGAAAAACTGCTGTCTCACTCACGGAGTTCTCAGTCCTTTGCAAATCAGTGCATTTCGGGAGTGGAAGAACCCTCAGTCATTTCTTAGATCGAATTACATGTAAAACTCCCCCTCACCTCATCCCTTTAAAGAGGCTTTTTAAAAGTTTATTTGAAAGGCAGAGAAAGAGATCAATCTTCTACCCAAATGGCCACAATGACTCCAGGTCTCCCATGGGAGTGACTTGGACAAGCACTTGGGCCATCTTCTGCTGCTTTCCCAGGGAGCTGGAGCAGCCGGGACTATCTGGTGTTCCACGTGACGGCTCGAGCCACTGTGCCGTGACATCAGCCCGAGTCTCTTGCTCTCCACACAGGATGAATTCTTTGTGTCTGGCAATGCTCAGTGGAGGGACAGCCAGCACACCACCATCTCCCTGGACAGAGAGCCTGGGGATGCTCTGTCTCATCGGTCTGTGTATTGCTTCATACGCTTCTCCGCCAGTTCCGATGGTAGTCTCAGCCACACCCCCCTAGCATCAAACTTACATGCTGGTGGGAGGCATGTAGTCTACGTCAGAGCTCTCCATCGCTGCCCACTCCCACCTGAATTCACCCATCCTGCCCACTCCTGTGTGCCACTGGGAGTTCCTGGCTGGTCCGCACTGGCCATCGTGTTCCCACCCTGCCCCCTTACCTGCCTCGCAGAACAGGTGAGCATCTCCGGTCTCCAGGCTGCAGGTACTTGCTTCACGGGCTCTCTTCTGTCGGTTGCTGCGTTAACATTCCAGTCTGGTCCACGTTTGCATGTCGTTCGGCAGGGCTGTGTTTATAGATCACAGACCTCTTCATAACTTTGTGTCTGTATTTACTGCTGTAAGAACTTTCCCAGGTTCCTGATAGACCCTTGGTAATTACACCTTTAGATGTCGGTCAACCTGCCCGCGTGTTGGTGGACTGTAATTAGGACCTGTGGTTTGACCTTTGCGTGGTCATGGGTTTTTCCATTTTAGGATAATCATTGCAATGACCATGTCATGGCGACAGCACCTGCTGGCTTATTTCCTTAGAGTACGTTCTCAGGAGTGGATTGTGTAGCTCAGAGCATTTGAAAAGCTTCCGCTCTAGCTGTTGCCTTGTGTGTGTCTCCAAAAAGGGTTGGCCCTACTCTCTTCTAGCAGCGTCTGAGGATGCCTGGTGTTTCTGGGATAGTGTGTGTTCGTGACAGGCTCATCTCGGTTCCCTCTGGATGGCCTGTGGAGGCTGGAGGTATCCGGCGCTGGGAAAGGTGACCTGGTGCTTATAATTAGGTTGGCTTATCTGGGAGCCCTTTGCTAAGGCCTCTCTAATTTGTTAACCCACGGTCTGGGAGGAAGGGCATGTGTTAGATCAGATCCCTGTGTTTTTTTTTTTTTTTTTAAATGCTTTAAATTTTTTTTTTATGTATTTGGAAGAGAGAGACTGCAGTGCAGTTCAGTGGGGCCACCTTTTTTTTTTTTATTTTTTTTTTTTGAAGATGTATTTGAAAGGCAGAGTTAGAGGCAGAGGCAGAGGCAGAGAGAGAGAGAGAGAGAGAGATCTTCCATCCGCTGCTTCACTCCCTAGTTGGCTGCAAAGGCTGGAACTGTGCCAGTCTGAAGCCAGGAGCCAGGCACTTCTTCCAGGTCTCCCATGCGGGTGCAGGGGCCCAGGGTCTTGGGCCATCTTCCACTGCTTTCCCAGGCATAGCAGAGAGCTGGATTAGAAGTGGAGCAGCCAGGACTCAAACCAGCGCCCATATGGGATGCAGGCAGTGGCCTCACTTGCTATGCCACAGCACTGTGGGGCTGCCCTTTACTTTTGTCACCCCTGAGATTTGATGTTGGAGGCAGAGCCCTGCCCATGCCTGGGTCACTGCCCTTGGTGTGGGCAGGGGCTGGAGAGAGGACTCGCCTCAGGGTCAGCCCCTCCTGGTTCTCTGAGGGCCCACGAGCAGGAGGAGGGTGTTTGGGGAAGCTGCAGTGTCAGAGAAAGCCGGGGAGGTGCGTGGCTGGGGTGGAGAGGCGAGCTTCAGCAGCCTGGCTGGGAAAACCCCTCTCGCCACCCCATCCCTGCTGTCCTACCCCAACGCCTGGCCTCAGGGAGCTGCACTTGCTCTGTAGAGCAGATGGCGTGGTCGCCGTGCCGATGTGTCCAGCTCGTGAGAAGAGGTGCTTAGGTGGGGGCCGCCCGGGACAGCGTGTGGCACAGCAGACACCAGCTGTGGTCACAAAGGATGTGGCTGGGCCATCGGGGATGGTGGCGGGCACTTGGAGGTAGGCACGCGGGGAGTTCTGATGTGTTTCTCTCTTCTTGCTGCATCTGGGCGCACACCGGCCTCTGTAGGGTTGGGCTGGCGCTCCGATGGGTGGCCTGATTCATCTGGGTGTCCCCACGGCAGAGCACCTGTGGCAGTTTAGGTTCATCCATGCTGTGGCTAGAGGGGGTCTCTCTGTAGAGAGAGCCCCGGTCTGGATGCAGCAAGCCCAGGAGGGTTTTGGACAAAATGAGTATCGAGGGTCAGCTCTGAAGTGGGATTGACGTGGGGGGAAATTCACACTGTGGGTTTATCTGCACTTGAGAATTAGGGAAGCTTGCCTTGCCACCCAAATCATGGCACACGCACGAAGCTGGGCTGTGACAGCCACGTGCTTCGGAAGTTCCAGGGTTTGTGTTACTACAGGCACGGTGGTGAGTGAGTTAGCCAGCAGGACTTTGTCTCGGTCTCTGATGTGGTCGAGGTACAGTATGGCGTGGTGAGGTGTGGGACTAAGCACAGGAAAAGCTGAGGATTCTCCACCCTCCCACTCCGCTTGGGTTGATCTTGCTGGCAGGTGCTGTCACGCTCAGTCTGGCTTCCCCACCGATCCTGGATGTGTAGCACCCTGGGAAGATGGGAACAGGACCCCGTGAGCACACGTTCCTCACCCTGTCTCCCGTGGCTCGAGTATCTTGGATCCGACCCATTTTTCTGAATCAACAGATAGTTTACTTGGAGATGAATCGCAGACGGGAACCTAGTGAACTTGGACTAATAATTGTTCCCTCTTGAGGGGGCTGCTCTCAGCCTTGTTTGTTCACCTCTCAGTGCACGGAGGTCCTGGGGGAGAAGCTGGGCTTGGGCGAGTGGACATCCTCGTCCTGCCAGATCCCCCGCTGGGTCAGTACCTGGGCCGGGGCCCGTCCTGCCCACAGCCTCGGAGGATCCCCCAGGTTTCCTTTAATTGGCCTTGGTGCTGGGAATCCAGAGGCGAGGTGTCTGGTTCACTGCCCTCCTTGAGTGGGCAAATAGGTGGAAAATCAGAACCGTGGGGTGCGGTGGGAGGGACCATGTGGTGCACTGCGGTGGACGGTTTGGGGTGGCTGGATGGAGAAGAGAACCCCTTGAGTGCAGGGGGCTGTGTTATGATCAGGGATTGTCTGGATGTGGCGATGACCCCAAACACAGTGGCTTAAGGTATGAACTAACTTCTGTGTCGTGACATCATGGTCCTTGAGATGGTTATAGGCTCTGGCTCTTCCCATCTCTTTGCTCTGCTGTCCTGGGGTGCTGCCCTCTGCAGACCAAGATGGTGCACCCCCACGTGCCCCTGTGAGCTGCTGGGAGGGGGAAGAAGGGTCACGACCCGGAGGTGGCCCACAGCTCTGTTCTTCACATCCCATTGGCTGATAGCCAGTCACCTGACTGCACATACCTGCAAAGGAGACTGGGAAATGTAGTTTCCTTTCTGGACAGCTGCGTGCCCAGCTGATTATGTTTCTAGTGGCTGAGGGAGAATGGATATTGGAGTGCAGCCAGCAGTTTCTGCTACATAGGCGAAAGCAGAAGGTGAAAGTGTTCTAGGCAGTGCATAAAAGACGTGCAGATGCCCCAGCCTGACAGCAAAGGCCAGCGTGGCTGCGAGCTCAGATGGAAGTGGGCAGGAGGAGAATGGACCTGTGGAGCTTGGCTCCTCCTGGACGTTTTGGTTGCTCCCCTCCCCGCCTACCTGCCTAGCCAGGAAATCTGACAGGGGCGTTGGAAGCACCGTGGAGAGGACCAGTGACTAAGCCAATTCTAGTTTCTGCTTTATGCATGTCATACTGTGTCACTTTGGTAAGAGGTTTTGGGTTTTTATGTATTTATTTTTATTTTGTTTGAAAGGCAGGAGAGAGAGAATATGCAGGGGCTGGTGCCCTGGTGCGGAGGTTTAAAGCCCCTGTCTGCAGTGCCAGCATCCCACATGGGCACGGGTTCAAGTCCCGGCTGCTCTGCTTCCGATCCAGCTCCCTGCTATGGCCTGAGAAAGCAGCGTAGGATGGCCCAAGTCCTTGGACCCCTCATCCACATGGGAGACCCGGAAGACGCTCCTGGCTTCAGGTCGGCTTAGCTCAGGCCACTGCGGCCTTTTGGGGAGAGAACCAGTGGATGGAAGACCTCTCTTTCTGTCTCTACCTCTCTCTGTAACTCTTTCAAATAAATAAATCTTTAAAAAAAAAAAAAAAAAAGAAACAAACACAGAAATCTCCCGTTTGCTGATTCACTCTGCAAATGCCCATAAAAGCCAGGATTGGGCCAGGCCAAAGCCAGGGGCCAGAAACTGCACCCGGGTCTCCGACATGGGTGACAAGGACCCAAACACTTGAGCTATCACTGCTGCCTCACAGGATGCATCAGCAGCAGGGAGCTGGGTTGGCAGTGGAGGAGCCGGGTCCTGAACCAGGTGCCCAGCCACAGAAGGTGGAGTCCCCGGCAGCATCCTAACATTTGGCATCAAGAAATAGACGGGCTGGGGCTGGGGCTGGGGCTGTGTTGCTGGCATCTCATGGGGCACCCATTCGAGTCCCAGCTGCCCCACTTCTGATTGAACTCTCTGCTGATGTGCTTGGGAAAGCAGTGAAAGGTGGCCAGAGGGCTTGGGCCCCTGCACACCTGTGTGGGAGACCTGGATGGAGCTCCTGGCTGTGGCCTGACCCAGCCCTGGGTGTTCAGGCCATCTGGGGAGTGTACCAGTGTGTGGAAGATCTCTCTGTCTCTCTGCCTTTCAAATAAGTAAAACTTTTTTTTTTTTTTGATAATAGAAAGACTGACATCCCCCTCCTCTGTGAACTAAACATAATGATTAAAAAAAGAAAATGTTGGGAGTTGGATTACTTCTGGAAGTTGCTGGCATTGGCTTAGTGCTTCAGTGGTGTGAGGGCAGAGGTCTTCCTCAGGGCCTCACAGTGGTTGGTGCAGCTCTGTCGATCGCGTGTATGTTAGGGCAGGAATGGGGAAGGACCACACCAGCCTCGTCCATAATTGGAGGAAGTCCAGTCGTTCCAGCCAGTCCCTCTTCCCGAACTGCAGGCTCATGTCTAGGTACAAGGCAGGCAGGAAAAGTGAGCGCTGGCTTTGTGCTTCCCAAGTGGGAGTCAGAAATAGGGCCGCTGGGCAAGCTGTTGAGTAAGGCAACAGTGGTATCTACTTCTCAGTGGTCTTTAAGTTTTTAAACCTTAATAAATTTATACCCAGATTTATTTGGAATATCTGTGAAGCCACAGATTGGTCACATTCACATGTTCACCTGGTGGCTGTTAAAGAGAACAGAATGTCCCTCAGTGTCCGGGAGACTTGGTCCCAGCCGGCCTTTGGGTACCACGACCAGCAGGTGGTCAGGGCCCTTATGTAAAAATGGCATAATATTTGCATAATTAAGAACATCTCCCTATTTGCTTTAAAACATTTCCGGGTTACTTATAATAACAAATACAGTGTCAGTGCTAAGGGAATAGTTGTTATACTGTGTTGTTTAGGGAGTGAGAAAGAAAAGAGTGTATGTGTTTGGCACAGTGTGTGTGTGTGTTTTATCTCTTCAGTCTGTGGTTGAACCCATGGCTGTGAAACCGATGAATGGCGAAGGCTGTTCAAAGAAACAAAGATCCCTTTTTTTTTTAAAGAGATTTTATTATTTATCTGAAAGCAGAATGACAGAGAAATACATCTTCCATCTGCTGGTTCACTCCCCAGATGGCCACAATGCCCGTGGCTGAGCCATGCCTAAGCCAGGAGGCTGGAGCTCCGATCGGAGTCTCCCACGTGGGTACAGGGGCCCAAGGACTTGGGCCGTCTTCCACTGCTTTCCCAGGTGCATCAGCAGGGAGCTGGTTGGGAAGTGGAGCAGCCGAGACTTGAACCGGTGTCCATATGGGATGCTGGCGCTGCAGGCAGTGGCCTAATCTGCTGTGCTACAATGCTGGGCCTGTCGTAGAGACACTTGCAAGTCCTGTAGATCGGGGGTGGGGGTGGGGGGGTGGGGGGTTCCTTACCCTGGGTAATGCTGTCCACTTGCCAGTCATCACAGCCAGGGGAGGGAGTTGGTGCTGACAGGTAGTGGGCAGAGGCCAGGGATGTGCTGAATGCCATACAGTGCCCAGAACGGCCCCTCTCCCCGTCCCAAAGCAAAAGACCAGCAGGCCCCAAGCCTCAGTAGTCCTGCAGTTGAGAAACCTCGGCCTGGGCTGCAGCCTCCTCGTTCTAGGCAGTGCTGCTGTTTCCCAGTCCCTCGGCACTGTCTGTAATCGGGGGTCCCCTCGGGAGACTCGGCACCGCTGTCTAACCGGGGGTCCCCTCAGGAGACTCAGCACTGCTGTCTAATCGGGGGTCCCCCCGGGAGATTCGGCACTGTCTATAATCGGGGGTCGGCACTGTCTGTAATCGGGGGTTCCCCTGTGAGACTGTACAGCAGCAGTGCCTGTGTCTGGCGGCGGCCAGCTGGCGGTCAATCTCTGTTCCCACAGATGATCCTCAGGTCTCCCACAGTCCCGTGCTTGTCCTCACGCTATCTCTGTGTGGGAGCAGACATTTGGCGCGGCAGTTAAGATACTGCTTGGGATGCCCGTGTCTGAGGGCCAGGGTTCAAGTCCCGGCTCCGCTTCCACTTCTAGCTGCCTGTGAGTGTGACTCAGCTGCCCCGGTTCCTGCCACCTGCATGGGTGACCTGGATAAGCTCCTGGCTCTGGCCTGGTCCAGCCCTGGCTGCTGTGGGCATGTGGGGGCGTGAACCAGTGTGTAGGAGATCTCTCTCTCTCTGCCTTTCGAGTGGGTAGAGATACATTTGAAAATGTGCGTGTGAATTCCTGAGGTGCCCCTCGTGGCTGGTGAGGGGGCAGCTCCTGGGCCGTGAAGCTGCAGGGGTCGAAACCAGAGCCCCCTTTGCCAGGTGAGCCGAGTGCAAGTGCTTGACACAGAGAGGCCGCTGTGTCGTGGAGGGCAGGAGGGGCCTGTGGCCTCCTGGTGAGCGTGGCCTTTGGAAAGGGCGATGCTTTGGCATGGAGGAGATGTTTTTGCCTCCTCTCTGCCTGGGTTTGGCAAAAACAACCCGGCCCGGGCATGCACTCGATGGAGATGGGAAGGCAGCTGGCGGGCGGAGGGGATCAGAGGTTTGGTCTCTGGCAGCTTTGCCTGAGCTGGCCTGGCCAGGTAGCCTGCCCTCCCTGACGGTTCCACTCAGCATCCTAGCGAAGGCAGTGGGGTTGCTGTGGAGGGGTGTGTGTGTGTGTGGGGGGACAGAGAGGGAGAGGGGTAGAGGGGGTGGGGAGGACACGATTGCCTTTCTCCAGGGGTCAGCATGGCTTTCGACTTTCCTTCTGGGATCTGGAGACTTGGGACGAAACCACGCATTCAGCTCGGAGAAGTCGGCCCAGCCTCGTTTCATGGCATCCGAGAGGCCAGCAGCTGTGTGCTCCATGCCCATCTTACAGATGTTTGCCTATGAAGATGAGGCCAGCAGCTGTGTGCTCCATGCCCATCTTACAGATGTTTGCCTATGAAGATGAGGCCAGCAGTGTTTGCAGCGGGGGCTGCTGGCGGGACACGGACCTGTGTCAGTGACGTGGAGACGGGAAGGAGCACAGTGCGGTGGTAGCTTCCTGCTCTTCCCTTCCTCCCACTTTCCTTCCTTCCTCTTCCGGATGCTGGTCTAGTATTGTTGCGCTAAGTGCCGGGGATGCACACCATGGCGAGGGCGATGTCCACTGTCCCTGCCTAATGAGCACAGCTGTGTGCAGGTTTGGAGGAACAAACGTGGTACAGAGCCGGGACGGCGCTGCTGCAGGTCCTGGCTCCGATGCCTGCTGGGTGTGTGTGACCTGAGACCAGTGCCTGCCTCTCTGGCCCCCATCCTCTTGTGTGCAGAGTGGAGATACTAGCGGCACTGCCTTCACTGAACGAGGTCGTGCACGGTGAATGCGCTGGTCCTTTCACTGCGCAGTGCCGTTGCTAACATCGCTAGAGCATTGCCTTGTGTAGCGATCAGCTTCGTCTCTGCTGTTACACGGCGGTCCCCGCCCTCGTCCCAGGTGAACTCTGAGCATCAAGAAGCAGGCTGTGGTGCCGAGAGCCCTGGATGTAGTTCCAGCGTGGGCTCTGAAGTGGCCCTGGTTAGCTTCAAGTCCTCTGTGTGCCGTGGTCTCCTTGGCCTGGCTCAGGGAGTTTCCCATTGTGTAGCCAGGGGCGCAGGAGTGGCACCTAACCGGGATTTAATGAGCTGGTTCGCGGAAGGCGAGAGTGCCTGAAAAGCCGTCTGTGGACAAGGAGACGGACCCTCCTGTCGTCTGCTTAAAGATTGGTTTCATTTATTTCTAAGGCAAAGCAACAGAGAGAGGTGGAGACAGCGAGCTCGCTCTTCCGTCCTCTGGTTCACTCCCCAGATGGCCACACTGACTGTAGCGGCTGGAGCTGGGCCAGGCCGAAGGCAGGAGCCAGGAGCTGCATCCCTGTCTCCTGTGGGGGTGGTGGGGGCTGATGTGCGTGAGCCATGACCTGCTGCCTCTCAGGGTGCACATGAGCCGGAAGCTGGGTCAGAAGCGGAGTAGCCGCTAACCAGGCACTCCAGTAGAGGAGGTGGGCGTCCCACGGGGTGACTTAACCACTGTGCCCCACACTTGTCCGCTGCATGTGGGCCAGAGAATGGGAGTGCCAGGTAGGTGGCTGGTGCCTGCACGTGGGCGTGGACAAGGAGGCCCCAGAATCGCGCTCCGGACCGCCGACTCGTTTTTGATGAGATCCCGGGCCTGGTTCGCTCGGATCCTCTGGGCCCGGGAGTTCTGGTTCTGCTGTCGCGAGCGGTCGAGCTTGTACTCCCAGTTCCTCTTGCTGCTCGGGCTATTTTTGGTCTTGGCCTTTAAGCAGGGCTGGTTGGGTCAGAGGTGGGGGTGGATTCTCAGGCCTTACCCTGCAGGTGCTCTGGGTTGCTCCTGAGATAGACTGGTGCGCCCTTCTCTCATTGGCCGAGTCCCTCCCATAGCAGCAGGTGCATTAGATGGGCATTGGGGGAAATTCCAGTGGACAGGAAGGAGAGACCCTGAGAAGTCTAGGGAGAGACGGTCACCAGTTGGGACTTAGTGCCTGGGACTGCTCTGAGCTCTCTCAGTGCCACCCTGGGAAGCAGCGGCTGTGGGAACAGAGGAGGCCGTGAGAGACGTGAAGGCACCAGCTATTTGGCGGCAGAACCGGGTCAGACCTGGCCGTGTGGCTCCGTGCTACCCCATGAGCACGCAGGTGCTGAGGGGGACAGGCAGCTTTTGGTCATGGTGCCCGAGGGGGAGAGGGCCAGGCAGGAGCTCCCTCTCCTCCCTCTGGCATTTGAGGCTGTCCTGTGGGGTGGGTGGGAAGGAGCCGCACGGGCCACAGGAGGTCCTGGGGCTGGGGAGGGCACAGCTGGGTGGGCCTGGAGGAGGCCAGGGAGAGAAGGTCCTTGTGAGGATTGGCATGACCGTGCCTCATGGGACTTGGTGAGGCTGCGGTGCTGGGAGCTGTGAGTGACCCTCGTACGCTGGTGTTGTCCCCAGGCACTGTATGCACCACTTGGATTTCACTCTCAGAGCGGCTCTGGTGCAAGGTTAGTTAAGCCACCACCTGGGACCCTGGTGTCCCCTGTCAGCCTGGGTCCAGTCCAGGCTCTGCTCCAGTTCCAGCTTCCTGCTCATGCACACCCTGAGAAGTCACAGGTGACCTCTCAGTCCAGTAGCTGGGTCCCTGCCACCCACATGGCAGAACCAGATGGAGTTCCTGACGCCTGGCTTTGGCTCAGCCCAGCCCTGGCTCTTGGGTATTTGGAGTGTGAACTAGCAGGTGGAAGATCAATCTCTCTCTCTGCCTCTTCAAATAAAATAAATAAATTAAAATCCCAGCCCTATGATGTTGATAGTGTGTCATTCCCATTTTATAGCTGGGGAGATGAGGCGCAGAGAGCTTGTGTGATTTGCCCTGGGGAAATGCAGCGGTGAAGCTGGCTCAGGCCTGGCTGTCTGGCCCAGGTCCCAGACTGTCGGGTGCAACACCTCCCTGCCGTGGTGATTGGTGTGTCCACAGTGGCCACCACAGTGACTTGTCCTCTATCAGCTGTCATGAGTGCTTCCCAGGTCAGTGGCAACAACAGGAGGAGCCAGGGGGCTGGGCCAGAGGGGTCTCTTGGCTGATCGTGGAGTGAGACAGATTAGATTGAAAGAATAGGTCTTCTGGGGGCTTCAGCATCTGGGTATGTTGCTTCGTGGGCTGTTGACTGAGTGGTGAGGGCTGGAGCAGCAATCACACCATGGTGGCAGTAGCAGCAGTGGACTCAATCCCCTGGCAACCACTGACGAGAGTCGCTGGGAGATGGCATTACTTTCCACCGGACACTGGGAGTCAGCGCGGTGGGGTGACTCTGCCAAGGCCACACAGCCAGGAAGCGGGAGTGCCAGGCCCTTGACCACTGAGTCACGGCCCCTCCTCCCAGCACCGCCTCACTCCCTGCCTGGGCAGAGATGGGGCAGATCGAGGGCCCCAGTTGGAAGAGACCTCAGGATGGGAGAGGTGTGTGCCAGGCCACCCCTCGGGACAGGGGCACTGGGGCATCCCCAAGGGGGTGCTTCAGGATGCCAGTGGTTTTTCTAGTCTCCTGTTCTTAGCTGTCTTCAAAGGAGAGTTACAGAAGTGTGCTCCCTGGGTTTCACAACACCCAGGAGCTTTTGCAACATGTGGGTGGTGCAGCGTTTTCCCCAGCACTCACGCAGTGTCCTGATGGGAACCCCTGAGGGAAGCTCTGTCCCCGGCACTTACAGCCTGGCCTTGGGCTGTACTTGTCACCTGGGCCTCCTTTCATTCTTTGTGGATCAGAGAAACAGGGAGAGACAGTGAGTGGGGAGTGAGCTCCCTTCTGCCGGTGCACCCCCCTCCCTCCCCACGTGGCCACAGTGGCTGGAGTCTGGATCTAGGGACTCAGTCCAGGTGTCCTGTGTGGGGGAGGGACTCAGCCACTTGAGCCACCATGTGCTGTCTCAGGCTGTGCCTTGGCAGGAGCCGGAGCCAGGGATGGAACCCAGGTACTCTCGGGGAGGCGGGCATCCTGGCCCCTCGGTCCTACTTCGGAGTGTAATCACCACCCTCAACATGCTGGCCACTGTCTTCTCCATATTCCTGTCCTTCCCTCCTCTCCACGTCCACGTCCACGCCCATGTCCACGAGTCTTAGCATCCTGACCCGTCAGCTTGCCTCGCGTTGGACATCCTCCAGGAAGCCTGTGCTGACCTGCCAAGTGGCAATAAAGACCAGAGCTTCCGCTGGTGGAGCGGCCGATGGCTGCCATGACACCTCTGGGCGGGGCCGTCTCCTGCCCCCTTTACTCCCCTGAGCAGCTTCCTCCCCCAGCTGGAAGGGTTGGGGTGCAGGTGAGATCATCGGATGTGTGCATTTCGTCCCAGCCTTATCTCTGGAAGGCGGGTGTCATCCACCCCACTTCCTTCTTTGCTTTGTGAATTAACCCCTTTCTCTTCTCTGAATATCTCCTGCCCTTTTTTTTTTTTTTAAAGACTTATTATTTATTTGAAAGGAAGAGTTATGGAAAGGGAGAGACAGACCCTGTGTCCACTGGTTCACTCCCCAAATGGCTGCGATGGCTGGGGCTGGGCCAGCCCAAAGCCCGGAGCTTCATCCGGGTCTCCCACGTGCGTGGAAGGGGCCCGTTGTTTGCTTACATTCCCAGGTGCATTAGCAGGGATTGGAAGAGGAACCAGCCGGATTTGGACGGGCTCTCTAATTCAGGATGCCGGCGTCTCAGGTCGCGACGTAACCTGTCACACCTTTTGTGCTTTTAAAATCTTCTGTGTTAGCTGTGTAGGTTCCTGTCCTGCCTCGCATTCAGGACTGCAGGCTCCTTCAGGGTGGTGTCTGGCTGAAGTCCTGATACAAGCAGCAGGTGCCTCAGGGTCAATAGATTGGGGAGCAGGAGGGGGGCCTGGGAAAGCGGTCAAGGCAGTGGCTCTCAGCTGGGAGAGCGCCCCAGGGGACATCTGGTAAAGTCTGGAGTCATTTTTGTTGTGGCAGCTGATGGGGTGTGGTTGGAGTGGAGGCCAGAAATGTCCCTAAGCTTTATACAGTGAGCGCACAGGACAGAGTGATTGGCCTGAAGTGTTAGGGTGCTGGGTATGGAAACCCTGGGTTGTGGGACTACGTAGTCAGGTTGTGGGCAACATGGCAATGGGAAAAGGCTCTGCGCTGACAGATTTTTAACAAATACAGAGGAATCCACGTCTGGATGATGTCTCATCTTACTGAAGTGATGGACTGTTACCTGTGCGCTCGTTGATTATTTGGGGAAGTATTTCCCAGGGAAGATGAAAACTGCTTCTTGTCAGAATGACCCTGGGTCTTATAAAGATTTATTTATTTGAAAGAGTGACACAGATACCGATTGACTGATCTTCCTTCTGCTGGTTCACTCCCCAAATGGCTACAACACCCATTGCTGAGCCAGACTGAAGCCAGGAGTCAGGAACTCCCATCTGTTTCTCCCACGTGGGTGGCAGAGGCCCAGGCACTTAGTCCGCTGCTTTCTCAGCCGCATTAGCCGGGAGCTGGATCAGGGGCAGAGCAGCCAGGACTGGAATTGGCGCTGGTCTGGATGCCAGTGTCGTAAGCAGGGGCTTAACCTGTAGTGCTGAGCGCCAGCTCCTCTGTGTTCGTGATGTACCATGTGCCGTGTGAGTGCACGTGTGCATCTTTTCCTGAGAGCCCTGCTGGGCCGTGATTCACACGCCCCATGGTCCCCGAGGAGGCATGTGGCTCTGAGGCCTGCAGCACGTTTGGAGCCGCACCTGCATCCCTGTCGTCACTGTTGGCATGTTCTCATCCACCTGCTCTTCTCTCTTTATGTCCTTAACCCCGGGCAAAATATGGGCCCTGCACGGGGACCACAATGTTGTCTGCTCTTTGTGTGCCCATCGGCTGGTTCTGCAGGTCTGTGCTGAGTGTCTTCCTGGCCCTGGGTACTGTGCAGTGGGAGAGACGAGAGCCTTGGCTGCCAGAGTGGGGCAGAGCAAGCTGTGCAAGATAAAAAATACTTACGCTCGTCGGTTCCCGCTGTGGCTCCTGACTCTAGCTTCCTGCTAACACAGATCTTGGGAGGCAGTTGTCTCTCTGCCACTCACAGGAGACCTGGGCTGAATCCCCAGCCCTAGCCCCTGTGGACGTTTGAGGACTGGACCAGCACATGGGAGCACTCTGTGTGTCTGTCCCTCTCTCTATCTGCATCTCTATCTCTTGAATAAGTATTTTAGAAATTAAAAAATTAGATCAAGCCATTGGAAACTGCCAGCATTCAATCACTGCTGATTACTTTCTTGGGTGGTGCATCTTTAGATACTTTTCCATTGTTTTATCAAAGTTTAAACAGTATATGGGGCCAGTGCTGTGGCACAGCGGGTTAACACCCTGGCCTGAAGCGCCAGCATCCCATATGGGCGCCGGTTCGATACCCAGCTGCTCCACTTCCAATCCAGCTCTCTGCTATGGCCTGGGAAAGCAGTGGAAGATAGCCCAAGTCCTTGGGCCCCTGTAGCCATGTGGGAGACCAGAAGAAGCTCCTGGCTTCGGATTGGCGCAGCTCCACCCGTTGCGGCCAATTGGGGAGTGAACCATCGGATGGAGGACCTCCCTCCCTCCCTCTCTCTCTCTCTCTCTCTCTCCCTCCCTCCCTCCCCTCTCCCCTCTCCCCTCTCCCCTCTCCCCTCTCCCCTCTCTTTCTGTGTAACTCTGACTTTCAGATAAATAAATAAATCTTAAAAACAAGTTTAAGCAGTATACAGCAATGATAGCATACACAGTAATTTTTTCCCCAAGATTGATTTATTTATTTGAGAGGCAGAGAGAGAGAGAGAGAGAGAGTAGTGTCTTTCATCTGCTGGATCACTCTCCAGATGGCCTCAACTGCTGGAGCTGGGCCTTTCCAGAGCCAAGAGCCTCTTCCGGGTCTCCCACGTGGGTGCAGGGGCCCAAGGACTTGGACCATCTTCTGCTTTCCCAGGCCACAGCAGAGAGCTGGATCAGAAGTGGGGCAGCCGGGACTTGGAGCACAGCCCATATGGAATTTCAGCGGCGCTATCTGCTACACCACAGCGCCGGCCCCACAGTAATGTTTATAGAGCTGTAAACCCCTGGAAATGGGTCCGCCTTCCTTTTGTGACAAGTGAGAGACTAAATTCCTGTAGGATTTCCTGGGTGGGCACTGAGCCGCCTTTTTAAGGCTCTGCAGGTGATCAGACTGAACCAGGGCCTGTTTCTGTGTTTCCTGCCCCCTCCAGCTTAGCAGTCTTTAAGCCAAGCCCCCGATTAGATTAGCGTGTGTGAGTCAGGCTCTGCCTGTGTTTCCTTTAGCTTAAGAAGCAGTTTCTAAGGGAATTCATTGTGTCATTGTTTGGAATAGCAGGATCCTGGCTGCCGCCCAAGTGGCGGCCGGTCCCCAGGGGTGGGTGAGCGCAGGACCTTCGTGCTTGCACCAAGGGAGTGGGGAGAGGCTGTGCTTTGTGTGCTGATGTGGAACAGCTCTGAGGTCCAAGTGTTACAAAATTCTTGTTTGAAAAACAGGAACGAGTGAGCGCACATGTGAGCTCCCAACTGTTGGTTCACTCCTCAAATGCCCGCGACAGCCAGGGCTGGGCCAGGCCAAAGCCAAGAGCCCAGAACTCACTCTGTGTCTCCCACCTGGGAGGCAGGAACCCATCACTGCTACCTCCCAGGGCATGCATCAGCAGGAACCTGGATCGGAAATGCAGCCGGGATTCGCACGAGGCACCTGGGTAGAGAATATGGGTGTCCCAAGAGGGACTGCCATGCCTAACACCTGTCCCCACGCTCCAAATGTGAAGTGACAACATCTAGATACAGTCGGCTGGCTTGTTTGGCGTGATACCGCTTGTGTAAAGAAGGGGACTTGTGCAAATGTGTTGGGATTGGCACAAAGAATTTGAGAAGGATCCACAAGAAATTCAGAAATGGGCTGTGTGTGGGGAAGGAGAGGGAGGCAGAGTGCTTCACCTGTACATACATGCCCACACACAGAAGGCACCCACGCACACACACATAAGAAGGTACATATGTGTACGCATACACATGCATACACACGCATACACACATACACACATACACACATTTTGTAATTAGAGTGAATTCCTATTTCCGTTGTACGTGGCTCCCCTCGTTGGGCAGCATCTCCGGGGCAGCCCCCCCATCAGATGTGGACTGTGTTTCAGAAAGGGCTGGGAGTGCCCGGGGTGTCTGGTGCAGTGGTTAGGACCCTGCCTGGGACCTGCACACCCATCTTGGAGGGCCTGGCTCCAGCGCTGACTGCTTCGCTTCTGATTCCTGCCTCCTGCTAAGGCACAGCCTGGGAAGCAGCCAGTGATGGCCCAAGTGCGCGAGTCCCTGCCGCCCACATAGAAGACCCACACTGAATTCCGAGCTCCTGGCTTTGTCCTGGCCCAGTGCTGGCTGTGGCAGGCATTTGGGGAGGTGAACCAGCAGGTGAGCAATTTCTGTCTCTGTCTCTGTGCCTTTCTTCAAATCAGCAGAAAAATCAGGAGTGTCCAGGGAGCGCAGAGCCCAGGGCTCATAGAGGGGCCTTGTCGGGTGCAGATTGACCTTGAGGCTGGGACTCGGCCTGGGCAAGGCTGCAGGGGCATGAGCAGGAGTGAGTACCAGAAGCCAGCCTTGCGTCCCCGCCAGCTCTTTCTAGTGCCTGCTGCATCCGTCTGTGGCTGTCGTAGCAAACACAGAGCATAATGGCTTTGGCCAGTATACGTGTGTTCTCTTCTGGTCCTGGAGGCCAGAAGTCCAGAACGCTGGGCTGGTGTCCTTCCGGAAGCTCTTGGGGAGGAGCCATAGCCTTGCTATCCCAGCTGCGCTATTTCTTGACACCCCCCCCCCCCCCCCCCCGGGCTCTCCGACCTGCCCGTCTTCCTCTTTCCCCAGGTGAGACCCTGGAGAGTCCACGGGACACTGTACTCATCCCAGCCCATGTACCCATCCCAAGACCCTTAATGCCACCTTAATGTCCAGGTGCAGATCCCCCTGCCCTGAACAGTCCCACAGCCTGCTGCTGGGGACTGGGGCTGCGGGGCTGCTTGCCTGCCAGCCTGGTACAGGGCATGCAGGAGGGACTCGGCCTGGTCCACCTTCACTGAGTGGAAGATGGGGTCACCTCTGAGGCTGGAGGCTGTGGGAGGGACAGAGCTCGGGGTGAAGAGCAGTGCTGTTTACTGAGTCCCTAAGGTGCGCTTTGGTCCAGGCCTCATGAAACACCTATTTGCATAGTCTTGAGTATTTCTACTTTACAAACGTGGAAACTGAGGTTGCATTGCTCACCTGGCATCCCATAATGAGGAGCTGAAAGCTCAATGCCTGAAAAGGAGTGTGTTTGGGGAGTGTGGACCGTACACTTGGCAGGCCGGGGCTCTGTGCTGAGAGGGTCTCTCTGCCCAGCAGCTGTTTGGGGGGCTGGGGAGAGACTGTCCCATACATCCGTGGTTGCTTAGCCGCCTCCCTGGCCTCTGTGTCTGCAAAGGACCAGTAGCACAGCCCCCCGCCCACCTGTTGTGAGAACTTGAAAATGTTTCCAACTATTGTCAGATGTCTCCAGAACTGACCTGAAGCCCGAGTCCGGTCTGGACCCATCAACTCCATGGTCTCTGTCACTTGGTGCAGAAGCGAAATCTCCTGCAATGGCCCGGGTGTCCCACATGCCCCCCCACCCCCATGGCTTCTGGGCATGCTGGCCTCTCTGTTAGCAGTTGGAAGCGCTGGGTGCGGTCCTGCCCTGGGACCTCCGCACCCACGGTTGCCTCTGTTTGCCTTACACCACTGCCTCCTTCCATCTTTTATGCAAATCCCCTGCTCTGCGTACCTGCTGTTAGCACACACTGGCACTGTCTGCGTCCCAACCTATTTCTGTGCCTCCATATCTGTTTTTACCATCTGTCTCCTCTCCCTAGGGGGTCAGAGGGCACAGCATCTGTCCCCATTCACTGCTGAGGCCGCAGCCCTGGGGGTGGATGGGTGCTGTCTGTCCTGTTTCTGCTGTGCCAGGTGTGTGCCTGGCGCCTCCCCCACAAGTCCCTGGGATGGGGCAGGAGGAGTAGAGGCAGCTCAAGAACGTGACAAGAGGCAAGACGTGGCTGGAGGGGACCCCCAGTACAGAACGGCCGGTGGTCCTTGTGGGGCGGGGCAGGACAAGCCACTGTGACATCTGGGTACCGCCAGTGGGTGGCCAGGCCTCTGAGGTCACTTCAGTGGCCGGAGCCCTGTTAGGATGGGGGCTCAGTGTCCTCTCCCTGTCTCACCAGGGTGCTCTGTTGTGGGTCTTGGGTGCGAGGATTTGGGTGGGACTCTCACCTGGGCAGGGCCAGGAGCACCTTCGGCCATATCCCATCACCAACACAATGCTGGCATTGGCTGCCTTTGTGGGCGCCTCTCACCGGGTCCTGGCAGGGACCTTTGAATCTTTATCTCGCGTTTTTCAGGACTGCGGTGGGAAAATGTCAGCCCCATGCTGCAAGCAGGGTTGGTGTCCCTGACCCGGCGGCCCCACTGTTCCTTTGCTCAGCTCCCCCGCCTTCTGGCTGCCCCTCGCCAGCCACCTGTTGCTCCGCTCCACGGCAGGTCCCTTCCTTCGTTGTGCGCTGCAGGAGTGAAACAGAAACGTGTACCCGAGACCAGCACCTGGCTTGGGAAGAGCTGCCATTGTGTGACAGGCCGAGTGTCACCTACGGAAGTCCTTGGGACCAGAAATGCTTCTGATGGGGGAAGTTTCTTGTTTTTGGCGCTTCTGCATACGCCCTCTTGGTTGAGCGTCTGAAACCCGAGACACTCTCAAATCTGCAACTTGTGGGGTGTCCTGCTGGTTTGGGGTCAGGATCCCAACCTGTGCCACAGCGTGACTCTTCCTGGCTAAGTTAGATTCCCCGGGCTTGGACCCTTGTCAGTCCTGGGTGTGGTCCCGTGTGGCCGCTGACGGGCTGCGGAGGTGGTGACTGGCTTTAGCCAGAGGCCCGTCTGGCCTGGGGCCCTACTCTTCTCTGACCGATGTCCCTGTCCTTTCATTCCTTGGGTCTCTTTCTCCCCTCCCTCCCCCTCCCCTCCCTTCCCTCCCTCCCTCCCTTCCCTTCCCTCCCTTCCCTCCTTTCCCTCCCTCCCTCCCACCCACCCACCCACCCACCCACCCACCCACCTTCTTCCTGGCCTCTGTAAAGAGACACAGTGTCCGCCTGGAGCCGTCCTGCCCTTGGGGCCCTTTTCCCAGAAGTAACCATTGTGACCTCTTTCTAGGGCTTCTGTGTTCCTCCGCGTCCTGGGTGGCCTTGGCCTGTGGGTGTTCCTTCTTTCCCCGCCTGTTTGACCTAAGGGGCATGCCTACACAGTGCACGCACCTGCCCACGTCAGCACGAGAACCCTGAGCCTGCCTGGTCACCTTGCGGGGAGAGGCCCAGTGTAGGAGTTAGGAACTGGGCCCCGGCCCCAGCGCTGGTGGCACCCCTTCCTCTATCTGCGTCACTGTGCAGCTTGGTGAGTGTGGACAGGTGCACATCTGTGAAACTGTCTATGCTTTAAACGTGTCCATCACCGTTCTCTCCGTGCGTGTGCCCCGCCTGCGTTTGGGTCATTTCCTGCTTGGCTGTTGGGACTGCACTGTGGTTGGCAGGAGGGGGCTGTGCCGGCTCCGTACCCTCTGCAGGTAACAGCCAGCCTGCCCCAGTGGAATCTGGGCGTCGCGGGGTCTCGGAGCCCAGTGTGCTGGGGGGGATCTGTTGCCCCCGTCCTGGTTTTCCATTGGCAAGACACCAGACCTTGCATCTAGATGTAGGTACAAGTGCAGCTCCGTTCTGGGGAGTTACATCTGCAGTGCGGTGCCTACGTGCCTGGGCTGCGCCCGGCGTCTCCAAACAGAATCCTGGCTGTGTGGCATCCGTGTAGAGACGTGTGGACTGCTGGGGGTGAGCAGCGCCTGGTACTCACCGTGCATGCCCCAGGGGAGGGACTCATATCTTGGCTCCTGCCGACTGGCTGTGGGGACTTCCTGGGCCCTGGCTTACCAGGAGGAGGCAGTGTGCTGACACCGTGAGCCCCACCTCAGTGGTCCCTTTGTACGGCTTCTCCTGTGCTGCTTCGGCAGCCTCACCCCACTCTCATCTCCTGGCCTGACCCCGGAGGCTCCTCCCCAGGGTCACTTCAGTGTGAGTTCGGCAACGCCAGGCCCCTGCTCTGAGCTCACCCAGGAGGCCCATGGCACCAAGGACAGATGTCTCTAAAGTCATCCCTTGGGATCTGACAACTGCAGGTGCCCAGGCTAGGAATTTGCTTATAACCTATGCACATCCTGCTGTGGTTACTCAGGGTACTGAGTGCTGTGTGCACAGCCATAATACTGAGCTGTTTATGGCGTGGTGAAGAGGAGGAGGTGCTGTCTGCGTTTAGTACAGATGCGGTCGTTTTTCTGTTTTTGATCGTGGACTGCTCGAGCCCTCAGATCCAGTGTGGAAAGCCCAGCCATGGAGGGTTGAGTGTCCTCTCCTCACCGTGGCTTCGAGACTGCCTGTGACCCCAGGCGACTGCTCCAACCCCCATCGCGGGTCCTGGGTTACCACTCTTGTCACTTCCTCTGCCGCCCCGGGGCCTTTGCATGTGCTGTCCCTTCTGCCTTACACGTGCTCCTCCCAGATCTCTGTGCAGTGTCAGTGTCGGCCGGATGTCCCTCACCCCCCGGTCTGTGTTTCCGGCACCCTCCCCCATCCTTCATGGCACATGTCACCCTTGAGCTTACGTCTTCAATAGCTTCCGAGTCTTGGGAGGCAGAGACAGGGACTGATTTAGCCCTATGTCTCCAGGGCCGGGCACATGGTAGGTGCCCAGGAAACACTCACTGTGTGGTAGTGAACGGACGGCTGAATGACAGGAGCCCTGCGCTTGGTCGCCAGGAGCAGAGACTGGGGCCGCGTGGGTCGTCTCCCTTAACGCTCCGGATTGCTCTAGAGTTAGTCTTGTTTCACTGTTGCACACGTGAAGGCCGGTGAGGCGGGTGGACTTGGGCCCCATCAGGGACATCTGGCAGTATCGGAGACACTTCTGGAGGAGGAGGAGGAATGTTCTGGGCACCTGGCGGGCAGGGGCGGGGGTGCTGTGACATGCAGGAGGGTCCCCACACTGCTCAGGTGGCAGTGGTTCCCAGAAGGCGCAGCTGTGCAGAAGGGCCCAGGCCAGGGAGCGGTGCACTCAGGAGCCCAGAGCTGACCCTGTGCCCTGTGCCACCTGCACTGCTCACGTCCAGCGGCGGCGGCGATGGTGATGGTGGCAGTAGGAGATGTGGAGGGCAAAACATTCCCATGACCCTTATTTCCTCGTTCTGCACAGAGGAACTTGGACCCCGTAAGGCCTGAGGGGGTTTAGTTGGTGACCTGCCGTGCGCAGCCTAGGGCTGGATGCTATGGCTGCAAACCTTGCCAAACCATTGAATGTCCACACACACCTGGGTTAGAGGCACATGCCCATCTCCCCACAGGTTCAAATCCCAGCTCTGTCTCTCTGGTTCTTTCTTTCCTTCCTTCCTCCCCTTCCCTTCCCTCCCCTTCTCTCCCCTCCCCTCCCCTCCCCCTCTTTCCCTTCTTTCTTATTTATTTACTTGAAAGTCAGAGTTACACAGAGACGAGGAGAGGCAGAGAGAGAGAGAGGTCTTCGTCTGTTAGTTCACTCCCCAATTGGCCACAACTGCTGGAGCTGCGCCAATCTGAGGCCAGGAGTTTTTCTGGGTCTCCCACATGGGTGCAGGAGCCTAGGGACTTGGACCATCTTCTACTGCTTTCCCAAGCCATAGCAGAGAGCTGGATCAGAAGTGGGGCAGCCAGGACAGGAACTGGTGTCCTTATGAGATGCCGGCACTGCAGGCAGCGGCTTTACCTGCTACGCCACAGCGCCGGCCCCTCTCCCTGGTTCTTGAGGCCGGGGAAGTGACATGAATTCTCTGGGCCTCGTTGGCCTCACCTGCTAAGGAGGATGCTTTGATCCTCCTGACTTTGTAGGGCTCGGGTGGACCCGCGCGTGCAGACACGTGGCGCCGGGCCTGGCGTGGCACTGACAGCTGTTATTCCTGGCACCCAGTACGTATGTGCTGTCTGCTAGCTTCCAACTCGGCGTTTAGATGTCTTCTAGCCTGAGATTCCCGCTGCTCTTTGCTTACTCAAAGTGTGAACTGGTGTTATTCTTGTTCTTTCTGGGGTAGTGCATGCAGAGTAAAAAATAATCAACTGGGACAGAAGACAATAAACAAAAAACTAATAGTCGCCGTCCTGGCCCTGGCTTCCGGCCGGCCTCCTGCAGACCAGCTTCTCTTTTTTACTTCGTTAAATCCTTCTAAGAAAAGGTTCCTGCCTAGATGTCTGTGTGTGTGTGTGTGTGTGTGTGTGTGTGTGTGTACACGTACGTGTACATACATAGATACCGCTGAAACTCTGTGTGTGTAGGTTCTGAACCCATGATTCAACCAGCTGTGAATTGAAAATATTGGATCAAAGTGCTTGGGCCCTGCACCCCATGGGAGACCAGGAGAAGCACCTGGCTCCTGTCATTGGATCAGCGCGGTGCACGGGCCGCAGCACGCCTGCCGTGGCGGCCATTGGAGGGTGAACCAACGGCAAAAGGAAGACCTTTCTCTCTGTCTCTCTTTTTCACTGTCCACTCTGCCTGTCAAAAAAAAAAAAAAAGAAAGAAAGAAAAGAAAAAATACTGGATCAAAAAAAAAAAAAAAAAGATTGTGAGGGAGGCATTGTGGAGCAGCGAGGGAAGCTGCCACTTTGGACACACGCATCCTGTGTCCCAGAGCCTGGTTCCAGCCCTGGCTCCTCTGCTCCCCACCCCACTTCCCACTAATGCACCTGGGAAGGTGGCTGATGCTGGCACGAGTATGTGGGTCCCTGCCTCCCCCCCCCCCCCCCCGGAGGTGGGAGACCAAATGGCATTCCTGGTTCCTGGATTTGGCCTGGTCCAGCCCTGACTGTTACAGGCATTTGGGGAGTGGATCAGTGCATGGAAGATCTCTCCCTGTCTTTTACTCTGCCTTTCAGATAAATGAATCTTTTTTTTTTTTTTAATTGCATCTGTATTGAGCAGGGACTGACTTTTTTTTCACTTGTCATTGTTCCCTGAGCAATACAGTGTAACAACTATTTGCATAGTGTTTACGGTGTGTTAGGTCATTGTGAATAATCTAGCGCTGCTCTCAAGTCTACCGGAAGATGTACTTAGGTTCCGTGAGAACACTGCCATCTCATCTAAGGGGCTTGATAGCCGTGGATTTTGGTATCCGTGGGCTCCTGGAAGCAGCCCCCTGTGTATGCTGAGGGGGACAACCCTGTAAATGCGAGTGGTGGTACACGCAGAGGAGTGTAGTTCTTTGTGGCAATCAGCACTCGGATTCCGATTCCTGACTGCTTGCTTGCAGAGTATGGGATGAGTTTTTGTGTCTGTGAAAGGACTGAAGTATAGTTCCTTGGTCCTGGAGTTGTCTGTGCCAGGCACTTAGGACCACGTCTGTCACATGCCGCCAGTAACCTGAACGGACTTCACTCTTTTTTTATTTTTTAAAGATTTATTTATTTTTTACTTGAGAGTCAGAGTTACACAGAGAGAGGAGAGGCAGAGAGGGAGAAGGAAAGGGAGAGGGGGAGGGGAGGGGAGAGGTGAGGAGAGGAGAGGAGGGGAGGAGAGGAAGGTCTTCCATCTGCTGGTTCACTCCCTAGTTGGCCGTAACAGCTGGAATTGCGCCAATCAGAAGCTAGGAGCCAGGAACTTCTTCCGAGTCTCCCACGTGGGTGCAGAGACCCAAGGACTTGGGCCATCTTCCACTGCTTTCCCAGGCCATAGCAGAGAGCTGGATTGGAAGAGGAGCAGCTGGGACTAGAACCAGTGCCCATATGGGATGCTGGCCCCCTTGGGCCAGGGCATTAACCCGCTACGCCACAGTGCCCGCCCCAAACTTCACTCTTAACTTTTATGTTTTTGGCCGGCGCCGTGGCTCAACAGGCTAATCCTCCGCCTTGCGGCGCCGGCACACCGGGTTCTAGTCCCGGTCGGGGCGCCAGATTCTGTCCCGGTTGCCCCTCTTCCAGGCCAGCCCTCTGCTGTGGCCCAGGAGTGCAGTGGAGGATGGCCCAGGTGCTTGGGCCCTGCACCCCATGGGAGACCAGGAGAAGCACCTAGCACCTGGCTCCTGCCATCGGATGAGCGCGGTGCACCGGCCGCAGTGCGCCGGCCGCAGCAGCCATTGGAGGGTGAACCAACGGCAAAGGAAGACCTTTCTGTCTGTCTCTCTCTCACTGTCCACTCTGCCTGTCAAAAAATAAAAATAAATAAATAAATAAAACTTTTATGTTTTTAAAAAAGCATTATTTGTTTGAAAGGCAGAGTGAGAAAGAGAGGGAGGGAGAGATCTTCCATCCACTAGTGCTCTCCCCAAATGCCTGCAGCAGCCAGCACAAGGCAGGAGGAGGAGGCCCGTGTTCATTTCTTTCCCGTCTCTGCTCAGAGGTCGCCCTGGCCGGGAGGCCTTTTCTGCCTGCCCAGTATCAAGCCAGCTGCACCTCTGCCCCTTAGTTCCTCCGCAGGCCGTTGGCTGCTGTGGACCCACACTTAACTGTGGATTATCTCCTGGTGGTATCTGCGCGTGCAGAAGGGTGAGCCTGTGCAAGGGTGGAGACGCTACCTGACTTCCCAAAGATCTTGGCGCGCAGTGGTCTCCCAGACCTGGTTGTCAACCAAGCGATGGACGCTCGGAGGGTGGATGGTCAAACCCCAATGGAACACGTGGCTACATTACTGCTGTTGGTGTGCTCTCGCCCCAGGCCTGGGTGACTGAGCAGCAGTTCAAGGTCACCATCACTGACCCCTGTCGTCTGCTCCGTCCTCTCTGTAGCTTTCCTTCGCGTCCCTCTGTTGGCCTGCTGGTCCCGCACAGGTCCGCTTCCCTCGTGTCCCCAGCCCTGGCCGAGCATCCCCTCTTGGATGCTGTATCTTGCAGATGGAGTGGTGGAGGTAGGGGAAGCCAGAGGGGAGACCTGGTACTTGGGCATTCCCGTTACAAGTGCAGCTGAGCTGAGAGGGAGTCGGGGTGCCACTCCCTGCCTGTGTTCAGCAGTGCCTTCTGAGGGTGACCCACTAGGAGAGAACCACGGTGGTGCTCCTGGGAGGTCCAAAGAGTGGCATCAGGAATGGGCTGGAATAAACCTACAGCACTTAGTAGACAGAATGGTGGCCCAGCTGGGTCCCCGACCCACCCCCGGCTGCTCTGACCGTGTTTTGGTCTGCGGCAAAGAGGAGTTAAGGCCAAAGAGGGAAGGCAGGTTGCTGGTCCGCCGGCCCAGCGTGGTTGGTGATCGGGGATATCTGGGGCAGGTCTGTAATCCGGAGAGCCCTTCTGAGTAGGAGGAAGAAGAGCGAGAACCAGAGAGGGCCGTGTGGGAAGTCAGCCTGGTGCCACTGGCTCTGAAGATGGAGGAAGGGGCCGTGAGCCCAGGATGATGGGCGGCCTTGGGAACTTGACATTGCACGGGAAGGCGGAGTCTCCTGTGGGGTGCCTGTGAGGGATGCCGCCCCGCCCACGCCTTGGTTGTCACCCAGAGGGACCGTTTTGGGTCTGTGACCCCCCCAGAGCTCTGCTGTGTTGGTTTAAGCCCATGATAGGAAATTAATGCAGGTGCATGGTTGATTGTGAACTTGGCAGTATCTTCAGCTCTTTTACTAGGCCCGACCCAGAGTTCTGGTGGGTGAGATTTGTGAGTTACCTATGGCTAGGAACCCACATGGGAGTGGGGGCCCCCAGCAGTCAGCCCTCCGGGGTTGGCACCCCAGCCTCAGCCGGCTGTGAGACTTCTCTTTGCCTTCCTTTTCTTTTCTTCTAAGTGGGTATGAAGACTCCTCCGTGAGTTAGTTTCTGTAAAATACAGGCATGTAGCTAATGCCAGGGACTGGATTCCCCGTCTCAGTGGACCCTGATTATGTTAGCCACAGATCAATACAGATCTTATTTGTTTTAATTCTAAGAGAATTGAGGTTACTGCCAATAGCCTTTTTTTTTTTTTTTTTAATTTATTCTTACCTACTTTAGAAGGCAGAGTGATGGAGAGAGGGCGAGAGGGAGATACTCATCGGCCAGTTTCCCCCTGAAATGCCTGCAACAGCGAGGGCTGGACTCCATGTGGGTCTCCCGTAGATTTCAGGGGCCTGCTGCCTCCTAGGGTCTCAGCAGGAGGCTGGATTGGAAGCAGGGAAGCCAGGAGGTGCAGTGTGAGGCGGGGAGCCCTCGCCCGAGTGTGAGTGTGCGCCCAACACCAGCCAGGCTCTGCGTGCGTGTGATCGTAGGGTTTTAGGAGGGAGAGGCCGGCCTTGATTCCAGAGGTTCCATAATTTGCATAATGTCATGCAGCTCCCGCCTATGAAAGTGGCTCAGAGACCACATGGAAAAATGGAATTAAAAGTATAGATTTATTTTGGTGCAAAAAAGTGTGTTTTTTTATAACAGACATTTCCGTGTGGCTTTCAAAATTTTTTTTGTACCAAAATAAACTCCTACTTTTAATTTCACTTCCCACGCATGCTTTGAAGTCCCGGTGTAGAGAGGGGAGCGAGAGCTGTCAGGAATGGGCCTGGGGACAGAAACTCGAGGCTGGGGGGGAAGCACAGGAAAAGGCAGAGTGGAGGAAAGTCAGGGATTCAGGAGCAGCCAGTGCGGGGGCCTGGGGTCCTGGTGACAGCACTTAGGTGAGCCTCGGAGAGGGTCAGGGACGTCCTCGGGGCTGGGACATCTGATTGAGTTCTCCAGCGTATCCTTGTCTAGTGGATCAGAACTGGATTGCTAGGGTGCTTCGTCTGGTGAGAGCACATTCACGTCAGAGCTGTGTGAACAGTCAGGAGAGCTTAGGGGAGAGGCGCAGTAGGAGTCTGGGCTGCAGGTGCCGCTCTGTCCAGCGGCCTGCAGTGACACCATCCCCGCTCTTTCATCTGCTCTTGTTGCCACGTCAGCTTCAGTCTCAAAGCTGCCATGTAACTTAGTGTTTTGATTTGTTTCTGACTTTTTGTTATAGCTTTTACATTTTTTAAAGATTTATTTAGTTATTTGGAAGAGTTACACAGAAGAGAGGCGGGGGAGGGGGTCTTCCATCAGCTGGTTCACTCCCCAATTGGCCACAACGGCTGGAACTGCACCAATCGGAAGCCAGAGCCAGGAGCTTCTTCTGGGTCTCCCACACGGATGCAGGGGCCCAAGGACTTGGGCCATCTGCTGCTGCTTTCCCAGGCCACAGCAGAGAGCTGGACTGGAAGAGGAACAGCCGGGTCTTGAACCAACTCCCACTTGGGATGCTGGCACTTCAGGCCAGGATGTTAACCCACTGCACCACAGTGTCAGCCCTTTTTAAAATTTTTTTAAGGATTTGCTTATTTGAGAGGTCGAGCTCCATACAGAAAGAGGTTGAGAGCGAGGTCTTCATCCTCTGGTTTACTCCCCAAATGGCCACAATGGCCAGAGGTGAGCCGACCCAAAGCCAGAAGCCAGGAGCAGCTTCTAGGTCTCCCATGCAGGTACAGGGGCTCAAGAACGTGGCCCATCTTCTACTGCTTTCCCAGGCCATAGCAGAGAGCTGGATTGGAAGTGGAGCAGCTGGGACTTGAACCGGTGCCCATATGAGATGCTGGCACTGCAGGCGGTGGCTTTACTCATTACACCACAGCGCCAGCCCCCATCCTCATCTGTTAAATGTGGTAAGAACATGCTGCATGCTTCTTGGCTGAACCGAGTAGGGTCTGTCCATGAAAGATGGATGGATTGAGTGCCATAGCTGAGGGCAAGGGGACATAAAGAAGTGACTGGGGGGGCTGGCATCATGGCATAGTTAAGCCACCACCCACGATGCCGGCTTCCCATATTGGAGTGCCAATTTGAGTTCTGGCTGCTCTCTGCTAATGCGCCTGGGAAGGCAGTGGAAGGTGACCCAAGTACTTGGGCCCCTGCCACCCATGTGGGAGACCTGGGTGGAGTTCCAGGCTCCTGGCTCCTGCCCGGCCTAGCCCTGGCCTTTGCAGCCACCTGAGGAGTGAACCAGTAGATGCAATATCCTTCTCTCTCTCCCTCTCTCTCCCCCTCTCTCTCTCTCCCTCTCTCTCCCCCTCTCTCTCTCTCCCTCTCTCTCTCCCTCTCTCTCTCCCTCTCTCTCTCCCTCTCTCTCTCCCTCCCTCTCTCTCTCTCTCCATCTCTCTCGCTAGCTCTGCCTTTCAAATAAACTAATACATCTTGAGGATAAAGAAGGTGACCGAGCTGCCGGGCTGTCTGATAGGAGCAGCCTTGGCTGGGGTGCGCCTGGTCCCGACGTGCGGTACCTGGGCTGTGTGGTGGTATTCTCAGGAACTGTTCCTGTGGCTGAGCCTCGTGTCTAGACGGCTGGGTCCACGGACGCCCCCTGAGCAGAAGCCAAGGCGGGCAGTCGGGCTGGCCTGATCCCCAGGGCTCCCTGGGTTCCTGCCCGCGGTGCCTGCAGCTGGGAGCCACGTGTGAGCAGCGTTCTTCAAGCAGAGGCCTCTCTGCCTCTCCCTTTGCAACAGCCCCGCATTTTTGTCCCCTAACAGGGGATGAGAGTCCCCCTCGGTGCCTCTTGGGGTTGAGGTCATTGTTTCTTTGGGTGAAGGACACACCAGGGGCCCAGCCAGTGAGGGTGGTGCTGGGGCCCCTGTGACCGCAGCCGCTGTGGCCAGGGTGGCAGTGAAAGTTCACATGCAGAGTCAGACTTCCCCATTTCACATCTGCCCTTCCTCCTCCCTCCCTCCGTCCCAGGGCTGCCATGTGGCTTGGAACAGGAAGTTGGGAGCCCTTGGGTGTGCCGGCTGCAGAGGAAACACCCGGCCTTGAGGGGCGTTCCCGGCCTCTGCTTCCCGGGTCACCCCCGGCTGTCCTCGGGAGCTGGCTTCCAGGGCTCTGCTCCTAACAGCCCTCCTTGATCTGTTGCAATCCCACCTTATCCTTACCAGAACCCCTCTGCAAAGGGTGTGGGCCTGGTGTGCTGGGGAAGGGGTTAAGGAGCTGCTGAGGTTCACTGGGGGGCGAGGTGGGGGGCAGAATCTGAATCCACATCTACCTGTCCAGGAGGCACGGGGTCACAGCTAAGCTCTTCTGGGATGGGTTGCTTTATATAAAACAAAACCAAGGCCAAACCAAAGAAGGAGATGGTGCCAGGAAGGGAAGGTGTAGTTTTGTTTTTTTAATTTGAGAGAGACAAAATGCCCATCCTCCAGTTCACTCCCTCAGTGTGTGCAGCAGCCTGGGGCCAACGCGGGGAGCCAGGAGCACAGCTGAGTTGCAGGTGGTGGGATCCCAGCGACTGTCGCTTTCCCTGTGTCTGCACCTGCAGGATGGCAGGAAGCTGGAGTCAGCAGTGGAGCTGGGAGTTAAATTCAGAGGCTCCTTGTGGGAAGCGCGCACACAGAAGGCGTGGTTTTAGATCAGAGGTGGGCTCAGTAATCCCCAGGCACCTGTTGGGTGAGAAGGATCGGAGACAAAGGTGACTCCAGCGCTGAGGTCTGAGGTCTTCGGAGTGCAGAGGTGGTGACAGATGAGCAGGAACGTCACTGCCCAGGTGTGGGCAGGGAGCAGGACGGCTTGCTAAGAGAAGGGGAGTATCTCGGGTGGGTTTGGAGGTGTTCAAACAGAAAGACGTCACAGAGTGAGGGTCTAGCCCGAGCTGACTGAAGAACTGTCCCTTTCACTGCCCTGTGTGTGGGGACCGTGGCTCTCCGTCTCCTTAGCCGGGAACACTGTTCAACACAGGCTCGATAAATGCGCCTTTGAGGACGTGCCCGAGCTGGCACGTGGGGGAATGGGCAGAGTCATGGAAGCCTCAGGGGCCGAGACAAGGATCGGGTCCTTAAAAGGCAGTAGGGAGCTACTGCAAGTTGTCTCCCACCCCACCCCGGGAGAGGCACAGTCAGGTCTGTCTCATTTGTTGATGTGCGTATCCAAGTCCATGCGTTTTCCTCACAGCCGGAGAAGTGGACTACTCTTAAACACACAGAGATCTTGTATTCTACAGCGAGGCATTTTCCGCTGTCAGATTGGCAGATGTAAGCGTGTCGTAGACAGTGGTGCTTGGCTCTGGCTATGTGGAGTGTAAGCTACTGGTACCACCAGGACAGAGCATTTATCTGAATCTAAAGTGTATGTGCTCCGTGCCCCAGCAGGCTCCCTTGTAGCAAGTGTTCTTGCACACAGGCGGGCTTGTGTGTGAAATGAGACACCTCCCCAGGTTATTTACCCAGTGCCGCCTTGTTTGTTTGCAAGAACAACCCAGATGCCAAGGTAGCAGGGGACCGATTAAAGTCAGATGCATCTGTATGGTGGATTACAAGAATGAGGAAACCGTTTTGTATGATTTAAAGTGTTATGCAGACAAAAAAGTAAGGTACAGATGAAGCTGCCTTCCACTCTGTTTTGGTTACTGTGCACAGACTTTTCTGGAACGGTGCCCAAGAAGCCAGTAATGGTTGTTGCCTGGGGGGAGGACAGGGCTGGGGTGAGGGCTAGGAAATGGGGTGGGAAGAAGGCTTGCCCCTTCTGCTCCTTGGTCCAGGAGAACCAAGAGTGAGGAAGGTCTGTGTTACTGATAAAGATCAGTTTCCAATGCTACTGAATGAAGCAAGCTACAGACCCTAGCGTAGGTTGTGGTGCCTTTTGGGGAAGCAAAACAGGGTCTTTCAAATGGGTTGCAGAAAATGGAATGAAAAGATAAGCTTACTTTGATGCAAAAGGTTTTTGAGATCTATACATTTTTTAAAAGGTTTATTTTTATCTGAAAGACAAAGCATGAGAGAGAGAGAGAGAAAGAAACACTTCCATCTGCTAGTTCATTTCCCAAATGGCTGCAACAGAAAGGGCTGGGCCAGGCTGAAGCCAGGAGCCAGGAAATCTATTTTGCCCTCCCCTATGTGTCAGGGACTGAAGCCCTTGGGCCATCATCCACTACCTTCCCAGGTGGATTAGCAGGAAGCAGGGCAGCCGGGGCTTGAACCAGGAACTCCGATGACATGTCTTGCTGCTCTGTGCTGGCCCCACCCAGTTTTTTTTTTTTTTCATAATATGCATTTGTCTTGAGCTTGAGGACCTCTTGTGTGTTTGAATGTGAGTTCATGTGTGTAAGACATTAGCAATGGTAGCTTGCCTGTGAGTGGGGTGGGAGACTTTTCACTATATACCTTTCTGTGTAGTTTGAAAAGTTTTAGCATATACATGTGTTGTCTATTAAAAAATAACATAAAGAGAAAAAAAGAGACATAGATAAATGTGTGGGTAGAAGGTGGATAGTCAGGTAGATAGATGGGTGCATGGGTGGGCCCACAGATGCATAGACACGTGGATGGGTTTGTGGATGGGCAGGTGGCTACATAGGTGGATGGATGGGTGTGCTCATGGGTGGGCAGGTGAGTGCTGGACAAGTGGATGGATGGATGGGCAGACAGATCTGTGTGTGGGCATGGGTTACTCTGGCTTTATACTCAGTGGGACCCGAGAGGGTGGAAGAGGAGGTATTGGGACGCTGTGGCAAAGGTCCAGACGAGGAGTAACTGGGTCCAGCTTCCGTTACTGGAGCGTCTGCTATACGAGCTGTTGCTGTGTCTGTGACCGCGTGCAGTGAGCCCCAGAATTGTTTTCTCTCAAGAAGGGCAAATTCCTTTGGAATGAGCTTTTTCTGGCATCGGCTCAGAAACTCTTTAGCCTTTAATCACCACCCACAGTGTAATCTCTCTCAAGCATCACCTCCAGGATTATCAGTGGTGTGAAACCCACTCAGAGACTCGGTCTTTGATGGAGTTCTTACTTACAAGGCTGTCTTCCAGAAGGCGTGAACTTTGTCCTTTTGGGGTTTCTTTGTGTCTGAGTACTTCTGAGCTGAGTGTGAGTGTGAGTGAGTGTGTGTGTGTGTGTGTGTGTGTGTGTGTGTGGGCCTTGCAATGATCATTCATTAGTGAGTCCTTGTTCTCGGTTCTGGAGAAATAACTTTGTGTCATAGAATAGTTACACTGGGGAGCCTTTTTTCTGCCAAGGGCCATTGGTTATTGATAACATCATTTGCAGGACACACAACATTATCAGCTTAAAAGTTAGCCTGGTAGAGCGTATTTGGATTTCGAGTGCCCCCTACGATTGCCTTGGCAGGGCCAGACCAGATGATCTCGAGGGCCTCGTGGCCATCTCTGCTCTAACAAAGTAGTTCAGGGACCTGCTTCCCTCTCCTTACCTCTTTAAAAAGTCTTTAAAATCAATTTATTCGAGAGACAGCTTAGCGAGTGAGTACTCCCTTCCACTGGTTCACTCCCCAAATGCCTGAGCCTGTAGTCCAGAGCTGGGATGTCCATCCAGGTCTCCCATGTGGGTGGCAGGGACCCAAGCACTTGAGCCATCACCTGCTGCCTCCCAGCTGTGCCTGAGCAGGGGGTTGCAGTCAGGAGCCAGGGGCAGGTATTTTTTTTTTCTAAAGATTTATTTATTTATTTGAAAGTCAGAGTTATACACAGAAGAGGAAAGGCAGAGAGAGAGAGAGGTCTTCCATCCACTGGTTCACTCCCCAACTGGCTGCAACGGCTGGAGCTGCGCCAATCAGAAGCCAGGATCCAGGAGCTTCCTCCAGGACTCCCATGTGGGTGCAGGGGCCCAAGCGCGTGGGCCATCTTCCGTTGCTCTCCCAGGCCACAGCTGAGAGTTGGATCGGAAGTGGAGCAGCCGGGTCTTGAACTGGCGCCCATATGGGATGCCTGCACTTCAGGCCAGGGCGTTAACCCGCTGTGCCACAGTGCCAGCCCCAAGGGGGTAGATATTACATCCAGACGTTCATGGGATGCTGGCATTTTAACTGCTTGTTCCTGTTTTTAGAGGTCAGACTATTTTATTAAAAAAAAATCTGTACTGATCTTAACCATTTTCAAGTTCACTGCTGGTCCATGTGTTCATGTTTTTGTGTGTAACTAGATCCCTTTACTGGAATGCGTGGCACATGTACTTGGATCACTTGTGTCATCTCGTTGCTTTTTTGCCTTTAAAGATTTATTTATTGGAGAGGCAGAGTTAGAGGGAGAAACAGAGGTCTTCCATCTGCTGGTTCATTCCCTAAATGGCCGTAACGGCCAGAGCTGGGCCAATCTGAAGCCAGGAGCCAGGAGCTTCTTCCGGATCTCCTACGTGGGTGCAGGGGCCCAGCTAACAGGGACGTCCTCTGCCTCCCAAGTGCATCAGCAGGGAGCTGGGTCGGAGGCAGAGTAGCCAGGAGTTGCAGGTGGCAGCTTAACCTGCTGGGCTGTGACACCAGCCCCCATTTTCCAGGTTTCAAAGAGAAGCCAAAAACCAGTTTTTATGACACGCTTGCAACTGTTGGCAGCTAATCCAATTTTTTTTAAAAGAATGCTTGAGGGGCCAGTGCTGTGGCGTAGTGGGTAAAGCCACCGCCTGCAGTGCCGACATCCCATATGGGCACCGGTTCAAGTCCTGGCTGCTCCACTTCCAATCCAGCTCTCTGGTATGGCTTGGGAAAGCAGTAGAAGATGCCCAAGTCCTTGGGCCCCTGCACATGTGTGGGAGACCCGGAAGAAACTCCTGGCTTTGGATCAGCCCAGCTCTGGCCAATTGGGGAGTGAACCAGAGGATGGAAGACCTCTCTCTCTCTCTCTGCCTCTCTTCTCTCTGTGTAACTGACTTTCAAATAAATATATAAATCTTTTTTAAAAAAAAATGCTTGAAAGCACAGCAGCAAACAGAAGAAACCATTGATGGGGCGAAGTGGTCTGGGGGACAGGTACCTGTTTCAGATCCGTCCTCACCCACCTGCTTCTGGTAGAGGTGAGAAATTGACACCCAGAATGGGGCAGTGATTCTGTCCAAGCTGTGAGCAAGCCAGTGGCCTTCATGGGACCTGAATTAAACTTGAATTCTCCATGTCAAAACTCTTTGTTTAGATTTTTATTTATTTGAAAGGCAGGTTGTCAGAGGTGGGTGGAGGGAGGGAGGGAGAGAGAGAGAGAGAGAGAGAGAGAGAGAGAGAGATCGATTGATCGATCTTACATGCACTGATTCACTCCCTAAATGCCCAGAGAGAGAGATCTTGCATCTACTAGTTCACTCCCCAAATGCCCCCGACAGCTGGGTCTGGCCCAGATGGAAGGTGGGAGCAGAAACTCCATCCTGGTCTCCAGTATCAGTGGCAGGGACCCGTGCACTTGTGCCACCGTCTGCTGCAACACTTCTAGGACCTGCCCCACACGTGTTATCCACAGTGGAGGTGGTGATGATGATGATGATAGTGGGGAACAAGGTGAGTCCTTGAGTAGCTAGGAAGATGGGGGCTGCATGCACCTAAAGGACACCTTTGGTTTGCAAGAAAACATTCCTTGGGCTTCCTTTAAATGGGGGTCCCGTCTTTTGTGCCGCAGGCTCCGGGCCTTTGTCTGGTTGGGTCCCTCTGTCCCCCGGCACTTGTTCTCTGGGTTTCTGGCCAGCGCTCCGCAGAGTTCCCCTGCTCCTCCCACCGCTCACGGCACTCACAGCACTCATGGGGCGGGATCTCGTGTGTTTGTGCCCGCAGGACTGGAATGTCACGTGGTACACCAGCAACCCCGACTTCACCAAGTGCTTTCAGAACACGGTCCTCGTGTGGGTGCCTTGTTTCTACCTCTGGGCCTGTTTCCCCTTCTACTTCCTCCACCTCTCCCGACATGACCGGGGCTACATTCAGATGACGCATCTCAACAAAGCCAAAACTGTAAGTCTCCGGGATGAAGGCTGGGGATCAGGGTGGGGCTTGCTGGGGAGCTGGGTGTGGCCCTAAGTTCCCTCTCCTCAGACAGGCGGAGAGTATGGTGGGCGGAGCCTAGACTCACACCCCGCCTCCCTCTGGCCACTGGGCGTGACCCTCAGGCAGGTGCTCTAACCTCCCCCAGTCTTGGTTTCCCCAGTTGTGCGATGGGGATGGTAGGCTCTTTCTGGAGAGACTATCAGGAGACTATTGAAAAGGTCTTCCTTTTTGTTTGTTTTATGTTTTTATCTGAGAGACAGGCAGAGTGACCTGCTGTCCCCTAGTTCACTCCACAGATGCCCTCGGTGGCCAAGGCTGGGAACTGGGAACTCAGTCCAAGTCTCCTGTGTGGGTGGGGGGTGGGGAGCCCATCACTCCTGCCACTCACCACCTGTTGCCTCCCGAGTCAAGAGCCACTGGAGCCCCGGGCGCTCTGCTGCGGGATGCAGGTGTCTTTTATGTATTGGTTTGTTTATTTGAGAGGTAGAGTTACAGACAGAGGGAGCGGGTGGGAGGTCTTCCATCTGCTGGTTTACCTCACAAATGGCTACAGTGGTCAGAGCTGAGCCAATCCAAAGCCAGGAGCCAGGAGCTTCCACCGGGTCTCCCATGTGGGTTCAGGGGTCCACACACCTGGGCCATCTTCTGCTGCTTTCTCAGGTGCACCAGCAGGGAGCTGGATCGGAAGTGGAGCAGCCAGGACTCCAGCCCAAGTGCATAGGGGATGCTGGTGCTGCAGGCAGCGGCTTAACCCGCTGCGCCACAGTGCCTGCCCCTTCTGCAGGCTTTAATTCAACTTACAAGTAAAACTTGCAGTGTTTGATTCAAGAGCACCCCCTTTCACCGGCTCTTTCACAAGTCGCATGGAGTCAACCTGAATGTCCAGGCAATCCTGATTATCTCGGTTCTTTTGCTCTCTTTTCTTTAAAGAGATCCATTTATTTATTTGAGAGGCATAGTTACAGAGGGAGAGAGAGAATGAGAGAAGTCTGGTTCACTCATCAAATAGCCACAACAGCCGGAGCTGGGCTATCCGAAGCCAGGACCCAGGAGCTTCTTCTGGGTCTCCCATGTGGGTGCAGGGGCCCAAGCACTGGGCCATCCTCCACTGCTTTCCCAGACCATAGCAGAGAGCTGGATTAGAAGTAGAGCAGCCAGGACTTGAACCAGCACCCATAGGGGATGCCGGCACTGCAGGCAGTGGCTTTACCTACTGTGCCACAGCGCCAGCCCCTGTTGGTTCTCTCTCTCTCTTTTTTTTTTTTTTTTTAAAGACAGAGTTACAAAAAGAGGTAGAGACAGAGAGAGGCCTTCCATCCTCTGGTTCACTCCTCAGATGGCTGAAATGGCTGGAGCTGCACCGATCTGAAGCCAGGAGCCAGAGCTTCTTCTAGGTTTCCCACGTGGGTGCAGGGGCCCAAGGACTTGGGCCATCTTCTACTGCTATCCCAGGCCATAGCAGAGAGCTGGATTGGAAGTGGAGCAGCCGGGACTAGAACCGGCACCCACATGGGATGCTAGCGCTTCAGGCCAGGGCGTTAACCCACAGCGCCATAGCGCTGGCCCCTGTTGGTTCTTTTTGAAGCCATTGTCCTCCAGGACTCATTTCCTTGCACCCTCGGTTAAGCATGGAGACTCCAGTGGTTGTGCCAAAGCCCTTCGCCGCTCATACTCCTGCCCAAACCTGCCTGGTTCCTACTACAGTTCAAGCCTATCTTAAAACGTTATCTACCAGTCGGATGGAAGCAGCCCGAGATCGCTGTGCACCGCAAGGGGAATGGCCCAAATCCAGAGCACAGGGGCGGCTTCCCAGCGCATGTGTCCAGTCCCAGCATGCCTGTGCCAGTGATGTGGTCGCCATCCTGGGCAGAGGTGTAAGGGAGACTGTGCAGTGCCAGAAGGCACAGAGTGGCCGAATGCTACAGGGCCACAGGGACCTTTAAGTGGGCATCACCAAGTCAAAGAAGCCCGTTAGAGCAGACTCCGGGCTGTCCCCATGCCTCCCACTGATGCCACCGTGGAAGAGGCCACGCTCTGGGCACCGCAGCAGCTGAGGATGGGGTGGGGGATGGGAACTGACAAGGTGGAGTGCAAGGGAGACCCTACGATGGACCATGTCCTCGTGCGTGCGCCCCTGCCTGGTGAAGGCCACGTGACAGTGCGTGGTCACCACCCATGCTGCCGGAAGCTGGTGGGGAGAGGCCTGGGTAGGGGCCGGGCAGACGGGAGCTCTCACACCTTCCCCTTAGTTGTTCTGTGAACCCAAAGCTGCTTTTTGGTTTTTTAAAAGAAGTGTCCTCTCTCTTACTGTCTGTGTAATGTCTTCCTGAGACCCGGGGAGGCTCTCGGTGCACTTTTTGGGCAGCAGTGTCGTCTTTAAGATGCAGATGGGTGTTCCCCTTGCCTTGCTCAGACACTCTCCGGGAGCTTCCAGAGGTCCTCCCGCAGCCCAGCGATGTCAGCTCCAGGCCGTCCACCCATGCCCATTGCTGATCGCACAGCAGCGACAAGCCCTCTGAGCGTGTGTCCGTCTGTCCCAGGGCCTTTGCACTTCCCATTCCCTTTGCCTCAGTCGTTCCTCCCTCCAGCGTCGCCTGCTCAGAGAGTCCTTTCTGCTCTCTGACGTGGTCTTAGGTAGTTTTCAGCATGTTTCTTGCTGCTAGAGTGTCAGCTCCAGGAAGGTGGGGACTCTGGTCGCTGTGGTGTCCCCGGCACCTTCCTGAGCACCGGCGGCATGAGCATGGCTGGATGAGCGGTGGTCGTGTGGGGGCCTCAGCGCGCAGGGGCTGCGGGCCGAGCTCTTGGGTTTGTAGCTGTGCAGGAACAGCAGCCAGCCGGCCTGTGGGCGTGGCTCGCTGCCTGCAGCCGGGCGAATGAACGCCCAGGTGCCTCCTCGCCCTCCCTGGGCCTTGGCCGTGTTCCAGGAGAGCTGTGGCGCACAGCTCCGAGGTGCAGCCACTTCCCCGAGGACGGCTCCTCGCTGCCCCTCTGAGACCTCGTTCGCTTCCCTGCAGGCCTTGGGGTTCTTGCTGTGGATCATCTGCTGGGGAGACCTCTTCTATTCTTTCTGGGAAAGAAGTCAGGGCACGCTGCTGCCCCCGGTGTTGCTGGTCAGCCCAACCCTCCTGGGCATCACCATGGTAAGTAGGGGCCCGTCTCGGCCACCTGCCAGGCACCGAGGAGACCCACAGGAGCAGCTGGCATTTAGAAAGGAGAGGGTCTCCCGGTAAAACCTGACTTCTCTTGAAAACCCTGGCATCTGGCAGTGCTGGACACAATTGTTCAGGGCAGCCATCGGCCAGGGCATGGGCTGTCCACTTTTCCCCAGTCCCCACTGTGCCTTGTTGCCCTCCCTGCCCCCGAGGCTGAACGGCAGGTGCCATCTCCAACCACACTTGTTGAGTGCCTAAGGCATGTCTGTTAGCTGTGTGGAAGCTTCTGGGCTGTGGGGGTAGGTAGGCCTGAGCAGGAGGGCTCCCCGGTTGAGTGGGCCCCTCCAGACGGTGACGGCTGACGGGGCGAGTGCTCACCATGCGCCTGGCCAGGTTCTGAGTGTTGTTAGCTCCAGAAGTTCATCTGCTTCTCGGGACAGCCCTGTCCCCATCTCAGCTAGGAAAGTAAGGCACGTGAGCAAGGGTCACACAGCCCCCAGGGACCCGGCGGTCATGCTCTTAGCTCCCGCCCTGTGCAGCCTTGGCCACAGGGCGCTGTGGATTCAGGGCTGTCCCCATGTCTGAGCTCTGAGCCTCCCTGAGGAGCTGGGCGGGTTCCCGAGTGTTACTAAAGTGGGAGGAAGCGGGAGGCGGTACCTTCTGAGCAAGGGAGGGGTGGTCATGAAAGGTGGAAGAGGGAGCGTGTGGGAAGGAGGACCAGTTGTACTCTGGAGCCTCTGGGGGAGGCGGGGGGTGTGCCAACGACGGGGGACTGGGCTGGGGGGGCATCCCGTGAGCCTTCATGCACAGTGTCTGTGCTAGGCACCGTCCTTGTTTCTTACCCATGTGCTCATCCCCCATGTTGGAGATAAGCCAGTCGTGGATCAGAGAGGTGGAGGAGCTGGCCCAAGGCCACACAGCACACGTGGCACAGTGGAGGCTCAGGTCCTGTGATTGGCACAGGGGCCAAGCTGGCACGGGAGCTGGGCTGCCCGCAGGCAGCTCTTACACCCCTGAGCCAAGTTCTGTCCTTTCACCAGCCTCCTGTGCTCCCAGGACCCTGGGGCCGTGGCGGCTTGAGGGCCTGCCTTCTTCTAACAGCTGTGTGTCTATGCCTGTCTCTTCCAGCTGCTCGCTACCTTCTTAATACAGCTCGAGAGAAGGAAGGGGGTTCAGTCCTCAGGGATCCTGCTCACGTTCTGGCTCATAGCCCTACTGTGTGCCCTGGCCATCCTGAGATCCAAAATCATGACTGCCTTAAAAGAGGTAAGTGGCGGCCTTCTCCTGGGTGGGCCGGGTGCCCACCCAGTCCTCACCAGGTCAGCTCCAGCCTTTGCTCTAGAACCTTCTTTCCTCCAGGCTCCACTTGGCAGGGCAGCTGTGAGGGACCCAGGGGCGACACAGCACTGCGCCCTGAGCCTCTGTCTGCAGAGCATGGCCAGACCAGCTCCCGGGAAGGAGCCACGTTTGCAGAGTGGCCGTGTACCCAGGGCAGTCTGGACGTGTCCTCAGGTTACCTTTGTGCCGTCAGCCACCACTCTGGCCGGAGAAGTTGTTTTCTTGGCTGCCGCGCGTGGCTCCTAGGAATTTGGAAGTGTGTGCGCTTTGAGAATGCAGCCTGCTGTTCCCTGCGTGCCGGGGCTTATCAGGGGCTGGCAGGAGGCAAAGGAAGGGAGAGGAGCAAATGTTTCGTGAGCAGCACGGTGTGCACAGTCGCCACGGCTGCTGGTGGCTGGTGTGGGCTGGGCCTGAGTGGTTCTTATGAGCAGGTCTTTTGACTTCTCACCAGTATTTCTCAGCCTCAGCACTAATTGATGTTTTGTGCTGGAGATGTTTTTTGTCTTGTGCTTTTTGTTGTTGTTTTAAGATTCACTTTGTTTATTTAAAACAGAATTAGAGACAGAGAGGTCTTCCATCACTGGTTCATTCCCCAAATAGCTGCAATGGTCAGAACTTGGCCAGCCTGAAGCCAGGAGCTTGGAACTCCATCCAGGACTCCCACGTGGGTGCAGGGGCCCAAACACTTAGGTTATCCTCCAGTGGTTTTCCAGATGCATTAGCAGGGAGCTGGATCGGAAGTGGATCGGGAGACTAGAGCCGGTGCCTGTAGGGGATGCCGGCACTGCAGGTGCTTAACCCGCTGCACCAAGGTGCCGGCCCTCGTCTTGTGCTCTGTGGGATGTCGGGCCCCTTCCTGGCTTCTGCCCCTATCCCCAAGTTAGGACAGAAGAGTCCCCTGACACTGCCACATGTTCCCAGGGAGGTAGAATCTGTTGAGGATGACTGGACTGTTTGTGGGTGGGGAAACTGAGGCAGGAAGAGGAGAAAGAAGGTGATACCAGGTTCCATAGCCGCTGCCGGCAGAGCAGAGCCAGGCCTTGTGTGCGGCTGTCTCACTCTCCTGCCCTGACTCTCTTGCTCATTGCTGGGCACCTTCCGTGGGCTGTAGTGGGTGGTGCTGTCCGCTGTGATGTGGCTGCCTTTCTTCTGCCCCAGGGGGAGGAGGTCAGATGCCCACGATTGGGGCTTTAGCCAGCCCTCCCAGCACTGGGTAGACTGTGCAGTTCACAAAGCACCGAGGTTTGCTCAGGTCATGAGTCTGGAGTCCTTGAGGTCCGAGGTCAAGGGGCCAGCCCTGGTCCCCGAGTCCCAAGGTAGCGAGACGGAGCATGGGTGCAGACTGGGGCTGCCTCGCCCTCTTGCCCTCCTCCGTCGATGGCCTCCAGCCACCGTCTCCATGAGGCTCTGAGGGTCCAGCCTCCACAGGAGTTTTGGGGGGACAGACCATGGCCCAACCCCCGCAGCCCACTCCTGGGAGCCATCAGTTCTTCCGCTTCCCTCATCCCCCCAGGACGCCCACGTGGACCTGTTCCGTGATGTCACCTTCTACATCTACTGTTGCCTCGTCCTGGCCCAGCTCATACTGTCCTGTTTCTCAGACCGCTCACCCCTGTTCTCAGAAACCATCAACGACCCCGTAAGTAACCACACACTGCAGGGGGGTGGGAGCACTTGTCAGCTGCTGTCTCCCTGTTGCTCCCTGTGGGTGCTGAGAACGCTTGGGGCGTGTTGGCATTTGGGGAGGAGGGAGTTGGCACCAGCTGGGACAGTTCAGAAACCCGAGTGCCAGTGTGGGCTCCTCTGGGAGGAACAGAGCCAGAGAAGTTCGCAGGCCATTGATGAGATCGCGTGTATCCGTGTGTGTGTGTGTGTGCCCGTGTGTGTGCGTGTGCATGTGTGTGTGTGCGCACTCTGATGACTTCTGGCCTCCTGGTGTCTGCCTTTCCAGGGCTCGTTCTTCCTGTGGCTGGCAAGGGAGGGGAGTGGGTCGTTAGGAGATGCCCACTGTGGTCTGGCTAAGAATCCTAGGGCTGTGCCGCCCCGCTTCCTGCTCAGCTGTCGCGTTCAACCCTCACACCAGCCCTGATAAACTTGGCGGGATTGCTTTTCCCATTTTAGAGACAAAGAAACCGAGTCACAGGGAGGAGAGTGCCTGGGGCAGGTGCAGGTGCAGATCTGAACGCGGGATTGAGGGGTTGGCAGAGTCGGGTCGCTTCTCGGGGTAAGACCTGCTCCAGGGCGGGCTCTGAGCTGAGTGACAGCTTGGTGTTGGGCTGTGAGCCCCAGGAGGCAGAGACCACTCCACAGCCTCTGTGCCTGCCCTAGGGCCTGGCACATGGTGGCCCTCCTGCCCATTACTGCTGCTGTTGTGTTGTCGGGGAGGCACAGAGTAAACCTCCTTCTCAGAGAAGGGAGAGGTCTGTCCGAGGCCTCGGATGGCAGGTGAAGCTCCCTGGCTGCCTTCAGCCTCCTCTCGTATTAACAGGGAAGAAGTGGGGAGATCACACTTGGAGACCTGCAGGACCACTGGCACAACGCTAATGCTTTTTCTCTAAAAATTGTATCTGTGTTTATTACATATATTATATATATAGAACGTAAGATTTCCCATCTTACCCATTTTCAAGTATACTCCTCAGTGTGTTAGAAGCCTTTTATCTCACTCAGACTCCCGTTACTCCAAGTGGGGCCCCTAGCTGGCAGTGTCGATACCACCTAGGAGTGGGTTGCACACGAACACGCTCGGCCGGAACCTGCACTTGCCCACGGTCCCCAGGGAATTTGTGTGTATGCTAAAGTGGGAGGCGCACCCATCTAACCTTGCAGTAGCCTTGAAAGGGAGATTTTTCTTTCTTAAGAAAAAGGGAGAGCTTGTGCTGTTAGATCCTAACGTATACCCTGGATCTGACGGTGGAGGCAGCATAGTGTGATGGAAGAGGAGCCTCACGGTGCAGCTGGGCAGACCCTGGGCTCGTAGCCCGCGAGGTGCCTGGATGCCTTCAGTAGACATGTGCTAAGCGCCTGTGGTTTCCATCTTTGATGCGGGGAGGGGTTGTGTGCAGAGTAGACGCGGGTGGAGCTGGAAGGAGGAAATACCCTTCTGCTACCATCTTGGCTTCAGTGACTGGGGCCTGGATTCAACTGATAGAAGATTCACAGAAGAAAATGCTTGTGAGAGGACTAGGGAGCAGGCCTCCCAGAAGGGAAGACAAAACCCGGGGCAATGGTGAGGCCTGAGGACTTGGAGACAGTTTTTTTTTTTTTTTTTAAAGATTTATTTATTTGAAAGGCAGAGTGATAGAAAACAGAGAGAGAGAGAGAATCTTCCATCCATTAGTTCACTCCCCCAATGGCCACAACAGCTAGACTTGCACCAATCCGAAGCCAGGAGCTTCTTCCTGGTCTCCCACGTGGGTGCAGGAGCCAAGGACTTGGGCCATTTTCGACTGCTTTCCCAGACCAGAGAGCTGGATCAGAAATGGAGCAGTCGGGACTCAAACCGGCACCCGGGTGGGATGCTGGCAGTGCAGGCTGCGGCTTTACCCGCTATGCCACAGCACTAGCCCACTATGTACCGTTTTAACAAAGGGTGATAAATTAGTGGGAAAGGAGACAGGACCCAGGGTAAGGGAGGGGGTGGGCTTCCAGAGGTGACAAATCATGAGATGGCAGATACATGTGGACCTAAGCGAGGGTGAGGATGGTTTAGTATGGGAGGACCATGCAGGCCCAGACTGGTGCGACCCGTGGTAACAGTGGTTCTCCCGTGCATGGGTGAGGAATCTTTGAAACAAGGAAGTCAGTGAGCTGCTTTTGAGCACGGCGGCAGGGCGGGGAGGGCGGCAGAGAGCTCTTTCTGTGTGTTGATTCTTACCTTCAGCCCCAAACGGGCCCAGTTGGCCAAAGTGGTGCGTTTTGGGGCGGCCTGTTCTGTGGGAGATTGGATGCTGTGATGGGTCAGAGTTGGCCCCTCTGTACCTGTGGGATCTGCAGCTGCAGATTCAACCAAGCAGATGGAAGATAGGCAGGAGAACCATCTGGCCTGCCCTGAGCACGTAGGGGCCCTGCTTTCTCACCACCATGCCCTCACGGTGGTGGCAGTTGTTCCCATGGCGCTCACGTCGTGTTAGGCAGCCTGTGTCACATAACGAGGAGTCAGGGTCAGCGCAAACAGTGCTGCCTTCTGCAGGAGGGCTTGGGGCTCTGCACATGTGGGTGCCCTGGGAGCCCGGGAGACCGAGGGACAGGTGCGTCTCTTACCCCATCACAGACCCTGAATGTACAGTAGCATGAGGCGACTACAGTGGTGGAGGACGGTGTCGGGTGGTCCTAGGGGCTGGTGGGGCCCCGCTAGGCTTGCTCAGTCTCTTGAGCAGTCACGTGGTGGCCAGGACTGCTCTGCTCTGGTGTCCGGGGGTGCATGCTGGCCCTTGGTGGGAGTCTCACCCAGGGCTGACATGTGGCCCCAGCTTCCCCGCAGCATGGCAGCTGCCGTCCTAGAGTGAGCGTTCCGAGGGAGAGACAGCGCCAGGCGGAAGCTGCACCACTTTTTTATTTTCCAGAGACAGAGATGGACAGACGGACAAGAGTGAGCTGCCGTCCCCTGGTTCTTCCCCACAAATGCTTGTAACCACTGGGGCTGAGCCAGGCACTCCAGTATGGGATGTGGGTATCTTAGCCAGGAGCTCAACCATCACAATAGACGCCCGTTCCGCTGTATGACTTGGTGACCGAGTTCCAGAAGTCGCACCGTGTCCCTGCTGCCATGCTCCGTGGTCAGGGTGGTCACACGGATCTGCCCAGTGTGATGGGGGAGGGGGAGACATAGACCCTGCCTCTAGAAGGGGGGCAGCCCGAGGTGGGTGGTGGGTGGTGGGGGGCGGTGGTAATGTTCTGGCCGTCTTTGGGAAATAGACGATTCGCGTGTGCCTGCTCAGGGGCTTGGGTCCCATTGGGAAGCAGCCGCTAACCAGGCCGGCAGAGGAATAACCACACAGCTGCCGTGGGGATGCAGGCGGGGCAGGTGGGATCAGGTAAGGCGAGGTCAGCTAGATGGATGGTTTGGGGCAAGTTGCTCTTACTTTGGCGAAGCTCGGCGTCTGCTTCCTGAACGTGGGCTGCAGCTTTAGTTGCTGTTGGCTGCACCGCATCTCCTGGCCCGGCCCAGAGGCCTGTGACTTGCCAAGGGGGCACTGCGATGGGTACCTGTCACACTCAGGGCTCAAGTCCCAGGGGAGCCTGGAAGGTTAGGGGAGTCCGGCTCCTGCTGCTGTCCTATCGGGCAGTCAGGTGGCGCCTGACCTCAGAGCGAGTGGTTGGCCCGGTCCTGGCGTGGCAGGGTCAGGTGGGGCCGCTGCCCTGTGCTGAGTCACCAAGTGGGCCAGCCGCCCCCGCTGGCCCTGCACCCACTGCATGACTCAGATGGCTATTCTGGGCCTGGCCTGGCGTCTGGGTGGGGCTCCTCCCATCTGTCCTTCGGGGAGCCGGGCTATGGCTGGCTACGCCTCCTGGGGCTTTCCTGGGGCTCCTGTCAGCCTCCCGTCCCTTTCTCTGGCCGATGCTGAGGCTGCTCCTCCAGGGAGGGGGTTGATGGATCAGGGGCACAGAGGCCACGTGAGGTCACTTGGTAGGTCCCTGCCATTCCGGTGGGGTCCTTGGGCTAGCAGCGTGGGCTGGGCATCCCCTGGGACTTGTTAGAAATGCAGTGTCTTGGGCCCCACCTCAGACCTGTGGATACCCCCACCCCCGCCCCTGCAGATTCATGGTTCAAAACACTGATTCAGTAGAAGCTGCTCAGCTCCTTGGAGTAAGAGGGGTTTCCCACGAAAATCCAACACAGTAAGTCCTTGCAGCCTCGGTTAGCGCTGGTTCTGACCCACATCTGTCCGACGGGCCACCTGGCTAGTCTGACATCTGAAACTTAGTCTGGGAAACGCGCCAGTGCCCTTCACCTCCTAAGTCATGAGCCAGACTTCAGTGTCTCTACATCCTGTCTTTTCCCCTTACAACAAAAGGTCCATCCAGCGGCACTGCTGACCTCAGGTTACGGTGTGATGGGCTTTGATCTGTGACTCCCTAAAACCTCTGCGGGGATGCAGAGCCTTACAGGGGAAGGGAGGAAGTTCCCTGGGGTCTGTTCTCAGTCCCCCCTCCTCAGCTCACCCCCCACACCCTGCCCGCAGGGGCCCTGGTCTTGGACCATGATTCAGGCTCCTCCCTGATCGTTCCTCCTCTCATTCATGAAGGATTCAAGGTCCTGCCAGGGGCTGAGCTGAGCTAGAGGTGAGGGACCGGGACCCCTGCCCTTAAGAGATGGGGAGGGGTGGGTGGCAGGCAGATAAGCCAACAAGTGCTGGAGGAGGCTGTGATGGGGCTGAGCACTGGGGGGCTGTGGCGGCCGGCCTCGGGCCTGGTCCTCCACTCAGCTGTGGTGGCTGGCCTCAGGCTTGGTCCTCCGCTCACCCTGGGAGCTGCGGTGGCTGGCCTCGGGCCTGGTCCTCTGCTCAGCCTGGGGCTCCAGATCAGGAGGGAGAGACCAGGGTTGGGGGGAGGGCAGGAGGGTGCTCCTGGTTGAGGATCTGGCAGGGACAAAGGCCCAGCAACAGGGTGGGTCTTGGGGGAGCGTGGGGGAACACATCGGATTCCGCTGGAGGGCCCAGGCATAAGTGGCAGGGTTGGGACAAGCCCAGGGGCCGAGGGTGAGCGGTCTGGGGAGAACAGTGCATTGTTGTCATGTTTGGGGATGGGAACGTCCACCTGGCTATGGTGGGAGCTGGTGCGAGATGGTGGGATACTGTGACACCCATGCCATGGGCTGTGTGTTGGCGACTCCCTCGGGCCAGTTTGGTGGCCTGGAGAAAGCTGTGCAGGTACCCAAGCAGGCCAGGACTCTGACTCCGTGCATAGCAAGAGGAAATGTGCATAGCAAGAGGAAATGGACAGGTGCATGGGAAGAGGTTCAGGATGTGTGCTGCAGCCCCAGGCAGGGAGGTGCTGTGCGCAGCTGGCTGCCGGCAGAGCGGGCCCTTCTCGAGTGTGGGTGTTGCAGAGGCGTCTGCTTGTTCTGGCCGCCCTGCTCAGTGTCAAGGACAGCAGGGCAGCAGCTCTGTGCCCCGTGCTTCTGTAGCCATTTATCTGATCCTCGCAGCAACCTGGTGAGGCAGGTGGCCAGGGGCCCCACCCCCGGGGAGCTCGAGGAGACCCTGCAGTTCCTGGTGCTTCTTGGGCCTTTGTGGTTCTGCTCTGGTCGTCCCCTGCCTGCCTTCCTGTGGCCCTGGGGCTGTGCAGAGTGGGAGCAGCCTGCAGAGAAGCAGAAGCAGGTTCCCGTGCTGCCCTGTTGGGGTGGTGAACCAACACTTCCCAGAGTCCTGCCTGGGGCTGTTGTCCCAAATCACTTTAAACCACGGGGTTTCCAGCCCAGGCACCTGGTGCCGAACACAGATGTCAACACAGATGGGAAAGAACACGGCTCCTTCTGTTTATGTAAACAAGACAGGCCCCTCCCACCTCCCCCGCCAGGACCTGCCTACATGTCTCATTTCTTTCTTTCTTTTTTTAAAGATTTATTTATTTATTTGAAAGTCAGAGTTATTCAGAGAGAGAAGGAGAGAGAAGGGTCAGTTTTCCATCTGCTGGTTCACTCCCCAATTGGCTGCAACCGCCAGAGCTGCGCCGATCCGAAGCCAGGAGCTTCTTCCGGGTCTCCCACATGGGTGCAGGGGCCCAAGGACTTGGGCCATCTTCTACTGCTTTCCCAGGCCATAGCAGAGAGCTGGATCGGAAGTGGAGCAGCAGGGACTTGAACCGGTGCCCATATGTGATGCCAGCACCGAAGGTGGTGGCTTTAACCGCTACACCACAGCACCAGCTCCATACTTGCTTCATTTCTAAATGAGACAGAGCAAGGGCTGGGCTTTCTTCATCCCACTTGAGGCCAATGTTGCTGCCTGTGTCTAAGGCTGGGAGTTGAAGCCATGTCTCATGTGCTTCACGTGTGACCTCGGGACGTTGTCTGTGGATCCTTCCCCCCTGACCTCTGTCCCCCCCCCCCCTTTTTTTTTTTTTTACTGTCGCTCCCTGGCTACTTCAGAAGTCCAGTTATCTCTTATCAGACTTCCTGAACCCTGCCCCCACAACTGAGAGAGAGCTGTCTTGGCTGTGGGTGAGCATCTGTAACTTTAGATAATGGGGAAATCCGCGGCTGCCTGCGGGGGTATGGCGGGGAGGCTGGAGCGGAGCTTGCTCAAGCTCTCATTTTTTCCAGTGCCTGCGGCCCCGCTGTACGCGGGAGGGGGTTCAAGGTCTCCCGAGCTGCGCACAGGTTGCATGTCAGCCTCCCCGGGCTGTCTGCACCTTGCACACCAATGTACAGGCAGAGCAAGACTGGACTGGGAGGCCCAAGAGCAGCCCACGAGTCATGGTTCTGCGCATGAGCAGTCACCAGGCCTCCGAGTGTTTGCTGCAAGGGTCCTTGTGAGCCAGGGCGGCCGAATGTTTCTGTCAAGGGCCAGCTGGTCAGTTGTTTTTATTTTTAAAATACTTATTTTTCAGGTATTTTTCAAATATTTTCCGATGTCCCATTGGCTGAATCCGCAGACGGAGAGCCTGGGTCGGGAGGGCACGAGCCCCAGCTCTGCCAGTTGCCAGCCCTGGGACTGTGGGCGAGCTCCTTGGTGGCGAAGATGCAATCAAACAGTAAGAGCTGGGGACGGTGCCTCCCTGGAGTAGAAGCTGACTGCTGGAGGCGGTGGCAGCAGCAGTGGTGGCAATCAGTATTGTAATCCACCTCCAACAGCAGCAGTGGCTTCCGTGTCTATGGAGACACCGAGGCAGAGAGACCTCAGATACATACAGTGCTCACCTGGTGGGCTAAGTCACTGCCTGCATCCCGTTTGGACTGCTGGATCGAGTCCCGGCTGCTCCACTTCCCATCCAGCTGCCTGCTAACGTGACTGGGAAGGCAGGGGAAGATGGCTCAAGTGCTTGGGTGCTCGCACCCGTGCGGGAGACCTGGATGGTGTTCCAGGCTCTCAGCTTCTACCTGGCTCGGCACTGGCCATCTGGGGAGTGAACCATGGATGGAAGCATGTGCTTGCTCGTTCTCTCTCTAACTCTTCCTTTCAAATAAATAAATCTTATTTAAAAATTACATTGGTACTGAACACGTACAGGAATTTAAAAAAAATTTTTTAAAAGATTTATTTGAGTGGCTCAACAGGCTAATCCTCCGCCTTGTGGCGCCGGCACACCGGGTTCTAGTCCCGGTCGGGGCGCCGGATTCTGTCCCGGTTGCCCCTCTTCCAGCCCAGCCCTCTGCTGTGGCCCGGGAGTGCAGCGGAGGATGGCCCAAGTGCTTGGGCCCTGCACCCCATGGGAGACCAGGATAAGCACCTAGCACCTGGCTCCTGCCATCGGATCAGCGCCGTCCGTGGCAGCCATAGGAGGGTGAACCAATGGCAAAGGAAGACCTTTCTCTCTGTCTCTCTCTCTCACTGTCCACTCTGCCTGTCAAAAATTTAAAAAAAAAAAAGATTTATTTGAAAGGCAGAGTTACAGGCTGGTGCTGCGGCTCACTAGGTGAATCCTCCACCTGTAGCACTGGCACCCTGGGTTCTAGTCCCGGTCGGGGCGCCGGATTCTGTCTCAGTTGCTCTTCTTCCAGTCCAGCTCTCTGCTGCGGCCTGGGAAGACAGTGGAGGTTGGCCCAAGTCCTTGGGCCCTGCGCCCATTTGGGAGACCAGGAGGAGGCACCTGGCTCCTGGCTTCGGATCGGTGCAGCGTGCTGGCCATAGCAGCCATTCTGGGGGGTGAATCAATGGAAGGAAGACCTTTCTCTCTGTCTCTCTCTCACTAACTCTGCCTGTCCAAAAAAAAAAAAAAAAAAAAAAAAGGGCAGAGTTACAGAGAGGCAGAGGGGGTGGGTCTTCTACCCACTCGTTAACTCCCTAGATGGCCACAGGGCCAGAGCTGGGCTGATCTGAAGCCAGCTTATTCCGGGTCTCCCACATTCATGCAGGGGCCCAAGGACTTGGGCCATCTTCTGCCTTGCCAGGCCACAGAAAGCTGGATTGGAAATGGAGCAGCCAGGACTCAAACCAGAGCCCACATGGGATACTGGCACTGCAGGCAGAGGTCTTGCCCGCTATGCCACAGCGCCGGCCCCATATAGGACTTCTACCTTGTCTCTGTGCCCTGCACCGCACGGTGTAACACTTACTTACTCTGCTCACATTGTGTTAGGTATCACAGGTCATCTCGAGATAACCTAAACCCCTCGGGAAAGTGCCTGGGTCCTGTGCAGGTGCCACAGAGTGTGATATGAGGCATGTGCATGTCCACAGTGTTTGATGCCCGCAGGAAGTCCTGGACCCCAGCCCGCATGGAGACCCCTGACGACAGTTCTGCCTCACCTTGAGACTGCCCTCCACCCTCCTCCCCGTCTCGCTCTGGTGCTGTTCTTGTCCCTTGTTGGCGCACTCACTGTTTCTAGTTCTGTGTTTGCATCTCGGTTTACTGACTGTCCCTCTCCCCTGCAGCGGAGAGCTACAGAGCTTGGGGACCTGGCTGTCTCAGGTCACAGTCCTGTCCCCAGCACTTCACCCTCAGCCCCACATTACAAGCAGTTCCCCCCTAAATGTTTGCCTGAGTAATCAGTGAGTCCCTGCAGCTGTGCACCTGCGCCCCGCGCGCCCCCACCCCCCCCAGCCCCACCAGCTGCCTCACGTTTCACCCTGGGCAAGACTTGGGGGCTGCAGTTGAACTGGGCTTGACTGATAACCTACCTACCCACTGTGGCTGTGGGCAGGGCTGCGGGCAGGACAGGGACAGCATGACCGCGGCTGCCGTGAGACCTCGTCCAGCTGCCTCCCCCGGGAGTGATGCCGTTGACTTGGGCTGGAGACGCGCCGGCTTGCAGCACAGATCTGTGGAACCCCGGTCCCGCACCCCACCTCGCCGTCCTGTGAGGGCAGCTGAGCAGTAGGAGTAGCCACACCCATTTCCCAGATGTGGAAATCAGGGCTGTGAGGTGCAGGGACTTGCCCAAGGCCCTTGAGTTAGAAAATAGCAGGGCCAGGATTTGAACCCAAGCCCACCTGGCCTTTGGTTGGTCTGGGCTGCTAGTGTCTGCCTTCTCTTACTACAGATGCACTTGTGCCGGGGCCCTGCCCACCCGCAGGTTCCGACTGACGTGGTCTGATGGGGACCCTGGGCCTCTGTCCTAGGCACGAGCCCCTGGCATCACGTGTGGAGACCTTTCTGTGTGTGTCTTTCAAGGATACAGATTTTTTTTTTTTTAATTTGTAATAACTTTCTTGAAATGGTTTGACTCAGAAAAGTTGCAAAACGAGTAGAGTCCCTATGTGTCTTTTACCCAACTTTCTCCAGTGATAACATCTGAAAGATAAGGAGGTGTTGTTTCATTTGTTTTAAAAATTTATTTGTCTGAAGGACAGAGTCACAGAGAGGGAGAGAGAGATCTTCCGTCCGCTGTCATCCCCGCCCCCTCTGCTCCAGTGGTCACAGGAGCCAAGAGCTCCATCCACGTGTCCATGCAGGTACCCGAGCACTGGGGCCGTCTTCTGCTGCCTTCCCAGGCACATCAGCAGGGAGCTGAATCAGAAGGGGAGCAGTCAGGACTCCAACGGGCATTCCCACTACAGGATGCTGATGTCCTGAGCAGTGGCGTGACAGTGCTGGCCCCAGGATTTAAAAACGACAGTTGTAGGTAGGGGCTGGTAGGTAGGGAGGTACAGTGGCTTTAACTGCTGTCTTTGATGCAGCAGGTGGCCCATGTGCTTGGGCTGCTGCAGCTCGTGGGAGACCAGCAAGGAGTACCAAGCGGCTGGTTTCTGCTTGGCCCAGCCTCGGCTGTTGTGGCTGTCTGGGGAATGAGCCAGTCATTGAAAGATACTCTCAGTCTTTCTTTTTCTCTGTAACTCTGCCTTTCAAATAAATAACAAAATAAGTCTTTGGAAAAAAAAATGAGCTGGCCTAAAAACTCTGCTAATTCTTTAAAATCGCCAAATATTTTAATAATCCTCTGTGGCCACAGAGTGGCCCCTTAAGTCGTTTTGCAGTGTTGGATTATTCTTCTGTTCCTTATCTGGGCTTACTCTATGAAAAGACATTTCCGCTCATCTCTGGTCACCCTGGGGTGCATCTCACTTAAGGAAATGGGGGATGGTGTGGACAAGGGCTTCCTCTTTTCTTGTGTTTTCAAAGCAGTAACTTGGTAGGTTCATTTGCATCTTTTGAGTTTTTTAAAAAATTTTTTTGAGGTAATATTTTTAAAGATTTATTTGAAAGGCAGAGTTATGGGGGGGTTGAGTGGAGAGAGAACTTCCATTCACTGGCTCACTCCCCAAAGGGCTGCAATGGCCAGAGCTAGGCCTGTCCCAAGGTTGAAGCTTCGTCCAGGACTCTTACGAGGGTGCAGGGGCCCAACCACTTGGGCCATCCTACATTGCTTTCCCAGGTGCATTAACAGGGAGCTGGATCAGAAGTGGAGCAGCTGGGACTTGAACCCGGTGCACATACGGGATGCTAGCATCAGAGGCAGCAGTTAAACCACCGATATAGGACGCTGGTGTTGCAGGCGGCAGCTTCACTCTCCACGGCACAGTGCTGGCCTGGAGGTACCATATTTTCAACTTAAATTTTTACTGGTATTAATGAAAGGCTTAATGGCTCCTCTGAGTATAGAGTTCAACAAATAGAAAGTAGACTCGCGTCTTTGTACAGGTGATTGTGAGCTGGTTTTTGTTGCTTTCAATACAAACAGGAACAGGTGCGCTCAGGTGTTTGGGGTGTGATGTTGGCCTGTGGCTGGGTCGCAGTCTGTTGGACGTGGTGTTCTACTGAAGTGCACGTTGCTGCCGTCTGGCTTGGGGAGCCACTGTGGGCAGCCCCTGGGGCCTCTCGTCAGTCCTGCTCCTTGCTGGTTTCCTTGCTGGGGTGGGGGGGACTAGGTGTTGGAGGCCTAGCGAGTACTGTCCCCACCCTGCAGCCTCTGCAAGTCTGAAACAGAACCAGAGTCTCCACACCCTGGTTCCATACTGGACCTGCATTGTGGGGCTCTCTGGGTGGGCAGACCCTGGGTGTAGAATTCACTGTACTCGCCTGGGTAGAACCGCCTGTTTGGAGTTGGCCGGCCGGCTCTGGGAGTGCACTCTCTGCGCAGGGGCTGGGACGCGGAGCGGCGTCCTGGGCCACAGATCTTGCCGCCGTACGGCAACCCTCCTTCCCCTCTGCTGAAGCTGGTCTCTCAGGACAGCTCTGTTCTAGAGGCTGGGCTGTCGAGCTGGGAGTCGTCTTAGGCCTCCGGGAAGGCGGTTCTTTGATTTGCGTAGAGCCGGTCGGTGACCTCCCACGGCCATCAGATGAGACCAGAGTTCCTCCCGTGCTGGCCGCTGGAGCTGCTCAGGCCCCTCTTGGTTCCGGAGTCTGCAGCACGTCCTTCCAGCCCGGGACCCTCGCGCACACTGCGCGCTCCTGGGAAGACCTCGTTTCTTCTCTGCACTGCTCCCCCCCACCCTTTCTTAGGGAAGCCGTCTTTGACCCTGGAATCTAAGTCCACCCCATCCCTGGCGTGGGCTCCTTGCTAACACTCACCCGCCTTGCAGCGCACACCACGAAAGCAGTTTTGCCATTGTCTGTGTGACCCTGGGGTTCCTGGGTCTCTCTGGAGGCTGTGTGAGGCTCCCATCCTGTCTCTGCCCCTCTCGGGCTGTGAGGCCTTGGGGAAGTTCCCTGACCTCTCTGTTCCTCACCGGGAGCTGCCGCCTAAGGTGGCTACAAAGACTGGGTGAGACACCTGGGGTGGAGTGCCGGCGGCAGAGTTGCCTGGTTGGGTGGTGTTGTCGCCTCACAGCGGACCCCACACTTTCCAGAGGCCGGGGCCCCTCTGTTCTGGTTCGTGTGCAGCAGGTGCTCAGGGAATCCTTGGTGGGTGAACGAGTTAACGAATGAAGTAGGGGTAACAGTGATTCCGTGAGTTCCGTGGGGACACAAAGCAGTGCGGGTGTGCAGCTCGTGGCAGAGGGCCTGGCCCTCAGTAGGTGCTCAGGAAGTCCTTGTTCCGTGAATGGACGAGTGAGGGGGTGACAGTCACACTGGCTCGGCGGCTTGTCCTGGGGACACGGGGCGGGGCCGTGGCAGAGTTCAGAGGAGCCCCCCCCCCCAGCCCCGCGGTCAGCTTTCCTCTGGGCTCGGGGGCGGAGTCCCACGGGGCACGGATCAGCACGGGGCTGGCTGGTGGTCCCGAGCGAGGAGGGCGTCCCCAGCCTGTGCTCGCCGAGCTTGGGCCCGCCGAGAGGTTGACTCACTTCCCTTGCTGCCCTCCCACCTGTGTTTTCTCTCCGTAGAATCCTTGCCCGGAATCTGGCGCCTCTTTCCTTTCCAGAATCACCTTCTGGTGGATCACAGGGTAAGGCGGGCCCTGGGCAGAGTGGACAGTGGGCCTCGGCTCCCCGCGGCCCTTCCTCGCTCTTCTGGGTCTGCCTGGGCTGCAGTGTGGTCTCACCCGCTCCGGCCCGTCCCCAAGTTCATGACCTTGAGTGGGAGAAATCGTGACCCCTGAGCACCTTCAGCTCTGCAAGGCCTGGCCTGGGACAGCCAGGAGTTGTGCTGTCTCGGCTTGGCTTTGGGTGTGGGTTTTTTCTCACATTCAGCATACAATGACAATTATGCCTCAGTATCCTCATGGCAGCAGTTCCAGGAAACCCCATGGATAGGAAGATCCCTGGGTGCTCAAGTCCCGTAGAGAAAGCGGTGTAGCATGTGCCTGTGAGCTACACGCCCTCCTGTATAGTGCAAATTATCCCCGGGTTACTTATGATACTTAGTATAATGAAAATGTTATACAGATAATGACAGGAAAAAGGTCCGTGCATGTTTGGTTTTATTTTATTTTTTGAAATTTTATTTATTTATTTTTGACAGGCAGAGTGGACAATGAGAGAGAGACAGGGAGAAAGGTCTTCCTTTTTCCGTTGGTTCACCCCCCAATGGCCGTAGCACGCACCGTGTGCTAAGAGCCAGGCACCTCCCCTGGTCTCTCATGCAGGTGCAGGGCCATCCTCCACTGCACCCCCGGGCCATAGCAGAGAGCCGGACAGGAAGAGGAGCAACCAGGACAGAACCCGGCACCCTGACTGGTACTAGAACCCAGGGTGCTGGTGCCACAGGTGGAGGACTAGCCTATTGAGCCGCGGCGCCGACCCCGTGCATATTTAGTACAGGTGCATTTTTTTTTATTTGAAAGGCAGAGTTATAAAGAGGTAGAGACAGAGACAGACAGAGAGAGAGAGAGAGAGAGAGGGAGGGAGGGAGGGAGGGAGGGAGGGAGGGAGGGAGGTCGGTCGGTCGGTCTTCCATCTGCAGGTGGCTGCAGCAGCCAAAGTTGTGCCAATTTGAAGCCAGGAGCTTCTTCCAGGTCTCCCAAGTGGGTGCAGGGGCCCAAGCACTTGGACCACCTTCTACTGCTTTTCCAGGCCATAGCAGAGAGCTGGATCGGAACTGGAGCAGCTGGGACTCAAACCGGTGCCCACATGGGATGCCAGCACTGCAGGCAACGGCTTTACCTGCTGTACCACAGCGCTGGCCCCCAGATGCAGATGCAGTTTTTAAAATAATTGGAAAGGTAGAGCAACACACACACACACACACACACACACACAGATTTTTCCATCTGCTGGTTCACTCCTCAGATGGCAACAGCAACCAGGGCTGGGCAGGACAAAGGCAGGAACTCACTCCATCCACGTCTCCCACATGAGCGGCAGGGGCGCAGGTGTGTTAGCAGGAAGCCGGATTGGAAGCAAAGTAGCCAGGGCTCAAATCAGTGCTCTGATAGGTGGTGCAGGCATGATGGTGGCTGCGGTACCACGACGCCCACCCCGCTAATAACATTCTTAGTTTTAATCACTGTGCTCCGGTTCCGCCCCGTGTGTCTGGGGCATCCACACTTGGGTTTAGGGCTAAAGGTGTGTAGAGTCTCATCTGACCAACGGGCCAGAGAAGGCAGGAAGCGTTGCCATCCGTTGGTGTGCTTGGATGGGGAGAGGCAGAGAACGGAACTGTGAATGTGGCAAAATACTCACCAGGTGAACCAAGTGAATTCTTTATGTGATCCTGCGGTTTTCCTGTTGCATTTGAAATTACTTCAAAGCAACACACAGAAATGCTCACTGTACTTTCTATTATGAAAGTACACAACACGTGAATCAGCTGGTACAGGCTGGGTATCCCTAATCCGAAATCTTCAGAATCCTTACAACTTCTTGAGTGCCCACGAGGCGCCCCACGTGGACCATTCCACTCCTGACCGTGTGCGGGTCACAGTGCAAAGGCAGGTGCACTAAGACTGGGAAACATTTCCCAGGGCCCCGTGCCTGCAGTACCTTACTTACCTACATGTACACGTTCCACAGTCTGGAGAAAAGCAGTCTAAAACTGGAAACCCTTGGGGGCCTACACATTTCAGGGGAGGAATACCTGACACAGGTAGCAAAACTCAGCAGAGGTGGGGCCGGTGCTGTGGCTAAGCCTCCGCCTGCAGTGCTGGCATCCCATGTGGGTGCTGGTTCAAGTCCCGGCTGCTCCACTTCTGATCCCGCTCTCTGCTTTGGCCTGGGAAAGCAGTGGAAGGTGGCCCAAGTGCTTCGGCCCCTGCACCCACGTGGGAGACCTGGAAGAAGCTCTTGGCTTCAGATCGGCCTAGCTGCTGCTGTTGTGACCATTTGGGGATTGAACCAGCAGATGGAAGACCTCTCTCTCTGTCTAGAACTATGCCTCTGAAATAAATAAGTAATATTTTAAAAATAAAAAAAAAAACTACCCAGCATGTGCACTGCCCAGGTGTGTTGACTGCTAGTACTCTCTTAGGTTAGCCACCCCCCCCCTTTTTTTTTTGCCAATTTGAATAGTAAATTACAGCCATCTTACCATTTCTCTCCTAAATATTTTTTTTTAAGTTTTTTATTTGTTTGAAAGGTAGAGCAACAGAGACTGAGATCTTCTATTCATTCCTCAAATGGCAATAACAGCCAGGTCCGGGCCAGGCTGAAGCCAGGAGCCTGGAGCTCCATCCAGGTCTCCCACGTGGGCAGCAGGGGCCCAGGGACTTGGGCTATCGTCTGCCCCTTTCTCAGGTGCAGTAGCAAGGAGCTGGCTCAGGAGCAGAGCAGCCAGGACTCAAATCAGTGCTCCAGAGTGGGAGGCAGGTGTCACAAGCCGCAGCTTAACCCACAGTGCCCAGCGCCAGCCCCTCTCCTAAATACTCGGTATACATCTCTTAAGAACGCGAGCCCCTCTTTTGCCTTGGTGACCTGGCAGAATGAGCAGCAGTTCCTTCACGTGCCCTGATGTCCATCCCCGTGTGGGTTTCACAGGGGGCGGCTGAGCGGCTCCAGCAGGCGTGGGAGTGAGCCCCGCCACCCTCCGCCTCCCTGCACCGCCCCTCACCGCTGGCCCCTTGTGGTTTGGCCCCAGGTTGATGGTCCGGGGCTACCGCCAGCCCCTGACGAGCAGCGACCTGTGGTCTCTGAACAAGGAGGACACGTCGGAGCAGGTGGTACCTGTTTTGGTAAAGAACTGGAAGAAGGAATGTGCCAAATCCAGGAGGTAAGTGTGCGTCTCTCACACTCCCGGGGAAGCCAGACGCTCCCTGGGGTGACCCGGTCACCTCCCTCCCACTGCCACGGCCTGGACCCGCCTGTGCCCTGGCCATGCCATCTCCCTGATTTTCGTGGTCCCAGATCCAGATGTGTTGCTTCACTCCTGCTGGCCACGGTTTGCTCCTGTGCCAAATGGGGCAGAGTCTTGGGGGCAGTTAAGGCAGTGTGGTGGGAAAGGAGAGAGAGAAAGGCCCGGGGAACTGGCAGTGACGTCTGCTTGCCCACACCCTGCCCGAGCGTGTGTCTGGGCCCTGGGGCTCTGCCCTCTCCAAGTCCACCTGGCGTTGTCTGCTCCTCTCGGAGCTCTCAGCGGCCTGAGCTTTGTGGATGTTTCTGTGGTCAGCAGAGCTACTCAGGGGTGGCTTTGATTATCCTAGGGTTTGTTTATTTTATAAAGATTTATTTATTTATTTGAAAGGCAGAGTGGCAGAGAGAGAGAGGAAGGGGACTGAGAGATCTCCCACCTACTGATTCATTCCCCAAATGGCTGCAACAGCGCAGGCAGGGCCAGTCCAAAGCCAGGAGCTCCATCCGGGTCTCCCATGTGGATGGTACTGGCTTAGATATCTGGACCATCATCTGCTGCCTTCTCAGGCGCATTAGCAGGGAGCTGGATGGGAAACAGTGCAACCAGGATAAGCAATGCAGGCTTTGTAAGTTGTGGCTTGACAGTCAGGCTGCGCCCCATCCTAGAATTCAGCCTCTCCCCTCCCCCAACCCTCCTTGTGTGCTGCATGCCGCCGAGTACATGCTTCACGCCTGGTGGTTTCGGGAGCAGACCTGGACTTCCCCAGCACCTTGCTCGTGTCGTCAGATCTCAGATGCCATCAGGTGCACGGAGCATCATCATTTTACCTCTGCTGCTTGTGACGCCGTGAGCCTGTTACTCACCTCCCAGGGCTGCTGGGGCTGGGCCTAACCCGTGCCTTGGATTTGCCGCAGGCCCCTCACCTGGACCGCGGGCCTCCCAGGTCACAGGCCTGAAGTCAGGCCCAGGCTCTGGGTGAGAACTGGGGATGTCCGTGGTGCTGGCCCTGGCACGTTCATAGAGGACCTTGTGACTGCACTGCGGGCCACTTGAGACCACGGCAGCGGGACCTTGGGCCTCTGTGGTCAGCCCTCGGGAGGCGGGAGCCCTGGTTTGTGACCCAATTGAAGGTCCTTTTTCAGATTTTTCATGGACTTGAAAGGCTGAGCCACCAAGGGAGGAAGAGATCCTCCATACATTGGTTCACTCCCCAGCTGCCTCCAACAGCCAGGGCTGGGCCAGGCAGAGGCCAGGGTCAGGAGCTTAGCTGTGTGTGAGTCAGGCTGTCCAGAGAGACGGAAGCCATAGCGTGGAGGAATGGGGGAAGGCTAGGGGATTTCTCTGGTGAGCAGGCTGATAGGATTAGGGTAGGTGAGAATGCCTCCAGGCAGACAGCAGCGAGCCTCAGCCCATGTCCCCAGGCCTTAGAACTGGGAAGCTGAGGGTGCAGCTCTCAGCTAGGGAAGCTGAGGGCCCTGGTGCCAGGCTGGGGACCCCGGGGCCGTGGTCTGAGGCAGATGCAGGGCGGGGTGCCCCTGTCCTTTGCCTGTTCTTTCCTGGCCCTCTGCCAGTGCCCGCATGGAGAGCGAGGGCAGCTCTTCCCCAGGCCACCGACACAGATGCCTGTCTGCTGCAGCAGTGGCCTGGCAGACCCCTGGAGATCCCCCACAGCCCAGCCACGTGGACCCCTCAAATCCGCCCCTGCAGCCTGGCCCCGCAGCACCTGCCCCCTTCATGGCTGGGCTCCACCGCTCTCCCTGCCCGTGCCTCGCAGACTGCTTGGCTCAGCGGTGTACCATGGGTCAGTGGGTGTGGGAGACTGAGAGGCCGGCAGGGAAGCTTCCTGGAGGAGGAGGGGCTTTGAACCCAGAAACTCACACTGTTCTGGCCCTTAGTTGATGAATGCTGGTCTCGTGCCTGGTGCTGTCCAGGGCCTGGGGGTTCACAGTGGAGCGAGGCAGGCAGGCGTGTCATCTGGTGCATTTGCATGCCGTGTGAGAGTCCGGACGCGGGGAGCAGTCCCACGTGCATTGACGGAAAGCTGGGATGGGAGTAGAGTTGGGGTGAGACTGACACGAGGCAGCGTGGTGGGGGGAGCTGTTGTAGACTCGGTGGTCAGGGCTGGCCTCCAGAGGAGGTGGGGGAGGAGCTGTGTGAGTGCCTGGGGCCAGGGTCCTCAGGTGCCCAGGGAGCGGCAGGCAGGCAGTCTGGCTTGAGTGGGGGAGCGGGCAAGGAACATTTGCAAGCATCTTTCGTGCTGTGGGAGACAGACTTTTTTTTCAAAAGTTTTTATTTTAATTGTATTTGAAAGGCAGAGAAAGAGACTGACAGAGGTGGAGACTGACTGATCCTCCGTGCTCTGGTTCATTCCCAAAGCAGGGCCGAAGTCAGGAGCCTGAGACTCCTTCCGGGTCTTCAGTGCGGGTGGCAGGGATCAAGGCCTTGCGCCATCACTGCTGCCTCCTGGGGTGTGCATCAGCAGGACGCTGGGACTGGAAGCAGCCGTGGACGCAGGTGCCCAGTGTGGAATGTGGATGTCCCAGGCGGCGACTGCCCGCCGTGAGGCTCTGGCTTTGAGAAGACAGCGGCAGGTTCCAGGCCATGAGTTCTGTGTTACAGCAGCCACCTGGGCTACCCTGGGGAAGGCAGGTCCTCGGGGCAGGGGTAGAAGCAGAGAGCATGATGGAGGCCTGACTGCCGTCCGTCCAAGTTCCTGGCGTTGCCCATGGAGCCCCTGAGCTCTTGTGAGACAAATGCCGGAGCCCAGGCGGGTTGCGGTTGTGTTTATTCACTGGCCATGGCGCCAGGACTGCCTGCCTCAGGACACTGGCACGTGGGCCACTTGTTTATCCCAAACCTGGCTCCCGGGAGCCCTGAGGGCAAGGATGGGAGGAGGACGAGGGTCCTCTTCAGGGTTGAAGTTCCCCGGCATGGCCCCTTGACCTGGGACTTTCTAGTTACCTGGAGAAAGGAGTGGGACCCCTGCTGCCTGGGGGATGCTGGGGGTCCCAGGCCTCCAGGGAGGAGGTGCACAAACCCCGGGCAGGGACCAGCTTGGGTTTCTTGGCCACTGTAACCCCTCTCAGAATCAAGTTTGTCTTGGATAGCATGTTTCCTGCTGGCCAGGATAAGCAATGGTTCTGTGGACCCGGATGGAGTTAGGTAATTTTTTGTGTGTGTGAGAAAAATGGAGTCAGCGTATCAGCAGCTGTCGCACTCCTAGGCACAGACCCGAGAGAGGAGAACTGGTGCGGACTTGCGGCTGCTGTGTGGGAGCCAGGGCCGGCACTGCTCTGAGTGCAAGTCCAGGTGCTCCGGATGGCGGGGTGCAACTCCGCGGGGGCCCGTCCCTTGGTGACACCAAGTGAAGACCCTGGACCGAAGAGTCCACGCTACTGCGGTCATCTGGATGCAGTTACAGGGAGTGCAGGCAGGAGAACTGACGGAGGGTCCCAGCGGGCCAAGTTCACCGTCCTGGCCGTGCCGATGGCTTTGTGGGTGTGCACAGATGTCGGCCTAAAGATGAAGGTACTTCAAAACATTTGCAGAAAAATGGGATTGAAAGGCAAGTTAATTTTGGTGCAGAAAGTCATGAAACCCACGGCTGTGAGGGAGATCCTCCACGTGCTGCTGGAAGATGAGATGTTCAGTGTCCTTGGCAGCAAATCGGGCTTCCCTTTCCCGTGGAGTTTCTGAAGTGCCCGTGCGCACAAAGCCAGCAGAACGAGAAGGGCCGACCGTGTCCCTCGGTTGTCTGTGTTTCATGAAGGAATGCAGATAGCAGAAAACCCGCAGGGACCCCAAACAGCACTCAAAGACACGGCGAGAGTGGTTCCCAGGCCCCTGCGCAGATCTCCCGACACCCCGTCCTGGCCTCAAAGGCAGTGCCCACAGTGCTCGCCAGCTCCTGCAGGGCTGCGGTCAGCATGGAGCTGTCCCCGGGCAGGGGAGGAAAGGCCAAAGGTGAGGCGTTGACAGTACAGTGACAGGCATTCCAGTGCGTCAACGCTGGCACCTCCTTGGGTCCCGCCCCTCCCCTCTGTGGTTCCTAGCACTGGAAGCACCATCGACTTCAGCAATGACTGTTTGGAGATTTATTTTATTTATTCGAAACGCGGAGCATCAGAGAGAGAGAGAGAGAGAGAGAGAGAGAGAGAACTTCCATCTGCTGGTTCACTTCCTAAATGGCTGTAACAACCAGGGCCGGGCCCGGCAGAAGCCAGGAGCCTGGCACTCCATCCATGTCTCCCACTTGGGTGGCAGGGGCCCAAGCACTTGAGCCATCCTCCTCTGCCTTCCCAGGCACATTAGCAGGGAGCTGGATCGGGAGTAGAGCAGCTGGGACTTGACCATGGCGCTTCGATACAGGGTGCCAGCATTGCAGGCGGTGGGTTTACCCCACTGTGCTACGACACTGACCCCCAAGGAGGAGGTTTCACAGCGTGGTGACCAGTGCTTGGCAAAGCCCCCAACAAAATGGGATCGTCCCGCAGTTTGCACAGTGATTATAATAAAATAAAGATCAAGGTATATTTAAGTATATAAACACACACACACACCCTATGGATTTTTTTTGGTCTGGACCTGGAAGTATTTCAGACTTTGCACCTGCTCGGACACCTGCCGGGACATTTCTGCTGGGAACTTCCCGCGTGCAGGAGGGGACAGAAGGAGTCAGAGGGACAGGTACCTGGTGAGTCATGAGTCACCCCAGGGCAGTTGGCAACACCCCCACCCCGGGAACCCCTGTTTTTGAGGGACAAAAAGAATGAGGAGTAGAGCTCGCTCTGGAATCGTCTTTGTAAGCTGTGCGGGGCCCACCGACATCCAGCTGGCGCCGTGCTCTCTCTGCAGGGTCTTAGGAGGCCCCGGGGGTCAGTACGCCCGACTCTGGGTTTCAGAAGTGTTCTCCTGACCGCCGACGGCCCGCCCTTCTGTATGTCCTGGAGTTCCGGTTCAAAGGTCAAGCTCCCGACACTCAGAAAATACAGAATTTTACAACAGGGAGACCTTCTAAAGTTTAAGTTTTCGCCTTTGCAGATGCTTTATGAGGATCTCACTCCACAGGTGACGAAGCCAGCAACGGGAGGGGACTTCAAAACCTTCCTGGGGAATGGGATTAAAGAATACGTGTGGTGCTGACGCATTCGAAGTTCATGCGCGGTTTATTTGCAATGCGCACGTTCTACGGGCTTTTCTAAGACCCCTCGTAGCTCCTCCTTCCTCTGTGATGCAGGCGGAATTACAGGGAAGTTTCACCACCTGAATCGGCAACACTACTTTTCATAAAACAGGCGTTCCGGCAAGCCCAGGGCTGGAGAGCAGAAACCACAGACACAGGCGTCGGTCCTGTCGCCGGCTTTCCTCCTCCCGGGACCGGGAGGTAGAAGGACAGAGAGATGAGCGGCGGCATTCTTTCTGGTCCCCTGGTCTGTGTAGGCGGAGGGCAGGGAGATCTTCATGACCAGTCCTGTTTGGGGAGCCGGGCTGTTCTCTCTCCTCCTCATTCTTCAGGTCGGTTAAGCGGTTCTGAAACAGCTTGGCCCACTCATTCTGTTCCCTCTGCCTGGAACACCCGTTTCCTCCTCGGCCGGGTCTCCTCTTAAGCGTCACCTCCTCTAGGCAGACACCCGGGAGCACAGCTCCTGAGGTCATGTTTGCTGTGCTGCCTCACGGGTCCCCGGATGGTGGCTGGCCCCTGTGCCTGGCCTGCAGCAGGTATCCACCAGTGTTAGTGGGTGAGTGGACGATGAAATGTAGCCTCCGCTCCCCCCGCGAGCACCTCTTCTTCCCAGCCCATGTTTCCGCCTCGCCTGTCCACCGGGTCTGGGCCTGCTGCAGCCCTTGCCTGTCCAGCCCAGAGTCCTCTCCCAGTGGTGCTTCCTGCGGGGGGCTCCATCCATCTCCTGCTTGCTGGCAGTTGTCCTTTCGTGACTCGGCTGTGGCTGATCGCTCCCACTATGCCTCTGCCGCCAGGATTTGGCCCTTGTTTCTGTCCTCCTTCCTGTCCATTCAGCGGCTCTCTTGGCCCTCCAAGACCAGCCCAGGGTTGAGGCAGCCCTGGTGGAATGGGACCAGGGCCCCATTCAGGAAGGGGTGCAGAGAACGCACAGGGCAGCTCTCTATAGGCGAAAATAAGTCCGAGTGTGCATCCCAGGCAGAAGCCTGGCTTTGGGGAGAGCAAGCGAGCGAGTGGGGAAAGACCCTGTGTGGGGCCTGTGATCCTGTGAAGAGAAGTGGAGGTCTGGGGTCTGTGGTTCCTCCTCCTCCTCACGCCCACCAGGATGTCCACGCCCTTGAGGCTTGAGAAGTTAGGCTGCAGCTGTGCTACACTGGACCCCCAATCCAGCAGAGACGGGGTTGTTTGCAGGGCTGGCCGCCTTGTGGGGGAAAGCAGGCACCTGCGGTCTCTAACGAGCCTTCCTGGTTCTCAGGTCTCTAAAGGAGAAAGGGAAGGTGGGGAGGTCAGGGGTGACCCTGGGCTCAGCTGATTATCAGGCAGATTCCCAGGGTCTGTTCAGATAATGATCTGGACCCTGGCTAGGTGGAGGTTCCTTCAGGTGCAAATTCCTCACCTGACTCTGATCCCTTAAGCCTTAGGATCACAGTCACAAATTCCTCCCTTATCAGAGACGTGGCAGTCCCAGCTTTTCCCTGAGGTCAGTCCTGGAATTCCTCCCCAACGATTTCCTGATTTCCGACTGATGGGCTGAGCTGCCCTTAACTTTTGGTAATCAGACTGGGGGAAGGAGGGTGTGTGTATCCTGGTCCCTGGTACCTGTGAATGCCGTCCCTTGTCCCTCCCTCGCAGGGCACAGGTTTGCAGATGGGAGTAAGACTTCCCAGGGCAGCCTCCCAGGTGGGGGTCCTGACTCCTGGCTTCAGCCCCACCCAGCCCTGGCTGTGATGGGTATTTGGGGAGTGAACCAGGAGATGGGAGTTGTAACTGCCTCTTTGTTGCTCTGCCTTTCAAATGTGTGTGTGTGTATATATATATTTATTTATTTATTTTAATTTGAAGTGGGGAGAAAATTCTGGGTTATCCGGGCAAGGCTCATAAAATTGCAAACTTCTTACAGGAGGGAGACGAGGTAAGAGAGGAAGAACGCACGCTCCTATCCCTGGTTTCCTCTCCAAATGCCTGTGGTGGCCAGCACTGGGCTGAGCTGAAGCTGGGGGCCAGGAGCTCGGTCCTGGTCTCCCGTGTGGGTAGGAGAGAGCCCACTGCTTGGGCCATCACCCCTGCCTTCCAGGGGGGTGTGTCAGCAGGAAGCAGGACTCAGGAGCAGAGCTGGCTGGGTCTCAACCCCAGGCGCTGCAGTGTGAGATGTGTGTTTTGTAAAAGATGCGTTCATTATTGTTTGAGACAGTGTGATAAATGCAGGGGTGAGGTGGGGAGAAAATCTTCAGCTGTTGATTTACTCCCCAAGTGTCTGCAGAAGCTGGTGCAGGGCCAGGCCAAAGCCACTGGCCAGGGTCTCTGTGCAGGTCCTGGGTGGGAGGAACCCAAACACCTGGACATCACCTGCTGCCCCTGGCACATTAGCCAGAAGCTGGCTGGGAAGCGGAGGAGCCGGGACTCAATCCCAGGCATCTGATGTGTGACGTGGGCCTCCCAAGCAGCCGCTTAGGCCACTGTGCTGTAACACGTGCCGAGATGTGAGTGTTTTTACTGATGTCTTAACCGCTAGACTGAACACACTTCAGGTTTCTGACCTGCGGAACTGGGAGATGATTTGACTGCATGAGGGTGTGCGCGTTTTGGGAGAGGAAAGCTGGGGTGTTTAGCAATAACTATTGCTGTGTAACCGATTACCCCAGAAGTACCTACTACCTCCATCCCTGTCTCGGGGCCAGGGGCCAGGGCACAGCTCGGCCGGGTGGATGTCCCGGCTTAGGGTCTCCCATGAAGTCATAGTCGCCTTGGCGGCCGGGGCTGCTGCTGCCTGCGGGTCCACCTGGACCATGGGATCTGCTTCTGGGTCGCACACGGCTGGCGAGTTAGTGCTGGCTGTCGGCAAGGGCTCACCATGGGGGCTTCTCCAGGGCACCGTGTGAGAGTCCTCAGGACCTGCCCATTGGCCGTGTGCAGGGCAGGTGACTCGGGAGGAGGCGAGAAGGAAGCCATGTGTGTGCTGTAACCTGTCTGCAGGACGTGTGCATCTTAACCAGCGTCTTAACTGTTGGGCCCAACATTCACCCGGAGATTTCCAACTTTGTTCTTTTGTCAAGATGGTTCTGGCTGTCTGGGTCCCTTGAGTTACCCTGTGAATGTGAGAACTGGCTTGTGTGAGTCCACGGAGAAGCCAGTGGTGTGGGGTCGGCATCCTTTAACGCACTCACTTTCACAGCAACCCCATGAGGTAGGTCTTGCTTTGGTCCCATTTTACAGATGAGCACACCTAGGCCGACAGAAGTTCAAGATCTTGCCTAAATGCCACAGCTGGGAGCTGCCCAAGCCCGGCTTTGACTCCGTGGCTCCTGAGGCTGTGTCCTTAGCCAGCGTGCGAAGCGGTGTCTGGCTGTGTCTTCCCTGGCAGACCCCAGCACCCCCTTGCCCTCCTGTGTTCCAGGCAGCCCGTGAAGATCATGTACTCCTCCTCCAAGGAGCCCACCAAGCCAAAAGGGGGTTCCAAGATGGACGTGAACGAGGAGGCGGAGGCCTTGATTGTCAAGTCGCCCCAGAAGGAGCGGAAGCCCTCCCTGTTCAAGGTCCTGTACAAGACCTTCGGGCCCTACTTCCTCATGAGCTTCTTCTTCAAGGCCCTCCACGACCTGATGATGTTTGCCGGCCCCGAGATCCTAAAGTAAGGCCCTGCCCTGCCCTGCCCGCGGCGCCCCTGCGCCTCCTTGCCACGCTCGTGACCACCAGGTCTGGCGTGTGCTCATGGGGATTCGCAGCCGGGGGTCGGTCTGTCCTGGCTTTGCTCTGTGCCTTACTCAGCTGCCGTCTGAGTGAGGGCTGCGTGGGCTGCAAGCAGCCGGACCCCAGGCAGCGCCCCTGGAGCCAAGACGCGGAGGGTGTGATTTGTCCTGGGAGACGGGGAGCAAGAGAGAGCCAGCGTAAAAAAAGCAGAGCCCAAAACCAGGCGCCAGGAAGGCTTGCCTCCCACCTCTCTCCCTTCCTCCCCATCTCCCTGGGGTGCAGCATCTCCCTCTCTCCCTTCCTCCCCATCTCCCTGAGTACCACTGTGTCTATCCCTTCCTCCCCGTCTCCCTGGGGTGCCACCTTCTCCCTCTCTCCCTTCCTCGTCGCCCTAGGGTATGAGCTTCTCCCTCTCTCTCTTCCTCCCCGTCTCCCTGGGGTGCCACCTTCTCCCTCTCTCCCTTCCTCGTCGCCCTAGGGTATGAGCTTCTCCCTCTCTCTTCCTCCCCATCTTCCTGGGGTGCCACCTTCTCCCTCTCTCCCTTCCTCGTCACCCTAGGGTATGAGCTTCTCCCTCTCTCCCTTCCTCCCCGTCTCCCTGAATACCACTGTGTCTACCCCTTCCTCCCCGTCTTCCTGGGGTGCCACCTTCTCCCTCTCTGCCTTTTTGCCACCATTGCCAGCGTCATCAGTTTGCTGGTGATGACACGGGGCCGTCAGTGCAGGAGCCCCAGGGCAGTCATCCCGGGCCCTCTCCCCGCTCCCCCACAGGCTGCTCATCAACTTCGTGAACGACACGAAGGCCCCGGACTGGCAGGGGTACTTCTACACGGCGCTGCTCTTCGTCAGCGCCTGCCTGCAGACCCTGGTCCTGCACCAGTACTTCCACATCTGCTTCGTGAGCGGCATGCGCATCAAGACCGCCGTCATCGGCGCCGTCTACCGCAAGGTAGGGGAGGGCCCCGCGGTCCCCGGGACGTCAAGGGGGAGTCACCTGCCGCCCTCACCTTCCTTGCCTTTGCTTCGTCCGGCAGGCGCTGGTGATCACGAACTCAGCCAGAAAGTCCTCGACGGTGGGCGAGATCGTGAATCTCATGTCCGTGGACGCACAGCGGTTCATGGACCTGGCCACGTACATTAACATGATCTGGTCAGCCCCTCTGCAAGTCATCCTTGCTCTCTACCTCCTGTGGCTGGTGTGTGTTTGACATCATTCCCCTTCGTGCGGCGGGAGGGACGTGGGGGCGGGGGCGGGAGTCGGAGCAGGCCGTAGCTCTGGGCTCTCCTTGCCGTGGTTGTGGTTCCTGTTTGAGTTCCTGTCGCTTTAACCGGCTCCTGGGCGTCCTGCCCCTTTCTGGGCTCGTCGGGTTGAGTTCTCTCTTGGTGCATGGCGCTTGTTTGCGTTTGTCTTTGCTTGGCGTCCTCTGTGACTAACAGCCCCATGGTGCACACACTGCCTCCTTACCTGTATCCTCTCCAGTGCTAACCAAGCCATCCATCACCGCTTCCTAACATTGTCGGGGAAGATGCTCTTGGTGGCGAGGCAAAGACATCCACCCCCAAGCAGCCTGAGCTGGTAACGGCTGTCCAGGGGCGGCGCGTACTGGGAAACCTTGGCCGCTGGCGGGTCCAAGAGCTCCAGCGCTGTCGTCACTGTCGGACGCCTTTGCCACTTCTCAACCCCGTTTTCCTCAGTTGGCTTCGTTCTCAGTGGGATTTCCCCACATGGCCTCCATGGCCTTGAGGCTCAGGTCATCTTTCCAGGGAGGAGAAGGCCGCAACTGTGTGCCCCCAGCCAGTCACAGGGAGCCCGCGAGTGGCTGAGGAGGCAGAGTTCTAAGCCTGGCCAGCCCAGGTCCCGTGTCCTATCCCACTGTAGAAGAGATGTGATTGACAGTCCTTTCATGCAATGAAATGACGATGGGCCAAGAGGCTTAGCGGGCACATGTGCCTTGTTCTTCCTCATCTGGGAGCTCTGCTCGTGCACTCCCTTCCTCCAGGAGGGGCCTTCCTTCCTTCCTCCCAGGGGTGTGGTCCTGCCGTCCGCCAGGGCTGTGCCAGCGGCCACTGCTGCTGGTTGTGCCCCTGTCAGTCACACGGGCTTCCTCTCTGGGTCTGATGGCTGTGGTGTAAGAACTGGTGTGTTGTTGCCTTCTGCAGTCTGTGACTGTGTGCCCTCCTCACCCGAGAGCTGCCCGTGCACACAGCGTCTGACTGCTTTTGTATCCTCTCTGTGGTCAGAGCCACAGCAGGGCTGGTGTATAGTAGGCACTCGGAGGACCTTTGATTTACTTACTTGGAAAGCAGAGTGACAGACACACACACACACACACACACACACACACACACACACCACCTGCTAGTTCCCTCCCTAAATGGCCACAATGGCCAGGGCCGGGACAGACTAAAGCCAGGCACCTGGAACGCTGTCCACATCCCCTGTGTGGGAGCAGGGGCCCAAGGGCTTGGGCAGTCACCTTTCTCAGGCACATTAGCAGAAGCTGGATCGGGAGAGGAGCATCCAGGAATCAAACCGGTGCCCACACGGGATGCCGGCGCTGCAGGAGGCGGCTTAACCCGCTTCGCCTTAGCACTGTTCCTTCAGACTATCTCTTGATTGCAGGTGATGTTTTTTTGTGTATTCAGAGAGCATAAGTTGGATCCAGTGTTTATCATAATGAAACTTGAAAGGAGAAAACCCACTAGAACCGAAACACCTGGACAGATGTCTTTTCAGATGGGTAGCTCGTGGTGTCCACTTCCCCAGCCAGGGATGCCGTGGGTGAAGGTCTTCACACAGCGCTTCCCGCACAGCTGCCTCTGGGGTCGCTTCCTGAGCCGATAGGAACGTCGCTGAGCATTGCACTGGGCTCGGATGGCGGTGTGATGTCCCAGGCGAGCTGGCTCCCCGTGGCGCGGGGCTGCAGGTGCACGCCTGGCTGCCCACCACGTGCTCACAGCCTGCCTCCTCCGGTCGTACCAACCACACTTCTGTGTTTGACCAGCATAAACACAGCCGAGAGGAGTGGATGATGGGGTAGGCCCGTTGCCAGCTCTGTGCCCTCGGACATGTCCCTGTGTCTGAGCCTTGATTGCCCCATAGTGACGTTACCGTGGTCAGGAAACAGGACAAGCAGATGAGTGACAGCAGATCGCGTTCACAGAGCAGCGCCTGCTCGGTGTTTGAGTTCCTCGCTGTCAGAGTTGATCTGGGATGCCTTGGTGTTGGCTCGGCAGGGATAGTCGAGATGCCTGTTGGAGCGGCAGCAGCATCTTTGTGGTACTCAGAGCGGCATCCCCTAGGGCGATGATTTTGAAGGGGGAACACGCCTGTTGTTCAGAATGTCTGTAGGTAGAAGGAAACAAATCCCATTATCCTCTAGTCTCGTGTGTGAGGGTGCTTCAGAACATTCCACGTGAACTTGAGCTCAGTTTATTTTGATGCAGAAATTTGTGAACTCCGTGTGCATGAGGGTTTGCAGAAAATTCACAGAAAATGCATGTTCTTACAACAGAAAAGGCAATGGATTTGAACGTTTCTCCGCACCAGACTCGATCTTTCACTTCTGTTCTCCCGTGACCTCGTGGTGGTATCCTGGCGTGTTCTGGCTACATGCGTGTTCACCAGTCACCCTCTTCAGGGGTCTGTTTCTGGGTGTGGCTTAGAAAGGAGGGCAAAACCATAGGTCTCCCTCGTGTCTCAGCCCATCGGCACACGGGGCAGGAGAACAGGTCTGAACCTCTTACCCACGCGTCGCAGAGCCAGAGGCCCTTGCTCCTTTGGTGGCAAGACGGAACCTGAGCTGAGGAGGCGTTTGCAGTCGGGGTGGTCTCTGTGCGATTACTGCTGTCGAAAGAGAAGTGTGTTGGATCTCGCAGCCCTGTGGCAGCCTGTACCGGCGGCAGCTCGTTACCCAGGGTCACGGCAGGTTGTGTGGCCCACCAGGACTCCCATGCCTTACCTTAGGGTCATACCCACGTCTGTGATTTCAACGAGCAGAGTTAGCAAAGGGTGAAGGTGCCGAGCCTCTCCCTGGCTGGAGTCACAAGGATGCGCTCAGTTCCCCAGCCACAAGCCAGCCTTCTACTCGTACGGTGTTGGCACCCAGCGAAGCCCAATGGAGACTGGGACACTCCCTGGGGGCTGGTCCCATAGGCATCCGTCGCCCCGTGTGTCAGAAGAAGAGATGGTTCAGTGTGATGTTTGTATGTCCGTGTGCTCTTGGAGGACGACCTCGTGAAGGCCACATTCCCAGACGCCACCGGACCTGTACACAGCCTGGAAGCCGGCTAAGCAGTCAGGGGGCTGCTGTGTTAACCTGCTTTCTACTCGGTGCCTGGCTGCCGTTCTCGGATGCTGAAACTAATTCGCAAACACTGTCCATCTCCAGGGGCATCCGATAAGGGCTTGTGGACATGTGTAGTCCTAGGAGGCTTGGGAGGACCCTGAGCTAGCAGACTCTTGAATGCCCAGTCGCCCCATGTCTGGGTGTGAGGAAGGCAGCCCTTGAGCGCTGGGCAGAGTGGGCGCGGGGAGGACCAACCCCAGAAGCTGTTCAGGCCCTGTTCTCTCCCATCCGGCGGGGGATTGAGCATCTCTTCTCTTCTCTTCCGTAGAACCTGGGTCCTTCCGTGCTGGCCGGGGTGGCTGTCATGATCCTCATGGTGCCCTTCAATGCTGTGATGGCGATGAAGACCAAGACCTACCAGGTGGGCTCCAAGCTGCACCCCCACCCCCAGCCCAGGGTCCTTCTGTGTAGACTCTGGGGGTTCTCAGCCCACCAGAATCACTTGAGGGGTTTTAACCAGTGCTGAAAGGCTGGGCCCATTCCTGGGATTCTGGGTCCCTGACCATGAGCGGGCCCAGGCACGGGGTTCGACCTAATTTCCTAGGTAGGGGCAACGGGTGGCCGGGCAGAGCACACCTGAGACATGGGCCTGTAGGAGTGAGAGCCTTATGAGGTGGGGAGGGGGGGTACAGGGATGTGGGGCTGCAGCTCTCACCCTTGATTCCCTGGGCAACGTTGAGTGTTCTCACCTGTGACTCAGGAATGACCAAACCCCCGAGCAAAGGGTCCTTTTGAGCACCAAGTGCCTGCAAATGCTTAGAAAGCTGCCTGGCAGGTGCAAGAGCTGGGAGGCATTGATGCCCTCAATGGCTGGGGGGCCTGGACATGCCCCAGTCAGGACCAGCACCAGTCAGGGTAAGAGACACAGCAGTATTTCACAACCATGGATTGGCTGTGAGTCACTCAAGAAAATAAATAGAAAAGAATATTATCATCTTCTCTCGTCTCTCCCACAGTTGGAGCAGCAGGGTAGAGCCTGTGTCCCCTCTTCCCTGACGTGTGAAGACTTTGTTTCTGTCCCTCAATTTTAAATTTAATAGGCTTCCCCAGTGTCCAGCCCAATGGGCTTGGAAGCAGTTTTCTTTTCCTTGATTTTTTTAAAAAAAGTTTTATTTGTTTATTTGACAGGCAGAGTTATATATAGAGAGAGATCTTCAACTCGCTGGTTCACTCCCCAAATACTTGCTACAGCCAGGGCTGAAGCCAGGAGCTTCCTCCAGGTCTCCCACATGGGTGCAGGGGTCCAGGCACTTGGGCCAACTTCCTCTGCTTTCCCACCTGCACGAGCAGGGAGCTGGATTGGAAGTGGAGCATACGAAACTCAAACCAGTGCTCACGTGGGATACTGGGGTCTCAGGAGACGGCTTAACCCTCTGCATCACAACACCAGCCCCTCTTTTCCATGATAGGGGAGTCCTTCTGTGTGGTCACAAGGCCAAGAGTAGGGTTTGTGGGATTTACAGATTCCACTCCCCCACCCCCAGGAAAGTACTGGGACCAGTGCTGTGGCACAGCAGGTTAAGCCGCTGCCTGCGATGTACATCCCATATCCAAGTGCCAGGCTGAGTCCCGGCTGCTCCACTTCTGACCCAGCTCCCTGCCGCTGCTCCTGAGAAGGCAGCAGAAGATGACCCAGGGTGCCTTTGCCACCCGTGTGGGAGACCCAGATGGAGTTTCAGGTTCCTGGCTTAGGCATGGCCCAGTCCTGGCTGTTGTGACCATCTGAGGAGTAGACCAGCGGATGGAAGTTCCCTCCCCCACCTCGCCCCATCACACTTCCTTTCAAATAAACTTAAAAAAGAGTTCATGGAAAATGGAGTTAAGAGATAAGCTTAGGTGGTGAGCCCGAGCGATGGCTGATGCCAGCGTAGGTGTGGTATTGATTGCCCCTGTCTTTGAAGGTGGCCCACATGAAGAGCAAAGACAACCGGATTAAGCTGATGAACGAGATCCTCAATGGGATCAAGGTGCTGAAGCTGTACGCCTGGGAGCTGGCCTTCAAGGAGAAGGTGATGGACATCCGGCAGGAGGAGCTGAAGGTGCTGAAGAAATCTGCCTACCTGGCGGCCGTGGGCACCTTCACCTGGGTCTGCACCCCCTTCCTGGTGAGCCACGCCAGCCTCCTCCCTGGCCCACGTGCTTCCTGTGGTCCTCTCTTTTCATCCTTGAATGGCTTTTATTTTTTTTTACTTGAGAGGCAGAGTTACAGACAGACATACGGAGAGACAGAGAGAAAGGTCTTCCAGGTTCACTCCCTAAATGGCCACAACGGCTGGAGCTGAGCTGACCCGAAGCCAGGAGCCAGGAGCTTCTTCTAGGTCTCCCACGTGGGTGCAGGGGCCCAAGCACTTGGGCCATCTTCTACTGCTCTCTCAGACCACAGCAGAGAGCTGGATGGGAAGAGGAGCAGCTGGCACTTGAACTGGTGCCCCTGTGGGATGCCAGCACCGCAGGTGGAGGCTTAGCCTACAATGCCACGGCAGCACCCCCCCCCCCCCCCCCATTTAGTGTTTTTAATCGTTGACTAAGTTTTTCAGGGTCGCTTCCTCCAACACTTTTTTTTTGTTTTAAATTCCCACCCTAGTCCTGCCTCCTGTTTCCTTCATGGCATCTAGCAGCTTCGGGCCAGCCAGTTCAGGAGCTTGATCCGGGTTCTCCGTGAGATACGGAGTTGGCTGCACCAGGACATAAACCGGTGCTCTCCTTCCTTCTGGACAGAGTCTGGGAAGAAAGCAGGGTTAGTGACGCAGTTGCTCGCCTGGCCTGGCCCTTTGGTCTCATGGCCAGGTGGCCACAAAGGGAGTTGTCAGGGACTGGGGGACCACAGGCTGGGTGGCACTGCCCACACTCTGGAATTTACCTAGTTTGTCGTCAGTGTCTCCACGGGAGTCTCAGCTCGAGGTGACGGTCTGTGTATCTTTCTAGAGAGGAAGCGTGCATGTGTGCATACAGGTGTGCAGCCTTTGCGCACCGTCAGGTGTCGTAAGTTCTCAGGAGATGGGTTTGAGGTGTGCGGGAGGTGCGGCAGGCGCTCTGTGGACACCAGGGGCTGGAGCCTCCGTGGGTGCTGGTGTCCTTGTGGGCCCCAGGACGCTGGGGACGGCTGCATGTTTTCTCCGGGAGGTGTCTGGGAGCGGAAATGGCGCGTTCTGGCAAACGCTGGGCTTTCTGCTCGGACTCCTGCCTGCTCCGTCCCAGCCGGGCGGCAGCTCTGAGGTTTCAGGAAGCTCCTGTCGTTCCCGCGCCCGGGGACCTGTGCCTGCGTTCTGCCCCAGGTGCTGTCCGCCTCTCCACACGCCTCCCGGAGCCTGGGCCTCGCAGGGGCTGCTGGGCCATGGGGGCGGGCGGCATCAGAGCCCCTGGAGGCCTTGTTCAAACCCTGCCCAGGGCTTCCAATTCAACAGGTCTGGGCAGGCCTGGGAAACTCGCATTTTGGTAGGGCCGCACTCCAGGCGCTCCTGGAATGGAGTTTGCTGTGGTCCACGGAGCCGCAGCATCGGCACCACTGTGTTGTTGGTGGACACACAGACCCTCAGGCCTCAGCCCAGGCCAGCTGGGCCGGAGTCTGCGTTTGAGTCAGTGCTCCTGTGGGGGAGGCTCCCAGGCATGGGGAGGTTTGGGAGACCTGGCAGATGGTGGGAGTCGGTGTGTGCTCTGCACAGGGCCGGCTAGTGCATGTTGTAGGTGTCCTGGGCTGACTGGTCTCGTTCCTGGTCTGAGAGGAGCCGGAGATGGTACGTGAAGCAATGGTGGCGGCTGGGTTCCTGCAAGATTGGAATTTTATGTAATTTGCATACATCATGAGATCAGTGTTTGGATTTTTCTCCCCCTAACCATTAAGAAATGTAAAATCAGTTCTGAGTTCATAAGCAGGTATGGGCCTCACGGGGACTGCCTGTGGCTTTGTTGGTTTTCTTTTTTTTTTTTCCACGTATGTTTATTTATTTTTTTTATCTGCTTGAAAGGCGGCACAGATGGGAGATGGTGGGAGGCATGGGTGGAGGGAGAGGTCTTCCGTCTGCTGGTTCACTCCCCAAACGACTGCAGTGGCCAGGGCTGGGCCAAGCCAAAGCCAGGAGCCCAGAACTCCATCTGCTTCTCACCTGGGTGGCAGGGGCCCAAGCGCTAAAGGCATCTCCTGCTGTCTCCCCGGAGCAGGAAGGTGTGAATTGGAAGCAGAGGTGCCAGGACTTGAACTGGCACTCAGGGCGGGATGTGCGCATCCCCAGTGGCACCTGAACCACTGAGCCTCAGGGCCCGCCCCTGGCTTGTTCTGAGAGCTGGGACACCTGCTGTGTCCTGCTGCCAGTCCCAGGAGTGAGCTGAAGCCCGTCTTGGTACCTCCCCGGCTGGGGATTTTCTCATGAAAACTGAAGGAGTTGGATCACAGGGGTGTCCCTTACTGGGCTGGCCCTGTGCCCCCGTGGGTCCTCCCCACCTGGTCAGAGTGGCAGGCCCCTGGGTGACCGCGGCCAGCGTCCCCACAGCGAGCCCTCTGGCCAGGCGCCCCAGCACACGCCGATGCAGCCTTTGTGCACTCCCTAAGCTCTCAGCTGTCCCCGAGGCCTTGACTCTTGGCTTTTTTTTTTTTTTTTTTTTGACAGGCAGAGTGGACAGTGAGAGAGAGAGACAGAGAGAAAGGTCTTCCTTTGCCGTTGGTTCACCCTCCAATGGCTGCCGCGGTTGGCGCGCTGCGGCCGGCGCACCACGCTCATCCGATGGCAGGAGCCAGGAGCCAGGAGCCAGGTGCTTTTTCCTGGTCTCCCATGGGGTGCAGGGCCCAAGCACCTGGGCCATCCTCCACTGCACTCCCGGGCCACAGCAGAGGGCTGGCCTGGAAGAGGGGCAACCGGGACAGAATCCGGCGCCCCGACCGGGACTAGAACCCGGTGTGCCGGTGCCGCAAGGCAGAGGATTAGCCTGTTGAGCCACGGCGCCGGCGACTCTTGGCTTTTGAAAAGCGAAAGTTACGGCCGACCTGTGGTCCTGTAGAGGGAGTGTGTGTTTTCCTGGGAGGCCTTCATCTCTGTGGTTAATGGAACCATGCACTGGTCTCTGCTTTTCTGTGCGTGATGTGTACTGTTGTTAAGATGGGAAGTGACAGGCTCATGGCTTCAGCAGGGCTGAATGGTCTCTTCCCAGCAGGCTTGGCGCCAATGCACCTCTGGGGCCAGGTGACTCCTGTCTTTGTGGGGGGGCAGTCTGTGCCCTGCATGCTGTGCTGCACCGCCCCGACTCCACCCCCTGCCTCATGGGCAGTACCTCCCCCTGCTCTTGCCACCAGCAGCGACCAGAAACGTCTCCAGATGTTGCAGACGCCCCCTCCCCCAGCTGAGAGCCTCAGGCCCCCAGTGTTCGGTTCCTGTGTTTCCAGGTCCAACAGTGGGTACAGCTGGGAACCAGGCACTCCAGCAAGGCCACGGGAAACAGCATTCAAGTTAATTTCAGTGCAGCAGCTTTGGAAGTCCAGGCCTCCAAAGCTGTGGTCAGACGGTCCTGGAAACACGTGTCTCCCGAAGAAAGTACTTGGGATTTCAAAGTGCTTCTTTTGTACCCCCAGTCAGCTTATTTTTTTTAAAGGTTTATTTTATTTATTTGAAAGAGTTAAAGAAGTACTGAGAGGTCTTCTATCCAATGGTTCACTCACCGATTGGCTGCAACAGCCAGAGCTGCACCAATCCAAAGCCAGGAGGAGCCAGAAGCTTCTTCCAGGTCTCCCACGTGGGTGCGGGGGCCCAATGCTTAGGCCACTATCTACTGCTTTCCCAGGCCACAGCAGAGAGCTGGATCGAAAGTGGAGCAGCCGGGACTCGAACCGGCACCCATCTGGGATGCTGGCACTGCAGACGGAGGATCAACCTACTGTGCCACAGCACCAGCCCCTTAGTTGGCTCTTTCGCCACACAGGCAACCTCAAGCCGTGTGTGTTTGTGACAGCTGGGACCCCTGTCTTAAGTGGGAGACTTGCAGTCCTGGGTGGGGGAGGTGGTGAGCAGTGGCGTGGGGCGTGGGGCGCGGGGCAGGACATAAGGACGCTCTGTGCCTTGGCTCTGCTTGGCGGAGTTGCTGATCAAACCTGCGAGCTGCAGGGGCTCGCCCGGCCACACTGGCCCTTCCTTTGCCCCCTCCCGCCCTGGGGGTGGTAGCCAGGGCCAGAGATGCCTCCGGGGAGGGGCTCTGAGTCTGCAGCTCTGCAGGCCTGGGGGCCCCGGCTGAGACACTGACTACATTAGGATAAAATATGTGGCCTTGGCAGGTGTCTGTGTGTTCTTTCCACTGGCGAATTCCTGTGCTTCAAGGACGGGGAGGTCCCCAGCCAGCGCGAGGTGTGATGGAAGACAGAGGCCCTGGGGGTCGGCCCTGGCTTGGGCTGCCATCCTGCGGGGAGGATGGGGCTGTTTCTCTGGGGCCCAGAGCCTGCGCTGTCCTGTCCCATAATGCACTGTCCTAAAACGGCCTCCCCGGGGAGCCGGCCGCGCTCCGCCTTCCCCCTCTCGGTGACCGGGCAGCTGCTTGCCTGCGGCTTCACCTCCTGTCTCCCTGCATCAGGGTGGCGTTCCCTGTGGTAGGAAGCCGGCTGCAGGGCATGGTCCGGGACGCACAGGCCTCGGCATGCTCCGCTTATGTCCTCGGAGCTCAGGAGAACAGGCAAACGACGCTTGTCCTGTAAATGCACACGGAGGAGAGGTTGACATTAACTGTCAGCCAGCCGTCTTGGCATGTGACAGAAACCTAGCTCAGATCAGCTGGAGTCACGAAACCGAAAAGTCTGGGCAAATATTTTTGTAGTTGAATTTTTGTTGGAGAGGCAGAGAGCAAGCAGGTGTAAGCTCCCATCTGCTGGTTCACGCCCCAGATTGCCACAACAGCTGGGGCTGGGCCAGGCTGAAGCCAGGAGCTTCTTGCACGTCTCACATGGGTGCAGGGGCCCAAGCGCTGGGGCCGTCCTCTCCAGCTTTCCCAGGCACATCAGTAGGGAGCTGGGTGGGAAGTAGAACAGCTGGGGTAGGAGCCTGCTCCCATATGTGATGCTGGTGATGGCTTTCCCCGCCAGCCCTGGTGTGGTTTCTTTGTGGGTGGGGGTTGGCAGTCCTGTGTCTCCTGTTCCCCCAGCAGCCCCGGAGGGTCCGGATCGGCAGCCCTCCATCTTCCCATTCCCCAGCAGCCCCGGAGCTCCTGCAGCCTTGGGTCTCAGTGGTTGCATTTGCTTACATATTTCTTTCTTAGCCGGCGTGGGTCCTGGCCTGGGTCCTGAGCCTGGGGTCAGAGACACCCCAGCTCTTGGGGCTCAGGGAGGTGCTTGGAGGGACTTTGTAGCTGACACTCAAAGACTAAGACTGGGAGAAGTTGGATTCCCCAGAAGCAGGCCCGGGCACGGGGCAGGCAGGAAGAGTGGCGGTCCGCGCTGAGAGGCAGCCATGCGTTCCAGGGCTCAGGCTGCAGCTGAGGGGTCGGGTCATTGGTTTGCTGTGGCTCACAGAGGAGGTCCCAGGCTGGACGCTTGTTCCTCACTGCCCGTGAAGGCCGTCCTGCGTTCTCGGCACCCACTTCCTGCCAGGCCGTGGCAGACCCCGGCTCCCACCCTCCTGCAGGCACAGTCTCTGTGCCCACTCCATGTGTCCTCACGGGCTTTCCGCGAGGCCTGCCCCCTCCCACACACAGCGCCTGGACATACAAGGTGCTTGGGCACATGCTGCTGGTCCCAGGGACGACCTCTGCTTTCTCAGGAGCCAGGCCCGTGGGCCTGACCACAGCTGTGTGACGTGGCCGCAGGCTGTGGTCACCCCTGGGAAACAGGGCTCGGGCAAGAGGCTCGCTGAGAAGGTGACCCCTGAGTCAGGGCCAGCGTGGGGAGGGGTGGGGCGGGAGCACATGCCACGGCCGTGTTGGGGGAGTGACCCCAGAGGCACACTGTGCCTTTCCCGTGAGCCTCCTGCAGGCCCCTGGTCTGCGTAGGTTGAGGACCAGAGATGCGTCCCTTTTTGTGGGTTCCCCCGGACAGTTTCCATGAAAGGTATTTCCGGGTGAGAGGCTGGTGTGTCGCCACCACCCAGGCACTGCCTGTCTATGGCCTTGCGAGCGCCTCCCCTCCCTCTCGGCAGCACGGCCTGGAAAATCCCTGTGCCTGCTGCAGGGTCGGCGGGGTCGTTAGCGTCAGAAGCACAACAGGCTCCTGGCTCATGGGAGGAGGGACCGAGTCCTTGGATGAGAATCCAAACCAGCTGGGCCTGCGCCCTAGGCCAAGCTCTCCCTTCAAGTGCCTAATCTCTTGTTGCCATCTGTGCTTGAAGGAGTCTCATGATGCCCATTTCATAGATGAGACAACAGAGTCCTGCTTAGGGAGGTGAAGTGAGGCCCCCAGTGTGGCACCAGAGCCGGGACTCGCGGATCTCCTGACCTCCGAGGCAGTGTGTCCCGAGCTCCCAGAGGCAGGATCCTGGGGGTCTTACTGCACCCCAGCGAGAGCCTCTACTGCTCTAGGGCTGGGGCTTCTGTGCAGCGGCCAGGGTCCAACCTTTGCAAGTTGCTTGTGACCTGGTGTCACACTGATCTCATTGTCTGCCTTGCAGGGCAACCCCTACACTGTTCCTGTCCCTGTCAGCTCCACCTGTTCCCTTCACCTCCCTCCCAAGCCACGCTGCCCGCCCTGCATTGGGGAGGGCACCCGCCTTTCTCCTGCAGGGAGGCGGCTGACTATGCCCTAAGGCGCTGGCGTCTCCACAGCCAAGCCCAAGTTCAAGTGGTCTCTGAGCCTGGGGTAGCAAAACCCTGGGACCCCCAGAGGGTCTTCCCAGGACCACAGGCTGTCTGTTTTCCTTTATCTTTGGGGGCTTCCTTTCCTCGGGGCGTCTGAGCACAGCTCGGAACTGGGAGAGAGAGGGCCTTGCCCAGGGCGGTCTCGAGGGCCCAGTGGTGCACAGAACAAGGGCTGTGCCTTGGCAGAGTTGACAGGAGGCAGACAGTAAATGCAAGGTGATGCTAGGTGCTGGGCAGAAAAGTAAGCCGGGTCAGAGGGGAGAGGGCCTTGGGTGGGGGGGGGGGCACCTCCTGCAGCGGGAGGGAGTCCCTGGCAGGGGAGGGGCCTGGCCATCGGACCTCCAGGGTGCCCGTCCGATGGGCCGCTGAGAAGGCTGGGGAAGGGACAGCGCCGGGACTTTGGCTGCCAGGCATTCGTTTATCCAAAGGATGAAATCTCCGCGTGCTGATGAACTGTGCTGTATTCCTGACCCCGCCCGTGGCTGTCGCTGCCGCGCCTGGCGTGGCCACGTGAGGGGAACGTGGTCGCGGCCCCTGTCCCATCGGGCGGTACAGTCAGTGCCCGTGTTCCACCCGCAGGTGGCCCTGTCCACGTTTGCCGTCTATGTGATGGTCGACGAGAACAACATCCTGGACGCCCAGAAAGCCTTCGTGTCCTTGGCCTTGTTCAACATCCTCCGCTTCCCCCTGAACATCCTGCCCATGGTCATCAGCAGCATCGTGCAGGTATGGGCAGGGCCGGCGCCCTCTTCACCGAGGGGGCTCAGTGGCGGCGGCGGGGGCACAAAGTAGAGGGGCCGGGGATTGCCCTGGACGCCTCCCTCTGCCTCAGCACGCTGCCTGCTGCGCCCTGGCCCAGGCCCGGGCGGCCCAGCCGTTCTGATCCTCGTTCTCCTCACTGAGGAACTCGCCCTTGGGTCTATGGAGTGGGTTCACGCCCTGAGGCTTTCTGGCAGGCTCTGTTCTGTTCCATTCCTTCCCTCTGCCCTGGCCAGATGATTGATGGCACACCCCGCTGCTAGGTCCTGACCCTGCCGCAGCCCCATGGCAGCAGCTGGCTGCGGATGGGGGCTGTGGGGAGATGTCCTGCTCAGTAGCCGGTGCCCCTCTGTGCCCCTCTCTCTGGGCCGCCGCGTCCTCCCTGTGCCCCTCCCAGCCCTGCACACGTTCCTGTGTAGGGAGCGCCCCCTCTGCACCCTGGCAGCTGGCCTTTTTTTTTTTTTTTTTTTTTTGACAGGCAGAGTGGACAGTGAGAGAGAGAGACAGAGAGAAAGGTCTTCCTTTGCCGTTGGTTCACCCTCCAATGGCTGCAACGGCCGGTGCGCTGCGGCTGGCGCACCGCGCTCATCCGATGACAGGAGCCAGGGGCTTTTTCCTGGTCTCCCATGGGGTGCAGGGCCCAAGCACTTGGGCCATCCTCCACTGCACTCTTGGGCCACAGCAGAGGGCCGGCCTGGAAGAGGGGCAACCGGGACAGAACCCGGTGCCCCGACCAGGACTAGAACCCGGTGTGCCGGTGCCGCAAGGCAGAGGATTAGCCTGTTGAGCCACGGCGCCGGCCGGCAGCTGGCCTTTGTATGAGGGCGACTTCCCAGAGTGCGCAGAAGTGGGGTGAGCAGGGGAACAGGGGCCCCCCGACGGCCTGCAGCTTGGTCTTCGCCCGCCCCCACGGGGTGCTTTATCGCACCTGAGCAGACGAGCCACGAGGTATCCCAGCGCTCTGCGGGGCCTGGCATCCTGGCTGCTGATGTCTGAAGTCCCTCTCGGTGGCGGGCAATCCCCCACCTGCCTGTTTTGTGCCTTTCTGGAGGCTTCTAAGGGCCAACAAACACCACAATGCACTTTACGTCTTTTCTCTAAAGGCGCCGACAGCCAGCCTCGGCTCGTTGAGCTGAACCGAGCTGCGTCTGAAAAGTAATCGTTGCCTGTCCCTGCTCTCCCTGCAGGCCAGCGTCTCCCTCAAGCGCCTCAGGATCTTCCTGTCCCACGAGGAGCTGGAGCCCGACAGCATCGAGCGGAGACCGGTCAAGGACGGTGCGTGCCTTGGCCCCAGCCACGGGGGTGCCTGCCGTCTGCTGCCCTTGGCTTTGGCCCTGCTCAGCAGCTTGTCTGCGTGAGGCCCCACCGCTGGCCTGGCGAGGCCTCTCCAGGGCCGGCCCCCACCACCCACTGGCTGTGTCTGTCCTAATCAGAGCCTTAGTATCCTCACCTGGGTATTGGGAAGGACAGTACCTGCCTTTGGCAAGGTGTCATCTGGGTTGAGAGGCGGTCGGTTGGTGGGTTTGGTAGCGGGTCTTTTGGCTGTGGCAACCGTCCTGTGTGTGGCATGTCTGGCCTCTACCCACTGGGTATGGTGCTGTCTGCCCCCACTGTGATGGTCAGAGGATCTGCAGCCATGGAGGTGTCCCTGTGCGTGTGTGTGTGTGTGTGTGTGTCTGTCTGTCTCGGGATGGACCGGGGCGGGGAGCACAGAGGGAGAACACAGCGGCCCCCATGAGAATCGCTGCAGCGGGGGCTGGATTCCTCCTCCCAGCATCCCCGGCCTGCAGCTCCCTGGGTCTGCTGTGCTGAGGACACAGGCCCTTTGCCGGTTGTGGGAGCGAAGCTGGGGCTTGGGGTGGAGTTTCTCTGCGGGGGGCCGGCTGGTACCTGGGGCAGCCCAGTCTGAAGCCTGGGGCAACTGAATTCTCCCTTTGACCATTAAAAAAAAAGCCTGTCTCTTGTGCTTGGTTTTAAGGAAGTTCAGAAGCAGATAAGGAATCCCCAGGTCCTGTGGGAGGCAGGCTTGGGCACCGGCTTGCCCCTCCCCCACCCTGATACCGCACTTCCTGTTCTCTCTCTCTCTCTCTTTTTTTGCATTGCTTGTGCCTGGTGTTTTAGAAAGGTTAAGGTTGACTTGCTGTGGGGTGTGCAAGGAGGTGTGGCCAGACAGAGAGGAGACAGGGGCCCATTCCGGGACCCAGGAGGAGGAGGAGGGAGGGACCTGACCTTGACCTGGAAGGACGGCCCCTGGGGGTGTGAGGAGGCTGACCGGAGGGGAGACTGGTCTGCAGGAGGCCCCACCAGTTCCCACTGGCCTTGGCCGCGGCCTGGCCCTCCAGCCTGGGCAGCCTGCGTGGCCCAGCCTCCCGTCTCACTGGGCCAGCGTCTGAGGTTGCCACCAAATCTGTAGGCTGAGACACTTCTGAACGACACCGTGGCTGAGCTCCCTAGTTAATGCATAGTGCCGTTACGGGCCAGTGTCGGGGGTTAAATACTTGATGGGGAAAAAAAACAAAAACAGGGGCCTCTGCCAGCGCTGGGCTGCACCTGTGTCTCACAGGAGGTCTCTGGTGCCTTTCAGGTGGAGGCGCCAACAGCATCACCGTGAAGAATGCCACGTTCACCTGGGCCAGGGGCGAGCCCCCCACGCTGAACGGGTAAGCCAGGGCAGGGGTACCCATGACGGGCTGAGTTCAGATGGGGACACCAAGCCCGGCTGTGTTCCAGCTCTTTGACCTTGAACCTTTGCACAGCTCGCAGTCCCATTCTGAGCCTCAGTTTACCCATCTGGAAAATGGGTCCACTCCCACATGCTTGGGCTGCCGCAGGGGGTGGGTGTGAACGTGGCCTAACTGGGAGGGAGAGAAACCTCGCATGGCCAGGCCTGGGCAGCCAAGCGGGTGTGTTTGGCTCACGGTGCCCCGTGGCCCTGGCACTCAGACAGTGTCCTCAGAATTCTTTGTCCTTCCTGGCGCTGATTTGTCCTCCAACATGATGGCAAGTGGCTCCCGGTAGCTGCAGGTGTGTGTCCTGGCTCTGGCTGCCTCACACAGCCGGTCACTGCGCCTGAGGGAGCAAGCACACTCATTGGCCAGACTCAGCCCGAGCGGGTGACGCTGCTCAACGGAGGCATAGGTCAGCCGCAAGGTTCTGTCAGGGTGGAGTTATCCTCCGTCCTCTGCGGGGTCCCTTGGCTGCCTGGCCCACCCCCCAGGACCCTGCCCACCGCAGTGCTTACCTTGCTAAAGCACACGGCATCCCAGGAAGTGACCTTGTTCCCCCAGACAGCCTGCCAGTGCCTCTTAGCTCTATCCAACTGGGGGCGTGGCCTAGGGCCTCTGATGGGTTTCTTTATGGGAGCCCCAGAATGCAGGGCCAAGGGGCTGTTTTAGAGGCTCAATTAATTCCCCTGTGCTTTTTTTTTTTTTGACAGGCAGAGTTAGAGAGAAAGGTCTTCTTTCCACTGGTTCACCCCTCAAAATGGCCGTCATGGCCGGTGCACTGTGCCGATCTGAAGCCAGGAGCCAGGTGCTTCTCCTGGTCTCCCATGGGGTGCAGGGCCCAAGCACTTGGGCCATCCTCCACTGCACTCCCGGGCCACAGCAGAGAGCTGGACTGGAAGAGGGGCAACCGGGACAGAATCTGGCGCCCTGACCGGGATTAGAACCCGGGGTGCCGGTGCCACAGGCGGAGGATTAGCCTAGTGAGCCGCGATGCCGGCCTCCCCTGTTTCCACTTTCAGCTTACAGAAACAGGCCAGCGTAGGGGTGCGTTTGGCTGAGCAGTTGACACTCAGTCCCTGCCTCTGGCTCCAGACTCCGGCTTCCTGCTCATGCAGCCCCTGGGAGGCAACGGTGATGGCTCCAGTAACGGGGTTCCTGCCTCCCACGCGGGAGACCTGGACTGAATTCCCAGCCCCCGGCCTCAGCCTCACCCCAGCCGCCGCTGGCATTTGGGAAGTGAACCAGTAGCTGGGAGTTAGTTCTTCCTGTTTCTCAAAAAAACTAATTTAAAAAATCCAGTCCTATCTGGAGAGTGGCAGGTGCTGCTCCCTGGGCATCCACTCAGGCCCCCGTGGCCCGGTCCCCAAGCGGTGATCAGTGGGACTGCGTGGCAGCCTTCTGAGGATTCCACAGTCACTGCGAAGTGTGTGTGTGCTTCCACCAGCCTGGACGTTGCAGCAGCGGCATGGGGCCGCCCCATGCCCCGGGCCAGCATTCCTCCTGGTAGAATGAGGAGCTTATTTGATCATCCTTTGCCCGCTGGTGTTTGTTCCAAGCTCCTACATGTCAGCCTCTGAAGGCTCCCGCTGGCCGAGCCTGGGTGTCCCTGCATGGTGTCCCCCGAGGTCCTCTAGGGTCTGGCCCGCCCAGCCCAGCAGCGTCACCTTGGTCCCTGCCCCCTGTGACTCCACCCCTCCAGGCCGAGCCATTCACAGGCATCCATCGGGGGCAGGCCTGCACTCTCCCACAGGGTCCCTGTTGCGCGTCCTCTCCTTGGGAAAGTCACCTTCGTGCCTGTCTGGCCGACTGCCTTAGTGCCACGCCTGATGGCCCAGGTCACGCATGCATTTGCATCCTGGCACCCGCACCTGCAGCCCTCCCTGGCCCGCCCAGGGTGATTGCTGAGCCGAACCCAGCAGTAGGAGGACAAGAGGACTGTCCAGGCATCCCTCTCCCCACTGGGAGCGACCCGAGGCCTGGGGGGCAGGGGTGGTGAGACCTGGGGGGAGCGCGGCTGAGGGTGGCTGTGTCGTGTCCTTTCAGCATCACGTTCTCCATCCCGGAAGGTGCCCTGGTGGCTGTGGTGGGCCAGGTGGGCTGCGGGAAGTCGTCCCTGCTCTCAGCCCTCCTGGCCGAAATGGACAAGGTGGAGGGGCACGTGGCTCTCAAGGTAGGACAAAGGCCGGGGGGCGGGGTGCTGACGGCCTGGGAGGAAGCGGGAAGCAAGAGCAGAGGGGCTCTCTGTCTGTCTGTCTGCTCGCTCTGTGCCCTCCTGGTGTCAGCTGGTCCCTGCCGTATCCCAGCCCTCAGAGCAGCAGGCACTGGATAAACACCCTGTTGTCTCGCTGTCTCCTTCCCTCCCGGCCCTGCCCTCATACTGCGTCCTCTTGTAGTCTCCTCACATGGGAGGTTTCTGGCTGGTTCTTTTTCCCTTTCTAAGCTTGATTTGTTTATTTGGAAGTCAGAGTTACAGAGAGAGGGAGACACACACACACGCACACACACACAGATCTTCCATCCACTGGTTCCTCCCCAAGTAGCCACAACAGCCGGGGCTGCCTGGGCCAAAGCCAGGCGCCTGGAGCTCCCTCTGGGCCTGCCCGCCTGGGTGCAGGCGCCTTTTCCCGCTGTGTTCTCGGGTGCATGAGCAGGGGAGTGGAGCAGCCGAGCCCCGTGCTGGTGCTGGTGCTGACGGGAGACAGCGGCGTCACGGGCAGCAGCCTAGCCCGGCATCGTGGCCCCTCGCTGAGTTCTTCACGTGCAGCTACATGTCGCCTGCCATTTCAACACTGTGCCCTCAGCAGAGAGCCCTGACCCTAGAGGAAGTCCCCAGAGCGTGCCGACGGGGCTGCCCGATGTCCTGCCGGCAACCAAGGCCCTGGCTGCACCCGCAGCGAGTTCCCCACCAAGGCCTTGTCCTGGGGTGTGGTCTGCCCACTAGCTCGTGCCGCAGGCTCCCTTTGCAAACCGAGGCCCCAGTTCCCTCTGATCCTCCCTCTTGGGGAATCCACAGTAGACAGCTGGCAGAGTACAGGTGCTGAGAAGTCCTGCAAGGAGGAAGAGGGCGAGTTAGCGTGGGCTAACACAGCCTGTGCGAGGCGTGTCCGCCCCTGCCTGTCCTCGCCGTCTGTACCCCGCTGTCTCTGTGCCCAGAGCCGGCGTCTGGGAGCCTGCGCATCAGAAACGCGGCTTCGCGCCCCGGCTGTCCCCGGGGAGTAGCACCCCTACCTCGTGGGTTACATGGCGCCTGTCAGCAGTGTTTGGGCCCAACCCTGTGATGTTAGGTCAGGTTACCTAGCTGGGGAACGGCACCATGAGGTCAGTTCATGGAAGAACATTCTAGACCACAGTGGGATCCACACTGTGCTCTGTCTGCCAAACCTGGGTCTCCACAGCCTCCCGGCCTTGTCCCCGTGGGAGTCCCTTGCTTCAGATGCCCCTGGCTCCCCACTGCCCTCCCCCTCCTCCCCCTCTGTGCAGTGGCCCGTGGCCAGCTCTGCCACCCCGCTCGTGGATCCTGCCCATCCTCCGCATGCCGTCCACCCCGTTCCGCTCCCACTGGCCTCTGCCCACCCTGACCTGAATGAGCCCAGCCCCCTGCATGCTGTTCCCTCCCCCGAAAATGCTCCTCCCTCTTCTCTTTGAGAAACTGACTTATCATTTACCCTTGTTTTTTTGAAAAGGTTTTGGAATAAGTCTTTTTCAAAATTCTTTTTCAAAAGAATCTGAGTTTTTTTTTTTTTTTTAAATGTTTATTTGAAGGGCAGAGACAGGGAGAGAGAAGCCTTTGTATACAGACTCACCCCCCAGATGGCTGTAACGGCTGGTGCTGGGCCGTCACCTGCCTGCCAGGGTGTGCATTAGGGAGTCGACGGGAAGCAGGGTAGCCGGGACTCGGACCAGGCGCTCTGACGTGGAGCCTGGCACCTCCCGCAGCCACGTGCTGCACCACCTCGCCCTGGCGTTTTCATTTCTAAAGGACATGAAACACGTGTCCTTAAGCCAGCCTTCAGGATCGTGCTGTTTTTTATTTTTTTAATATTTATTTGGAAGGCAGAGTTAGAGACACAGATCTCTCATCTGTTGATTAACTCCCAAGACAGCCACAACAGCCAGGGCTGAACCAGGCTAAAGCCAGGAGCCAGGGGCTTCTTCTGGGTCGCCCACATAGGTGCAGGGGCCCAAGCACTTGGGTCATCTGCTGCTGCTTTCCCAGGCACGTTAGCAGGGCACCAGATGAGAAGTGGAGCAGCTGGAACTTAACCCATTGCACCACAGGGCCAGCCCCTCTCATGCTATTCTTCATCCCTTAAGTTATTTGGAAATAAAATGATAATCATTGACGTGGACTCCTTTGATCCAGAAATGTGAATTTAAATATCCCCAGGGAATTTGTCCCCGGAGTCGCAGGCAGACTTCTTCTTTGTATCAGATTGACCGATGTATTTGAAAAGCAGAGTTACAGAAAGAGAAGGAGAGGGAGAGACAGAACACACGCTTCCATCTGGTGGTGCACTCCCCAAATGGCCACAATGGCCGGGCCTGGGCCAGACCAAAGCCAGGAGCTTCTTCTGGGTCTCCCACGTGGCTGCAGGGGCCCAAGCACTCGGGTCATCCTCTGCTGCTTTCCCAGGCGCATCAGCAGGGAGCTAGATCGGAAGTGGAGTAGCCGGGTCTCACACCGGCGCCCATGTGGGATGCTGGTGTCGCAGGCAGTGGCTTAACCCTCGGCACCACAGTGCCGGCCCCAAACTTCTTAAAGGCCTCCCAGGTTCTGTTTCATCACTTTCACCACGATTGCACTCGGATGGTGTTGTGGCCACACCAGGGACGCCCACTCTTTAGAGACGGGGGTTTTGTTTCAGCTGTAGAAAACACTTATGAAGTCAGTCAGTGCGGTTCGTGAGGGGTTGAACTCCCTAGCTCCTGTGACCTGGGCCCCCGCTGACTCAGTTTCCCCCTTGTTGGAGCGGCACGTAGGGTGGCTCTGTCTGGCAGGCCGGCGGGCAAGCCGCCGTCTCGTCGACCAGGTCCATCAGTCTGTGCGTCTCCGGTTGCCGCGCAGGGCTCCGTGGCCTATGTGCCCCAGCAGGCCTGGATCCAGAACGACTCCCTGCGAGAGAACATCCTCTTCGGCCGGCGGCTGCAGGAGCGCTACTACCAGGCCGTGCTCGAGGCCTGCGCCCTCCTCCCGGACCTGGAGATCCTGCCCAGCGGGGACCGCACGGAGATCGGGGAGAAGGTCAGTGCGGCGCCGACACGGCACAGGCCCACGTCGTGCCCTGGGCCGGGGGCTGGGCAGACTTGGCCTCCCCTGCAGGTGTGGTCCCCACCTGCCCCACGGGGGTTCTTGCTGGGGCCTGGGCTGAAGGCTACCCGAGGGGAGGCTCCTGGCGTTGTGGCAGCAGCTGAGAGAGCGAGTGAGAGCACATGGCCCCTTCCAGCCACAAGGCACCTCAGGCACTTGGCCAGGCTCAGAGGCCTCTGTGGTCACATGACTGCCAAGTCACATGACCGTGGCCATGATGCAGGGAGGCTGGGTGGCGTTCCAGTGTCTGCAGTCCCTGGCGACAGAGATAATAGAGTAACACAGGAGCTGTCACGTGCTGAGCATTTCCGTGGGCCTGTCGGGGCGCTATCTGATGGGAACTGCACGCCCTGAGATGGGATTTGTTATTTAATGGGTGAGCCAGAGAGGCACAAAGAGGCTAGGTAACTTCCCTGAGGACACACAGCCACAGAGAACACAGCCCTTGTGTGTCCTACCTGCTGTATTTTGTTCCCTCTAAGGAGGTTCTCTGTGCTCCCCCTGACCCCGGCCCCCTCCCACTGTGTTCCAGCCCCCAGGGAGCTTCCTCCCCAGCACACACCACCCCTTCTTGCCGCCTCCTGACCCCGGCCCCCTCCCACTGTGTTCCAGCCCCCAGGGAGCTTCCTCCCCAGCACACACCACCCCTTCTTGCCTCCTGGCCTTTCAGGTGCCTTCCCCAGGCCTGGGACACTTGTCCTGGGCTGCTTCTGTGTCTCGCGTTGGCGCCCCCTGGTGGATGTCTGCCCGTGCACCCTGTCTGTGCTGTTAGCCAGAAGCCAGTTGCATCACCTGGGCTCTTATCTGGGAATGACTGGTTTTTACTGAGCTAAGTCTGCACCTCCTTGGAAAGAAGATGCAGATGACTGGCAGAGTTCTTTGGCTTGCAAGGGAATTGAGCTAGTGTGAGCCAAAAATGAGAATGGAGTTTAAGGAGATGGATGCAGGGGGAGAGATCTAAGGGCAGAGTGTGGACTCAGGGAGGGGTGGGTCCTGCTCCGCTCTGGCCGTCCCTTTCTTCCCATCAGCTCTGTCATCTTCTCAGAAGTGGCTGGCGCTTGGGCACTCCTGATAGTTCCTGTCGTGGTCACGGTGCCAAAACCTGGAGGGAGAAAATCTGATTGGCTTGCATGGGTCTCATTAGCTGTGGCCAGAGGGGCTGTCACAGAAGGAGAGCAGGCGTCTCCCAGGAGGGGGCTGGGCGCCTAACACCGTGGGTGTCCGCTGCAATTGTGCAGCCACACATGGAGGTGGCGTTGGGCTGCCTGCTGCTGAGCCCTGGCAGAGCATGCTGTTCGCTGTACATGGCTGCCCTGGTGTGTGACAGATCCAGCGTAAGTGTGCGGAAATCATTAGCTGTTAACAATAATGACAGCGGCAGTAACAGCATCCTCATCACGTCTGCAGCCATCGCCATCGGTGCCATCAACTGCCCTTGGCTGAGTGCTTCCTAGGTGCCAGGTGCCCTGCGCAGCAGCCCGCAGGAGGCCTGGGTGCTTGGCTTTCTCCCATTTTGCAGGCAGAGGGGCACCCGAGCACACGGTCCTGTGCCCAGTTGTGCTGGAGCTTCGGGCCCCTGCGTCCTGAGCCGCCACTTGGGTGGCTTTGCCCCATTTCTCGGGTCTCCAGTCTTCCCTGGGATGACCCACCCTTTCTGTGCGTCTGTCTCCAGGGTGTGAACCTGTCCGGCGGCCAGAAGCAGCGCGTGAGCCTGGCGCGGGCCGTGTACTGCGACTCTGACATCTACCTCTTCGACGACCCCCTCTCGGCGGTGGACGCCCACGTGGGCAAGCACATATTTGAAAATGTGGTCGGCCCCAAGGGCATGCTGAAGCACAAGGTACCTGCCGAGGGGCGGGTGCTCCTGGGCGAAGCCGAGGGCTCCTTCACTTACCAGGCCTCTCGGTTGGTTTGTTTACGCCGGGCTTTACGCATGCAGCCGTTCGCATGCTTTCCTTGGAACCTTGCCAAGGCAGCTGTGTGGCACTTGTGTTTGTAGGCCTGGGCCCTGGTCTCTGGCTTGAAATCTTGGCCTCCCCAGCCGCAGGGGCCTGCCTCAACATCCCAGGGCTTCCCAGAGGGCAATCTCACGCCACAAACTTCCTGCTCTTCCTTCCGGGCCCAGCTGGCTGTGGGGCGGTGCTTTAGGGCCAGAAAACTGGCATGGCACCTTCAATGACCAGAAGGAGTTCCTGCACTTTTTTAAGATTGAGCAGAGAAAGAGAGAAAGGAGATCTCTCATCTGCTGGTTCACTCCCTAAATGGCTGCAATGACCCCATCTGGTCCAGGCTGGAGGCAGGGGTCAGGAACTCCATCGGGTCTCCCACGTGAGTGGCAGGTGCCCAAGCACTTTGAGCCATGAGCAGAGAGCTGGGTCAGAAGCAGAGCAGCTGGGACTCAGCCTGGCACTCGGAAATGGGATGCTGGTGTTGTAGGCTGCGGCTTAGCCCGCTGCACCACAGCCCCGGCCCGCTCACTGGTGGTGAGGGCACACACCTTCCTTCTTCTCTTGATGACAGGAGTAGTAATCAAGTAATAAGTAGTAATCAGTAGCCTGACCCTGATTTGATCGTCACACAAGGTGTGTGTGTTCCAGATTACTGCATCACACCCCATCGCATGTGCAGAGCTTAGGTGTCAATGAAGTTTTAAAACCATGATGATGGAGGGAGAAAAAACTTACACTTATACCTATTGGGGAAATAGTGAAAAATACCTACAAAAGTAGGTATCAACACTTGGAGATTCTGGATTACTTTCGAGTTACCTTGCCTGGGCTTACCATGTCACACGTGATACCTGCTCCAAAAGGTTCATGCAAAGTGCACATCATGAACCACGGCGTAGATGTCACATTTCTTTTGCACCAAAAGGAACTTACTTTTTAATTCCGTTTTTTACCGTGAACTTGTTGAAGTCTCCTTGTGTGTACGAGCATATAGAAAATGCCATGTCACTTAACCTGTTAGACACATCTCCACACACCACTGAAGGTCTGTGCAGAGCTGATGTTTAAACACTGAAGAATGTTTTTAGTGTTCAAAGGAGTACACACCCAAAATCCAAGAGCGCGAGGAGATTTAGAAATGGATCCAAGCGGTGCCCCTCAGGCACCTCAGGCAGGATCCCGTGACTCCCGCCCTTAGCCACGGCTGTGCCAGGCTGTGTGCGTGTGCGCTGACCTGGCCGGGTTTCCCTTTGCCCGCAGACACGGATCCTGGTCACACACAGCATCAGCTACCTGCCGCAGGTGGATGTCATCGTGGTCATGAGTGGCGGCAAGATCTCCGAGATGGGCTCTTACCAGGAGCTGCTGGCACGGGACGGGGCCTTCGCGGAGTTCCTGCGCACCTACGCCAGCGCCGAGCAGGAGCAGGATGCAGAGGATGAGGGTGAGGGCGGCCACAGGTGCCTCGCGGAGGGCTGGATGGAGAGGGCCTGGTCACGAGAGCACTCAGGACCGGTCCCCCTGTGTCCGGAGCCGCAGCTGCATGCCTCCGGCTCCCAGGAGCCAGGGACGCCCATGACACGTGGGGCAAGCATGACTGGAAGCAGCTGTGAGGGCCGGGAGATGTGGAGCTGGGCTGAGCTGGCAGCTGGAAGTTGGCAAGACCTAGGTTTGGTGCCGGCTCCTGTGGGACCTCAGGCCCTGCCCTCAAACCCTCTGGGCCTCGGTTCCTCGCCGATTAAGCAGTGGATGAGCAGAAGTAACCCTCTCATACCGGGTGTGGGTTCAGTGTGGTGAGCTGCCAGGAGGCTTTGGCACGTGGTGACAGCCGCCGTCATGGGCCCCTGGGGGAGAGTGCCATCAGCCGAGCCACCACAGCCCTGCCCACTTCCAGCCACCTGGCCTCCCGGGCCGGGCCCCTGAACATGGGATCATCGTGGAGAGCCCTCTCAGTCCTCAGAACCTTGAGCTGGGACCGCGCCCTGACATGATGGGCAGCAGGCTTGGTTCCTAGGATCCTGTTTGCACTTGGCTCCAAGTCCAAGGGGTCTGCTTGCAGCCTGGGTCCATTGATCATGCTGGCTTCCTGGGGTGTCCTCCACTCGCCTCCCTCTGGGGATCTCTCCCTGTGTCGACATGGAAGGGGACCCCACCCTTGGTGTGAGGGACGCTGCCTGGGCTCCAGCTGCTGCAGTGGGAGGAAAGGTCGCACACTGTGTTGCTTCTTAGCCTTTTGGCTAAGAACAAGTGTAGGGCACACACCTGTCCTCCACGGACTGCCCTTTCCAAAGCCAATTATGGGCTCGGCCAGCCCTCCAGGTGAGGCCGCAGGGCCACCCCCTGCACGGCTCCTAATGCAAGTCCGTGTCACAGGCTATGTGCGGCTGTCCCAGGGACTTGGGGTGCTGAGAATGAGCCGTTTCCTGTTTGTGTATTGAGCTGCTCAGCGGGGTGTGTTCGAGCACCTGTTGGGGGTTAGGTTCGTGTGCAGATTATCTTTCTAAGGCCATCGCAGTGAGCGCCTCCGACAACACACACTGGCTGGCTCCTGGTCCTGGAGGCCAAGGCCAGAGACCAAGTGTGGGCCACGACTCCGTCCCGAGCCGCTCTCCCAGCTTCTGCTGGTTTCCTGCAGTCCCTAGCATTCCTGGGCTTGTGGGAGCATCACGCTGATCTCACCTCGTCTAAGGGTGTTCCCGAGTGTGTGCGTGTGTGGGAGTCTCTGCAGTTCCCTCTTAGGGAATCACGCTGTGTGCATTGTGTTAGCAAGGCCCAACCCCCTCCAGTGTGACTGCATCCTGACTAGTTACACCTGCAGGGACCCTGTCTCCTGGGAGCTAAGACTGGCATGGATGACCTTGGGGGAATATAATCCAGTCCCAAGCAGCACTGTAGTAGGTTTTGGGGAGACAGCAGTGACCAATGCGCTAAACAAATCCGTATCCTAGGGGGTCCAAACCCAGAGGGGGAGGAGGACACTGAATGGACCCACAGGCTAAGGATGCTTTCATATACCATGGAGAGCCCCGAGGCGTGATGGAGTCACAGGGAGCCTCCGGAGTGAGGTTGGCTCCAGAAGGGGTGGCAGCAAGGAGAAGATGTGGGGAACAGTGTTCTAGACACAGGGAAAAGCCAGTGCCAAGCCCTCTGGACCAACATGAGCTTGGCTGGAGAAGCCGATGGAGGCTGGTGCAGCCAGACTGTGGCTAGCAGGGGCCGGGGGCGGGAGGTGGGGTCAACGAGGTGACTGTCCTGCAGGGCTCTTCCCAGTGGGGAGTTGCAGTTTTGGCCTAAGTGCAGTGGGGAGCCACTGAGTGTCAGAGAGGAAGCAGCTGGCCCGCGGAGGCACAGTGGCCTCGTAAGTCTCCCGTCCTCTGCTCCTTTTGTGGTCGCTGGGTCTGCCCAGACGGGGCGCGCGTTCGCGGCTGAGCGGGCCCCCTGCGCTTCCCCGTCTGAGCCCTGCACCCAGCCATCCGCAGTCTGCTCGTGGCGTTGTGCCGCCGTCGCAGTCTTTCCGAGTTCATCTGTTTTTTCCTTCTTTCCTCTTGTTGCTGAGTAGTACCCCTCTGTGTGGCTCCTCCTCTGCTTTCCCTATTTCGTCTCTGCACCGGCATTTGGGTTTTTCTTCTTTCCTGGCCGTCGTGAATAATGCTGTTGGGAAGCCCTGTGGACGGAGAGATGGCCTTCATCTGCTGGTTCACTCTCCGCATGGCCACAACAGTGGGGGCTGGGCCAGGCCAAAGCCAGGGATTCTGTCCCGGTTGCCCCTCTTCCAGTCCAGCTCTCTGCTGTGGCCCAGGAAGGCAGTGGAGGATGGCCCAAGTGCTTGGGCCCTGCACCCCATGGGAGACCAGGAGGAAGCGCCTGGCCTCAGATTGGTGCAGTGCGCCAGCCATGGCGGCCATTTGGGGAGTGAACCAACGGAAGGAGGACCTTTCTCTCTGTCTCTCTCTCTCACTGTCTAACTCTGCCTGACCAAAAAAAAAAAGAAGAAGCCATGTTTATGCTTTTTTTTTTTTTTTTTTTTTGGCCAGGGTTTGATCTCTGCGTTCCCTTAAGCTTTTAAAGTCAGTGTGGTGAGTTACTGCGCGTGCGTGCCCTGGGGGATGGAGAGTTCTCCCTCAAGTCTAGTCTGCTTCCTTCCTGCTGCAGCCGCTTTCCTGCCTGCCCAGAGCCAAGTCCCAGCAGCTTCTAGTTCACCAGCCAGCGTTTCCCAGCCGCCAGGCGTGGGCCGCTCTCAGGAGGATAACGCCCTGTGCTTTCAGAATCCAAGTGCCAGGGATCCACTGAAGCCCCTTTCCTGTCCAGTGAGCACAGAATGTCCTTGAGCCCTGCTGGCCTCAGATGCCCCCAGGCGCCTGTGTTTCCTCCAAGGCAGTTAACGCAGAACGCAGGCGTGGCCAGTCGCCATATAATTGTGTGTGTCTTTCAGCGCTTAGCTAGGCAATGAACATGACCCACCCCGCTCCACAGGAAGCCCCAGCCCGGTGGGTCTTAAATAAAACTTAGCAGGTGCACGCCACTCCCCCCTGGCTCTGGGGGAGTCTATTTGCATCTTGATGTCAGGGCCTGGTCTTGCTCAGCTGTAGCCAATGCCAAGTGCCCATGACCTGGGATTTGTTGGAGCCCCATTTTTGGCTCCTCCTGAAGGGAAGCCGGATCCATCAGGTTTTTATTTATTTTTTAAACCCACACTGAAGGAGAGGGGCTTCCTGGGACGGGGGGGGGGGGGGGGGGGTTCATTGTCATGAGGAGGGGGAGATGCCATCCCCCCAGGAGGTACACTATGACATGCTATAGTGATCTCCAGCAAATGTGTTTTTATTCCTAAATGTCTTGGCTGGCAAAGTGCTTTACATACTGGTTCCTGAGCTGCATAGTCTCAGGTAGAAAACAGGTGGCTTCTTAGGACCCCAAATGAAAGCAGCCATTTTTGCGGGGAGGGAGCAGTTCCGCCCTGGGTGGGGGGGGGTCTCTGGCGGGGTCGGGGGACACCTGTGCTTGCCACGGCTGCAGCCACGGGCTTTGCTGCTGGAGTCCAGCGGGCAGCGGCCCTCAGTGCCCCCGACCCTGCTGTGCCCAGGATGGCAGCCGGCGGGACCTCCGGCCACGCCACGGCTCGGGAACCGGGCCCCGCACTCCGGCACCGCGCGCAGTTTTCAAAGCTCGCGATGAGTATTTTTCCCTCTTCAGGATCTACCGACGTTTCAAGCCCGATCCGAGGCGGGCCGTGGACCTGGAGTGGGCGCAGTTAGGCTTCTCCTGCGTCCGGGCTCGCGGCCCTCAGCCGGGGCCCGCACGTGCCTGCCCATCGGGCCACGCGCGAGGTCACGCTGCCGTAAACGCGCCTGCGCCATCACTGCGCTGTCGTAAACACCGCGCCGCTGCGGAGCGCTCTCGGCGCCCACGCGTGTTCCTGCGGGCTTCCCCCTGGCCCGCGAATCTGGGGCTGGAGGCTGCGGCTGGCTACTGCCCCCGCTGAATCTGTTTCTGGTCCTAAGTGCGGCGTGGGGTGTAAAGCAGCACGTTGAAGTCTTCCCTCGAGGGGGGCCTGCCCGCTGGCGCTTGCGCGGGGAAAGTTCCAGAACCTGCGGGAGGAGCGCTGAGGGGGCCGCCCGTGGAGCCGAGCCCGGGCTGCGCCGCCGCGGCTCCAGTACGGCCCGTGCCCGGCCCAGCGGCCTCCGAGACCCCGTGCCTGGCACCCACGGGAGGTCCAGGCGCCTCCCCTGCCCGCGCGTTCTGCGTGTTCGCTTTAAACCCAAAGGTGGGTGGGTGTGTGTGTGTGTGTGTGTGTGTGTGTGTGTGTGTGTGTGGAGAGCAGGGCCCGACGCCCAGCGGCTCGCAGGAAATGTGTCCCGTAGGTGAGTGGACGGCGCGGTGATGGCTGAGGGTGCCCCGTGTGCAGGCGCGGCAGAGGGGCTTCTGACACCGACAGATGAACAAATACCCCAGATCAGGGGACGTGTGAGCTGTAGCCTCCCTTTTCCCCCACTCCACCTGTTTTTCCCAGGGCCGATTTAGAAACTCGCTTCGCAGGTAGGGGTTGTGGGATGGCCCCTGCATGGCCACCGGAGTGCCACCTCCTGGCTTGGCTTGCTCTCTCGTTAGCCTGTCCGCCAAGTGAGTGCAGAGTGCCTGCCATGTGCCACCAGGCCATCTGGTGCCAGGACCACCGTCTGGAATCCCCCCGCCCCAAGCAAAGTCGCACAGTGTGCATCCTGTGTAACTGTACATGGCGCATGGCGGGTGCTGTGAGTGGAGTGGGAGTACTGCCCCAGAGAACTCACAGGCTCATGGGAAGAAAAACACCAGTCACTGGGACCTCAGAGCAGCAGAGAGCCCGGGGGAGCTCAGAGGAGGGGTCCCCATTCCAGCCTGCGAAGGTCTGGGGCCCAGTCTGAGCCGAGTCACTTTTCCTGGATCCCTGTGCCCTTGGCTCAGCCTGTGTTTCCATGGGACCCAAGCTCCGTCATGAGCAATGCCCTTGAACTAGAGCTGTGGACTGGGACGGAGTCACCTGCTGTCGCCTCCCAGCCGGAGCACCCGCCCCGCCCCGCTGTAAACTGTTTCCTTCCGCTGGCACCGACAGACACAAAGGCGGAAGGCTGGCCTGTGTTATTTTTCCAGCTCTATGTGTGTAAACCAGAGGTGTGGCTTTTAGAGGAAAGCTGTTCACGCCCTCAGGGCGTTTAATGGGCACAGGGAGAGTTTCACCCCGGTTCTTAGCATTTTATTGGCTCTGGTGGATCCCCAGGTGGCAGAGTGGCGGGTCAGGAGCTCCCGCCCGTGGCCACAGTTGGCTGTGCGTGCGTGGCCTAGAACTGGTGCTGCCGGCCTGGGGAGGGCCCCGAATGTCCGTGCGGTTATACCCCCGCCCGTTCTCCATTTGTTCACTCGGCTGACATTGGTTAAGCACCTGCTGTGTGCCAGGCTTTGTGGTCGGTGCTGGGGGATTCGGGTCAAGCTTGCAGACCTCTGACTGCTCACCTGGTACCCTTGGCAAAGCCTTAGTGCCCCGTAGGTCACACCTCCGTGTCCGGCATGCTTCCACGGAGAGCGTGCTTGTGAGTCCTGGCCTGCAGTAGGAGGACAGTAAATGCCAGCAGTCCCACTGCTTACACACCACCTGTGCATCCCGGGACATGGGCAGGTGTGGACGGTGCACTCTGACCAGCACCTGACAGGGGTGTGGGTGGGAGGATCAGGGAGCAGGGTGGAAGCAGGATCCCCACACTGGACCAGCCCCATCCCCCTCGCCTCCCACCAGCAGTGGGTGTTTGAGAGCCCACACCAAGGGCTCTGTGTACAAAGTGCAAGCTCACTGCAGCCACCTGGAGAAAGGTGTGTACGGGAAAGACAGTGGGTGAGCGGGAAATCAGGAGAGCTGCACGGAGCACCCAGGGAGTTAAGCCACTGAGGACAAAGCTACTCAAACTGCCTCTGAGCCCTTGGGGCCATTGGACATGGGTCAGAGGCCCACGAGGGGGCCCTGGTGGGGTGACCTCGGTGGGGCCCCCTGGTTGGGATTCGAGGGAGTGCTCAGAGCAGGGATGCCTGTCCTGGTTGTGCCAGTCATTTATGTGACATGTGGGAGAAGCCTGGAGCCCAGACCGCGTGTGAGCGCAGCTTGGCCTCCCGCTCTGGAGGGGAGGGTTGGCTGATGTGCCCGTCTTGCAGATGTGCAGGTTGGGGCTCCGAGGGCTGGATTGATGCCCCAGGGCACACAGCTAGAATCAAGAGCCCTTCCCCCGCCCTCAGGGCCCTTGGTGTCACACAGGACCCATCCTTCATAGAGCCCACTCTGAGGGTCCTTGCTGTGAGCGTCCTGGCCATAGTTCCCCAAGGCTGGTCTGAGGGCCTGTGCTGCTCAGACTCCACTGGTGTCCCCTGGGGCGTCAGCATGCTCCGAGGCCACCCCTACCTGCCTGTCCGCTGTGCGTCTGTCCCCTCCTTCCTGCTTCCGACCAGCTCTCTCCTGACACCCAGGAGCAGGATGCCAGCGTCCCGGGGGGAGATAGCGCCGTGAAGATGAAAGGAGCGGGCACCCACTGTGTCAGCTCTGCGGTCCCTGCTGGGATGGTTGCCGTGGATGGTGGCTGGGCTGTGTCTAAGGTTGGGGCTGGTGTCTGGCTGGTGTGGCCCAGGGTAGCTTGATTGGTTGTTCGGGTATTAAAATGCTTACTTGGGGCCAGTGCAGTGGGCTAAGCCTCCGCCATGGCTGCCAGTTTGTGTCCTGGCTGCTGCTCTTCTGATCCAGCTCTCTGTTATGGCCTGGGAAGGCAGTGGAACATGGCCCAAATGCTTGAGCTCCTATACCCCTGTGGGAGACCTAGAAGAAGCTCCTGGCTCCTGGCTTCGGATCAGCTCAGTTCTGGCCGTTGCGGGCATTTGGGGAGTGAAGCAGCAGATGGAAGACCTCTCTGTCTGTCTTTCCCTCCCTCTGCCTGTAACTCTACTTCTCAATTTTTTTTTAAAAATGCATCCTTATTGGGGCACAGCCACTGCCCAAGGTACCCCCTTCCCTTACTACTTCCATGTGATCTGGCAACTGAAGGGTTAACTCTCGGCACTGCAGGGGATCCTGTGGCCCTCTGCCCCCGTGGCTGATTCCCTGGTCTAACCTGGTGATACATGGGGACTAGAGGTCTCAACCCTTCTCCCTGTGTGAGTCTCTGTGGCCAGAACCTGTGAGTAAAACCTGAAAGTGGTGAGCTGCTCTCACCTGAGCCTGGCCCGGGGTCCTCAGCGGGTGGGGTCTTCTAGATGATGCCAAGCACTGTCCTTGTTGACAGGGCCCTAGCTCTGGGTGGCACCTGCGCCCCAGCCATGGGACTCGTGTGGGACCTCAGCAAAGCAGGGCTGGTGATCGTTCGCCCCTTCCTTCCTCCAGCCCTCCCTCTGTTTCCTGGCAGTGTGGAAGGGGAGACTCTCCACCTCTCCCTCCCTCTCTTCTCTCTCTCTCCCTCTCAGCAGAGATACAGGGGGAGAGAGAGATCTTCCATCCACTGGTTCTCCTCCGTATGACTGCAATGGCCAGAGCTGGGCCAGGCTGAACCTCAGAGCCTTGAATTCCATCCCAAGGACCTGGGCCACCCTTTGCTGCCTTCCCAGATGCATGAGCAGGGAGCTGGATTGGAAGCAGAGCAGCCAGGACTCAGACCGGCGCTTATTTGGGATCCCAGTGTTGTAGATGGCAGCTTAGCCCCCTGCAGCACAACGGCGGCTCTCGGCACCCTGAGCTTCCTGGCAGCCAAGTTACTACTCTTCTACCAGAAGGGACTTGTTTCCTCTGGTTTTGCCGTCAGCTCTTGAAACCCCACTTGCCGCATTTTGTGTCTCCCTCTGCAGGATTAACAGGCAGCAGCGGCCCTGGGAAAGAGACGAAGCAGATGGAGAACGGCATGCTGGTGACCGACGGCGGGGGGAAGCCACTGCAGAGGTGAGGACGCTGGGGGCCTGACGGGGCGGTCAGACGAGGCAGCAGGCACAGGCAGGCTTCCAGGGCCCTCTTCCCGAATCCCCGAGGGGCCTTGATTTCCAGAGTGCAGAGGCTGGGGGCGGGGAGGCTCACCCTGATCTGGCCAGGTGGCACGGCTCGCACAAGCGTCGGCGTCTGGCCGTCGGCTCTGCTTGCTGTGGCTCTTCATTCGGCTCACTCTGGGGGCCCAGGAGTGTTCAGGCCGTGAGAACCTGCGCTTGGTCACGAGGAGTCGTCAGGTAGGAGAGACTGCCTGGTTTGTGTTCCGCGAGGGGCTGCACAGCCGTTTCACAGGGGAGAAGACAGAGCAGTGCATGAGTCAGGCAGCTCGGGAGAGATCGGGCTGGGGTCTGCACCTCCGTCTGGTCTCCGAGCGCGTGCGCCCACGGGCCAGTATTAGCGCTGCCTTAAGGGAGCTTTGCTTTCAGCGAGGTCCTTGGAGACCCAGTGGGCTTCGCTACCAGAATGCTTTGTGCCTCGGTCTTCTCCCTGTCTGATGGGGTTTATGGGGATACGTTTATTTCACGGTGGGCTCTGAGCTGCCCATGGCCCGTGCAGTGGGGTTGCAGAAGAGGCTGTGTGTTCCAGTGTGGAGCCTTCCTCAGATCCCTGCGGTCACATTGCGTGAACCAGAGGCCTCCTAAAGGTTGGTTGGTTTGAAAAGCAGAACAACAGAGAGCTTGCTTCCATCCGCTGGTTCACTCCCCGAGTGCCCGTGACAGCCAGGGCTGGTCCAGGTGGAAGCTGGGAGCCAGAACTCCATCTGGGTCTCCCATGTGGATGGCAGGCCTGCACGTAAGATGTGAACTGAAAGGCTAGTTGATGGAGCCCTTGATGTGAAAATCAAGTATGTGTATCCTTAGGTACTCACACTTCGGTAATGTGGTATAAAAGATTGAATTGGGCCTGGTGTTCTGGTGCAGTGGGTTAGTGATACCAGCATCTCATATGAGCACCAGTTCAAGTCCTGGCCACTCCACTTCTGATCCAGCTTCCTCCTAATACCCCTGGGAAAGCAGTGGAAGGTGGCCCAAGCACTTGGGCCCTTGTGTGCCAAGGGGGAGACCCAGATGAAGTACCAGGCTCCTGTCTCCCCTCATCTTTCTGTACCTTTCAAATAAATGAGTCTCCAAAAAATAGACAGGAAGGGAAGACAACTTGAGAACTGTGATTACCTCTGTGGTGTTAGTACAAATGGGACAAAATGTGAAGAATTGGGGAATCTGGGTGCAGGACATGTAGTCGTTTGTTCTATGCAACTTTTCTTTAAAATAGAAATGTCTATGCAGGTAAAGTTACCAAAAAACCTAGAAGTGACCTCCCTCTCCCACCAAAAAAGCCAAAGCAACAAAAAGATAAGTCCGTAGGGCTGTTTTTTGTTTTTGGTTTTTGTTTTTGACAGAGTTAGAGACAGAGAGAAAGGTCTTCCTTCTGCTGGTTCACTCCCCAAATGGCTGCCACAGCTGGTGCTATGTCGATCCAAAGCCAAGAGCCAGGTGCTTCTCCTGGTCTCCCATGTGGGTGCGGAGGCCTAAGCACTTGGGCCATCCTTCACTGCACTCCCGGGCCACAGCAGAGAGCTGGAGTGGAAGAAGAGCAAATAGGACTAGAACCAGCACCCATATGGGATGCCGGCACAGCAGGCAGAGGATTAACCAAGTGAGCCACAGTGCTGGCCCATAGGGCTGGTCTTAAATCATCTTTCATATAATAAAAAGAGCCAAAAAATGAAATGAGAAAAAGCAAAATGGGACAAAGTGCCACACTGGTTCCATCATTTCATGTTACAGAGGTGGCCCCGAGAGGGTGCCCTGGGAGAACAGTGCTTGTGTGCTGGTGTCACTCAGCAAGCACCCTCCAGCCCACGGTGGTCATCAGTTTTAAGCCGACCCCTCCCAGAGGGCCACAGACCTTGTTGCTCACCGCTCTCATTCCTCATGGTTGATGCTTGCAACCCTGAAGTGTGTGTCCCCTTTGTTACTGCAGCAGAACAGCTGGGACAAGCTACTTAGGAGGTAAAGGTCATTTAGCTCACAGGTTGGAGACTGACAGTCCAGAAGGCATGGCAGAGGTCCCATAGCAGGTGACAGGTGGCAGAGCACATGGAGGAAGGCTGGGTGAGGACAGAGAGAGAGACAAAGGGGTGGGGGTCCCACAGTTCCCTTGGAAGGCTTGTCCCAGTGACTTAAGGACCTCACTAGACTCTACCTCTTTTTTTTTTTTTAAGGTTTATTTATTTATTTGAAAGAGTTACACAGAGAGAGGAGAGGCGGAGAGAGAGAGAGGGAGGTCTTCCACCCGATGGTTCACTCCCCAAGTGGCCACAACAGCCGGAGCTGCACCGATCTGAAGCCAGGAGCCAGGAGCTTCTTCCGGGTCTCCCACATGGGTGCAGGGGTCCAAGGACTTGGGACATCTTCCACTGCTTTCCCAGGCCATAGAGGAGAGCTGGGTCTGAAGTGGAGCAGCCGAGTCTCGAACTGGCGCCCACGTGGGATGTCAGCACTTTAGGCCAGGGCGTTAACCCACTGTGCCACAGCGCCAGCCTAGACTCCACCTCTTAAAGGTCCATAGCACCTCCCAGTACCCCCACTCTGGGGACCAAGCCTCACATAGGGAGCTTTGGGGGACTCTAAAGATCCAAACCTTAGTGCCTGAAGGATGAAGGGTGTGTGCTTGGTCCTGCACATGTGCAAATATCTCTTGCGGCCATAGCTCAGGCGCACACAAGTGGCCCAGCCCAGGGGCCACTGCCCCTTGCCCTGAGCGTCCCTTTGGGTGATGCTCTTGTACTTCGTTTTTCCAGACAGCTTAGCAGCGGCTCCTCCTACAGCGGGGACATTAGCAGGCAACACAACAGCACCACTGAGCTACAGAAGCCTGGGGCCAAGAAGGAGGAGACCTGGAAGCTGATGGAGGCGGACAAGGCACAGACGGGGCAGGTGAGGACCCTCCTCCTAGCGGGAGCCGTGGCCAGTGTTCCTGGAGCACCTGCTATGTGCTGGGTGCCAGGCAGAGTCCTGAGTTTATAGTCAGGCCTGCATCTCTCCAAGCCTGGGGAGGTGTTGACAGCGTGGGAAACCAAGGCCAGAGAAACTAACTGCTGTGCCTGCCCCAGGTTGCAGCTGCTGAACCACAGAGCTGGGATTTGAACCCTGGCCATCAGACGGCAGGGGGGCTGCTTGCGGTCTCTGCTGCCCTGACCACCACCCGCCTTGACCAGCTCAGGGCTCTTGGAAGCTCTGAGGGTGACCTCGGTGTGTTAACCTGGGGCTTCCCGTGGCTCAGGTGGCCTCCTTTATGCGGGGGTGGGGTTGGGGGGGTGGGTTCAGGTTGCAAGCAGACCCAGTGCAGGAGAGCACCAGGTGACACAGTCGGAAAGACACTTGTCCTTGGTTTCATTTCTCTTTTAGTGCACGTGGCTGTATTTGTGAGAGTCTTGGCTGGGTGCTGGCCTCTTGTAACAGGGAGAGCACCCGCGAGCTCTTGTTGTGTTACATTCTTTCAGAGATCATCTGTTTCAAGCAGAGGTCAATTTTCCATCCATGAGCGTGATCCAAAGTGTATTTTACTTTTTATTTTTTTTTAATGTTTCTTTTCATGAACTTGAAAGGCAGAGCGACAGAGAGAGACAGACAGAGATCCACCTTCCATCTACTGGTTTACGCCCCAAACACTTAAAACATTTAGGGATGGGCCAGGCCAAAGCCAGGAGCCTGGAGCTCTGTCCAGTTCTCTCACATGGCTTACAGGGGCCCAGGCATTTGAACCAACACCTGCTGCCTCCCAGGATGCATTGTCAGGGAGCTGGGTTGGTAGCAGAGTGGCTGGGACTTGAACCAGGCACTCTAATACGGGACTCAGACATTCCAAGTGGGACTTAACCCACTGTGCTACAGTGCCCACCTTGAGAATTTATTTTTATTATTTTTTTTTAAAGATTTTTATTTATTTGAAAGTCAGAGTTACACAGACAGAGAAGGAGAGGTGGAGAGAGAGAGGTCTTCCATCCACTGGTTCACTCCCCAAATGGCCACAATGGCCAAAGCTATGCCATTCTGAAGCCAGGAGCTTCTTTCTGATCTCCCATGTGGGTGCAGGGGCCCAAGGACTTGGGCCATCTTCCACTGCTTTCCCAGGCCATAGCAGAGAGCTGGATTGTAAGTGGAGCAGCCAGGAGTAGAACCGGCGCCCATGTGGGATGCTGGCACTGCAGATGGTGGCTTTACCTGCTGTGTCTCAGCGCTGGCCCCGAGAATTTATTTTTAAAAACAAGTGCAGTTCTGTGTGTGTGTGTGCGCTTATTTATATACTTTTATATATGGGTGTGATGGAATTTTTTTCTTAAGATTTATTTATTTATTTTGAAAGAATTGGAGAAGGAGAGACAGATTTTCTTCCATCTGATGATTTACTTCCCAGGGGGCCACAGTGGCCGGCGCTGGGCTAGGCCAAACTAGGAGCTTCATCCCCATCTCCCACGTGGTTGCAGGGGCCCAAACCCTTGGGCCATGCTCCTCTGCTTTCCCAGGCCATTAGCAGGGAGCTGGATCGGAAGTGGAGCAGCCCGGACATGAACCAGTGCCCATAAGGGATGCTGGCGTCACAGGCAGCAGCTTCACCAGCTGTGCCGTAACAGGAGTCTCTAGAAAGGAGTTTTGAAAATACGTAAAAACTGTGAGAGAAAAACAGACACCCCTGGAAGGAGCCCTGCCGTAAGCACGGCGGAGGCGGAGGCTCTGGGCTCGGCCTGGCTGTGCAGGTGCAGCCGGGGCTGGGCGCTGTGTGAGATGTCTTCTCCCGGGGCCTCCAGGTCAAGCTGTCCGTGTACTGGGACTACATGAAGGCCATTGGACTTTTCATCTCCTTTCTGAGCATCTTCCTCTTCTTGTGTAACCACGTCTCCTCCCTGGTTTCCAACTACTGGCTCAGTCTCTGGACGGATGACCCCATCGTCAACGGAACCCAGGAGCACACCAAAGTCCGCCTGAGCGTGTATGGGGCCCTGGGCATTTCACAAGGTGGGTGCCACCCTGTCCCACCCGATTCTGGCCCCTGTCATCGCATCATTCCATAGTTACCCTTGCAGTCCTCGTGGTTTTGTGGACGCTAGACCCAGGGCAAGCCCAGATGACCATACCTGTCACATCACACATGCCAGATCTTTGTAGGGTGGATGTTTCCCATGGCCCTGGGAGCTAGAAGGGAGGGGAGCTCCAGTGAGCCCATTTTACAGATGAGGAACGTTGAGAACAGAGATTGCTGGGAGCAGTGCTGGCTGGAAAGACCTCCTTCCCCCTGTGGCACTGTTGGGGTGAAGAGGTGTCTGAAGTCCCATTGTGGCCCTTGACATGTTCTGTGCAGTGGAGACTCGTGTGTACTCCTGGTTCCCAATCATGGACGCTGTTGTCCCCAGGGGACTTTTTTAATGATTTTATTTTTATTTATTTGAAAGGCAGTTACATATAGAGGAGGAGAGCAGATCTTGAGAGAGAGAGAGAGATCAATCTTCCATCCCCTGATTCACTCCCCAGATGGCCATAACAGGCAGGGCTAGGAGGCCAAAGCCAGGAGCCAGAGCTTCTCCTGAGTCTCCCTCAGGGGTGCAGGGCCAAGTACTTGGGCCATCTTCTTTTGCTTTCCCGAGCCACCAGCAGGGAGCTGGATCGGAAGTGGAGCAACCGGGTCTCGAACCGGCACCATGTGGGATGCCGACGCTGCACCGGGGACATTTGATGATACCTGTGATGCTTTGGGTTGTTGAGGCTTGGCAGGGTGGGAGCTGTTGCTGATGATCTAGAGGCCAGAGGTGCTGTTCACCATCCCACAGTGCCCAGCACAGGCCTTGGGACAGTCATCTGGCCTCATCTGTCAACAGTGACGAGACTGAGGAACCCTGCCCTACTCCTTCTGGGTGCTGGCCGGGGCCCCAATACGCCATCATTGACAGAGTCTCTACTTGGTGCCTGGCTCTTCCGTAAACACTTTCATATGCTTTGACTTATGTGTCCCTGGCACAGAACGAGGCAGGTGTGGCCTGGGAGCTCTGGCTGCTGTGCTTTTATCCAGACATGTCCGTTCAGGTCTGTGATGCATGCACACAGGAAGAGTATACGCTTCCCACATTTGAGCACTTCCTGTGTACCAGGCACACTGCAAGGTCAGTGCTGCACATTTGACCAAGTGTCACTGTCCCAGTTTTATGGATGAGGAAGCTGAGGTTCAGAGCGGTGAAATGACTTGTTGCAAGGTTCCACAGCTGCTAAGGGCAGAGACAGTGTGGGCAGTGTTGGCTCCGGGGCCTATTGTTTTGGCCTCTGCCTGTTGGATTTCTTTCTGATTAAGGGGGTGGAGGTGGGGCCCTCTCTGTCCCTGTGAGACTGGCACCAGGGACAGATGAGTGCCATGCAACGTGATGAGTGTTGGGAGGAGCCGGGAGGTGGCTTTGACAAAACCATCCGAAGAGCAGGTGGGAATCTTGAGCCTGTCCGTCCCTAACCTCTCCTCCCCCTGCCGATAGGGAAAAGACTGTGTCCTCCCAATTATAACGGAGGGAAGGGAAAGCAGAGACCCAGGAGAATGTGGTGCTCAGCTGAGGCCACACAGAGCAACGTCTGATTAGAGCTGCGGTACCCGGTGTGGACGCTGCAGGCATGGGTAGCTGTGTGAATTGCAGTTAGTGAACGTGAGATCAGATTTAAAATAGGGTACTGGGTTGGACTGGCCACCTGGCAGGTGCTCAGTGGCTGGCACGCAGGGCAGCACAGAGGCCGAGCGGTGCAGTTCCACGAGACTGCGCCGGTGTAGAGGAACGGGGCACACAGGGGACGAGCATGGCCCCGGGCAGGCTGCCTGGATTCCGGGCCACGCTCTGCTTCCCGTGTGGGTTGGGGAGATCCAGGGCAAAGGAATTCACCGATGTGGGCCTGGTTTCTCCTCTGTGAAATGGGTAGTGATAGAATTCTCTCTCTCTGAAGCATCGTGAAGGTGAGACTCACTCACATCCCAGACTCAGAGCACCTCCCAGCTTAGCACACAGTAAACGCTGAGTAATACTGGCCACCGTCATCTTTGCTGTGGCCGCCACTGTTGTTAGGAAATGGGGATCTGGGCAACTTTGTCTGCGCTGACCACAGCCTGCCTGCAGGAATCGCCGTGTTCGGCTACTCCATGGCCGTGTCCATCGGGGGCATCTTCGCCTCCCGCCGTCTGCACCTGGACTTGCTGCACAACGTCCTGCGCTCGCCCATGAGCTTCTTTGAGCGGACGCCCAGCGGGAACCTGGTGAACCGCTTCTCCAAGGAGCTGGACACGGTCGACTCCATGATCCCGCAGGTCATCAAGATGTTCATGGGCTCCCTGTTCAGCGTCGTGGGCGCCTGCATCATCGTGCTGCTGGCCACGCCCATCGCAGCCGTCATCATTCCCCCACTGGGCCTCGTCTACTTCTTTGTGCAGGTGAGAGGTGTGCTTCGGGAAGCAGGGATGGGTCTCCATCCCCGTGAGCCCTCAGTGGATTCTTCCCAGCTTTTTTGTGTGTGTTCTCCTCCTAGCTGTAAATTTGAAAAGAGAATGCAACCTTTAGCTATAAAGTCACTTTTATTATTAAAAGTGTCTTTCAGTATAAAGTCCTTAACTCCCTAATGCTTCCTTAGGTAACAGAGACACAGATAATAGTGGCTAAACATCATAGTGAGCATTCTTCCTGCTAATGTGCACCTGGGAGGCAGCGGAGGATGGCTGGAGTGCTTGGGTCCCTGTATGTGAGGCCTGGATGGGGTGCTTGGTTCCGAGCTTTGGCCTGGTCCAGCCCTAGCAATTGCAGGCATTTGGGCAGTGAACCAGTGGATGGAGGATCCATCTCGCTGTCTTTCCAGCCTCCCACCATGATCACCTGCCTCTCACATAAATAAAAATAAACTTCCTGGGAATTAGCGTAACTATTTGTGCCTGCTAGGGGTTGGGAATTGTCAAGTTTGGGTTCCAGAGTTCTGGGGCCCCAGGGGCAACCCCGCCTTGGGCTTGAAGCCTGAGTGGCCATCCAGAACGAAGCTGCCGACCACACCGGCCTTGTAAAAGCCACAGGTGTACCATCCAGTACCCGCTGTGGCCCATCTGGCCAGGGTGGGAGGACAGGAGGTCTTGTTCCCTAACAACCCTCCAAGTCCTCCAGCTCTGCCATTAAGAAAGCAGTGTGGGGCCAGTGCTGCCCTAGTGTTACGACACCACTTTGCACTTTGGGCTGCCTGGGTTTGATGCTGACTCTGGAAGGCAGCAGGTGAAACTCTAAGGTATTGGATCCCTTCTGCTTCACATGGAAGACCTGGATTGCATTCCTGGCTCTTGTTTTCAGCCTAGCCCTGGCCACTGTGGGTGTCTAGGGAGTGAAGCAGTGCCGGGCGGATGAGACCAGCCCTGCACTGGTCAGCATCGTGGCGCAGCAGGTGAAGCCACTACTCACAACTCCGGCACCCACATCGGAGCACCTGCTTGAGTCCTGGCTGTCCTGCTTCCAGTCCAGCTTCCTGCTCCTGTATTGGGAAGCACTGAATGACGTGCCACACATGTGGGCAGCCTGCGTGCAGTTCTTTGCTTCTGGCTTTGGCCTGTCTCACCGCTGACTGTTACGACCATTTGGGGAGTGACCCAGTGGATCAATGATCTGTCTCCTCTCTGTCGTTCTGCCTTTTGAATAACTGAATAAATAAATTAAAATGCAGATAAATCTTTATTAAAAAAAGTCACCTCCAACATTTTGCCTTGGGGGTGGGGTGCAGGTGGATCGTAGTCACGTCTGGACTCCATGAGCACAACCCCAGGAGGATGGGGGAGAGGTCCTTCCCCTCCCCCCAGCTCTGTCTCCCTGTCCCACCCCGCAGAGGTTCTACGTGGCCTCATCACGGCAGCTGAAGCGCCTGGAGTCAGTGAGCCGCTCCCCGGTGTACTCGCACTTCAACGAGACCCTGCTGGGCGTCAGCGTCATCCGCGCCTTCGAGGAGCAGGAGCGCTTCATCCGCCAGAGCGACCTGAAGGTGGACGAGAACCAGAAGGCCTACTACCCCAGCATTGTGGCCAACAGGTGCGCCGGCCTGCGGCGGTGGGCCCACCCCTGCGCCTCCACACGTTCCTCGAACCTTCTTCCTGGGGGAGGGCGGGGATGGGAGTGTGGAGAGTAGCAGCGTTCCCCTGGAGCCAGAAACTCTGCAGCTCTCCCCCTTAGCCAGTGTCCTGGTGACGCCACATCATCGGGGTTAGGTGCACTCTGCCTGTGTGCTCTCCCGCGAGGCCTCATCTAGGGCTGCAAGGTGCGTCTGAAGCCACATTGTATGAAACCGCCACTTTGTGGCTCCAGAGGGAACAAGGAGCATCCATCCATACAGGGGGTGCGGACAGAACTTCGCTGTTTGCTGAAGTCAGAGAGGTGTGTGGTTGAGCCCCGCTGGTCCATCTGCACCCTGAGAGGTGTTTGGGGAACAGAGGTAGAGAATGCCCTGGAGGGGGCCAGTGCCCACCCGGGAGCCCACCTGGTGCCATCTCACCTCTCTGTGCAGCCGCGAGGGGAGAGCATACATCGCCGGGGGCCTTGGCTTCCTTACAGAACTCAAGGAGTCCGTCAGGGTCTGGCTCACACGAGGATGCGTGACGTGCAGCGCCAGGGCCGTGGTGGGAAAGAGCGAGGGCACCGTCTCCCTGGGGACAGGGTCGCCACCTATGCTCCTCACGCTCCCGTCCTTACAGAAGGCAGCTTCCAACAAGTGTCCGTACATTTCAGAAGGGAAAATGATGTGTTAACGTTTCTGAAATCTCTGGGACATGAAGGAGGCATTTAAAATGGGGTTTTAGGGGCAAGCATTTGGCTTCGAGATTAAGCAGCCTGTGAGATGCCCATGTCTCATATAGGAGCACTGAGTTCAGGTCCCAGCTTCTGCCCCCAATTCCAGCTTCCTGCTAATGCATGTCCAGCAGGTAGTGGCCGTAGTCCCTGCGTCCCCACCACCAGCGAGAGACCTGGGTTGAACTTTGGGCTTCCGGCTGCTGCAGGCATTTAGGGAGTGAACCAGCAGATGGAAGAATCTCTCTGTTTCTCTCTCTTTCTCTCTCTCTCAAATTAAAAAGAAAAAGATAAAACTGAAAACATAAAAATGAGTAAGATGGTAGTTAGCTTCTCCCCTCTCAATTTGTCTCTTGCCCAGAGTTCAGATCGCTGATGCCTCTTACAGTTGATGACTTCTTGTATGTAGGCATTAAAATGACATCTGTTTTTTCTGTTTTTTTTTTTTTTTTTTTTTTTTTTTTGACAGAGATATAGATAGACAGAGAGAAAGGTCTTCCTTCTGCTGGTTCACTGCGTTGATCCGAAGCCAGGAGCCAGGTGCTTCCTCCTGGTCTCCCATGGGGTGCAGGGCCCAAGCACTTGGGCCATCCTCCACTGCACTCCCTGGCCACAGCAGAGAGCTGGACTGGAAGAGGAGCAGCCGGGACTAGAACCGGTGCCCATATGGGATGCCAGAGCCACAGGTGGAGGATTAACCAAGTGATCCACGGTGCCGGCCCCCATGACATCTGTTTTTAAAGATGTCTATAAGGATAATACTTTCAAGGCTTAGTGAGAAAACTTGGTCCTTAAAAAGGAAAGTTGTAGATTCCTGGAAGGCCGTTTCTGGAGAACTCAGCTGTATTCCCCAAGCTGGCCGGCTGGTTAAAGACAGACGCTGTGTCCCCTGGCCCCTGCCCCCTCTGCCCAGGCTGCACATTCCAGATGAGCAGAGCAGAGAAGGCCTCTGTCAGTTAGCAGAGCCGGCGGCCCCGTCCCTGGGAGACTGACTGCTTGTGTCTGCGTGCCCTCCCCCGTGTCCCTGCAGGTGGCTGGCCGTGCGGCTGGAGTGTGTGGGCAACTGTATCGTGCTGTTCGCCGCGCTGTTCGCCGTCATCTCCCGGCACAGCCTCAGCGCGGGCCTGGTGGGCCTCTCAGTGTCGTACTCACTGCAGGTAGGAGGGCTGCTATGGCCGGGTTGTCAGTCCCCTTGTACACTCCCCGGGCCTTTGCTTGGATTCCCGTGGGAGTGGAGTGGGGAGGAAAGGGGCTGAGGGGGGTTTGAGGAGTGGGCCCGAGGCTGGTGACCTGCCTGAGCTGGAGTGGAGTTTGACATGATGGGTTCCATCAGTCAGGGAGACTCTGTGTAGGCCTGAGAAGATGTTTCCGTCTGTAAGGGAGGGGCTTTTAAAGCCCCACGTTTCCCCCAGCGCTCTGTTAGCCGCATCTTCCGAGCTGTGCTACGTTGTGTTTACTTACCACCACCTAGCTCAAAGTACTTCCTGATTTCCTTTTGGCTTACTTGTGTGGCACAGGGGTTATTTGGAAGATGTGGTACTTGCTTAGTGTGGCAACTCTGCCTGTGGGGTGGCTGGTTTCTGTGCGTCTCCTGCCTGGAAAGTTCATAGTTACTCAGAGCAAACAAGGTAGCATGGCCCACTCGTGTGGCTCCTTGTGACTCTTGCACTCACAGGTCACTGCATACTTGAATTGGCTGGTTCGGATGTCGTCCGAGATGGAGACCAACATCGTGGCCGTGGAGAGACTCAAGGAGTATTCAGAAACTGAGAAGGAGGTAAAGCAAAGGCCTCAGCCCAGCCTTTCGGCCTCGGTCCGCGGTGGCTTTGCCCGAGAGACCTGAGCCGTGCCTCGTGTGTCCTCTGCGCCTGAGCAGTTGGGGTGTGTTGCTTGCCCCACCAGGGGGAAGTCCATCCTCCTATGGTCTCCTGACCCATTTAGATGGACAGGCGTTTCGTGTACCCCAGCTTCTCCTGCAGTGTGCAGTGCCCACGTCCAGGGTGATGGGGTGCTGGCAGGGCATTGGGACAGCGCACGTTTGTAGCAGAGCGAGGAGACATTTTCCCTTCCGATTCTGTGTCCTACCTCATGGTGTCACCCCCGAAACTCTGAAGTCCGTGCTAGAGAAAGTCTTCCTCCAGCAGACCGGTGAGCAGTGGGCCGTCCTCTGGCTTGCGCTTCGCAGGCAGGCGCCGTCTGAATCACCTCTGACTTGCCGCGTGCTCTTGTAGGGCTGTCTTCTATGGAACACAGAATGGGTTTTCCATCTGTGGTGCTAGGTGAATTTTCCTCTAAGTTGAGAAATGAAGGGTGAATGAATTAGCAATATTAAGAGTTAGTGCACAGACGTGGTGATGCCTTGGCCAGAGTTTGGGAACTCCTGCAGTTACATACCCCAAGTCCCTGATTTATAGATGGAGAAAAATGGACCCCGGGGCAGTGGCTGATCCAGGGTCATGTGTGGCTCAGCAGAGCAGCTGGGACCGGGACCCAGGGCTCCAGGCTTTGCCGCCTGAGGCCTCGCACACCCCCGCCGGCAGTCCTGGCAGGGATGCTGGTGATGAGGCAGTGCCTGGTGATGCGCGCATACCGTGCCCTCGTGGTCTGTCAGGCCCTGCCCTAGACATTTGATGTAGAGTCTTTCGTTCACTTTTCGTGCAGCCTTATGACTTAGATGCCATTACTGTCCCATTTGACAGCTTGAGGCGGTTGCCCAGGCCCGCAGGGCTCTGCACCTTGTGCCACCTGTCCTCTTAAAAAAGGCCCTTTTATGAGTAAAACCAAGGCTTGCGCCCCAGCCTGCAGGAGTCTGGCTCGCCTCTCCTCTGAGAGCTTTGCTCACAATGGTGCGAGCACCCCCTGTGGGAGCAAGCGTGTATTACACTAGGAGTTTTGCACCAAAAAAATTTATTTAGTTTTCAGATTTCTTCAGAAATCTTAAGATTTAAAAAAAGTTTAATTTACTTTCATTTTATTTGAAAGGCAGAAAGAGAGATTTTCGATCTGCTAGCCCACTCCTCAATTATCTGAAAAAGCCCAGGGAATTCGGTCCAGATCTCCCAAGGGGGTGGCAGGGACCCAAGCATTTGAGCCACCAGCTGCTGCCTCCCAGGGTGCGCACGAACAGGAAGCTGGGTTGGAAGCAGAGTGACCAGAACTCAAACCAGGCATTCCGATACCGGAGGCACACAGCCCACGGGGCCACTTCAGTGCTGCACCAGACGCCTGCCTCTAGTTAGTTTTTACAACAGCTGAGTGACATAGTGCACCCATTAAAAGTACGTGTTCCATTGAATTCAGCTTTTAAAAGTATTTTGTTTGATTTTAACTTATTTTTACGTTTTTATAGTAAGACTGTATTTGAAGAGTACAAGAGAAAATAAAGATCACTGCAGTCCTTATGAATATGCAAATCTGTTTTTTTATAGCTGAAAAGTCCCACCCACTTCTCTCCAGATCCCTCTAATTACCCTCCTGCAGTGTTTTCTTAGTTCATATTATAAACTATAAATTACTAATAAATTATAAATAAATTGTAAAATGGAGATATGCTAAAGGTCAAAAGCACAGAAGCTTCTGGAGGGGAGGCTGCCCGTCCGTCGGTTGCTGTGTGCTGAGTCCTGGGAGGCAGGAGTGACTGTGAATGCGCCCGTCCTCCAGAGGGTAGTGGGGCAGTCAGTGCTCTGAAGGGAAGTGAAGCAGGGGACAAGAGAGGGGGACTCGGGCCAGCGGGGCCACGGGCACTGCTCTGCAGTGTGCAACAGGGGAGCGAGCAGCTGTCTAGGGAAGAGCATTCCAGAAAGAGGGAGGTACACGTGCAAAGGCCCTGGGGCAAGCATGTTTGGGAAACAGCCTGAGGCCTTACGGCCCCCAAGGGGGTCAGAGGGACCAGAGGGACTCGGTGGGCCAGACTTCAGATTGCTTACCCTCCCGTCCTGCCTGTCCCCTCGCCGTGATCCCAGGCTCCCTGGCAAATCCAGGAGACGGCTCCACCCAGCACCTGGCCCCAGGTGGGCCGAGTGGAATTCCGGGACTATGGCCTGCGGTACCGGGAGGACCTGGACCTCGTTCTCAAGCACATCAATGTCACCATCGACGGTGGCGAGAAGGTAGGTGCACGGCGCGTCCCTGCCTGCTCACCCTGTGCGTGGGCCACGGATCCACGGGTGAAGCCAGCTGCGTCATCTCCCCACACAGGCACGGCCCCATCCCCTGGGCTCAGTGCACGGCGGGCACTTGTGGGAGAGAGTTGTCTGACAGGGCTGCGAGCTGGGGCATTTTGTGTAAAAATCCCACTTCCTGCCTGTCTGAACTATCAGAAGTGCAGGCAGCACCGGGCCCTGCTCTCTGCCTGGCTCGGTGTGGACGCAGTGGGGCCTCCCAGTTTCTCTGCGCTCGCTTCACGAGCTTGCTGCCCCGGGCCTCTGAGTTTGTGGCCTGGAGTCCAGCGTGGCTGAGGGTGCGTGAAGTCGTCAGGATGCTTGAACTCCCCCTGGTTCCCAGCTATTCCTGGGAGATGTCCTCACCCTGAGATCCTGCGAATTTCCTCAGAAGTCAGGCTAAGGCTATTTGCATCTCCAGACATAAGGATCTGTTCAAGTGTGCCTGCCCCAAGGCTCTGAGTGTTCCGTTCCCACAAGATAATCTCTCCAGCTCACACGTGCGGCCTTGTGACGGCTGTCAGGCTGGGGCCCGCCTCTCAGGAGCCCAGCCGAGGGGAGGGGAGACTGTGATTGGAGGTCAGGAATGTCCGTCATTGCCTCTGTCCCAGATGCCTCAATCCCTCGAGGCGGGGCTAAGTGGAGACAGCTCAGGGTGGGAAAGTCACCAGTGGAGAAAGGGTGGGGAAAGACCCGATGGCTACCTAACGTTCTTGCGACTGAAAGTCACTGCTGATTTACAAGAGGGGCGATGAGTTCCCTGGGAAATCCCAGCAAGCCAACCTTTGACCTGAACCCAGAACAGCCCCTGAAGGGGTTCCTGGGAAACTGCGGAGGGAGGGGGCAGTGGTGGGGGGACCAGATGACTGGACCACTGTGGGGCAAAGGCGTTGTCGGGCAGGGGCGGTCCCCAGGGAGCAGCATTCCTTACTGGCCCGCAGGTTGGCATCGTGGGGCGGACAGGAGCGGGCAAGTCCTCCCTGACGCTGGGCTTGTTCCGGATCAACGAGTCAGCAGAAGGCGAGATCATCATCGATGGCGTGAACATCGCCAAGATCGGCCTGCACGACCTGCGCTTCAAGATCACCATCATCCCCCAGGTGGGCTCCTGCCGCGGCCCACGGCGCCCTGTCCCCACCAGGACGGCATGGCCTCTCCTCCCGTTCAGTCTCCTTGGGGCCACATACGCCCAGCTAGGAGTTCACTGGGGACCAGCCTCTCCCCCGCCACACTGGAGGCAGTTGCCTGAGCATCATGAAGTCGTCTTTCTCTCCTGCCTGTCAGAGTCAGGATGAGAAAATCTGACCACTCTCCTAGGCAGGGCAACAAGTAAGAATGTTCTAGACTCATCCCCGTGGGTGGTGAGCGCTTCCTAGGCCTCCTTCAGGTGTAACTCTGCCCGAAGTATCTGGGATTCTCTGTCCGAGGCGGGGAGAGGGCAGGAGCCCACCGCTTTCACAGCTGGCATCACCCTCTGGGGGTCCCTCGTACATTTGCATAGCGAAGGCTCTGCTGAAAAGGAATCTGCGCTGTTCTGCTGAACCCAGGGTTTCTGGCCTTTCCGGCCCCACTAAGAGGGTCTTAGGAAAGTGAGGTTTTTGAGGGGCCCTGAGCCCCATCTTGCATGGTTCTGTTCCCCCCAGGCCTGCTATGAGGTTCTCATGCGTCCCCCACTCTCCCTGGACAGGACCCCGTGTTGTTCTCCGGTTCCCTGCGCATGAACCTGGACCCGTTCAGCCGCTACTCAGACGAGGAAGTGTGGACGTCCCTGGAGCTGGCTCACCTCAAGGAGTTCGTGTCCGCCCTCCCCGACAAGCTGAACCACGAGTGTGCGGAAGGCGGGGAGAACCTGAGGTAGGCGGGAAAGCAGGTCTCGGTCAAGGCTCCTTGTATGCTGCAGTATAACCCGCGTGGCCAGAACGTTGCCTATCTTACGTACGCCAGCTGCAGCCAGCTAAGAGAGGCTGACAGTTACTACGCTTACTGAGGGCTTCAATCCCAGTCAGCAGATAGCATGGTGGGAGTCCTCCAAGTCCGCCCCCTCCTCCCAGCCCGGACCCTTCTTTAAGGAATCCCAGCAGCCACCCAGCGACTAGCAGAGGCGGGGAACGCCCAGCTCCGGAGTCACCCGGCCTGGCCCTGCCAGGTGACTGTAGACAGGACTTGAGATCCGGTATGTCTGCAGCAGGCTGGTCTTTCAGTCGCTTGGTCTCCATGGCCTGTGGATGACGTTGTAAATGCCCACGCGGCTCCGGGCAGAAGAGCGGTTCCCCAGCACTGCACAGCAATGATGCACAGGAACCTCTGTGGTCCTACTTGGTGTCACCTCTCAGTGCCTGGTCAAGTTGCCCATTGCTGTGGCATCCCGCCTGTGTGGTGGTCGAGAGCGGCAGCAGTCGGTGGGTTGTTCACCTGCCGGGGTGGTCACCCAGGTGGCCCTGCTGCCCCTGCTGGCTCACTCAGGTGTCTGGGGATCACCTGGCTGCTGGCTGACTGCCTTGACCTCAGCTGAGGCCCTGAGGGTGCGCTCAGGTCCCTGGTCCATGAGCAGATGGCCCAGGCGTGGTGGCCCAGGGAGCGTTTCCACTTGAGGCTGCTGCTGGCCTCAGCTGTCCTGCTCAGCATCCCCTTGCCGAGTCCCGTGGCTGAGTCCAGAGTCAGCTGTGCAGGCCCTCCCCTGGGACAGGGCCGTTTTTGTGTCCCACACTACTCCCTGTGCCGCCCTGGACAAGTCTTTTGAATAGCACTTGAGCCCTGCATTGAGTGATTCTTATCCTGCTTCTAAATGAACAGGAGGGGTGTTGTGATTGATTAGTGATGTCTGCTGTGGGCACAGACGTGGGCAATGGACGTGCTCTGCTATTTGAAGGGTCACTGAACGTTTCCTGTCCCTTAGCTCAGGGCCAGGGTTGGTTTGACACTTTATCTCCTGGCTGTTTCCTCCTGCTTAAGTGTCGGGCAGCGCCAGCTTGTGTGCCTGGCGCGGGCTCTGCTGAGGAAGACGAAGATCCTGGTGCTGGACGAGGCCACGGCAGCTGTGGACCTGGAGACAGACGACCTCATTCAGTCCACCATCCGGACGCAGTTTGACGACTGCACCGTGCTCACCATCGCCCACCGGCTCAACACCATCATGGACTACACCAGGTGAGGCCCCCATCCCCCATGGCCTGGGGCTTGTCCGAGTCACTGACTCACCACTGTCCATATGCCCAGTGACAGCCCGGCCACGGGGCCTGTTCTGTCCCTGGGGCAGTACCAGGTATTCCTGGCATCCCACCGTCACCCAGCACACCTGCACGGAGGGCCCACCGCGCTGGGCCTCCATAGGGGTGCCTGCCTCAGGGACCGAGTACCTTAGTCGGGGGCCACAGACAATGGGCAGAGCAGCTGACAGCTGAAACCCCTGAGGGCGTCGGCCCCAGAGGCCCCTAGGGGCTCACTAAAAATGTCTGTTTTCTATTAAATATCAGAAGGAAAACAATCCATGATGTCCAGGCTGGATTCCATTTGATTCCATAGAGTTTGTAAGATTATCTACAGAAAAAGCAGCCCACGTGGGCGTCACGTGGCCCTGGTGCTTTACGCTGAGTGGGGGTGGTCAGGGAAGGCCCCTCCAAGGAGGCAACATTTGAGCTAAGTCCCAGCAGTGGGAAGGAGTTGGCTGTGGAAAGATCTAGAACAGGGGCCAGAGTGTCAGCTCAGTGGCCACTTGCCAACTTGTGGCTACTCTGCTCTGATGGGTTGTGTGGAGCAGCCGTGGGCATCATGTAAAGGAGGGAGTGTGGCTAAGCTTTGAGGTAAGGCGAGAACCCAGAGTAAGGGCCTGAATGGGGGAGCATGTACTGACCAGGAGGAGCCTGGAGGTTAGGGCTGAGAGGGCTGTGGTAGGTGACAGGGCCAAGAATCTGGACCATGGAGGGCTGAGTAACCACGGATGGAAGTGTGGGCATGTTCCAGGGCTCCATGAAACAGTGGAGGGGTGGGGAGTTTGTAAACTACCCCTGCGCACCTACTACATGCCAGGCACCATGATGTCACGTCCCATTGCAACCGAGAGGTGGAATGTGTGGGGTCTCACAAGCACCTGTGGGCCTCACAGCAAACTGTGGCCACAGGCCAGAGCCGGCTCTGTGTTTTTCTAAATAGTTTTTTTTTTTTTTTTTAAAGATTTATTTATTTTGGAAGTCAGAGTTACAGAGAGCCAGAGATCTTCCATTCTCTGGATGGTTGCAATGGCCAGTACTGGGCCAGGCCAAAGCCAGGAGCTTCTTCAGGGTCCTCCATGTGGGTGCAGGGGCCCAAGGACTTGGGTCATTTTCCACTGCTGTCCCAGGCCATAGCAGAGAGCTGGATCAGAAGTGGAACAGCCAGGACTAGAACCGGTGCCCATATGGGATGCCGGTTTCGAAGGTGGCAGCTTTACCCACTGTGCCACGATGCCCTGCCCCATGAGTAAAGTTTTATTGGCACACAGGCGCACCTGCTCGATGTCTTTGTGTCTCCAGCTGTTTTCGCCGCGTAACTGCAGCACGGAGGAGCGGTTGTGGCAGGAGCGCCGGCCGCAGAGGCTGAAGTACTGACTCCGGCTGCTCCTCTGTAGAGGAGGCTGCTGTGCCTGTTGTAGACTGCCCTAGGAGCTGTGCCCAAGCGCTGGGGCCCCTGCCACCCACCTGAGAGACCTGGATGGAGTTCCAGCTCAGGCCCTAGGAGCTGTGTGTTACCTTCTGAGTCCCGGAACACTGAATGTGAACACTTGATAGCATTTTGTCACCGTTACTACTCCTTTAATTTTTAAAGCAATATCACGTATTGAGAAGCACAGTGACGGGGCTGGGGCTGGGGCTGGGATTGCGAGGAAACACATCTTCCATCCGCTGGTTCACTCCCTAAGTGGCCACAAAGACCAGGCCGAAGCAGGAGCTGGAACTCTGTCCAGGTCTCTGAGGTGGGTGGCAGGGCCCCAGCGCTTGGGCCGTCTCCACTGCTTTCCCAGGTGCCTTAGTAGGAAGCTGGATCAGAAGCAGAGCAGTCAGCTTGCAGACGAGCACTCACATGGGATGGCAGCGTCACGGGCAGGGGCTTAACCTGCTGAGCCACACCGCCGGCCCCTGCGTGACTGATGTGAGGGTGCAGGTTGAGGAAGCCGCCTGGGAGCGGGAGGTCCACGAGAAGTGGGGACCAAGGACGGGCAGGTAGATGAGGGCTACTGCAGCAGTAATTTGCAAGTAATTTGCAAATAAATTTGCAAGTAAATTGCAAGTAATTTGCAGGTACAGAAGATGCCAGGGACTCAGCCATGTGCTTTCCCCTGCCCCCTCACGTCTGTATCCCCCCCCCCCAGGGTGATCGTCCTGGACAAAGGCGAAGTCCGGGAGTGCGGCTCGCCCTCCGAGCTGCTGCAGCAGAGGGGCCTCTTCTACAGCATGGCCAAGGACGCCGGCTTGGTGTGAGCCCCGGAGCTCAGAACTGCAGGGCCCACGAGCAGCGTCCCGGGCCAGACCTGCACCGAAACCAAACACACACAAACCAAACCCAGAAAACCAAAACACACCCAGAGAACAGCAGCCACCCTGCTGCCCTGTGCCTGAAGTCGGCCTTGTGGAAACAGGAGAGACGAGACACAGACGCCGCCGTCCCCAAAACACACACACCTGCTACCGGTCTCCCTCCAGACGTGCGCCCTCACCACCCCCAGGGAACGTGAGCCTGGCTCCTGGCGCAAGCAGGTGTGTAAAAGATGCTAGTGACCAAATCCAGCCACGCGTGAGATCTCTCCAGTCCAAAGTCTAGGGTGCTGAGGCTTTGAGAAGCCCTCGCCCCCCTGCCCACTCTGCCCACTGCCTCCGGCACCCCTGCCTGGTTCCTCGAGGGAGGCTTCGTGTCATTGGGGCTGCGGCTTTGAGGTTGAGTACGGTGAATGTCGTCACCATTGTCCCCATTGTCCCAAGGACCCAGGTAATGCTCTCACCAGCCGTCGGGCCTTCCAGGAGCTGGGGTGCTGGGAGGCGGCCTCCACCGGGACTTGCCGCAGTGGCCACGGGCAGCCTCCTGCCCCCACGCACTGACGAGCAGAGGGTCTGGACCCGAAGCCCCAGGGTCGGGGTCTCGTCTCTGAGCGCCGACCTCCCCGCTCACTGGCCCTGCTGCCGCCCCGGCTCTCCTTCCTGCTGCTCCTCACCCGTTGCCAGGGTGGCTTCGCTCCTGCTGGGGCTGGCAGGGGCTGAAGGGCTGCTCTGGTTAGGACGCATCCAAAGGACAGAGTGCCAGGCACCTCCCGGTGTGACCAGTCGGTACCTGAAGCCTCCCCGAATCGCCTCCTGGTTTCTGGTCCTTGAGTCTCGCCCTTGGTGTCTGCTGGGCTGTCCAGGGCGGGGGTGCTGAGAACCCAGCGTTGGCTGCTCCTCTGCCTGGACAAGATTATGCTCACGAGTATCAGAGAGTTTTTCTTTTTTTTTTTTTTTTAAACTGAAAAAAGGACTGCCCCCAGGAGAAAATCCGTCAGAAGCGTTTAATTCCTTGGGAAGAAGCGTTGGACCGAGGACCAGCCTTCCCAGGGAGTTGCCGAAGCCGGCCTGCACTTGACCATGGGGCTTGTGTTCCCGGGGGAGGACGGACCCGGAGCCCCTCTATGCCTGTCCCACGGGGGTCTCCGGCCGCGGAGCGCGCTCGCTGCTGCCCAGGGTCGTACTTGCTACGAATTACGTTGCTGACGTCAAGCCAGAGAAAGCATCTTTCTTCTCTTAGGTGAAATATATATTTATTTTTTTGTAAGTTATACCATTCTCTCACGTTGAAGAAACCAAGTTTTTCTTGGGAATCTTTTTGTAATGACTTACACTGGAAACGTGAATATTTGCAAGTAATTTGCAGTAAAAAAAAATTTATTTCTTTCTAGACAAACGTTCCATTTTCTCTGGGGCATCAGCGGGTGTGGCAGCTTCTCCAGCCGAGTCAGGACGCGGCAGATCGGTCGTCTCCAGTGGGCGCCGCGTCGGGGTCTAGCCGGCAGCGGGGGCAGGGCCTGAGTCCCACTCAGGTGTGAGTCCTGTGCTGTCACTTGTTGGTCGTGTGACCCTGGGCAGGTGCCTGGGTGCTGCTTTGTGAGCTGTCCGGTCTTCCCCATGAAGAAGTTCCAGAGCTGAGCAGCAGTGCCCGTGGTGTGTGTGGTGCGGGCCAGCGTCGCCCATAAGCTTGGCTGAGGGTAGGTGGGCCAGGCTGTGTAATCAGTGAGCCCCAAGTCGTCAGGAGGCAGAGTGTTTTTTGCCAGTCCGAGTCTTAGAGAGGATCGGGTGCCATCCCAGAGCAGCTGCCTTCTGTGTGGTGGTTGAGAGATCCATCCAGAAGCTTCTGGGCTCTGCGCCTGTCTCCAGGGCTGGCCGCCAAGTCCCCACAGTGGGGGAAGGGAGCATGTGGACGACTCATGCCCACCCATCAGCGTCTCCCGAGGGAAGGGATACGTGTCACCTCCACAGGGTGTGGATACGTGTCACAGGGCCGTGGGGGCACCTGCTCTATCTCCAGCTTGGGAGCACCCTGATGGGGGCAGTGGTTCCTGGCTGTGACTGCACACTGGCATCACAGGGGGCAGCCACGAAAACACAGCAGCAGGACGGAGCAATGGTTGGGGCTGGAGGCAGGTGGCTATGGCCAGGAAATGGCGGCAGGAGGGACCCGGTGGTAAGGGGACCGCTCGCTATCTTCTGGGATGATAGGATAGGACAGCATAATACTAAACGCACCACCAGACACGATGAATGTTTGCAAGATCGGTGGGTCATCTCCACGCCAGCGTCATGGCGATTCTGGGTTCATTCGCCAGGATCGGGCCTGGGCTCAGGGCCGAGCCCCCAGGTGAGTCCAGGCAGGTCAGCCCACGTCGTGCTGTGGACAGGGCTGGGTCCTCAGGATCGCACACTCTGGTCACCAGCCACTCTCTGCCTCCTTGCAGGGAGGGGACGAGACTGGACATCACGGGGACAGACAGCAATGCCAGGGATGCTGCAGGCTCTGCAGCCTGGGGGTGGGGGGCCGGTGCAGGGCTCCACTCACACCAGGCCCGACTCCTGGGCCAGCCTGTAAAAGAGGCCCTTCTGGGCCAGCAGCTGGGCCGGGCTGCCGCTCTCTGCCACCTGCCCCTGGTCCAGGACCAGCACCCTGCGAGAAGAGGGAGAAGGGGATGGGAGAGGCCGGGACGGCCTCCAGCTTTGCACCCACAAAGCCTTTCTGTGCAGCTTTCCAGCACTGGCAGCCTGCAGCCAGCCCCACCCTAGCCTGGGCACCAGCCTGGGCATCTCTGTGAGGGCTGTTCGTGGAACAGACGTATTTTGAAAACCGCATACAGGGGTATGCCCTCTGTGGTGGCCCCTTGGGAATCTGTCCCATGGCCGCCTATCCCTGCCCCCTGCCCCCAGTCCCCTCCCCCGCTGCCACTGGGGCGCCCTGTGGGCCGGTGGGAGGGGCTGCTTACCTGGCGCAGTCCATCACGGACTGCAGGCGGTGGGCGATGAGCAGCACCGTGCACTGGGCAAACCAGCTCCCCAGGGCTTCCTGCATCTGCAGCTCGGTGCCGGGGTCCACAGCGGCCGTGGCCTCATCCAGGATGAGGATCTGGGTTTTCCGGAGAAGCGCACGTGCCAGACACAGGAGCTGCTTCTGGCCCAGGCTGGGAACCAGTGGCATAGTCAGGCCATGTCTGTTTTCTCGGGCGTACCTGCCCCTGGGCCTCTGGGACAGCCCCAGAAGTGGGGTGCCTGTGTGTGCACGCGACTCCACGCCTGTGGTCCCCACCTGCCATTTCGGAGCACGCTGATGGGGGCGGGGGGCAGGGGGTGGCAGGCACAGCAAGCCAGTCCTTGCTGCCTCAGTTTCCCCACCTGTGAAATGGCTGTTTTCTATTTCTATTCCCGGCTGTTTCCAGCCCACAGCCTTCACCATGTGCAGGACACATTCTAAGCACCTGGGCACACATGGGTTCGCATCTGATAGTGACCTCAAAGGACGCAATGTTCTGTCTGTCTGACGGGCAAACAGCTTAAGTGGCTTGTCCAAGGTCAAGGTGAGTGAGAGGCAGAGCCAGAAAGTGTTCCTAATGGGTCCTTCCTCACCCAGCCATGAAAACAGTCCCGTAAAATCGCTCGTGCTCATCACACAGCAGCCCCTTGGCACGCAACAGCTTCTCGGATTGCAGACAGACAAGCCGGGGTTCAAGGTCACGTGGCCCATGAGATCCCCACACCCCTGATGGGATCTGGCCCTGGGGACCCAGCGTGGCTCAGGCTGCCTCCGGCCGTGCTCGGCTTCCTCTCCACCGGAAGTCATCCGGCACAGCAGCCGCTCTTCCGCAGTCAGCACCCACCAAGGCCTGGCCACAGGTCCCCCCATACCTCAGGTCGTCACCCTGGTCGGCACACTCGTAGTGCAGCTGGCCAGGCAGGCTGGCCACCAGCGCGCTGAGCTGCACCGTGGCCAGGGCCGCCCAGATGGCTTCGTCCGTGTGCTCTTGCAGCAGGTCAAGGTTCATCCGCAGGGAGCCGGGGAACAGGGTGGGGTCCTGGCCAGGGTGGGAGGGGCAGCAGTGGTAAGGACAGGTGCCAGCCTTGCCTCCCGCCTCTGCTCTCCCTGCCCTGCTGGCTTCCCTGGGCTCACCTGGGGGATGATGGTGATCCTGGACCGCAGCTTGTACAGCCCGACATGGGCGATGGGGACCCCGTCGATCCAGATCCCGCCCTCCGCTGCCTCCTGGAGCCGCAGCAGGGCCCCGGCCAGGGAGGACTTCCCAGCCCCTGTCCTGCCCACGATGCCCACCTGAGGGGATGGCAGGGTGAGGCTTGCTTCAACCAGGCCTGGCCAGGAAGGCAGCACAGAGGGTCTGTGGGCATCCATTGGGAGATGTGGTTTCCTGTACCCAAGAATCACCCCTTACCTGTCATCCTGGGAGCACCCACCCTGCCACCTGTCCATCACACCTTGCTCCTGTGTGTTTCCCCTGTTGCCCTCATCCTGGCGTCTGTCCCTTGTACCCATTTATCCCCTACAGCTTCGCTGTCACCATTCTTCATCCTCCTAACTACACCCCTCCACCTCCCTCACCTTCCTTCCACCCGGTCACCACCCTGCATGGCCCTCATCCCCTCCCCTTCTCTCCTTTCCTTCCTCCCATCACCACCTTAGTCCTCTCTCATCCTCCCTGGCCATCTGTCCCTCTTCCACCCGCCCACCCTCAACACCTGCCCCTCTCCCTCCCATCATCCGTCCGCCCATCCCTCCTTCAAATTGTCTAACAGAGTGAAATACATGGGTCGCCCACTGGGTGCCAGGTAGCACTTTTCTGGGGTGCGAGAGGCAGAAATTCCAGGGTCCTTCCTCCGAGGTGTGCACTATCTGCTCCTGAAATGCTGCAGCCTAGTAAACTTAATACAGTGGCACAGACGCGCTCTGACCTTACGTACTTATGAAGATGTAGCTGTCATTCGATGGAGAGCACCCAGTCCCGTGTAGGGGAGTCTGAAAGCCAGGGGCCCAGCCTCTGGGAAGCTGCTCACCTTCTCTCCCGCGTGGATCTGGAAGGACACGCCGTGCACAGCCAGCGGGAGCTCAGGGCGGTGCCGAAGCCCGAAGCCCCGAAACTCGATCTGCCCTCCACAGGGCCAGGGGGGCCTGGCAGCACAGGTTGGCAGCCTCCAGGGGGCCTGAAGCAGGAGGGGACAGGGCAGGGGTGTCAGAGGAACCTGCCACACCTCGCGGTCTGTTCCTCTTCTGTGTAAGGGGCATATTTACTGCTCTTGTACAGGGCCGTTACGGGAATTCCATCAGAGGCACGGAACACAGCAAGGCTAGGAACTGCATGACATAAAAGTGATGCTTCCGGCTCCATTTTCTCTTTTATAGTAACTTAGTATCGGCCACTGTTTCTGCTCAAATAATCTCTTGTGGTAAGGGAGGACCCTCCCCTCGTAGAACGATGCAACAGGGAAGCCCTGGGCCCTTGAACAGCTCATTCTACGTCCCCTACCCCGAGCCTTGGTTTCCGCACCTGTGAGATGGGGCTAACGGGAGCACTGGGCATACAGCGCGTGCTGCAGTGGGCCGGGTGTCACGTGTCCCTCCAGGAAGCCCAGTGCTGGCCTGCTGTCCCTCATGGGTGACCTGCCTGGCTCTGTCTGGAAGCCGGATTTGTCCCCGCTCAAACCGCCCTAGCTGAGACTCCAGAGCCCACAGCACACTTGGCCTGGACCCACTGCAGCCTTGCACATCCCAGCTGGGGCACCCCCGTCCCACTTCCCCGTCACCTCCTTGGGGGTCCGGGCGTAGTCCGTCACCCGCTCCACCGACACGATGCTGCTCTCCAGGTCTGTCCAGCTGCGAACAGCCCACTGCAGCGTCTGTGTCACCTGGCGGGGAGAAGACACGCGGGCTTGCATCCATCCCTGAGACCCAAGGGAGGAAGGACAGGACACAGGAACAGGGCAGCCAAGGACGTGGGCCCAAGGCTGAGAGGCAGGAATGCACCCCTCCCGGGGAGCCCGAGTGTGCAGAGGGAACCCCGACAATGAGTGTGCCAGTCTCTTGCTGCAAGGGAGGCAGGACCAGAGAGGGTTCACAGCCCTCCCATGGACACCCAGCAGCACCCAGGCCCAGCGACTCCATTCTGACAGCTTCCCCAAAGGGGTGGGGTCTCCACCCACTTCCCGCACATCCCCTCCCTCTCCACTTTCAGCCCACCATTCCCCAGGCACTGGCACCTCCTCCTCTGAGGGCTGCCTCACACCCCGTCCCTGTACTTTGTCCTTGAACTTGCTGTCTCCCAAGCTTTGTTGCCACAGATGGCTCAGCTGTAATCCTGGGCCAGCGACGGCACCTCCCGACAGGAGCATTCCATGAGTTCCATGTCTGAAGCTCTTGGAACCAGGCCTCATGGGTAACACGTGCCACTCACATACATACACACACACCTTATGTGTCCTGACCCAACATCACACGCTGTGACCAATACTCAAGAAAAAGCGAGCCGCAACCTGGAAAGGTGCTCCGTGTACTTAGTCTACAGTGCTGGTGGTGACGGGCAGCTAGCCCATTTTTCAGATGAGTACACTGAGACCAGGAGGAAGATTCTGTTCCAAGGTCTCCCGAGCCAAGCCTGCTCATAAAGAGCTGTGACTCCCTCCTGTCAAGCAGCCGGGACTTGGGCTACTTACAGGTCCTGCTGGCAGAGGTCTGTCTGTCCCCCTTCTACTAAACCCAAGCCCAGGGCAGGCAGGGGGTCGGGGTACCTGGAGGGCGGTGGAGACGGAGAAGCCCACGAGGCCAGCGCTGAGGTGGTCCTTGCTCAGCACGGCACACAAGGCGGCCGCAAACACCAGGCCATTCCCCAGGAGCTCCAGGTTGGTGGCCAGCCACCTGTGAGGGGGGACAGGTGACAGCAATGTCAGCGGATGACCTTGGGACCTGCTTCTCTGGACACGGGGGTGGCAGCTCTGTACCCACAGGGGTCCCAGGCACGGTCTCATCCCTTCTGAGCTCAGTGGGAGTCCTGTCTTGCCTCAGCCCAGTGCTGGGACTTGAACTTGTATCTGTCTGGGTCACAGCGATGTCCCTGTTGAGAACTGGAAGGAGGCTGAAGACAACTGTGCATCTGCTCCATCACCAAGGCAACAGCCTCTTCCAGTCGCCTGGCAACAGAGCTGCTTCCTGCACCCTCTGCCGGGGGACCTCTTAGGCCAGGTTCCACCTGCTCAGCCAGTCAGCCGAGAGTGCCTGTGGGCTACAGCCCTCACCCAGGCCTCGGACTCTCTGGGTGACCATGGGCAGAACACTGGACCTCTCCGGCCACTCACAAGGGACACAGATGATAAGGTCTTCTCTGCCCCAGCTCTTCCTACCTGTCCGCCACCAGCCGTGGGAAGCCGGCCCTCTGGCTCTCGTCCACACGTGCATCACTCTCATCCACAAAGGGGCCCTGAGCTCGGAACGCCCGGACCACGGCGCCGCCCTGGAAGGTCTCAGCCATGTGGGAGCACACAGACGAGAAGCTGGCCGACTCCAGGCGTTTCAGCTGGCACATGCTGGCCACGTACAGGCTCTGAGGCAGGAGGGGTGGAGAAGTATGGACACAGACAGGGAGCTTCTAGCAGCACAGGGAGCCCCCAGATGAACCCTAGACTGAGCTGTGCTACTAGCTTGCTGTGTGGCCTCAGGCCTGGCACTTTCCCCCTCTGGGCTCTGATTTCCTTACAGCATCCTTGTCCCACAGTCCTTCTGAAAAATCACCTTGGGAGCTTCAGAAACTACCAGTGCCCCACCCCTGACATCCCTGGTGAACACGTGTTGCTCTCTGGCTGGAGGTCACAAGCTGTGTGCAGGCAGCGGGCAAGTGGGAACTGAGCGTGCCGGAACACGCGTGCTATGTGCCAGGCTCTGTAGATGTGGGGTCTCGTTTGCTTTAGGATGGGCACGAGCAGCATGCAGTTTGCAGGTAAGAGCGCCTGAGGCTCTGGGGCTTAGGCACTGGTCTGACAGATCCCAGTGCCCGACTCCCAGCTTTCTCTGCCTGATGCTAAAGCTCGCAACAGAGAGGCATCCCTGGAGCCAGGAAGACTGAGATGGCCCAGAACAGCTGTGGGTTTTGTGTAACTACCCTGTTTTTCCTTCTACTTAACTTTGGTTTCCTTGGCGAGGGTACTGGGAAGAGACAATCATGGGACCTGATCATGGAGGTGGTCACGTGCCCCAGCCTAGCCAATCAGAGCACACTTTCCATTTGCTCACTGTGATTGGTGTGTGAAAGGACCAATCAGAACCTTCCCTGGGCATGCTATATGAACCCTGAGCTAGAGAAAGCTTTCTCTGTGCTGGGGTTGCTAAGATGGGAGGTGTGAGTACAGGTCAGCTAGGGACCATCAGACCTCCCTCCTGGAAAGAGAACCTGAGCAGCAGCAGGCCGAGCTGCCCCAGTGGTTCTCGAACATCGGCACATGTCAGATGTACTTGGGGTCTCAGGAGACATGTGACCAGGCTTGTGAGGGCCCATCCTTTGGGGAGCACTGAGAAGAACAGCGTGTGCTAGGGTCACTCCCTCCACAAACCACCCAGTTCCACTGAGGCAGGTCTCCGGCCCTGGCCACAGAGTCTAGCTGAATGCAACGGCCTTGGAAACCTAGCAACGCCCTCTTGGTTTCCAGAAAACCAACCGGCTGGGAACATCTGGGAGACAGACACTAGGGTGGAAGCTTGATACATACAGTGGTGCCTCCACCTAGGGATCCCACTAGGGGCAACCCCAGGTGCCCAGCTGGGCAGAATCTCTCACGCTCGCTCCCGCCAGAGACAGGGGACTGGCTGAGGTGCCCCCGCTGACCTCCCCCTACCTGAAACCCAGCGTAGAGGAGCGCCAGTGGCAGGATGGCCACCATGGCCAGCGGCGTGGCCATTGTCACCACCAGGATGACCTCCAGGAGCCCGAAGGCGTAGGTCAGCAGGGACCGGAGCTTGTCTGGGATGTCCACGTCCACCGTGTCCGTCTCCTTGGAGAAGCGGTTCAGCAGGTTCCCCACAGGTGTCCACTCAAAGAAACCAATGGGAGATCGCGCCACGTCCCACAGGAGCCTCTCAAAGAGCAGCCTGGACGCCCGGACCCCACCCAGCAGCACCGTGGCCATGGAGGCAAACAGGCCGACAGCTGGGAAGGCAGAAGGGTCAGACAGTGAGGGCTGGAGCCCTCAGGAGCCTCGCCAGGGCCTGGGTGGGTCTCCCCATCACCTTGTGGTGGCCATCGTGTGGCTCGGCCACCCTGAGAGTCCCCTGACGGGCCCACCCTCTGTGGAGCTCAATACTGCCTCTCTCCCACATCCATGGCCATCTGGAACCTCAGAATGTGACCTTATTTGGAAATGAGGTCTCGACAAAGATCTTGAAGTCACCTTGGATTTAGGGCGACTACTAACTGCAATGACGTGCGTGTATGTACATACACATATATAAAGTAATTTTATCTTTTCTATTTCACAGAGACCCCCCCCCCTCCAGTGAATCGCTTCTCAAACCTAGCAGCTGGGGCTGGGCCAGGCTAAAGCTGGGAGCTGGGAACCCCACCCAGGTCTCCCACGTGGGTGGCAGGGACCCAGCTACTAGAGGTGCCACCTGCTGCCTCTCCAAGTGTCCAGCAGAAATCTGGACGTGGAGCCGGGACTCCAACCCAGGCACTCTGACGTGGGGTACAGGCACCCCAGGAAGCACCTTAACTGCAGCACCAAATGTCCACTCCTTTTTAAAAGAAGACACAGAGTAGGAGAAGTGAAGGTGGAGGCAGAGCCGGGAGCACACGTCCACCCAGCAAGGAAGCCATGGCCGGCCAAAGCCACCAGGAGGGGGCAGTGTCTCCCCCAGAGCCTCTGCAAGAGGCCGACCCCGCCAGCATCGTGACTTCAGGCTTCTGAATAGCGAGGGAACACATTTCTGTTGTCACAGGCCATGAGTGTGTGGTCATTGGCTTTACGGCAGCCTCGGGGGGCCAACACACAGCCCTTCCTTGTGGTGCCCACCTCACCTAACTCACCCCTTGGTTCCAGAGTGGGGAGTTTATCCTTGGCCAATCCGAACACTGCCATTGGCTCAGGGACGGATACCCGACTCAAGTCAGGCCAATCAGAACAAGACTGCACTTCGCCAGAACATTTGTGAAAAGGACTTTTGCTGTTTTGAGCTGTAAGATATCATCTCACCCCTCGAGGGGGTACCCTGCCAGGACAGGAAGCAGTCTCTGCCAGCCTTGTTCGGAGCCCTGGATCCAGCCATACCTGAAGCCAATGACTTGTGGCTACCAGTCCCATGAGCCAATAGATTCTTTTTCTGCTTAAAGCAGCTTAAATTGGAGCTGAGTCTTCTGTTCTTTGTATTCAGTCACTCTGGACTCCAGTCTGCCCATCTTTGAAATGGGTACAATAAGACCCATCTTTACCTATCAGATGAGGGACAGGAGGATGTGACATGATTTTGGGAAAGCAATGTGCCACCCAAATGGGGCTCTGAGTTCATTCAAGGACATGGTTCACTCTGAGAATTGAATTTCTACCTCCTCTTTAAGTAAATGTTCACCTGGAGTACTCCACAGCACACCCAGTGCTGGCCAAGGAGCCTGTAAGCTTCTGGACCAGACGGATCTTCAAGTTCAGGCCTGGTGCACTCATCCGACAGAGGAGAACTTTGGTGACATGGCCAAGGTCACCCAGCGCACCAGCTGAGTCAACACAAAAACAATGAGCCAGTCCTTTCAAGGTGAGGTTACGCTCCTAAGCTGGGCCCTGTACTCCCTTCAGGAAAACCAGGGGCGAGGGACAGGGCAGGGGAGGCTGTGAGGGGCAACAGGAGGGCCCGTGTGGTGGTGGGATGGTCCAGGACCTGCCTGGGGTGGTGGACACAGGAACCTGTGCAGGGGACGGAATTGCACGCAGGTGCACATACGGCTGGGGAGAGCAGACAGTGACCTGTGGGTTGACATAAGACAATATCCTGGCCGATACCATCCTAGCAACCCGTTATCATTGGGAGAACAGAGCAGGGTGTACTAGAGAGCCTCTCCTTGCTTCTCACAGCTGATGCGAGTCTCTACGGAAGGCCTGCATTCAAACAAGGGAGAGGGAGCAAGTGCTGAGCCTAGCGGTGAGATGCCTGCATCCGACACGGGAGTGCCCGGCTTTGCTTCCCGGCTCTGGCTCCTGACCCCAGCTTCCTGCTCATGCAGACCTGGGGGGCAGTGGTGTTGGCTCAGGCATCAGGTCCTTCCTACTCTCCTCGGAGACCTGGATTGAGTGCCCAGCTCTGGCCCCTGCCCAGCCCTGGTTGTAGTGGGTATTTGTGGCATAACCCCGGGCAAGTCAAGATTTTAAAAGGTGAAAGAAGAAATGGGAGATTCTGGTGGCAGTGATGCACCTGTCGGGGGGGAGGGGGTGGCGGGTCCGGCTCTAGAGATGTGGTCCGAGCAGGGCAGGCAACCAACAGGCAGAATGGGGGAGGTGCTGGGACAGATTCTCGGGGGTTCTGGGAAAGGAGGGATGGGCGCCGGTACTGTCTCTGCTCCCCCCAACCCCATCTTGGGAACCCAGGTCTGGGCTTGGGCCCAGGAGGGCATGCAAAGATCAGGGAAGACAGGCAAGCCTGGGGTAGGTGGGCAAGGGAGCCCTGAACCCTTCCCCACTCCGTGGAGCTGGGATGAGGAGGTTGGGGGGAGGGGTACCTTGCAGGCAGCCAAGGAGCCCAAAGATGCAGCCGCGCAAGGCCGCCTGCGCCTGCCTCCCGTCCACGGCGGGGTCGTCTGCCCACAGGCTCAGCCAGTAGCCCCGGCAGAAGGAGGCCACTTGCTGGCACAGGAAGAGAAAGAGGACGTAGAGGCAGAACGGGCTGCCCACGGCCCGCAGGTAGGTCAGGTACATGGCGGCTTTCACCTGCAGCACACGTCGGGGAGAGGGTGGCAGAGAAGGGGGGCGGGGTGAGTTGGGACAAGGCCAGGGGAGGCTCCCACAGCATAGACCAATCATGGGGTCTTCTTGGTGCCCCTACACCAGCTGTAGCATCTCCCTACACACCCCCCAGCCTCAGGCCCCACCCCCACCCCCCAAAGGTGACGCTCTCTGGGTTTGCAGTTTTCTTGAACACCTACTGCGGGCCGGGCACGTGTCCCTACCCTGGCGCTCACCTCCGCGGGGAAGGAAGCCGCGGCTCAGAGGGGCTGGGCCACAGGCTAGAGGTCCAGCTCCTCCCAGCCTGGGTCTCTCCACCCACCGCAGCCAGGGGGAGCTCCGGAGCACATCAGCCCAGCCCCCTCATGCTGAGGCTGCCTGCTGGGGCTTCCTCTCCCTTCTCAACTTCCCGGCCAACCTCACTGGACCCCCTTCTCTGCTCGGCCCGGGAGCTGTTCCCCCCGCCTCCTGCCTTCCACAGCTGCTTCCCCGGCACCCCCCGGGCAGCTCCGAGCAGCCTATCCCAGCAGACCCTGACTCTCAGCTGGGCTCCACCTGTCACCCAGCTCTGGCTTCTTTACAGAACCTACTGCTATCTGACACTAGCCTGCTGGCTGGCCCAGCTGTGTGCCGTCTCTCCACCCTTCAGGCCAGAAATATCTGCTGGGTGGGTGACAGGATGGATGGGTGGGCGGAGGAGTGGGGGCCAGGGAGAGTAGGTATGGAGGTGAGTGGGCAGACAGACGAGCCAACGGGTGAATGGGTGGGTGGGTAGCTAAGTGAAGGGCCAATGGATAAATGGACAGACAGATGGACAGGTGGGTTATGGTTGGGTGTGTGCTTAGGTGGGATGGAAGGATGAGTGGATGAATGAGTGGGTGGGTAGGTGGGCACATGGACAGGTGATGCAAAGAACGTGTGAACACAGCAAGAGAACTGGCACCAGCTCCATATTGGACTGGCCCAGATTCGTGTCCCAGGTTGGTCCCTTGACCAACACAGACGAGTCTTTAGGTCTCTAAGGTGTCTAAAATAGGGTTCTCACCGTCTACACTTTAGAGAAGCTGTGAGGACTAGGAGACATGAGGGTCTAGAACTCCACTTGGCACACAGTAGGTAATCAATCAAGGTGAGCGCCACCCCACCCTTCGTCTGCCTCCCGGGGTGGCGGCAGTGCGTGGGGAGGGCACAGGAGCCGCCAGTAGTTACCCTGCCAAACCGCACACCGTCCTCTCCTGGCGGCCGTCCTGCTCCCTCGGGGTCATCGAGCAGGGCCCCTGTGTGGGCTGCGGACGCGCCCCTGACCTTCTCCAGGGCTGGCTTGATGGGCCTGTCAGTCACGGGGAATGAGGGCAGATCAGAGTCTCTCCTTTGCCGGGGGTTTCATACCCAACCCTCAGGCCCGCCGGGAGCCCCTGGGCTCTGGGTGATCCCTTGCCCACTCACACCTCCGTCCATTCGCTGGCACTGAGCACCAACCAGGTGCCTGAGGCCCCGCCTCCCTGGGCGGGGTCCAGCCACGCGAGTCAGGACGCCTGTTCTTCCAGCGCCGCCTCCCTCCATGAACCCACTTCCCCAGCTTCGGGCTCTGCTTCCGAGTTTTCCTGCTGACCTGAGCTTAGCTACGATTGTCTGTCCCCGCCTTGCTGACCTCAGGTTTGTCTGTCTGACCTGGTGGAATAACAACTTTGCACGATTCTGACGCTGAGGACCGGCAGTAAAGATGGGGTTTCTCTTGGAACACATCAGCTATTATCTATCATGCATCATCCACTGATTTATTATCCATCAGCATGCTTGCGTGCACCTGTTTACGTAGCTACCCTAAGTGATCTTGGGATTCTTGTATACTACAAAGGCAGGCGCGTTTGCCCAGTGTGTGTTCTCAGAGTGGCCAGCTCGGGTGGAGAGGCAGGAACCATGCCAGCTTCAACATTCCCAAGCACCAAGGTCCCTCGATGTTGTGCCACACTCTACGATAGCTGCCACTCAAGCTCAAGCCATCCAGTGTCCGCTGATCTGTTCTGTGAGGCTACCCGCCTCAGAAGCTGAGTGCCAGGTGGTCAGGTCGCAGATAGCCCTGCCAAGAGGCCAGCTGTGCCCTGCCTCAAAGCAGCTGGGCAAAAAGGGGCCAGCAGGACAGCTCTGGGTGACCCCTCGCCTGCATGTCTGGGAAAGCACCAAGTGATGCCACGAGTGTGGACTCAAACCCCGAATGACAGGGACTGGATCTGGATGGATTGTGACCAGCTGTGCTGAAGATCTGCCTTTGGAACTGGTCCTGTCCACTCAAGCAAGAAACTCTAAGAAGCATTCATTAAAACATTCACCATGCAGAAGGACAAATCCTTCATTCAGTGAGCTGGCCACTGGGGGCTTAAGCACTTTGGCCAGCTGACCAAATCATCTTTGGTGAATTACAGCTGACCACTGGCGAATATGTAGCAGGTGCTCTGTCCAAAATAGTTTTGCCCACCCTCCCCTTTCTGCCTGAGATGCCAGTGGTCATGCTGCAGACCTGTGCTCCCCGTACCCCCGGGGACTCACCTCTCTGGCCTGGGCTCAGACCTGTCGCCTGCAGGGGAGCCCCTGGGGTCCTTGGCACTGGTCACATGTTCTGTCTCTACAAGGGAGAAGGTCAAGGGAGTCAGGTCAGACCCTGGGGGTCACCCTAAGAGGTCTGAAGCCTCCACCTCCCCGATCATCTCTTTGTCCCAGACTCAATCCTGCTGCCCTTCCCAGCAATGTCTCTCCCCTCCCTGGGATCTTCTGAGAACACCATTCATTCATTCATTCATTCAGTAAATGGGGAACCTTCAAAAGGTTCCTGGGAAATAGGATTGAAGGTTAAGACTGCAGGGCTGGCAATGTGGTGCAGCGAGCTAAACCACCACCTGCAACACTACAGCCCCACGTTAGAGCACTGGTTCCAGTCTCAGCTGCTCTACTTCTGATTGCTCTCTGCTAATGCACCTGGGAAGGCAGGAGCTGGCCCAAGTGCTTGGCCCCAGCCACCAGTGGGGGAGACCCAGCTCCTGGCTTAGGCCTGACCAGGACCCCACTGTTGCAGTCAATTGGGCAGTAAACCAGAAGATGCAAGATCTGTCTCTTACCACTCTGCCTGCAAATAAATAAATCTTTATAGCAAGGGAAAAGGAAGGTTGGATAACTAAAATTTGTTCTAAAATTTTTCCAAAGCACATTTCGATTTTTTTCTTAGTCACTGAGTTAAACATTTTTTTCTAACATTTATATAGGGCACAAAATGATATTTCTACATGTGTATTCAGCATGCATTCATCAAATCAGTGTATTTTTTTTTTTTTTTACAGGCAGAGTGGACAGTGAGAGAGAGAGACAGAGAGAAAGGTCTTCCTTTTGCCGTTGGTTCACCCTCCAATGGCCGCCGCGGTCGGCGCGCTGCGGCTGGTGCACCGCACTCGTCCGATGGCAGGAGCCAGGAGCCAGGTGCTTTTCCTGGTCTCCCCATGGGGTGCAGGGCCCAAGCACCTGGGCCATCCTCCACTGCACTCCTGGGCCACAGCAGAGGGCTGGCCTGGAAGAGGGGCAACCGGGATAGAATCGGTGCCCCGACCGGGACTAGAACCCGGTGTGCCGGCGCCGCAAGGCGGAGGATTAGCCTGTTGAGCCACGGCGCCGGCCCAAATCAGTGTATTAACAGTTCCATCTCCATATCATGTCTTTGTATTTGGAGACTTCAATCTCTTTAGGTATTTCACAAAGTATGTAAGGTTAGTGTCAACTTTAATCATCCTGCTCTTCTATGGAACAATAGGAATTACTCTTTATGTTTCTTTGATTTTTTAAAAGATTATTTGAAAGGCAGAGTTACACAGAGAGAAGAGAGGCAGAGAAAGAGAGAGAGTCTTCCATCTGCTGGTTCACTCCCCAGTTGGCCGCAATGGCCAGAGCTGTGCCAACCTGAAGCCAGGAGCCAGGGGCTTCTTCCGGGTCTCCCACGCAAGTGCAGGAGCCCAAGGACTTGGGCTATCTTCTTCTGCTTTCCCAGGCCATAGCAGAGAGCTGGATTGGAAGTGGAGCTGCTGGGTCTCGAATCAGCACCCATATGGTATGCTGGCACTTCAGGCCAAGGCATTAACCTGCTGTGCCACAGCGCCAGCCCCCATTGGATTTTTGTAAAGATAAATTTTCTTTGGTGCAAAAAAACAAATTGAAATCCATGCCTGTGAGGGATCTTTAAAAAGTGCATAGAAGGGAATGGCGCTGTGGCATAGTAGGCTAAGCCTCCACCTGCAGCACCAGCAGCCCATATGAGTGCTGGTTCATGTCCCAGCTGCTTCATTTCTGATCCAGCTCCCTGCTAATGCACCTGGGAAAGCAATGGAAGATGGCCCAAGTGCTTGGGCCCCTACACCCATGTGGGAGACCTGCAAGAGGCACCTGGCTCTGGATCGGCTCAGCTCCAGCCCTTGCAGCTATATGGGGAGTGAACTAGTAGATGGAAGACTTTTCTGTCTCTCCCTCTGTCTATAACTCTACCTCTCAAATAAATAAACAAGCAACATCTTTAGGGAAAAAAGTCCATAGAAAACGGGCATTACAAAAAAGCATGCAAGGGTCTGGATTCTTTTTGCACTAAAATAAACCTTTTCATTCCACTTTGCATGAGCTTTCTGAAGCTTCAAATTTGTAGAACTGAGCATCCACTATGAACTTGGAGTTGGTACAACAGCAGTGAACACTGTTCAACATCAAGTGGCCTCTGCCCGCCCCCCGACACTCCTTTGTACCTGTGAAGCTCTTTTCTGGCTAAGTTCCACCCAGCTTCAGGGGCCACCTCCCCAAGAGAGGACCACCCTCCCTGACCCACTGCTCTGCAGGCAGGCCAACGCCCAGAGACAGAGCTGAGGAGCTTAACCACAAGTCTGTAAGCAAGAAACAGCCCATAAGCCACTTGCGGGTTGTTTGTTCTAACATAGCTGTCACAGTAAAAGCCTCCAACAGAAACAGGCAAGTTCTATGAGGCACCTCTTCTAGCTTGGGGGAAAATGGAGTCACAAATGTTAGCCCGTTGTGGTACAAAAAACATTGCCATCTATGCCTAACTTTTTGATGACATGCATTTCCCAAGAACTTATTGACTACCCCTCAAATGCATGGATTTCCACATTTCCTACACCAAAAGAAATTTCTCATTTGATTCCACTTCCCAAGAGCTACTGGAAGCACCCTCATGGCTTTCAGCTCCATGACGGTGGCACCGTGGCTCAGCACTGGGGTGGGGCTAAGCAGGTATTTTCAGAAGAGGCTGGGCTGTGAGTCCTGGCTTCGCTGTGGAGGGGCAGGGATGACAACACCATGTTCTCTAGAGTCAAGTTCAAGTCCCAACACTGCCACTTAGAAGCCAAGTCATGTGAGACCAGCGCCCTCACTCCTGGCACTCAGCTTCCCCATCTGTGAAAGGCAGATCACCTGGGCTCCAACCCCACAGGTGCACTGTGCTGTTGTCAGCTGTCACTCCCCATCACGACAGGTGTGCTCAGGGCGGCCACCAGGTGTCCAGCTAGCCCTGCGTTCTCTGTCCCTAGTGTGGCCTTCCTGGCTCCACAGATTTTCCCGCTCAGTGGAAGCTACAAGCATTGTTTCTGGACCTAAGTTCTAATCTCAGACCTTGGGCAAAATTTAACTCTTGGGACCAGTGTTACGTGCAGCCAGTTAAGCCACCGTTTTTAAAACCCATATCCTGGTTCGAGTCCCAGCTGCTCCAATTCCGATCCACATCCCTGCTAATGCACCTGGGAAAGCAGTGGAAGGTGGCCCAAGTGCTCAGGCCCCTGCCACCCATGTGGGAGACTTAGAGGAAGCTCTGGGCTCCTGACTTTGGCTTGGACCTGCCCTGGTTGTTGGGGCCATCTGGGGAGTGAACCAGCAGCTAGAAGATTGCTCTCTCTCTCTCTCAAAAATATCTTTTAGAAATGAAGGAAAGAATTACTTACTCTTTGTCTCGGCTTGCTCATCTGTAAAACGAGTGAACTGAACAAGGGGTGTTTAGGATGGGACGTGGCACAGACCCTGGCGCACAGGAGGCATCACCTGCTCGTGCTGGGGGAAGCGGTGGCCTCCTGGAAGAGCCATCTCCTGCTAGACCGGGGCCCACGGTGGGTGAGTGGGGTTTACCAGGGAACCCGTTGCGTCACTGCGACACCCAGAGCCTTCTCGAACGTGGCCTGAGTCAGACAGAGACTCACAACCCCAGCCAGTACCTCCTCCTCCTCCTCCTCTCTCCCCCGGCGGACTGGCTCCCTCCAGGAGGCCCACCAGGGCACCCTTCCTGCGCAGCAGCTCCTGGTAGGAACCCATCTCCGCAATGGCCCCGTCTTCCAATACCACGATGCAATCAGCCTGGGGTAGCACGTGGAGCGCGTGGGTCACGAGAATCCGCGTCTGGGCAGTGGAGGGGTGGAAGTTACGCTGTGCGCTTGGCCAGTCCCCTGGAGCTGGGGGCGGGGCTGGTGCTCTAGATTCAGCACAGGGAAACACCCCCCCCCCCAGGGGACACCTTCAACCTGCGTCTTGGAAAAGGGGTCCTGGGGAGCTCATCTAACTCAGCTCAGAACTTACAATGGAGCCGTGCAGTTGATCCTCAACCTCAGACAGGGTTACCCTGACAAACCCATGGTACGCTGGTATGATCGTAAGTCAGAATGTGTTCAGCTGGAGCCAGCACTGTGGCGTAATGGGTTAACCCAAGGCCTACAGCGCCAGCATCCCATATGGGTGCTGGTTCCAGTCCCGGCTGCTCTACTTCTGACCCAGCTCCCTGCTAATGCACGTGGGAAAGCAGCAGAAGATGGCCCAGTGCTTGGGTCCCTGTCACCCACATGGGAGACCTGGAAGAAGCTCCTGGCTTTGGCCTGTCCTCAGCCCTGGCTGTTGTGGCCATCTGGGGAGTGAACCAGCAGGTGAAAGACCCCTGCATCTCCCTCTAACTCTTTCAAATAAAAAAATGAATCTTAAAAATAAAAATTGACGTGTATAATGCATGGCCTAGCTCAGTGACCTGGTGCACGAACCGCAGAGCCTCGGTCGGTGATCTCGGGGTTGGGCTGGGAGCTGTGGCTACTCTCGGTGCACCATGTGAGGCTCTCCCAGCCCTAGCCCGGGCAAAGGGAACTGAAAAGGCTAAGTATGGCTTCCTGCTGAATGCGTGTCACTCTCGCAGCGTCAGTCAAAAGACAGTTAAGCCAAACCACCCAAGTCAAAGACCAGCTGGAGCACTTTAACCAGAGGCCACCATGCAAGCAGCCGAGGTGAGGGACTTCACAGGGACTCGAGGTGGGGCCCGCGAGGGACCTGGGTCAGGATTGGGCACTACGGGCTCCCTCTGCACAGGTCCTGGGCCCTCGGAAGTCTCTCCCAAACTCACCGTTCCCCGCAGCAGCCCGGCGGGCCCGATGACCTGGTTGAAGACGTGCCGGCCCACGTGGGCGTCCAGTGCCGCTAGGGGGTCGTCCAGCAGGTACACGGCGGCCTTTCTGTACACAGCCCGGGCCAGGCTCAGCCGCTGCTTCTGGCCCCCGGAGAGATTCATACCCTGTGGCCACATGGAGGGGCAGGGACTGGAGTTGACATCTGCCAGGTGACACGGGGGCCACCGGGCACATCAGGGGCAGGGCACCTCACAGTGCCTGTCCCCAGGGCCACACTCAGCTCTAAGGAGTTGCTCCCAGGCCATCCCCCCATTAGTCTTTGCTTCTCCCCTTTCCAGGCAGGCTTCCCAGAGGAGGTATCTGTACCCCCCATATCTACTCTCTCTTCCCACTTACTTCCTGTCCACTGTAGCTCCAGTTCCCATTTCTCCATCGACAGCGCCTTCCTGGGGGACACCAGTCATGTCCCTGAGGCTTAATCCAGGGCTGGCTTTTTAGCCCTCCTCTCTCTCCCTCTCGTTCATGTACCACTGTTTGGCTACTTCATGCCAGCAGTGCCCCAGGCACTGGGCACACAGCGATCAACCAAACCTGGATCTCTCATTCTGAGGAGGATGGGAGGGGAGGATGATCCACGCAAGAGAAGGTGACAGCGAAGCCTATGGTATTCTGTGCTATGGAGAAAACCCAGCAGGGAAGGGTATGGGGCCACCGAGCAGGGAGAGATGCAAAGGCCCTGTGCATGTGGGAGCACCATGGAGACACAGCTGGTCGCAGTGAGATAGCAAAGGGGGTGCGTGACCAGAGGGTGGACGGAGAAGCGGGGCGGATGGCGGGGACCTCGTGGGGGATTGTCAGGACTCTGGCTTTGACTCTGAGGAGCACAGGGAGCCCCTGGAGGGTTCCGAGCAGAGGAAGGAAGTGGCCCACGTTTGCCCATTCCCCCTGGCTGCTGTGCTGGCACTGGACTGCAGGGATGGATGACAGCGACCAGGGGGTGAATGGGAGGCTCCAGCACGGAGAGCTGATGGCAGGGATGAGATGCGGGGGTGTCAGAGAACGAGAGGGACTGAAGGGACGCCCAGGGCTCAGACGCTGGCCTCGGGAAGGGTGGAGGTGGAGGTGGCGATGCCACAGATGGGCCTGGTGTGGGCAGAGGAGGTCTTGGGACCTCAGATGTCTGCACAGCGTGGGAGGGCGGCAGGCGGCCCCCTTCTTGAAACACTCGGCTCACCCCACCCACCCTCAGTGCCCCCATCCTCCTTGCTGGCCCACCCTCTGCTCCTCCAGACCCTGCCCTGAGCCTGCCCCCTGCTCCCCAGGAACCTTCAACATTCCCTTAATTTTAGCGCCACCTCCCGCTGAGAAGACCCAGCTCCAGGGTCAGCAAACTTCCTCTGGCAAGGGCCAGGTGGCAGCTCCCCAAAGCCTTGCGGGTCACGGTCTCGGTCACAGCTGCTCAGCGCTTCCTTTGAGTGCCCCGACAGCGGGCGTGGCTGGGCCCCAATAAAACTTTATTTATAAAAACAAGCAGTGGGCCGGATATGGCCCGTGGGCAGAACTGAGCGCTGCCCGATCCAAAGCTCCAGGTGCCCCCATCCTGTTTGTTGGACACCTCCGCCCAAACCTTTTGATGAGACCCAGAGAGGGAAAGCACTTTGACCAGTGTCACCCAGCAGGGCCAGGCAGAGCAGGCCAGGATCGGACGGCCCCCATTGCCTGCAACGGGTGCCTGTCCCACGGGGACCATGAGGCCCTCACCTGCTCTCCGACCGGGCTGTCCACCCCCGCGGGGAAACTGTCCACGTCCGGCCCCAGAGCACAGGCCTGCAGGACCTCCGCCAGCCACGGCAGGTCCGGCTCCTGCTGGAAGCACACGTTCTCTAGCACAGAGCAGTTCTGGACCCAGGCCTCCTGCGGCACGTACGCCACGGGACCCTGCAACGCAATGCACTTTGGTGGGTGGAGGCAGGAGTGATCCTGGGGCGGGGGGCAGGGGAAGGTGGGGAGCAACTGGGAAGTGGCTAGGTGGTGAGGTAGGGACCCTCAGGCTGGGGACGAGGGGACATTCCTAGCAGACGGGGGTTGGGTAGCTCACCTTGATGCTCACGGAGCCCTCCACCTTCCACAGCTCCCCAAGCAAGGCAGAGAGCAGGGAGGACTTCCCTGCCCCAACTGGGCCCACGACAGCCAGCAGACAGCCCTGTGGCACGGTGAGGTTCACCCTGCAAGCCGGGAAGGGACACACATCCCCAGTCAGGGCCTGGCTGGCCTCTGTGCACAGTGAGTGAATGCACGCCCCTTTGGCCTTTCCCGCTGGTCCCTCTGGGAGGTCGGGAGATGGCTGTTGAGGACCTCAGAGGCCAGTGCTTCCCTTGCCCAGTCCTCATCAGGCAACCCAAGAGGCCATCCTGCCCACATCTTTGCATGCACAGCTCACACACACACACAAGCACACCACACACACCTGCGTGCATTCGCATGCATGTGCCCAAATGCAATGCCCTCACGTAAGCGTCCATGCATGTGTACCATACACGTGATGTGTGCACACCCATCTGCACACACTAAGTGTGTGAGGGAATATGTGTACTCATACCTGCATGCCCACATACAGGTGCCCCACACACAGCCGCATCACACAGGTCCACTCTCACACGTGCACATGCACACAGCTGATGGTCACACGAAGCCTTAACCGCCATCACCTGCCACCTGAGCTCCCCTGGAAGCTCCCCATGGCTCTCATTGCTCTGCCCCTGCAGGTGTCCCACAGCTCATCCTCCACCCAGTGGCCACGAGCACCTGTTTAAACCCAGCGTCAGCTCCTGACACTGCCTGGCTAAAGCCAGGTCACTTCCAGTGCTCCCATTTTGCTCGAGGTCAGAGCTAAGGTCCTCCTCCTGCTCTGCCTCAGCCACACTGACCTCGTTCTTGAACCCAAGAGGCCCATGGTTCTCAACAGAGGGGGAGTTCATCCCCACTGGGGTCACTTGGCAAGGCCTAGAGATCTAGCTGTTACAACCGATGGCACTGCATCTGGTGGGTAGAGACTGGGGTTGATGCATAGGACAGCCCACAATAAAGGATTATCTGTTCCACATATCAGTAGTGCTGAAGCTGAGAAGCCTGGGTCTGGCACACTCCTGCCCCAGGACATTTGCACTCACTACCCCCACTGTTTAGAGAGCTGCTTGCCATGGCTCCTGACACCGACCACTGCGCTCCACGCCCCACCCCACCTCCATCAGGACGTCACCCAAGACAGCGGAGCCCCGGCCTGTCTGCTCCACGCTACTACCGGTGCCTGGAGCAGTCCTGACCCACAGCGAACGCTCAGTGAGTCCTGCAAAGGGAGTGGAGGACAGCACGGACGCCGCCCAGGGAACTCTTTCCCTTCTTCGGCAGCTTTGGGGCTGGTGCGAGTTCTCAGCTTTCACAAAGACCTTGCCATTGAGTTGGGGGCCTCAGGGGACAATGACCACAGGACTGACACAGGGCACATGGAGACGCGTACAGCCGACAGGGCTGGGCCTCCTCTTGGTGTCACCTGGCAGAGTCTGGAAGCAGGGGGACATCTCGCACCCGACGTAGGAAGCTCACATGCCCCTATCCCCCCACCCACCAACCATAGGGGCTCTGGCTTCCCCCAGGGCGCTCTCAGTGGGGGCAGTACCAGGAACAGCCAGCCCTGTCCCGCCCCCTCTAGCCCCAGGCTGGACCCGGACCCGCAGGTCACCCAGGCAGGAGGTGGCAGAGCCCCCCACAGCTTCTCCCTGTGGCTGTGAAGGGTGTTCCCAGGGGAGCCCTCTGTACCTGTGGAGGCAGGGAGGCCCCTCCTGGGCCCACGAGAAGGTACCGCTCTGCACAGTGATGCATTCCTTCCCAGGGGCTGCAGGACACAAGAGGCGGTTCTAGGAGACCCCTGCCTGGTGGGCACCCCCACCGGAGACACCCCCAAAGCTCTCCCACTGAACCAGACATGCTAGCTTGTGGGTGGCGACCCTGCAAGGGTCCTGTTCTCTCTATCTCCCCCTCTGGCTATTTAACTCTGGGCTAGGCAAGCCATGGCCAAGGCCAAATCCCACCTGTGGCCTACTTTTATAAATAAAGTTTTATTGGCACACAGCCACACTTGTTCCTGTATATTTTTTTATGGCTGCTTTGGTGCAGTGACAGCAGAGCTGAGTGGCTGCAACAGGGACTGGGTGGTCCCCAAACCTCAAACAGGCACAATCTGGCCCTTCGCAGAAAAAGTTAGAGAGCTTCTGAGATAATTTATAGTCCTGCCCAGGGCTTCATGGCATGAAAGGAGCAGAGTTAGCGCCCCCTGGGGATGACAGATGGAATCAGGCTGTGGTCTCCCTGTGTCTGTGGGCTTGGGATTCTTCTCGGGGTAAGGAGGGAAGAATCCGATGAGCGGCTGTTCGTTCTGGATGCATACTTGTCTTAAAAGATTGTCTTAGAAAGCAAAGCTCTCCATGGCCTAGGGCGAATAGGTGGCTCAGAATCTCTGGCTGGGGGTACGGTGTTGAACAAACACACTTCTCCATTATTTTAGTCACTTGGACAGTGTACAGGGAAGGCTGCAGGTAAAACACAGGGTGAATTTCAGATCAACAACACAGCCGGTTTTTTTCTTACTAAAAAGCCGGGCCCAATGCTGCATGGGCTATGCCTATATAAAAATGTACTCTCAGGGGCAGGCAGGGTGGAGCAGTCAGGATGCTGCATCCCACGTGAGTGCCCGGCTGGAGCCCCGGCTCTGCTCCTCATCCAGCTTCCTGCTGGTGTGCACTGGGAGGCAGTGGGTGATAGTTCAAGTTCTTGGGGTCTCTCCTATCCACATGGAAGACCTAGGCTAAATGTCAGGCTCCTGGCTTGCAAGTATTCGGGGAGTGAACCAGCAGATGGGAGATGTCTCTCTCCCATGTCCCCTTTTCAAACAAAGTACATTTAAATCTTAGAATTCCGTTTAGCTGAAATTCAAATGTAATGGCGAGTCCCGTATTATTAATTTGGCCACTCTGTTCTCAGGACTCGTCCTTTCTTAACCTGAAGTGTGGGGATTTTCCTCTGCCTCTGTCTCCCCATCTGTATAATGGGTAGGTGGCAGAGGCACCTCCCACTGTGTTGCCACAAGGGTCGGTGAGTGCCTAAGGACACAGGTTTTACTGTTCTATGCCGGCACAGGGTGTGGTTGCTGTCAGCATCCGCACCAACCTTGCTCTTACATGCTTTGGTGCAGGTGAGTGGGGGCAGTGATGAGTGAGGCTGTGGCCTCGGGCGGGTGACCAAGAGCATCCGACTCGCAGCTCAAACAACAACTGCGCCTCTGGTTGAGGATGCACATGGTCCCTCCGTGGGGACAATGGCACAGCTGTCATGGACCCTCGGCTCCCAAGAGCCAGGCACTGGTTTTGTGTGGCCCTCAGGTTCTCTGCACAGCCGGGCACGAGCCCCACCAGGCAGGTGGGAACCCTGGGACAGAGGGGGCAAAGTCAGTGGCCAGGGCTGCCCCACATTCGGATGCAAGACCTGCCTGAGCCCCCGATCACAACAATGCAGCTGAACAAGGCCGTGCGGCTCAGAGGGTCACAGCTGTGAGCATTCTCAGAAACACCGATTCTGGGTCACTTCAAGGCCGCTTTTCTGACATCTGGGTTTGTTTAATCCTTAATGACGACCATACTAACTAGCACACACTGAGAACCAGCTGTTTAGATCTTCCATCTGCTGGTTCACTCCTGGCATGGCTACAATAGCTGGTACTGGTCCAAGCTGAAGCCAGGAGCCCAGAACTCCATCTGGGTCTTTCACACATTGGCAGGGGCTATCTCCCACTGTTTTCCCGGGTGCATTAGCAGGGAGCTGGATCAGAAGTGGAGCCGCAGGGTCATGAATGAGCACCCATGTGGGATGCCAGGGTCACAAGTGGTGGCTTAACCTGCTGTGCCATAATGCCAGCCCCAAGAAAATAATTTTATTTTAAAGGCCAAAAGAGGCAGGTGAACCTCCTGTCCACTGGTGTGCTCCCTAAATTTCTGCATCAAATGAGGAGCCTGGAACTCAATCTGGATCTCTCACGGGGCAAACAAGGACCCGAGCACTTGAGCCATCACCTGCTACCTCCCAGAGTGTGCAACAGCTGGAAGCTGGACTGGAAAGCAGAGCCAGGACTGGAATCCGAGTGCTCCCACACAGGATGCAGGTTGCTCAATGGCAGCCTAACCCACTGAGCCAGACCCCTGCTCTGTGTGTGGCACCTGTGTGAACTCACCTGATCCTCACAACCCCAGGCAGCTGGTGCTGTGGGCTCAGCATGCCCATCTTACAGACAGGAATACTGAGACTCAGGGAGAGGTGCTCACCAAGGTCACTCAGCTTAGTCAATGCTGGGGCTGGCATATGGACCTGGGTCCTCCACAGCCTCAGCCTGGGCGTTTCAGCACTACCAGGTTGACCAGATGGCTCCATCACGAGGGGGTGGATCTTGAGTCACTGGGGATGGGAGGTGGGTGGTGGGAGGTGGGGATCCCACTGTAACAGTCAGCACCCAGGGGCAGGGAAGAAGCCCAGCTAAGCAGCGCCTGGTGCCCACACTCGGTGAAGGGCCTGGGCTCCCCGGCACGAGGGGAGAACATGGCTACGAGCATCCTGACAGCTGGGGATGCTCAGGACTTGCGGCCCGCCGGCCCCAGGCCCTCACAGCCTCGTCCCCACGTCCCCGCCCCCCAGGCCACGCCTGCCAGCCACTCACAGCACCGGGAGGGGCTCAGGGCCACGGCACCAGGGTCCACTTCGCGCAGACACAGGAAGGCAGCCAGACGGTCAAGGGACACCCGGGCCTGGTGACACCAGAGGAGCAAAGGACTGAGGCTTGGGGAGCCTCGAGGGCAGCTTCCCGCCTCCACACAAGCCAAGGAAAACCGCTGCAGCCCGCAGGGCCACGTGATTGACAGCGGCTTAGCCAGACCCCTGCCCGCGGCGCCGCCCCCTTGGCGGACCGACGATGGGCGGAGCCCAGCGCACCCCGCCCTCTCACCTGCATGACCGAGTGGGCGGAGAAGGGAAGGAAGGCCTGGGCCTTGTTGAGGATGCCGAGGACGGTGAGGGTCACGAATGCTTTCTCCGCGTCCATGGCGCTGTCTTCGGCCACCAGGGTGTGGACGGCGAACACGACCAGAGCCACCTGGGGAGACACACGGAGGGGAGGGTGAGGCCAGGCCGGGGTGTCCCTCGGGGGCCGCGTGGGAGGGCGGGGGTGCTCCTCCCTGTGATGGCTGCCTGGTGCAGAGGTGACCCCCGGGGTCCTTTCGGGGGGCCCTGCTGGTTCTAAGCCATGGCCCTGGGGCCATCTGCAGTCACAGCCGGTGGCTCTGTGGTGCCAGATCCCTGTGGACACAGATGTGGCTTAAGGCCACGTGCCAGCGCCTCCAGAGCTAAGGGCAGAGACACTGTAGATGTGCTGACTGAGGTCAAAGCCGTGATGAGGGAGGCTCCGCTGGCACCGACTGTGGGGCGAGTTGGAGGAAGATGGGGCTGCGGGCTGCAGACGTGAGCCAGCCAGCATCAGGGAGGCCACGCGGACCCCGCCTGGAGCTCCCCGCACTCAGAGCCCCGCCCGTGGGTGGAAGCTGTGGTTTCAGATGCCTGAGCTCTAGGGAAGAGGCTTCCCTGCTGCCTTCATGCTCGCGGGAACGGACGCAGCAGCAGCAAACGGGACACAGGACGTGCTGACGGACGGGTGGTAGGATCAGGGTGCCCCTTCCCCCGGCCCGTGCTCAGCAGTCACCAGAAATGTGGACGCTTGGAAGGACACCAGGGACACGGAGAAGAGGAGGCCGGAGGTCCTGAGGGCGCCCAGCTCCTGGCCCCGGACTTGCAGGATGCGCTGCATGGAGGCTTCCTCCCAGCCCAGGAACTTGATGGTCCTTGTGTTCCTGAGCATGGAGCCCGTGAGCCGCGCCCGCGAGTCCTTGTGCCTCATCTGCTGCTCCTGGGGGAGGGCGCAGGGGGAGGGGAGAAAGGGTAGAGGAGAGGACAGAGTTGAGCATTGACTTCTCCTTCCCTGTACCCCCAACCCTGTCCACGCTGCAGCAAACCCCGCCCCCAGGCTCATCCTGCATCTCTCTGCTCCCATCAGCATCTCTGCCCCACCATCCTGATCCAAACCCAGGCCACCACCAATCTCCTGCCCAGGTGCTGCAGGAGCCTCCTCCTTCAGCCACACCCCTGTCTTCATCACGTGGGACAACACTCCCCACAGAGCTCCCAGGAGACAGAGGCCTGAGCCAGCCTTGGTGTGGCGCCACCAGGAAGGCTCCCTGGAGGTGGGGGTGATGCCTGAGCTGCATCTTCAATGCCGAGTTGGGTGGAGGTGGGGAAGTTGGGGGGGGCACTGGGGCAGGAGGGGTGGGAAAGACCTAGACACAGGTACAGTGTGAGAAGGCAGCACCCAGGGTGTGTGTGTGTGTGTGTGGTGCTGAATTGCACTGGGACACAGGGTCAGGAGGGGAGACTTGGGGCCAGCGCCGTGGCTCACTTGGTTAATCCTCCCCCTGCAGCGCTGGCGTCCCATATGGGCGCCGGATTCTAGTCCCGGCTGCTCCTCTTCCAGGCCAGCTCTCTGCTGTGGCCCAGGAAGGCAGTGGAGGATGGCCCAAGTGCTTGGGCCCTGCACCCCATGGGAAACCAGGAGGAAGCACCTGGCTCCTGCCTTCGGATCAGTGCAGCGCCGGCCGTAGTGAAGTAGCACCTTGACAGTAGGGACTCCATTTTGGAGCACTTGAGACTCCATTCTGGGAAAGCACCCTCCCCCCCCCCCCCACCGTGAGACTCTGGTCTGAAACTATGATCTCAAATAGTCAGACAATAGCAGTGCACTACATCACCCTTGGCAGAGTATAGAAACCACCTAGCATAATTGTTCAGGCTTGAAAGTAGAAAGGTTACACCTGGGTTAATGATAAAAATGTAATTTGTCCATGTCCTACATATAATTAAAACCAATACCTGGATTAATGTCAGGATTATAAGATTGTAACTGGTATTGTCAAGATTATAATACTAGTTTTGCATAGGTTTTAGGTCAGCTTGACCCCGGTAACCATGTATTCCCCCCTGTTCCTAGCAACCATGAATTCCCCTCCCAATTTTGTGGTTTTTGCCTTTATAAACCCTGTTGCTTTGGGCTTCAGGGTCGAGAGTTCTTTAGGGCATGAGCCCACTCTCCACCGCCGGCAATAAAGGACCATCAAATTTTATCAATGTGTGGAGCTCCTTTGTTTGCACTCGCTCAGGTACAACAGTAGCGGCCATTTGGGGAGTGAACCAACGGAAAGACGACCTTTCTCTCTCTCTCACTGCCTATAACTCTACCTGAGGGACACTGTCAGGGGACAGCCGTGTGGAGAAGGCCCCACCGGGGGCTGCAGGAGAGGCTGGAGCAACCTCAGGTGACAGGTGGCTGGGGTGGCAAAGACAGCGCCAATCACCTCCCTGTCACCTCCTGGGTTCACAGATACACAGTGGGCTCCCCCGGGGCACCAAGCACTGCTCTAAACCCAGAGTCCACCGCCGTGAGTGACTCCCACTGCCAGGAAGCTTCCGGACGGGTGAGAACAAGACGGCCATGCCCCATTGCTCGGCACTAGGCTGGCAAGACGAAACACCACCATGGGCAAGATCAGACCAGGAGGGCGTGGGCAGCTGGCATCCCAGCTCTGGGTCCTGACTCCAACTTCCTGTGATGCAGACCCTGGGAGGCAGGGGTGATGGCTCAATGGTTGGGCCCCTGCCCCTCTATGTGGGAGACATGGACGGGAGTTCCCGGCTCCCAGCCATCGTGGGCGTCTGGGGAGAGCCCTGGGAGATGGAAGCTGTCTCTGTTCCTGTCTCCAAAACAGAAGCCAGCACAGGCAAAAGAAATGGAGCCCCTGGGCTGGAGGGGTAGTTGCTGCTGCTGCTGTACCGTCACCATGGCAGGGAGGGGGCGGGAAGGGGCAGGAGGGGACACGGGGTGTCAGGGGTGAGAGTGGTCCTAGTCGAGGGGACAGTGGGGATGAAGCCAGAGGTAGGAGCATCAGATGGCTGGAGGGTGATGGGGGGCCCGTGCAAGGGGATGGGGCGGCCACGTGAGCACAAGGCCAGGACCCTGTGGTCATGGCCACTGCAGGGCTTTGGTACTGACGCTGGGAGGTGGGGGCTGCGCGGCCCGAGCTCAGGATGGGCGAGACCGGGTTGTTCTCCCAGGTCTGGATGTATTTGGAAAGCGATGTTGGCCACGTCTGCTGATGGACAGCGAGTGAGACAGACAGGTGGAAGAGGAGCCTGGCGGGTGGGCGGGCATTGGCTCAGCCCCGAGATCCTGCATCTGAGGCGTGGCCCTGCTCCGCACCCTAATTTCTAGACTTTGGGGGGCAGTGGTGACAGCGCAGGTAGTCAGGTCCTTGACACCCACGTGGGAGAGCTGGATGGAGTCCCGGGCTCACGACTTTGGCCCTACCCAGCCCTGGCTGCTGCAGGCATTTGGGGAGTGAACCAGCAGATGGAAGATCTCTCCGTCTCTGTCTCTCTGCCTTTCAAATATACACAAACTAAATACACTTTTCAACATTTAAAGAAAACTGTTCTTTAAAAAAAAAAAAAAAAAAGGGCGGACCCTGGGTTGTGACCTAAACACTGGATTCAGCATGGAGGCGCCATCCCCAGAGGGAGCTCAGGCCCCAAGCCGTGGACAGACTCAGGCTGGCCCAGGCCTCCTGCCACCCATCCCCCCACCATCTCCAGCACAGCCCGGGCCCCGTGGGTTCCTCTGCACCCCTGCTGTGCCCCCTCCCCCAACGCCAAACCTGATAGTGGTTCCTCTTCTTGGTGATGAGGAAATTCAGAGGCAGGAGGCCCAGGAAGACAGCAATGGCGCTGAGCGCAGAGGGGCCCAGAAGCTGGGGACAGAGGGCACAGGACATCATGAGGCCCCTGGGAGTCAGGCTGCCGAGCCCCAGGGACTAAGACAGGGGCGCCAGGGAAGCTGATGAGGGCAGAAGCCAGGGGTCCCTCCACATCGGGGAGGGGTCCACATCGAAGGCGGGGCAGGGAGGGGTGTTACTGGCCTCAATGGCCACATCAAGTCATCTGGGAGCAGCCCCCGGGTTCAAATCCCCACTGTCACACTTGTAGTATGGACTTGGGCACTGCACTGACCTTCCTAAGCTGCAGCTCCCTGCTCTGCCTATAGAGCCATTCTGAGGGTCTGTCCCAGTCCCCGCTGTGCCCCTCAGGAAGGGGTCTCACTCAGCAAGTGGGACACCCAGCTGACTTGGAACTTCAGGTAAGAAACGTATGGATTTTTAGTATAAGTATATCCCATGCAATTTAGGGTCATACTTATGCTAAGAAATGGCGAGGTTATGTGAAACTCACTATCAGTGGGTGTGCTGAGTCTTTTTGCCTCATCCCCCCAGCTTTGTGAATTGGGGGATAATTTCTGTCCCTCGGCACTTTGGCTTTATTACCTGAGTGAAGTGACTGAGAATCCTCTCTAGAAGTTGTCTAGACCCGTTCTGTAGATGAGCCCCAGCCCATTTCCTGTCTGGGGGGCCTCAGTTTCCCCTTCCTGCCCCCCAAGAACACAAACCTGAACCTGGGAACAGACCCAGCCAGTTTGTTTCATTAATGCAGTTTTGGCGCCACCTAGTGGCCCAAAAGTGCTCAGAAGGGAAACACCGGCCAAAATACTCAAAGGCCACTGAAGATAAGGGCAGGTAAGGGCAGGATCCTTTAACTGTAGCAACAATGCTCACGTCTTCATCAGCAGAGATCTCACCGTGACGTTAGGGATCATCTTCCACGAGCCGGGAAGGGGGCACAGCGAAGACCACCTGTGTTATCTGCAGGTACCTTATTAGCCTCATCTGATTTTTAACAACTTGGACCATGGGTCTACCTGCTCTACCGCCCTCAACTTCATCCTCCTTTCTCCCTCTTCCCAATAGCAGACTACATCTACGCATTACACATGAGGCACTGCTCGGACCCTGTGTCTACTTGCTAGCGCCAACTGCGTGCAAAGCCCTGGCACACAAGGCGAGTCACTGAAGCTCCCAGCCCCACACGCGATGCGGCAGCACGAGACAGCACCTTGGAGTATCCAGCGCTCACTCCTGTCCGTGTGCCGCCGACTCACCCACCCAGGGTCTGACAGCCACAGCCTGTGGGCGAGACCTCTCCGTCTTTCTGTACTGCCCCTGCTATGGAAAGAGTCTCAGTGGCTTCTGTATTTGAACTGTGAAGTTCAAAGTGCAGTGTCCACACCTGCAGTTTTGTTGGAACCCTGTCGTGCCCACTTGGTGTGGCCTCAGGCTGCTTCTATGCGCCCAGGGCAGAACTGAGTGACAGCAAGAGAGATCCCAATGCCCCGGATTCTAGCGTAGCCATCCTCTGGGCCTGCGCAGAGAACCCAGGGCCCCGCCCCTGGAGCGAGACTGCAGTGACCTTGCCCCCCTGCACGATTCCCACTCATTCCAGCAAACAGCAGAGCACAGCTGTGTGCTACCCGCTGCTCTCAGAGCTCCACGCGCACAGGCTGAGCCTCCCTCCTCCGAAAATCTGAATGCGCCAAGACCCACAGCTCCTTGAGCCCCAAGTAGAAAGGTCACATCAAAACCCCGACCCAGGGGGCCGGCACTGTGGTGTGGCCGGTAGAGCCGCTGCCCGTATGGGCGTCGGTTCAACATCCCAGCTGCTCTACTTGTGATCCAGCTCTCTGCTGATGCACCTGGGAAAAGCAGCAGAAGATGGCCCAAGTGTTTGGGCCCCTGCACCCAAGTGAGAGACCAAGAAGCAGCCCCTGGCTTTGGCCTGGCCATTGCAGCCATCTGTGGGAGTGGACCAGAAGATGGAAGCTCTTGGTCTCTCCTTCTCTTTCAACGCTCTCAAGTAAAGCCATCTTTTAAAAACACACACAGACCCACTGAGAATCTTGTGTAGCATCCCCATCATCAAGAGTACAGGGAACACATGTGGATTTTTGCATTCAGACTTGCAAATTCCATCCTAGGATCTCTCACTACAGGTATGTAGATCCTAGGGGAAAAACTCCAGATGCTGGCTGCTCCTCTTCTGATCCAGCTCTCTGCTATGGCCTGGGAAAGCACTGGAAGATGGCCCAAGTCCTTGGGACCCTGAACCCATGTGGGAGACCTGGAAAAAGCTCCTGGTTCCTGGCTTCAGATCGGCCCAGCTCTGGCCATTGCAGCCATTTGGGGAGTGAACCAGAGGATAGAAGACCTCTCTCTTTCTGTAACTCTGCCTCTCAAGTAAATAAAAATTAATTTTAAAAAATGGGGCCAGTACTGTGGCATAGCAGGTAAAGCCACCACCTGAAGTGCCAGCATTCCTTATGGGTGCCGATTCGAGTCCCAGCTGCTCCTCTTCCGATCCAGCTCTCTGCTATGGCCTGGGAAAGCAATTGAAGATAGCCCAAGTACTTGGGCCCCTGCACCCTTGTGGGAGACCTGGAAGAAGCTGCTGGCTTCGGATTGGCACACCTCTGGCCATTGTGGTCAACTGGGGAGTGAACCAGCGGATAGAAGACCTCTCTCTCTCTGCCTCTCCTCTAACTCTTTCACATAAATAAATACATCTTGAAACACATACACACACACACAACAACAACTCCAAATGCTTCAGATGTTGGGCGCTGGGGGTGGATGGGGGGGGAGGGAGGAAGGAAGGGAGGGAGAGAGGGAGGGAGGGGCCTGCCCCGCCCTGCGTGCCCAGCTCATCTCAGGCGGTGCATAGGACCGCCATGGCTAGCAAGCACCATCTGACCACCTGTAAGTGGTCAGCGCAGGATCTGAATGCAGCGAGTCCTAAAACAGCGACTACCACTCCATAGGAACAGAAAATCCAGCCCACTCTGTCCAAGGGACTCAGGACAAGTTCCAGGGTCCTGGCCTCACGGCCACCTTGGGCTTCTTGGACAGTCTGTGGCAATTTCTCCACGCCCCCACCCCCCCCAGCTGTCCTTGGCTGGTTTTGTGGTTGCTGCTGCTGCTGGTGCTGGCAATGCCCACACACTCCCATCAGCCTCAGCCAGCGTTTCCTCTGCCTCCTGAGCACCCGGAACATGCACCTGCCAGAAGCTAGCACCATCGTCATTCTACATGGGAGAGATACGGAGGTCGAGGGGGCGAGCCTGTCGCCCAAGATCAAGAAGTCATCCCAGTCTAGGCCTTTTCCTGTGACACCAGCCCAGTGTGCAGGCAGGGACAGGACTACGGGAGGGGGAGCAGGAGGAGGTGCCCCCCAGGCGGGCCCCGCGTACCTGCCAGAGGTAGACAAAGCAGATGACAATCCAGACTAGTGGCAGCCACAGCCCGTTGAGGTAGAGGATGCTGTCGGTCAGCCGCTGCACGTCCACGGACACCAGGTTGACCACGTCGCCCACTGCGGTGGCCTTTCTGGAGCCACTGGACAGCGCCAGGACCTGGGCAGGGGGTGGAGGACAGCAGGAGCCCGGCTGAGAAAGACCATTCAGTCTGCACCTCCATGTGGTGGGCCAGGGGCTCTTCCATGAGCCAATCTCCCGGGGTTGTCACGAGGGTCCTGGGAGAGGACGAGCAGGAGCCCCCGGAGCCCGTGACACACCGCACCAGGACGGGTGTGAGGTCGGGTGCTCGCCAGCTGCGTGTGACTGAACCCCACGTATGTACTGGGGCAGGGGCAGCGTCCTCCCGCGGCAACCATGACGCAGGCACCGCCACACACCCGTCGGTCTAACGCCCCATGGGGACAGCTCTGCCTCCTTATGGCTAAGGAAACAGAGCCCGCATCCCGGACACCTCCAGTGTAGGAGGCCCAGGTTCGCGTCTGTCCCCTTAGCCCCAGGTACCCTCACAGAACTGAGGGCGGGGTCCAGTGGGCCCAACTTCCAATCACAGGTCTCCAATAGAAATAACCCAGCTGGGGGTTATTCAGGGAAATCCACATGTGCGGCAGAAAGTACTGACCACCTGGCGCCCCCCCCAATCCCCACCCCCACCTCCAGCTATCATAAAAATTCTCTTAACGAGCCCGGCACCCCCAACCAATCCCAGGAAGGTCACGGGCACCACTGACCAACCAGAAAGGTGGACACGAGCTGACCACGCCCCTCCCAGCTGCAGCTGCAATCCCTCTGAGCTTCACCTCTAACCCCTCTGGGAGTCTGGGAAGGAAGCCACAGCTGCCCGGCTCCTTGCTCTGCAATGACACCTGCTTCCTCCTGCCCTCCACCCACCTGCCCAAGACATCTGTGATTGGCGTCCTGGGGGCTCTACAGCCACACTCCCAGCTAGACTGGGGGGTTGGTCTGCAGCAAGACTATCCTTCCCCAACTAAATTCAAACAGAGACACATCCCAATTTCAGAAGTGACCAAAGGTAGGGAAAACCAAGGTGGAATCCATGAACTACACAGTGTTAACCCCATTTTACAGGGAAGCAAACTGAGGCACAGAGGCATAAAGCAAGCGGTCCAAAGTCACAGGGCTCGGGAAGTGACAGCCAGGATTGGAATCCAGGACCACTGAGGCCTGGCACGGGCTGTAGGGGGTGTCAGGCCCCCCTCCCCTGGCAGTTTATGTACCTGGCAGCCTCACGTGGGCCTGGATCCTGGGGTCCCAGGGGACCCCTTCCAGCAGGTTGAATGCTATGCTGAATGTGCAGTTACTCTCCGTTGGTGAGAGGAGTGAGCTAGGAACAGCTCAGTTACAAATTCCTCACACAGCGAGTCCTTAAAAAGCTCCCACTGTGCGCTGAGCAGGCGGTGGGGGCACCCGAGAATCCACCAAGACTTCATAATGCCTCCTGCAGGGGCAGCTCAGCGAAGAGACAGACGCTGTGACTCCAACAGGAGACAAAGGCAGCCCCAGTGGGTGGGCCGAGCAATGGCCAGGGGTCCTCATGTTAGAGGAGGCATTGGCCTCCCAACACAGGATAAGCGCCCCTGGCCAGTCCCCACTGTGCTGAGTCTGGGACAACAAGGCGGTGGGTGATGGGGTCAGAGAGAAATCAGGGTCAGATCATGCAGGGCCTTACAGAAAAAAACAAAGGCGGGCAGAGTGCCGTGTGAGCATGTGTCCTCCCTTTAGCACCTTTTGCAGCCCAGGGACAATACCTCCAAGGCGAAGTGGGAAGGGCCTGCACCTGCTCCCGGGCCTCACCTTTCTATAGACCAGGCCGGTGAGAGCCGTGCGCAGCCTCATCTGCAGCACCTTGACCTGGAACATGGAGTGCTGCTCGAACAGCGTCTGCAGGCAGGCGGCGAGGAACATCAGCACGGCGAGGACGTAGCCCTTCCAAGCTGGGAGCTCGGGCTCACCGACAAACTCCAGAAACAGGCTTGAGCGGAGAGAAGGGGCGGGGGCAGAGAGCACGAGCTGGTGGGAGGAGCCGCCCCCGTGCTGCCAGGTGGATGTCAGCTTTGCCCAAGTGGCTGCAGTTGTGTTTCCCCACCCCCACCCTGCTATCTACTCTCCAATTCAATGGGACTTTCCAGCCCCTCTGATGGAGGGGTGGAGTTTTCATGCCCACAAAATTCCCCTACTGAAGCCCAGGCACCTGTGTGTGACCATTTGCACGAGGTAACTTAAGTTGAAGCTGTTACAGTGGCCACTACTTCTAGCTGGTGCGCTTAGGAGAGGAGGAAATTCAGACACAGGAGGAGACCCCAGGGGTGCGCCTTGTGCACGCAGACAAGACCAGGAGAGGCCAGAGCGAGCACGTGGCCGTCTGCAGGCCAGAGCCAGAGGCCTCAGAAGAACCTGGCCCCGCTGAGGCCGGGATCTTAGACCTCAGTCTTGAGGAAGGGAGTTTCTGTTGTACGCACTCCATGGTACTGCATGGCAGATGGATTCTCCACCCCCTGAATCTAGACTAGGCCATGCAACAGCTTTGGCCAACTGGGCAGGGTGGAGATGACCCTGGGCAGCTCTGAGCCTGGACCTCAAAGGAAACTGTGGCTTCTGCCCCATCTCTCAGAAACCCTGCCGGGCGGCCTTGAGAGCCAGCTGAGCCTCCTTCTGGACCACGGGAGCCACGAACCACAGGGCCGGGCAGTCCGGGTGGAGACCATGTTGGGCGAGCCTGCCTCCAGCCAACCTGGCAGCAGGCCACAGGCCCGGCAGCAACCCCCGCTGAGAGGCTAAGAGCCGCCCAGCTGAGCCCAGGCTGAACTGATGACCCCCCTTATCATGAGCTAACCTAAACCCCTGTGGACGTAAGCCACTCACTCTGGGGGTGTTGTGTTGGGCAGCAAAAGCTAACTTACAGTCAGGCGAGGGCTCGCTCACCTGCTCTCCCCAGGGCCGGGCCCTCCTCACCCACCCCTGGCATCCTGAGCTCGGAGTACACAAAAAGAGGCAGAGACCCCCCCCCCCCCAGCCTCAGCAAGGCCTGCACTCACCTGAGGAGCTTGGGGACAGCAAACCTGAAGACGTCACCGATGACAAGGCTGAGGGTGCCCAGGAGGAAGGTGGAGTGGAACACCTGCCAGATGGCTCTGAGCAGCGGGCCCCGCGGGAGCCCGGCCGGCTGCAGCAAGGCCTCCGTCTCTGGGGCCTCCGAGCTGCCGCCCCCTTTTCCACCAAGAGCCTTCGTGCGCCTTCGGGGAAGAGAGACACGGCGCTCCGAGTCCTGCCTTAGGCTCCCAGCAGCCTGGAGTGGGCAGGGACCCAGTCACCTCCCTCACTTGTTGCTTTTTATAGACCAGAGGGGCAGGTTGGGGGAGGGGAGGCAAGAGGGCAGCCCTAGGCTTCATGGGTGATGGTAGGGACGCACACACATTAGACACCACTGTGTGCCACAGGCCAGGGACTCCTCAGTCCTTCTAAGAACACTGCAAGCCAAGTGTTGCTCCCATTTCACAGATGAGAAACCTGAGGCTCAGAGGGATGATGTTGTCTAAGGGCACAGAGCTGAGAAGTCCAAGAAATGGGATTTGATCTCAACTCTCTGCCTCCAAAGCCCATGATCGGAGGGAGGGAGGGAGGGAGAGAGAGATCTTTCATCTGCTTGTTCACTCCCCAATGCCCACAGTAGCCAGGGCTGGGTTGGGCTGAACTTGGAGCCTAGAACTCAACTTGAATCTTTCATGTGGGTGGTGGGGACCCGACTACTTGAGCCGTGACCTGCTGCCTCTCAGGGTGCACACTACACTAGCAGGAAGCTGGAATTCGGGGCACGGCTGGGACTGGAGCCTCAACACTCACATATGGGATGTCGGCATCCCAAGTAGCTGCTCAGCCACCGAGCTGCATGCCTGCCCCCCCACCATGCAGTTTTTGGTCCATCGTGTCACCTCCCTGGAGAGGGACGGGCCCCAGCTGGCCACCCCTTCAGTGGGTTGAACCGTTTGAGAGCTGGTTTAGAATCACAGCTGGGCCAGCGCTGTGGCTCACTAGGCTAATCCTCCGCCTTGTGGCGCCGGCACACCGGGTTCTAGTCCCGGTCGGGCGCCGGATTCTGTCCCAGTTGCCCCTCTTCCGGGCCAGCTCTCTGTTGTAGCCCGGGAGTGCAGTGGAGGATGGCCCAAGTGCTTGGGGCCTGCACCCCATGGGAGACCAGGAGAAGCACCTGGCTCCTGGCCACATCTTGCCAACCACGGCGGCCATTGGAGGGTGAACCAATGGCAAAAGGAAGACCTTTCTCTCTGTCTCTCTCTCACTGTCCACTCTGCCTGTCCAAAAAAAAAAAAAAAAGAATCACAGCTGATGTCCCTGGGCCCAGCACACTAGCCCTGGGTGAAACCACAGGTGGCAGCTCATGCCCAGATGTCGGCCATAATTGGGGCCGGGGCAGAGCTAAGGGAGGGAAAGGGGAAGGTGGGGGAGGCTGGGAGAATGTCATAGCTGTCGCCCCCCTGGTGCTGTGTGGCCCCAGGCAGGCAGTGCCCACTCTGTGTGAGGAGGGGTAGAGCTGGGCCCTCTCCAAGTCCCTTCTGGCTCTGACAGTCCTCGGGGTCCCCGGTCATCTCGACCCCTGTTTACACATCTGCGGCCTGGGTTGCTGAACCTCCTGGCCAGGCAGGCACCGTGTGACCCAGTGTGACCCAGTGTGACCCAGCAGGACACTGAGGCCATTACAAGTGGTGACAGCTGTCAGGGGTCACACAGTGAGGGCAGGGCTGCTGAGCCCAGATCCGAACCCACAGTTCACAGTGTCTCCTCGTGCACCAGGGACCCCCATCATAAAAAAAGAAGAAAAAAGAAAAAGCTTTAGAGAGGTGAGGGGGCCGCATGTAGTCAACAAGGCCAAGGCCAGGGGCCCTGCCCCTCCTCCCTGGCTAGCTTGCTGTTTGGTTCAGCATCTGGGCAGGGCTGTACTCAGACTTGTGTGGCTGCACCCGTGTGGCTCACCACTCACAAATGTTTCAGGATTCAGATCTCAAATGCCCAAAGGACGTCACTCCAGGCAGAGGCCGTCCCTGGCCACCGTCCCTGTGTGATCTGGCCTTTTGGTTTGTGGCCTTCTCAGCCACGCCATCTCTCCCCACACCTTCCTTGTTTGTTTCTTTAGCACTCCAGGTGGGTGGACACGTCGCCTCTGCCTCCTGAACACAGTAGGAGCTCAGTAAATACCTGTGCAGTGAACGGGAGAAACAGATGGAGTGGGGTGTGCACAGGGCCTAACAGGGACGCTGGCACTCGGGCTGGCGTGGCAGCACAGTGGGTTAAGCCTCCACCTGCAACACGGGCATCCCATATCAGAGCACCGTTTGACTCCCGGCTGCCCTGCTTCTGCTAAGCTCCCTGCTAATGCACCTGGGAAGGCAATGGAAGATGGCCCAAGTCCTTGGGTCTCTGCCACCCACTGGGGAGACCCAGATAAAGCTCCTGGCTTTGACCTGACCCAGCCCTGACTACTGTGGCCATTTGGGGAGTGAACCAGCAAATGGAAGATCTCTCCGTCTCCTCTCTTCCGCGCCTCAGGGTTTGCATCTGCAACACGGGGCGAGGCAGGAGATGCCAGTGATGGCCTCTCTCAGGCTAGATGCGTTGCTCACATCGGCTTCCATTGCTTGTCCCAGTTCTGAGCCAGCGAGTTTCACCTCTGCAAATTTTCCCTCTCCAGTGAGTCTCACCTCCCATCCAGGAAAACCTCCAGTTTGGCATCTGCTTTTGGGATGGACAGCCATTTAGTGCAGGGTCCACAAATGCTTAGCAGTGGAGAGCATGGCCCATCCGACAGCACATGCCCTGTCCAGTGGCCCAGCCTGCACCCAGCTCCTGTTGCCATGCAGGGCTGTGCAGGGCTACCCGACCCACTTTCAGAGGGACCAGAGAGGCAGGTGTGGTGGCGTAGCAGGTTAAGCCACCGCCTGCGGCACCAGCATCCCATGTTGGGGCACTAGTTTCAGTCCTGGAAGTTCTATTTCCACTCCAGTTCCCTGCTAATGCACCTGGGAAGGCAGCGGAAGATGGCCCAAGTCCTTGGGCCCCTGCAGCCTATGTGGGAGACTCAGATGGAGCTCCTGAACTTTGGCTTGAGCTTGGCCCAGTCCTAGCTGTTGCAGACATTTGGGGAGTGAACCAGCAGATGGAAGATCTCTTTCTCTCTCTCTCTCTCTCTCTCTCTCTCTCTCTCTCTCTCTCTCTCCCCCTTTCTCTGTCACTCTGCTTTTCAAATAAATAACTAAATCAGAGCTAGAGAGAGAGAGCGAGAGAACAGAATTCCAGGGATTTATGGGGTAGGTCCAAAGTTAGTTATGGACAACTCACTAAAACAAACAGAAAGCAAGATGGGGCCAAGCCTACTATGTGACCCTCACTTGGCCAGTGGGCAGCTGGGCTGTGACTTCAGATGACCTCCTCTCTACCCCACAAGGGGTTGCACAATATATCAGACCAAAGTTCGTTCGTTTTCTCTCTCTCCTCCCTCCCTCCCTTCCTCTCTCTCTCTCTCTGTAATCAGCTGGCTCTGAAAACCACTGAGCCTGGTGTGGGTATGAGCCTGCCCTTCCCATTCCCTTCTGTCCCTTGCCTTTAACAGGTTCTCAAATTGCTCTGCATAAAGGCTCTGCCTTTGGGCCCCAGAATCGGGGGGTTGTGTATTGATCACACCGGCCAGGCCGGGAGGCCAGGAGCTGGGAGAGGGCAGAACAGCCCCCAGAGCCCTCTGGGTTGAGGTCTGCCTGGACTGCAGAGCCATTGGCCCAGCTGCGAGCTGCTCTTTGAGTTTGCCCCCAAAAACTTTCCCATTTTGGAAAACCCCACCCACTTCCTTAGGGGAGCAGCCCCACTCTCCCCTCCCCTGTGAGGTTCTGAAGAAATGACCAATCATGGGACCAGCATCCTAGGCGTGGGATTGGCCCCTGGCGGGGATGAGACTTGAGCCACGCCAATCAGAAGCCTTCCCTGGGATTTTCTATCTGGACGTTGGACAGAGACAGGCCTTATGGAGAGATGAACCCACAGACTGTAGCTGAGCTGAGAGAGGTAGGAGGGAATCTGATGTCGTGTCTGTCCCTAAGTCTGGCCACACTGAGGCTAGGCCAGCTCTGTCTGTCTCTGTCTGTCCTGAAGTGTGGGATTTGGCCATCTACAACCCCCACCACAGAAACCTGGAGTATGGAGAGCCTTGTTACCCTGCCCACCACACTCCCTTGTGTCTGTTGGACCCTGGAACGCTGAGGTGTAGTGAGTTGAGGCGACTGGCGTGAGGCCATCGGAGCCCACAGCCTCTGCAGAATGCTCGCCCTTCAGGGTCGTGCTGTCAGACGGGACTTCCCAGGCCCCAAGGGCCCCACCAAGGACAAGAGCGACACAGCGCAGACAACGCCAGAGATCTCCACATCCCGCTGTATTTGCTAAGTTCTTTTTCCTCAATCATCTTTTCTCATCCCTACTTTTTTCATTCTCCTACTAGCTCTGTGCTAGCAACAAATGACATCCCCACTGAACAGATGAGAAAAGAGTTCCCACCCAACCCTGCACCCTGTCTTAAATACCCCCGTCTCCTCCCTTGGGGGGCCTCCAGGAGCTCCTGCCCCTCAGTTTCCCTCTGGGGCCTGCAAAGCACTCTGGGAGGAACTGGATCTGACCAGTAGTTCTCTAGCAGTGAAGTCAGCAGCAAGCAGAGCCCAGAACGGGGCCAGGGGCTGCTTGGGGCCCCAGTGACGGGCGTGGATGGAGCTCTTGCCCGCCCCACACTCACCGCTGGGCCACGCTGCAGTGCCTCGTCCATTCCCTCTCCAGCCGGGAGACGAGTTCTTCCGAGGAGTTTTCTTTTCCAAGCGACCACAGGTCTTCTGAGCTCAGCAGCTTCCGGTAGCCCCTCCAGACCAGCCTGCAAGAGAGGGTCATGGGGACCAGCTCCTCCCGCCGTTGGCCCTGCTGGGGCTCTGCCTGGTAGCCGTGGGATCCTGGGGAAGCCCATTTACCTCTCTGAACCTCTGCTGCACCCCCCAGGGGGGGAAATGAGAGCAATTAACTTAATCCCACCTAACATTCGAGGGACAGCCTTTGGTTTACAAAGGTCATCTCATCTAAATCCCACGGAAGCCTGTGTAGATTACGACAGATCCATTTTACAGGTGGAAAACAGAGGCTCGGACAGGTTAATCGAGGGATAAAGCGTGTGGCAGGGGAAATAGGCAGGGTCTTCAAAAACTGCATGGAGAATGAGTATTGGGAACAAACTGCATGGATTGCTAACTTTTTATGTTAAAATAAATTTATCTTTTACTTCCATTTCCCCCCCAAGTTGTTGGCAGCATTTCTGTAGATTTTCCTGTAAATCAGAAGTCCAGGGCCCAGTATTCTCAGTGTGGAGGAACCTGAACGCCTCCTTCGGCCTTCCGTGTCCCCAGTCGGCTGCTGCTCCACGGCTCCAGCCACCTGGCCTCAGGACCGCTGCTTGTGCTCTCCACACTGCTGGAAGCGCTTTCCTGCGGCCCCTCGGCTGGCCCTACCTCATGCATCCTCCAGAGCTGAGCTCAGACGAGGCACGCTGCCCTCTGCCCAGCCCAGGCGGATTCCACACTGAGTGCAAGCGGCTTCCCTTAGGATGCTCGTCAGTTTGGGTCTCCATCCATTCTCTTCCACTGCATGGTAGGCTCTGTGGGTGCCAGGGCAGGGCCTGCCGCACTTCCCCTCTTACACATTTTTTTTTAATTTGGAAGGCAGAGAGAAAGAGAAAGGGGGCTAGAGCAAGGTGCAGGGAGAGAACAAACTAACTTCCAGCTACTGCCTAGAACTCCATCAAGGTCTCCCAGGTTCACGGCAGGGATCGACCACTGCACCCACCACCTGCTTCTTCCCAGCGTGTGCATTAGCAGGAAGCTGGATGCCAAACGGAGCCAGGATTCAAACCCAGGCCCTCTCACAGCAGGTGCAGGTGACTTAACTGCTGCACCAAACACCACCCCTCGTTTTCCCTCTCCTGTGTCCTCACCTGCTGGCACAGGAAGCAAGATTGGTCAGAGAGAGCCATCCTGCCCAAGCCTGTGTCCTTGGCCAAGTCCTTTCCCATCAACAGGCCTCAGTTTTCTCATCTTAGAATGGGCGAGTGTTGTGGTGTAGTGTATTGGGGAGCCAGTGTGAGTGCCGGCTGCTCCACTTCTGATCCAGCTCCCTACTAATGCACCTGGGAAAGCAGCAGAAGATGGCCCACATATCTGGGCCCCTGACACCCACATGGGAGATACAGATGGGATTCCAGGCTCCTGGCTTCAGCCTGGCCCAGCCTTGGCTGTTGTGGCCATTTGGGGAGTGAATCAGTGGATGGAAGATTGATCTCTCTCCCTGTCACTCTCTCTCTCTATCTCTCTCTGTGTCACTCTGCCTTTCAAATAAATAAGTGAATAAATTTATTAAAAATGAGGATGCTTCCTAGCACAAGGCCTGGTGTGGATAACTATAGCTGGCACGAATGTGAGAAATTGAATTCCAGAGACTTCCATAGTCAGGGGTCAGGGCTCACTCCATGCTGGCCTTTGACCCCAGTTCCCTTTCCAACAGCCAGCAACAGGTCTGACCTAGAAATTATTAACACGTTTGCTTTTCCCTGAGATTACAGTGGCAACTGAGTCCATAGAAGTTTCCAATTCTGGCAGCAAACGGAAAGCTTCCTTTTAAAAAAAGGTGATGAAAGTTAAAAAAAAAAAAAAAAAAAACGATTGATCTAACGAAAAATGTGTGTAAATAGAGTGACAGCCTGATATGACAACAAAGCATAAAGAGGGGTGCATAAATGCTGGGGAGCAGGGCCTGGACCCCAGGAGGGCTATCTGAAAAGTCCATGCTGCAGCCAGCATTGTGGAGTTAAATCACCACCTGCAACACTGGCATCTAGTACAAGCGCCGGTTCGAGTCCTGGCTGCTCCATTTCCTTTTTTTTTTTTTTTTTTTTTTTTGACAGGCAGAGTGGACAGTGAGAGAGAGAGACAGAGAGAAAGGTCTTCCTTTGCCGTTGGTTCACCCTCCAATGGCTGCCGCGGCCAGCGCGCTGCGGCTGGCGCACCGCGCTCATCCGATGGCAGGAGCCAGGTGCCAGGTGCTTCTCCTGGTCTCCCATGGGGTGCAGGGCCCAAGCACTTGAGCCATCCTCCTCTGCACTCCGGGCCACAACAGAGGGCTGGCCTGGAAGAGGGGCAACCGGGACAGAATCCGGCACCCCGACCGGGACTAGAACCCGGTGTGCCGGCGCCGCAAGGCGGAGGATTAGCCTGTTGAGCCACGGCGCCGGCCTGCTCCATTTCCAATCCAGCTCCCTCCCTGCTAATGTGCCTGGGAAAGCAGCAGAGGATGGCCTAGAAGCTTGGGCTCCTGCCACCCACATCTCAGACCTGGATGAAGCTCCTGGCTCCTGGCTTTGGCTTTGCCCATCCCTGGCCATTGTGGCCTTTTGGGGAGTGAAACAGCAGATGGAAGACTTTCTCTCTTTCTCTCTCTCTCTCTCTCTCTCTCTCTCTAATTCTGCGTTTCAAATACACACATAGATCTTAAAAAAAAAAAACTTTTTAAAAAATGGGCAATTCCATGCTCTTCCTACCAACTCATTTCCCAGCCCTTTCCCTAAGGTCATTATGCACCAGATTCTGCTCTAGGTCCTTTACAAGCCTATTCATATTTAACCCTCACAGCCACAGGGCAGGTACCGCCATCAGTCCTACTTTATGGGTGTAGAGACTGAGCCACAGAGAGGTTAAGCAGCTTGCGCAAGATTGCACAGCCAGGGAGTTGTGGGTCCTGGATTCAGGTCCATGTCCCCTTCAGGTCTGACTACACTGGAGCCAGAAGGGGCCGCCCAGGGGGGGCACAGCCTCAGTGCCTGCCTGGCTGATGCTCTGGTGCTAGAGAAAGAGTGAGTAGGGACTTATGCTCTCATCCCCCCCCCCCCCCATCCCTGGTGCTCAGCACACAGCAGGTGCTTATTAAGTGTTGCTGTGTGCTGAGCACCAGGCGTCTTCCATTGAATGAAGACAGAGTTGTCCCCATTTCACAGAGGAAAAAACTGAGATGCTGAATGGCTGTGGCCTGGCTGCTAAGAGGTAGAGCCAGGATTCAAATCCACATCTCACACTCGCGAGTGACTGGGGACAGGATGTGGACAACGGGCACAGAAAACTGAGAGGGAGGCACTGAGACTGGGACAGAGACAACCCGACAGGCCCTCATCTGCCTGATAGGAAACCCCTCGGAAGAGCTGTGTGGGGGCCCGAGGGCAGCAGCCCTGGTTCCCCCTCCCGCCAGTGCCACGCAGCCCCTTGCCTTCCACCTGACTTACCCAGAAACCCACCAGAACATGACCTTGGAGGGGAAGGAGGCCCCGGACTCTGGACATGGATTCTGCAGGAGGTGGGGGAGAGAGAGCTTCAGTCTCACAGCGTGGCAAGTGTGGGGCACAGGGACACCAAGGACAGAGACACAGGGTGGCCTGACACTGGGCTCAGTCCTCAGAGGCCCTGGCCTTTGGGGGGGGGGTGCGGGGGACCCCAGGAGGTCTGGCACATCCCCACAGCCAAGGGCCAGAGGGCTGACAGTGCATACAAGAACTAAGGTTGCCTGGAGGAACAATTCTACTTATACTGAGAGCTGCAAGCTCTCTGCGCACGACAGCCACATCCCAGCGCATGCTGTGGAGAAGGCCCTGGCCTGAGATTTTTGTCAGCTGCTCCAGAAAGGCCTCCTCAATTTCTCCTCTTTACCAATAAGCTGTGAAGGTGCCCATTTCACCACATCTTCGCCACCACAGCTTGTTACCAACTTGGGAATGTTTTGGCCTTTCTCATAGGCAAACAAACAAACAAAAGTCCTGTTAGGGTTTTAGCCAGCTTATACAAGCATGCGAGCATTTTTTTTTATTCAAAAGGCAGAGTTACAGAGAGATGTAAAGACACACAGAGGGGTCTTCCATCACTCCCCAGATGGCCGCAATGGTCGGAGCTGCGCCGATCTGAAGCCAGGAGCTTCTTCTGGGTCTCCCACAGGGGTGCAGAGGCCCAAGAACTTGGCCATCTACTGTTTTCCCAGGCCATAGCAGAGAGCTGGATGGGAAGAGGAGCAGCTGGGACTAGAACCAGTGCCCATATGGGATGCCGGCACTTCAGGCTAGGGCATTAACCCGCTGCACCACAGCACTGGCCCCAACGTGAGCATTTTAAAAGATGATCTATGATTGGTCTCTTCCTTGGAGAATTCCTTGGAGAATCCTGATCTCACAGACCACTGTGGCATTCCCTGTCATAAACTCCCAGGGTGCACCACCTTCTCCTGCTAAGCCGCTGGCTCAGGCGTGATCTCCCACACACCTGTGTGGTTCCATGACTCAGGTCTGGCTCTCCTACTTGACTTTTAGCAGCTGCATGAGGACAGGGGTTCTGTGTGTTCCCAGCAGCTCCTGCGTGCCCAGTGGGGCACATACAGCAGAGGCTAGCAAACAGTGGCCTCTGGACCAATCTGGCCCACTTCCTCCTTCTGCAAATAAAGTTTTATTGGAACACAGTCATGTTCATTTGCTGACATACTGTCTGTGGCTGCTTTAACACTATAATAGCAGAGTTGGGTGGTCTACATACCATACAAAGAGTATGGTATAGCTCACAAAAGTCTTCTTTTAGGGGTGAGAGTTTGGTGCAGTGGTTATGTTGATGCTGCTTGGGATACCAGCATCCCTTTTCGAAGGGCCTGAGTTCATGTCCCAGCTACACTCCCCATTCCAGCTCCCTGCTAATGCACACTTGGGGGGCAGCGGGTACTTGGATCCCTGCCCCCCATGTAAGAGATGCAGATGGAGTTCCTGGCTCCTGACTTCATCCCGCCCAGCCCAAGCTACTGAGAGCATTTGGGTAGGTGAAAGAATTTTTTCTGTCTCTTTGCTTTTCAAATAAATAAAAATAAATGAAAATTTAAAACATATTTTCTAACTTATCCTGTACAGAAAAAGATGGCCAACTGTGCACAAATGCAATACACATTTGGCTGAATGAATAAAAATCTATAGAGGAGTCAGTGTCGTGGTGCAGTGAGTTAAGTCACCGCTCATGATGGTGGCAGCCCATATCAGAGTACTGGTTGGAGTCCAGCTGCTCCACTTCTGATCCAGCTCCCTGCTAGTGTGCCTGGGAAAGCAGTGGAAGATGGCCCAAGTGTTTGGGCCCCTGCACCTTCGAGGGAGACCCAGAAAAAGCTCTTGGTTCCCACATCTACCTGGCCATTCTGACCATTTAGGGAGTGAACCAGCAGATGAAAGATATTTCTTTCTCTCTGTCTCTCCCTGTCATGCTGCCTTTCAAATGAATAAAAATAAATCTTAAAAACAAAAACTAAAGACCCATGCCCTAGTCCAACTCCCTGCGGTTACCAGGAAGGCTGAGACCTGGAGTGGTGCAGGGACCAGAGAGAGAGGTACTGGGGTGGGGTCTGAGCGACTCACAGGCTGCTGGGGCTCTTTGGGGAAGAAAGGAGGCCGATCCACCAGGCAGGACAGCACAAACTGTGCCACAACCAGAGACAAGCACAGGTAGGTGGCCAGGTGGCGGATGGGATCGTTCTGGAAGCCCTGCGGGAGAGAGAGCACAAGTCCAGAAACAGTCAGTGCTGAGCCAGTAAGGAGCAGGGGTGGGGGCAGGTGCCCGGAGGGGACACAGGTTGAGGCTGGACCGCATTTCCCAGGCTGGGTGCAGGGCCACCGTGTTTTGCTGATTGTGGGGATTTCTGAATTCCCGATGTGCACATGCGCTGGTCTATGGAAGCGGTGTCCTGGGCTGTGTTGGGGGTGCCCTCACCACACAGCCCTGACTCCAGCTGGTGTTCACATGCTCTGTGTTAGTGGTGGGGTGACCGAGGCTCAGAGAAACCACAGCACTGGTTTTCCTCCAGGGTACACAGCGGAGCTGAGCCAAGTGGTGAGCTTTTGCTGCCACACTGCTTCTGCATCTGCTGCCCTGTCTCCTGGTCTTAGCAGCCTCAATTTTCTCCCTCCATGCTCAGGCATGTGCTTGGTGAAGAACCGTCTCTCCTCCAGGGGTAGCAAGTGGTGGAGGCTTGGCCAAGGAGTACATTCTAGTGCCTTGGCTATGGTGATTGGAATAGGAATGGACAGAGGACCCAGTGAGAGCTGGAACCATTGAGAGACTCCACTGGGTTTGCTACACTGGTTAAACCAGGAAGTCTGGAGCTACTGTTGGCTCTCCTTGCCATCTTATTGGCGAATGAGGCTACCATAGCAGAGCCACGAGACAGAGGTGGAGATCTGGCAGTATTATCTGAATGCCTGGCTGAGTTAAGTCGGGAGGTCCCATGAATATGAGCTCAGAAATGAATGAGCTAATAAATTCCCCCAGAGTTTGCTTTTCCCTTAAGTTAGTGGGTTGAGTTTTGGGTACTTAAAACAAGAGTCCTAGTTTTAAATCTAATTCCTCTACTGCATTTTCTATTCTTTTTTTTTTTTTTTTTTTTTTTTTTACAGGCAGAGTGGACAGTGAGAGAGAGAGACAGAGAGAAAGGTCTTCCTTTGCCGTTGGTTCACCCTCCAATGGCTGCCGCGGACGGCGCGCTGTGGCCGGCGCGCCGCGCTCATCCGATGGCAGGAGCCAGGTGCTTGGTGCTTCTCCTGGTCTCCCATGGGGTGCAGGGCCCAAGCACTTGGGCCATCCTCCACTGCACTCCTGGGCCACAGCAGAGGGCTGGCCTGGAAGAGGGGCAACCGGGACAGAATCCGGCGCCCCGACCGGGACTAGAACCCGGTGTGCCAGCGCCGCAAGGCGGAGGATTAGCCTGTTGAGCCACGGCGCCGGCCTATTCTTTTTTTTTTTTAACATGGATTGTAGACAGTTTGATATTCCAACTACATCACAGCCCACCTCCCCCAAGTTGCCAAGGTTACCACCGTTCCTATCCGATAGTTTGTTCTGAATTTGGGTGAGATGGACTTGGACTCTGAACTCCCAAGCTGTGTGGCCCTGAGGAAGTCATTCCCTTCTCTTAGCCTCAGTTTCCTCATCTTTAAAATGGGACCGTTAGCCTCCAAGGACTGGCATATTTTGCCACTGGGCCTGACCCGTGGCTGGGGCTCCAGCATGTCGATGGTCCCAGTGTTCCTGTGTCCATGCTGTGCCCCCAAACAGAAGACCCAAGTCAGCTGTGAGAAGCCACCCTTCATAGGGTAGTGGATGGCCTGTGAGATTTTCCCATTACCTATAGAAGTTGCTGGTCTTAAATCTGTCCTCTCCCTTCCCCTCTGGGAGCAGGTGGAGCAACCACTTGGTTCAGGATCAAGTGATGTAATGAGGACCTGCAGCCTGCTGCAGCCTGAACATTCTTCCCGCTCCCAGAGCCTTGGGGGAGCACTGGGCCGAGGTAAGCAGTTCTCCGTGAGGGGGTGATTTTACCCCCTGGGGCACTGGGGTTCCATAGTTGGGGGGGGCTGACCTGCTGGCACTAGGTGGGTAGAGGCCGGTGATGCTGTGCCACACACTACAATGAACAGGGTAGCCCCGCCCCCAAAAGAGAATCATCTCCCCCCCCCCCCAAAAGAGGTACAGTTTAGGAAACCTGGTCTAGACCACAAGTCCTTTTGTTTGCCAAGAAAAAGAACCAATGGGTTTCCTAACAGGGAAGCAGACCGGGAATCTGGAACGTGGGTGGGTGTGAGGTCAGAGGCACAGGTGCATGGGGCCGGGGTATGAGGAGTGGAAATGAACCTGGCTGGAGGGTCAGAGTGCACGCCTGTGTGTGTGTGTGTGTGTGAGCTTGTGAGTTATGCAAAAGGGGGCACCAAGTGCATCTCCATGGTGACAATGGAGTATGCAATGTGGGGGAGATGATGGGAATTGGTGTTCATTAGAACTGTATGAGGCGATGGGGAGTTGTGGGTGAGCAAGTGTACTTGTGTCTGGGATTTAAGGGTGTTTTTGTGCAGAAATTAAGTCATGTGTGCAAAGCCGGGGAGAAAGGAGGAAACTCAAGGTCCGAAACTGTGGTGTTGGTTTTCCCAGGGAGCTCAGAGCCCCACTTACCCCTCTTGAGGCCTGCTGGGCAGTGCTGAGAGCCGGCAAGAGAAGGCAGAGCAGCCAGTACCCAAAGAGCAGCCCAGACGCCTGCACCCCCTTCTTCCTCTCAGTGTGTATCAGGAACACAGCAAAGCTCTAAACAACAAAGTCCAGACAGGCCCCTTAGGTGGGGCTGGGCGTGGGAGGGGAGCCCACATCCCCTCTCGGGGTGGACAGCCAAAGCAGCAACCGGGAGCAAGCCAGGGCCCAGAGAGAGGGGGCATTACCATGGTGGTGAGCCACACTGTCGGGTGCATGAGCAACTCTGGGGCCTCGGGCATGCCATGCTGGATTTTCCAAAGAGCGACAGCCACGCTGAGGGTGCACAGGACCACGAGAGCAAAGGCAAGCACCTGGGGAAACAGGCTTAGGTAAGGTTGGAGAAATCTGGTGGCAAACGGGAGGGCGACGCCATGTCCAGTGTGAACGTCCTCCATGAGCCCTGGAATGAGTCAAGGTCGCAGGTCACCCATGTGTCAGTGCTAATCGATCCTGTAACTGTCGTGTAAACAGTGCCCAAGGACCCGAGCCCACCCGATGTTCTCCCAAATGCAGGGGTGCTCTAGGTACACACAGGTGAGGTGACTACAGGTAGGAAGCATGAAATGAAATGTACTCACTGGGTGAAAAAGTCATGCTTTCTTCAAGTCATGGTCAATCCCTGCTACTCAAGGAAGGAAAGATTCTCTCTTGGGCTGGGAAGTTCTGAGGGTCTCTCTAAAATGCACTGGCCTCTTTTGAATAAGAGGAGGCCAGGAAGTGGGCGGGCAGTGGATACGCATACTTGGGAGACAAGGCCAGAGCCAGGTGCCTCGGGGGAGCTGATGAGAGTACAGGTGAGGGAACCTAGCAGTAAGAAGCCACATCCCACACTGGAGTACCCAGCTTTGTATTTCTTTTCTTTTCTTTCTTTTTTTTTTTTTTTTAATATTTATTTATTTGAGAGGCAGAGTTACAGAGAGAGGGAGAGACAGAGAGAAAGGTCTTCCATCTGCTGGTTTACTCTCCAAAAGGCCACAATGGCTAGAGCGGGGCTGATCTGAAGCTTCTTCTAGGTCTCCAGGTGGGTATAAGGGCCCAAGGACTTGGGCCATCCTTAGGCCATAGCAGAGAGCTGGATGGGAAGTGGAGCAGCCAGGACTCGAACTGGTGCCCATATGGGATGCCGGCGCAGCAGGCAGAGGCTTAACTGACTAAGCCACAGCACTGGCCCCTACAGTTGATTCTAAACAATGCAGGGGTTAGGTATGCCAGCCCCCTGTGCAGCTGAACACCGCCTCTGACTTCTGACTTCCTGCACTATCAATAGGAAGTGGCTCAGACTGTGGCAGTGGGGAACCTACGCCCAGCAGTTCATGAGATGCAGTGAGGATTTAATCCCATATCTTGGTGCTTGCTAACATTTCTGTTAACGGCGAATGGGGCCACGTGTGGTCAGATGTGTGTAGATTCTGTGGTAGCCAACGACAAAATTAGACAGTCCTTTGCCGGTGCCGCGGCTCACTAGGCTAATCCTCCGCCTTGTGGTGCCGGCACACCGGGTTCTAGTCCCGGTCGGGACGCCGGATTCTGTCCCGGTTGCCTCTCTTCCAGGCCAGCCCTCTGTTGTGGCCCGGGAGTGCAGTGGAGGATGGCCCAAGTGCCTGGGCCCTGCACCCCATGGGAGACCAGGAGAAGCACCTGGCTCCTGGCTTTGGATCAGTGCGGTACGCTGGCCGTAGCGCGCCAGCCGCGGCGGCCATTGGAGGGTGAACCAACGGCAAAAGGAAGACTTTCTCTCTGTGTCTCTCTCTCACTGTCCACTCTGCCTGTCAAAAAAAAATAAAAAATCAGACAGTCCTGTATGTCTGCTTTATGCTTTCATGACATGCCATTTTCTTCATTATTTTGATGTGTCTAGGGTACATGACTCAAGCTTTTGAAAATTGGCATAAATCTCCAAAAAAAAATCTGCCAATAAGTGGACCCATGCAGTTCAAACCCATGCTGTTCAAGGCTCCACTCTACCTCAGTCAGCTTAAAGCAGAGGCTGACAAACAGCCACCTGCAGAGAGCCTGGCCTGCTTCCCGTTTTTGCAAGGCCTGTGAGCTAAGAGCGGTTATTGCATTTTTCAACCATTTAAAAAAGGTCAGAAGGGGCGGAATCTCTCATGACCCATGAAAATGACAGGAAATCCAAATTTCAGTGACTGCATATCAACCAAGTTTACTGAAACAGTCACAGCTCTTTGTCTACCTTCTATAGCACCTACTTTTTCTGCTGCCACGGCAGAATTGGACATTTGGAAGGGTCTCTGCCCCTTTTCTGCTAGAATGAAATTCCAAAAGCCGGGTAATTGTTAAACACAAGTGGTTTATGTAGCTCCCAGTTCTAGAAGCTGAATGGTCAAACAGCACAGCATAGGCTCCTGCCTGTGGCACCTGCTAGCGTTTGGCATCGTGGTAGGAGCAAGAGGGAGAGTGGGAGTCCACAAGGTGAGTCTGGAGGCCAGAGGGAGGTTCAGGGCTCTGGCTCCCTCTTTCATAACAATCCTGGAGAGACAGCTACCTTAAAAGGGCACGCCCCCAGTGACCTACCTACCTACCCTAGGCCCTACCTCTTAAAGGCCCCACAGCCTCTTAATACTATCGTCCTAATGACAAAGCTTCCAAGACACAATATATATTCAAGCCACATCCAAGGCACAGCAAGAGAGATGGCACAGCCCGCAGAGCCTCAAACATACATGGTGTCTTTGAGAAACTTCATGGAAAATGCATATGATTAAAAAAAAAACTATGCATGGGCCAGCGCCGTGGCTCAACAGGCTAATCCTCCGCCTTGCGGCGCTGGCACACCAGGTTCTAGTCCCGGTCGGGGCGCCGGATTCTGTCCCGGTTGCCCCTCTTCCAGGACAGCCCTCTGCTGTGGCCCGGGATTGCAGTGGAGGATGGCCCAGGTGCTTGGGCCCTGTACCCCATGGGGAGACCAAGAAAAGCACCTGGCACCTGGCTCCTGCCATCGGACGAGTGCGGTGTGCAGGCCGCAGCGCGCCGCCTGCGGCGGCCATTGGAGGGTGAACCAATGGCAAAAGGAAGACCTTTCTCTCTGTTTCTCTCTCTCTCACTGTCCACTCTGCCTGTCAAAAAAAAAAAAACAAAAAAAAAACTATGCATGACTTTTAAAATGTTTTTTCACCAAAACAAATTTATCTTTTAATTCCATTTTCCAATGAACTTTTGAAGTGCTCTGCTCTCTAATTGTTGAAATTCACCAGGTTCTGGATAGGTGGTAGGCCCTGGAGTAAGACTGAACACAGTGCAGTGGGAATAGGAACTTTGAGGAGCATTCCTGCAGGAGTCTGGAGGAGAAAGGGGCAGCTCAGGAGGGGATGGATGGCTGGAGAGGCTCACGCTTAGAAGGTCTGTGTTTAAAGCACTAAAATAAATGCACAATAGCTTTCAAGCCTGTCCCATAGCACTGCCAGTGGGGAAATTTCTGCTAGAATGCTAGAAAGGTTCACCCTAGTGTGGCTTCACATCACCTCGTGTGCACACTTTGGAAAATGCCTGAGTATGTAGGTGTCCTGGACTGGGTGCCTACGTGTGTGTGTGTGTGTGTGCACTTTCAGAATTACAAAGTCTGCTTGGAGGAACCATGTCCCATCCAGTTCACCTCTGTTGCCCCTTTAATATTGATCTATTTGATTAACAGGTTCCCTTCTTGGCAGGCTGCCCGGTGGAAGGGGCATCCGCTTGGGGCTGTCTTCCAGGTTCAAGCCCCAGGTCTCCCCTTCCCCCTCAACCTGGTCCCAGGCTCCCCACAGTCCCAGTGGCTACCATTTTGGTTTTGAAGAGAGGAGACATCCGGAGGTAGCCCCTGCCATGGCGGTGGATGTAGAAGAGGTAGATGGGGCCGAGGACCCACAGGTAGATGGGGGGGGCCCAGACCCCTGCTGTTCGCAGGAAGCACAAGTTTAGTAGGTAGGCGGCCGCAAGCTGGGGCTCCGACTGGTTCCAGACCTGGGGGAACACCAAAGGGATGTTCAACAGGATAGGTCCACACTGGGGTCCCTAGCTCCCTGCCTAAGGGACCAGGTAACTTACTGGACCCCTTACATTTACATAAAAGCACTCTCTGGAATGTCTTTTAACTCCCCTCCTTTCACCGTAACACTGGCCCACAATGGTGTATGCACTTGTCCCACTGACTGGGGGAGATGAGGACACACAGCCCCGGAGAGACTGAATACTGTGGCTGATGGCATCCAGCTGGGATTTGAACCCAGGGAGCTGGGTCTTGGAATCCGGGAGACTTGGGCTTTATGGGAAGTGCTAGGTGCAGTTTATCACTCAAACTTCATAACAACTCTGGGAGGTGGGTGCTACTTCCCCATTTCACAGCCCAGTAGACTGAGGTGCCGAGGGAACGGCCTCTTTCCGCCGCAAGTGGCTATGATGTCTCTTAAGGTTCTGACCCTACAGATGGTGCTACTGGGGCTCTTGGTCTGTGGTTTCGATCTCAGCCCCCTTGCTGGCCCTCTTGAACCACAGAAGAGATTTAAATGGGGCCCTTATAGGACACAGACATTTCCACTTTCTTGACTGAGTTACTGGTAGGCCCACCACCTGCACAGGTCATCCTCACCTTCCTCCCCCACTCACTAGCCTGTCTGTGCCTCAGCTTCTGTCCCTGCATAAGGGGGACAACAGACCCTACCGCCAAGGGTCCCTGCTCAGCTGAGAGCCAGGCAGGGGATCCAGAGGGATGGAGACTCTCTGCGGGTGGGAGGGGCCTGGGGGGTGCACCAAGCTCCAAGCTAATCAGCGCCAAAGCCCTGCGTAGGTAGTGCTGGGCACTCGGGCTGGGGTCACAGTCGCTGCTCTCTGAGAGCCTGGACGTTGGGGTGGGGGGTCTCTCCCCTCCCAGGATCGCAGCCCGAGAGATCTGCTGGCAATAGAGAGCCCAGCAGGGTCGGCACTCACCCCCAGCCCCGCGCAGGGCTCGCCCGGCGGCGCGGCCATCGGGCGCCCCGCGGTCCGTGGGTCCGAGCGTCTGTCTGGCGGCCAGTCCCGGGCTGCCTCCGTCGCGGCGCTCCGGGCGGGGAAGGGGCGGGCCGAGCGGGTCTGGCTGGGATTGGAGCTCCGGGGTCGGAGGCGCCGGGCAAGGTCCGGCCGGCTGCACGGCAGGGGTGGGGCGACTGGGGCTGAAACCAGGGCAGGCGAGGCGAGGGGGCGCTCACAGAGAGGGTTCCAGGACCCCCTATTTAGTGTGCTGATTCCCCCGTGTTCCTCCTCTTTCTGCCCCAAGTATGCTCCTCAGCTTCCCGAGCTCCATGGAGCCAGCCATCCCAGGAATTTATCCTGGGGGAAGAAGCCAAGAGGTATGCGGGTGTTTGCAACAGGAGCTGCCGGCTCGGCCTGAGCAGCTAGGGATGACGGTGTCCACCTGTAGGAGGGTGGGAAGAACGGAACGAGCTGATTAATAAAGAGCTTAGCACGGTTCCCGGGACACCGCAGGCGCTCATTGCACATTAGCTGCTATCATTAGCGTTGGTAAGGTCACTTAGTCTCGGTTGGTGACTTACCAATCAGAGGTTTAAAACACCATTCAGAAACATATGGCTATGGAAATATGGTTGCTACAGGCTGTGAAAACGACATTATAACGCAAAAAGTCTATTTTTTAAAAGATATATTTACTTAGAGTTACATAGAGAAGAAGCAGAGAGAGGTCTTCCATCCAGTGGTTCACTCCCCAGTTGGCTGCAATGGCCGGAGCTGCGCAGATCTGAAGCCGGGAGCCAGGAGCTTCTTCCAGGTCTCCCACATGGGTGCAGGGGCCCAAGGACTTGGGCCATCTTCTACTGCTTTCCCAGGCCATAGCAGAGAGTTGGATCGGAAGTGGAGCAGCCAGGTCCTGAACCAGTGCCCATGTGGAATGGGTTCTTCCTAAGTTTGGGAAAATGGAGAAAAAAGTGCTGTTACTTGCTTGCCTCTCCTGGGGTATGTATGTATGTATTGTATTGGAAAGGCAGAGTGACAAAGAGATCTTCCATCTGCTGGTTTACTCCCCAAATGCCTGCAACAGCTGAGGCTGGGCCAGGCTGAACCCAGGAGCCAGGAACTCCATTTGGGTCTCCCACATGGATAGCAGGGACCCAAGAACTTGAGCTATCGTTGCCTGGCTTCCCGGGTGCATTAGCAAGAAGCTTGATTGGAAACAGAGCAGCTGGGACTGGGACCAGTGCTCTGACATGGGGTGCTCCCCTAGGGGAAGTAGGGGCTTAACCCACTGCACCACACGGCCTGTTCCCCCAGCACAGGCTGCTTTAGTCATGATGCATAATTTATGCACAAAGAGTTGGAAACGCACGGAAGCCGCGATCATGGGGAATCCTAATTCTCTTTTCTATTTTCTTTCTGGGATGAGTACATCCGCCTTCCAAGACGCACAGGTGTTCCGTTTGGGAGCAGAATAAGAACCAGCTGCACTGTGCACCTGATCCTGTTTGCCTACAACAGAGTCTTTAAGCTCTGTTTACCTGTGTCTTTTTTTTTTTTTTTTGGAGTTTTCCCAACTGAGGTTGGAACCCTTTCAGCCAGAAGGGCTGGGACACAAGAACCCACAGATGTGTGGTGAAGCTGCATGGGATTCTGAGTTTACATTGAGACCATGTCTGTTTATTTGAGGTGGCTTTGGTGGAGGCGGAATGCAGAGCTGTAGAATTCCTGCAAGCCCTCGTCACCCCCAGCTGGTGCGATTTCTTTCTTTGTGTGTTTGAAGTTGAATTGGAAGAAGTGGTCCGGAAGTGGCAGCACACAGAGCAAAGCAGCGGCTAAGCCAGGAGCCGGACCGAGTCCCCCCAATCTGCACCTCCATCGCAGGTCTCCGCCTGGGCTGAGCGGGGGTCTCAGAGGAGCTCCTTTGCCTTCCTGGGCTTTGGTTTCTCATTCTGTAGGTGGAGAAGTTCCCCAGGCCAGCACTTCCTAGCTGGTGGCTTTCAGCCCCCCAGGGATCTGCTGAGACAAACCCTGGAGTCATGGAAAGTGCAAGTATTGCTTTCCATGAAGGTTATAAATAGCCACCGCCAATAAATACTTATTTAAATTGCTCCTCTCCATAACCCTGTAGTGGAGAGTTTATTTGTATTTCAGGTGAGAAATCAGAAACACTCGTGATTGTGATCCTTGACGTCCACGTATCATCTCCTTAAAGCCACGGTGGCAGTTTGACCACCATGTTGTGGAAATGCAATGTGATTCTTAGTTGTATATTGCTTAAGTTTTAACCAGAATGGCAAATTGTGGTGGGAAATCTTCTTTTATCATTTAAACAAAATATAATAAAATTATCAAAATAAAGCAAACATTAAAAATATCCTATTTACTCAAAAGGCAGAGAGAGAGAAACAAACTTCCGATCTGCTACTTTAGTCTCCAAATGCTTGCAACAGCAGTTCCTGTGAACTCAACTCAGGTCTCCCATGTGGGTGACAAGAACCCAACTACCTGAGCCACCACCTGCTGCTTCCCAGGGTATGGTGTTGACAGGAAGCTGGAAGCTGGAATTAGGAGTGGAGCTGGGACTAGAACCTGGGCACTCCCATATGGAATGTGTCTTAACTGCTATGCCAAATGGCTGCTGCAAAGAGCCTTTTTCCAAAGGAGAAAAATGGAAGAATTCCAGTATCAGTTGAGAAAAGCAATTTTTGTCTATTCTGATGCATGACATTCTATCTACATTATATTATTCCTCCAAAATTCAGCATACTGGTGTTTGAACTCATTTTCAGACACATCGTACTTCATCTCCGAGAACTGACTCATAGTAAGTTACACTACATGCACCTCAAGCTTGAGGGGAAAATCCTAAGAATGTGTTCTATACCAATGTTACAGCAGGGGTTAAATGCATTTTAAATACCTTCTTTAATATTATGCTGAACTTAGCATGTTTTTCTTCAGACACTTGCAGATCATTTATCATGGAAAAAAGAACCACCTTACAACGAAGTCTCTTGCAGCTGTGACTCTGAGTTCTAAAGCCGTAGAGTTGGTGCCTGAACACGTGAGCGCACCTTGCGCAGCACCTGCCAGACGGTGCGCAGAGTCCTCCAGGCCTGCAGAGGGCGCAAGCAGCCGCGTTTCCTTGCTGAGCATGCGCCGTAGTTCTCCCTTCTGGGGGCGTGGGCGTGGGGCCGTAGTGCGCCTGCGCGGCGGGGCGGGGCCTGGCTGTCAGCCGGGCTGAGAGGAGGAAGGAACGGGCAGCGTGCGGTGTGAGGGGCGGGACCGGGCGGCCTGCGGAGGGTCTGGCGGGGGGCGGCTGGGCCATGCGGGCGGGCTGGGGCGCTGGGCCGCCGGGGCCCGCGGTGGTGGCCGCTGTTGCGGTGTTGCTGCTGAGCGGCGTGGGTCCGGCGCGCGGCTCGGAGGACATCGTGGTGGGCTGCGGGGGCTTCGTGAAGTCGGACGTGGAGATCAACTACTCGCTTATCGAGGTGAGCGCCCGCGCTCGCGTGGGGACCGTGGGCCGCACCGGGCTCGCCTGCGACGCCGGCCCCCAGTGGTCGGAGTCCTTGCCTTCTGGCAGCGTCTGCTTCTCCAGACGCGTTGGGAGGTTTTAGTCGTGGGGTCCGGCTACGGAGTAAGGGGGTGCCATGCCCCAAATTCTTCAGACTGCACTCTGACAGATTTCCAGAATCCAGGCCGCACCATCCATACCCAAGGTCCGCGGAGCCCGTACCCCACGTCCTCAAAATTCAGATCCCAAGTCGCCTGCAACGCAGACCCCACTTCTTGAAACCGTAGTCCTGGATCCCCTTGAACGGGACCCCCTGAAGCTCAGATCTCCCCAGACCATACTCCAGAACCTTAAAGGTCACGTGTCCAACCCAGTGCTCCTTCAAACCCCTGGGATGCTTTTAAAAGATTTAAATTGTCTTTTTCATTTTATTTGAAGGGAAGAGAGCGCACAGAGAGAGATCGTCCATCTGCCGGTTCATTCCCTAAGTGCTCCCAGCAGCCCAGGTTGGGCCAGACTGAAGCTGGGGGCCCAGGACTCAATCTGGGTCTCCCATATGGGTGAGGGTCCCAGCTACTGCTGCCTTCAGGGTGCACTTGAACAGGAATCTGGACTGGGAAGCAGACAGGACTTGAGCCCAGGCACTCTTGACAAGAGCTGCAGGCATCCCAGGCTATGGGATCTTGGGGGCTGGCAGTCTGTATTTTTATGTCCTTGAAGATGGAGAGTGGTCCGCTGCCCCACTTGCCTTGCTGGGTGGTTTTCGCAGTTACATTGGAGGTATTCGTGCCCTCTTCTGAGAGGATCAACCGCGAGGGGTCATGACCCAGAAAGCTACAGAGGAGGGGGCATGGATGGAGGTAGGGGTCAGAGGTCACATGTCAGGGTAGATGGGAGGGAGGGTGGGCTGGGCCTCTTTTTTTGGGAGGGGACTGATGATGGGGTTGGAGAAGGGAAGGGAAATGGAAGAGGCAAAGAACAGGTGCCTGGATGGGGATTTGAGAGACCGCAGAGAGGCAGGGGATGCGGAGTGAGACCCCAGAAGCCTTCCCGGGGCACCTCTGAGCTGCCCCAGTGCTGCGGGGGAAGGTTTGAGCCACTGTGCTCTTGCAGAGCCGGTTGCTGACTGGGAGGGAATGGGGGAAAGTTGATTCCAGCTCCAGGAAGCCCTGGCCTTGGCCTTGCTCCAAATCCTCATTTTGTGCCTGTAAGATGGTGTTGGAACAGAAGCAGCAGAACCCAATACTGTGTCTTCCCTGAGGGGGCCCTGATCTCATTTCAGGGCCCCTCTGCTGCTCCCCCTACCCTCTCTCACTGTAAGAGGTTGAGTTCTTCAGCAGATCTGCCCACCAGCGGTGGCCGGGCTACTGGGCTGTGCCAGGTGCATGTTGCCCGCTGCCTGGGCCACCTCCTAGGATGTGGGCCCAGGGCCTTTCGGAAGCTGCCTCGGGAAGCGTGCTGCTACTTGGGGTTTCCTGGGGCTCTGGGAGGGAGGGAAAGGCAGTGGGGGCACCCCTACCTGCAGTGCTCATAGTGACCTTGAGGGCAGAGAACCAGGTTCGTGGCCAGGAACCAGGTGTGTTCCTTGATCTGAAGGCTGCCTTTTCTCACGGGTTGAGACACTCATTCTTGCCTAATTTCTGCTTATGAAATCAGGCATTTCATACATGTAATCTTGATGCAGGTTTGTAGTGCCGTCCTGTGTCATGCTTGCTCCTTTATGAATGAAGTATAAATAATCAAGGTATTTCTCAGTTACTCCTCGATTGTGTTTTATGGCTCCGACAAAACTGCCTTCACTCTTCAGCTTTCTTCCCTTTTGCGTTTGGGGTATTTTGACATCATATTCTTCCAGGTAACAACTCTTTTCTTAGGAACTTTTGCTCGTTTTTGAAAATTGGTTTGGAAGAGAATTGGAGGCAAGGAGAAATGGATCTCCCATCTGCGGGTTCACTCCCCAAACACAAGGCTGAAGCTAGGAGCCAGCAGCTCAATTTGAGCCTCCTCTGTGGGTGGCAGGCACCCAGGTTCTGGAGCCATCGTTGGGGATGTAGCAGGGCAGTGAACAGAGCAGACAAAAATCTCTATTTCCTGGGACTGACATTCTGTTCTTTGATAGCAACCTCTAAGTAAGAAAAATTATATTGCTTGCTAATAGTTTAAAAAACAGGAGACTCCAGATTAAAAACAGGAGCCCCGAGTTCTCTGGAGAGCCCTCTCATCTTTGGGCTGTGGAACATGGCTTGGGTTGCTGACGTATCCGGACCCCTTCAGATGAATGAACGTTGGTACTGCCTCTGCAGCTCCTGGAAGCTGGTGATTTTCCAATCCCTGCTTGAAGTGCTTGCGTAGCAAGTCCTTGATGGCTCGTGACAAATGCATTGAGGATTTATTGGGTGTCTACAGTAAAGGAGACAGGGTCCCAGGCACTGTGGCGTGGACACTTCGGGTATTGCCCACAGAGAATTTAGTCTGTGTGTTATTTTACACAGGTGCATGTTGTTAGCTTGTTGCTTTATGCATCTGCTTAGCTGATAAGGTTGGACTTGTCCTTTTTTTAAGATTGATTTATTTGAAGGAGAGAGAGAGAGAGAGACAGAGATCTTCCACCTGCTGGCTTACTCCCCAAATGGCTGCATTGGGTAGGGCTGGTCCAGGCGGAAGTGAACTCCATCCCTGTCTCCCACATGGGTGGCAGGGACCCGAGCACTTGGGCCATTGTCCGCTGCCTTCCCAGGTGCATTAGCAGGGAGCTGGATTGGAAGTGGAACAGCTGGGACTTGAACTGGCACTTAGATGTGGGAAGCCAGTGTCGCCAATGGCAGCTTAGCTCACTTTGCCACAGCGCTAGCCCCCGACTCTTGTCATTTCTGAATCACGGTCACAGAGCCTTCCTATTTTAGAGGTGAGGCTGTTAGACATCATCAGACCCAACTTCTCCCTTTTGCAGATGTAGAAACAGGCTTGTGTCCTTGAGCTGTGCAGGGGAGATCAGGGGGTTTTCCTTGCACCCAGTCTGTGCCCTCCTGACCACCCTGTATTGCTCTTTTCTTCAGAGCTACTACATTGTTACACAAGCTGCCCTCTCTTCAGCCCTGTACTGCTGTCATGAAGAGCGGTGATGCTCTTTTTAGCCAGGAAGAAAGAGAACCTCAGGAGGTTACGGGACTTAGCCAAGGGCACATAGTATGTGGAAGACCCAGATAACTGCTCGAGCTCATCTTAGTGGGTTAATTGCTTGTGTCTGGTGATGCTTCGAATGGGAGAGTTTTAGGGAGCCCTTGAGGAGAGGATGTCTATTAGATGCCCTCCTGATCTATTTTTGCTCTGAGAATGAAAGGAAAAGAGAAAATTAGGTTTCTAGATGAATGTACCTCCAAGGATATGGAATCACTTGAGGTTCATCATGCATATCCCTGGTCCCCACCCCAGACCTTCTCGTTGAGAAAATGAGGTGGGGTACAGGAAACTGCATTGTAGCAAGCGCCCACTAACAGCAGAAATTGAAAATGTGCCTTAAGGGGCCGGTGCAGTGGAGTGGATGAAGCTGCCACCTGTGATGCTGGCATCCCATGTGGCGCCGGTTTGAGTCCCGGCTGCTCCACTTCCTATCCAACTCCTTGCTTATGTGCCTGGAAAAGCAGTGGAAGATGGCCCAAGTGCCTGGGAGACCTAGATGGAGTGCCAGGCTTCTGGCTTTGGCCTGGCCAAGCCCCGACTGTTGTGGCCATTTGGGGAGTGAGCAATGGATGGAAGATCTGCCCCTTCCTACCCGCCCCTCCCCTCACTGCCTTTCCAATGAATAAATAACTCTTTTAAGCATTTTTTTTGCTTTAGGCCCAGAAACTTAAATGAACAATAGACAGCCACTAAAGTAAACCGAAAAGTCTCTGGGATGGGCCTTAGATGGTTTGTAAGGTGAAAAAGCTATGGTTACTTTATTTCTGGGAGACTTTGTTGCCCTCTGTCCCTTAAGGCCAGCGTTACTAGCCGGGATCTGGTAGGTCTTGAGCAAATGTGTCTTGTCTGAATACCTGCAGGAGTAGCGGACGTGGTTAGTTCTCAAAGGCGATACCTTGTAGGAGTATGACTAATGCATTCTTTCCTTCCTTTCCAGATAAAGTTGTACACCAAGCATGGGACTTTGAAATACCAGACAGACTGTGCCCCTAACAACGGTTACTTCATGATCCCCTTGTATGATAAGGTAAGGCAAGGGAGTGCTTGAGGTTTGCCACCCTGCTTTTATGATGGGAAGTAGTTTGTGCACCCCGCAGGGCTGTGCTAAGCAGAATGGCCTTTCCCAGAGTAGCACACGTTCGTTTCTTTTGCAAACAGTGAGTGGACTACGGCAGTGCCAGCCAAATTCTGGGGGAGATGACTCATCAGCCGGTTGTTTGGGCACAGTGGTCTCCGTGTCTCCAGGAACATGTGGCAATGTCTGGAGACACTGTTGATCATTGTAGCTGTGGGGGGTGCTGCAGGTACCCAGTGAACCTAAGCACCCTGTGGTGCTGCCCAGAACAGCCCTGGTACCCATAGAGGCAGGGTTGAGAAACTCTGATTCAATAGAACCCTTTATTTGTGTGCAGCTAAAAATATTAATAATATCGTTATCATTAATGCAAGTAATAGGTAAACTCATGAGCTTTCTGGCAAAAAACAAGAACCCAGGGTCTTTGGCAGTTCCTGAGGTTGCTTTGTACCCTCTCCCCCTAATCCCACTACCTCCCTCTGAGTGATAACCTTTGAGAGCCATTAGAGTGTGTGCCCTAACAGGTTGCTTTCTATTTATAGTTATCCAGATGTCCACAAGTACACATGCATTTGCATGTACACAAATAGGTGCACGCACGTGCTCTTCTGAAACAGTGTCACTCTTCCCACATATTAGCTTTTTAGTTGGAAGTAGATTCATAGGAAGTTGCAAAGAGAGTCAGTCTACATAGCTTTGAGTTGTTTTTTTTTAAATACAAATGGACTCAAACTGTAGGTATCATTTGGATTTCCCCCCTGTGATAATGAAAGCATTATCTAAGGTGAATTTCAGTTTTTCCCTTGCTTGCTTTCAGCATCCACAGCTATGTAGATCTGGTGCCTTTTTGAGGACTACATTACATATCATCAAACCAAATCCTAATTTATTGACTTTTGTATTGATGGACATACAGCCTTTTCTCAAGCTTTAAATTATTATTATTTAAAAATATTTACTTATTTATTTGAAGGATAGAGTCACCAAGAGGCAGAGGCAGAGAGAAACAGAGAGAAAAGTCTTCCATTCGTTGGTGCACTCCCCAAATGGCTGCAATGGACAGAGCTGGGCTGATCCAAAGCCAGGAGCCAGGAGCTTCTTCTGGGTCTCCCATGTGGGTGCAGGGGCCCAAGCACTTGGGCCATCTTCTACTGCTTTCCCAGGCCAAAGCAGAGAGCTGAATCAGAAGTGGAGCAGCTGGGACTCAAACTGACATCCATATGGGATGCCGGCACTGCAGGTGGTAGCTTTACCTGCTGTGGCACAGTGCTGGCCCTTAACTTATTATTAGTAGCCACAATAAATATTCTTGCGCTTACATCTATGCATGGTATATGGGATTGATTTCTAGAGGTAAACTAGCTGGGTCTCAATTTTTTTTTTTTTTTCTTTTAAGATTTATTTATTTGAAAGGCCAAGTGACAGAGAGGGAGAGACAAAGGGAAAGAGATCTTCCATCCACCGGTTCACTCCATCTTCCATCTGCTGCTTCCCAGGCACATCAGCAGGAAGTTGGATTGGAAGCATGGAGTAGCCAAGACTCAAACCAGGCACTCCAGTATGGAATGAGGGCATCCTAAGTGGTGGCTTAACCTGCTGTGCCATAGCACCCACCCCAATTTTGGTTTCTTGGGATTGAAGTTTTTTAAAAAGATTTATGTATTTATTTGAAAGGCAGAGTTAAAGAGATGCAGAAGCAGAGAGAGAGAGAGAGAGGGAGGGAGGGAGAGAGGGAGAGAGGGAGAGGGGGAGAGGGGGAGAGGGGGAGAGGTCTTCCATCCACTGGTTCACTCCCCAGATGGCTGCAATGACTGGAGCTGTGCTGATCTGACGCCAGGAGCCAGGAGTTTCTTCTGGGTCTCCCACGTGGGTGCAGGGGCCCAAGGACTGCTTTCCCAGGCCGTAGCAGAGAGCTGGTTCGGAAGTGAGGCAGCCGGGACTCGAACCAGCGCCTGTATGGGATCCCAGCACTTTAGGCAGTGGCTTTACCCACTGTATCACAGTGCCAGCCCCAAGATTGATGTATTTATAAAACATAAAGAGCCAGGTGCTGTGGCACCCTGGGTTAAGCCACCCCTTGGGATATCTGCATTTTATATCAGAGTGCCTGAGTTTTAGTCCCGCCTCTGCTTCTGATGCCAGCTTCCTGCTCTTGTGCACCGTGGAGGCAGCAGTGACGGCTCAAATACTTGGGTCCCTGTCACCCCCGTGAGAGACCTGGATTGAGTTCTGGCCTCCTGGCTTTGACCTGGCCAAGCCTTGGTGGCTGCAATCAGTTGGGGACTGAACCATGTGAATGGGAGGCCTTTCTCTTTGTTGCTCTGCCTTTCAAATAAATACATAACAAAAAATAAACTTTTGGAAAAAGAAGTCTTAACTGTTAAAAAAAAAAAAAAAAGAAACCAGTGATGTTGCTGAGCACAGTCTAGCTTTTAAGAACTGTCTTTAACTTCTAAGGGTTTGCTCCAACCCTTGCAGCTATAGGCATGTGGGGCTCTCATGGTCTATTCGGTGTCAGAAGACGGTGGGTGCCTGAGTGTAGGGTGCTTGGCCCCCACAGGTGCAGCTCAGCCCCGGGCCTTCTGGTTGGTTCAGCAGAATCTTCTGCTGCTTAGCTGCAGCTTATGGTACCTGGAGGGCAACGAGGTGCTCCCTGGTGTTCTGAACACCGCTTACCAGTAGAATTTCCTTTCAGGTGGAAAAGTTTGTTTTTGTTTTTGTTTTTGACAGGCAGAGTTAGTCAGTGAGAGAGAGACAGAGAGAAAGGTCTTCCTTCCATTGGTTCACCCCCCAAATGACCACTATGGCTGGCGCTGTGCCGATCCGAAGCCAGGAGCCAGGTGCTTCTTCCTGGTCTCCCTCACGGGTGCAGGGCCTAAGCACTTGGGCCATCCTCCAATGCCTTCCCGGGCCACAGCAGAGAGCTGGACTGGAAGAGGAGCAACCGGGACAGAATCCAGCGCCCCAACCGGGACTAGAACCCGGAGTGCTGGCACTGCAGGCGGAGGATTAGCCTATTGAGCCGCGGTGCTGGATCAGGTGGAAAAGTTTTATATTAAATGCGAACACCAAACTAGATTAACCCAGGCTCGCCAGTGCTCATTCTTTCAAATTCCACTTTTTTTTCTCCTTGTAGGGGGATTTCATCTTGAAGATCGAGCCTCCCCTGGGGTGGAGTTTTGGTGAGTTAACTGTGCTTTGTGAGGGTTCGATCGGATGCACAGTACTGACTCCGAATGGCAGAGTGCACAGACTTGACGTGGTGGGGATTTGGGTGTCGCATGGGAGAGGGTTTTGTGGTTCTGCGTTTGCCTTGCCACTTCGGTTTTGGGTTCACTGACATCCGCCTCACGGCTTCCATCATCCTTTTTCAAACAGGTGTCTTTTCTTGTGTTCTTCCTCTTTTTGGAAAGTCTGCCTTTGCCATTCCTCTCATGACCTTGCTGTAGAACAGGGCAGAACCAGGAGAGGGGCCTTTGTCCCAGGGTGCCTTCCTTTTTAGCTCTTTCAGTATTTTGGGTGTGTGTTTGATCTTTTTACTGAATTAATCGCAACACGTAACAAATCCAGATTCACGTCATTTAAGAGATCAGAACTTCTGGCAGCCTTGGGCCTCACCGGCCACGCACTGACCTCGAGCAGTTAACTTGTCCTGTAGCAGCCTCCGTCTCCTCACTGGGGAGTCAGGGTAGCTACAGAGCCTGCCCCACAAGGTACTTGGAGCAATCATGGGCCGATCATAAGTGTTCAGAACCTGTGGTGTGTTAATTAGCAAGCACTTGATGCTTAAAAACAGCCCCTTCTGCTCACATACAAACTCAAGCTCCACACTGGCCTGAGGCACAGTTGGAGAAGTTGGGAATGGATTTGCGATCAGAGGCAAGGCTTCTGTTTGGAGGTGACTGATGTTTTTGAAGAGGAGGGACTTGGACTTGTCATTTCGGTAGAGTCAGTGGGTAATCCCAGCCCATAGCTTGTCGAGCAGTGAGGGGCGTGGAGGGAGGGCACAGTGGTTCATATCAGGTTTGCTGTGCAACAGAGAAGGGAGGATTTAGTCCCTGCCATCTCAGAGGTCACGTGGAGCTCAGCCCACAGCTGAGCAGCTCTGTGAGAGAAGCTCCTTCTCAGTTTGCAGTCGGGGGTGGCTGCCCGTACATTCTAGAAAGCTGAAGGAGAATCCAGCCAGTCAGTGGTGGAAGCAGAGGTTAGCGATCAGTGGCCTGTGGGAATGTTTTGTGTCCCTCCCCCTTCTGCCTGATCAGCTTTCTCCTGGGGTTATACATACTTCCAGAGAAAGGCCCTCCATGTAAGGGTGTTGCCTGATTGGTTTTCACAAAGTGCACACACCCATGTCACCACTGCCCAGATCCCAGATGCTCATTAGCCACGCCCTCTGCCAGTGCCCACCACCCTGACCTTCCTAAGTTATGAATTCTTTGTGTAAGTGGAATCCCCAGGGTGCTGTTTTGTACCTGGTTTCTGTCTGTGTTTGTGTATTCTTCTGTATTATGTGCAGCTCTTGGTCGTCCTCTTTGCTGCACAAAACCCTGATGCAGCAGTGTAAACGGTCTCGGAAGTTCTGCTGTTGGTGGGCACTGGTACTGCTCCATGGTCTGGCCACCAAGGAGAGTGCTCAAGTGTGCACCCTTGACCGTGCATTTGGGTGCATATATATTTACATTCTTTCAAAAAGCTTTATTTATTTAAAAGAGTTGGAGGGAGAGACAGAGAGATCTGCCATCCACTGTTTCACCCCCCAAATGGCCACAATGGCCAGGGCTGGGCCAGGCCCAAGCCAGGAGCCCGGAGTTTCTTCCGAGTCTCCCACATGGGTACAGGGGCACACGTACTTGGGCCATCCTCTGCTTTTTTTCTAGGCCATTAGCAGGGAACTGGATCAGAAGTAGAACAGCTGGATCTCGAACCAGCGCCCCCAAGAGATGCCAGAGTTGCAGGCTATGGCTTTACCTGCTACGTCAGTGGCAGCCCCTGCATTTTTGTTGAGTAGGGGTTTAACATGTGTTTAACATGAATTTACGAGCTTGGTCAGGAGGCAGATCTGGGGCCAGCTTTGGAGGATCAGATTGGAGCTCTGTCACTCACAAGTTCTTTGACAGGTCAGTCTCTCACTGTTCTGTGCCTCAGTTTACCCTCAGAGCAGTCAGATCTCGAAGTTGTGCAGATTCAGCAAATATGGCTTGGTGCCCAGTCCAGGGCAAACATTCAGCAAACCTATTTCGGTGCTTACCGAGCTTCCAGTGGGAATCTGAGCTGGAGGTCATCAGGAGGACTGGGCTCTGTTTGTACTCTCAACTCCGCTGCCTGAGTCAGGGAGAGCCCGGTGCCCGGGAGGCAGAGGCGGGAGGGAGCCATTGCTCTGGGTACCTTCAGATTTAAGCATCGAGATTTGAATCACGTCCGTGTTCAAATGCAAAACCAAATGTGCTCTAGCTAGTCTGTCTGTGTCCTGGAACTAACGTTCCCCCGGTTTCTTGTACCCCGTTCCTTCCCCCTCCCCTGCTGCGTTCCCCAGAGCCGACGAACGTGGAGCTGTACGTGGATGGCGTCAACGACATCTGCACCAAGGGCGGGGACATCAACTTCGTCTTCACGGGCTTCTCTGTGAACGGAAAGGTGTGGTCTCAGACCCTTTATTGTTTCTGACATGTGCCGTGTTGTGTGCACTGGGCCCTCTCTTAACCTGGAAAGATCTGGGGTGTTTTTCCCCTGGGAGGCCCACACGAGACCCACAGAGCAGCTCCAGGAGGGATTGCAAACATGACGCTAGGTTGGTGTGTATCTAGGAGTCAGGTTTAGGTTGCTGGCTGTCGCCCCCTGCCCTGGGCGTGTGACTGCCTGGAACGGGCTCCTGTGGGGGCGCGGAGCTGGCAGCGCGCATCTCTTGGGCGCCTGGCCTGTTAGCACCTCTGCTGGTGGCCCGCCGGCAGCTCATTTCCGAGGGACTCGCATGTGCTTCTGCCACTCACCAGGCAGCCTTCTCGGTGTTGAAACGGGATGCTTGGAGACCTCTTGGGCTCCTGGCAGCGTGAACGTAGGCTGCTGACTGGGAGTGAGTGCCAGCTCCCGGTTCAGGTTCTCGGGAGAGTTTTTCTCTCTCCCCTCCATGCAGTGCCCCGGGCTGAGAAGCTCAGATGTCCTGGCCACCGTTTTCTTCAGGCTGGGCTCATTTCTTCTTCACGTGATGATGTGGCGCATTCGGTCCCGGCTTTAGGTGTGGGTTTCTCATTAGAGACGGGGGTCTTGGGTCTTTTTCTTTCCCAGTGGTCTATGAACTCAGGTGTGTCTTCAACTGATGATGTCTTAGATTCAGTGAAAGAAACTTCAGTTTTCCTGTTAGCCTTCCCTCCTCCACCCCACCCTTGGACAGGGCATCCCTGATGAGCCCATCTTGGCAAAGGGGTCCTCGACCCAAAGAAGGTTCCGGGCCCCTCCTGGGGAGGCGGGTCAGGACTGCCCACGTTTTTTGAGAGGAGAGAGCTTTGCTGCTGGCGGGAACTAACCACGATCTCCACACAGGTGCTCAGCAAAGGGCAGCCCCTGGGGCCCGCAGGTGTGCAGGTGTCTCTGAGGAGCACGGGCACTGAGGCGAAGATCCAGTCCACGGTGACGCAGCCCGGCGGAAAGTGAGTGGTGTCCTGTCGCCCCTGGTTGAGGGGGCTTTGGATTTAGAGAGACCTGGGTTCAAGTCCTGGTTCAGGCCCAACTTCGAGCAAGTTCATATCCCCCAAGGTCCCCAAGTTTCCTTTGACTTTTTTATAAAAAGATTTATTTATTTGTACTTGAATGGCAGAGATAGAGATTGAGGGAGAGTTAGAGAGAGATCTGTCTACTAGGTGGCTGGGTCAGGACAAAGCCAAGAGCACGAAACTCTACCTGGGTCTCCCACATGGGTGGCAGGGGCCCAAGTACTAAGGTCATCACCTATAGCCTTCCCAGGTACATTAGCAGGGAGCTGGATTGCAAGTGGAGCAGCCAGAACTTGAATGACATTCTGAAGTGGGATACACACATTGCAAAGGGCAGCTTAACCCACTGTACCACAATGCCACCTCCCAGTGTCCTAACTGGGAAATGGAAGTCATTGGCTCATAGCGCTTAGCGTTGATGGGGTGATTTAATGTGAGCCAATGCCCATAGAGTACCCGGCACTTCATTTAAAGTAGGCCTTCCTTTACCAGTTGGGCCTGGTTCGGGAGCACAGCAGTCTGATAGCTGTTTAATCTTCCTGTGCCTCAGTTTCCCCATATGCGAGTGAAGACAGCTGTAGAACGTATCTCCTAGATTACTGGGAAGGTTAATGTTCCAAAACTGCCTGGCATGGCGTAGGTGCTTCATAAATGTTTGTTCAGTGTAGGGCAGCTCAGTTATGATTTTAAAAAATCATTTTATAACTCTTACATCAAAACCATTTTGTTGTTAGAACTGATGATTACTTAATTAACTTTGCTGAGTGAAATTTAAAGCATTTATTTAATACGTTTAGATAGTTATGCCAAGATTAATGCTAGAATAATTCAAACAGATAATTTTGAAAGCATTCAAATCATTACTAATTCTGTCAGCATACAAAACTGACTGAATTGCAAAATAGAAGTGTATAATGAGTCTGTCAGTAAGTCATCCAATTTTAAAGTTATTGCTGAAATGATTTTCATTTTTGAAATAACATTCACTCGAACTTGATGGGTGCCTTGTCAATCCAGGTCTGTAGGGGCTATGTGGGGCTGTGTTTTTCCTAGGTTGGTTAGTACAGGTTGAGTATCTCTTATCTCAGATACTTGGGACTAAAAGTGCAGAATGATTGGAGTTTTGGACATTTGCATTTTTTTAAAGATTTATTTATTTATTTGAAAATCAAAGTTACACAGAGAGGGGTAGGCAGAGAGGGGGAGACAGAGGTTTTCCATCAGCTAGTTCACTCCCCAATTGGCCGCAACAGGTGGAGCTGTGCCTATCTGAAGCCAGCAGCCAGGAGCTTCTTCTGGGTCTCCCACGCTGGTTCAGGGGCCCAAGCACTCGGGTCATCTTCTACTGCTTTCCCAGGCCATAGCAGAGAGCTGGATCAGAGTATAGCAGCTGAGACTCCATCCGGTGCCCATATGGGATGCTGGCAGTACAGGCAGTGGCTTTACCCACTACGCCACAGCGGCGGCCTTGAATATTTGCATTTATTAATGAGATATCTTGGGGATAAATATGAAATTTATTTGTGTTTCTTACACAATTTATCCATATTACTTGAAAGTAATTTTATAGGCTATTTTTAATAGTTGTGTGCATGAAGCAAAGCTCTGTGGTGTGGAATTTTCCATTTGTGATATCAGGAAGTTTGGGATTTTGGAGCACTTCAGATCTCACATTTTCTGATGAGAGGTGTTCACCCTGTCATTTCCTGTTGACCTTACCTGAAAGAGTGACTTGATCTTTCTCAATCCCTTCCATCTGCCTCGAGACAGTCACTTTCAGCACTGAGTATACCGTGAGCATGCAGTGGAACCTAAATCTTACCAAGACCAGAATCCAGGGCACAAGTGAATTGGAGCAAAGTGGTTTCCATGCCCTGTGCAGCTCTTACAGGCAGCATCTGAAATCATGAAATGCCACCATAGAAGAAGCAGGGCAATGCTTCTTATGGTTCGTTTCACTAGAATTAGCCCTCTGTGGTCCAGTGGCTTGCACCCTAGTAGCATAGGCTTAAACGTGTCAGAATCCTGGTTGTAGCATTGGCCTCAGCCCTGCTCGGTCTGGTCCTGTTTACCTGTAGCTCTTAGACATTGGCTAGCTGCAGTATGGTGCTTGCATGGGCCATGGCTCATCACGATTGCTTTGCCCAAGAGCCCAGAATGGCTTGTGTTTTTTCTCATATCAGATCTGAACACTTCGATGTAGGATTCAAAGCCCAGTATCATTTGACCTGCCCTGATCACACGTAATGTCTTGTGTTGGCCTCCACCTCAGCCTAGGCATGTGTTTTCTCCCTGGCCTTCTCACCTCTATTCCTCCAGGCACTTCCCTCCTCTCCTCCTTGACCATCCACGCCCACCTCCTCTGCCAGCTCAGTTGACTGTTCCATGGCCAGTCCCTGCTAAACCACAGTGACTTGGTTTTAAGTCAGCAATCTTGCAATTAAGGAAAACATAAGCCTTCCTCCCTCTTGTCAGTATGCAGACAGCCCTTTGCATACAGTAAGTGCTCAGTCAGTGCTCTTGGATGTGAATTTGTACAGTGAAGGACTGAGTTTCGTTCATGCTCCTTTAAGTAGTGGCAAGAGGGTGATAATTCAGACCTCATTTTTTGTGCTCCTCTCCCTTGGACATGAAGTTAGAAATACTCACATTATTCGGAGAAACGCGAGCATCATGTTGTATTTTGCAGGTTTGCATTTTTTAAAGTTCTTCCTGGAGATTATGAAATCCTTGCAACTCATCCGACCTGGGCGTTGAAAGAGGTGAGCGTTTCCCCGTGCCTGTCCGTGCCACTGATGAGCTCGTCTGGGGACTATGTTAGGGTGTTTGCAGCCGTAGATGAGAAGAGAGCGGTGCCCCTGACTGGTGAGATTTATAAGGTAGAACAGACGCAGTTTGTGTTGATTTCAGTTTAGGTGACAGTGTTGTCTCCCTGCTGTGAAAGAGGTCTGTTAGGAGCTGGCGCTATTTTAAGCTGATTAAACACCAGAAGGACCTGATGAGCTGTGTTTGTTGTTCTTTTTGTAATCTGCAACAGAAACCTATAAATACACCAAGCAGTGTAGACAGTGCTGTTTGTGTGCCCAGGGTTAGCGCACACTGGTGTGCATCGCAGCTTTGCTGGTACTAGCAGAATCCCGCGCCCATTACGCGATGCGTAGAGTGAACCAGGGCTGCACACACCAGTGCGACTACATGTAAAAGCAAAGCTGAAGGAAGCATGATGAAAAACGTGTGTGGGCCGGCGCCGTGGCTCAACAGGCTAATCCTCCGCCTTGCGGCGCCGGCACACCGGGTTCTAGTCCAGGTCGGGGCGCCGGATTCTGTCCCGGTTGCCCCTCTTCCAGGCCAGCCCTCTGCTGTGGCCCAGGAGTGCAGTGGAGGATGGCCCAGGTGCTTGGGCCCTGCACCCCATGGGAGACCAGGAAAAGCACCTGGCACCTGGCTCCTGCCATTGGATGAGCGCAGTGCGCCGGCCGCGGCGGCCATTGGAGGGTGAACCAACGGCAAAAGAAGACCTTTCTCTCTGTCTCTCTCTCTCACTGTCCACTCTGCCTGTCAAAAAAAAAAAAAAAAAGAAAAAGAAAAGAAAAACGTGTGTGGTAATGCCACGGATGGGTACAGTCTTATGTAGGAAAACTGTGGAGACCAGCACGGGAGTGACACACACCATGTCCAGGCTGGTCCTGATGCTGGAGGGAGGAGGGAGGAGGGAGGCAGAGGGGGATTTTGAGCATCTCCGGGTCCTGGCTTGTAGTTCCGCTCTTGTGTTTCTCATGTAGGTGCCCTTCAGGATATTTTTTATAACTTTTTGTTTGACTGCAATAGTTTATAATAAAAATAAAAACAGGTCAGGTTCTGTAATAGCTATTTAAAAAAATATTGACGACTTCAAGGACATCTTGACACATCAGCTTTTGTGTTAGCCCTGAGACTCTGTCTCATTCTTGCTAAAGAACAGAGTGTGTTCTAGTGTTTCCTCTCTAGGTTTTACTCACGTAACACTAATGGCATAGCTTCTTTTTTGTGTTTTATTTAATTTGTGTGAAAGAGAGAGGTCTTCTGTCTTCTGGTTTACTTCCCAAATGCGCGCAGATAGCTGGAGCTGGGCCTGGCCAAAGCTAGGAGCCAGGAACTTGATTTAGATCTCTTGTGGGTGGCAGGGGTCCTGGTACTTGAGCCACCACCTGCAGCTTCCTGGGTGTGCATTAGCGGGAAACTGAGTGGGAAGTACATCCAGGATTTGAACCCAGGGCCTCTGATAGGGGATACGATGTCCCAAGCGGTGATTGAACCGCTGGCACAGTTTTATACCTGCATGGATCTGTTTAATGTTTGTGACTTTAGGTTTTCAGGGCTTTTCTCTTCTGGAGCAATGCTTAAAAATATATTATTTAAAACTCAAGAACTGGCCGGCGCCATGGCTCAACAGGCTAATCCTCCGCCTTGCGGCGCCGGCACACTGAGTTCTAGTCCCGGTTGGGGCGCCGGATTCTATCCCGGTTGCCCCTCTTCCAGGCCAGCCCTCTGCTGTGGCCCAGGAGTGCAGTGGAGGATGGCCCAGGTGCTTGGGCCCTGCACCCCGTGGGAGACCAGGAAAAGCACCTAACACCTGGCTCTTGCCTTCGGATCAGCATGGTGCTCTGGCCGCAGCGCGCCATCCGCGGCAGCCATTGGAGGGTGAACCAATGGCAAAAGGAAGACCTTTCACTCTGTCTCTCTCTCTCTCTCTCACTGTCCACTCTGCCTGTCAAAAATAAATAAATAAATAAATAAAAAATAAAACTCAAGAACTTACATAATATTTGTAGAATAATTAAGGTTTATCTTGTATTCTAATTATATGCATAAAGGACCTTGAGTTTATTAATATAAAATTATGATTTTTTAAAAAGATTTATTTTATTTATTTGAAAGCGTTACAGAGAGGTAGAGACAGAGAGATCTTCCATCTGATGGTTCACTCCCCAGATGGCTGCAATGGCCGGAGCTGTGCCCATCTGAAGCCAAGAGCCATGAGCTTCTTCCAGGTCTCCCACATGGGTGCAGGGACCCAAGGACTTGGGAAATCTTCTGCTATCCCAGGCCATAGCAGAGAGCTGGATGGGAAGAGGAGCAGCCGGGACTAGAACTGGTGCCCTCATGGGATGCCGGTGCTTCAGGCCAGAGCGTTAACCCGCTGCACCACAGTGCTGGCCCCTAAAGTTGTGATTTTTAAAGTGAAGCATGCTGTTAGAAGTCAGGATAATGATGAGCCTTTGGGGTTAGTGACCAGAGGTGAGTGTGAAGTGGCTCTGAGGGTGCTGGGATGTTTGCTTTCAGGTGTTGGTTACCTGGAATAGTGTGTTCAGGTTGTGCAAGTTCGTGCATTGCGTGCTTTTCTCTGTGAATTGTAGTTGAATGAGAAAGCTCAAAAATGAATGTATGCATATTTCATTAGACACACACACACACAAAAAGCATTCTCTTTAGAAAGCCATAACACAGAGAGGAATATAAAGGAGGAGAAACAAAGTTGGAAATTTTAGAAGGTGGAAAAGTTTCAAAGAAGTAAAACATTACCATATAGACAAAATGCAGACCCAAGTGCTTGGGCCGGCTCCTGCTGCTGCCTCCCAGGGTGTGCATTAGCAGGAAGCTGGATAGGAACTGTGGTCAGGTGCGGACCCAGGGTCTCTGATAGACGATGTGGCGTCCCACGTGGCGACGCCCGCCCTGATGCACAGGGTGCCACTGCATAGACAAATCCTTGTTATTTACCTTCTGCCACATCTCTTTTTGCTTCATTTTGAGCATTTAAAAAAATAGTTGGCTTATAGATGTGCTTTTATAGATTGAATCAGTCACTTTTGCTGGTCCTGGTTTTGGACACCTTGCGAGGCTTCTGTGCGCTGAGCACTTCCTCTCATGCAGGCGAGCACCACGGTGCGCGTGACCAACTCCAACGCCAACGCGGCCAGTCCCCTCATCGTTGCTGGCTACAACGTGTCCGGCTCTGTCCGGAGCGACGGGGAGCCCATGAAAGGAGTGAAGTTTCTTCTCTTTTCTTCTCTAGTGACCAAAGAGGTAAGCAAAGCAAAGACCAGGAGAGACTGTGTGAGCAGGTGGGAGGTGGCGCTGACTAACAGGAACAGATTGCTAGAAAGCAAAGGAGGGCAGAGGCACCGTCTCAGCTTTGAGAACAGCAGACTGGATGCGTGCCCTGGTGCTGGACAGTACCCAGGTCCACCTGGACAGTACCCAGGTTCAGTACCCTCAGACCAGTCACTTGGCCTGGGGGAGCCTCTGTCTCTGTATCTTGAGAACAGTGACCCATGGCGGAGAAAGACCAGACACGTCGCTTTTCCTAAGACTATGCTAGTTTTTAAATCTTCAACCTGCATGTGAAGGCTTCAGTCCCTTTTATCTCTTTGAACGTGTGCTCAATTGCAGAAATACTTACATAGAGTGGCCTAAAACTTGGGAGGGTTGTCCCATGGTGTGGCTCTTTAGCAGTAACCAGGATGTGGAAGTGGGAAAGGCAGTCTTGGTTTTTCTTTCTCCCCACGGCATAGGATGTCCTGGGCTGCAGCGTCTCGCCAGTGCCCGGGTTCCAGCCCCCAGATGAGAGCCTGGTGTATCTGTGCTATGCGGTCTCCAAAGAGGACGGTTCCTTCTCCTTCTATTCCTTGCCCAGCGGGCACTACACTGTGGTGAGTGAAGCAGCTCTCCATTCTGGGTGTGTCTGGGATGCTTTGGCCACAGTGGGTGTGGGTGCCGTTTGAGTGTTACAGGAAGCAGGGTTGGCCTGCAAGTTTGAACATCCCCCACCCAAAAGCCTGAAGCCCAAAATATGCCAAAATCAGCAACGTTTTGAGTGCAGACAGGTAGCCACAGATGGGATATTCCGTACCATGAAATTTTGTTTCATGTACAAATTTTTTTGCCTGAAATTACCTTCAGAGTATATGTATAAGTTGCATGTGAAACATAAATTAGTAGCAAAGTGGGATTCCATCCCCAAGACATCTCATTATGGACATGCAAGTATTCCAACATCAGAAGAAACCCCAGTTCAGAAACCCTTCCCATCCCAAGCATTTTGGATCCGGGATACTCGACCTGAAGGTACCGTGAGACTTTGACCCTTCCGTCACAGCTGCAGAGGGCGCACGGCTTCTGCTCTTGAAATCGACAGCAGCGATGGCTGATGCTTCTCTTCGGCCTGTCCCGAGGCCCTGGTCCTCTGAGGGCCAGCTGGGTGGTTCATGTTGATGTTGATGGTGGCGTCAGGCTGTTGGTTCTTAGCAGTTGACACGCTGCCTTCCAGATCCCGTTCTACAGAGGGGAGAGGATTACTTTTGACGTGGCCCCTTCCAGGCTTGACTTCACCGTGGAACACGACAGCCTGAGGATCGAGGTACGGCCTCCCTCTCCTGGAGGGACAGCTGCCTGAGTTCCCGTGCTTGGGCACAGGTGTCGCAAACATGCTAAAAAAAATCAATATTTTCTATAGAAGGGCTGTTGAAGAAAAATGGATCTTGTACCATATTCCAGTTTAGCTTGGGATTCGTTAGATAACATCATGTCTCCCACGAGTTGGATTCAGAGTTGTGTCTATTTCATTGGAGGAAATAGATTTACTAGGTGCCAAAGATACACATTTCAGGCACTATTCCGGGATACTTAAATCCCTGGGAGGAGTATTCCAGAGGGAATAGCAGGTACGGCGGTCCCGGGCAGGAGTGTGACCAGAGGGTTGGGCCAGTGTGGCTGCAGTTGGGGGTGGGGTGCATGAGGAAGGAAGGGGGAAGAAGAGGAGCAGAGAGATGATGGTGGAGGGTTCAGGGCCCGGTGAACACCCTGCCGGTTCTCTAGGTGAGGCTTGTAGCCCTGGAAGGTTCTGTGCAGGGCGTGGTGTGACCCCCTGGCCGCAGTGCCAAGAGGGGTTTGCAGGGAGCCAGAGCGGAGGAGGGCAGCACTCAGGAGGCCGTGGCCGTGGCCAGGTTAAAGCAGGCAGAGCTTTGGCCCTGGTGTTAGGGATGGACAGCATGATTGGTTATGGAAATAGGTGATAAGCGTATTTTCCATCACACTCATTGTCTTTAATTACAGAAATCGAAAATAGTACTGACACCAATGTGTTAGATAAAGTACCCCCCCCCCCAAGAAAATAACAGTCTTTGTTAAATGGACCACCCAGTGGTGGAGTTACTGAAAACTTAATATTTTAATCTGTCTTCTTTTAATACTGCATTTGAAAGCTCTGTAGCAAGATGGTTCAACTGAGAGGAGCTGGCTTTTGGGTCTCGCACACAGTGGGGTGCTGCCTCTGCCTTTCTAAGACTCTGCAAAGCATTTGCCTGTTCTTTGCAACAAAGGGGGAGAGGAGGGGAAAAAATGAAGTCTTCACTTGCTTTAGAGATTTGCCCAGATGCCTGGGAGCAGGTGAGTGGGCAAGAACATTACCAGACCATGACAAATGCAAGTTTTTAGCTAGAGCAATAAACGGAGTTTCCGGGAGTGAAGGCCGGTAAGTTCTGTGAGGTCAGGAACTCCTACATCTTTGCTTTTTTTGAGACATGCACCTGTACGTGCACGCGCGTGCGCGCGCACACACACACACACAGTGCATTCCCCCACCTGCTGGCTCACGCCCCAAATGCCCACCATGGCAGAGGCCAGGCCAAGCCAAAGCTGGGAGCCAGGAACTCAGTCTGGGTCTCGTGTGTGTGGCAAGGACCCAACTACGTGAGTCATCACCTACTGGCTCCCAGAGAAGCATTAGCAGGAGGCTGGAGTCAGCAGAGCTGGGACTCGGTCTCATGGGCTGTGACGTGCAGAGCAGATTGCCTGCTGCGCCAAATGCTCGCCCCAGGCCTTTTGTTCTTTGCTCTTTTCCTAAAGTGATTTAGTGCCTGGCACATAGCACCTAATGAAAACACTCACTGAGTACCTGTATGAATTACTAGGGGAGTAGGTGGCTTGCATCGACTGCGTCTTCTTGGAAGGATCTAGAAGGCCCACCTGAATGAAAAGGAAGCCCCTTTGTTTTCCTGACGCTGCAGTTCAGATGCTGCATTCATTCAGCAATCATTTCCCCATTGCTGCTCTGTACCATGGCCTAGGGCAGACAAAGGCCCTGTCTTCAGGGGCCTTACATTCCAGTGCAGGGAGACACAGCCTAAGTCGTCAAGCAAGGGCCTTTCAGATGTTGGTTGAGGTTTCGTTTTGTTTTTTCAGATTTATTTATTTTAATTGAAAGAGTTACATAGAGAAGAGGAAGAGAGCCAGAGAGAGAGAGAGAGGTCTTCATTGATGGTTCACTCCCCAGTTGGCCACAGTGGCTGAAGCTGCACCAATCAGGAGCCAGGAGCTCCCTCCAGCTCCCATGCGGGTGCAGGGGCCCAAGGACTTGGGCCATCTTCTACTACTTTCCCAGGCCATAGCATAGAGCTGGATCGGAAGAGGAGTAGGTCTCGATTGGCGCCCATATGGGATGCCTGCACTGCAGGCAATGGCTTTACCCACTACGCACAGCGCTGGCCCCACTGGTGAAGTTTGATGGAGAAAATAACAGGTGGTTGTGGTGGTGAACTTGAGGAACCCAAGATCATGGCGGCTGGAACTCGGCTCCCATGGAGGAAGCACAGGTGTAGTGCTCACAGCGAGTGGGGTGCAGACAGAGGCACAAGTACAGGATCGTTTGGTGCATGTGGTAGCTGGGGTAGAACCAGGTGGTCCAGGTGAAGCCTCTGAGGACCTGGGCTCAGGCTATAGTGGGGAGGTCAGAGACCGCCGTGAGACACCTGCACAGGTGGAATCCTTAGGACTGACTGATGCCCGAGGGCCAGGAGGGCACCTAAGGTCATGTTGGGGTTGTGCTTCAGAGGCCAGGGGGAGGCAGGGTTCCCTGAAGTGGAGGTGTCTGGAGGGGAAGAGGCAGGTGGGGGCCATGGCGGAGAGCTTTCACAAGTCTGAGCTGGTGACCTTTAGCTTGGGAGGGGAATCTGCGGGTCCCTTCTGTGTGACAAGCATTGATGTGTGGGGAGTGCACCTGACAGGTGTTGGGAAAATGAGAAGGAGCCTGGCTGGGCCTGGGGGCCAGGAGGAGGCTGGTGCGGGTGGGTGGATGTGGTGGGCAGCGATGCGTATGGCTCAAGCACGCCTCTCCTGTTCTTCACTTCTAGCCCGTGTTCCATGTCATGGGGTTCTCCGTCACCGGGAGAGTCTTGAACGGACCTGAGGGAGAAGGGGTCCCTGAGGCGGTGGTCACTCTGAACAGCCAGATCAAAGGTGGGCAGGCACGCCGGTCCTTGGCTCTGTGTGGTTTCAGATCAGAGTGAGAAATGGAAAGGAACACAATCTTAACAGCCACAGTGTGACAGTCCACCGGCCCTGGCCGCCAGTATTCCTGTGCACATGGGAAGCTGCATGGTTGGTTGATTTGGACTCACGACTTGAGTGCGCGTTTTTGTTTCACAGTCAAAACCAAGGCCGACGGCTCCTTCCGCCTGGAGAACATCACTACGGGGACCTACACCATCCAGGCTCACAAAGACCACCTCTACTTCGACACGGTCACCATCAAAATCGCACCCAATACGCCACAGCTGGCAGACATCATCGCCACGGGGTGAGCTTGCCACACGTGGCCGGAAGTGCCAGTGCCCGTCTCAGACACCTGTTGGGAAATTCAGGCTGCCTTCTTTAGAAAGATTAGTGCTAAGTCTCATAAAATTTTTTTTTTCTTGCTTCATAGTTTTTTAAAATATTATTTATTTATTTATTTGAGAGGTAGAGTTAAAGACAGAGGGAGAGACAGAAAGAAAGGTCTTCCGTCCATCGGTTCACTCCCCAATGGCTGCAACTGCTGGAGCTGTGCCCATCAGAAGCCAGGAGCTTCTTCCTGGTCTTCGGTGCGAGGGCAGGGGCCCAAGCACTTGGGCCATCTTCCACTGCTTTCCTAGGCCACAGCAGAGAGCTGGATTGGAAGAGGAGCAGCCAGGACTAGAACCGACACCCATATGGGATGCCATCACCGCAGGTAGAGGATTAACCTACTGTGCCATGGCACCTGTCCCTAGCTTCAGAGTTAAAATGGGTTGGTTAAACTAGAAAAAGATCTTTCATGGTTGCCATCATCACAGCTGTGGGCCCCTTCTTTCTGGAGCCTTGGGGACTTTGGAAGGCGGCATAGTTAGTTGGTTGAGGGAGTTGGAGTTCCAGCTTTGTAGGTACTGGCTGTAAGTACAAGAAGTGGCATTCTGTGGTTGAATTTGGACAGTTTTCTCATCTGGAGTACAAAGTACCTGGGCTTGGGGCCGGATCTCTCTCTTGGACCTGTACAGGGGGATGTGGCTCTTTCCTACTAGAGAGCACAGGGCTCACAGCACAGTGGCTCCGAGGGAGAGGTGCAGGGGCCAGCTGGGAGGGAGCAGCCTGGGCAGAGGTGGGCAGGGCCTGGGTGGGAGTGTGAAGCTGGCATCACAGGAGCTGGACATGCCGGGCAGGCGAGGGGAGGAGGCAAGGCTGGAGAGACTGGAAGGGGCAGATCGCAGAGCCCCTGCACCTCCTTCTGGAAGACTGGGGCTTCTGCTCCAGGGGGACTGCGGGGCCATGGATGGTGTTGAGCATCCAGGTAATGTGGTTTCGTTTTTGTTGAGAGTATTTTGGCAGGGGCATAGAGGAGGGTCCCTTTGAAGGGGGTTAGGGTTCGGGGCCCGAAGACAGCCCATGAAGGAAGTTTAGGGGTCCCCAGCCGGCGAGGTGAGTGGTTATGGGTGCTCCCTGCTGAGGATAGGAAGAGGAACCAGGGGAGGAGGGCTCAGGTTTGACTACAGGGGTCTGAAGGACCACTAGGTGGAGCTCTCTAACAGATGCTGGGATAGATAATAAATGCCTAGGATCAGCGGCAGCTGGCAGCCAGAGCATTGAGTTTGTAAGAGTGAGTAGAGTTAGAGGAACAGTAGGCCAGAAACGTAATGCCAGTGTTTGCAGGGCTGGGAGCCTATTTTCTGCCAAGGGCCACTTGGAGATTTATAACAGCATTCGTGGGCCCTACAAAATGATCAAGTTAAAAACCAGACTGCTGTGGATTTATTGAATGTTGAGTCCCTCCTGCGACTGCCTTGGCAGGGCCAGACCAAATGCTTTCTGAGGCCTCATACAGCCCATAGGCTTGACATCACCTGCCTCTGGCTTAAGAGGTAGCCGAAGGAGGACTCGGAGGGGCGGATTGTGGGAACCGAGAAGCTGTTTTGGTTATGAGATAGCACCTGACCTGAGGGTCAGCTTGAAGCTGACCCTAGAAACACGATGGGACCCCTGGGTTAGTCACCCACGAGGCCCAGTGAGCATTCTCTGCAGACAGTGGTGAAGGGGAGATAAGGAGGCAGATCACCCGGAGGAAGCAGTTCTCGATTTGAAGCCTCCCTCCCTCCTTCTCTCTCCCCAAACATCTCTGCAGCACTGTGATAACTACCAGACAGTGAGCAAGGAACCCACTGACATTCAGAGATCAGACATAAGACAGATACATTGTAATTGTATAGACTGCAGAAGCACAGTCGGCCCTCCCTCTCCAGGGGCCCTGGGTCTGGCTGTGCAGCTAGCCAGCCAACATCTGATTGGAAGTGTTTGAGAAAAATGGTGCATTGTTGCTGACGTTACTAAGTAGGCCTATGATGGTGGCTGAACGTGTACAGACTTTTTATCCTTGTCGTTTCCTAAACAGTACTGGTTAACAATTATTTACACGGCATGAAGTACTACAGGTAATCTAGGGACAATTTAAAGTATACAGGGAGATGTTTGCTCTTCCGGGCAAATGCTGTGCCGTCTCATATAAGGGAGCTGAGCACCCGTGGACGCTGGTGTCTGTGAGTGGCCCTGGGACACTCCCAGGGACTCTGAAGTTGATGGTATAGTGCAGGGAAGAGACCTGATGTCCTCATGTCTCCTGGGAGCCCAGGAAGACCTCAGTGGGTGTCTGAGACCCTGGACAAGACTGGAAATTAGCTAAATAAGGAGCTTCCCGGGTGGAGGAGCAGTGTGTCCCGAGGCCAGGAGGGGAGAGGTAGGAGCTGAGAGACAGCAGCAGGCCTGGCGGCCAGAGGGGAGTTCCGTGACCCTGACTCCATGCCGTGGGGATGGGCTTTGTCCCTCGGGAGTGGTCTGCTAGGGAGTGACATGGGTTGTGGTGTTTCGAAACGTGCCTTTTCTTTTTCTGGCTGCAGTGTGGGGCACGTGTGCAGGGAAGCCGGGGTGTTTGTGGAGAGACCAGATAGGAGGTGGGGCGGTTGTCTGGAGGAGGTGATACTGTGCTGCCAGAGGCTACGGGGCCAGCCTGGGCGGGAGCGAGAAGCAGGTGGATTTGATAGGTCGATGGAAAGAGAGTCCACAAGCCTGTGCTGTCGGAGTTCCAGGAGTGGAGCAGATGGAAGAGATGGGGGAAATACATCTTTATTTGTTTTCTCCTTTAAAATGGAGTACTGGCGTCTGAGAAAGAAAAATAACATGGGTTGAACATCCTTGGAAAAACTCACTCTTTTTCTTTTGGCCAGCATAATACGTTTTTCTTCTTGACACTCTGATATTTCTTGTGTTTTCTTTCCCAATTTATTATCATTTTTTTCTAAGTTAACTATTTAAGAGGCCAGTGCTGTGACACAGCAGGTTAAACCACTGCCTGTGTTGCTGGCATCCCATATGGGTGCCGGTTCAAGTCCCAGCTGCCCTACTTCCAATCTAGCTCCCTGCTGATGTGCCTGGGAAAGCAGCCAAAGATGGCCCAAGTGCTTGGGGCCCTCGATTTTTAAATAAATATTTAAATTTATTTAAATTATTAAATTATGGCTGTTTAGGGAGGGAATCAGTGGATGGATGATCTCTTTCTGTTGCTCTCCCTCTTATAATTTTGCTTTTTAAATAAATTAATCTTTTTTTTTTTTTTTTAGATTTATTTATTTGAAAGTCAGAGTTACAGAGAGAGGGAGAGACAGAGAGAGATCTTTCATCTACTGGTTTACTCCCCAGATGGTTGCAATGGCCAAGGCTGGGCCAAGCCGAAGCCAGGAGCCAGGAGCTTCTTCTAGGTTTCCCATGTGGGTGGCAGGGACTAGCACTTTGGCCATTGTCTACTGCTTTCCCAGGTGCATTAGTAGGGAGCTGGATCAGAAGTGGTGCAGCTGGATCTCAAATTGGTGCCTATATGGACTGCTGGCATTGCAGGCAGTGGCTTTATCTGCTATATCACAATGCTGACCCCAAAATAAATCTTTTTAAAAAATAAACTTAAAAAAATTTTTACTTAATTGAAAGCCAGAGAGGCAGAGAGAGATCGCCCATCCACTGGTTCAGTCCCCCAATATTCACAACAGATGGGGCTGGGCCAGGCCGGAGCCAGGGGTTCAGAACTCAGTCCAGGTCTCCCACATGGATGACCCAACTGCTGTGCCGTCACCTGCTGCCTCCCAGGGTGTGCATTAGCAGGGAGCTAGACTTAGGAGCAGAGCTGATACTAGAACCAGCTCCCTGCTGATGTGCCTGGGAAGGCAGTGGAAGATGGCTCAAGTGCGTGGGCCCCAGCACCCATGTGGGAGACCCAGAAGATGCTCCTAGCTCCTGGCTTAGGCTTGGCCCAGCCCTGCCTATTGTGGCCATTTGAGGAGTAAACCAGCAGATGGAAGATCTCAATCTCTCCCCCTACCCCCCCCCCCCCGCCCCGTCCTTTTCTGTATTTCTGACTTTCAAATAAATAAAAAATGAGGAGAATTTACAGATCAGGAAGGCTAAGAGCCTCAGCTGGGGACAGAGAAGGTGGCATGTCCGTGACAGGTGTGCACATCAAGGAAATAGGAACGGTTCTTAGAATAATTCTATCAGTGTCTCCTTCCTCTTGTCTTATTCTGAAAGCTTGCAGTAGGAAAGCGTGTTCACCAAACACATACCTCTGAACCTAGATCAGGAGTTGGCACACTCTGATGAGGGCCAGAGAGCAAATATTTTAGGTTTCACGGGCCATGTAGTTGCTATGTTGAAAGCTGTCATAGGCAATTTGTAAATGAATGAGGGGTGTGTTCCAATAAAAGTTAATTTGGGGGCACTGCAATTATTTATTTGTTTGTTTATTTATGTTTATCTGAGAGGCAGGGAGAGAGGAAGAGGGAGGTAATTTGAGTCCCATCCTGTGGTTTGCTCCCCATATCTGTAACAGACCAGGCTGAAGCCAGCAACCAGGAACCAATCTGGGTCTCCCACGTGGGTAGCAGGGACCCAAGTACTTGAACGGTCACCTCCTGCCTCACAGGGTCCACAGAAGCAGGGAACTGAATAGGGAGCAGAGTCAGGACTTGAAGCCAACACTCTGATTTGGGACACAGACATCTTAAATGCTAGGCCAGATGGCTGCCTGTGAAATTTGCATTTCATGTAATTTTTATATGTCACCAAATATTGTTCTTTTGACTTTTTTTTCTCTCCTGTTAGCCACTTAAACATGTAAAAACCATTCTTGCCTTATGGTCCCTACAAAAATAAGTGATGGCCTGATTTGGCAAGTGGGCTGCAGCAGGTTGGGCCCTGCCATCAATAGTGAGCTCGTGGGACTGGGGCATCGCTTCCCTCTGGAGAAACGCCCATGCTTTCCATTGCTTGTTCTCCCTCCCCCTGTTCTTTATTTGAGGCAGTGGTCATTCCAGCATTCCGTGTACCCGCCAAGTGTCAGTTCCAGCATTCCTTATTTTCTTTCTGTCCAGAGTGGCAGAGCTGACTTCTATCCAAAATGATTGATTGAGGATAGAAAATGCAACCTTTAGTGAGTGGAAGGGACAGTTGTGGCCTCCAGCCGTGGTGGTCACACTTTAACACATCAGCTCAGGCATGAAGCACTCTGGTCTCTGCTGGTCTTTCTCAGTGAGCCCATGTGCTCTTCCCATGGTTCTCAGGGGGCCTCTGCCGCCCCTCACAAAGTGGGGTCTAGAATCTCAGATCTGAGTCCTTATGCGGACAGTTGCTTCTGGGGCTCCTGGCTCCTAAGGACTCAGGGTTAGCTGTGCCTTTTTAAACCTCATACCCTCTCTGTCCACATCTCTCAGTTTGCTTTTATCCATGCATCAGATACCATCACACGCAAGGCAGCTGTCTTTGATAACCCTAGCCTGGCCTAGGGCTTGGCTAGCGCTTCAGTTCCCGAGTCGGCTTACGGCTCTTGGGTTTTAAAGGATAGCCTGCAATCGCAGTGCACGGCCTGCTCCGCTGTCACTGATCCAGTTACCCGAAGCATTTTTATTACGTGCAGATTTTCTTTTTTTTTTTTTTTTTTATTTTATTTTTTTTTTATTTTTGACAGGCAGAGTGGACAGTGAGAGAGAGAGACAGAGAGAAAGGTCTTCCTTTGCCGTTGGTTCACCCTCCAATGGCCGCCGCGGCTGGCGCGCTGCGGCCGGCGCACCGCACTCGTCCGATGGCAGGAGCCAGGAGCCAGGTGCTTTTCCTGGTCTCCCCATGGGGTGCAGGGCCCAAGCACCTGGGCCATCCTCCACTGCACTCCCGGGCCACAGCAGAGGGCTGGCCTGGAAGAGGGGCAACCGGGACAGAATCCGGTGCCCCGACCGGGACTAGAACCCGGTGTGCCGGCGCCGCAAGGCGGAGGATTAGCCTGTTGAGCCACGGCGCCGGCCTTACGTGCAGATTTTCTGCCAGCTGCTCCTGCGGCAGGGTATGGCCTCACCTGGAACACACAAACAGCCCCACCAGAGGCCCTGCTCCAGGATTTCCATGTCCCTTCCCAGGGCTGCTTTTTGAAAACTGCAGGCATTTGGGGTGCATTCTGTCCGGTCATTAAGATGAGACGAACGTCAGGAAGGAGCCCTGGGAGAGGGCTGCAAGTTGTGCTCGGTGAGCGCCCGTGCCGTCGTGACGGTGCTCACGCGGCGATGAATGGCCTCCTTTCTCCAGGTTCAGCGTCTGCGGTCAGATCTCCATCCTCCGCTTCCCCGACGCCGTCAAGCAGATGAGTAAATACAAAGTCGTCCTGTCGTCGCAAGACAAGGACAAGTCTTTGGTCACCGTGGAGACAGATGCTCACGGGTCCTTTTGTTTCAAAGCCAAACCAGGCTCCTACAAAGTCCAGGTATGGTCAGTTTTGTCTTATTGAAGGTATTTGAGAAGCAGTTGTGTTTGGGAAGGGGGCTGGGCTAGCATGGAATTGGGGGAGGAGCCTGGCAGTTTCTGGAGGTGTGGCGTTGCTGCAGCTTGCTGCCGGTCGTACAGATGCATGTCCAGGGTGAAGATGTGCACAGCAGGCCCCAGGTGTGATGTTTTGTGGGGGCTGGCAGCCACACCTCTGCCTTTGCAGGCTTCTGCTGGCCGTCGGGCTTCCAGGAGTCCAAGAGGAGAGCCCATCAGTCAAAAACACCCACGGCGCATGGCTTCTCATTTCCTGTGCTGCCCTGAGGAGGGCTGGGCAGGCACCGTGTGATTGATCCATCTAGACAGGTGCAGGAGTCGGGGAGCCCCTGGCCTCTGGTCTCACTGGAAGGGTGACGGCCTGAGCTTGATTGGACCCAGAGTAGCAGTTCAGGAGGGCTCCCTCGCTAACTCTGCTGTCCTTTGGGGCTGAGTTGGGTCCCTCACTCTGTAGGGAGACTGGGAGAGGAGGTTCTCCCTGCTCCCCCTGTAGGGAGTGGCAGCTGCCTCTGTCCATACCCCGAAGCATGCCTCTTGCACAGGTGGCCACGTGGATGAACCCTTGGGAGCCTTGTCCAAGGTGGCCACTGCCTCTGTCCCCGTCACCCTCCTTGGCCTGCAGGAGACAAGGAAGAAGCATTGACACGTCCATGCTGTGTCCTTGGCTTGTGTTGTGAGAGCCCAGAAGCCAGAGGAGGGGCCGGGGTTTGGAAAGGTTTCCTGTGGCGCGTGCATGGTCAGTGTCAGCTGTGTGGGGAGCTCCGCACGGCCCTGAGGCACGAGTTCTTTATGTCCTCCTCACAGGAATTACTTGCAGTCCATTGTGATCATAAAGCTAGGCCTGGAAACAAACCTTTGTCCTTGTCATCTGTTTCACCTCTGGCCCAGATGGACACTGCAGTGGCCTGCAGGCCTGGAGCAGAGCAGCCCTCGCCTCGCCTCTGACCCGGGCCGTGTGTCTCTGTAGGTACTGGTTCCCGAGGCCGAGAGCAGAGCTGGGCTGACGCTGAAACCCCACGTGTTTCCTCTGACTGTGACCGACAGGCCCGTGATGGATGTGGCCTTTGTGCAGTTTTTGGCCTCGGTGTCTGGGAAGGTCTCTTGTTTGGGTAAGGCGTGAGCAGAGGGGTGCTGAGAAGTGGGTGGGCAGGGGTGGGTAGGGGTGGGTGTGGGTGAACGGGTCCTCGCTGGGTGGTGTTGCAGATGAGTGCAGCCCCCCTCCTGGTTTGTAGTGGCCACGGTGAGTCCCCAGCACTGTCTCCTGCAGTGTTTCCCGACAGAGCACAGCTTCTTTTCTTTGTAAAATTTATTTATTTTCATTTTATTTGAGAGACAGACACCGAGTAAGGGACAGAGATTTTCCCCATCTCTGGTTTACTCCCCAGTAGCAGGGACTGGGCCAGGTCGTAGCCAGTGGTCTTGAACTCTATCTGGATCTCCCACGTGGGTGGCAGGGACCCAAGTACTTGAGCCGTCACCCTGCTGCCTCCCAGGGTGTGCACTGGCAGGAAGCTGTAATCAGAAATTGAGGCACTTGGAGACTGGATGTGGGCAACCCACACAGCCACTTAAGCTGCTGCACTACACATGGGTTTCACCCCCAACACTCCCCCCACTCTGCTGTGACTTTGGAAGAAGTTGGAAATCAGGCCCACATGTACATCCTGTGGTCTTTTTTTTTTGACAGGCAGAGTGGATAGTGAGAGAGAGAGAGACAGAGAGAGAGAGAGGGAGGTCTTCCTTTTGCCGTTGGTTCACCCTCCAATGGCCGCCGCGGCCGGCATGCTGCGGTCAGGACATTGCGCTGATCCGAAGGCAGGAGCCAGGTGCTTCTCCTGGTCTCCCATGGGGTGTAGGGCCCAAGCACTTGGGCCATCCTCCACTGCACTCCCAGGCCATAGCAGAGAGCTGGCCTGGAAGAGGGGCAACCAGAACAGAATCCGGCACCCCGACCGGGACTGGAACCCGGTGTGCCGGTGCTGCAAGGCGGAGGATTAGCCTATTGAGCTGCGGCGCCGGCCATCCTGTGGTCTTAACAGCTGTGATGCTAGAAGCCTTTTACTTGTTCAGCCTCAGTTTTTCATCTATAAAGTGGGAATGCTGCTTCTCTCAAGGTTTTTAAAGAGGTAGTGCAGCACAATGGTTAAGAGCATGGACTCTCGAAACACGCTGTGGGCTTGACCCCCAGCTGTGTGACCTGAGGCAAGTGACTGACCCTCTTTGTGCATTTGTGTCCCTCATCTGTGATAGGGAGATGATAATAAATCTCCCTCAGAGGGCTGTGAGTATGTATTTTGCCTTTTAGGACATTCCTGTAACACAAGAAAGAGCCATGTGTACATCATTGCTGTTATTTGTTTAAAAGATTTATGTATTTATTTGATAAGCAGAATCAAACAGTGAGGGGGAGAATAAGAGAAAGAGATCTTCCACCTGCTGGTTCACTCCCCAAAAGGCTTTAGTGGTCAGGCTGAAGCCAGGAGCTCCCATGTGGGTTTTAGGAGTCCAAGCACTTGGACCATCTTCCATTGCTCTCCCAGGTGTACTAGCAGGGAGCTGGATCGGAAGTGGAACAGCTGCAACATGAACCAGCGTCCATATAAGAGGCTGGCGTCACAGGCAGTGGCTTCACCAACTATGCCACAACGCTGACCCCATTGGGAATGTTTTTTAAATTTTTGTTTATCTTCATTTATTTGAAAGGCAGAGACAGACAGACATGCAGACAGATGGAACAGGATTTTCCCTGTGCTCACTGACTCCCCGATACCCCCAGTAACTAGGGCTGCCAGGAAGTTGGACTTGGGCTCACAGCTGGGACTCAAACCCAGGGACTCCCGTATGGGCTGTGGGCATCCAGCCTCCTGCCTCCAACACCCGCCCCTTATTGGTAATATCAGGATAAAGGGCCCAGGCCTGTGCTGGGTATAAATGGTGTTCAGTAGTGGCTTTACTGCCTTTCCTCTCTTTTCCTCTGGCTCCGTAAATGTTGCTTCCCCAATTTGGTCCTGTCTCACTCAGAAGAAGCTCTGTTATTGTTGCTCTCCTTTCCTGCCCCACCTCCATCTTCTGGCTCAAGTGGGGGGTGTTCAGTACACCATGGGGGCTGCCTTCATGTGGGGGAGGTGTCTTGAAGCCCCCAGTGCTGCCCCTCAGGGCTCAGTGGTGGCAGAAGCAGGTGGCGCTTGTTTGGATGTGTGCTCCTGGTTCATGAGGACAGTCACGTGAGGCCCTCTGTCTTTTCTCTGCAGACACCTGTGGGGACCTGCTGGTGACCCTGCAGGCCCTGAGCCGCCAGGGCGAGAAGCGGAGCCTTCAGCTGTCCGGCAAGGTCAACTCCATGACTTTCACCTTTGACAACGTGCTGCCCGGGAAATACAAAGGTAAGGACCGAACGTGCACCAGGCGGTCTTCGTCAGCTTTCCAAAACCCGGGTCATAGATCGTGTCACTGCCTTGTGCCTTTCCCCGTGACCTTGACTGCTGGACATTGAGGCAGGAGTGGGGCTCTGGGCACTGCCTGCCCCATTGTCAGGGTGAGCCACCGCTGTGTCTGTTCTGCTCATTTCTGAATGCCTGTGAAGAGCGAGTGGCATCATCTCACCCAGGCGTCTTCATCTGTGAGAGGACGGGCCAGAGCCGTTCTGCAGGGCGTGGAACGTGTGACCGCGTTGGAGAAGCTGTTCCGTGGCCGCTGGCTCAGGGGTGCTGGCAAACACTGGTGCCCCTTTTTCTGCCCATCTCAGGGAGCCACCTTCAGCCCCGTGTTCCTATGTTTTTGAAGATTGGCTCGGAGCTAGCTCCTGGATTTGCCTGACTTACAAAGCAGACATCTTTTTCTGAGGAATTATATCTTCTGTCACGTCAAGAGTTAGCTGTGGCCTGAGGACCGGTTACCCATTTTTTTTTATACAGTTTTCTGAGAACCCAGCCATGCCCGTTTGGTCCCTGGCTGCTTGTGAGCTGCCATGGTGCAGTTGAATCATAGAGGCCCAGTAAGCTGCAAATAACACCGGAAATGTTAGCTGAGCCTCAGTCTCTTCCTGGCAGCCTGCTCTTTTAGACCCCGTTGGGTTTCTTGGTGATGTGAATGACTGCTGGTTCCAGTTTTTCTTTAGCAGTAGCCTGCTGTCTGTATATGCACGGATGAACACACACACACAGGTGAGTGTTGCAGTCTCCTCTGGCTGTGAGCTGTGTGCCCATGTCTCTCTCTGTCTCTCTGTGCTGTTTGCCCTTGCAGTGAGCATCGTGCACGAGGACTGGTGCTGGAAGAACAAGAGCGTGGAGGTGGAGGCCGTGGAAGAGGACGTGGCAGCGGTGGAGTTCAGGCAGACGGGCTACATGCTGCGGTGCTCCCTGTCTCACGCCATCACGCTGGTAGGCGTGCCCGGCCGAGAGCCCCCGATTCGGAAGCGCATGTGCCCTGTGGAAGTGGAGAAAGACTGGCATGCCAAGGATAGCACAGCCATTGTCAATGTCAGCCTTTTCTGCCCCGGGACTCGTCTGCCTGTCAGGGAAAACACGACCAGGGCGCTGTTAAACGCCCGTCGCGGATTTTCTTGACAGCTACCTTGGGGAGGCTGTCGGTTTAGGGCTAAACATTCTGGCTTTTGTGCCTCAGGCAACTTCATTTCCTGTTTGAACTCGATTTTCTCCCCTAAAATTGGGATCATAGTGGCCACTTCTCTGGGGCACTGAGGGGTTCAAGCGACCCTCTTAGTATTTAAAGTTCCCTTGGCATACCCTGCCACTGTTTATTGAGAGCTGCAGACAAATCGGTTGCTCCTGTGGATTTGTTTCCAGTGCGGAAGGCACAGCTGTCCAACAGGTGTTGCTCTCAAGTTGGCTGTGGTCCCTGTGGCCCCGTGGACAGTGAACCACCTGGGCCCCAGGCAGGGGAGCACCTGTGCAGGTTTCTTCCTGAGCTTTGTGTGGATTTTGATGTCCAGCACTGGCGAATGTCATTGTCAAATCCCAGCAGAGACTCGGGCCAGTGGTACTCATCAACTTCTTTGTTCTAGGAGATGGCTTAATTAGTGTCCCGATGAAAAATAAGTGGATAGACATTTAGGAAGCCGTTCTTTTCCTTAAACCCCACAGTGGATTTCTCTGTTGTTTGTAGATTGAGATCTGAACTTAATAACAGCCAACAAGGCCCTCCTGAGCCCCACTGTCCTGCTCCCTTTCTGGGCCCCAACCACACCGGCTTTCTCTGGTTCCCCACCAAACTGGGGACTGTGTCCTGGAATGTAGCACCTCCTCCAGGAATGCTCGTAGGCTGGTTTTTCTCTTGGTTCAGGCTGCAGCCCCAGGGCTGCCCACTGAGGGGTATGCTGTCCTCAGACTAGCCCCTCCCTGGCCCTCTTACCTCTCAACCGAAATCACTGATTGATTTGTTGATGCGTTTGACTTTCCTTCTGTGTTAGAAGGGAACAGGAGCCATGTCAGGGCCTCCCAGAGCCCAGCCCTGTGTCCGTCACATAGCAGGTGCTCAATAAATATCAGCCGATCAAAGGAAAAAGAGCACGTTTGTGTTGGGAGTTCTGGAAGGTTTTTAATTTTCCTCTGGCACCCAACTGCTCACATGATTAATGGGCAAAACAGATGACTGGTCCGGAAACAGAAATATTATTAATCATCCCAGTGTCTCCATCTCCCCTAGTAAGTCGCTGTATTGGCTCTGCTCCCCTAGGAATTTTATCAGGATGGAAATGGACCCGAGAATGTGGGAATTTATAACCTTTCCAAAGGAGTCAACCGATTCTGCCTGTCCAAGCCTGGTAAGCTCTGAAGGATTGATGTGCATTAGGAAAATGGAGAGGCCCCGGAGGATGCTCTGCAAGGCAACCCCCCCCCCCCACCTTGGTTCTCTTTGCGTCGAGCTGTCCGTTCCGGGTGTGTTCAGCACAGCCTCTTGTTTTTCTCTCTCTTTCCTCTGGAGAGAGTGGTCCTGAAAAATGCCCGTGGTGTTTTGGGTTTGAGACAAGACCAGACCACTGGGCCCTCTGAGGTTTACGGGTGTGTGCAGGCTGAGTGAGTGACCTTGCTGTTATGGTGCTGGGTAGGGTGTCGGCAGCTCACAGCAGGGCACCTGGGTTCCAGCCCTAGCCCAGACCTGGTCTCAGCTTCCTGCTGAGGCAGCACTGATGGCTCAAGTGATTGTGTTTCTGCCACCCGTGTGGGAGGCCTGGACTGAATTCCCAGCATCCAGCCCACTCCCTTCGTCCCTTCCCCCACCACCCTGCCCCATTGAGTATATTTGGAGAGTAAACCAGCGAATGAGAGCACTGTCTCTCTCTCTCTCTCTCTCTCTCTCTCTCTCTCTCTGGCTATCAATAATAATAATACAATTGTGCCATTGGCCAGTGACCTCCCCTTCTGGTGATCCTTTAAGAAGTGCGTCATTTCCTGCCTTGCCCAAAGTCTTCAGTGACTTCTTTGTCCCTGGATCACCTTGGAGTGAACCAGCAGATAGGAGCAGTATTTCTTTCTCTTTCTGCATTTCAAATAAAATGACAATAAATAAGTAAAACTTTTTCATGAAGAAGTCACCTGTGGCTTGGTTTCTGTCCAGCATGATAGAAAAAGCAGCTTCCTGGTGGAGAGGGTGAGGAAAATGTTTGCCAGCCCCTCCCCGTCTTTCTGCCTGACACATAACAGGTTTGGGACCAGCGTTGTGGCGCCCTGACCTAAGCCTCCTCCAGTGACATGCAGCCCATATTGGAGCACAGGTTCGAGTCCTGAATGTTCTACTACTTCTACTACTACTTCTTCTTCCTCTTCCTCTTCCTCCTCCTCCTCCTCTTCCTCCTCTTCTTCCTCTTCTTTTTTTTTTTTTTTTTTTTTTTTATTTGACAGGTAGAATTATAGACCGAGAGAGAGACAGAGAGAAAGAAAGGTCTTCTTCCATTGGTTCACTCCCAAATGGCCGCCATGGCCGGCGCTGCGCCAGCCTGAAGCCAGGAGCCAGGTGCTTCTTCCTGGTCTCCCATGCGGGTGCAGGGGCCCAAGCACTTGGGCCATCCTCCACTGCACTCCTGGGCCACAGCAGAGAGCTGGACTAGAAGAGGAGCAACCCGGACTAGAACCAGCACCCATATGGGATGCTGGTGCCGCAGGCAGAACATTAACCAAGTGAGCCACGGCACTGGCCCTCTGCTCTGCTTCTGATCCAGCCATGATAAGGGCGAAAGCTTCTCAGATTTTCTTTCTGTTCGACAAACATGGTCATGTGACCAGAACTCTCTCATGTTCCCCGTAACCTCACAACACCACAGCCGCCGCCCTCAGAGGCAGCACACCCCGGCCCAGGACCTTCTGTGACGGGCTGCCTTGCAAAATCTTTCTCTTCTATTGGTTCACTCCCCAAATGCCTGTAACAGCAGGGGCTGGGCTGAACTGAAGCCAGGAGCTGGGAACTCAGTATGGGTCTCCCACATGGGTGGCAGGAGCCCAAGCATCTGAGCCATCACCTGTTGCCTTTCAGGGTGCATATTAGCAGGAAGCTGAGCTGGTGATGGGTTGGGGGTATCCCAGGTGATGTTTTAACGCCTGCTCCAAATGCCTGCTCTGCAGGTGACTTCTAGCTGCAGGGGAGGGACTCTGGGACTCTTCGGTAGATAGCCCAAGGCTGGGTGCTTTGTCGCCCTACGGAAGGGCAGCTTACTTGATGACAGAGAACAGAGGACTTGTTAAGGGAGCTGCCAGCCAGCCCAGGGATGTGGGTACTGTTTGTCGAGTGTCCTCTGTGCCTCCCTTCCCCTGCCCTCCTACCCCCTCCCCACCTTGGCGCCCTGTATCTGGCTTGTACCTTGTTCCCCAGGACTTCATGGTTCAAATAGAACTTCCCTGGAAGGGGATGGCCCTCCAGGGTCACTTAGGCCTCCCTGTGGATGTTCCTGCTCCCTGTGCTCAGTCTGTTCCCCTGGGGCGTGGGTTACAGTTGCTGCTTTGTGGCATCAACCACCTCTCTCTCCAGGTGAAGGTCAGCGCCCCACGGAGGCAGAGCCCACATCTGTTGTGTTCCCCACCCGGAGCTGCACCAAGCTCAGTACCAGGCTCTAGGGGGTGCTCTGTTCAGATCTGTTAAAGGAAAGAAAGGAAAAACAAAATGAATGGAGGCACCAAATTTATTATTTTTTTAATAGCAGCGTGGGCTTTGCTCAGGCCTGTGAAAACAACAGGGCGGTTTGAACTCATTGTGGGTTTTTCTGGGAAATATGGCCCAGGTCTTGTTTCACAGTCAGCTGGGGAATGAACTGTGACACTGTGCTTCCACCTGAAGTTGACTATACCCTGAAGCCGAGCGTCCCCGTGCACAGCCCAGGCGTGAACGCATTTTCTGCCACAGTTGCCAAGTTCTCAGGCCTTCCCTCACTCCCTAGGGGCTGCTTCCAGGAGGGGATTCAGGTGGTGGGTGTCTTGAATTCTAGCAGAATTTCCCAAGTAGAACAGGGATTCTGTAATTTACAGTGAGAGTGTCCTTTCTGTTCCTTTTCCTGTGCATGCGTCTTTCCGCTTGGTCTCTGCAGACTTAACAGCAGTGGGTTGTTAAATAATGGAACGAGAAAAAGCTGCACCCGTGAGCGGGCTGGCGGGCGGCGGGTCGGGAGGAAGCCGTTGCAGGCAGCAGAAGAGATGCCTGCTCGCTACTTCTGATCCCATTGTCGCAGACGTGGGATAGCCTTGAGCTTGCAAATGTGAGAGGAGCTGCCTTCGGCGTCCACCTGCTGGGATTGCTTAGCATAACCGACGCCATTCTCTGAAAATTGCTTCTGATTTCCTGTCTGCAGGCGTTTACAAAGTCACCCCTCGTTCCTGCCACCGGTTCGAACAAGCCTTCTACACCTATGACACGTAAGCCGGCCCATCGGGAGCTTGGGGTCTGGTGCTCGCAGTGCGTTCTGTGCAGGCGGGCGAGCCATCATCTCTCATCATTTCTTTCTGAGAACAAAAGGGAGAGGCAAGCTTAGGCATTAAATCAGAATTTCCACATGAGGGTCTTTTACACCTGGACTTGTTACCTTGGAAATGGAGACAAATTCTCCTTCCATGGCATTCTGCAGACCCAGGGAGAAAGCCTGTGGCTCTGAAGCGGCTTAGACAGGCTCTTGGCCGAGTCTCCCAGCCCTCGCTGCTGGGAATGGCTCAAGCTCGAGGCTGCCTTTTTTTTTTTTTTTTTTTTGACAGGCAGAGTGGACAGAGAGAGAGACAGAGAGAAAGAAAGGTCTTCCTTTGCCGTTGGTTCACCCTCCAATGGCTGCCGCGGCTGGCGCGCTGTGGCCAGCGCAGCGCGTTGATCCGAAGGCAGGAGCCAGGTGCTTCTCCTGGTCTCCCATGGGGTGCAGGGCCCAAGCACTTGGGCCATCCTCCACTGCACTCCCGGGCCACAGCAGAGAGCTGGCTTGGAAGAGGGGCAACCGGGACAGAATCCGGTGCCCCAACCGGGACTAGAACCCTGTGTGCCGGTGCTGCAGGCAGAGGATTAGCCTATTGAGCCACAGCGCCGGCCTCAAGGCTGCCTTTTTATATTTCTACAAATGTGTGTGGATTTCACTGGGAATTAGAAATGTAAAGTTTTGGAGTAGAGAATTAATTTGCCCTTAAGATATTTTGTATGTTTTTCCAGAGTCATTTTTAAAAAGATTTCTTTATTTAAAAGGCAGTGATGGGAGGGGGTGGTTAGAGAGAGAGATATCTAGATATCTTGCATCCGCTGCTTTCCTTCCCAGATGGCTGCAATGGTCTGGGCTGGAACAGGCTGAAGCCAGGAGCCTAGAACTCCTTCCAGGTCTCCCAGGGGGGTGGCAGGGCCCCAGTACTTGAGCTGTCATCATGTGTTGCATTCCCAGGTGCATCAGCAGGCGGCTGCATTGGAAGTGGAGCACCTGGGCCTGGAACCGGTGCTCTGATACAGGAAGCCAGCTTCACAGGCGGCGGCTTAACTCACTGCGCCACAAGGCCACCCCCTCCAGACTTAGCTGGAGCGCAATTTCATGACTTCCAGGGTCAGGGAGGTCTCTGTAAAATGTGTTGCTGGTGCTCCTTTGGGAATGGCCGGGTCACGCTGCAGTGTTTTCTCTCCTCCTGGTTGATTTTCAGGTCTTCACCCAGCATCTTGACGTTGACAGCCATTCGCCACCATGTCCTTGGAACCATCACCACTGACAAAATGATGGATGTCACCGTGACCATCAAGTAAGACACGTGTCTGGGGTGGGCGAGGCCTGGGGCTTTCTACAGACTCTGGAAAGTGGCTTTGACTTCTTCTCTTCGGGCCTGTGTACAAATGGCCCTGCCTCTCTGACAGCTGTGTGGCGCGGCCATGCATTCGCTGTAGCCTTTTCTTTATGATTCCAGAATTACCTGTGGGCGAGGGGGAGCCTTCCCAGCTGTCTCTGGTGCCTCTGGTTGCTTTTTGAACTCTCTACTTCTCATCTTTGCTGTGAGACGAAGCGCATCCTTAGAGCTTGTCCCCTATTTCTTGTGTTTTATCAAGTTGCAAAAAAATGGCCCATTTTTCTTTAGACCTTGTCTTGAAGGCGCGGGAAATAGAGATGGCCCCTGGTAGGAGAAGGGTCATGAGAGAGAGGATCTGACGGCAGCATCTCACACAGGTCACGGTGTTGCGCGGGCTGCCTCGGAGGGCGGTGTCGTGGTGTTGGTGAGGTTCCCCCGACACACTCATGTTCTCATGTGGCCATGTGACCGTCTGTGTCACATAGAATGGAAATCCGAGGAGCTTTCCCCCTCGTCACAATTGCCCTTCTGCTGCATTTCCTTCTGTCTGTCCATCACCCACGCAGAGAACGTTATGGAGAATCATGAGGTCGTGAGGCCACAGCCCTTGCCCTCCCAGAGCTGACAGTCTTCATGGGGGAGGCAGGCAGTGGTTGGGGAGTCCCCCCACAGAGCTGCGAGATGAGAACCCTGGTGGGGGCCACACTGTGTGCAGGGTCGCCGTCTTTGTCCCAGTGACATGTTTGAAGCAGAGGGGTGACTTGCTTCAGGAGGGCCCTGCTGGTTTCTGAGAGAAGAACCCAGAAGAGGCCCATGAGTGGAGCTGGTGGAGATGGGGTCGGGACAGGAGTCTCTCACAGAGGCCCTGCGAGCAGCGGCATGGGCTTCAGCCAGGCTGGCAGCGTGCAGGGCCAGGTGGTGATCCGAGTGGTCGCTGGAATCAGGCAGGGTAGCCCTTGGTTTCTGTCTGGAGAGACCGGGTTCACAGGGAGCCAGGTTCTTAGCCAAGGACTGGGAATTTGTTCAGGGTGTCCAACATAGAGCCCAGTGCTGGAGCCGTGCTGTTTACTGTCTTCTGTTGGAAAGTATTCGTTCCTGGAATGACTGAAATCCATGTTCTTGCCAAGAGTGACTGCTTATTAGCTTGTTTTTATCCGGATGGGATTCATTTCTGTAAGTTCGCTGGGGGTTTTGGTGGCATTTGCTTGTTTGCATATCACGTGATACGTGTCCCACGTATGTAGGCATTTGGATCTCTCCTGAGGTCTCCCGCTTGCCTGACCCACAGCAGCTCCTTGGTTATCACACCTTATATACCTACTTTGAGGTCCTCCCTGGTTCAGATGGGGCTGCTCCCTCTTTCTGGCTGTCCCTTGGTGGTTCTCTCTCTTGCCCAAGCAGTGTCTCAATTCAGACATGGCCATTCAGTCAGTACCTGTGCCTAATCCAGTCCCTGCCCGGCACTGTGCTACCATCCTGTGCTCTGACCCACTGCCTCTGTTGCCTGGATAGTGGCTGCAGCTCCCTGTCCGGCCTTCCTCTTGCAGCCTCTGGACCGTGTTCTATGCATGGTAGCCAGAGTGCCTGTTTATTGCCAAGTTCCCATCACTTCTGTCCTTAAAACTCACGTGGCTTCCTGTCCCACTCAGAGTCAATTCCAGCATCCACACCATGGCCTGTGGATCCCTTGTCTGACACCTGCTGCCCCCAAGCCTGTCTGACTCACGTGGGTGTTCTGTGGGTCGCCCCACCCCATGCTACAGGGGTCTCCATGCCATCTCTTGAGTCTCCCGGGAAGCTCCCTCTCCAGGGACCTGGCATTTGCTGTGCCCTCACCTGAGCCACTCTTAGCCCAGGGAGCCGTGCGGCTCTGCCCTCCCTTCCTGCAGGTCTGTGCTCAAGGTCACCTTGTCAGAAAGGCCTTGGCTGACCGCTGACGTAGAGTGTCAGTGTTTACCCTCGGACCTCACTTTTCAGCTGCGCGTCTGCCCCCTCCCACTAGCACATGGATCCTGCAGGGTCAGGGACAGTTGCTGCTGTGTCCCTGTGCCCAGCAGGTTCCGGGCTTGCCTGCAGAGCATGTTCCCAGAGAAGAGCGAATGAGAGAGCAGAAACCTGGTCCTGCAGAAGTGGAGGTGTTTTCACCAGTGTGTCATAGACCCAGTGCTGTTCTGTTCAGCTCTGATCCAGCAATACCACTCTCCTTGCTGTGAAGGTTTTATTGTTTGCTCACTAGCAGTTCATTTAAAACAGAAGACTGTGCCGCTGAGGGGCCCTGGTCGGGCGTGCAGGCCTCACGGGTCCCCGCCTGTGGGAATGGCAGGTTGCCACTGGTGGCAGGGATGAGCTAGCATGGACTATGGGCCCCCCTCCCTCTCTCCCAGGTCTTCCATCGACAGTGAGCCGGCCTTGGTCCTGGGCCCCCTGAAGTCCGTGCAGGAGCTGCGGAGGGAGCAGCAGCTGGCCCAGATTGAGACTCGCAGGCAGGAGAGGGAGAAGAATGGGAAAGAAGAGGGGGGCGAGGGAAGCACCAAGCCTCCTGTGCAAGAGATGGTGGAGGAGCTGCAAGGCCCCTTCTCCTACGACTTCTCCTACTGGGCTCGGTAAGCGCTCCTGGGCCTGCCCTGCAGCATCCTGGGTTCTGGAGAGACGGAACCCACCCAGCTCAAGTGTTCTGATTACCTTAGGTCTGGAGAGAAAATCACCGTCACTCCCTCGTCCAAAGAGCTGCTGTTTTATCCCCCGTCCATGGAAGCCGTGGTCAGTGGAGGTGAGTGTGCCACACCCTTGCCATCGTTGCTGTGGCTGGGTTTAAAACTTCCTGTCGTTCTCATGAATCATCTTTGCAAGCCACACCTTATGTCCTCTTGGGCACGTGGACCTTACTGTTTGACAGATGAGTGAATGAACGAGAGAATGGTCTCCATAAAGACAGTAACTTTTGCTGTTAGGACTGTAGTAGTCTTTTTGGAAAAGGACTTGGTCATCTTTGACATTATCAGGTCGCTACCAGAAGGTAGGTACAAAGCAAAACCACCAGTTGCTGAAACTTGAGTGTTGTTTGTGAGCGTGAAGTCTTCATGGTATTTTCTACTGTGTGGCTGGGTGTGGGGGGACGGTGTTGTAAGGTGGATGATGGAAGGGATGGCTTGGGGCAGCGTTTGACCTTTGCCCTCCAATGGTCTTTCACAGCATTTGGGGCTCATGAAACTGTGAGTGTGATGCGGCTGGTGTTTTGGAGTGGAGCGTGCACAGGGTGTGGCTCCAGTGGGCAGCCTGGCGCACTGGGCCCTCTGGGGGCCAGGTAGCATGGCCCCTGTGTGCCGCGGAGGCTTCCCTCTTCATTCGTGGGGAGAATTGCAGAAGGGGAGTTAATGGAACATTGTTCGTGGAAAGTTAAATACAGATGAGGCATCCCTTGTCTGAAATGTGTGGGACCAGGAGTGTTTCAGATTTGGGAGTTTTGGGATTTGGGAATCTGTGTAGACTCTAGCAGTTGAGCATCCATAATCCCACATCTGTAACGTTATGAGCACCAGGGCACATTTGGAGCATTAGGAGTTTGGGCTTAGGGGTGCTCAGGCCGGAACCTCCTTTGGAGCCAACGTCTAACACCACAGGGCTGGGCCTGTCTCTGATGGGAGACCCCTCCCTGTGCAACTGAGTCCCGTTCTTGTGTTGATTCTTCCCTTGATAGAAAGCTGTCCGGGGAAGCTGATCGAGATCCAGGGGAAGGCGGGATTGTTCCTAGAAGGCCAGATCCACCCCGAGTTGGAAGGAGTAGAGATTGTCATCAGCGAAAAAGGGGCGAGTTCGCCGCTGATCACGGTCTTCACGGATGACAGGGGTGCCTATAGGTGAGCCTGTGCATAGCACCAGCTGGGGAGCCCGGCTTTCCTCGAGGCAGGTGGCGCCTCTCCAGCATGGGAAGCGGATCCATCTGTGGCACTTTGCTTTCTTCTGCTCAGCGTTGGGCCTCTGCACAGTGACCTGGAGTACACTGTGACCTCACAGAAGGAGGGCTACGTGCTAACGGCCGTGGAAGGGACCATCGGAGACTTCAAGGCCTATGCCTTGGCAGGCGTGAGCTTCGAGGTAACCCCACACGTTCTCTAAAGGGAGTTCTGCTGCGGTGCAAGTTAGCATGACGGTGTGCTGCACCACATGGTAGACCCTAGGATAGTGGCCATGGGTGCGCACACGCGTGGGAACGCCGCCACTGGGGCAGTGATGTCCCCGTCACCCCCGGTTCCCTGCTGACCCTTGCTGCCAGGCTGTCCTCACGGATCTGATCTGCTTTCTGTCACTGTGGATTAGTTGCAAGTCTTCTGGAGTTTTTACTTACATGGAATTGTACAGGACGTACTCTTTTTTGGTCTGGCTCCTTTCAAGCTGCGTAGGTTGGAGAGCTGTCAACTTTAGCACATTTGTGTACCTTTGAGAAGTGTGTTAAGCCTCCCATCCTTAACTGTTCTGTGATGAAGGACACAGAATGTTCCCTTGGGAGAGCTGTCTGTCTGTCTGTCTCCACCCCCAGTCCTTCTTGGGAAGAGCCCACTGAGTGTTGAGGTCCCAGAGGGCCTTGAACATGAATATTTATAAACTCCAGGCCAGAGGACGAAAATGACAGGTCACAGAAAAATTTAAAATTTTATGTCACCAAATATATTTTAAACCAGATGAAAAGATACCCAAAGTGAGAAGAAATGTTTGTACCATAAGCAATATCTCTGGCTTGTAAGTTACTCATAAAGTCAATGAGAAAAATATAATGCCACTGGGAAAAAATGAACAAAGGATATATATATTTCTTTTTAAAAAGATTTGTTTATTAGAAAGGTAGTGTGACAAAGAAGGAAAGAGAGAGATACCTTCCATCCACTGATTTACTCCAGGACTGAACCAGGCCAAAGCCAGGGTGGCAGGGACCTGAGTACCTGGTCCATAATTGGCTGCCTTCCTAGGCATATTAGCAAGAAGATGGGTACAGAGTGGATGACCTGGGACTTGAGCGGGTGCTCTGATGTGGAATGTGGGTGTCTCAGTTGGCAGCTGAGCCCACTGTGCCACAATGCCCACCCAGCACAGGATATGAGAGAGTGATTCATGGCAGTAATGCGAGTGACTAAAGACTGTGGGAGAAATGTCAGCCTTTGGGGTTTCTGAGGAAATCCCCCGTGAAACACAGGTTTTGGGGGTTAGGTTTGACTAATGAAGACGCTGTGCATTGCTTTTTGTGAGTATGTGTCTTCACATGCATAGATCATTTATGGGAGTGTGAGTGGTATCACCACTTGGAAATACAGAATTCAAAGTGCACATATCCAGGAATTCCTAGGAACTGAATGTGTGAGGGCATTGCAAAAGTTCAGGGAAAGTGGAAATAAAAAAGTTTATTTTGCTTTGAAGAAATCTTGAAATCTGTATGTGACTTTTCATAGTACACATTTTTCATGAAGACCCTTTGTAGGCACAGATTTCAAAAGGTTTTTGCACCAAAATAAACTTACTCTTGAACTCCGTTTTCCACCAAGCTTTTGCCATCTTCTTGTGTGCATGTTTGGGGGTGCTTCATCGTCTTCTGTCGGGTGCCGCCCGGGTCCTGCGGTGGCTGAGACAGGGGAGGTAGCCCTCTAGGCAGTGGCAGGAGAGGCCCAGGGAAGCTGCCGAGGGGAGAGCGGGCCGCGGCACTAGGCACGATCTGCCCATGCTTGCTTTAGACCGTCTGTGTTTTACCTTGTCCGTCCCCAAACCCCTCTCCCAAAACTTGCCTGTCTGTCCGCAGTATCTGCCCAGCTGGTGGCGTTGGTGTAGACACAAGGCAGGAGTCGTGGAAGGTTACAGCAGACAGCATGCCCCTCCCCTGCATGGATAACAAGAAAGGAACAGAAAAAAAAAGACCCTTAGGAATGTCCTCTTGACTTAGGGAATACATCTTCCTGCTCAGTAGGAGTTTAACCTTGCTCTGGCCTTACTTCCTCATCGCAGATAAAAGCCGAAGATGACCAGCCCCTCCCCGGGGTCCTCTTATCCCTCAGCGGTGGCGTGTTCCGTTCCAACCTCCTGACCCAAGACAACGGCATCCTGACGTTCTCAAACCTGGTAACACATCCCTGGGCACTTCCCACCTGCCCGCCGGCCCCAGGAGAGAAGGGCCGCGGCGTGTGTGGCTCGTGCGTTGCTTGACAGCGTGAGAACAGGAAACCCAGGGCGAGGGCTCTCGGTTCCTTGGGGGCCCAGGTCTAATTAGAGTAGTGCTCCTGCTAGAACTTGTTGCTGGGGATTCATGTTCCCTCCCGCGCACGCATCTTGTTTTCTGGTCACCGCTTGTCACCAAGGCAGTGTAATTAATTACCGCAGCCCAGGCGGCCCTCTGTGCCTCTGTGACCGCGGGATCATGTTGCTTCTCATGGTGAGACGTGCTGGGCGGTTAGCTCCCGTTTATTCTGCAAAGCACGTTCCGTGTGGTGGGAAGAAAGCACCAAGTGTGCATTTAAGATGTGGTCGGGCCCCTGACTTGGGGGGAGTCGGGGACATTAATTGTCCATCCCGTCAGTCAGGGAACCTAGTGGCTGCTATGGGAGCTCATGGCCAGGGAGTTTGGGGTGTCCGAGGCGCACGTGCTTTGCCGTGATGTGCACCCAGATTCAGGTCTCCTGCTGCTTACAGGCTTTGTGATATGAAGCAGGTCACCTTCCCTCTCTGAGCCTCCATTCCTTTATGTCAGCTGCCCTTGGGTGGGTTGGACCTGCAGTCATGTTGCCATTACTGTTTATTGTGGAGATCGCGTTCCCCTTTGTCCGTTGGGCAGCTCCCATGGCGTCATTCCCAATGGTCCTGGCTTGGGGTCCCCCCTTCAAGCCAGAACCAGCTGAGGCAACTGAGGCTCAGGCCGCACCGTCTCTCGGCAGAGCCCCGGCCAATATTACTTCAAACCCATGATGAAGGAGTTCCGGTTTGAGCCGTCCTCACAGATGATCGAGGTGCAGGAGGGACAGAACCTGAGGATCACCATCACCGGGTACCGGACTGCCTACAGGTAGCTGGCGCTCCCCTGCTTCCCCGCCCCCTTCCTCTCTCCGCAGGGCTGGGCAGGCGAGCCTCACTCCTGCACTCTAGACACTCAGCCCCATCTGTGGATTGATTTTGCTGGAGAGACACTGGAGACACAGTACGAGGTCGGAGCCTCTGGCAGCTGCCTTTTCCTTCTGTCTTCTCAGCTTAGTGTCTCAAGTCGCACATTTCCTGTTTTGACATCGGCCTGAGTCTGTTGAGTTGCTAAAAAACCCATTTTATTTTTAAAAATGTTTTACACTTGAACTAACGCTTTCAAAGGAGAAAATGCGTTCACCTGAGTAAAACTTCCAAATGCTGAAGGGCGCACAGTGTGAAATGTCCCAGCCGACTTAGCCCCAGTCACCTGAGTCCCCTCCAGGAGACAGCCGGTATTTCCAGTATTTATGGCTATTTCCAGACACAGCTGATGCAAATATGTACTACAGATGTATGGGTGGATGGACAGAGACAGACACTAGCTATATAAGGGTTTTTCAGAACACCATGGGGCAGAGCATTCAAAAGTAAGTTGGTTTTAGTGTAAACATTTTGTGAAATCCATGCATTCAAGAGGTCTTCAAAAAGTTCATAAAAATGTGTATTCTTGGCCGGCGCCGTGGCTCAACAGGCTAATCCTCCGCCTTGCGGCACCAGCACACCGGGTTCTAGTCCCGGTCAGGGCGCCGGATTCTGTCCCGGTTGCCCCTCTTCCAGGCCAGCCCTCTGCTGTGGCCCAGGAGTGCAGTGGAGGATGGCCCAAGTGCTTGGGCCCTGCACCCCATGGGAGACCAGGATAAGCACCTAGCACCTGGCTCCTGCCATCGGATGAGCGTGGTGCACTGGCTGCAGCGCGCTGTCTGTGGCAGCCATTGGAGGGTGAACCAACAGCAAAGGAAGACCTTTCTCACTGTCCACTCTGCCTGTCAAAAAAAAAAAAAAAAAAAATGTGTATTCTGAAACAATTCTGCATGGATTTCACAATTTTGTTGCACCAAAGTGAAATTGTCTTTTCATTGCATTTTTCCACACACTTTATGATGCATCTTCCTATACAGGTAGGGAGTTAGATTCACATATACGTGCATAAACACCGATGAAAATATACTTGGATTTTACACACGGGCAAAAATATCTATGTGCAGATTAGTTGGAAAGATTGGGTTTAGGAAAAATGGACCTTCAAATAAATTTATTTATTTATTTAGAAGCACACAGAGATAGATCTTCCATCTGTTGGTTCACTCCACACATGCCTGTGACAGCTGGGGCTGGGCCAGGAGGAAGCCAGGAGCTTAGCACTCCATCTGGGCCTTCCACATGGGTGGCAAGGTCGCAAGTACTTGGCCCCTCACCTGCCACCTCCCAGGGCATGCATTAGCAGGAAGCCAGATTGGAAGCGCAGTAGCTGGGACTTGAACCAGGTCCTTCAACATGGGACATATCTGTCCCCGGGGTGGCTTCACCTGCCGCAGCACAGCGCCTGCTCAGATGGACTATTTTTCAACAACATGTGGAATGAAAGAGGAAGTGAGTTATTTCCATCTTATCAAACACTTCATTATTTAAAATAATGCTTAACAAGAATAAAATGAAGCTTAGTCTTTAGAAATTACCATTTTCCGGAGTGCCCCTCAAAGCATATGAGAGAGAAAGTGCTGACAGCTTCCCCGCCTGGCAGGAAGGCTCGATCTGGGTGCGGCCCAGCTGCAGCTGAGCTGCCAGTCACTGGGGCTGCTGGGCCCGAACTGCCTTGTGTGGCAACTGCTGGAAAGTGCACAGCCCTTCATGGGAGAGTCCGTGTGTGCTCCAGGAAGCTCCCAGCATGACAGCTTCCACTTCCTCTCTGGTCTCCCTAGTTGCTACGGCACCGTGTCCTCTTTGAATGGAGAGCCGGAGCAGGGGGTCGCCGTGGAAGCCGTGGGACAGAAGGACTGTAGCATTTACGGAGAAGACACCGTGACTGATGAAGAGGGGAAGTTCAGGCTCCGTGGCTTACTGGTGAGACTCTTGTTTTTCCCGCTGTGTCCAGAGGTGTCCCTTGGGGGCCCACAAGGGCTGAGGGGCTCTGGACCTCTCGCAATCCTTCGCTGACACAGTTTGCCTCGTGTCTAAGGAACACGTGGGGTTAGGGTTCTGTGGCCAAACAAAGCTTGAAAACCATGGGTTTGGTGCAACTCTTGCCTGGTGTTGGGTGGTTATGGCTCACGCCAGGGCTCGCAAATCAACTGCCTGCAGGGTTGAAGGAGGCGGGGCAGACAGAGGACAGAGAGTGAGGAGTGTGGAGGGGGCGTGGCAGTGTCCAGGGGCAGCCTGCTCTTTAGAGTCACATGGAAAGACAGCCCTGGTGGTTTGCATTTTTAAAAGAGAAATGAGAAATTCAGACTTCTTTGTGGGGACTCCTGATTTTTGGGTATTTATAACCAATTAAGAAAGAGAAACCCACAACTTCTATGTGAAGACCAAATAAACAACTTTGTCCTTTTGGTTGCTAAATTGTAACATTTGGCTTTAGATTTGTAGTGCTTGACTTTTGTTTGTTAGTTGGCCTTGAACCAGACACCGAGTCTGTACCATAGCAGTCCCAGGGGAGTGTATACTGAGAGCATCCAATGGGCGGGGCACTGGCATCTGGAGTTGGGGCCCCAGCCTTTGAGGTGCACAGCCTGGGCATTCGTGGTTGACTCTGGACGTGGCGCTTGTATCTCAGTGTCAGGCGTGTTAGAACTGGCATGTTGTCTTGCCAGTGACAGGCGTGTTAGAACTGGCATGTTGTCTTGCCAGTGACAGGCGTGTTAGAACTGGCATGTTGTCTTGCCAGTGACAGGTGTGTTAGAACTGGCATGTTGTCTTGCCAGTTGAGTTGCAGATAGATCACCCTTAATCCAAGCATCTGAAATCCCAGGTGCTCCAGAATCCAAGCCTTTCTGGCCACTGACATGCAGTGGAAAATTTCATACCCTACCACTGTTTCCTGCACAAAATTACTAAAAATATTGTATAAAATTATCTTCAGGCCCCGTGTATAAAGTATATCTATGAGACATGAGTGATTTCATGTTTAGACTTGGATCCCAGCCCCAAGGTAAATTTTAGGCCAATTTTAGGAACTCCAGAGCCTGAAGTGCTGTGGTCCCAAGCGTTTCGGGCAGGGGCTGCCCAGCTTGAGTGTGTTAGGCTGACGCTGTTGGTTTTTTCTCCCCAAGACAAGAATGCTCCTGTCCCATGTCCAGGGTGTCCCCACTCTTGGGGCTTGGGGTACCTGAAAGTTGGGTTGGAAGTTTGCTGGGTGAGCATGGAGTGTTCAGGGTGAAGAGGCAGATGCACGTGGGGTGGCCACAGTAGGACTGACTACTTCGGTTCCTCGGTGCAGTGGACCGAGCGGGTGCACAGCTGCACTCAGGGCTCCTGTGCCCTGCTCTGCCTGCCACTCCCTCCTCAGGCCCATCATGGCGACACTTCCTTGCCGTCCACGTGAGCGTGGACATGTTCCTTCTGGCCGCCCCTGCCCCGGGGAGGGGTCCAGCTCCTGGGAAGCTGCCGCTGGGGGACTCATGTTCTCCAGGCGTGGGTGCACGCTCTCGTCTCTCCTCCAGCGTGGTGACAGGTCCAGAGCGGACAGAGGAGCACCAGGCAGGGTGCCTGTACGAGACACAGGACAAGGACGAGTGTGTGGGGCCCGCTGCACAGGAGCAGGTAGCCGGGCTCCTGAGCCGGAGGGCAGTGTCCAGCTTCTCCAGCACAGTCTCCCCTCCTTCAGAAGGTGCCTCCTGCTGTCTCCCCTGTGGAGGTGCAAATGGCTATTCTGAACCAAACCCAGCGTTGCCGGTCCTAATTGAGCACATCTGTTGGTGATCATAAATCTGATTATTCTCACAGGTTTTTTTTTTTTTTAAATAGTAACTTTAATGTCTGTAAAAGGACTGTGTGCTCACTATAAAATTCGAGCAACATCTAGGAACAGACAAGTCCTCGAAAGGGAGAATGCCCCTACAGTCGGTGCAAGGGAGTAGGCGTGGTCCGTGTGCAGGGACTGCCATTCCTGCACTGCTCTGCCTGCACAGAGGTGATCAAAGCAGATGGAGTCCTGGGGGCCGGAAATACGGCTCCCGGAACACAGCTCCCCTGTGCTGGTGTAAACTGAGCTGTGGAGTCTCAGGCTTTCTCCTGGAGATCCTGCTAGATCCCTTTGAACCACAGGGTGAGTCAGTGGGCCAGCGGTGGTATTGGTGCAGGGGAATCGGTGTCTTAAGTCTTTTTAGAACAATGACTGTCAGTAGCCAGTGATATATGCCTGTAAAGAAGGAATTTGGTTTTTTTTTTTTTTAAAGGAAGAAAAACCTCAAATCCCACTCTCCAGAAATACGATCCATTGTAAACAGTTGAGACTCATTTCCAGCTGTCCCTTGGTGCATATAAATTTGCTCTCTGTATAGTCAGCCAACTGGAGATTGAAGATACTTGGTAGAAAAAAAAAGGTCTGGACTGAGCATATATAAACTTTCATCTTGTCATAAATCCCTGAACAATACAGTTTAACAGCTGTTTACAATGTTTGTAATTTATCCGAAGGGCTGGCGTGTAGTGTCACAGGTTAAGCTGCCTCCTGCAGCACCGGCATCCCATAGCAGAGTAGTGGTTTGAGTCCTGGCTGTTTTGCTTCTGACTCAGCTCCCTGCTGATGTGTCCGGAAAGGCACAGATGATGGCGTGAGTGCTTAGGCCCCTGGCCCCCATGTGGGAGACCCGATTCCTGGCTTCAGCCTGGCCCAGCCTCAGCCATGGCAGCTGTCTGGGGAGTGAACCAGCAGGTGGGGGATCTCTTTCTCTGCCTGTGTCTTTCTGATACTCTGCCTTTCATATAGACGAATCTTAAACAAAAACAAAACAAACAAAAACCAAAAACTTACGTAAAAGGCAGAGACAGAGAGAAGACAACAGAGGGACAGATGAAAGGAGAGCTCCCATATGCTGGTTCACAGGCTGCAGCAGCCAGTGCTGGGCCAGGCTGAAGCCAGGAACCCAGAACTCCATCTGGATCTGCCGTGTGCAGGGCAGGGGCCCGAGTACTTGAGCCATCACCTGCTGCCTCCCGGGGTGCATGCTAGTAGAAGCTCAATCAGAAGTGGAGCTGGGACTTGACACAGACACTCGAGTGTGGGATGCAAGCGGCGATTTAACTGCTGTACCAAGCATCTGCCCCGGTTTCACAGCTGTTTGCCTAGTATTCATATCACATTAGGTATTGCAGGGGACCAAGAGATGATGTAAGTGTAATGGGGGATGTGCAGAGGTTCTGTGCAAATACTGCACCATGTTATAAAGGAGCAGGGTGAATGGATTTTGGCGTGTACATGTGTGTGCGCGCGTGTGTGTGTGGGGGGGGTCCTGTCACTGCTCCCCCACGAATCCCTGAGGGCTGACTGTATACAGACCAAGAGGAGAGGTGCACAGCGAGGAAAGAGTAGCTTTAGAAGCATAAGCACATTTCTGCTTGTTATTTTGAAAGAAGAAACCAAATTTACTCCCCCTTGGGTAGTATAACGTGATGCTGGATTGGTGTTGGGGAACTGTGAACTCAAGGTGTTTCATCCCCAGCAATGCTGCGTGCAGGGGCCTGTGAGAACTGTTGCCTGCCCACTGGGAAATGTGCTGGGACAGCAGTGCTCTGGTCCCAGGGAGCAGGGGTGGCCTGCTCCGGTCAGGTCAGGTGTGTGCTGCGACCCCCTGCCCCCACCTTCCAGAGCCGTGATCCCTCGGTCTATTTGCAGCCAGGGTGTGTGTACCACGTTCAGCTCAAGGCAGAAGGCAATGACCACATCGAGCGCGCACTGCCCCACCATCGGGTGATTGAGGTAAGGCACCGTTCCCCCGCTGCTGCTCGGACCCGTTGCTTCCCTGACCACAGACCTTCCAGCGCCGCTCTGGCCGGGAACGTGGAGGTCCTAACTGAGAGCCTTTCTAGAACAGAGTCTGCTTCGGAACAGGCAGCAGTTTACGTGGGGTTCTAACAGGCGGTGTTGCTGTGGCATCCAGAAGGGAGAATGGCACTGCTATGTCCCCACTCCCCCGCGAGCTTGGCGCGTTATTCTGTGAGTTAAGGGTCTTAGAGCATAAGCCACCTTTCAGATCACAGCAGAGTCGTCGAGAGAAGCTGGCTTTTGGTGGCTCAGAGCCACCCAGACACAGTTGATATTCAAGGTCCTGACCTAGTGACACTGATCTCTAAAGAGGCAGCCTCCGGGTCCCAGGGATTGGACACCAAGCTTTTCTCTCATTGGTTGGTGGGGGTTGGGGGGGGCGAGGGTCACAGCGTCTGCCTCTCTGACTTTATTTTGGTGGCTTCATCAGGCATGAAGCCAGCGAGGCGTTCAGGGGGAGGGTGGAGGTCCTCTCCTTTCAGGACTTTGCGACCTAGAGTGTTGTCAGTGTCTCTGGCATTTTAAGTGGTGGGATAGCTGCGTCTCACTGCTAAACGCGGTATGGTTTGATATTTCCCTGACCCGGTGACCTGGGCCACGGTCAGGCCAGTTACGTGCGCTGTGGCCGGGCACATGTGCAGGGCCCTCTGTGGTCTCAACAAAGCGCCTTTCTCCTTAGGCCAGAGAAGCCAAAAACTCTGGCTTCACCTGTGAAATAGGTTACTTTTTAAGATGTTGGCAAGTAATAGGGTGTGGGGGGAAGTCCTGTGCTCATCAGGCAAGCTGCATGCATAGGCCGGGGTGCTGGAGGCTCGGGCTCGGGCCGCCTCGGAGGCAGCCGGTGCTCCCTCATGGAAGGAGGGAGGGAGCCTCTCCAGGAAGCAGCTCTGGGGCCACCCAGCAGCTGCCTTCTCATAGTCGGCCTCTCTTATCCCCTCCAGGTCGGGAATAATGACATCGATGACGTGAACATCATCGTTTTCCGACAGATTAATCAGTTTGATTTGAGTGGAAACGTGATCACTTCCTCCGAGTATCTTCCTACGCTGTGGGTAAGCAGCTTCCTAAGACCAGCGAGCAGGAGTGGGCGTGTGCGCGCAGCTCACTGCTGTCCTGGCCGCTGCCTGCCCAGGCCCAGCTCAGAGGGAACGTGCCCCCCTTTCACGTAAACGTCTCCCGGCACTGGGATCTGGAGCGGGAAGACAGCCTTAAGGAAGGGCCCACTCGCTTTCTCCTTCTGTGCATGTGCACATGGGTCATGGGCAATAGCCTCGAGTCTCTCGTCACCTAGTAGTTGCTCACCCTGCTGCCTTGGCCACGTCACTTCATTTCCAGTTTGCTTCCTGTAAAACCAGGAGCTTGGAGCCGGTGACCTTCATGGGCTGCTGCAGTTCTAATAGAATCTCTGCACCTGCCACGAAGGGAGGAGTTCTGTAGAATGACCCGAGATCCTTCCCTTACGAGATGTTGATGAACCACGGGGTGTGGTGTGTGTGTGGGCGTGAAGACACCCGCCATGTTAGGTGTGCTCAGGGATTGAGTTTGGGAGCCAGCAGAGTTTAGGTCTCAGCTCACCTCCCCACTCACCATCAGCCCAGGGATTGTGAGCGTGGGTGCCTGCAGGGCCAGGCAGGTGCCACCCGAAGGGGAGGATGGCAGAGTGTGCAAAATGGAGAGCCCCCTCCTGTCAGGGGGTGGGAGGAGAGGTGTGGGAAGGGCTCCACCTGCCGGCCCCTTCCCATCCTTGCCTCCCTGGAATTCCCGCCCAGCATTGGTGTCACTTCCTGGAATCGAGGATGATGTGTCGGCACTTGCTTTTCTCACACCGACACTGAATTTGAATTAGTCGAGGCACTGTACAGGACAGAAGGGCCCACGCGTCTGGGTGTGGATGTGACCCACTGCCTTCTAGGCTGTGACACTTGTGTGCCGTGTAGGAAAAGTGTCAGCCTGGGCCCAGGGGGTGGTCTCGGGCTGCCCTGTGGCAAGGGCAGGTGGAGCCCTCCCACCTGTGACGTCAGCCTGGTAGTGAGGCCTAGTAGAGGGTGCTGAAGCTCTGAGCAGCTGTGTGTGGAGCGGCCTGGAGGAGCAGGCATACAGGACAGAGCGCAGTGCAACATGGGTGAGGCCCTCAGCGAGGTGGGCCTGTCCTTGGCTCTCCCGGGGCGTGAGCTATGCGACCTTAGCTGACTTCGGCTCTCGGAGTCCCCACTGGGGTAACCAACACGCCGGTTCTGCTGTCAGGCTGAGCGGTGATGTTTGCTAAGCGCCCATCGCGAGCCTGGAGTATCACAAATGCCTGCCGTTATCACAAAATACGATTCTGACCCATCTTGGGCAGTGGCCTCCCTGGTCAGAATCTGTGTTAAAGGCGCAGCTTCCTGTGCACTCCCAGCCCCGGGCTCGGGTGAGCGAGGCAGGTGCAGTGTGCGACCCGTGGGGCACAGCTGCGCTCTCTGCCCTTCCCAGCATGCCCCCCGCCCCGCGCAAGCCCCGCCCCGCGCATGCGCAAGCGTACACGCATGCGCAGAGCGCGCCACCCTGGGTGCAGGACGTGAACCCGCGCGTCGCGTTGCCTTCTCACATGCGTGCGGCCCCGCTTCCTCCCTCAGGTGAAGCTTTACAAAAGCGACAACCTGGACAATCCCATCCAGACGGTGTCCCTGGGCCAGTCCCTGTTCTTCCACTTCCCCCCGCTGCTGAGAGATGGCGAGGTAAGGCCGCGGCCGGCGCTGCCCTGATTGCGTTTGCACTGAGAGGAGGCAGACCCCAGGGCCGCAGGGCTGTGGCCCCTCGGACGTTAGCCGCCGTGGCCTGGCCGTGTGGACGTGGGGTCCCCTGCGCGCGTGGCGCCGCCCCGCGCAGAAACGCCGTCTCCTTGCGTGCGCAGAACTACGTGGTGCTGCTGGACTCCACGCTGCCCAGGTCCCAGTACGACTACGGCCTGCCGCAGGTGTCTTTCGCCGCCGTGGGCTACCACAAGCACGTCACGCTCATCTTCAATCCCACGGTGAGTGGAAGGGGTGTTCCCCACGGGGGCTGGCGAGAGAGGAGAGGGCGCCAGCCGGTGGCCCCGCCGCTTGCCCGCGCTGGAGCCTGGATGTTCCCTCTGAGGGGTAGGGCGGCCTGGTGTGGCCCTGGCTCAGCCTGGCTTCGCAGGAGAGGGCACCCCTGCCCTGTGACTGGCAGCGTGTGTGTGTGTGTGTGTGTGTGTGTGTGTGTGTGTGTGTGTGTGTGTGTGTGTCCAGCAGGGGGCGTGAGATGCTTGACCCGCTCCGACCTCCAGGACCAGGTGATGGGAGTTGTGGAGGTCTCCAGCTGTGCCTGCGGGCACCGCAAGGGTGCAGGACGACCACCCAAAGCTGGTTTGCTCCAGGCCCTTTTCACTTTACTTATTGCAAGAGAGAAAGCGGACACGTGTGCAGGCCACGCGAGGTGGGAGGACTGACTCCTTTGTCTTAGCACTTCCACGCTCGTAACAGAATGGCTGCCGTTAGTGAGCCTCCCACTCAGGGTCAGATGCAGCAGCCACAGCGAAAACAGGCTCTGGGGCCCAGGGTCAGGGCTGCTGATTCTGAGCTTCGGGGTGGGGGGTTGCAAGTGGAGCCCAGGAATCTGAGTCAAAAAATAGAACGCCCCACGTAGCTGCTGTGTTGGCCATTGTTTATTCATATGTCCAGTGGGGAAAGTAAAAATTTAATAACAAAAGATAAATGGCGTGATGACCATAGATGGCCTTTATTCCTTTCTCATAGCCGTGTAGTGTTCCTTTGCGTGGGCAGTGTGTGTCCAGCTGCTGTGAAACCCACCCTAGGCGCGGTGACCTGCGAACAAACCTGTGTTTCTTGTGGTTGGGAAGCAGGCAAGTCCAGGTTCAGGTCCTGGCACACTGGGTGTTGGCGAGGGCCCACCGTGTCGCACGGACGGCGCCTCTAGCTGCGTCCTGTCAGGGCGGAGGGTGGATGCGCTCCTTCGGGCCGCTCTTAGGAGGGCACTCATCCCATTGAGGAAGGCCGAAACACCCCCCAGAGTGGTGTCCCGAAACCCCCTTTACCTGCCGTCTCACCGAGGGTTAGGTTTGGTCGTAGGAGTTTCGGGTGAGCCGCACGCACTCCGACCACGGCACCATGATGTGCTCCGTCAGTCCCCGACTGCTGGACACTGGTCTTGCTGGTTTGTTGTCACTGCAGATCGTCCTGGAGTGAGTTGCCTCCTGCCTGCACGTTCCTGAACGCTGGTCAGGCCATTCCCGGAGAACGAAGGAGCTGGCTGCAAGGGTGAATGCAGCCGGGGTTTTGATCGACACTGCCACCCCCCCTCCGCCTCCCCTCTACCTCCCCTCCTTCGGGGTTGTTTTTCTGTTGTGTTCCCGGCAGCAAGGGCGAGTCCCTTTTTCCCAGCAGTGTGTTGTCATCTTGAAGGTTTTGCCGTCTTAACAGGTGACAGTGGTATCTCAGTGTACTGTAACTTGCACTTCTCACTTTTCGTGGGGTCGGAGTCACTCCTGAGCTGTTTACTCCATAATCCGTTCTTCTGGAGTCGTTGACTTTTTTCCTCTGCTTTAGAAACCCTTCGTGTGTTAGGGTATGGGCCCTTTTCTGTAAAGTACCCGTATGATGTTCGTGGTTTTCCCAGCTTGTCCTTTATCTTTTTTTTTTTTTTAAGAGATTTATTTGTGTTTATCTGAAAGAGTGACACAGGGAGAGGGAGAGAGACAGAAATCGTCCCTAAATGGCCGTATCAGAGCTGAGCCAGATAAAACTGGGCGCTGAAACTCCATCTCCATCTCCCATGTGGGTGGCAAGGCCCCAAGTGCTCAGGCTATCTTCAGCTGCTTTCCTGGCACAGTAGCAGGGAGCTGGATTGGAAGCGGAGCAGTCGGGACTCGAATTGGCATTCTGATACGGGACACCTGTGTTGCATGCAGTGGCCTGGCGCACTGTGCCATGGGCTGGCCTCTCATTTATCTTTTCACTGAGCTCATGAAGACATTTGTTTTTATGTTAAGTGTATTGCTGTTTTCCTTACTGTTTCTGGATTTGAGTCACAGCATGCTTGCATGGTTGCCTTGACACTCTGGTGCAGGGTGTGGAGAATGCTCAGTGTTTGTCCCTTCTTACTTGCTGTCTTGTACAGAGCTCCGGGCTCGTTCCTGGGCTCCTCTGGGGGGCGTCTTGTGCTCAGAGAGCTGGCAAATCTGATCTCACCTGGGGTAGAGTGTTTACAACCCTCCAGTTGTTCCTCACAGTCAAGACCGGCTAGGGACACCAGGAGACGAGCACGTGTCTGAGTGGAGGCACGCGGCGACCCCTGGGAGGCGGAGAGGGCAGCGGTGAGCCACCAGCTGGCGTGGGCTGCCATGTTCCCAGGGCCTCTGTAGGAGCCTCACCTGAGTCCCAGCACGTACTTGGGCCGTGATTGGTGGGCATGCAGAGATGCCAGTCGGTGGTGGCTAAGCTGCCCAACCTACTGCCAGGAGGGTTGTCGGTCACTTGTGAGTGTGAGGACTGTGATGCTTGAAGGGGGGATGGTGACGAGCGAAGAGAGCGCCTGCTCCGGCTGGGCTCACGTGGAGAATCCTCCGTCAGTCCTCACAGCACACCTCTGGCAGTGCCTCCTCCCCAATCTGACGGGAGCTCTGAGCGATTCGGTCACACCCCCTTGGCCCGGGAGCCCAGCCACGACTCACATGAGGTGGTTTGTCTCAGGCAATGGGGTTCCCACCACTCCTCAGCCTTCCACAATGGGCGGCTCAGCACGGTGCAGGCAGGGGGCTTGGTGAGCACTTGGGTTGCGCCTCTGCACAGTATGGCTGCCCACAGCCATGTGCACTGGCGTCCTCACGTGGTGTTCCATGTGCAGCTGAGCTTCTCTCGGGTCTCCTCACCACACCCCCCTGGAGAAGGCCCTGTTTGGTTTGTGCCCAGTTCACAGTTGGATAAACATGAGGTCCCCCAGTAAGACAGACCTTGACCAGTTACCCTCAAAGCTGAGTCTCACGATCAGTGTGCTAATTCCCATTGAATTAAGCTTTGAGTTCAGTGTTTGCTATGAATGGTTTGGGCTCTAAGGTGTCAGGAAACACAGGAGCAGGCAGGTAGAGATGAAGTCTGTCTCTGCCCTCCCACTGATTGAAGGAGTGTCCTGGGGCCCTCCACTGTCCCAGGTGGAGTGGCTGGCGGCTCTCAGATGTCCTGGTGTCAGGGCTCATGTGTGTTGTCAGAAACAGGCGAGAATCCCAGAGACCTTGAGTGCACATGGATTGTGTCTGTGTCCCTGTGTCAGGTGAGAAAGTAAAGCTCAGAGATGTTGAAACTCCAGAGGCTGTGTGTTTCCTTAGCCGCCAGAGGGAAAGGGGTCCTGACACATGGGAGAACGAGAGTGGAAAGGCACCTCGCACCTGATAGCATCAGTATCAGTATCGGGATCAGCAAATGGTGCAGGAGCGCCAGTGCTCGGGCTCAGGTTCTTCTGCAGGCTCTCATTCAGTTTGCTTGCTTCCTTTGTGGGAGTAGAGAGGGCTGCTTGGGGCACGTGTTTGGTTGACGTTACAGATAGCCACAGTTTCAGACTGTAGCAAGATAGGAGTTTCTGCCTCCTGTCAGTCTCCAGGAGCCAGCAGTCCAGGGATCATGTGGAGACTCCCAAGGTGTTGGGGACGCAGGCCCCTTCTGTCTTGTTGCGCTCTTCTGACATGTTGCTCCTCTCCAAAGTGTGGCACCTGGCCAGATGCTGTCCCGCCAGCAGGAAGGGTGGACATACCATTCCTCTTTAGGGTACAGCCAGGTTGTTGCCCCCGTTACTTCGTGTCCTATTGGGCAGAGTTTCCATGGCTACATCTAAGCTGCAAGGGAGTCTGGAACTGCGTCCTCTATTCTGATGGACAAGTTGTGGGTTTCTCCTGTGAGAAAGAGGGAGAGAGGTAGCATTCTCTGCTTCACTTCATTTGAGTAGCATCTCTGGGACTGGCTTGTTCATCCTTGGGTTCCTGTGCCTGGCCCGGTGGGATCTCCATACACTCTCGTAGGACAGAGTTCCCGTGTGTACCAGGGATTCAACTAAATAGACCCATTGACCTGTGAGCTGCAGGGCTCCCTGCGTACCGCATGCCCAGTTCCCCACTTTGGGTAGTGAGCACTCAGAGGGGGAGGACTGCCTTGCTCTTGGAGCCTCTCTGTGCCTGAGTTGCAGGAGGAAGCAGTGGATTCTTGGGGGGTGGGGGGACTTAGCCGAATCACCCAAGCTTCTCCTTTGGATCGTGGGGTCCCTGGGTGTTGCAGGGTTGCCACCTTGAGGGCTGGACGCCAGGGCCATGGGGCAGAGGGTGGCAGCAGGTGTGGGAACCGAGCGAGGACTGACGGTGCTCGTGGCAATTGCAGAGAAAGCTGCCCGAGCAAGACATCGCCCAGGGGTCCTACATCGCCCTGCCGCTGACGCTGCTCGTCCTGCTGGCTGGTTACAACCACGACAAGGTAGGGCCTGCAGAGACCTCGGGAAGGAGGGGAGCCAGCGTCCATGGGTGATGGTGGAGGCGTGTCCAGTGTTGGAAAGCCCTGAAGTCCAGGCCCTTGGCCTCCATACGAGACTCTGGACATCCAGTTACATCTCTCCTAATCCTTGAGCCCAGAGTTCCTCCAGGGAGGCGTTGCTCCTGACTGGCCAGTCCATCCCTGGGGACTGTGACATCTGGCCATGGGCACGGGGTGGGTGCTGATGGTGCAGGATGAAGGAGGAGGAGGGGTCTGGCGAAGCCGCGTGCTGGCCTCTGGCTACATCCCTGTGTGTCACGCGCGCTCTCTTTCCAGCTCATTCCCTTGCTGCTGCAGTTGACAAGTCGGCTGCAGGGAGTGCGCGCGCTCGGCCAGGCAGCCTCTGATAACAGCGGCCCGGAAGATGTGAAGAGACAAGCCAAGAAACAGAAGACCAGGCGGACGTGAGGACCACGAGGGGCAGCTGTGCTCTGCCTCGGATGGGCCACAGCCAGGGGTCGCCGGCCCGTGGGGCAAAGCATGCGCCAACAAGCTTCCCCCAGGGCTGCGGGCCTGTGCCCCCTCTGCCGCCACGGCTGCCTGTCCCTGTCCCCGCGTGTGCCCCTGCCTTGGTGCAATGCAATGAATGGACCCTCCTGTCACTCTGCTGAACACAACTTATTTTCTGAGTTGGAGATAATTTATTATTATTATTTTTGTCAAAGAAGTATTTAAGCCGTGCTGGTGGCGTGAGAATGTGATTCTTAATCCTGAGTGTTGGTTTGCAGGAAGAATGCGGTCAGCGCGGCCTTGGGTTCGCGAGGAAGCTCCCTCCCCCCTCCCCCCTTCAGCGTTTGCCACCCGCACTGGCAACCGCAGCAGCCGGTGCCCACCACTTGAGAGCATGTGTTAGGAGGAAGACGCAATAAACTGCCCGTTCATTTGTGTTGTAGCTCACGCCGCGTGCGTTTCTTGGGTGACGTGGGTGGGTGGAATGCTGGGGTCGCAAGCCGAGGTACTCAGAGCAGGTGGGGGTCCGAGTGTGCAGATGGGGCAGGAAGGATACCACACACCAAGGGGCCCAGAGGAGAACGAGAGAGTGTGGCCCATGGCGGATTGAAGGGCCGCCTCCCCAGCTGAGGGGGGTTGGCTTTTACTCACCTCTCGCCCACCTTCACCCTGCCCGAAGGTACGTTCATTTTTCTGGAGAAGCTGGAAAGATGAAGTTTAATGTGCGTTCTTCCAGGTTTAAATTTAGTGACACATTCAGTTGTTTTAAGAATATGCAGTTTGGGCCAAACAAAACGTTGCCCGTGCAGGAGGCTTGAAGGCTGTTTTATTCCATGAGATCCATGGGAATTCAGAGCCTTCTGGTAGCATAGGCCTTATTCTTGTAGGAAGTCATTAAGTTATATTGAAGGAGGGGCACATCCATCTCCCCCAGCTGGTTTTTTCAGAAGCAGGGGAGAAAGACAGAGCTCCTGTCTGCTGACTGCCCACTAAGGCAGCCACTGGGAACTCGGTACAGGCCTCCCACAGGGGTGGCAGAAACCCAGCCACTTGAGCCATCACCTCTGCCTCCAAGGTCTACATTGTCAGGAAGGCGGAGTCGTTTGACATCCGTTAGGTCCCACGTAAGACAGCCCCCGGGACTGTGAAGAGTGCAGTTGACGACACTCGCAAGGGAGTTGGAAGAGGGTGAGGCCGTGTCTGCTTTTAACCTCGTGCCCCTGGTGCTCGGGAAGGAGAGAGTGGATGGATAGGTGGTCAGGAGCACCGGCCTTCACTGAGCTCCAGGTCCATCGTTGGGTAGGAGATAAGCCAGTAAGTGAACAAGAGCAGTATAGGGAGCCATGGGCAGAGGAAGCCCCAAGGGCCATGGGCACACCTTGGAGTTCCACCTGATGCCTCAGGGCAGCTTCCTGGATAAGGAAGAGAGGAAAAGGAAGGGGGGGGCGTCGTCTTTTTGAACAGTCTCAGCCCTTGGGGGCCACCCAGAGAGCTCCTGTGCTTCCCACCTGGTGCTCTGCGGACCTGGGCCTCTCTTGGGTCTGCAAATTTGCTTCTCTGTGTAAGGCAGATGGGCCGCACTGGAGATCTGGGACAGATGTGATGGCGACTCCCTTTCTTGGCCTGTTTTCTAACTGCTACTCCAGTGGACACCCAGAAACAACCCTTTTAAATGTTAATGGGGCATTTCACTGACAAGGCGTAAAGGTTAAGAGCTTGTGAAAGATATAGGAAATGTCAGGGCGCTCCGTGCAGTTCCGGATGCCGCCATGAAGTGGCAGTCTTTCCCCGTGGCTACTGGCTTCAGGTCACTCTAGGCTTTGGCTACTGGAAGGTTTTAAAAAATTTTATTTATCTGTTTGAAAGGCAGGAAGACAATTAGATGAGAGAGAGAGGGAGATAGGCAGAGATCTCCCATCCAATGGTTCATCCCTAAATACTTGGAACAGCGAGGAGCCAGGAATGCAGTCCCGGTCGTCATGTAGGTGCCAGGGACCAAAGTACTTGAACCATCACCTGCTGCCTCCCAGTCAGTTCCTTTGAGCAGGGGTCCTGTGTTACCCACTGGAACCTGTACCCCAGGTGGGCAAAACTAATAGAAGTCCACTCTGCTTCCTCCAGAACCTCAATGACGTTGCCTGGCCAGAGTCACCTGCCCACCATTTTTGATTTTATCTTTTCATTAGCAAAATGACCATGACCTTCTGACCATGACCATGATAGGCCCAGAGAAGAAGAAATGAAATCCGTGTGTGGGGGCCGGGAGACTCATTCCAGCCCTGGGACTTGGTGGGGGGAGGAAGGTATGAAACGTCCTCCCAGCCCATTTTCAGTGGAGGTACATGTTTATGCTTTATGAGGCATTGCTGGGGCTTTGGCTGGATCATGGGCAGGACATTTTTGTAAAAAAAAATTCTTAGAGAAAGAAAAAGGGAAAGAGAGGGTGAGAATGCACTGTCACGTGCCGGTTTACTCTGCAAGTGCCCACACGGGCTGGCCTGGGGCAAAGCTGGGAGCTGGTCTCTCATGTGAGTGGCAGGGACCCAACCCATGGTTAGCATTGGCAGGAAGCTTGAGTTGGGCACCTGAGCAGGGAATCAAACTCTGATACAGCGCCTCTTAGCCAGTGTCTTAACCACTAGGCCAGACGCTCACCCCACGGACATTTTAAGGACACCTGTTTTCTCATACTGCGCTTAACACCCGTGATTGTTTAAGGTGCCACCCATGTGCATGTCCTTTTGGGTGAGTGAACATTTCACTGGCTGCATGTGGATGAAACAACAGGTCCTCTTGCACTTGCTTTTTGGGGTTTTGAAAGTTTTGTAAAATAAAACAGACCTTCGAACGAGAGGTCCTCGGATCTGCACAGAATCTGTGCCTCTGGAGACTGAAGGCTGCCCCTCCCTGTCTAGTCTTCGTCAGTGGCTGGCAGGAGGCAGGAAGCCGGCAGCTGCTGTGTTTTCATCCTGTGCCTGCCCTGCGAGTCGAGAGGAAGGGGCAGCTCACAGCTGCTGATTGTCCAGCTTGGGGAGCCACCTGTCATCTGCCTCTCATAGGCTGGGTGGCAGGAGTGTGGAAAAAGAGCATTCTGCTGCCTGCCGAGGGGCTTCCTGCCTCATCATTTCAAGGATGCCCCACCTGCGTGAGTTATTGATCCTCAGTACACCTCTGTTGAGTGAGCTGTCGTGACAGCAAAGAACTGTTCATGTGTGAACTGTTTGCCGGCACTGCTGAAGTCAGAGACCCAGGGGCTGGAGCTAGCCAGTGTTGGCCCCCGGGCCCAATCTTGCCCCCAGCTGTGTGAGTTAAGTGGGAGCACAGCCAGGCTTGCGCACTGACAGGTCGCCTGTGCCTGCTATTGCTCTGCAAGTGCAGAGCTGAGTCCTCGGGTAGCCCATACATCCCAGGCAGTTGTGATCTGGCCTCTTCCATAAAAAGGTTGTGCGCCCGGGTCTGGGGGGTGGTTTTCCCGAGGGGGTGTGGGTGAGTCCCCAGTGGGTTGATTCCAGGTTCTTGTCCCATCATGAGAGATGCAGTCAATGCAGAGATGTAGATACAGTCTGAGAATGGGAACAGGATTTGTTTAAAGAGACAGGACGCTCTCAGGAGTATGGGCAGCCTTGCAGGTGGTGCTGAACAAAGAAAAATGTCATGTGGGTGAGGGTATCTCGGAGGTACACAGGAGCCCACCAAAAGAGCCTTGGCAATCAAAGTTGAGAAAGCTTGAGTAATAGAGTACAGGATTAGAACCCAAGGTATGAAATAAAACTCACAATTCTCTCCTTTCTGTTAAATAATGGACTTTTTTTAAAATACTTTTTTTAAGACTATTTTTTTTTTTTTACTTGAAAGAGTTGCACAGAGAGTGAGAGAGGCAGAGAGCTCTCCCATCCACCGGTTCACTCCCCAAATGGCCACAATGGCCAGGGCTAGGCCAGGCTGAAGCCAATAGCCTGGAATTCTATCGGGGTTTCCCACGTGGGTGGCAGGGGCCCAAGCACGTAGGCAATCCTCTGCTGCTTTCCCAGGTGCATTAGCAGGGAGATGGATCTGAAGTGGAGCAGCTGATGCCCATATGGGACGCTAGTGTCACAGGTGGTAGAGGCTTAACCTGCTGTGCCAGAGCGCCAGCTCCCAAATGATGGAATAACCAGAAACCAGCTTCTGTGTGGAGAGGAATTCCAAGTAATTGAGGGGGCAACCATGTCCACACTGTAGTGTGGCTGTGGTTTGTCCCCTGAGGGTCATGTGCTGGAAGCTGGGTGCCCCTTGGTGTGGTGATGTCGGGGTGGTGGAGCTGTCAGTGGGTCCAGGAGAAGGGGATCAGGGATTGCTGCTGGCCCGGGGAGCGGGTTGGTCCTGGCCCCACTGCAGTTTGCTGCTTCCTGTCTGTCCACGTGACCTCTTTCCTTCTTGAACATGCTCCCACCACAGTGCTGTCCACTGCAGGGCCCTCACCAGAGCCCAGCAGATGCCAAAGCTGGGCTCCTGGAGCTCCAGAATTAGGAGCTAAAGGAATCTCAACAGGTGGCTCAGCTTCAGGCATTTTTGTGTAGTTACAAAAAGCAGACCAGGATGGTCCACGAAGAGGTGGGTTCAGTGTCACTCCCCACTCTGCACATGTGGGCTCTGGCATGGCGGTGCAGACACCTGACAGCAGCCGCCTTAGCAGCGGTCGAGGTGAGCACCTGCAGTGTCGGCCTTGTAGGGCCAGCTTCCTTGCTGTGACTAGAACTCAGGTCTTCCTTAAAACACCCAAGTCCGGCCTCATTGTGAGAAAAACATGAGAGAGATCCCAGTCGGGGTGCAGCACTTCTCAGCGCTCTCAGTCTGCCATCCTTTCTGGGGCCTTTGAGTAGAAAGAGGCTATCAACTCAAACGAAGGGAATCTGAGTACGTGCAGATGCTAGCTAGTGATAATGGGGCACGTGGCAGATCTCTGTGAGGTCCTTGCCAGTTTTCTAAAGCCATTCTAAAATAGCTGACGTGAATAGGTACTGTGAAAAGGGCTTCAGGACTCAGTGCCACCTGCTCAACCTGGGCCATCTAACTGTGGCCGCCCGACTTCACCATAACCAATGCGAGTTTAACAGACAGAAGGCCCGGATGAAGGTTATGTCCTGTGGGCACCCCGACGGCCCTCTTTGGTACACCAGAAAAACCAAGGAATGGGATAGGCAGGAGCTGGCAAACTATAGACAGTGGCCCCAATCTGCTTGGCTGTCGGCTTTTATAAATAAGGTTTTATTGGAACACAGTTACCCATCCCTAAGGTAGTGTCTGTGGCTTCCTTAGAGTACTGTCAGCAGAGTTGAGCAGCCTTAGCAGAGATGTATAGGCCATAAAGTTTCTTCTCTGGCCCTGGGACAAGGAGCATAAGTTCTGTCATCATATCCCTCAGCAGGATGGGACAGGAATTCCTGTCTAGGGCCAAGTTTGTTAAAAAATTAATTTCACCTGTTTTTTTTTTTTTTAAAGATTTATTTATTTATTTGAAAAGCAGAATTACACAGAGAGAGGAGAGGCATAGAGAGAGAGAGAAAGAGAGTCTTCTGTCTCCTGGTTCACTAACCAGATGGCCATGATGGCCGGAGCCATGCTGATCCGAAGCCAGGAGCCAGGAGCTTCTTCCAGGTCTCCCATGTGGGTGCAGGGGCCCAAGGACTCAGGCCATAGCAGAGAGCTGGATTGGAAGTGGAGCAGCCGGGACTCAAACTGGCACCCATATGGGATGCCAGCACTGCAGGCGGTAGCTTTACCCACTATACCACAGTGCCAGCCCCTTCTTTGACTTTTTAAAAAAGTTTATTTGATGGCTCACTAGGCTAATCCTCCACCTGCGGCACCGGTACCCCAGGTTCTAGTCCTGGTTGGGGCACTGGATTCTGTCCCGGTTGCTCCTCTTCCAATCCAGCTCTCTGCTGTGGCCCGGGAAGGCAGTGGAAGATGGCCCAAGTGCTTGGGCCCTGCACCTGCATTGGAGACCAGGAGGAAGCACCTGGCTCCTGGCTTCGGATCAGCTCAGTGCGCCAGCTGTAGCAGCCATTTGGGGGGTGAACCAACGTAAGGAAGACTTTTCTCTCTGTCTCTCTCACTGTCTAACTCTGCCTGTCAAAAAAAAAAAAAAAAGTTTATTTGAAAAGCAGAGTAACAGAGCTACAGAGAGAGAGATAATCTTCTATCTGCTTGTTCACTCACCAAATATCTGGGCCAGGCTGAAGGCAGGGGCCAGGAACTCCATCTGGGTCTCCCACATGGGTGGCAGAGGCCAAGTCCTTGAGTCATCACTTGTCTCCCTGGCTGTGCATTGGCAGGAGGCTGGGTCAGAAGAGGCAAGACTTGATCTCGGGATGTGGGCGTCCCAAGTGGCAGCTTAACCCACTGGGCCAAGCTGGACGACAGAGCTCAAGGCTGGACAGAGCGCTAGGCGCCCTCCTTTAGGTCTGGAATGGGTGATTGATACTGACTGTTGACAACCCACTTGCTGTGGACGATTCACTGTTGTTTCCAGCGTGTCTGGCACCAGAGCTCCCTGAGTATGGGTCGGGGCTGAACATCCCACCAGCCGAGGCACATGGGTAGCTCTCTGAAAAGCATGTCCGCTGATGCAACAGCTGCCATTTGTTGATCGTCTTCTGTCCCTTTCACTGCCCTTTGAACACGATGAAGTGACCCAGCGTCACCTAGGGGCCCTTGTGTCTCAGGAGCGGGACTTGTTTTACTTGCTTTTATAATCTCTAATAAGCCCTCCCATCAATGGGGCTGTGTGACTTTGGGAGGGCTGCCTAGTGTCCCTGAGACTTAGGGTGTCCAGCATCACAGGGTGTGTGCCCTACGCCAGTGACATGAAGCTCCTGGAGCAGCCAGCCCAGGGACAGGGCTGACAGCTGGCAGCTCCTGTGTGGCCATGCCCATTGGTTACCGCCAGCCGGGGGGTGGTCCCGGTGTCTGTTCTGTTTGATCAGGGCTTGTGTCGGGTCAGGCATCCCACATTTTGAGAAACCATCCTCGGCTAGAGATGAATCCCCTTTCCCTCAGGTCTACACTGTTCCTGTCTATGGGAGCCATCTTGCCAGTGACCAGCCGGTAAAGCTATGTGCATGGCTGGCCCCTGCCCCACAGCCAGGATGACTCTGTGGTCAGTCCAGGCTCCAGGGCCTCTCATGAAATGCAGGGTGAGGCTGGGCTCTGGGGGCCACACTCAGTCATCTCAAGCCCCCTCGGCATCCCGTGGCCCTCACTTTCCTTCTGCTGCAAGTCACAAAACCATGTCTGCCTGAGTCCCTTTCTCCTTGGAAAGCTGACCATGGGCCTCCAGCGTCCAGCTGTTCACAGATATAGATCTTTCTGCAGTCACCAGGACAGCAGCCAGTCTCTGGGGACCCAGTGAGGCGAGAGCTGAGGCGCCATCAGCATGGAGATGGTTTATGGGATCTGCAGGCTGGCAGGGCCCCCACAGGGCATGTGATGCAAGAGCTTTTCAAATATCTTTATCCCTGTGGCGCATGCAAACAAGTTAGATCTGACTCGAGGGGTTCCTGTACACTGAGGCCCTGGTGTGTTGTGCTTTTAGTAGGAACTGAGTTTAGACAGATTGCCTGTGTCTGTGTTTACGTGTGCATATGTGTGAGTTCCCCTACAGGTCCAGGGTCCCTGCCTGGATGGCTCTGCCCTCCTGCTGCCCTGGGTCCCTTCAGACAGTGGCCAGCTGGCAAACCAGGAGAGCAATGGGGTGCTTTGTTTACCAGGACGCTGGCCCAGGCCTGCCATACTGGGCCTTTTGGCCCCTAGGACATAACTTGGCCTCTGCTGGCTTTGAGGGCCTGCCAGGGATGCCATCTGGTCTGGGGACTGTTATCAGTCTGGGCACGGGCCACTGACCACTGCCTGCATGTCTAACTTCTCTGTCCAGGAAAATGGCCCAGACTGACCTGAGTGGGTGCTGAGGCTGGGGCCATGTCTTGAGAAAGGGTGGTTGAGAGTCCACCTGGCTTCTGACCTGGTTGTCATTGAGGACAACGAGTCAGTAGTTGACCTCAGGCTCCATCCTCAGCCTGCCTAGGGCAGAGTTAGCCTCCTCCTGGATTTGCCCAGGCTGGACCACTTCCACTTGGTTTATGGGTTGGGAGAATGTTAATATTTGGAGAAGCAACGCACTAGAATTCTTGTTTACAAGGGTTAGATACCCAGCTCAAACTGTTCTGTGCTGATGTCTCTCTGACTCCAGGGTAGGGCTATGATGATGCAGGAGTTGCAGGAGAACTTGAACCACTATCTGAGCCCCTTCTCAGCTCAGGTGCAGGGCTATGGGCCATGTAGAATTTCCTCATTTGATCCTCAAAAAAAAAAAAAAAAAAGGTGAGGAATCTGAAGCAGTTCCCAAGGTCACATGCTACACATCATCACCAGGACTTGAATCCAAGTCTTTCTGGCTGTCAAGTCTGAGAGTTTAGCCATTGCACAGTGTTGTCCCTGCCACACCTCCATCATTTCATTGTATCAGGGTGGGCCAAGCTGCTGTAACAAATAGACCCGAACCCAACAGTGCACACAGCAGGGGTTTGTCATTCATGCTCCAGGTCAGGGTGGCGTCAGGCAGGGGAAGCACAGGGGAGGGACAAGTCTGTGTGCTGCATAGACATGAGGGGCTCAGGCTCGCCTTCTCTTTAGGGTCTCTGCCCTTGGCTTCTAAGATCACCCTGGAGACAACTTGGTGGAGCACATGCGGTAGGGTTTCATGGGCCAGAACAGGAAGTGGCCCGGAGCTTCCATTCCCATTCCGTTGACCTGATCCTGGTCCCAAGGCCTCCAGTTGATGCAAGGGCTGCTGGGAAATCTGGTCCAGCGGTGTGTTCAGGAAAAGGGAAGGGGGTGGAGCTTATTGGGCAACCAGCATTCTCCACCCCACGTGGTAATATGTTCACTGTTTCTTCCTCTTCTCCAGTCCTTATTTGTAGGTCATTTTCCGAGTTGTAATCGTAACATATATTCCACTTTTTATTGACTTCTTTCACTTGGCACAATTCTTTCCATGTGTGGCTAAGTTGGTGGCAGTTCAGGCTGTGTGTGCCAACGGTTGGAGAGCTGATGTGTTCCAGTTTTAGATAAAACAGTGAACACCTTTATGTGAAAAACCTTTACTACTGTTGAATGATTTCTTTAAATACTCAGGCTAACGAGTGAACATTTTTAAGGCTTTTTGACGCTTCTTACCTTATTGCTTTCCAAAGGGTTTATAGCCATCTGCAAAGATACAGTGAGATGAGCACTGGCTGCTCCATTTTTAAAACAATAATTTAGTTGTGAAATGGTTCCTTGGTTTATGCTGATAGCCCTTTTTCAGCTTCACCCTTTTAGGGAGGAGGTGTTGGTACATGTATGTCTGGCCTAAGTCACCCTTTGCTGCAGGTTAGCCTCGTGCGGCTTCGGTGCGTGTGTGACGGAAGCAACCATCCACTGCATAACAACCAAGGGAGTGCCTGTTACGTGCCGGCAGTGATGTCGCTCCGGGGCGTCTAGTGAGTGTAGAAAGACTGCATCCTGACTCTCTTTTCTAGTGAGAAATCAGACGTTGTCAGGTCAACACATGAATTCGTGGGACCCTCTTGGTTCACAATAAATGTCAAGAGGCAGGTAGAACAGGGCGATGGGATCTTGATTGGGGGCTTTTCTAGTTTAGGGGACAGTGAGAAAGTGCTTTTCTTAAAGATAGAGGGAAAGACTCAGAGACAGAGAAAGATCTTCAATCTACTGGTCCACTCCCCAGATGGCAGCAGGGACCCTAGCCAAAGCCGGGAACCTGGAACGCGCTCCGGGTCTCCCCTGGGAGAGGCAGTGGCCCATGGCTTGTGCCGTTCTCTGCAGGAGCTGGATTGGAAGTGGAGCAGCTGGGACTTGAGCCACACGCCGATTTGGGATGTCAGTGTTGCAAGCGGAGGCTTAACCTGCAGCACCACAATGCCAGGGAAAGTGCCTAAGTCCAAGTGCCTCTCTGAGAAGCAGCACTGAGCCGTCTGAAGGGAAGAGCATCCCAGACGGAGGGAACAGTGTTTCAGAGGCCCCCCAGGAAAGAACAAGAATGGGGGAGGCGTCGGGAAGGAGTGAAGGGGACAGTGTGGCAGAGCAGAGTGAGTGGGGAGAGAGCCATGAGACGAGGCCGGTGGAGTCCGCGGGGCAGACCACACAACAACCCTGCCGGCTGGGATGGAGGCGAGATGCTTTGCAAGGGCCGCTGAGGGCTTGAGACGGGGCAGGGGAGTGTTTCTATCGGAATTCCAGAAAGCTGGCTGGGGAGAGAGGAGCCTTCCTGCACTAGTCCAGGCCTCGTGTGCCAGGTGCTGTCTGCTGTGGCTACTCAGCTCTGCTACCAGCAGCACACACGTGAATGAACGTGACTGTGTTCCAATAAAACTTTATACAAACAGGTCTTAAGCAGTTTGCCAACCCCTGCGGTAGGGGGTGAAGATCCCCACCAGGGACATGGGCAAGGAGGTCTCTAGGTGAGCCCAGAGGGGACAGACAGAAGGAGGGGTTCGCCCCGGGTGGTGGAAGGGCAGCTGTGCAGAAGCAATGGCCCCGGGCTGGGCCTTGGAGGTCAAATCGTCAGGCACCGCTCTGCCTGAGGAGCCCTGTCTCCCTCAGTGGGGCCTCTCGGGGAGGTTCTGACTGGTGTCACGTGACAGCCATTAGGGGGCGATGAGGTCAGATGTGACCTCAGTGGATCTGGCTCTGGTGTCCTGGTCACAATCGCCTCGTGACACCAGCAAGGACTATGAACGTCACCCAGCATGGCGTCCTTGGATACTCGGGTTTCTTCCCCATCCCAGGAATGGGGGCTGGGGCATTCACCCCTCTTCCAGTCTCCCCTCTTTCTCAAAGTGGCTCCCAGTGCTAGAACATAGCCATGCATGCAGATCTGGGGGTCAGACAACCCAGAACGCCATCATGTGCTGGCAGCATAACCCTAGTGTGTTCCTGCTGTCTCTGAGTCTCAGTTTCCCTAACTGAAAACCAGAGTGAGCAGGGAGTCCTGTTTCTGGAGGGGTCGGGAGGACTGAGTGCCCGGTGCTAGCCGGAGCTCATCAGGGAGCCACTCTTGAGACAGGATGCTTACTGATGATCTCGTCAACATGTCTACACTCTGTAGCTTGCAGTGCTGTCTTGCAGTCTTATGCTTTTATGGGGTCTGTGACTTCCATGATCTTTGTTCTCATCCATTACATGCTAGTTCTTTAAAAATTATTTTTATTTATTTGAAAGGCAGAATGACAGAAGGATGAGGGAAGGGAGAGAGAGAAAGGGAGGTAGGGAGGGAGAGAGAGAGAGATCTGCTAATTCACTTCTCAAATGCCCACAACAGCCAGAGCAGGGTCAGGAACTCCATCCAGGTCTCCCACATGGTGGCAGGGATCTAGGTGCTTGAGTCGTTACCTGCTGCTTCCCAGTGCACGTGAGCAAGAAGCTGAATCTAAAGCATGGAGCAGCTGGAACTGGTACACTGGTAAGGGATGTGAGCATCCCAAGGGGTGGCTTAACCTGATGCACCACAACACCCAACCCAGATACTAGGTTTTTTTTTGTTTGTTTGTTTTGATAGGCAGAGTAGACAGAGAGAGAGACAAAGAGAAAGGTCTTCCTTTGCTGTTGGTTCACCCTTCAATGGCCGCCGTGGCCAGCGTGCTGCAGCCAGCGCACTGTGCTGATCCAATGGCAGGAGCCAGGTGCTTCTCCTGGTCTCCCATGGGGTGCATAGCAGAGAGCTGGCCTGGAAGAGGAGCAACCGGGACAGAATCCGGTGCCCCGACCGGGACTAGAACCTGGTGTACCGGCACCAGTAGGCGGAAGATTAGTCTGTTGAGCTGTGGCACTGGCTCAGATACTAGTTTTTGTTGCGAACTCTTGGTGCAGATTTGATTCCGGCTCTTGGTGGGTGAGGAATCTGGGGAAGATCTCAAGCCCTTCCAGTGCAAAAGTCTGGCTTTTTGTTCTGCTCTGCATGCCCAGGCCTAGCACATGGCCAGGCCCATGGGGTAGAGTGACTTGACTATAACGGTCTCCGTTCACCTGTGGATTCCTCCAGGGCAGCCTTTGCCTTGTATATTGCATTCTAGCCCTCCCAGTAGCTAGGTGCTCAGGAAATAGGAGCTGAGCTATTTGAAGAGAATTCACATCTGCTTTTAAAAATATTTATTTATTTATTCAAAAAGCTGAATGAGAGAGAGAAAGACAGCGAGCGAGTGCTGTCTTCCACTTGCTGGTTCACTACCCAAATGAACACAAAAGCCAGGGCTGGGCTGAGCCAAAGCCAGAAGCCAGGAGCTAGAACTCCATCTAGGTCTCTCATCTGGGTGGTGGCAGGGACATAAGTACTTGGGCCATCATCTGCTGCCTTCCCAGATGTGTTAGCAGGAAGCTGGATCAAAAGCAGAGCACCCAGCACTGTGGTACAGGATCCTGGTGTTGCGTGCAGGAACCTAACCTGCCATGCCACAATGCCAGCCCTGGAAGTATGTTCACACCCATACTTAGAGAAGCTAGACTGCCTGGGATCATTGCCTTTAATCCATGGCTGTTCAAATATGGTGTGGGGGCTAGCAGCCAGAATTAGCTGTGTAACTGTGGGGCTCCATGCACAATGAAAACGAGGGGCCCCTCATTAAAATGGTGAGAATGTGAGGATGGTGGGAGCGGAGCAGTAAACCAAGCATGAGCCCCTGTCACACATGCACACAGCTGGTCCTAAGGGCGGCATCATAACTGCCAGGAGAGGAATGCAGATTCTCAGGCGGGGCCTCAGACCTGCTGAGTGGGAATCTCTGGGCTGGGGCTGAGGAAGCCTGCTGGTGAGTTTGCTTCGTGTCTGTGTCTTTCAGCCTGGGGGTGGGTGCCCTGAAGCCCTGAGCTTTACCTGAGGAGCCCTGTCTCCCTCAGTGGGGCCTCTCACAGACCTGAGCACCACACGCAATGCCTCATTGATCTGACCCAGGCCAGCACCTGTCATGCCGTAGTCTCGCGTTTGGTGAGTGGCTTTGACAAAAGGAGCCATTGCTTAGGTTGGTCTGGAACCAGGTGTTTCATTTGCAGCACACGTCCGATCCAACAGCTCGGTCATTCTTCAAGTGCCTTCTTCCAGCTCCGAATCCATCCATTGCCCCGGACCCAGTGAAATGAGTGCTCCCGACAGGTGGTTGGTTGTGGGAGGGGTAGTGAGCACCCTGTCACAGACCTGTGCGAGGAGGGGCCGGATGCTCACATGGAAGGGGTGCTTACGGAGTCCAGCACTCAGCGTGGGGTCAGACTGTGATTCTGGAAGCGCTTCTTGACATTCAGGAATCTCCCTGCCTGTTCTCCGTCACAGTCTATGCGCAGTCCTGGGCTGGGATGGAATTTGGATGAATGATACCTCCCATGGCGAAGTGCAAAAACCGTGAGTTTTAGAATCGTCTCCCCCTGTGGAACTATCCCAGGTATCCCCTCGACAGTTGTGTAATTGGGGCCGGCGTTGTGGTGTAGCAGGTTAAGTCGAGTTCCAGCTCCCTGCTAATGCTCCTGGGAAAGCGGAATGTGGCCCAAGTACTTGGGCCTCTGCCACCATGTGAGAGACCTGGATGGACTTCTAGGCTCCTGGCTTTGGCCTGGCCCAGCTCCAGCTGTTTACAGCCATTTGGGAAGTGAACCAGTGGTCTCACCCTCTCTTTCTGTAACTCTGCCTTTCGAATAAATTAATAAATCTTTTTAAAAATAGCTGTGCAATCTTTGGCCTGCACAGTAGATGCTCTTGTTGTGTCTGTATCTCTCTGGCTTGGTGTTGTGCTGGAGTCAACTTGTATCAGACCACAAGAGCTGAAGGGAGTTTTCAGAAAGTTGCCAGCCAGTTGACATCACGTTGCTTGAGCCTGGCCATCCAGGGAGTATTTGCACCGCAGGAATCAGCAAATACTACAAATCAAGACCTTTCTTGCCTTTTAATTTGGAGAGCTGGTTGGTAAACACTTAAACCCTACACTGCTGCTCTGGCCTCAACTGACCAACTACTGGCCCACTTCCAGCTTTGGCTTCTGCCTTTTCTTATCTGAGGGCTTTTTTGGGAAGCCATGGGATGCTACTCTGTCCTTGTCTGGGGCAGGCTGGAGTGTGCTCCTGTGAGTGTGCCTCAACCAGTGACTGACAGGCAGATACATATACCCCTGCCCCTTGGTTGGGGTGGCTCCGAGGTGGGTGTTTCTCTGCCTGCAGCCAGAGCAGCCTTGAGGACACAGTCTGTTCTCTGCCTTCCCTTCCCCATCCACTTCCCCACTTCCCTGTAGGCATTTCCTGTACCTCTAAAAGAAAGCTACAGCCATGTGCCACATGGTCAGCTCTTGTGACCTGGTACCAGTCAACTCCAGCACAGCGCTAAGCTAGAGGGACATGGACACCACAGGGCCCAACGACAGACCACGTAGACCATGGTGGTCTCCTGAGATTATAGTGCTGGTGATGCCGCGGCTATCTTAACTTATGTAAGTGCCCTCTACGATGTTTGTGCAATGATAAGATCCCCTGGTGATGTGTTTTTGAGGATGGATCCCCATCGCATGTGACACACGACTGTCCTTGTCTTTGAATCCTTACCGCATGGCTGCCTCTGGGGAAGCCCGAACCAGGACTGCCTGTGATTTCACCTCCTTGGAGACAAGGTGCTGTAGCTGACCTCGGGGAGAGGTGAAGTTCAACCCAGTGCAGGGGAGGATAAAACTGACCTTGAACAGAAATGGGCCCATTTTGAAATGCCCCGAACAGTGCCTGGGAGATGCTCAGAAAACGTGATTGGTAGAGCCTGCTCTATAGTAAGCTCTCTGCAATTGGGCTACCAACGTCGCCTGCAGCTAATCTGATTGGTTGCGTCCTCTTTGGGTGCATCTCCTTCTTTTACAAGTGACTGAAGCCCACACCAAGCACTTGCAAGCAAAACTGGGACAGAGAGAGGAGCTGCATGGGCCAGGTCCCTGTGGCAGGAGCTCGGGACTCAGTGACACAACACCGAAACGCTTTATGTGTCTGTCCATCTGGCTCAGCTGGCGCCAGCATCTCTTGGTGACTTGGCCTCACTTTGTCCTGCTGCAGAAGAGCTACTCTCAGGGACTAAGAAAAAACCCTCGTTGCGTTAAAGCCACTGATATTTGAGGACAGGTTTGCTGTTGCCAGAGTCATCCTATCCTGACTGATGCAGAACCTTCCTACTGTCACCTGTGACCCTCTTCACTGCCTCACCAGGTAGGTATAGTATCCCTACTCATCTGGTGCAAAAAAAGCTGAGGTTCAGAGAGATTGAATAACTTTTCCAAGGTCACCCTGCTGGTCTGCTGCAAGTCCCAAAGTCAGTGCCCATTCTGCCTGTTGTGAGGCTTTTTGTCTCCACTACTCCCCACTCCAGGGGTCTGCGATGGAGATCAGAGATGCGGAGGCAGCAGGCCTGGCAAATGGTGTGGAAGCGAGTGCAATCCTAGTCCCCTGTCCTGTGGAAACTGTGACTGTGAAATGCCACAGATGACACGGGGAGGCCCGAGTCCCGTGCATGGGGTATTTTCCAAAGAGGGGTCTGGATCCTTTGCTAAACATTCTGGCTGGGGCTTTATTTCACCCAGGAAGGAGGAACAGGGTGAGAGTGTATGCAAATGCTGCTGCACGGGGAGCCCGAGACCACTGTCCACTCTGCTCCTTGATTAAAGCCACACCTGCTCTTGCAAAGGAACTGGGCTCAGCAGCTGGACCATTGTCAGAGGGCTAGAGCGTCCTCAGTCCTCAGCCGACTGGCTCCTTCCCAAGGAAGCACCCTGGCGTGCTTCCCTTGCTGTCAAATGAAATAAATGCGGGTGTCCCCAGCGCACCTCCCGTGTCCTGAGCACTTTCTCGTCCCTGCAATTTTGATCCCAGAGCCAGGTTCTGCCTCCACCTGCCACAGATTGTGTTTGTCCCAAAGCTCTGGAAGATGGGGCACACTGGCCCACCTGCCCTTGCAACCAAAAGCGTTGCCAGACTTTTGAGAGAAGAAAGAGTTCAGGAGGAGTCAGTGGGGCTGATACCACAACCGACTCAGGCACTCATTGGGTGCCACATCTCACTGTCAGATATACTCCACCAGTGACGTGTGGGTTGACAACTTCCTTCCGTACAGGAAGTGAAGGCTTCCTAGTAGGGAGACAGGAAGGCGCAGGGCTTTTTCCTAAGCTGCGGGAGAGAGATAAGGTGACTTCTGCAGGCTTGAGAAGGTCGAGTTGGGAGCCTTGGCATAGCCAGAACCAGAGGATCAAAAGCAGAGTCCCTGCGCAGGCTGGTCTGGACAAATGAAGCTAAATAGGGGGTGGGAGAAGAGTCTGAAGGGGAGCTCCTGAGATACTTGGTTGTGGAATGAGGTGAAAAGGTCACATCAAGATGGCCACTGAGGTGAAAAGTTTATGTGAAGATGGCCACTGACAACAGAAACTGCCTGGCAACAGGCCGTGATTGGATGGCTTCAGAAACCACGTGACAACAGAGGAAACCACATGACAACAGCCTGACTGACGGCAGGCTGTGATTGGATGGTTTCAGAAACTGCCTGGCGACAAGAGCCTGACTGGCAACAGGCTGTGATTGGATGACTTTGGAAACTGCCTGGTAACAGGCTGTGATTGGTTGGGGCATAGACCGCCCCTTGACCGGATTGGCTGGTCTTGGCTATATAAGCTGCTGTACTAACTCAAATAAACGAGTCTGCAAGCTGCTTGTCTCAAGCCGGCTTTCACCCAACTCCTGGGGTCTGTGTGGTGACTCCGCGCCTCTTTCCCCCACCACGCTCCTCCTCTCAGAAACAAATCCACTGCAACATTGTTGAGAAATCAACTGCAGCATCTGGCGCGCCAACGTGACTGAGAGAAAGACAGAGGCGAGGTCCCCCCTGGATTTCTGCAAGAAGGCCCCTTGGTGTTTTGCGTGCTATTCGGTTCTGTGAGGGTGAGCACAGAACCCCTCCTATGCCCCTTTCCTTGTCCTTGTCCTCCGTCTAAGTGACCCCAGGTTAGGCACACACCGCCCAGAAGTGTACGTTTCTTCCGGCTCCTCCTTTTACTTTCGGTTCGCCCGGCAAATTCGCATAAGGGACTGATCATCCCAGAATTCGGAACCAAGTCATCTTCCCTCATTCGAGAGAGGTGACGCTCTGGAGACACCATGTGGGCATACAGCCTTGATCTAACCAATCAAGGAAGTCCCCCACTAAGCACAGGACATACGTACGATCTGATACACCACTATCTTGTTTATTTAACGTAGGGAACCCCCTGCAGAATGCCATCAACGGCTGAGGTGCTAGGACTTTGCTTTGTTATGGCAGCAGTGCTGTGGGTGTCTTTCCTTTGGCTAGAGTTGGTGTGCCGTGCCGCTCTTAAGTGCTCAGACATGGGAAGGATACCTCCCTCTCAGAGTCCCACACAGATTATCAAACATAGTGAATCTGTGAGTGATAAGAGCCTGACACTTATCCGGACTCCCGGGGTCTGTGTGGTGACTCCGCTCCTCCGCTCAGAAAGGAATCCACTGCAACATTGTTGAGAAATCAATGCAACACTTGGTCTTGCAGTCCCACGTAACTCCCTTTTCTTCCCGCTGGAGGCTTCTTCTCAACTCCTTGTACCTGGAGCCATCAGAAGCCACCACAGGGTACCAGCAGGAAGGACACACAATCAAGAGAGAAGTTGACCCCAAAGTCATGTTTGAGCCCCTGAATCTGACCTTATCTTGAAGCTGGCTCTGCCCCTCACCTCTTTAGATACTGGAACCAAGGAATTCAAAGTGGGCTTAACTGATCCCAATTGCCTTCCTGTCACTTTGCGGCAGAAAGGGACCTGGCCCTTACTACCTCCAAAAAACCTCAGGCAAGAGGCAGATGCTGGCTATGCTGAGACGCCCAATCCGAGACCTAAAGGAGAAGGAGAATCCCAGGGCTGTGGACCTGGAGCAGGTGTCATTCTGGGGGACCCTTCCGGCCCCGGGAGGAGCGTGTGCCGCCACGCTGCAGTCAGGAACCTCAGTGCAGAGCCAGGGCTGGGGCTCGGGGCTGCAGATGAGACATAAATCAAGGCTCCCGTGCTGCTGCTTGTGTCTCCTTGGAGGGAGAAGACCAGCCCGCCCAGCACTCATAGTTGTGGCGGCATCGGCTTCAGGCTGAGGGGCTCTGATTGCTTGGGAGTGCCTTGTGTCATTGCTGGAATTCTTGAGAGGGTGGTGGAAGAGAAAAGGTAAGGAACCAATTGGTTTTATTTCCCAGTTGGTGTCAGGACTACCCACGGTTTTATGTGTGGAATGCCTACTATAAGCCCTGCTTGCTTCTTTGATTTGTGGTATCTACTTCCTCCAATAAGGAGTGCCATATACAGCTGTCTATGCTGGGTACAGAACAATTCCAGGGAAAACCAGTCACATCACAGTCTATTTGAATAGTATCCCTCACAACTGCCCAGTGCACAACCTTTGCAGCAATATGGGCCAGGCCTGTTTCCCTAATTTCAAGATAGATGGTGTTATATCCGCCGTTTTCACAAATGAAGGACCAGCCACAGAGAGGGTAGGTGATTTGCCCAAGACTGCACAGCTAGTAGATGGGAGAGCCCTAACTGGAACCCAGGTCATATTAACTCATTGTCCACTGTATCGCCTGGCTCTCTGTGATTTAAGAAACTCTCAAGGATGAGTTCAGTTGTTTCTTGGATCTCAGACCTACTTGGAAAGTGTCTGGACCAGGAAGCTCCTTGCAGGCTGTGAATCCGTGTTACTGATATTGACACCTGCAGCTCTTAGCACAGTCCTGTATCCCGTGGGCACTTGGTGACTGTTGACCTGGACTGGAAATGAACAGGGTGAAAAGAACAAGGAGGAAACCTCATCTGACTAGAGAGGAGAAAGCCTGGGGAGCAGTGGTGCTTCTTAGTTCCTGTTTGACCTAAGTCCAGAGATGCATCTCAAAGTCAAAGATGAAAGAGGCTGATTGTGCAGACATCTCCAAACCTTGAGAACGCTCCCAGAGCTGTCCAGTGCCCTGATGGAGCACATGGCCAGGCCTGGCTGGCTCCTTGGTGGAGACTTGTTTGTCACATCGGTGTGTCATTCACTGACCCTGAGACAGCAGAGACCCAGCAGTGTATGTGGGATGGGATTTGGAAAGAATCATGTCTTTGCTGAGAAATCTTCATTTGAGGTACTTGGCTTGGTGAAGTCAGGATGGGGTGTGTGGTGGCAATTTAACCTGGAGATGCAAATCCATGCATAAGGCCCTAAAGGGATTGGCTACTTCTTTGTGCATTGACCTTCAGATGGGGCTACTTTTCAAGCTGTTTTAAGTAAATTTGAATGAGAAGGAAATATTTAGAAGTTAAAAGAGTTTACATTAAAAATCCTGGTCCTGAGCTCCCCTTAGACACCCGAGATGAGCAGCTCATGCCCCATTGCTTCACAGCACAGCCTCCCTGTTGTTGATGGCCAGGCTGGAGCTGCACCGATCCGAAGCCAGGAGCCAGGAGCTTCTTCCAGGTCTTCCATGGGGTGCAGGGACCCAAGGACTTCGGCCATCCTCCATTGCTTTCCCACGCCACAGCAGAGAGCTGGATTGGAAGTAGAGCAGCCAGGACTCGAACTGGCGCCCATATGGGATGCCGGCACTACAGGCAGTGGCTTTACCCACTATGCCACAGTGCCAGCCCCACACCCTTGGTTTTTGTTAGAGCTTTTCCCCTAAAGTGGAAGCCACACATTCAGTCACTTCTCATCTCTTTAAGTTGATTAAATCACTGATCTGGGGTCTCATGACCCAACAGTACTGATTCTGGGGAGTGAAGTGTCTGTCTCTTTGTGGACAATGGGAAAGTTTTCCACTGCTCTTTGTGACTTGGCCACCAGGGACCTCAGAGCCATGTCCTCAGATCCCATTTAGTAACTGACTTCCTGGCCCATATGTATCTATCCTATGTTCCCTTCTGGCCTGTTCCTCAGTCTTTGCCCCTCATACTAAATAATTTCTGTCTAGTCGCAATTTAAAACTTATATTTTGTACTTTTCTCATATGTATTTCTTAAAGTCTGCTATACATTCTATGTGAGTAGTGAATGAATAAGTAAAATGTAGTGAGTTTTGTCTTAAAATGTATTTATTTGTGAGAGTCAGAGAGAGAGATGACACTCCTATTTGCTGGCTCACTCACTGGGCTAGGTAGAAGCCATGAGCCAGGAACTCAATCCAGGTCAACCATATGAGTGACAGGAACACATTTTCTTGAACCACCGTCACTGTCTCCCAGGGCCTGCATTGGCCTGCATTGGCAGGAAGCTGGAGTCAGGAGCTGGGGCCAAGAGCTGAAGCCAGGCACTGCAGTGTGGGACACAGGCTAATGCCCGCCCCTGCAATGAATCTGGAAAGTTCCAGAAGGGCCCACGTCACACTAAACCCCATGGTGGGTGAGTTGTCCTTGACCCAGACGGTGGTCCTGTGCTTTCAACAGCTGGGACGTTGTGTTTAAACCTGCTTTCCTGGCACTGAAGTGTACAGCCTGATGGCTTGCAGTCTGTGGTGTCAGGAGGGAGTGGCAGACTCTGTCCTCAGACAAGCAGTGGGGATGGGGCGGGGCAGGGCGGGGTGGGGCCGCCTCACCACCTGCCTGGTTCTGCTGGCATCTGCTCCGTCTCTCTCTCCCAGTTCCCCTGCTGCAGTAGTGGCAGTGGTAGTGCTATAGAGTGGAATTCCCACTGGGGACCTCTGGCTAGTTTGATGCTGAGCGTGTTTTTGGCTATATGTGCCCCTCCCCCACCTCACTGCATCTGTGCTGTTATTTTTTATTTATTCATATATATTTTAGAGATTTATTTATTTATTTATTTGAAGGGCACAGTTACAGAGAGGCAGAGGTGGGGATGGGGAGTAGAGAGAGAGAAGTCTTCCATCCACTGGTTCACTCCCCAGATGGCTGCAACGGTCAGAGCTGGGGCAACCCAAAGCCAGGAGCCCTTATATATATATATATATATATATATATATATATATATATATATATATTTTTTTTTTTTTTTTTTTTCTTTTTTGACAGGCAGAGCTAGACAGTGAGAGAGAGACAGAGAGAAAGGTCTTTCTGCCGTTGGTTTACTCCCCAAATGGCCGCTTTGGCGCTGCACCCATCCGAAGCCAGGAGCCAGGTGTTTCTCCTGGTCTCCCATGTGGGTGCAGAGCCCAAGGACTTGGGCCATCCCCTACTGCACTCCCGGGCCACAGCAGAGAGCTGGACTGGCAGAGGGGTAACTGGGACAGAATCCTGCACCCTGACCGGTACTAGAACCTGATGTGCCCGTGCCGCAGGCGGAGGATTAGCCTATTGAGCCGCGGTGCCAGCCTATTTTTATATATTTTTTAAAGAAGACCATTCTGGGCCGGTGCCACACAGACCAAGACCCACATGGGAGACCAGGAGAAGCACCTGGCTCCTGGCTTCGGATCAGCGCAGTGCGCCAGCTGCAGCGCGCTTGCCGCGGCGGCCATTGGAGGGTGAACCAACGGCAAAGGAAGACCTTTCTCTCTCTCTCTCTCTCTCTCTCTCACTGTCCACTCTGCCTGTCAAAAAAAATAAATAAATAAATAAAGAAGACCATTCTGAAGCAAAAACCACACCCACCGGACACAAGAGGGGCAGTTTCTGTTGATTTTGGATGTCCAGTGCCAGGTGGGGCTACAGTTCTGAGCTCTTGTTCTCCACTGCCCAAGGTGCTGTGTCTGCCGCTTGCGCACCTGCTTCTCATTGACCTCAGAACAACAACTTGGAAATGGGGCATTGGGCCCTACGTACTCTGGTTCCAGAGTCCTCTTTGCGTCTGCCCGTCCTTACTTCCTCCAGGGAACTGGCTTCCTTCACCTCCCTCTGCAGAGTGCGGCCTCGGTGCCTCTGCACGTCCCCTTCCCTGTGCCGGGGAAACCCGTCCTTTCCCTGTCAAGGCGCCGCTGCCTCCATCACGCTCCCAGGTCTCAGCTGGAAAGTCCTTTGAGGTCTCAGCCCACGTGGGTGAATCCCTCAGAGGGATCCGAGGGGTGGGCTCTGCCAGTCCCGGCCTGTACTTAACGCCAGAGCTGGGATTCGAACCATGTTTTCTAATTCCAAAGCTGTGCTCCTCCCACCCTGCCGTTGTGCCACTGTCCTTGCCCTGCCATGACTCCTTGTTTGACAGGTGCGGAGGGGTGTGACTGCTGTGGAGAAGAGCCAAGCGGGGCAGAAGCCTGAATGGGGGGTGGGGACAAGTATGCTGCCTATAGCTGGGCCTGGGGGTGGGGGGTGCCGTTAGACTCAGCCCCAGAGGACCTCAGAGGGGGCCCTAGCTTTGAGGTCAGCAAACATGGCCTCAGGGGCTGCCTGGTCACTTCCCGTCTGTTGGCTCTTGCTTTTCTGAGCCCCAGTTTCCTTACGACACGCCCTCGTCTGTCCTGCCTGAGCAGACCTAAGAACAGATGTGAAAAACCAGCTGTGTTGATTGCTGTTACCCATTGTCATTGTAATATCCCCAGTCCGGCAGGCAGCTCTCTCTCCACGCTGTGTGTGTGTGTGTGTGTGTGTGTGTGTCCCACCCTCCGTTGTTTGGAAGTTATTTTTGCAAGTCATTGAGGAGTCCTCTTCTGTACTTGTCTAAAGCAAAATGGAAACGGATGGCGTTGTCCCCTCTGGCCTCGCCTCCCTCAGGCTGCCTGGCGGCAAACAGCTCCGGGAAAGACAATGACAACAACTAAACACACAGAGTTCTGTTGAGGGCCAGGTTTCTATTGTCTGGACTTTGCCCGAGGTCTGCCCTGCTCTCTGCTGCAGGGACTTCTGGCTCCCTTGTTTCTTCTCCTCTCCTCCTGCCAGGGCTGGGTCCTGCGGGCTGTGTCTGCACTCGGGAGTCCGGGCCCAACAGCCGGACCCCAGTCTGTCCCTGGCAGCCAGAAAGCCTCCAGCAGCTTCCCTGTAACCCAGGCTGACTACCAAGTTCTTTGCTTTTAATTTTTTTTAAAGAAGATTTTCTTTTTACTTACTTGAGAGGCAGAGCGCCAGAGAAGGAGGAGGAGACAGAATGAGAGATCTTCCACCCACTGGTTCACTCCCCAAATGACTGCAACAAAGCCACAAGCTCAGAACTCCATCCGGGTCTCCCACCTGGTGGCGGGGGCCCAGGACTTGGGCAATCCTCTGCTGCTTTCCCAGACGCATCAACAAGGAGCTACATCAAAGGCGGAGCAGCCAGGACTCGAACCAGTGTCCATATTGAGTGCCAGTGTCTGAGGCAGTGGATTACTCACTGGGCCACAACGCCAGCCCCAGCCTCTGACTGTGGGTCCTGTGACGTCTCCTCTCTTCACATTTCCCTCCCTTACTCACCTCCAAAATTGAGGCCTGCTTCTTCTCAAAATGTCTCACGTTGTTTCCTGCCCCAGGGCCTTTGCAAGCTCTCTGCCTGTAACCCAGCCCCTGTGTTCATCACCCGTGGCTCCATCCCATCTTCCGCACCTCTGCTCAAGGGTCACCCTCAGAGGCAGCCTCTGCCTTCCCCCAGCAGAAGTAAACCCAGTTCGTCTCTCGGTGTCGGTGTAGTTGACCTCATTAGGGTGCCAGATAAAAACAAGATCCCCAGTTAAATTGTAAATAAACATCAGATAGCTTTCTTGCTTTCTTCTTTCACAGGCAGAGTGGACAGTGAGAGAGAGACAGAGAGAAAGGTCTTCCTTTTTTCTGTTGGTTCACCCCACAATGGCTACTGCGGCCAGCGCACTGTGCTGATTCGAAGCCAGGAGCCAGGTGCTTCTCCGAAGCCAGGAGCCAGGTGCTTCTCCTGGTCTCCCATGAGGGTACAGGGCCCAAGGACTTGGGCCATCCTCCACTGTACTCCCGGGCCACAGCAGAGAGCTGGACTGGAAGAGGAGCAACCAGGACAGAATCCAGTGCCCCAACTGGGACTAGAACCCGGGGTGCCAACGCTGCCGGCGGAGAATTAGCCTAGTGAGCCATGGTGCCGGCTCAGATAGCTTTCTAACATTGTGTGGGGCATTCTAGTACTAAAAAAAAAATCCCCATTCGCTGCTTATCTGAATTGAAAAATCTCCCTGGATGTCTTGTATTTTTATTTGTCAGGTCTGGATGCTCTCCCAAGAGATGCGTGTTGAATGAATAAGTGAACCCTTGGTGTAGGCACAGCAGGCACTAAATCAGTGTTAGCTGTCATCATCTTCCTCCTCTGCTGTCTCATGCACTCCTAGTTGCTTCTTGGAGCTTCGGTCTCCCTGCTCCCTTTTGCCTCCCTGGAGATGGGCGAGGAAATGTATTCCACCACAGGGCCATCACCCGGGTGCTTCGCCTCGCATAAAATATTCACGCCGCAGCTTGGGGATGCGGTGGCGGCAGTGTTTGGCATGGATGCACCGTGAGTTATCACGGAGCGTTCCCTGCAGCACTGGGTCATGCAAATATTTATTGCGAGTGTTAAATAATAAATGGAACAGTCTGCCCAATGGTAAATCTGTCATGTTTGGTTTCAGCCAGGAGTTGTGATGCCTCTGAGATCGCTGCCCATTCCGCTCCCTTTGCCTGCCCTCCGAGGGATAAGGCAGGCAGCCGAGTCTCCAGGGTGCAGTCCGCGGGCTGATGAGACACCTGGCAGCCAGAAGCGGGTGGCAGAGGACACTCAGCTGGCTGTGGAGACTGGCAGGTAAGGCAGTGCTGTGCCCAGGAGGCCAAGCCGATAGAGGTGCTGAGCAGGCCTGGACCCTCCAGTCCCACTGCCACCACGATTCTCAGGAAGCACGAGTGAACTTTAAATATGTCCCTTGGTGCTCGTGTGGCCAACTGGCTGGAGCTGGCAGGCTTTGCAAGGTGCAGCCTGGTCCAGGCTGCGTGGTGGGTGATGGCGAGCAGGGGGACCGTGGCTTAGACTCAGCTGGCCATGATCCCAGAGCCTCTGATGTTGGCTGAGGTCTCTTGCACACGTCCCTCCATTTAACCCTGCCACTGCCAGGTGGAACTTGGACATAGGAGCCAGATGTATCAAGCGGGAACCTGATCCCTGCCTTAGGAGCTCAGTGGCCTTGGGCCAGCCACTGAGTCTTTCTGAGCATCTATTCTTTGAGATGTAAGGTGGGCAAAATGCCAGTGCCCACCTCACTGGGTCATTGTGAGCAAATAGGATCATGTCAGTGAAGACGGTAACACAGGGCCTGGGGCCCAGTGGGTGTGGACAGCGGCTCCTGAGAGAAGAACCCGGCCAGGTGTACCAAGAGAGCTACCTTGCTCAGTCGTGCAGGAGTCAGCCATGTCCTGGATCTCAGTGGTGCCAACGTTGTGTTGGAATAAGATGGGTGGGGACAGAAGTTGGGCTGCCTTGTTCACTTCTGAAGGCTCTTTGCCCAGCCTGGTCCTGGCACAGTGTGAATGCTCTGTAAATATTGCCTGAGCATTGAGCAAATGTGTGCCTCCAGACTCCAGGGTCAGCTGGCCATCGACTTGGAGGGCTGTGGTGCTGCAGGGGACGGCGAGGAAGATGCCCTCTCCCAGTGGGCTCATCCAATCCCTCACCTCCCTCTGCTTGCAAGAGGCCTGGGGCAGACACGGTCCTCCATTTGCACTGCCTCAACCCTGCCTGTGCCCCCTCCCACTTGCAGAAAGGGAGTGACTGATGGATAGTGGCCAAGGTTGGTCACCTGCTCAACTTTGAGATCGTGGACATGGAGGGATCCAGTGAAGAAACACTTTCCTGAATGTGCTCACTTCCAAGTGGATGAGTCACCAACGAGGACATGCTGACTTATGTCTCACTGCCCTCTGTAGGCAGCAGCTGGAGCTGCAGGGCACAGACAAGGACAGGGCCCTGGCATCCGGGGAAGAGAGCCCAGGCTCAGGCAGGCTGGCTTGGAGGCCCAGGCTGCTCAGGTACGTGTCTTTGTAGGAGTGGGCTGGGCCTGCGGTGATCAATACTTATTTTATGATTGACCTGTTTGCTTCCTCACTGGATGATCTGAGTCATGTAAAGAATGCAACGTCCTGTAAGTGGCAGGCAAGACTGATCTGCTTCCTCCAGGAGCTCTGTTTTTGCAGCCCAGGAGGATTTACCCCAGGTGGGTTCCTGGATTGGCACCACGAGCAGAATCTGCACCACATTCTCACTAGCATTCTGGGATTACTCTCTCCACTTTGCAGGTGAGGGAACAGAGCCCAAGAAAGGTTAGATAACGTGCCCAAGGTCACGCAGATGGTAAGGGAAAGCAAGGATTTGTACCCGGGGCCGTCTGCCTACCCCTGCAGGCCACAAGCCTCCAAGTCTGTGGGTCTGCCTGGCCCTGCAGCCTGCACTGTTCTGTCTGTGTGCTCTCACGGGCACCCGAGCCCCTTCTTCAAAGCCCTGGCTACTGCTGTGGACTGAATGTGCGTAGAGCATCAATGTGAGGTTTTATTTTTTTGCGTGTTATAATTCTGTGCCGTTATCCCAAGCCTTCCACACTAAATCCTGGTGCTGAGAGGCAGCGCTTCAGCCATGCTGGGGGCAGTGAAGGGGTTGGCTTGTGTGGAAGCAGCTCCTGTGCCAGACCTTCCCGAGGGGACAGGTGAGAACGGGAGAGACTGTGGCCTGTGCAGGCTTGTCCTCGGCTCGCAGGGATGCAAAGGATCCCGATGCAAGGATGAGCTCCCCGCAGAGTGACAGGTGCACAGTGCCCGTCATTAGTATTTTTCAGAGTTAGTGAGAGAGAGAGACAGAGAGAAAGGTCTTCCTTCCGTTGGTTCACCCCCAAAATGGCTGCCACGGCCGGCGCACTGTGCTGATCCAAAGCCAGGAGCCAGGTGCTTCCTCCTCGTCTCCCATGTGGGTGCAGGGCCCAAGCACTTGGGCCATCCTCCATTGCACTCCTGGGCCACAGCAGAGAGCCGGACTGGAAGAAGAGCAACCGGGACAGAGCCCAACGCCCCAACTGGGACTAGAACCCGGGGTGCCGGCACCGCAGGTGGAGGATTAGCCTAGTGAGCCGCGGTGCTGGCCCCATTATTAGTATTTGATACTGAACTGGAAGGACTGAGAGGGAACACCTTCAGGAGCTCCGGGAAGGAAAACGTGGTGGTGGTGGCAGGGGGGAGGGGTTTGTGGTAAAGCACCTTGCAGGTGTCCCGAAGAGACTGGCAAAGCCTTGGACTTGTGGGTGGCAGTGGGTCTGCTTCTCAGGGTTGCAGTGAGGATAAAAGGGCCAGGTACGTGTTTGTTGTCAAGCCATGTCGTGGCTTAATGCACAACAATGACTTATTTTGCTCACAAATCCACGGCGTGGGCAGGATGTCCAGGGACAGCTCGTTTCTGCTCCACAAGGCGTCAGCTGGAGCAGCTGCATGTGGGGCTGTGACATCTACCTCTGAGCTGGCTCCTCACAGGGCTGCTGGTTGCTGTTGGCGGGGAGCTCAGCTGGGCTGTAAGCCAGGGCCTTGGTTCCTGTGTGTGTGTTGGGGGGGTGGGAGTCAGTTCTCTGCAGGCTGCTTGGGCTTCCTCACAGCATGGTGGGTGGATCCTAAGGCCCAGTGTCCTGAGAGAACCCGGTGGAAGTCCTACCATACTTTATGGCTGAGCCTTTGACAATAGATAGCATTGTTTCTACCATGTTCTACCGGTCAAGCACTCGCACTGTCCAATTCAAAGGGAGGTGACATAGGCTCTACTTCTTTATGGGTCACAGAATTTGGGGATCCAAATCACTGACCTCAATCTAGGTCTCCCTCATGGGTGACAGGGACCCAACTGCATGAACCATCGCCCGCTACCTCCCAGGTTGCACATCAGCAGAAAGCTAGAGTTGGAAATGGAGCCAGAGTGGATCCTAGGCATTCTGACATGGGGTGCAGGCATCCCAAGTGGATCTGAACTCCTGGGCCCAAGGCTGCCCTAGTCTTCCTTTCTGTGTCAATCAGTTTGAGTTGGTTTCTTGTCAATAGCAACCTTGTGTGTAGAACTGTAAATTGTTCTTTTAAATACGGCTTGGTTTTGGTTGATCACCATCACCCCCTCTCAGGTGTGGCTCTAGAGTTCACAAGCTGAGGACCCCAAGGGCTATTTGTAGCACCCTAATGTATTTGGTTTGCTTGGTATGATTTTTTTTTTAAATTCAGTTGCAATCATTTAACTGCTGGGGACTTGACATTGTATCTGGTTTTTAGCTCCCTTTACTGTACTGGAAGGGTTGGCAGCATGGCGCCCGTGTTTCCCTGTGGAGACAGAGGGCTGGGACAGGATGAGAAGCAGCCTGCCCGCCCTGTGGTGAGGTGCTCACTCCGTTCTCTCTCACTTGCCTCTCATCCCTCCCTCTTTCTCCCTGTTTGTTTCCTCTTCATATGCAGCAGGCATTCTCACTTGTGGTTGCTATTTCATACCTCCCTCTGGGCCGCGTGGCCTCTCCTGACCCTGTCAAACCTTAGGTTCCCAGAGGTGGCCCCAGCAGATACTCCATGGTATGGAAGGATTCACTGGGGAACAGTGCGGGGTGGAGGTGGGGTGGGCGGATATCGGAGCTCCTGGAAAGCCCCCAGACCTCTGAAATCACAAAGCTGTACAGAGATGAATCATCATCATCATTTATTAATAACAGCGGACAGGCCAGGAGACAACAAAGCCAGCTCCCACGGCATCCTCCACCCCCAAGTCCAGAGGGCCACGTGTGTCACCGTGATAGCATTTATCGTTGACATTGACAGTTGTTATTAAACTGTGTCAACTTCCACTGCAAAGTGTTTACCGAACGTGCTGGCAGAATCCTGCCTGGTCGTGGTCTGCCTTGCATTGCCCTTCCTGGAAGGAAAAACTGACTTGTCTGCTGTGTTGAAGGTGCGACCTGTTATGCCAGAGGGTACCGAGAATGTCCCCTCTGCCCCTGCTAAGGCGGCTCTTAGGTCGTGGAGCCTGTCCAGTGCTGGCCGTCTCCCCAGGCCAAGGTTATTAAAAAGAGGGGGGCACGTCTCTGCCTTTGCCTCTGCGCCTTCTGCTCACATCGCAGGGGAGGGCGGGCCCAGCACCTTGCAGTGACCTGCGGGAGAGCTGCCCCCCTTGAGTCACGTGTGCCTGTCACTCCCTTACTGCTCCCAGCTCCCCTGTCCTTGTGGCCTTGTTTACTGGGCCTCTAGGGGTCACTGTGGTCTGGCCTGCCTCTCTTTGGGTCTCTTCACCTCTGTGATTCCCTCCCTGCCCTCTTCATGGCTCCTGTGGGTTTGCTTCTCCAGGCTCTTTCTCTGTCTGAAATACCTTCTCCTGGGGTGGCGTTCCACAAGCGTCTTCCCCAGTTCCGCAAGCATCTTCCCCACAGATTTTCTTTTTTTTTTCTTTTTTTCTTTTTCTTTTTATTTTTGACAGGCAGAGTGAACAGTGAGAGAGAGAGACAGAGAGAAAGGTCTTCCTTTGCCGTTGGTTCACCCTCCAATGGCTGCCGCGGACTGTGCTCTGCGACCGGCGCACCGCGCTCATCCGATGGCAGGAGCCAGGTGCTAGGTGCTTCTCCTGGTCTCCCATGGGGTGCAGGGCCCAAGCACTTGGGCCATCCTCCACTGCACTCCTGGGCCACAGCAGAGGGCTGGCCTGGAAGAGGAGCAACCGGGACAGAATCTGGCGCCCCGACCGGGACTAGAACCCGGTGTGCCGGCGCCGCAAGGCGGAGGATTAGCCTGTTAAGCCATGGCGCTGGCCTTCCCCACAGATTTTCTTCGACAATGAAGGAGCTTGTGGGACCTGAATCTTATCATCTTGAAAATGGTCTCCGAGTTCCTAGGGCTGCAGGTGGACCAGTGTGGCTCAAGGGAAGCACAATGGCCTTGGGGGGAGAATCACACGGGCGAGAGCCCTGGCTCTGGCACTCGCTAGCTGCAGATGTGTGGGGCAAATTGTGGGTCGCTCTGAACCTCAGTTTTCCTATCTGTGATATGGGGATAAGGATAGGACCCAAAGCTTGTTGTGAGGATTAAATGTGATCATGTATGTAAAGCATATATCGTCACAGAGCCCCGTGTGTAAGGAGTAATTAGTAGGAACAGTTAATGTGCTGCATTAGATGGGTCCAGGCAGACCCTGGAAATCTTCTAAACTGAAGTCCTGTCCACCTTATGTTTTGACTCCTAGGCCTCCTTTCCTTAAGAGACAAGAGAAGGATCTAGAAGTTTTTGGTTAACCAAGGGCTTGCTATCCTCCAGTGGCTTCATGTTGATTTTAGGATAGAAACCAAAGTCCCCAGGGTGGCTTAGGAGACCCTCCTTGGCCAGACTGTCCATCTGCCCAGCCTCGTATCCAACTTCTCATTCCAAGGCTTTGACACATGGCCACAGGGCCCTTGCACGTGCTGCTCCCTCTGCTGAACCACCTCAGGCCACGTTAAACATTGAATTCCTCTGCATCCTTCAGAGCCCAGCACTTCCTCTGGAAGCCTCTCACATGGCCATGGGTCCCATACGCCATGCTAGTAATGTCCAGATCTGCCAACTGCCCATTGAGGTGTCCCCAGCAGCTGACTCCCTCAGTGGGCACTCACCAACTGCTGGTTTTTTGCATGCCTAGGTGGATAAATGCCTTCCTGTCTTAAGAATGCGTGCAGTTGAGATGTTTGCTTGGAATGACTAAGTCTTACTCTTGAAGAGAGAAGGACCAAGGGACAAGTCACTGCAGGACAAAAAGTGGCGTGCCGGAGACGGGTTACCCCAGGCTTCTGGGGAAGGACCCTGGGGAGGACTTGGGAAGGAAATGGCAGTGCGTAGTGTCGGTTGATGACCTTCCTCCTCGCTGGTTAAACTGGCATCGAACCTGGGGACTATGTTTTATTTCTTTATCTATCTATCTATTATATATCTACTTATTATCTATTATCTATCTATCTATCTATCTATCTATCTATCTATCTATCTATCTTTCTATCTATCTATCATCTAAGTGTCTGTCTCCCTATCTATTGTCTATCAATCTCAGAGGAAGAGAGAGAGAGCATGCCCATTCGCTGGTTCGCTCCCCAAATGCCTAATGTGATGGCTGGGGCTGAGCTGGGAATTAAACCCAAGGACTCTGAAATGGGACACAAATGCCGTAACTGGCATCTTAAGCATTAGGCCAAACACCTGCTTGTATGTTTTATCTGAGAACAGTGCTGCCGCTGGAGGGGCGGCTCCCTCTCCCGCCCAGCTCCGTGTAGGTGGAGTCAGTGAGTGGGTGGCTTAGCCCACTTGTGGGATCTTACAGGGTCCAGGCGGAAGTCTTCCCCCTACATTCCTGCTGCGCTAAGGCCCTTACATAAGCCAAATGTTTATTATGACAAAGCAATGCAAACCTGCTCTTGATAAAAACAAACTTGGGGGGAAAAAGGATGGAAAAAAGGAAATAAAAATGAACTAGCATCCTGCCACCTAGAGATAACAGTAGTAGTGTTTTGGTACATATGTGTCTGATTTCTTAGAAAAAAAATATTTGTGTTTCTGTGTGGGCTCTATTTACGCCGTATTCTAACTTGACTGTCCCTGATCAGGAATAGGAAATGTTCAGGAAAGCAGAGATCTCCGTCTGACAGGCCTGGCGACAGTTCTCACATCGTTCCAGGAAGCTGGCCGTGCTGGGGCTGCTGGGGGGTGAGCAGTGGCCTCTGGAAGGGATGGCTGTGGCAAGGCACTGGGGCACACAGAGGCTCGGGCTGATGTGGCAGTTCATGTGAGATGTCCCCAGGACGCTCCCAGGAATGACCAGAGGGAAGGGTATGTGTATCGAGTGACCTCAAGAGCAAGGTCCCATGTGGACTCTTTTTTTTGTTTGTTTGTTTGTTTTTGACAGGCAGAGTGGACAATGAGAGAGAGAGAGACAGAGAGAAAGGTCTTCCTTCTTTTGCCTGTTGGTTCACCCTCCAATGGTCGCCACGGCTGGCGCACCATGCTGATCCAAAGGCAGGAGCCAGGTGCTTCCTCCTGGTCTCCCATGGGGTGCAGGGCCCAAGAACTTGGGCCATCCTCCACCGCACTCCCGGGCCACAGCAGAGAGCTGGACTGGAAGAGGTGCAACCGGGACAGAATCCGGCGCCTTGACCAGGACTAGAACCTGGTGTGCCGGCGCCAGAGGCGGAGGATTAGCCTAGTGAGCCGCGGCATCAACCCCGCTGTGAACTCTTTCATCCGTTCACCCAATCAGTTCTTCTTGAGTGGCTCACTTGTGCCAGGTGGTGAACCAGGGGCGGGGCTCCTAAGTAACGTGGAGGGGATCTCATTGGAAACATACACAATCGAGTTTAGGTTTGTGAACTGTGTGGCACCCAGAAGGAGCTGGGTACCCAGCAGCCATAGAGATGAGCATACCTTAGTTTCCCAGAAATCCCCTCTGTGGCCAGTGATTATCCCATGTCGCTGAATCAGCAGAAGAGGCAGAGAGCTGAGCGTGTCCTTCTAAAGGGTCGCTGTACATACATGGCGCCTCCCTTTGAGACACAGATAACTAATCGAAGGCAAGTGGTTTATGGTGAGGGATCAGGGAAACCCACTCTGCCAGCGCTAGCCTGGGCTCTGCTACGTTATTGAGAAAGTTTTCCGTAAGGCACTGGGGTAAGTTATTGCTCCTTCAATCACATCTTGGTCCTTGGAGGCCCAGCCGCCAGGCCAGCTTTTATTACCCGTTGTCTTTTTTGTTAATCACAGCAGGGAAATGACGGGAAGGCGTTGGGAGGGGAGACCTTTCACATAAGATGAAATGAGGCAAGGTTGGAAGATGACATTTTTATTTCCTTACCAATGGAGTGGATACAGTGCCTTTGTGGATGGGAAGGGCTCCACTGAGCAGCAAGCCCTGGCCGTTTACCCTGGCACAGAGGCAGAGTCTCCCGAACAGCGGGGTTCCAGTGGAGTGAGCCGCTCTCGTTTTCCCAAGACCGGAGGCCTGGAGTGAAACTGCGGCTCACTTCATGCCTGGTACCAATTAGTTTTGATTCCAGGCAACGTGTATGTTTTTGATGCATTAGGAATAAATTGGGTCTTTCTGGGACTTATGACTTCTTCAAGGGTCTACACAAAAACATTTAAGGCCTGAAAAAGAAAATGATTGGCTCCAAAATGTAAAAAAAGAAAATGACAAAATTGAAATTAATGAATATTTAAAAATTACCTACAAACTGTGCTACTCTGTCAATATCGCTAATTGGTAAATTTAACGTTCATCGAGATTTCATTACATCTGAAGACGCACGTAGTTAGATTTTCTCACTTTCAAGAGTTCCCAAGTATGCATAATTGCCAAGAAATCACATCCAATCAAAAATTAAATAAGTCACTTATTGCTAAAGAATTTTGAGCAAAATTTTAAAATTTACTAAAAAAAAAAAGCAAAAAATGTCACTTAATGTAGAATGGAGGCAAAATCTACAGTTACCCCTTGGTATCCATTGAGAATGGTTCCAGGATCCCCCATGGTTACCAAAATCCACCAGTTTTGCTCAGTTCCCAAATATGAAATGATGTAGGATTTGCATAGAACCGGTGCACGTATGCCCGTATGCTTTAAATCACTGCTACATCAAGCATAATACATATAAAATGGAAATGGTGTGTAAATAGTTTTTATGTTGTATTGTTTAGGGAATAATAACAAGGAAAAAAGTCCATTAATGTTTAGAACAGATGAGATTTTAAAAAATTTATTCATTTAAAAGGCAGAATGACAGAGAGAGAGACAGAATGATAGTGAAAGAAAGAGATCTTCCATCTGCTGGTTCACTTCCCAAATGGCCACAACAGACAGCAGCCGGGAACTCTCTCTGGGTCTCCCATGTGGACGGCAGGGGCCCTAGCACTCGGGTCATGTCCTGTTGCCTTCCCAGGCGTGTTAACAGGGAGCTGAGTTGGAAGTGGAGCAGCTGGGACTTAAGCGGGCAGTCTTATGGGATCCCAGCATCACAGCTGGCAGCTCTACCTGGTGCACCACAACGCTAGCTCCCAGATGCGATTTTTAAAAATATATTTTTAATCCAAGGTTGGTTGAATTTGTGAATGCAGAGCCCAGGAATATGGAGGGCTGACTATAATATGTTTGAAATGCTGTCCAGGAGTCCCCCAAAGTAAAAGTGTCCAGGCAGCATAAAATTCCAAGGGCCTTGTTATCCTTCCAACCCACTCATAACATGGGTTAGATAGGAGCTATCGCCAAGGGTGGCTCTTTTGTCAAGTGTTTGAGATTTGTAATAGTATAGATGATTGTCCGGCAAATATTCCTGTCTTCCCCGGCTGCCTTGCTCTTGTCTGGCTGGGCCATGGGACTTGCTTTGCCCTGATGGTGGGTGCAGTGTGCTTCCTCACTCTTGACTGTTGACTTGGCCGTGATGTTTTTCAGCCAATGGGGTGTGAGAGGATGTATCACACGTGGGAGACTTGTATGCTCGTGTGGTTAGGTTTGCCCCGTCCTAGAGAGCAGCACACCTTAGCCACTGGTTCTAGAAGATGTTTGAGGGGCAGAGCTACTGCATAACGTTGCCAGCCTGCAGCCTCAGGCAGAGCTACTGCAGCCAACGCATACATACATGGCTGAGAATTTGTGGTGTTTGTTTCACATCATTATTGTGTCCCTGGCTAACTGCTACAAAGTCCTACACACAGGGGTGCTTACTCGAATTTATGTTTTCACTAGTTTGAGAGGGAAGAAGGGAGAGGGCAGAGGCGAGAGGGAAGGGACTCTTTCATCGGCTGGTTTACTCCCCAAATGCCTGTAATAGTCAGGGCTGGGCCAGGTGGAAGCCAGGAACCGAGAACTCCATCTGGGTCTCCCCTGTGGGTGGTAGAGGTCCAACCTCTTGAGCCATCACCTGCTCTCTTCCAGCATGTACACTAGCAGGAAGCTGGAATCCGGAGTGGAGCCAGAGCTCAAACCTGCCTCTGAGAACGTGGATGAAGGCACCCTAACCACTGTGGCTCTCACCCCTCAAGTTGCTGCAGGAGTAGCAGTTTGTGATTTTCAACTATAGCACTAGGATCATACCTGGGAGAACAAGTTCAGCGACCTTGCACACGCTGTCCCTCCACTCTTTGTCCTTCTGTTCTTCCCATGGGTGGCGTTTGAACTTGGCTCTGGCTTTAAACATCGCTTCCTTGTGATTGACCAGTTAAGCGTCATCTCTGGTAGAGCCTGCTTTTTATATATTGGCAGTCCATATTCCCTTTCCTTCTCTGACATAAAATCTTACTTTTTTATTTGTTTCTTTAGGGAAAAGCACCAAACTTAGAGAAAAGTTGAAAATGCAGTACGAAACACATTTCTCTCCCTGAATCATTGATAGGTTTCTGACACAATGCCCATCATCTCCCAGTACTGTAGGGTGTGTTTTTTTACAATGAAGGCATTTTCCTATAAAGCCACACTACAGCCATCAAAACTGGGAGATTACCATTGATATGTTACTACCATCGAATCCAAAGACACCGTCCAAGTTTATGGACTCCCCTCATAATGCCTTTTATGCGGCTTTTAGATGTCATGGTTTATTTGGGAAGTGTTCTTCAGTGTCGTTGTTGCTAGCTTGACCTGGTTATTTCAGAAGCGTGCAGGCCACTTATTTTTCATGGGCTCGCCTGGTTGCGGGATTTTCTGATGACTTTTCCTGGCTAGCTCCACTGTGTCCTGTGCCCTTTCGTGAATGCTAACCTCATGGCGTTCCATTTCACGACCTTAAGCCTGAGATTTTGAAGAAGGGATAAAGTTAAAACCCTGATTTTAATTAGGATGACACAGAGCCTGCTAAAAATGACTCCACATTAGCCTGCTAAAAATGAAGCTAGCTGTGGGCACGGGCTTTACTTTGGGCCAGTAATAAAACAAGAAGAACAGTGAGTACCTTTTCTTAGAGGGAGACATGTAGCTTTCTTTGTCTGTTCTTCCTATTGCTATCTTTGTGTAGGCTGTGACGGCAGGATCTGACCACAAGGACAAGTGCAAGTGAGAAGAGATGGTGCCCAATCTGAGGCCATGGCTTAGGGAAGTAGATTAAAGAGCATGTGGCAGCTGGCTGAGTGCGGGGTGCGAGGGAAAAGGACTCAAAGGTGACGGTCAGGTTCTTGGCTGGAGGAGCTAGGTGGCTGCTGATGCTATTCACCGAGAAAGGGAGCCCATAGGCGGGAGGAGAGTTATTTGGGAGGCAGGATGCAGTCATTTTTGGACAAGTTGCAATTGAGTCACCTTTAGACATCCATCCAGTGGAGATGTCTGAGTTTGCAGGGACTGGAAACAGATTTCGATATCAAGGCAGGAGACAGAGGGGTCAAATCATGATCATGCTGCTTGGGAGGGAGGCTGGAGGGGAGACCTTGAGCATCTTGGACTTCTCGATACCAGTCTGCTGAGCACTGACCACGCCGCACACGGTAGACACTGAGCTGAAGGGGGCAGCAAGGGGTAGGGGCACTGGTACAAAAAGCTGGAGTCCTCGTTTTCAATCCTGGCAGTGTTTCATAGTTCATAAAGAGCTTTCACAGAGAGGGAGAGAGATCAATCCTCCATCCACTGGTTCACTCTCCACATGGCCACCACAGCCAGGGCTGGGCCAGGCCAAAGCCAGGAGCCTGGAACTCCATCAGGGTCTCCCATGTGGCCTAAGCACTTGGGCCATCCTCTGCTGCTTTCCCTGGGTCCTTATTTTATGGACAGTGTAGTGGGAGCATAGAGAATCAAGGCCCTGCTTTTCACACGCACACGAGGTGGCAGCTCCAGCTAAGAGCATTTGTGTTTCCTCTCCTGAGGACTTTTGCTCCTTGCAAACCCTCTTTGCCTTGCTACAGGACAGCAGGGAAGTGTAGGGGGAATGCATGCCTCCCCTGGGGAGCAGTCCTGCCCCAGGACGTGGAGGGAACTGGTGGATACCCTCCCCAGCTCCCGCACCATCTGCGTGAGATCACGATGAGGCGTGGTCAGTGACATGCCCGAGCTGGCCGGGGGCACCTTTTCCCATGTCCTTGTTCAGGGGACAGACATCCGGTCGCTATGGTGTCATGGGCCGTGGGAAGAGTTTCCACTGCAGAAGTGGGTGGACGCCACATACCTGGGCTTTTTAATGCTGTTCTGGAGAGTCGCTCCTTACCCCTATCCCAGCATGCGACTTTCCGTGTTCCAGAGCATCCCAGTAAGCTTATGCTGTCCTTGTTCAGAGGGGTCACTTGTCTGTTAGCGTGTCCTGTCCGACCAGCTTCTGCCACCTGTCTCATGGCCTCAGTCACATTCCACATGCTTCCCAAATAAGCTTGGGCTGGGGAAACCCAAGCTCAGGCACACAGCTGGCGAGGGAAGCAGGCATGTACGAGCAGGCCTGCCTGACTCCAAACCTGTGTGTGTTTTATGAACTCCCCTCAGCTTCTCGAGCCGGCCTTGCCCTGTCACCTCCTGCCAGGGTGACAGGAATCCTGTTGATACGGAGGGACCTCCAAGGAGTGAGGCAAATGTATTATATTGATGGGATTAGCTGGCAATTAAGAAATTATCTTTCACATGTTAAAGGTTAGATTAATTAGATAAAACATAAGGGAATCTAATTTACTTAGTAGATTATTCTTTATAAAAAAAATCACTCCCCAAATAGCCACAATGGCCAGGATGGGCCAGGCTGAAGCCAGGAGCCAGGGGGCTTCATCTGAGTCTCCCATGTGGGTGGCAGGGACCCACGCACTTGGGCCATCCTCTACTGCTTTCCCAGGTGCATCAGCAGGGAGCTGATTAGGAAGTGGGGCAGCTGGGACTCGAACTGGTGTCCATATAGGATGTTGGCGCTGCAGGAAGGCAGCTCAACCCACACCACCACAGAGCCCACCTCTGTAAAATTTGTTCAGAACACAGTCATGGTTTCTATAAAACATGTAAGCACCAAGGCAGGTTTTAGGAATATCTTTTTTTTTTTTTTTTTTTTTTGACAGGCAGAGTGAAGAGTGAGAGAGAGAGACAGAGAGAAAGTTCTTCCTTTGCCGTTGGTTCACCCTCCAATGGCCGCCACAGCCGGCACACTGCAGCCGGCGCACCACGCTGATCTGAAGCCAGGAGCCAGGTGCTTCTCCTGGTCTCCCATGGGGTGCAGGGCCCAAGCACTTGGGCCATCCTCCACTGCACTCCCGGGCCACAGCAGAGAGCTGGCCTGGAAGAGGGACAACCAGGACAGAATCTGGTGCCCTGACCGGGACTAGAACCTGGTGTGCCAGCGCCGCAAGGCAGAGGATTAGCCTATTGAGCCATGGCGCCGGCCACCAAGGCAGGTTTTATTGTTGTCTCGTGGAATGGTCTGCAGCATGCTTCTGTTTCACACTTGTTATAATTTCCTGTTTCTCATTTCTGGGTCTCTGTTCAAAGATTGGTTTGACTGTTCAAAGGCCTCAGCATGTGGATGAACAGAATTAGCATGATGGTGGTGTGTTCTGTGAAAACTAAGTAGCGCCTCTAAGTGGCGCTAGCTGCAAACTAATTGGCCCTGAGCGGCTGATGGAGAGAGGCTGTGGAGACTGGCGTCAGGACTCTTGTTCAGAAGGCAGAGAGACTCAGAAGCCTACACACACAAGAATGCTTCAGGAAATGTGGAAGTTCAAGGCTATGGTATGGACTTCAGGCACAGCTGGATCAGGGTTACTTGCTAGCGAAGTCTCCCTTCCTCGGGGACCCTGTCTGTCCTACTCATTGCATACCGCATCATCTAGAACAGGGCCTGGCATCTAGTAACAATAATCACAAATATTATATAGCAGCTTGTGTCCACATGGTGTTGTCCTAAGGGCTCTATGTCTATTAACTCTAATTCTCTCAACCCAAATGAAGGTTAGAGGTACCTTTCTAGATGGGGAAACTGAGGAACTAAGTTACACAGCCACCGAGTGGGGGAGCTGAGATTTGAACCCTCTTGCTCTGGATCTGTGTTCATAAGGTGGCATCGTGTACACTCAGTGAGCAGTTGCAGGTTGAGTGAGTATTCGGTAACTACTCGGAGAAGTGACATTTATTCGGGCCGCCCTGGTCTTCTGTATTCCCTTAGTTTTAGGTACTGATATCTGAATTCCATTTGCAGAATTCAGAGTATTCAGCCCTAGTCAGCAACGTGTCGGAGGCGGGGCAGGGTCCAAGATGAGTCGCGACCAAGGAAACGGGGCTGGGGGTATTTCGAGAATCATTTTTCTACCAAATCAGGAGTTTGGGGGGTCACAGATAGATAGGTCTTAGCCATGAACTTAAGGCTTTATCAAAATTCTTGCTGAACAGCCATAGAGATGTGGCTAATCTCTCTTTCCCACCCTCGTGATGGAGCATCAGGGGCCGAGGTGTCTGATGTTTCCTGGTGGGAATGACACGTGATGACACAAAGGCTTCCCGGTTCTCTGTCTCTAGGGCACAGGTACCCCTCCTGCCCCCGGAAGGAGAGCCAACCGTGTGACTTGTGTTGGTCAGCGTCACAAGCGCAGGAGTGATACGCTGCCGATATCCGGAGGGAACTTCAGGGCCAGCGTGTGGTCTGTCCCTTTCTCTGTGGCACATTCTGGCCACTCTGCAGACAGTGGCTCCTCCGGAAGCCTGAGTCCTGGAGGGGGGTCGGTGCCGGGCACGGGGGTCTGGCCTGCAATGGGCATGTCGTGTAAGAGATGAAATGTTCTTGTCTTCAGCTCCCAGACTCAGGGGATGTTTATTACTTGGCCTGTCCTGGATACAAGCGCTGACTCACACGACCAGTGGCCACTGGGGTCAGAGAACCGATGGGAGAGGCAGGAGCAGAGGCTTTGAAAACCAGAGGGCTGGTGCGGACTGTCCACTCCTGGGCTGTGTGACCCTGGGGAGAGTCAGCTGTTAACCCTCTCTGAGCCTCACCCTGCATTCTCACCTGTGAGACTAGAGCCATAATAACTACTTCGTGGGATTACATTGAGTGTTTACATTATTTGAGGTACACACAGAGACACAGGTGGAGGGAGTTCCCCTCCACTAGCTCACTCCTCCAATGACCACAAAGGCCGCTGGCTGGGGCTGAATTCAGGAGCTGAGAATGCAATCCGGGTCTCCCACGTGGGTGTCAGGCAGGGAACCAACCACTTGAGTCAGGTGCTGCCTCTCAGGGTTCACGCATGCAGGAAGCTGGAATCAGGAGCTGGAGAAAGAGGACTCAGGCTGAGCATTCTAAGGGGGTGTCTTAACCGCCAACTTGAACAGCCACCCCTACTTTGAGAGCTAAAGTAGGAATCCTCCTTCAAGGGTGTAGCATAGGAGGCGCCGACAGATGTTAGCGATTACTTTTGCTATTCTGAACTGACATGTAGATTATGCTATTTATTTTTAAATTGTTTTTCTCAATCAAGCAACCTAATTCCAGGGATGGGATTTAATTCCCTTGCACTCTCTAATTTCTGCCCAGGGATTGGATGGTTATCCAAGGGCTAACCTGAGGGCCAAGGCCTCTGCACAGAGAAATTAGCTTTTCCTGCCCATGTAATGAATGAATCATTTTAGGACTTCTCTGCTAGTCTGTGCCCCAGGCTGGAGCCCTGAGAAGGGCCTGGCTTCCTCCACACCTCTCTAATGTTAGACAAGGAACTTTTTTTTTTGCTTTTGACAGGCAGAGTGGACAGTGAGAGAGAGACAGAGAGAAAGGTCTTCCTTAGCCGTTGGTTCACCCTCCAATGGCCGCCGTGGCCGGCACGCTGCAGCCAGCGCACTGCACCGATCCGAAGGCAGGAGCCAGGTGCTTCCTCCTGGTCTCCCATGCGAGTGCAGGGCCCAAGCACTTGGGCCATCCTCCACTGCCTTCCTGGGCCACAGCAGAGGGCTGGCCTGGAAGAGGGGCAACCAGGACAGAATCTGGTGCCCTGACCGGGACTAGAACCCGGTGTGCCGGTGCCACAAGGCAGAGGATTAGCCTATTGAGCCGCGGCGCCAGCTTCCAGGAGACATTTCAAATTGAACTTGCCTTGGTTCCAGAAAGTCTTGGTCCCCAGAAATAACCAGGATTTCTCTATAGAGGCCACAAAGGACCCATCACTCTGGCAGAACTGGACCTAAGTTTTTGTGGGCCTGACGTTTACACAGCATGGGAATTTCTGTTTAAGAAAGCGAATAAAGAATTAGACACAAAAGGGAATCTTCCTGGGCCGTGAGGATCCTCATGTTGCGCTCTTCTGGGCCCGCCTCTGGGGCTTATCAGGAGCGGGTACCTGCAGGTGGGTCCCTCTGCCACCTGGCTTCCTTCTCACCAAGAGCCCTCCGTGAGCTCAGCTGTTAGAGAGGGAGGGGCAAAGCAAAGACCCTGCAGCCCGAGCTTCCTTAGCTTTGTGGTAAATTCAACCCTGCTCCGGAGCCCTGGAGAGCGGAGGCCTATTCTGAGTATGGAGATGAGGCTGTGCTCACTCCTATGCACCAGACCTGAGCTGAGCTGCGGCGGGACCTTCGCCCATTTTCCTCTAGGGTGAACCTGCAGCTTTGAGTTGCTACCTCTCAGGTCTTCTTCAGCCCCCCCCCCCCCCCCAGCGTGTGTCATTCTGTGTTGGGACACCCACCCCTGTTCCCAAAAGCCAAGGCCTGGAAATCCCCCTACCAGCAACTTAGCACCACACTGCTCATCATCGGGCATCTCTTCTGTTCCTCAGCTGGTTTCCTTTCCTTTCCTTTCCTTTCCTTTCCTTTCCTTTCCTTTCCTTTCCTTTCCTTTCCTTTCCTTTCCTTTCCTTTCCTTTCCTTTCCTTTCCTTTCCTTTCCTTTCCTTTCCTTTCCTCTCCTCTCCTCTCCTCTCCTCTCCTCTCCCCTCCTCTCCTCTCCTCTCCTCTCCCCTCCCCTCCCCTCCCCTCCCCTCCCCTCCCCTCCCCTCCCCTCTCCTCTCCTCTCCTTTCCTTTCCTTTCCTTTCCTTTTGCCAAGACTCTAGTTAAAATGAGATATAGGATTTTATTTTTCCAAAGCAAAACATGGGCAGGGTGTCAGGTTGCCAGCACCCCGTCTGTGAGGGATTCCATAACTGTGCACTATCAGGGGCAAAGTGGTCCTACACCGTGTTTTCCCTGCCGGTGGGAAGGGGCCAGGTGGGCCGGAAACCAGGACAGCAAACGATTCCTGGGCTGCACATCAGTCACTCAGGAACTTGTTGCAGAGTTGGGTTCACCCATCCCCTAATTTAAAGATGCATATAGGGGTCAGTGTTGTAGCTGCTTCCCACGGCACTAGCATCCCATATGGGCGCCGGTTCAAGCTCCAGGCACATTAGCAGGAAGTGGGATCAGAAGTGGAGCAGCCGGGACTCTAACCAGCACTTCGATATGGGATGCTGGCATCACAAGTGGTAGCTTAACCTGCTGTGTCACATTGCTGGCCCCCAGAAATCTGCCCTCTACCCCGTTATCACTGTCTTCTGATGCTGCTGGTTAGGTGGACATCCTTATAAAGGTCACCTGGACAAAAGCTGACGTAAGATGTGCAGACACGTGAGAGACACATAGAGTTTCATCACCCAACATAGAGAATCTCTCCCGAGAAAACCGTATCTGAGACACAGGCAAAACATTTATTCCTGAAGCAACAAAAGCCCCACATGAGGGGAAGCAGTGAATGAGGCTGCTGTTGGACGATTCTGATGTTTCTAAAATTGTTGCTGTAGACCCTGGAGTGGCAAGTGGTAATGTCCAGCTTAGAACGTAAAGGGGAAAGCACCAACTAATGCGATTTGCCCACATGTTTTTATTAACTCTGCAGACCGACCCGTAGAAAGCCTTGGAAGGACATTTGCTAAAATGTTGGTAGCCTTTCTCTGGGCAGAGAGTCTAGGGACAATTGTTGTTCTTCCTTTTGCCCTGTCCCCACGCCCCCAGTTCTTCTATAATGAACATGTGTTACTTTTATAATAGGGAGAAAAGAAAAGCAAAATTATTTTTTGAAAGCAGTGCCCAGCATTCAGGATTTGGCAACAACAAGAGAGGAAAGCATGAATTAAGCAGCGAAAAAAGGGTTTCGGTTTCAGTTAAATTAGAGTCCAATTAAGCGATTCGCTTGGCTGCAGAGTATCTTTTTGACAGACAATTAGTTCGAGACAAGTCAAATGTTTCAACAATGTATTCTTATGGGGCAATTAAAGTAATTCATATTTGATGTGCAAAAGTGTTGTGGTAAATTGGGGAACTTTGCTGAGTGGCAGCTGGAGCTGGGCTGGATGTGTTATGTGCTTCTGGAAGTTTTTTGATCAGAGAAGTTGTTGAGTTATTTCCTTGGCAAGCCACTTAGCTGGGCCTGGGAGGGGATCCCGGGGCTGGGAGGGACTGTCCATCTAGTGTAGACATTCATGCTGGGTTCAGAGGAGAAGGGTCAACAGTGACAACATTAACAAGGTTTATCACACTAGGAATTGGTAACAATAAACACCGCATGGATTTTGAGTGTCAAAGGCTGCACTGAGCGGTTTATGTATCTGTTAGTTTATACAACGATCCTATATCAGGGATATTGCTAAGGACTTTATGTTACCAGAGAGGAAACTGCTGGTCACAGGGGTCAGCCGACTTGTCCAAGGTCACACAGCCAGTGAGTGATGGAACTGGAGTTTGAACCTAGGCAGTCTGGCCCTAGAGTCCTTGTTCAGGTGCTCGCGGACTTATACGCTGGAATTTCTTTGAAAATAATAATGTTTGATGCCTTTCTCTGTCCTTTCCTGGATAAAGTCATCTGACTCCCCTCCAAGGCAAGCAGGATCTATCATACCAATATTTGCTGCATTTGAGAGAGAAAAAAAGCCAAGGTTCAGAATGAATTAGGAATTTATCTAGACCATGCTGTCAAAGGATAAGAAAGTTCTATTTTTAAAATAGAAAGATGTAGGCTGGTGCCGAGGCTCAATAAGCTAATCTTCCACCTCGTGGCGCCGGCACCCCGGGTTCTAGTCTCGGTCGGGGTGCTGGATTCTGTCCCGGTTGCTCCTCTTCCAGTCCAGGTCTCTGCTGTGGCCCGGGAGTGCAGTGGAGGATGGCCCAAGTGCTTGGGCCCTGCACCTGCATGGGAGACCAGGAGAAGCACCTGGCTCCTGCCTTCAGATCAGCGCGATGCACCCGCTGCAGTGCGCTGGCTGCGGCAGCCATTGGAGGGTGAACCAACAGCAAAAAGGAAGACCTTTCTCTCTGTCTCTCTCACTGTCCACTCTGCCTGTCAAAAAAAAAAAAATAGAAAGATGTTTATATTAATGATTTCTATAAAACTTAACTGACAATGTCTTTTATATTCCATGTAACCAAATGAGAGATGAGCTGGTTTATTAACCAAAAAGTCCTTCCCTTAAATCTTGTCCTATGAACTTCAAATCCCACCAACAGGCCAGGACTTCAAGTATGGCTGGATCTAGGTGCTTTAGTGATCCTCTTAGACATCTGATCTCCGGCTCTCAGCACTTTCTCACCCTTGCTGGCTTCATCTGTCCTGGTCATCAGTGGCACTGACTGATCTCCTGCTAGCTCAGCAGACCCAGGAGCAAATGCACTTATAGTTTCCAGGAGCATTGGCTGGAGAAGCTGGGACTGACTCGCGTTGGAACAGCAGGGTCATGTGCCCCTCTCGGAAGTCAGAGATGGTGATTGGTCAGTCCTGGTCACGTGCTCAGCCCTAGCTCCAGGAGGTGGTGTCAGCCCCATGCGGACTACATGAATGAACAATGAAGGAAGGACTTTTGTCCAGAAGGAAACGGAAATCCCATTACCAGAAAAGCAGAGGAAGTCAGGTTTGTGTGTGTCCCCAAGGCTCATGTGTTGAACTGGAACCCTCAGTGTGAGGCACTAAGAGGGGGACACTTAACCTGACTGCAGTGTTCAAAGGTGGGATGTGTGGAGCAGGTGGGGACTAGATGGGGTCATCAAGGTGGCTTCCCACACCCATGGGTGCTCCGTGTCTCTGGCCATGCAGCAACCTGCATCACCTGGGGACTCTGCCAACAGGAAGGCCCCTGGACTTGCACCTCCAGAACTGTGATGGATGGAGTAGACCGCCTTTCTTTATAAGGTAGTCCACCCGGGCCTTGTAGTAACAAAAAGCAGACTAATGTGTATACTGACTAGATAAGAATAACTGCTGTATCTCCAGCCTGCCATAAATATTAGAAAGATCCATAAACAAGGAGTCAGAAGACTTGGTGTCTACTGCTGGCTTTGCAGCAAGCAAGTTGTGTAGCTGCAGTCAATTACTCACTGTCCATGGGCCTCAGTTTCCCTATATGTAAAATAGGGTTGGCTCGGAGGTCTGGTGTGTAATATTATTTCACATCTGGGAATTCTGGGAATCTGGTCTTGATTGCAAGTAGCAAGCACTCAATGTGCAGGACATTCTCTTTGCTGCCTTAGATCTATCCCTAAATGTAATTGTTGTCGGCGTGGGTAAGGGTCACCTTAATATCTTCACGGAACAGATAAGGAAACTGTGTTCAGAGCTCTCAGGCTGCCAGCACATCACAGGCGTGTCTGGTAGATTCATGTCTCTTGTTGATATTCACTCAGTGAATGTCCATGAGGCTTGTACCACGTGCTACGCAGGATTCGATGTCCTGACGACACAAGAGTGATGGCACAGATACATTTCCTGAGCTTAAAGAGATCATGTATTAGTTGGGGAGGCAAATGACACATCAGTAAGTGTACAAAGACTTTCAAGAGTAAGAGGTACCCTGAATGAAACACTGGTGGTACGATGAAGAATGTCCCAGGCAGGAGTGCATGAGACACTAGATGGGGTGATCGGAGGAGGCGTCCAGGAGAATTGGAGTGAAGACTTGAATGATGGGAAGCAGACATCTGGGGGAAGATGTCCAGGTATAGGGAAGAGCAAATGTAAGGGCCCTGAGGCAGGAATATGCCTGGGACAGGAAGGAGGGCAGGGTGTCTGGATGACGTGGAGGAGGAGGGACCACAGGATCGGGAGACTCAGGAAGGGTTCGAGCCCGGAGCCCTGGGTTGCTGTGGTGAGGAGTGCTTGAGAAGAGGTCAGCGTGACTTTTGACTGCTTAGTTCTTCACCTGTTGTTGAGGTGTCGTTTACATTCTAGAACATTCACCCACTGGCACATCCCTCAGTGCTTTTGCGTGGTTGTGTAGAGCTCTGTAATCATTGTCAAATGCTTGCATCACCCCAAAGGGTCCCCCATGTTCACAGCCATCGACTGTCCTTCCATTGTGTTGGCATCTAGTCTTTGAGTTCTAATTCCAAAGAGCAGGTTAAATCCCATTGCGTTCTGAACGGGTCTTTTGGTTGACACTGGAAGGATCCATCCAAGAATCCCAGTCATGAAGTACTGTCACAGGATTCAGCTTGAGTGTCAAAGCCTCTCTGAGAAGCGACTGTGAGCAGCCCCAACTTACCAGTAGGGGGCGGTTGTACAGAGAGGTTAAGTAACCTCCCTGAGGTCACAAAGCAGGTGGCTGAGAATCCAGAACTTCAACCTAGTGTACATCTCCTGGCTCCAAGTTCAGTAGCTTACTGAATACTATTATTTTTAAAAGATTTTATTTTTACTTACTTGAAAGGCAGAATGACAGAGAGAAGTTGGTTGTGGGAGGGAGGGAGGGAGGGGGGGAGAGAGGGAAGAAGAAAGAGAGAGAGAGAGATCATCCTTCCATCCACCGATTCACTCCCTAAACCCAGTCTGAAGCCAGGAGTCAGGAACTCCATCCGAGTCTCTCATGTGGGTGGCTGGGGCCCAGATACTTGGGCCACCTTCTGCTGCTTTCCCAGGCACGTTAGCAGAGAGGTGGGTCAGAAGCAGAGGAGCTGGGCCTCAAACTGGTGCTGCCATATGGGTTGCTGACACCTCAGGTGGTAACTGAACCCAACTCTGGCCTCTCAACCGCTGTTTTTGATCATCATAACTTAACCAAATGATTGCTGACAAAGCCACACCTTCTGTCCTCTCCCTGTGCTGGGGGCACAAGTAGACACCACTGGCTGCAGGAAAGCTGGAATTATAGGGTTTGCTGAATTTTTCCATCACTGTCTACACCTGGAGTACAGAGCGAGGATGAGGTGTTCAGAAAATAAATTGAAATGGGCCGCCCACGAAGGCTCCTGTGTTCTCAGGGAGAGCTGGGAGACTGGCTTCCATGACCTCTTTAGGGAAGAAGTTTATAGGTGCTGGAGTTGTTTAAGGCCCTGTGTGGGGTTCTCAGTCAATCAATATAGTGCCCCAGTTCATCAGCCCCCTGGAGCCCTGATTGGAGTTCTTTAGGCTGAAGGCCCAGCCACTGGAGGGCAGTGTTGGGATCCCCACTGGGGCTTCGTGGTAGGTGTAGGATCCAGGGAGGAGGAGCTGAGTATTCAAAGTGGAATCTGCAGGCCGGTGTGTTTGGCCCATTCCTCTGGAAAACCAGCTCCTCCGTGGGGTGAAGCACACAGAGTTTTAGCAGGAGAAATGCCTATGAGAGATATTAGGGAGGGTGCCAGAGGAGGCGGGGAGAGCCCAGGTGGAAAAGCAGGTCTGGCCCCAAGTGAAAGAGCGAGCAGGTTGCCGGAGTGGAAACGCTGTAGTGGAGACCTCAAGCCGCAGCAGGGGACAGAGGCATCCAGTCTCTTAGGAGGGGGTCTGTTCAGCATCCCGCCGCACTCAGTCCTCAGTGGCCTGCGCCTGTGGAAGCAGGTGGATTTCAGAGCCCAGCAGCTGCGGCTGGGACACTTACGCCCCCTAGAGGGGGCAGTCAGAGAGGCTGCCCGTGCTGACCCGTGCAGCACTGTTCTGGCGAGGCGGTGATTCGGCTCACACCTTATTCACATCTGAAAAGTTAGTTCCCAGTGGTCAACAATCTGTATATTTTACATCAAAAATGCTGCACTTTTTTTTTTGCCTCTTTTTGCTTTTATTTAAACAAATTTTAAAAAGATGTATTTATTTGTTTGAGAGGCAAAGACACCCACACAGAAACAAATACAGACAGACACAGATCTTCCATCTGTTGGTTTACTCCCCAAGTGCCTACAATAGAGTTGGGCTAGGCCAAAGCCAGGAGCCTGGAACCCAATCCAGATATTGCACATGGACAGCAGAGACTCAAGCATTTAAACCATTACCTGCTTCCTCCCAGGGTGAGCATCAGCAGGAAGCTGGATGAGACACAGAGGCAGGATTCCAACCTAAGCACTCTGCAACGCAAGGCCAGCGTCCAGGTGGCAGCTTGACCACGGCACCAGATGCTCTTCTGAAGAGTTACTTCTATGGCAACTGGGGCTCAGTCATTTTGGTACACTTTGGCTGATGCCATGGAGGGTCCCTCCTGAGTCTAGACAAAGCTGAGATACTCATCTTCCATCTCCCATTTGACAACAACTGAGGGATGCTCCCAGGGGACTTTTACTCCTTAGACACTCAGGCCTATCTTGCCCAGGCTGAGAACAAGCCTTCAGATGGGTGGCGTCAGGTGCCTGCTGTGGGATGCCTTCAGCTTGCACGGGATGAGGAAGGTCCGAGGGCATGGGTGGGGTATTGCCTGTGTCTGCTGTGATGGGTAAGAGGCACAGATCTGGTCAAACACAGGGCTGCATCCATTCAGCCGTGCCAGACTGTGGGGCAGCACATGGCCTAAGCCTGGCTGTATTGCTCCATTTTCTGCTACTGGAACAAAATGCCCAAGACTGATTAACTTTGTACAGAAAAGAGGTGTATTGAGCTCACAGTGCTGGAGGTTCAAATGCCAGTGTGGCACTGGCATCGGCTCCACTCTGGAGAGAACTTCATGGCTGACGGCATCACCATGGTGGAAGAATGTGTGAGACAGGAAACCAGAGAGCAGGGGTCAGGCTCACTCTTGTACCAACCCACTGCCTGAATCCCTTCTCAGGGCAGTGACCCCAGTGAACTAAGGACCTCTCAACAGGCCTCACCTCTTACAGGTCCATTACCTCTTAATGTGGCCACACTGGGGACCAGGCTTCTAACACTTGAACTCTGGGGGGACACACCGCATCCAAACCAAGGCAAAGACCCATCAGAATCTTTCTTTGGGCTGAATTTATCATGGGTCCTCAATAAAATATGGATCTGGAGCTGTCAGCATCTACTTTTCCTCCTACAAGGATAGAGATGAAGAATACAAGACAAACAGAAGAGAGGTGGGGGTGGGGGTGGGAAGAGAGAGAGACGGAGAGTTGGTGTCCCGTGGTTTCAATGAGTCCTGCACTTAGCCCCAGAGCTATGGTTCTTATCCTTCCCTTCCATGTAAACTACCCCAGCTGAATGAGCCATTGTCTTCATTTCTTGATTAATTTACCTAGAGTCTGGTTTCTAGGCATGCAACCAGGAGCTCTTACTAACAGTTATGACAGTGGGGTGGGAGGGGGATGAGAGGGAGAGGGAGATTGGGATTGAAAGAGATTGCCCTGGGCCTAAGAGCTTTCTCTCCTTATTAGCTTCCAGTGTCTGAGATTTAAGGCGCAGGAAAGAAGATGAGTTTACGGTGGAAATTTGTAACCGACCATTAACCAGAATGGCACAGCTAAGCCCCTGTGCCTGACCAATTGTGAGGACTCAACGAAATAGCGATAAAGAGATTTTAGTTTCAGCGCTTAATTAGCCATCCTTCTCCTTCCTGACTTTTAGTTTTATGAATCTAGCTTCTAGGGTAGGGTTTTTATGGGTCTCGAGTACAAACTGAGCCCAAACAAGGATTCTCCCCATGTTTTTGCTCCTTCAATTTAAATTTGTTCCTTGTAGGGTGCCACAAAGTACTACATTACATGTCATGTGTAAGGACTGTAAATATTTTTAAAAGAGAGACAGCAAGCATTTATCATTGTGATCTGTTTCCTTAAACACCAAGGCAACTCATGTTAATTTCAAGAAGAAGATAATGCTCTCGTTTGTTGCCTTAAAACATGGTAGGGGGTTTTACTTGAAGTGCTCCAAGAATTGGCACTCTAACATACTCGGTGGTGCCATTAACAGTAGCTGTCATTTGTTGACAGTTCCCATGCTGGATCCTTGACATTCAGTATCTCCAAACACCCTGAGAACCTGTGAGGATGGTTGATCTACCAATTCCCATGTGAAGAAACAGTGGCTCAGAGAAGACTTTACCAATGTCTCAATACAGAAAAGGTGGGATTAGGGGACAATTCGCGTGAAGATCTTTTGAACTCCATAAAAGCCGTGTGCTTTCTGTTTGCAAAGTGTGTGTTTGCATAGTGGATAAGGGGGTGTTGGAGGTGGTAGTGTATGTACTGTATTACCATATGTTTCCATGCTAGGCATTGTGCCAAGCCCTGCACATAGTAGGTACCCATTAGCACTTCTGTTCAGTGCACTTAGAATGTGTAGGTAATGGGAATCTCATTAGACCTTAGACATTTCTATGATGTTTGAGTCAAAGGCATGTTAGGCATGTTGTGTGACCCATAGAAACTATTTTTGTGTCCTTATAGAAAAATAAAGGTTCTTATTTATTTCCCTCTTGGAATTCAAAATAAAGAGCTTGGCTGACATCTACCCTAAATCCTCTTTTGTAACAAGGCAGACTCTACGTGACTCAGTAAGAAGAGATGAACACTCTCGCATTTGCGCAGCAGTTGACAGCTGAGAAAGTGCTCAGTTGCTCATTTTTCAATCCTCCCAAGAGATCCTCTCTCACCTCACTGTGAGGTGCCAAGGGGAGGTTCTGCCACTCCCATTTCCCTGGTGTGGACACAAAGGCTGGCTTCCTTGTCCTAAGGTGACACAACTGTGAAGTAGCAAAACCAGGACTTGAATGGGTATCTTAGTTTGGGCCATTATAACAAAAGACTGTAAAGCAGCCGGCTTAAGCAACAGAAACCACTTTTCCCAGTGTGGGAGGCTAAGTTCCATGATCTGGGTGCTGCCTGATTTGGTTCTTGAGGAAGAGCCTCTTCCTGGTTGCAGATGGCTGCCTTCTGTCTGATCCTCACCTGGTAGGGGTTTGGGGTTAGGGGAGCAGGGGAGAGGGAGAGGGAGAGCGAGCGAGAGAGCACCCTTTCTCTGCTGTCTCTCTCTCTTTTTTGACAGGCAGAGTTAGTGAGAGAGAGAAAGAGAGACAAAGAGAAAGGTCTTCCTTCCATTGGTTCACCCCCCAAATGGTTGCTATGGCCGGTGTACTGCGCCAATCTAAAGCCAGGAGCGCTTCCTCCTGGTCTCCCATGCGGGAGACTTGGGCCATCCTCCACTGCACTCCCGGGCCACAGCAGAGAGCTGGACTGGAAGAGGAGCAACCAGGACAGACCCCGGTGCCCCAGCCGGGACTGGAATCTGGGGTGCTGGTGCCGCAGGCAAAGGATTAGCCTAGTGAGCCGCAGTGTCAGCCCTCTGCTGTCTCCTTATAAGGACAATAATCCCATCATGAAGCCCCCCCCCCCATTACCTCATCTAAACCTAATTGTTTTCCAAAAGACTTGACTCATCTCCAAATACCATCACACTGGACAAGAGCATTGCGACATCAATTTTGGGGAAACACAACTCAGTCTGTAGCGGTGGGGTGTGTCTGATTACAGTTCATACTTTCTGAACAAGGTTTTGGAGGGGTGTGAATCTTCTTTCAGAAAAACAAATGTTTCCTCTTCCCTGACATTTATAGCTCACTTTTAGCAGCATCCAACTGCATGCCTCTGATCTATATGCTAATTTTGGATATGCCTTATCTCTTAAATAATCCAAGGGTACATGAGTGGGTGTTCCTTGGGTGAACTCCTTATCTGCCTAGAACTACCGGGGTTGCAAAACATGCTTCGGAATTCACTGGTCTCTAATTCAGCCTGATTGCCCGAGTATGTCCACCTCGGCAGGCCTCTCGCACCCACTGCTTCTGCTCATGATTGTCAGAGTGAAGGCACAAAGTGAGCCCCTTCCAGTTTCTTTCCAGAGTCTTGGAACCCAGGGTCTTTCATGGTAAATAGTAAGGGACTTGAACTGAGAAAACACATTTTCGATTTTTCTCCTGTTCTCTTTAGCTTTAGGAAGTTATATGGAGAGTGTATCTCCATATTGCTATTTATTTATTTATTTATTTTAAAAAGCGAGACAAAACAATGCTAAAGCACAGAATGAGTCTGTGTATGGATAGGGTTGCTGTACTCTCAGCCAAAAAAGATCTTAGTGGCCAATCTCTGGGGTGCAGGAAGACCAAGCTGAGAGCCGAGGCCAGCTTTATGACAAAGCCTTCCTTTTTGGAGTCTATGAGGGAAATTACGAGGAAGAAAAGTGTAAAGTGATACCCACCTGTTGTCAGCCATTGGTCGGTCAGAAGTCATTCCTGTTACAGACTTTTTTTTTTTTTGACAGGCAGAGTGGACAGTGAGAGAGAGAGACAGAGAGAAAGGTCTTCCTTTGCCGTTGGTTCACCCTCCAATGACCGCCGCGGCTGGCACGCTGTGGCCGACGCACCGCGCTGATCAGAAGCCAGGAGCCAGGTGCTTCTCCTGGTCTCCCATGCGAGTGCAGGGCCCAAGCACTTGGGCCATCCTCCACTGCACTCCCGGGCCACAGCAGAGAGCTGGCCTGGAAGGGGGGCAACCGGGACAGAATCCGGCGCCCCAACCAAGACTAGAACCCGGTGTGCCGGCACCGCAAGGCAGAGGATTTGCCTAATGAGCCGCGTTGCTGGCCAGACTTTCATTGCTTAATGAAAATTAATTTATCAGAAGCTATTTCCATGGAGGGGGTGCTGATATTTCTTGAATGGTGACTCCCTGCCGAGTTCTGGTTAAGTAAGAGTTTTGGGTATGTGGTCTCTTGCTTACTTTTATTTTCAGTGTGAAGAAACAGGCACAGAAACGCTAAGAACTTATCCACAGTCACACAGCAGCTGAACGGGACAGCTAGAAGTTGGGTTCTAGGTAGAACCCCGAGTCCAGGGTCTCATCCCTTCCCCATCTTCATGTTGTTCACAGGCTAGCAAGATCCATTTGTGGTTTGAAGGGTTAGGACCTGGGAGAAAAAGAAAAATAACACATGGGGAGACAGAGAACAAGGAATGGAAACTGTTGGTGAGTTCGAGCTATATTAAAAATCCATGGCCGGCGCCATGGCTCAACAGGCTGGTCCTCCGCCTTGCGGTGCCGGCACACCGGGTTCTAGTCCCGGTCGGGGCGCCGGATTCTGTCCCGGTTGCCCCTCTTCCAGGCCAGCCCTCTGCTGTGGCCCAGGAGTGCAGTGGAGGATGGCCCAAGTGCTTGGGCCCTGCACCCCATGGGAGACCAGGAGAAGCACCTAGCACCTGGCTCCTGCCATCGGATGAGCGCGGTGCGCCGGCTGCAGCGCGCTGTCCGCGGCAGCCATTGGAGGGTGAACCAACGGCAAAGGAAGACCTTTCTCCCTGTCTCTCTCTCTCACTGTCCACTCTGCCTGTCAAAAATTAAAAAAAAAAAAAAAATCCAAAGAGGGGCCGACGCTGTGGCATAGCTGGTAAAGCCACCGCCTGCAGTGCTGACATCCTATATGGGCTCTGGTTTAAGTCCAGCTGCTCCACTTCTGATTGAGCTCTCTGCTATGGCCTGGCAAAGCATTAGAAGATGGTCCAAATGCTTGGGCCCCTACATCCATGTGGGAGACCCAGAAGAGTCTCCTAGCTCTGGATCGGTTCAGCTCCAGCCATTGCAGCCATTTGGGGAGTGAACTAGCACATGGAAGACCTCTCTCTCTGCCTCTGCCTCTCTGTAACTCTGCCTTTCAAATATATAAATAAATCATAAAAAAAAAAACAAAACAAAGTTCACAGTTTCACTAGCATTGCCCTTCTCAATAGTCACTAGTGGAATACACGCCTTGTTCTGGTGATGCTAAGAATCTGGGCAACTTCTCTTGACTGCAGTCTTTTTTAAAAAATTTTTTATTTATTTGAATTTCAGAGTTTCAGAGAGAGAGAGAGAGAGAGAGAGAGAGAGAGAGATCTTCCATCTGCTGGTTCACTCCCCAAATGGCTGTGATGGCTAGAGCTGGTCTGATTTGAAGCCAGGCACCAGGCGCTTCTTCCAGGTTTCTCATTTGGGTGCAGGGGCCAAGTACTTGGGCCATCTTCTGCTGCTTTTCTAGGCACACTAGTAGGGAGCTGGGTCAGAAGTAGAGCAGCCAGGACTCAAACCGGTGTCCGTATGGATTGCTGATGCCATAGATGGCGGCTTTACCTGCTATGCCCCAGCACTGGCCCCTGACCACAATCTTTAGACTTAATAGTATGCTGGCTCTGGAAGGATGAACTGGATTTTTTTTAACAGTTGGAAATCATTTGTAGCCAAGTCAGGTGAAAATGGTGGATGATCAAGCGCCTTATTACAATTTTCATTGAGATGAAATTTATCTTATAGTAATGAGATGGATCTTTTTTGTGTGACTCTGGAGGGCAATTTCCCCAGAGCAGTGGTTTTCAAACTTTTAACAAACTGTCCCTACAAGGAAAGGAATTCAAACCCTGTGGAGTGTAACTGAAACAGCCTCTTCAAGAGTGAACATTTCTTTGAAGTCTCATGTTCTTAGATATTTGTGAGTCCACAAACGGTGATGGCCAGGGCTGGGTCAGCTGAAACCAGGAATCTGGAGCTCCATCAGAGTCTTCTACAGGAGTGCCAAGAGCCCAAGCACTTGGGCCTGCCTTCCTCCACTGCCTTCCCAGGTGCATTAGCAGGGACTGGGATGGGCAGCAGAGCAGCCAGCACAGGGACCGCTGTTTGTTCTGATACAGGAAGCCGGGAACCCGGTGTTGCTACAAGGGCTCCCACAGGGAGACTAGCACTATGATCTGGTTGCTGGTTGTCTGCGAGGATCTCTCTCTCTCTCTCTCTCTCTCTCTCTCTCTCTCTCTCTCTCTCTCTCTCTCTCCTTCTCTAATTCCAATATTTTGAGCAGGAAACAAAGTTCAAAAGGATACCGTGAAAGGGTTCGCGCCTGTCCTTGACCTCTGGCTGCCTGATACTCCTCTCAGATAGGCAGCTTCCAAGGTGGCGCTCACTGCTGCCCCCAGTCCTGTGGAGTCCCTCCCATGCCGGCCCTGTGCTGCCAATGGCGTGCTGTGGGGGTTAGGGGGTGTCCCTTGGAGATTGTTATGAAGGGGGGCAGGTTTCTTTGGTTCTTTCTCTCCCTCTTTCCTGGATTGGTTGCTTTTTTTTTATTATTTTATTTTTTAAAATTTTTTTTTGACAGGCAGAGTGGACAGTGAGAGAGACAGAGAGAAAGGTCTTCCTTTGCCGTTGGTTCACCCTCCAATGGCTGCCGCGGACAGCGCGCTGCAGCCGGCGCACCGCGCTCATCCGATGGCAGGAGCCAGGTGCTAGGTGCTTTTTCCTGGTCTCCCATGGGGTGCAGGGCCCAAGCACTTGGGCCATCCTCCACTGCACTCCCCGGCCACAGCAGAGGGCTGGCCTGGAAGAGAGACACCTGGGACAGAATCCGGCGCCCCGACCGGGACTAGAACCCTGTGTGCTGGCGCCGCAAGGCAGAGGATTAGCCTGTTGAGCCACGGCGCCGGCCATTGGTTGCTTTGAAGGCAGCTGTCACAGGGAATCCAGGGCTCCGGCTTACAGCCAGGGAGGCCCCAGGCTTGCCAGCAACCACGGGAGTGAGACTGGAAGCGCGTCCTTGAGCCCCTGACCACCCACAGAAGGCTGCAGCCCTGGTTGCCGTCTCATGACAGACCTGGGCCAGAAGTTCCCGCGAAGCTTGCTTGTAGATTTCAGATCCAAAGACAGCACCACAAGATGAATGTTTGAGGTTGTGTTTGGGGTAATGGAGGACACAGCAATAGAGAACTGTTACTCCCACCCTCCAGAGTTTATTGTGTTCTTTCCAGAATTTATATATACAAATGCAGGCAGATATAGATCCTTTATTCTCCCTTATTCAAAACACAGCTTGTTACACATAGTGTACTAGAGTTTGTTTTTCTCAATCTGATATTTCAGAGAGATATTAGATAAAGTATGTAGGAATCTTTCCTGCCATTTGTCATAGCTGAATAATACTCCATTGAATGGCTGTTCTATAATTTATTTAACCAATCTCTTGTTGATGGTGTTCCCAATGTTTTAATATTATGCTGTTTTATAAACAAGCAAGTACATTTGTACTATGTATTTCCAGAGGTCACATTGCTGAGTTGGAAGGCCACATACGTGTGTAATTCTGATACTGGTAGCTCTCTGAAAGGATCGCCCCAAGTTGTTTGCTTTCTACCCCCCTTCTCCCAGTGATGGATGAGAGTCCTGCTTCCCCAGGGGGGAGGGGAAAACAAGTTGGGATTGAACTGATCCAAAAAGGGAATTCCTCAGTTCTAGTGAACCTATGAAATGCATCTCCAAAGACTTGATTTTACTTGTGGCTAAGGCAGCCTTTCAAATTTAAATGTGTTCAACATCTTGGCTAATCTTCCCCCTGCGGTGCTGGCACCCCGGGTTCTAGTCCCGGTTTGGGTGCCGGTTTCAGTCTCTGTTGCTCCTCTTCCTGTCCAGCTCTCTGCTGTGGCCCGGGAGTGCAGTGGAGGATGGTCCAAGTGCTTGGGCCCCTGCACCCTCATGGGAGACCAGGAGAAGCACCTGGCTCCTGGCTTCGGATTTATATATGATGTTGATGAGTGAAGCTAGTGTGTTCCCTGAGTTTGCAGAGGACTCCGGTTCTGTTTGTTTGTGAGTCTGGCTGCTCTGTGGAGTTTGTCAGCAGGTGCACACGCACGAGCGAGAGCAGGTGGAGCATGGGGCTGTCTTTCCTACGGAAAAATGTGAGCTGCCTCAATGTGGACTTTTGAGAAATGTCCTGCAACCAAGGGTTAAAAAAAAAAGATACAGTGAGCTTCCTCCTCATGAACATTCAAGAAGAGTTCTGGAAGGCTCCGGAAGTGTTCTCCCCAGTGGCAGTGTCCTTGTTGGGTAAGTAGACGTCTTCCAGGCTGACAACTTCTGTCACATGAATTTCTTTGTTTATAAGAGACCATTGATTTGTAAGTTAGATCCTTAGTTTGCTGATAGCTCTTTCAAGGGGGAAAGAAACACTACATTAAATGCTCATGTTGATTGTAAGATGGATCTGTTTTGGAGATGATAACATACGAAAAAGCTCACAGCTTAGAATTGTGGAACACCGTCACGCAATTCAGCTCCATTCAGTTCAATCCCATCTAAAGCAGGCCTATTTTTTTTTTTTTTAGAAAACTTTTATTTAATAAATATAAATTTCGAAAGTACAACTTTTGGATTATAGCGGTTGTTCCCCCAATAACCACCCTCCCACCCACAAACTGTCCCATCTCCTATTCCCTTTCCCATCCCATTCTTCATTAAGATTCATTTTTAATTATCTTTATATACAGAAGATCAACTTAATGTATACTAAGTAAAGATTTCAACAGCTGTGCGGTTCCGTTTTGTATCTCTCTCTCTCCCTTATTAAAAATAATTCATTTCTCCTTTTCCCCTTTCTTGCTTTCTCAATGAGAGCATTGCACAGGAATAGGTCAGTGCAGATCTGAGGGGAATTTCATAGGATGCCTTCACTGGCAGCCTAGAGCCCTGGGTTTGGATGCTGACTTTTCCCACTTACTGCCTGGAAGGTCTTGGGAAAACTACTTAATTTCCATTGTTGCAGCCGTGGTGTTCAATCTGGAAAACAGAGGCATTGATAATTGTGTTACAAATCTTATATTGGGGCCAGCGCCGTGGCTCAACAGGCTAATCCTCCGCCTTGCGGCGCCGGCACACCGGGTTCTAGTCCCGGTAGGGGCGCCGGATTCTGTCCCGGTTGCCCCTCTTCCAGGCCAGCCCTCTGCTGTGGCCCTGGAGTGCAGTGGAGGATGGCCCAGGTGCTTGGGCCCTGCACCCCATGGGGAGACCAGGAAAAGCACCTGGCTCCTGGCTCCTGCCATCGGACGAGCGCGGTGCGCCGGCCGCAGCGCGCCAGCCGCGGCGGCCATTGGAGGGTGAACCAACGGCAAAGGAAGACCTTTCTCTCTGTCTCTCTCTCTCACTGTCCACTCTGCCTGTAAAAAAAAAAAAACAAAAAAAAACAAAAAAAAAACAAATCTTATATTGGGGCCAGCATTGTGGTTCAGCGGGTAAAGCCACAGCCTATGATACTGGCATCCCATATTGGAGCGCTGGTTTGAGTCCTGGCTGCTCTACTTTTTTAAAAAAAAGATTTATTTATATTTATTTGAAAAGCAGAGTTACAGAGAAAGAGGGAAAGACAAGTGGGGTGGGGAGAGCCACAACAGCCAGAGCTGGATCAGGCCAAAGCTAGGAGCCACGAGCTTCTTCCATGTGTCCCACGTGTATGGTAGGGGCCCAAACACTACTTGGGCCATATTACACTGCTTTCTCAAGCCATTAGTAGAGAGCTGGGTTGGAAGTGAAGCAGCTGGAACTTGAACTTTCTCCCAAATGGGATGCTGGCAACATAGACGGTGGCTTTACCCACTATGCCACAATGCCAGCCTCTGTTCCACTTCTGATCTAGCTCCCTGCTAATATACCTTGTAAGGCAGTGGGAAATGGCCCAAGTTCTTGGGCCCCTGCACCCTCGTGAGAAGCAGCAGATAACAACCCAAGTGCTTAGGCCCCTACTACCCATGTAGAGACCCAGATGGAGTTCCTGGCTCCTGACTTTGGCCTGGCCCAGCCCCTGCTGTTTTGGGCATTTTGGGAGTGAACCAGTGGGTCGCTCTCTGTCTCTTCTCCTCTGTGTGTCTTTCAAATAAATAAATCTTAAAACAAAAAAATTGGCTGGCGCCGCTGCTCAATAGGCTAATCCTCCGCCTGTAGTGCCGGCACACTGGGTTCTAGTCCCGGTCGGGACGCACCCGATTCTATCCCAGTTGCTCCTCTTCCAGGCCAGCTCTCTGCTGTGGCCCGGGAGTGCAGTGGAGGATGGCTCAAGTCCTTGGGCCCTGCACCCCATGGGAGACCAGGAGAAGCACCTAGCTCCTGCCTTCAGATCAGCGTGGTACGCCGGCCACAGCACACCGGCCGTGGCGGCCATTGGAGGGTGAACCAACGGCAAAGGAAGACCTTTCTCTCTGTCTCTCTCTCTCTCACTGTCCACTCTGCTTGTCAAAAAAAAAAAAAAAAAATTGGAATCAACCAAGGTGTTCATCATAAGTTGATTGGATAAAGAAAACATGGCATATACACAAAATGGAATATTATTCAGGTACAAAAAAAGAATGGAATTCTACCGTTTGCACCAAAATGGACACAACTGGAGAACATCATGTTGAGTGAAATAAGCCAGATCCAGAAAGACAAACACCACTTGTTCTCTCTTATACATGGGAGCTAAAATTTAAAAAAAATAATAAATAAAGGAAAAACAACTGAAAATAAGAGAAACAGCTGTATCAGTATTGCTGCAAATATAGTTTTGGAGAACTTTGTTTTTACCTCTGTCAGACCATAGTTAAGAATGTTACAGTGCTGTAGTTTTATTTTTTTTAAAGATTTATTTATTTATTTGAAAGAGTTACAGAGAGAGAGGAGAGGCAGAGAGAGAGAGAGAGAGAGGGAGAGAGAGAGGTCTTCCATTCATTGGTTCACTCCCCTATTGGCCGCAACAGCCAGAGCTGTGCCTATCCGAAGGCAGGAGCCAGGAGTCTCTTCTGGGTCTCCCATGCGGATGCAGGGGCTCAAGCACTTGGGCCATCTTCTACTGCTTTCCCCAGCCACAGCAGAGAGCTGGATTGGAAGTGGAGTAGCTGGGACTCAATTTGGCGCCCATATGGGATGCCGGCTCTTCAGGCCAGGGTGTTAACCTACTGCACCACAGCTCTGGCCCCAGTGCTGTCATTTTAATGATCTGTGATTACTTTAAAATTTACTGCATGTGGTTGAAATGGTCATTTATCTATTCAATTATTGTTTATAGCCATTGTCTATATTTCCACTAAATTAGGGTCTTTTTTCTTTTTACCTGTTAGATTTCTTATTTGGTGAGGCATTAAGCCTTTATGCAGGAATGTATACTTAAAATATATTATCTCAAAAACTGAAAAAAGAAAAGGGGAGCAGGAGGGAGGGTGGGAGGGAGAGAGAGGTAGGGTGGGAGGGAAGGAGGAAGAGAATATCTTTTTCTTCTTAGAATTGTATCCATAAACTATATCAAATCTGTTACAAACTAATTAAAACAAAAACAAAAACCACAAAGCCATGGTCTTGCTTGCTCTCTAGCTCACTGTGGGGAAACAGCTTCCCTGCGGGGGTGGGCCCTGCTCAGAGCCCCAGAGCTGCAAAGCGGAAGCCTCTGCACCCCAGCTCGGATCTCCTACCTGAGGGTCCCTGTGGTCTGCCTCTACCTCCTGGATAACTCCACATGGTGATGTCTTGGAAGTAGGAATGAGTGCAAAACACGTTAAAAAGAAGTTGTGCAACGGAGAAAAGCCCAGTTATGCCTCCAGCTGTAGACCCATGAGTGAAGCCGGGTCACCAGGCAGAGACCCCAGAGCCCTGAGGGCTGGGCCGGGCACCTCTGGCTGCACCAGCATTCGCCCTGCAGACGCACGACCTCATTCTTCGTCCCAGACGCATCACGGGTGGGTCAGGACCTGCTTGCCTTCCTTGCTTGGCCCTGGGTTGCCTGTGCCCATTTGATTTTCTGCCTTTTGACTTGACACTGTTCTTCAGGGTTCCGTGGTATGAAATGCATTTTGATAAACAATGCTGAAGTGACATATTTGGGCTTTCAATGAAATTGTGTTGTGTAAAGTGGGAGACAAAGGCTTCTAACTCACCATCAGCTACAGACACTTCGATGAAAATTATCTTTCCTGCTTTGATCTTCACTGTATCATTTCACTGAGCGGCCTCCCGTGCGCCATCAATCAAACCCACTGAAGATGCACAGAACCACACTGAAAATCAGACACAAGGCGTGGATTCCTCTGCCCAGGAGGAAGGGCAGCGTGTCACAGGTCCTCGTCTCAATCTGCTGTGATTACAATGGAATTAGTTTTGAAAACCGCAGGGGACGAAGCTTTCCACTTCCCAAATTTCATATTATGATTGTTATTATTTTTGGAGGGAGGCGATGTTAGTTGGAGATAGAGGCAGAGTGAGAGGATTCGGCTGTGGGATCACCATCTTGCCTTCCACCTGCCTGTGGCTTAGGGCCTTTGATATTGCGAGGAGTTGTGTTTATGTAGGAAAGGATGTGCAAAAGAAAGATGTCTTCTCATAAGGTAACATTTAGGCAAAAGGAGATGATCCCTCTCGCTCACTCTCAGCTGATTCCTTCCTTCCTCCCTCCCTTCCTTCCTTCCTTCCTTCCTTCCTTCCTTCCTTCCTTCCTTCCTAAGATTATTTATTTATTTGAAAGGCAGAGAGAGAAAAAGATAGGGATGTTCCATCCCTTGGTTCACTCCCCAAATGGCCACAATGAGCCAAGATCCAGCAGCTTCTTCCGAATCTCCCATGTGTGTAGGGGCCCAAGGACTTGGGCTATCCTCAGACGCATTAGCATCTGAATTGGAAGTGGAGCAGCCAGTGCCCATATGGGATGCCGGCACTGCAGGCAGCGGCTTTATCTGCTATGCCACAGCACTGGTACCCCCAGCTGACTTGTTGGCATACGTGGGAAGTGAGAGTGAGCTTGCACAGCTTATGATTTGCTGATCTCTGTTCTCCATTTAAGGCACCATGCACTGGTGGTCTCATTTGACAGCCACACGTCCGTGGTGAAGCGGGCAGTCCTGCTACAGAGGAGAGGAATTGAGGTCAAGGACATGCTGACCTGCAGCCACGTGCATGGAACGGCAAGTACCACCCGATCTCACGGCGATGTGGAACCTAACCAGGGTCTCCGAGAAGCTGAGAGGAGAGTGGTGGTGGTTCCCTTAGGCTGGGGAGGGTTGGGGCAGGGAGGGGTGGGGCAAAGCTTGTCAGACCTTCTGGTACTGTTCTCTCGCACAGTGGGCTGATTATAGGTAATGATCATGTACTGCCTGTTTTCGTTGATGAGCAACTGGAAAGGCTAGAAGACAGATTTCTGAATGTTTTCACTCTCAGGAGATAGTAAATGCTTAGGAGATGGATATGTTTACCTTGATTTGGGCATTATGGCATTGTGGCATGGTGGCGCTGTGGTGCTGTGCTTAAGCCCCTACTTGCAACACTGGGATCTCGTATCAGAGCACTGGGTAACGTCCCGGCTGGTGACTCAGCTTCCGGTCCAGCTTCCTGCTGATGCACACCCTGTGAGACAGCAGTGATGGCTGGAGTCCCTGAGTGCCTGCTGCCCACCGGGGATACCTGCATGGAGCTTCTGGCTCTCAGCTTCATCCTGGCCCAGTCCTGGCTGTCATGATCATCTGAGGGGAGTTAACTGCTGGGTGAGAGCTTGCCTTCCCTAATACAATGAATAAGTAAAAATTTAAATTTTTTCCTAATAAATTCCTTTTATTTCTTGAAAAATTTATTTATTTATTTGTAAGGCAAAGTTACAGAGAGGCAGAGGCAGAGGCAGAAAGAGAGAGAGAGAGAGAGAGAGAGAGAGAGAGAATCTTTTATCTGCTGGTTCACTCCCCAGATAGCCTCAATAGCGGGAGTTGTGCCAGTCCAAAGCCAGGAGCAGCTTTCCAGTCTCCAATGAGGGTGCAGGGGCCCAAGGACTTGGGCCGTCTTCTACTGCTTTCCCAGGCCATAGCAGAGAGCTGGATCGGAAGTGGAGCACCTGGGACTTGAACAGGCGCCCATATGGGATGCCGGCACTGCAGGCAGTGGCTTTAGCCGCTGCACCACAGCGCTGGTCCCTCTCCTCCCCCCCTTTCATTTAATGTCTCCTTTTTATTATAAGTAGAGCCCAATAGTGATTGGTTAAGGATAATGGTAGATAGGTTATATTATCAGTGAATTTCATTTCAGGATGGAATAAAGGGCTTTTCTAGATATCGGTTAAAGCATGGGGACATTGGCTCTGATGGTGCTGAGATCCCTTGCTTTGTAATATACCTTGAGCTGATGCACAGAGAACTGTTGTTAAATTACTTCTGGGTTGCTGGCATATTTCTTTGAACACAGAGATTGGGACATTGATTTATTTGGGACAAAAAAGCATCCATGGAGGCACCTGGCAGAGAGAAGTAAAGGGCTGCTTCCTGGGGAAGCTGCTGCTTCCTCACCTCCTGGCTAAAGGGTAAAGTTGAGGGCCTGGTACCTCCTGCATCAGTGCTGTTTGGGTAGAAGTGTTTCTTTTTAAATTAAACATTTATTTATTTATTTGAAAGGCAGAGTTGGAGAGAAAGGGAGAGGCACACACAGAGTGATCTTCCATCCACTGATTCACTCCCCAAATGCCTGCCATGACCAGGGCTGGGCCAGGCTGAAGCCAGGAGCCTGGCACTCCATCCGGGTCTCCCATATGGGTGGGTGGGGGGCTCATGTACTTGGCCCATTTCCAGGTGCATTATCAGAGAGTTGGATTGGAAGTGGGACAGCTGGGACATGAACTGGTGCCCTAATGGGATCACAGGTAGTGGCTTACTCCACTGCACCACAATGCTGGACCCTGGGCAGAAGTTTTTAAGTGCTTTGACCTCTTCTTTAGCTCAGGTGGGAGTGAGTCTTCCCTTCCCAGTATAATTATGGTGGAACTGACCACCCCCTCATAGCATACTCAGCCCACAGCCTGTGAGCGAGCTAGCGGCCGAGACCCTGCCCCTTCTGTCTCCCTGCAAAGTGGCTGTTGTTAATTTTCTCTTTTAAGCAACCAGAAAGATCCTTCCCTTTGCCCCGCGGGACTTTGATGAGTGGGCATGTCCCGCCCTACCTTCCTTGAGTTGGTTTTTCTGCCCCAAAGGGCCCAGATGTGTTGTAAATAGCAGCTGGGCTGGAGCTGGACGAGCATTTTATCCTGATGGGGAATGCCACTTGGATAGAGTGTGGGTCCCTGGTCAAACCTTGCCTGCACCACTTAGGAGAGGCGCTGTGGCTTTGGGCAGGTGACGTAACCTCTCTGCGTCTCACTTCTGTTATTTGTAAGGTAGTGGTGGCACGGTTGATTTTTTTGCATTAGCTTGACCGGGCCATGGGGTGCTCAGCAACTTGGTCAAGTGTTATTCCAGGAGTTCTTGGGAGAGGGTTTTTTTTGGGGGATAAGATTCACATTTGAATCAGCAGAATGAGTAATAGGTAGAGTGCTGTGCTGTATTGGCCAGCTTTTTGTTACCTGAACTAAAGTCGCAGAGAAGAGCTTCTTGGGAAGGAGAAGGTTTACTTTGGCTTCCAGTTTGGAGGCTCACCGTTCAAGGTCAGCGGTTCAATGTGAGCTGGCAGTGGTGAGACCAGTGTAGGGGAGCAGTCATGTGGGAGCCAGGAGGCAGGGAGACACAGGAGCACCTTGGGCTTGAGCATCAGTCCTCCGGGGAGAGCTGCCTTCCTCTGCGGTTCCCCACTAGGCCCCACCTCCTAGCCGCCATACTTAGATCAAGGCTGCACCCTAATCCTCCAACATTAGCATTAATCCATTAACTGTTAACCTAGGACTTTGTGATCTAAACCTCTGCATGAGTCAGGGGAGCCAGGTCCTGCTCCCTCCATGACACTGGCTGTGCACGGGTGGGCTTCACCCAACCAGTGAGGGCTGGAACCAAAGGCGGACTCCACCCCAAGGAGGAGAGGACTCCTGCTGCCCCACGGCCTTCATACCCTTCCCTTGCCTTCTCGCCAAAGCCCTGGTGACTTTAAGACTGGAGCCCACAGCATGCACTCTCCTGGGCCTCCAGTCTGCTGAGTCACCATGTAGATATGGGATTCTCACTCAGCATAACCACATGAGTTGTTTCCAGAACACAGTCACGCACTGCGTGGTGATGCTTTGGTCAGTGAGGAATTGCGAATGTGACAGTGGTACCCTAAGATTTTTTTAAAGATTTATTTATTTATTTGTAAGGTGGAATTACAGTGAGGCAGAGGCAGAGAGAGTGGTCTTCCATCTGCTGGGTCACTCCCCAAATGGCTGCAACAGCTGGAGCTGGGCCGATCCGAAGCCAGGAGCCAGGAGCTTCTTCCGAGTCTCCCACATGGGTGCAGGGGCCCAAGCACTTGGGCCATCTTCTACTGCTATCCCAGGCCAGAGCAGAGAGTCGGATTGGAAGTGGTACAGCCGGGTCTCAAACTGGAGCCCATATGGGATGCCAGTACTGTAGGCAGTGGCTTTACCTGTTATGCCACAGTGCCGGCCCCTGCCTTAAGATTTTTAAGGGAGTTGCAAAATTTCTGTCACTTGGCGGCTTTGTATTGCTGTAGCGCCAACACATTACTCATATGTCTGGTGATACTGGTGACGACAAACCCACCGTGATGCCAAGTGTTATAAAGGCATAGTACACGCAGTTATGAACATACCTGTGTAACACTTGATCGTGATAGTAAGTGATGATCTAGGTTTAGGCATTTATAAGATTATACTCTAATTATTATATATTATATATTATATAGAATATGTTTATACAATACAATATTGACTGTTAATAAAATTAATAATAAGAATTATGTTTTATATTATATAATTATTATATATTTTAATTGTATTCTGTATTATACTTTTATTGGTTTATGCATTTCTTCTACTTTTTATTACTTTATAAGTGGATTATTTTATAGTTATTTTGTAAGTGGATTCCTTCTACGTACAAGGTCGCTGTCAGACAGTAGGCCGTGTACGCCGGCTCATGCTTACTGCACCAGGGAGCCACACTGTGTGATTGACCCACATCGTGCAGATGGGTGTAAGTGCGCTCTGTGCTGTTGGCACAATGCTGAGATCACCTGCAATGCACTTCCCCGAATGTTTCCCTGTCATTAATGAATTCATTAGCATAACAAATCCCTCTGTCTCTCCGGGTACACACACCCAGCCCATCAGTTCAGTCTCCCCAGAGAATTCTCACTGATACAGGCCGTGATGATAGATGAAGACTAAATAAATCAGCTCCAAAAAACCCATTTCTGATAGCATTGGAGATCAGGGCTTCCGTGTATCTGTGGGGTACACAGCCATCACCTCATGGCACTTCCTTTTCTTTCTTTTCTTTTCTTTGTTTAAAGATTTATTTGTTTATTTGAAAGGCAGAGTTACAGAGAAGTCTTCCATCCTCTGGTTCACTCCCCAGATGGCCACAATGGCCGGAGCTGCACTGATCTGAAGCCAGGAGCGAGGAGCTTCTTTTGGGTCTCCCACATGGGTGCAGGGGATCAAGGACTTGGGCCATGTTCCACTGCTTTCCCAGGCCATAGCAAAGAGTACGATCGGGAATGAAGCAGCTGGGACTCAAACTGGCACCCATATGGGATGCCAACACTGCAGGCAGTGGCTTTACCCGCTGTGTCACAGTGCTGTGTCACTGTGCCAGCTCCGGCACTTCTTTTTCCAAAAGTCCCTCTTTCATTCTCCTCCTCATCCTTCCATCCTCATTTGACTGCCAAGGAAATGGAAACCCTGAGACCCACCTAGAGTGGTGCAGGCTGTGCAGTTGCCTGATCTATTGCATTCAGCTGCAGGAGCAGCACTCTCCATCCATGGACCACAAGAGCCCAGTGACAGGAGCAAAGCAGGGAGACCCTGCTGGGACTTAAGATGTGGCTGGGGTCAGATTCATTTGATCCATGGATGTCTGACAAGTCCCATCCCCGGTGCTGCTCCTCAGGACATCCACGTGGCATCAGGAACAGTGGTGCCAGGAGTGGTTTGGGTGGCATGGTCACCCCTCGGGGGGCTGACGTTGTGAGTGAGTGTTGCATGTGTGCTGGGCATTGTTAGCTAAAATGCACAATCAGGGGAAGTCTAGATTTCTTGTTTTTAAGTTATTTTTAATTAACAAATGATAGTTGTGTATATTTATGAGATCAATTGTGTGATGCTTTGCCTTTACAGTGTAGAATGAATTAAATCAGGCTAATGAACGAATCCACCACCTCACATACGTATCCCTGTGTATGTGTGTGTGAGTGTGTGTGTATGCGTATAAGTGTGTGTATGTGTCTAAGAGTGTGTGTGAGTGTGTGCGTGTGTTTTGTGAGTGGTGAAAACACTTGAATTCCTGTGTGTTGTCATTTGGGAAGAACAGAGCTGGGGTAAGCCTGGGGATCCTGGGACAGTCCTGGTGCCTGAAGGCGAGATGGACAGAAAGAAGAGTTAACATGCCTGAGAGTGAGGGAGGAGACAGGGAGAAACCACTTGCGGAGTGCTCATCAGATACCAGGCACTTTGGGCTTTGCCTCACGGAGTCACACAGCCACACTCAGGGGGGTGATCTTAGGCCCATTTTACAGATGAGAAAGAGGGTTCTGGGCAAGTTAGTGAGCTGGAACAGCAAGGGAGGCTTGGAGCCACTTGAGAACCCCTGGTTATTCAGACTCCAAAGCCTGTGTCCATTACTGAAGCAAATGTCCCCTGCAGCTGCTCCGTCAGGTAAACTGAGGCAGGGAGTGAGAAGGAGGGCTTAAGTAAGAGAGGTCGGCTGCTCCGTTAGCATCTCCTTTCCGATTTCCTGTTGCCATCTAGAAACTCTTCCAAAACATGATAATGGTTTTGAATTTTCCCGTCATCTTGATCTGATACGAGAAATTTGGGATTTCCAGATCGACAGAGAAACCCGATCTTAAAGATGCTGGAAGGCAAACATCTGTGAAAGATCACCGGAACAATGTCAACATCTGTCCCCGGAAAAGGGAATCGCTGAGGTTCTCAGTTTACAGTCGATCAATCTTGGGGGCTGGATGCTTGCAGATTTCAGTGCCTGTTGGAGCTGCAGGAATGGCTAATTCATTTAGTTCCTGTGCTTATAAGAGTTTTCATTGTTTCCGGTTAAAAAGATTCTTTTTTTGAATAGAGATTCTTTCCCAGGTGCAATGGGAAAAAAGGAAACGGTAGAAAAAGTTGACAGTGAAACTGAAATCTCCCTTGCGCCCAGTTGCCAGAGCCTCTTCTTCAGTCACCGGTGTTGCTGTGCTCTGGAAACCTCCTGGAGACATCCTCGTAATAGTAGAGTGGGGGCTGGCATTGTGGCGCAGCAGGTTAAGTCGCTGCCTGCAGCGCTGGCATTCCATATGAGCATGGGTTCGAGTCCTGGCTGCTCCTCTTCTAATCCAGTGCCCTGCTATGGCCTGGGAAAGCAGCAGAAGATGGCCCAGGGGCCTGGACCCCTGCACTCAACGTGGGAGTCCCAGATTGAGTTCTGGTCTCCTGGATTTGGTCTGGCCCAGCCATGGCTGTTGTGGTTTTTTGGGGAGTGAACCAGCAGATGTGAGATCTCAATCTCTCTCTCTCTTCCCCTTTCTCTTTGTAACTGTACCTTTTGAGTAAATAATAAAGAAATCTTTTTAAAAATATAGAAATGTACATGACGGGCCTCAAAAGGCTCCCAGAAAAAATGGAGTTAAAAGTATGAATTTATTTTGGTGCAAAAATTTTTTTGAAAGCCATGGATAATTTCTCATAATATGTATTTTCCACAAATAATGAAAACAATTTTTTAAAAAAATCTGTTTATTTTTATTTGAAAGATTTACAGAGAGAGAAGGAGAGGCAGAGAGAGAGAGACAGAAAGAGGCAGGGAGACAGAGAGAGGTCTTCCATCTGCTGGTTCACTCCCCAATTGGCTGCAATGGCTGGTGCTGTGCTGATCCGAAGCCAGGAGCCAGGAGCTTCTTCCGGGTCTCCCATGTGGGTGCAGGGGCCCAGACCTGGGCCATCTTCTACTGCTTTCCCAGGCCATAGCAGAGAGCTGGATGGGAAGTGGAGCAGCCAGGACTCAAACTGGCACCCATATGGGATGCTGGCACTTCAGGCTGCGGCCTTACCTGCTACACCACAGCGCCGGCCCCATGAAAACAATTTTTTACACCAAAATATTTTTAAACCACAAATAGATTCATACTTTTAATTCCATTTTCCCACAAACTTTTTGAGGTACCCTTGTCTGTATAGTTCCCTTCTGATTTTAAAAACTATAAGTGATAGTACACTATTCCCATTATCCTGTATCTTGATTTCTTTTTCTGACTTAACTGAATATACTTGGGGTTGTAGCATATCAGTCTGTAGAGAGATGCTTCATTCCTTGTGTTGGCTGTGTAGTACTCCAGTGTATGGGTGATAGGTTGACTCACCCTAGTCAACTTTCAGATGGTTTCTGGCATTTTCCACTGCAGTTTATGCTTGGATGTGCACCTTGATGCCTATGCGCGTGTTCACCGGTAGCATCCAGGTCTAGAAGTGGAACCGCCAGCAAGGCGCATGTGCAGGTAAAATGTGACGTCTTCCGATGTCGAAGGGAGGTTTCCTTCTTCATCTCGGAGAGAGCAGGGCCGTCCAGGAGGGTCAGCCTGGGGGTGTGGGGCCTCCACCAAGAGCGTGGTGACATCCATAGGAGCTGTGGCGCCCTCTCTCACTGGCCGCCCACAGAGCTGTGGCGCCCTCTCTCACTGACCGCCCACAGAGCTGTAGCGCCCTCTCTCACTGACCGCCCACAGAGCTGTAGCGCCCTCTCTCACTGACCACCTATAGAAGCTATGGCCCTCTTTCTCACTGACTGCCCACAGGAGCTGTGGCGCCCTCTCTAAGTGACTGCCCACAGAGCTGTGGTGCTCTCTCTCACTGACTGCCCACAGGAGCTGTAGCGCCCTCTCTCACTGACCGCCCACAGAGCTGTGGCGCCCTCTCTCACTGACCGCCCACACTGTAGCGCCCTCTCTCACTGACCGCCCACAGGAGCCGTAGCGCCCTCTCTCACTGACCGCCCACAGAGCTGTGGCGCCCTCTCTCACTGACCGCCCACAGGAGCCGTAGCGCCCTCTCTCACTGACCGCCCACACTGTAGCGCCCTCTCTCACTGACTGCCCACAGGAGCTGTAGCGCCCTGTCTCACTGACTGCCCACAGAGCTGTGGCGCCCTCTCTCACTGACTGCCCACAGAGCTGTGGCCTTCTCTCTCACTGACCCACAGGAGCTTTGGCCGCCCCTCTCTGCCCTGGCTTCTCCTTGAGGCCAGAGAGAGGGAAAAACCAGGTCTGTTCTCACCTCCTTCAGCCTTTGACTGCCCATGGCTCCCTGGAAGTGTTGAGTGTCTGTGCACTGTCTGAGCTTGCCCACTCGGAGAAAGTCCCTGCCTGCCTCCCCAGATCACCTCTCCTCATCTTCTCCCCACCCCTCATAACCTCTCATCTCCTCCAGCACTCGACAGTCCTCCTCACCCCAGGGCCTTTGCACGTACTATCATCTCTGGTTGCTCTCCTCTTACTTTATACCTGGCTGACTCCCCCTGTCCTTTTGATCTTGGCTTAAATGTCACAACCTTGGGGAAGCCCACCTGGATATCCCCACCCACATCTTCACCAGCTGGACCAGCCATTATATATTACAGAGCATCCAATTCTCTTTCCCCAGAACTCCTCTCCCAGTCGTACCAGTCATAGTGCATAACCTTTTTTTTTTCTTTTGACAGGCAGAGTGAAGAGTGAGAGAGAGAGACAGAGAGAAAGGTCTTCCTTTGCCGTTGGTTCACCCTCCAATGGCTGCCGCAGCCAGTGCACTGCGACCGGCACATCATGCTGATCTGAAGCCAGGAGCCAGGTGCTTCTCCTGGTCTCCCATGGGGTGCAGGGCCCAAGCACTTGGGCCATCCTCCACTGCACTCCCAGGCCCCAGCAGAGAGCTGGCCTGGAAGAGGGGCAACCGGGACAGAATCCGGCACCCTGACCAGGACTAGAACCCAGTGTGCCGGCGCCGCAAGGCAGAGGATTAGCCTAGTGAGCCGTGGCACCGGCCAACCTTTCCTTTTGATTTCAGTTGTCATTCTGGGCGACTGGGCATTTGGATGTGTTGATTATCAGGATGAGTCATTTAGGTCAAGTGTTACAGCCTTCATCAGACTACAGGATTGGACCCCGATCTTGTCTGTCAGTGAGCCAAGCCACATTCTTCTCTGTGGGGATCTGAGCTCTCTAGGCCGGCTGCAACCAGCTCCCATGGCTAGGCCAGCTTGCCCCTCCTGCTGCCTGGTGCCCCGTTCTGAGCCAGCTGTCAGGCGAGGTGATGAGACTTTGTAATGTCCCCTGGGTAGGGGCCACTCAGCAGGCAGGGGCCTCTGAACCAGCTCTCGGCAATTGGGACTTCTAATTTCAGGCCCAGAGAGGACGCTGATTTCTGTGATTAAGATGGCTGGATACTTTATCAAGGGCCGACTTAGCAGAAACTCTGAAGTGTACATGGAGCTGTGATAAGCCTGGGTTTTCTCAGTATTTATGCTAGGGGGCTACTTACTCACAAGTGTTTGCTGTGTGAGGGCATTGCGGTACTAGTGACAGTGGCACTGTACTTCTCTAAAATGACAGCCACAGGCAGCACGGTGGTTAGGGCTTATGGTGAGGGGCTGGTCCTTGGTGCCCACACTCCCGTGTTTATTGAAGCCTTGTACATACGATGCCACATGTGTACCCAGGGGTAGGAGGCAGTGGAGTTGAACAGGGGCCACTGTGCTGTCTTTAAGAGTCTGTGCTTTCAGTCTCCTCCCGTGGTCTTGAGCATCCAGGAGTTTGCTTCGTGCTCTGGAACAGAGCGGCCTCTGATCTTGTCCAGCAGGAATATCATCTGTGTTCCCAGTCCGACATAGTCTCCCCACCCCCTGTCTCCTTCTTCAGAGACTGGATCTCCCCAGGGTCCCAAAGATTCAGAACTCCGTATTCTGGTGGTGGCCATGGCTTATTGGACCAGGGGTCCCAGACACGCCATGAGAGCTCTTTCTCAAGGACTTAGAGTTGAGAGTCCCTGAGCTCCTCTCTGGTGGGTTTGTGAAACCAGAGGGGATGGGGCTGACAACGACAGTGCAGCAGAGGAGAGAGCTGTGTGGCAGTCAGCCGTAGAGAGAACGGGATCCTGACATGTGCAGCACAGGGGGTGGAACTGGAATCATTATGCTAATAGATTTCTTTTTTGTTTTTCAAGAAAAAAAGTACCCAGAAAGATTTCACAGGTTTTCTCCTCTGTGGAAGTTATAGGATATAAAATTCCCTCTCTCACTCTCTCTCTTTATGTATATATATAAATATGTAGGTATAAAATATGTGTAACTGTATATATACATAAAGCTTTATATGTTTGCATACATACATAGTTACATATATTTTATATATATTATATGTATATATAGAGAGTGTATGTGAAAATTGGGTGGATGTCATATCGTTTGGCCTATAGTTACAACTATTGTGTCATGAAATCATACTGTGTAAGTGACAATATACCCTTTTTATGTTCACTGTCATGAATCCTTCACTTTGTGATATTAATCTGTTTTCAAGAAAAAAAGTATATATATGTGTGTTTGTGTATATGATGTCTACATTCGAAGTGAATGTGGCAAAATGTTAAAAAATGTTAAATTTTAAAACTAAAGAACAGATGTATGAACACCCATCTTCCTTCAACAAAATGAACAGGAGCAGACTACGCGCTGTGTTAAACCACCAAGTTCATGGCCCTTGGTGATATCAGCCTTAGGAAACTAGCACATACACCCCATCCTTGAGTGAGTTCTATACCTTATCCCAGGCTTATTACAATCAAAGAATCCAGATTCGGCTGCCATTTTGTTGGAATGTATTCAGCCGCGCCATGTGTGTGCCAGCAGCAGACTCAACACTGGAGATCAAAGCCACGTGTCTTGAGCTCTTCAGAGACCAAAGGTAAGGTAAGGACAGAGACGGGAGGGAAGCACCTGGGCCCTCAGCAAGGAGCAGGTCACCTCTGCTGCATTCTTCACAGAAAACCCAGAGCCCCAGTCTGGTCATGAAAACAAGAAGTCAAACTCAAGCGGAGGTACGTTCTGCAGAATCCCTACCAGTGCTCCTCAGAATCCCCAAGGTCGTGGAAAACAAGGGGAGACTGGACAAGCTGCGTGTTGGTTCCCCGTGACGTCATCCCTCGGTGCTTGCGGGAGATCAGTTCCGGGGCCTGCCTCCTGCTCATGAGCTGGGCCCTTGCTTGCTGGTGGGCTGTCAGCTGGGACGCCTGTCAGCTTCCAGGGGCCACCATACTCCTGAGCACGTGGCCCCCTCGCCTCTCGGCAGCTGACTTCTGCAAACCTGTCGAGGGGGCCTCTCTCTCCAGTCTGCTGAGATGGAATCCTACACAGTGAAACACACAACAGAGGAGTGACATTGGACGCCTTTGCCTTGATCTACTGGTCTTAAGCAAATCACAGCTTCTGTCCACACTCAGGCGAGAGGACCGTAGAAGATCACCCTGCGTGAGACCACTGCAAATGGGAATCACAATCAGAGATAACTCCCAGGGGCCATGCTTGGCATATCCCAAGACCCTTAATAATACAGACAGGGGTGGGTGTTTGTCAGAGACCAGCCCTTCCCTGAGCCCCTTTGGCTAAACCTCCTGTGACTTGGGACTCACTTTAGCTGTGATGACTGTTTTGGGAACTTAACAGCAAAACAAAACAAAACAAAACAAAACAAAACAAAGCAAAAAAACCCCAAAACTTATAGCCCAGAGAATCCAGGCAGCTGCTTGGCAGGCTCCAGGCAAATGATCTTGGCGCAGTCCTGCAGGCGGACTCATTTCCAGGGGATAATTTCCTCGCTCTGGATCTACCAGTAGCAGATGCTCCCATGGAGGACATGTGTCCACTCAGAGCAAGGTCGAGAGAATCAAATTAATTTCTTTTATGACCCAAGGCAAGCTTGGAATGGGCTCTTCCGAGATGAAAAAGCAACGCAGGAGGCTGCCTACTCCCTTTGTCCTCCACTCCCAGCCCCTGGCTGCCGGGCCTCCTGCAATTTAATTGGGGTGGGATTCCAGCCCCAGCAGGGCAGCCTGCCTCCTGCAGCAGCCCGGGCTGTACCAGGGACGATTTCTCCACGCGGCACACGTTTGGGCAGCCCCACCAGGCTGGAGTGCCCTGGTTGATTTTAGTGACCTCGTAGACATGGGCATCAGAGACTTTCAACAGCACCAGAGTTGGGAGGGGACAGATAGGGTTCAAAATAGGCCTAAACGCGGAAGTGCATCTTTGTGGACCTGTGATTGACAATGGAGAGGGTGCAATGTGTACCCCTGAATCTCTAATAATAACCCCTAATAATAACAGTTTCACCTCGTTTTTGGCCAGTGTGTTGGGAGTGGAGCTACCATGTGCCCTTGTTGGCTGGGATAGTCCCAGTTATGCCTGGTTTTTTGGGTTTGGCCCATCTTAAAGCTGTTCTTGCTTGGGTGATAAATTACATATATAGTCATCCTAATTCAGGGTTTCTCAACCTCAGCACTTTGACATTTTGGGATGGGTGATCCCTCATGGTGGGGACTGTCCTATGCAGTGTGGGGTGCTTAGCAACAACCCTGGCCTCTACCCACTAGAGGCCAGTAGCACCCTGAAACCCAGTCATTGTCAAGTGTCCCCTGGCTGAGGGAGGAGGCAGGAGGGGTCACCACAGCCTAAGATCCATGTCCTTAGTAACAGGGCCCATGCAGTCCTTCCACCTGGCGCCACCTGGGGGTGATTTGGGTCCTTGTTTCATGAAGGGGGGAAAACCTCCCTGTTGATTTCTCCTGTTTAGTCCCCACTGTCCCATCCTATGTTTGGGGGGAAGAAGGGAGAGAGACTCTTTCCTTCTCATTCCCTGTCTGTGAAATCTCTCCCAAAAGTTCATGGAAAATGCCTATTATGTAAAAAACTACTCCTGGATTTCAAATAGTTTGGGGCCAGAAGAACCTCCCCCTCCCCCCACTTATCTTTTAATTCCATTTCTCCATCAACTTTTTGACGTGTCCCTGTATGCTCTTTGTGTGACTCAACAGGAGGACGCCATTCCCCCGGCTGCAGAGATTGGGTCAGGGACAGGTGTTTAAGCTCGGACAGATGTGGGACTTCTGCTCAATCAAGAGGAGTAGAAGTTTGTTGTTATGGCTGGGGCTGGGGCGGTGGAACTGGTTGGGTGAGAACCTGGAGCAGCTGGCGGCTGTCTCACCGTGAGGGAAGGAAACACAGGGAGGCAGAGTGGAGAGAGGAGGAGAAAGCTGAGCACGTAGTCTGACAGCCTGTGCTCCTCTGCATTTGAAGACAGACGTCAGGCATCACCTAGAGATCATTTCTCTTTAAAAAGGATTCTGTTTGTTTGTTCCAAAGGCTGAGTGGCAGGGAGTAACACATACACACACACACACACACACCTCTGGTTTCCTCCCCAGATGCTGTAACAGGGCTGGGCCAGGATGAAACCAGGACAAGGAACTCCATCCAGGTCTCCCATGTGAGTAACAGGAACCCAGATACTTGGGCCATTTTCTGCTGCCTTCCCAGGTGAATTAGCAGGAAGCTGGATCAGAAGTGGAGCAGCCAGGACTCAAGCCAGCATTCCGATATGGGATGTGGGCATTGCAAACAGTGGCTTAGCCCGCTGTACCACAACATCTACCCCAAGGTTAAATTCTCAATTCAGCCAGTTTGAGTTGAGCTTCTGTCAACTTGCCACAGGGTAGTTCTCCAGCCTTCTCACGTAGCTTTAATTCTGCTAGCGATCAGTTTGTGACACAGAAGTGAAGAGGACACAAAAGGCTGTGGTCTGACTGCCTCAGCTTTCCCCACCCCCTCTGGACTCAGCCAGCGTGCAGGGTGTCTCTTGCCTCCTGTTAAGCTCTCTCAAGACTTCTGGAAATATCTATTCTTTCTCTTCATTTCTCTCCCCAACAGTGCATCCCTCTTTAAAAAAAAAATCAGAGAGCGTGCAGCCACCTACTGGTTTACTCTCCAAATGCCTGCAATGGCTGAGACTGGGCCAGAGCTGACGTCTGGCACTGGTTGCTCCATCCAAGTCTCTCACATGGGTGGCAGGAGTCCAATTACTTGAGCCATCACTGCTGCCTCCCAGGGTCAGCAGCAAGTTGATATCAGGAGCCAGAGCCTAGTGTAGAACCCAGGTGCCCTGAAGTGGGATGTGGGCATCTTAATGGCTGGGCTAGAAACCCATCCATGTATCTCTCTTTCAATGAATACCCACACTTAAGACAATGTTCTTGTAACTTAGTGGCACACACACTCAGAAAAAAGTTTCTGTAGGTTAAATATCTAGTGTGCCACAGTCCCCTGCACTAATCCTACCCAGGATTCCCTGATGATAACGATGGCTATTGAGGAAAATCTGGAAAAATGCACGAGCCAGTAAGAAGTCCCATCTTGGGACCCAGAGTAGGTAATTTTTGGATTATTCTCTTCCAGGCATCTTTGATAGGTTTATATAATTGAGTTCACAGTCTGCATGAAATTTTATATGTGTATTTTCTTTAAAAGTGTAACATTATAGAATTTCCTAAATTAAAAGTTGTGATGATTTTGATAATTGCAGAAGATTCCATGGATGAACATAACGTGATCTAAAAATGCTTTTGCTACTGGTTGAAACCTTATTTTTTGTATGAAGTAATGTGATATCACCCATGAGCATGCACCCTTGTTCTCATACTGGATGACTTTCTGAAAATAAATTCCTGTTGTGGCAACACTGGCATTCCATATGGGTGCTGGTTCAAGTCCTGGGTGCTCCTCTTCCAATCCAGCTCCCTGCTAATGTACCGGGGGAAGTGGCTGAAAATGATCCACGTGCTTGGGTTCCTGGCATCCATATGCGTAGAGTTCTAGGCTCCAAGCTTTGGGCTGGCATAGCCCTAGCTGCTGAAGCCGATTGAGAAGTGAATCAGCAGATGGGAGATTCTCTCCCTCTCTTTCTGTGTGTGTGTGTGTGTGTGTGTGTGTGTGTCTGTCTGTCTGTCTGTCTCTCCCTCTCTCTCTGTAACTCTGCCTTTCAAATTAATAATATTTAAAAATTCTTACCAACAGTATTTCTGGGTCAAAACGAGTACTTGTAAGCCTTGATTTATCTTTTCAGGAAGCTTTTTGGAAATATTGCACTTGTTTACATTCTCACTTGGCTGTGTAGGTGTGTCAGATGTTAGAATCATAATTGGAATTATTAATAGGAATTCTGCCAGTTCAGATGTTGTCAATCATACAGGGGTACATCAGGAAGTTTCTGGAAAATGGAACTGAGGATACATTTAATTTGGTGCAAAACATTTTTGAAATCCACGCATAAAAGGAGTCTTCACAAAGTTCACAGGGTATTGTGAAAATGCTATGCATGGCTTAAGGTTTATTTTGCACCAAAATAAGCACATCTTTTAATTCCATTTTCCCATGAACTCTTTGAAGGGCCCTTGTATTTTTTTTAAAAGATTTATTTTATTTATTTGAAAGAGATACAGAGAGAGGTCTTCCATCCACTGGTTCACTCCCCAGATGGCTGCAATGGCCAGAGCTGAGCTGATACAAAGCCAGGAGCCAGGAGCTTCTTCTGGGTCTCCCATGTGGGTGCAGGGGCTCAAGCACTTGAGCCATATTCTACTGCTTTCCCAGGCCACAGCAGAGAGCTGGATCAGAAAAGGAGCAATCAGGATTTGAACTGGCACCCATATGGGATGCCAGTGCTACCGGCTCTGGGCCCTTGTATTTTAACACCACCTACACTTCCACCAGTAATAATACAACAACTTAAGATGATGTGATAAAATAGACTTATTGGGAGCTTAGAGTATTCCTACTGTTTTACTAAGAATTTTTACATGTGTCCTCTCATTTAGGTTTTTCAGTGAGGGGGCATTGTTATCCCTCATTCACAGATGAAGACCCGAAGATGGGGCCCAAAGAGATAAAGTACGGGCCAATGACCACAGTCGGTGAGTGGTAGAGTCTGGATTTGAGCCCTGGCAGTCTGACTTCTGAGTATTTCCCTTTTTTAGCAAGACAGAGATGACTAGTTGAGGGTAACTCTACTTGGATGGTTAGCTATCCTGTGCACAGCTCACTGAAGATCTAACTTGAGCAAAAACATTGCTACACCTTACAGATAGAAGTCTGGGCTCTGGCATTTTCCAGGCTCTCCCTGCTAAGGGTCACCTACCCAGCCAGGTATATGGCTGAGAGAAGCCACACCCAGCTTAATTTGGGAATCCTAAAGAATTCCCACTAAGTACATTTGGTTTTTTAAAGATTTATTTATTTATTTGAAAGTTACACACACACACACACACACACACACACACAGAGCAGGGAGTGAGGGAGGGAGGGAGAGAGATCTTCCATCTGTTGATTCACTCCCCAAGTGGCCTCAGCGGCTGGGACTGAGCCAAGCTGAAGCCAGGAGCCTGGAACTCCATCTGGATCTCCCACAAGGGTGGCAGGGGCCCAAGGACTTTCGCATAAATAAATAATCCTTAAAAATAAAGTGGTGGCGTTCACAGCCATAGTGCTAGCAGGCGTGGTCACAGTAATCTGCCTCTCTGGGAACAGGGAGGGTTTCCTGAGCTAAAGAAGTCCTGAGCTCTGTGCTTGCCTGCACTTGAGAAGTGGTAGCCAGCGTCGCCATCACTGAGCTCGTTCAGGGTTGCCATTCTGACCCTGTGTTATTTTCCTTTGCTTTTCAACCCACTCCTCCTGCCCACCTAGTGAGACTCATGGGACAGCCAGGTACAATTTCCTACTCCCTTGTCCTCTGTCACGGTGCGACCAAGGCACGGTGCATCAAACACTCATCTCCAGGGGCTTTGCATCCTCAGGGAGGTAGAGTGGTTAGAGTCAGGTCAATCCCCGAACCCCCAGTCTGGTGCTTCTCCATACTGAACCCACGGAACAGCACATTGGGGATGCTTGGGTGGCTCTGAGACTCTTCCCAACGAGCTCCCAGGAGTTGATGACCCGGGTACTCCTGGCTTGTGGGCACCATGTGGCTCTCACTTATAGCTTCACATTGGAATCACTTGGGAGAGTTTGGAAATGAGACAGACGGCCTCTCTGCGGGCCAGTTAATCCCAGTGTCTGAGGGGCAACAGTGGCTTTTCCAAGCACTCTCTGACTCTCATCTGCAACTAGAGCCGAGGACAGCCACAGAGAGATGATCCAGCTGCAGCACGGGAATGCTATTTTTTTAGATTTGCTTATTTTAAAGGCAGAGTTAGAGAGAGAGAGAGAGAGAAAATATCAATCTTCTTTCTACTGGTTCATTCTCCAAATGGCTGCAACAACCAGGGCTGGGCCAAGCCAAAGCCAGGAGCCAGGAACTCCTTCCGGGGTCTCCCAGGTATGTTGTAGGGGCCCAAGTACTTGGGCCATCCTCTGCCGATTTCCCAGGTGCATTAGCAGGGAGCCGTATTGGAAGCAGAGCAGCCTGGCTTCAAACCAGAGCTCAAATGGGATGCCGACGTCATGGGCAGCAGCTTAACCTGCTGCACCACACCACCAGCCTGGGAATGCTATTCTTGCTCTGATACTGTGAGTCCCTCCCTTTAACCATCTGTTGTGCTGTTAGTTTTGTTGCTTGCAACAGAGAACATTAACTGTGGAATCCAGGCTCATGCTCATTGTCTCTGGCTTCTCCATCCACAACCTTTCAGCAGCACTGCACATCACCTGAGGTGGTTTTGATTTGGTTGCGGTAGCCCCGGAGGGACGTAGGGCGTTCCCTCTTCTCTTTGCCTGTCAGCCCATCTGAGGGGCTGCTGCTCGCAAGGATGGCATTGCTCTCTTCTCTGTCCCAGATTACAGTTTCACCAGGGTTTGATGAGCCGCGCCAGCTGACGGGAGTGTGAACCAGCCATCTCACCTGTCAGGTGGTGATAATGAAAACGGATGGTCTGGGCCAGGCAGGACAGCGGTGTAGGGCCTTATTCCTGTCTGGGGCATGGACACCCCTGCCACAGGGTTTAGCTAGGAGGTGGCAGTTTCCCAAAGCTGATTTCCTCTGGCTCTAAGAGGACTGGCCTTGACCTGGACCAGCTGACCATGATCTGGAGATGCCGTTGCCAGGGAGACCCAGATGCAAGACAGGCGTCCTGGGTGCCGCGGCTCTATCTCTGCCCACAGGTCCAGATGTCTTCTTCCTGTCTCTCTGTTTGGAAGATTTTCTCACCTCTGGAGTCCTTGTGAGCCTCTCACAAGCCCGGCGGATGTCCAGTGACGCTCCCCAGGCTTGGAATATGTCCACACTGTGGCAGACAGCTGCTCCTCTGTCTGCTGCCGGTGCTGCTCACTTCCTTGCTGCCCAGTGGTGGAGGGCGGTGCCTGGCCTGCAGAGGGGTCTCGAGGACTTGCTCCTACGCCAGTGTCCTAGCCAGAAGACACCCCACCTGAAGGCAGGCAGTAGTGGGAACAGAGGGTGGGTGTGGCAGAGTGGGCCCGGAAAGAGCAGAGGCTGAGAAGGGTTGGAGCTGCCTGCCTTCTAGGAGAGGCACTCAGTGTGGGGAAGCAGGAAAGGGGTCTGCTTTCAGACTGTTTGGATGGAGCTGCTTGTGTTGCTTTGATTAAAAGAAAACTTAAAATTCTTGAGAAAAACCACAAGGGGAGAAGATCCTCTAAAGCAACAGTGATCGATGCCATACACTAACTTCTATCAATGTTCTGGGCTTTTCACCTGTCTCCCAGTTCACTTCTGATTCTCTCCACAGCTTTGGGGGGGGGGCAGCCGATCTTGCCATTGGCACTTTGCCCAGGTAAGCACCCGGAGAACCATAGGCCTGGAACCCCTTGCATCCCAGGCAAGCCAAATGGGATGATTGGTAGAGCAAGTTGGTGGTAGACACAATCAGCAGTCGTGTAGCTAGTTGGTGGTAGGCGTGGCTAGTTAAGGTCACACAGCTGGTTGGTAGTAGGCATGGTTAGTTAGGGGTATTGCAGCTAGTTGGTGTAGAACAGTTAGGAGTCGCCCTGCTAGCCAGTGGTGGGCATGGCTAGTTAAAGTCACACAGCTGGTTGGTGGTAGAGTGTGGGTTTGAGCCAGGCACTGTCTGATTGAGAATCTTGTGTTTCTTATTTATCATGCCGTGGACTAGCTTTAGGGTCATGGTGTCCAACCTTCTTGTTTGCAGATGGGGAAGTTGGACCCCAGAGTGGCAAAACGACCTTCCCAAGGTTGCCCGGCGAGTGAGTTTTGTGCTTCCAAGGGACCGCTGGGCTGGAAGTCGAGATTTATGCCACAGCAGGGCCCCATTAGGAGGCCTGCCAGTCGGCTGTGACAGGAGCACAGGTCACCTCTCCCCAGAGGAGGAGGATTGCTGTGGGCAGGGCAGGTGTCTGGGCCCAGGGCCCTGTGCGCAGGACTGGAGCTGGGGCTGCAGTGGAGGGGAGAAGCTCCCTGTCTTTAATTTACACACACAGCAGCAACAGCCTGGGGAAAACAGCCCAAACAAACTCTCAGAGGATGTCTGGACTTAATCCCAGGGTCGGAAGCAGCTCGGTAAGATAAATAAGATAAAGTTGGTGCGCCTCTAAGGTTGAGCGATCGTATCACCATTGCATCTGAAATATTCATGAGGGGAAGGGAGGTATGAGAAACAGCTCCAGAAACATATTCTGCTTTGAAAAGGCAGAACTCAAAGGCATGAAAAATGAATCCGGGGGAATTAATGTTGGGGTGGAGGTGGGGGATGCTGGGCCAGTGATGGGGGGGCAGTTATTGCCCCAAAGGAATAAGGAAAGAGATGTGGAGGAGATGCTTCTGTCTGGGCTGTGATCAGAATTCTCTAGCCTGCCTGGCATATTTGGAATGTCAATCTTCTCGTTTATCATTTGAAGTCAACACTTGGTCACAGAATGGATGGTTCTGGCAAGGATTAAAAAGCAAGGTGGGCTGGGAGGTTCGGGATGGGGAGGGTGGGATGGGGCGGGGCAGAAGAGAGGGAGAAAGATCGGCGAAGTGAACTAACACTTGTCAATTATGGATAAATTCCTTATCTCTCAAATAGCTATTTGTGGAAGAGCAGGATTCCAAGAGGCAGGAATTTCTAAACTCAGCTCTGCTAAAAACTTTTGTGATTTCCTGCACATCTGTGGGCCTCAGTTTCCCCCTTTGAAAAGCTGGAATGTTGGACCAAATATTCTCCTAGATCACCCCACCCCTGCATTTAGGGACTTTGATTTTGTGATGCACTTGAAGACTGAGGGCAGCTTGCAGAGGAATGGTTGAGGGCATTGCCTGGTGGAGGGAGTACAGATATTATGCTTTTTGAAAGATTTATTTATTTATTTGAAAGGCAGAGTTTACAGAGAGAGAGAGGTCTTCCATCTGCTGGTTCACTCCCCAAATGGCTGCTGTGGTTGGAGCTGGGCTGATCTGAAGCCAGGAGTTTCTTCAGGGTCTCTTATGTTGGTGCAGGGTCCCAAGGACTTGGGCCATCTTCTGCTGCTTTCCCAGGCATCTTAGCAAGGAGCTGGATGGGAAGTAGAACATCTGGGTCTTGAACCAGTGTCCATATGGGATGCTGGTGATGCAGGCGGTGGATTTACCTTCTATGCCACATTACATTTGTTTGGTGGTAGCTGTTGGTAGAGCCCCTCAAGTTTAGCCTATGTCATTGAGGCCAGTGGAGTTTGGCCCCTTTGAAAGGCAAGTCCTTGCGGTGTGGACCGGGGCAGCATCCTCGAGAGGTCTGCTTCTAAAGCAAAGGGAGTGTGCACAGAGGTCCTGACCAGCAGCACCGGCAGCCCCTGGAGCCTATTTGGACTACATTCTTGCACCTCTCTCCAGAGCTCCCCAAGTCCTGCGCGGGTCGTGCGCACATTAATGTCTCAGAGGCAGCAATGCTCCCAGACTTGCTGTAATCAGGGAGGAGGTTTGGTGGTAGCGTGGAGCTAGCGGCACTCAGGAAGTCCAGTGGAGGGGAAACAGACAAAGTATGACGAATGCGCACCCCGGATCACGTCTGTGCAGCAGTGAGAGGAACAGATCTGCTGTGCCCACACCAATACGGGCTGATCTTACAGACACAACACCGAGAAGGGAAACAATGAGAATCCACGCCGTAGCACCACACGGTTTTTATCGGTTAACAAAGTGTTCTGTACAAACGGAAGCTCCAGGAGGGCAGAAGCTTTGCCTATTTTGTTCACTGCCATAGCCTTGGCACAGAGTAATAAAAAACCCTCACTTGTATTTTCCTTCTGAGAAATGCTGGTTGGCCCAGGCTTCATTTTCGGAGTCTGCCTCACCCAGCGGTTGCTGGCGCACTCTGCCTCTGGCTCCGTCCAAAGAGCTGCTTGCACAGCTCTTGGCTCCCTACCTTCTGCCCTGTCTCCAAGGCTTTAGTGAGTCTTCCTGTAGAGACAGAAGGAGAGTCATGGCTTCCTGCAGAGTGCTTTGTGTGCATAACCTCCGGCAGCCTCACAACGCTGCCTAGACTGTGGTTCTCAACTGGGCACAGTTTTCGCCTCCACTGGGGACTTTTGCAGTGAGACATTTCTGACCCAGCATATAGAAGCCAGGGAGGCAGGTAAACATGCTGTGATGCACAGCAAAGAGCCATCAGGTCCGCAGTTCCCGTGGTGGGGAAGCTGAGAATTGCCGCTCTGGGCTGGAGTGCTCCAGTAGCTTTGTTCTTACAGGTGAGGGACGCGAGGCGTGGAGAAGTTGGGGAATCCTGCCTGACATCCCATAGCTGGTGAGCCGTGGGGGCAGGAAATAGCCCAAGTGAGGCTGGCTCTAGAGCCCTTGTGTCTAAGCACTGTACAGGAATGCTCCTCAGCATTGGAAAAGCCAAGCAAACAGAGAAGGACGCAGCCCTTCACCCCCTCACCCAGTTAGGGGACAGCTTGGGTGACCAGTTGTCCTGGTTTGCCCAGGCCTGAGCAGTTTCCCAGATTGTGGGTCTTTGAGTGCTTAGATTGGGAAAGATGGTCAGCTCAATAGAAACCAGACTCTGTAGATATGTGAGTCCATGACTTCATTGTTATGTTCAACCTACTGAGTTCATGGTATGAGCTAATGGCTATCGATCTAGGGACCAAACCCAGTTCCAAGTCCACCAGTAATGACTGTCACCCACTCACAGTGGTCGAGGCCATGGCCTAGCTTCCCCCACTTCTGAATATTCATCTGTTAGGCCCTTGAGTTAAGACAGCAAGCCTCCAGGTAGATCAACATGTATCTGTAGCAGATTTTTGTAGTTCCTTTAAGGGATAGATCAGTTGGGGATCACATGGTAGGAGAAGTCCCAAGGTTGATGCCAAGGTCAGAGCGCCCATCTGACCTTGAGTGAATCACTTACGCTGTCTGAGTGTGTCCTCCTTTATAAAGTGAGTTGATAATAAGAGCCACGATTATGAGCACCTTGTACTGGCTCTGTGCCACATGCTTTGTTCTACCTGCAAGGTGTTTTGAGGGTGTCTCACTTAATCCTCACAATGGGAGGGTTGCCTCCTGGGCTAAGTGGCTAGCCAAGGACACAGCTGGCGAGTGAGCATTGGGATGCAAACCCAGATGGTCTTTGTCCAAACACCTCACTGTTAACGGCTTTGCGATGTGGTCTCCTGTGGCTGTGTCTAAGGAGACAGAAAATGCAGGCCAATTACGGCCGAAAACCAGGAGCTGGGCTCAAGGGCAGTGCATTCAGTGTGTTTTCAAAGGCGCGTGTGCTTCTCTACCCCCTAACATCCCAGAAGGCACTGCTGACTGAAGACACCAGCCTGCACGGTTGTGGTCAGCTGACCTCGCCCTCCAACTTCTGAGCCCTGCCGGCTCCCTCCCCGCTCCCCCCGGCAACGCGTGTTTGATGTCGCCGGTGTGTTTGAAGCTGGACTCAGGCCCCAGGAACCGTCTTCTTTCGTGGAGAAGCAGGGCTCGAGTCTGCTGGCTGTCTGTGTTCAGCCCTGCTGTAAGAGTCTGGCTCGAGTTGCAGGTACTGCGGTGTCAGCTCTGGGAACGCCGGCGGCTGCCTCCACCTGCCGGAGGCCCTTGATCTATGGCTGTAGTCTGCCAAGGGTTCCAAGGACAGAGAGCTGCTGGGGACTGGAAAGACTGACTGTCTTTGTTTGTGGCTGGCTGATTCCCTTCTTGCTGTAAATTAATCATCATGAGAATAAAAGTGGCTGCGGCTTAGTGAGTATTATGTGCCAGGAGCTGTGTGCAACACTTCACACTGAACCCTTGCCTCCCATGCCTGGCTCCTGGCTCTGGGCTCTCAGCTCCCAGCTCCCAGCTCCTGGCTCCTGGCTCCTGGCTCCTGGCTCCTGGCTCCTGGCTCTCCTTTCTTTGATTTTTTTTTATCCATAGCCAGTAAGTATTTCCAACACCTAGGAGAAGGCCTGGTAAATACAGTTGCTCAAGAAATTGTTGAGGGAATAAATTAGTGTGTGCTAGGCGCTGTGCCAAACCTATTATGAGTATTATTTCACTTAAATCTCGTAGTAATCCTGCAAGACAGGCATTGTTTTTTTTTTTTCTAACTTTTAAAAATGTATTTATTTGAGAGGCAGAGAGGCAGAGAGGCAGAGAGGCAGAGAACTCCCATCTGCTGGTTCACGCCCCGAATGCCTGCAGTAGCTGAGGCTGGTCCCAGGCTAGAACTGGGAGCACAATCCACGTTTCCCCATGTGGGTAGCAGGAACTCAGTTATTTGGATCTGCCTTAGCAGGAAGCCGAAGCCATGAATTGAACCGAGGTGCTCCTCTGTGGGATGTGGGCATGTTAGCTGGTGTCTTCACTTGTAGGCTAAATAGCCACCACACTGTTACACAGGAAAATACACTCAGAGAGGTCAGGTCACTCCCTCCCAGACACACAGCCAGTACCTGTCAGAGCAAGGATGCAAATTTAGCTCTGCTTTTCTCTGAGTCCCGTGTCGCTGTCTCATACTCTCTTCCATACATGGAGATGCACTCTCGCTATTTACATCTAAGTCTCCATGTGACACATGCCCAGAGATGTGTCCTGTGCAGCTGTACATGTGTAACATGTGCACATGTCCATCCAGGTGTAAACCTGCCAGTCACCTGCCCTTCTAAAAAGAAGTGTTTGTTTCTTGCCATAGATCTGCGGGTTGTGGGGACTCTGCTTCAGGCTGTAGGTCAAGTTCAGGTGTGTTTACTTCTGAGGCCCAGTGTGGAGAAACAGGGCAACAGAAATAATCCATGCCCTGAAGGCCTGAGCTGGGAGCTGGTGCACCTGTGCCCCATTGGCCAAAACAAAGCCAGAGGGAATGGGGAAGGGAGTGGGGGAGGGGAGGTAAATATTTGCTGAAAACAACACTCACCTACATAACGAGTTTGAGTTTTTGTGAGCTCTGGGTGGTGGATCAGCTTTCCATAACTGTGCGTTCCACGTCTGTGGATTCAACCAGCCGCGAGTTGAAAATATTCAGGGAAAAGTTCCATGTGCATTGAGCACAGACTTTTTTCCTTGTCACTATTCATTAAGCAATTCAGGGTAACTATGTGCAACGTGCTTCTGTTGCCTTAGGTGTCGTAAGTCATCACGAGATAATGTGTGTGGCTTGCAGGAAACCCGTGCGGTCTCCTCGAAGGGACTTGAGCATCTGCAGATTTTGGCGTCTGTGGAAGGTTCTGGAACCCCCCCCCCCAGACTCGGAGTGACAACTGTAATTCTGCCTTTGTTTCTGTGAACCCAGCTTCATTGAAGGCTTCTATTCCATTCCTTATTTTCTTTTTTTTTTCTTTGTTTTTTTTTTTTTTACAGGCAGAGTGGACAGTGAGAGAGAGAGACAGAGAGAAAGGTCTTCCTTTGCCGTTGGTTCACCCTCCAATGGCCGCTGCGGACAGCGCGCTGCGGCCGGCGCACGGCGCTCATCCGATGGCAGGAGCCAGGAGCCAGGTGCTTTTCCTGGTCTCCCCATGGGGTGCAGGGCCCAAGCACCTGGGCCATCCTCCACTGCACTCCTGGGCCACAGCAGAGGGCTGGCCTGCAAGAGGGGCAACCGGGACAGAATCCGGTGCCCCGACCGGGACTAGAACCCGGTGTGCCGGCGCCGCAAGGCGGAGGATTAGCCTGTTGAGCCACGGCGCCGGCCCCATTACTTATTTTCACTGGGCATTAACTTCCTTGTTTGAAAAATGGGATAAAGATGATTAGCTCATGTTGAGAATTAACTTTTAGTCCTTATTTGAGTTGAGCTAACACACCCTTGAGCTCCCCACGTGTAGTAAAGTGGCATGCTCGAGGTCATGAGCTCAGCAGCCACCAGTTTCCTGGGTTCTCATGATTTCCTGGGTACGCTTGGGAGGTCTCTCGGAGCCTCAGTCGTCTTCTCTGTGAAATGGGCACAAAGCTATACCTGCTTCCTAGAGCGCCGTGAGGATGCTGGTGATAGTTTAGCACAGTGTCTGGCTCCAGAAGGCACCCAATAAATACTAGCTATTTTGTTTCGCTATGTGTGCGATCCTTACAGCACAGAACAGCAGGTGCATTCTAACGCTGCTCAAAGCAATGACCCTAGACTCCTCCATCTGTTGAACCCAATCTGTGTTCCTCTGAGCCAATCTTCCTCTCACAGGAGAATGGGTGCTGGGGGAGCCTTCAGATGCCCCCACACAGCAGCATGGCTGGAGATGGGCTAGGGGTGGCATCCCCCAGAGTTCTCTGGGCGCTGTCAAGCCTGGAATCTTCCAGAATCTTTGCGAATTCGGCAGTCAGCTTGCAATGGTCTCAGGAAAAATCCATTCTGCCTACAAATGCGGTGACCTTTCATTTTTTTTTTTTTTTTCAGAATTTTCCAAGATGCACATTGACTTTTCCTGTCAACGTGGAAGGCTCTGATACCGCCTGGGGCATTTAGATTGCATTCGCCAATAGCTGACTGCTGTAGCCAATTTGTTCCTGATCTCAAGGTCGATTTTGAATAATTTTAGCTGGGCTAAGTCTCTTGCATTGAATAACTTGAAGGTAAAGTGTGTGAGTGAGGGAAGGTAGGGGGGCAGGGGGCTATTACTCTTTGTTAGGAGTTTTTGGGTTTTGGTCAACAAGAAGGCTCCTAGCCCTGCTGTTAATGGACAAGGGAGAAGGGAGTGGATACTTGCTGGGGACCTGGGGCCTGGGCACCCAAGCCAGCCATGGATGTGCTGTGTGAGGGCAGCACTGTGTGTGTGAGGGCAGCACACTGTGTGTGATACATAATGAGACCAAGGCTATGGGACTTGCGAGACTGGGTTGGGTCTGATCCCAAAACCCTTGTTTTTTTTCCCTCATGTCTTCCGAGGCCAGGCTCAGAAGCCCATTTTCTCTATGATGCAGCTTCAGCTGTCCTTATCCATGTACCTCGGCAACCCTCACTGGGGCACAGCAGGTAGCCCAGGGCCCTGGGGCTGGCACCATGCCATAGCAGGTGAAGCCACTGCTTGTGCCGCCATCAACCCACACCAGATCGCCTGTTAGGAGTCCCGGCTGCTCTGCTTCCAATCCAGCTCCCTGCTAATGTGCCAGGGGAAGCAGCTGAAGACAGCCTGAGCGCTTGGGGCCCTGCTACACATGTGGGCAACTGGGATGGAGTTTCTGGTTCCTGGCTTTGACCTGGTCCAGTCCTGACTGTTGCAGCCATTTGGGGAGTGAACCAGCGGGTGAAAAATCTCTCTCTCTCTCTCTGTTGTCCTTTCCTTCAAATAAGTAACACATCTGCTCCCCCTCCGTTGTTTCCTTCTTGGAGTGGCTCCTCTAGTCTGAGTTGGCGTCGGGTTTACTGTGTGTCCCCACAGGGAGGCTCAGGGCTGGCCTGGGGTTGGCATCAGCAGCTGCTCTGTGACCCCATGATGCTGACTTGGGGTTGAGCACGGTGAGCCTGGTGGCTTCACACGTGCCCTGTGGAGTGGGAACAGCTGGGCCAGACCCCTGAAGTTTGGGTGACTTTGGGTTGGGCCCCCTGGGAGCGCAAGGCAGGGATGTGAGGGACGGAGGGGGGCAAGGGGACCGAGCCAAGCAGGGCTGTGACCCTCCCCCCCCCCCCCCCCCCGAGGAGCCCAGGGTGCAAACTGCACTGCACAGCTGTGTCTGCCTTGAGCCAGAGGCTGGGCTTTTGCGCCACCCCTCCTCCTGCCCAACTGAAGCAGTCCCAGGGTGGGAGGGTGGGAGTATAACTCTCATGAGTGAGTTGCTTCTGTCAGTCAAGGGGCACTCTCTGGACACGGTGCTGGTGTAAGCCAGTAGGCCAGAGGTTGGGTCGGCTGTAAAGGGGGATGTGGCTGAGGCACTAGGAGCAGCTACAATGTTATGCACCTGCTCTGTGCCTCAGTTTTACTCATCTGTAAAATGGGGATGTTGACAAAAACCCAACTCTATGTGTTGATGCAAGGATTCAGCAAGACCCTTGCATTCGTATTACTGACACGAGGGGCCCATCACTGGTCTTGCACAAAGTGAAATTTCCACAAAAGAATCAGCTGTGATCATTACTGGACACTGTAGAACAAACTCCCAAACCACTTATTATCACTTATTATCTCATTTAATTCTGATTAAATGCAAATCAGGCAGTCCGGCGGCCACAGAATCTCTAAGATATTCAAGATGGCAGTCTTTTGGGTGGACTCTTTTGACCTTGAGAAATCATTGCCAGTCTGGGTTCCTTGAAACTATCTCCTCGCTGGCCTCGGAGTCTCTGGGTGTTGCAGTCTCTCTGCTGGGAACACTTCTCCCACTGTAACCTGATGTGCTCTGGTTCATCCTTTGAACTTGAGTTTAGATTTGGCCTCTTCCAGGAAGCCCTCCAGGGTTCTTCCCTCAAGGAAGTTTTCCAGGTTCCATATCCTTCCACAGACTCTAGTACTTTCCCTGATCAAATTGCCTGGTCACCACCGGTCTGCCACTCTCACTAATGTGTGACTTTAAAGGTTCGATATTTTATCCGTCTTCTTTATCACCTAGACTTCTAGCTGGCACACAGTAGGTCCTTGTTAAATGCTTATTTAATGGCTGAATGATCATTCCAGGTTCAGAACTGATTACATCAGAGGCTACAAAAATTCTTGAGTTGAATTAAAATGACCTGGGCTTGGCCGGCGCCGTGGCTCAACAGGCTAATCCTCTGCCTTGCGGCGCCGGCACACCGGGTTCTAGTCCCGGTTGGGGCACCGAATTCTGTCCCGGTTGTCCCTCTTCCAGGCCAGCTCTCTGCTGTAGCCAGGGAGTGCAGTGGAGGATGGCCCAAGTGCTTGGGCCCTGCACCCCATGGGAGACCAGGAAAAAGCACCTGGCACCTGGCTCCTGCCATCGGATGAGCGCGGTGCGCCGGCCGCACCGCGCCAACCGCGGCGGCCATTGGAGGGTGAACCAACGGCAAAGGAAGACCTTTCTCTCTGTCTCTCTCTCTCACTGTCCACTCCACTCTGCCTGTCAAAAAAAAAAAAAAAAAAAAAAAAAAAAAAAAAAAAAAAAAAAAAAAAATGACCTGGGCTGGATTCTTTCTGGGAAGGTTTTATGATCCAACATGCCAGTGTGATGGACTGGAATCTTCCAGAACCGGTGGGTGGAGTCCCCATCTGTAGATAGGGTGGGGAGGGGGAGCTTGGAGTTAAAACACGCTGCTAGTGTAGCAGGAGCTCATCAGAGATGCTTCTGACAGCTTTATTTAATCACTGCTTAGTTCATATAGTTAATGTAATGAATTTATTTCTGTTCAGTTTGAAAAATAAGAGGCTCACATGGCTGAAAGTTTGGGAGACCTAGACAAGCAGAAGAATCCACCCACTTCATTTGTAGGTATAGTTAAGAGCCTATGACTTGAAAATGAAAATCTAAAAAAAAAAAAAAAAAAGAGCTTATGTCTTTCTCCCACATTCTTTTTTTTTTTTTTAATTAAACATACTTGTAACCATACTGTGAATAGTTTTGTATCCTGTTACTTTTCATTTAGCAAAATGAGATTTTTTTTCTCCAGGTTTAATTATGTAGTTTTTAAAGTAACCATCACTATTTCAATTTTTTCCCTTTTGCAGATTTTTAAATCACAGTACTAGGTGCACATGGCACGCAGTGAGAAACGCAGGATTTCTAATGAAGGCAGGAGCTCTGGCCCCTGCTCTCTCCCCTCCCCAAGCCCTGATTCCTAGAGGCAACTGCTGTTTCCACGTGGGGGCTTCCTGGCCTTTCTCTCTTAACTCCAAGTAAGATGCTTAGGCGGCTGTTTCTTGATTTATCAATTCAAGACATTTTCGATTGACTCTGCCATGGAAGGTGAGGATTCGGCTCACAGACACGGCCCCTCCTCCTGTCTCTCTCTGTCCTTCCCCATTTTTTGATTGGATAAAAGTAGTGCACACACCAGGGACGTCATGGTGGGAGGTTGATAGGACTCCTGCACCTGCTGCCCCAGTATTCACCCACGCCCCCCTCCCAGGGCAGAGAGGTTGTCAGTCAGGCACGAAGCTTCCCAGATATCTCCAGCGCCTTGACCAAAGCCTGTACCCCATCATGCCGTCAGTCATCCAGCCTCTTGATCCTCTGTCTTCATCTGGACTCTCATCACTTTTTCCTGATGGCTTTGACTGGAACATCTTGCCTTCTGTTCCATCGATCCCCAGTCTCAGCAAGAGTTACGGCTCTCGCACCGGAGGGTGCAGCAGATGCTGCCCGCGCCTTGCTCACCTCCCCTCTGCGCTTCTATTCCCACCGCAAGCACCTGCAGCCATCACGCTCTGGGGCTTTTTCTGGCCACTGTAACATGCTAGGCTCTTGTGGAGCAGGTCGCAAATGCAGAGAAATGGTCATTCAGGACAGTCTTCCCTAACCGACCCCTGGGCGCGGGGGTCCCACCTTCCTCACCTTGGGTGCGGCAGGCTCTGTGCTTCTCCCAGGATTGCCCAGTGGGACTGAACTCCAGCAGCCCACAGTAGCCACCTGCTCATCAGCATGACCCGGATCTGCTTCTTCCCCTCCTCTGTCTCATTTCTGCTTGGTTGCAGCAGTGTTTCCTGGAGCCATTTTCCAGATCCTTCTCTCGGGATCTGCTTCTGGAGAAACCCAGCCTGAGACAATGAAGCTAGCCTTGACAAGGGACAAAGCACGACTTCCTGGGAGTCGTGACTTTTAAGCTAAGACCCGAGGATACCTAGGAATTAGCTAAGCAAAACAGAAATGGGAGAATCACAGAGCGAGAGCATTCTTGGCGTAGGGAGCAGCATGTGTGAAGGTCCTGGGGCAGGGGTGCTGGTGTGGCTGGGGTGCAGAGAGGGAGGCAGTGCATGTGGGCACGTAGGAGGGTAGACAGCCTGAAAGTGAATTTGTCCTTACATTTCTTTCCCCTTCCGTTTGGTTCTCTGTCTGTATACTTTTTTTTGAACCCCATTATGCTCTAGCTTCATTTAAATTCATCTGAAATGAAATCTCTAATGTTAACAGCCTTGTCAGACGTGAAGGCCCCATTTCTCTTTGGTTCTCTTTCACTGAATGCTATCTATGAATTTCTGGGGAGGATATGAGGATTTTGATTGTTTTGATAGTTTTTTTTTTCTGGTATGACCACATTATGTTAATTTCCCTATTGTCTTAGGGTATGAGAACATAAAAGCAATAACTCATTTATATGAAGACTGAATGTGCTGAGAGGTTGTCATGGAAACCAGGGGGAAATATTCACGTTGGCTTGAGTAAATTGAATAACCCCCGTTAAAAGATTGAACACAGAACTTATTTACGCAATTGTGTGGTGTTCGAAAGAGATGAGAAAATCAACATGATAAATGAGATTTTTTTTTTCTTTTTTGGTGGGGACTGGGGGTGGATGAAGAGGGCAAATGAATACCAGGAGTGTATGATTTTTATTTAAATGGTTATTTCCCTTCCTCTCGCAAGGATTTTATTTTTGTTGCTAAATGGGGATGGAGTCGCGGGCTGGTAGGGAAAGAGTCTGGGGGAAATGATAACCCTGCTCCCAGGGAAGATGGGCTCTGGGGGCTCATGGGTCCTGCCGCTGTAGCCACGAGCGGACTTCCTCCCTCATGGAGCGTGCCCTCCAGTCCCGGTCAGAGCGGTGCAGGGGACAGGAACACCCTCCGTGCTTTCTGCTTTGCTGTTGGCAGGCTTGTTTACAGTATTGCAAGCTGACTTTGAAAAAATACTAGTTGTGCGGCTTTTTTGACTTTTTGAAGAAAATTGCTTCAGCTTTTCCCAAATAACTCCTTTGAAGAAAGGCCATGGAAGACAGATGAGGAAGCAGACGTGGGGACAGAATGTTACACGCCCTGGGGAGCCCGGTGAGGGTGGGGCTCTACAGGCACCTTGAGCCAGGGCAGCCTCCCAGCAGGGGACTCTTTCAAGGCTTGTCTTAGGGCTGCAGCAGGCCGGCTTGGAGATCAGAGCCTGGGTCCTGGGAGGCACTGATGATGGCTACACCTCCATGTTGCGGCTATAGGTATCACCATGTGAGATTTTTTTTTTTAAAGGAAAGATGAGAAACATTAATGAAAGGTAGCAGATCGTTTATTTATTTATTTATTTATTTTGATAGGCAGAGTTAGAAAGAGAGACAGAGGGAAAAGTCTTCCTTTGCCGTTGGTTCACCCTCCAATGGACGCCGCGGCCTGCGCACCGCGCTGATCCGATGGCAGGAGCCAGGTGCTTCCTCCTAGTCTCCCATGTGGGTGCAGGGCCCAAGCACTTGGGCCATCCTCCACTGCCCTCCAGGCCACAGCAGAGAGCTGGACTGGAAGAGGAGCTACCGGGACAGAATCCGGCGCCCCAACCGGGACTAGAACCCGGTGTGCCGGCGCCGCAAGGCGGAGGATTAGCTAAGTGAGCCACGGCGCCGGCCACGTGAGATGCTTTTGAGTGACAGATTGCCCATCCATGGCTTCCGTCCCAAAGGCTCACAGCCTTTCTTCCTTATTACAGCCCTTCCCTCTCAATAGCTGCTCCTTGACCATTTGTGGGAGTGGATCATCCAGAGCCTCATGGCGTCAGCTTGATTGCAAATACACCCCAGTTTCCTCCCTGCCTGGGTGGCCCACACCCTCCAGGACCTGACTTTGCAATTCCTCTTACTAAGCAATGGATCCAGTTTCCTTAGGCCCAGAATCTGAGTCGACGCTGTAACTTTGGCCCACAGGACACAGGAGGGGATATGACATTGCACCCGTTGTATCCTGGGTCTCAAGATGCTTTGTGTGCACCCCCTGTCCTCCTGGACCCCTGCCATGACACCTGAAACTGCGAGATGTCTTGCAGGAAGAGGAGTGACCAGACAGAGAAGGACACATTTGTCCCCATTAGTTCCCAGACACATGGTGCAGGGTCACCGGCCACCTGCCTCACTCACAGCTGACAAGTCATGTGGGTAAGTGTAGCTGGAACCAGAAGAACCACACAGCTGACCAGTCCCAAAAGGACAGTTTTCTCATCGTACGCCACTGCAGGTTTGAACCAGTTGTTACTCAGCATTACTCTAGCATGTGTACAGTGTCTTTCTCCTCTTCCTACAGCAGTGAGCCAAGGTATCTCCTGTGTCTTCCCATGTGAGACTCTACTGGTGGTGCTTTTGCCCTTATTGGTGGGGTTGGTTTCCCTAGATCCTATCTGGAACTCAGAGGCACCTGCTATTTGTCACAGAAGTAACAGGAGACTGCAGAAGGTTGGGTGTTGCATAAGGGCAGGGCTTTTCTTTCCTTGGGAAGCCGACACTGCAGCCCCCTGCCCCATCTGGGAGCTGAAGAGGAACTTCAGGGCCACTGTGAAATGGTTTCCCTCCCGCCAAGCACTGTAGATGCTGCCTCTTTCTGGAAGATGCCCAATTTCAAACACTGCTGTCCTGAAATGATGCAGGGTGAGCCCAGCTTCTTGCTGCTGTTGCCCACGTGACCCCAAGCAGCTGTGATCTGAGTTTAGAAGGATGCCACGGGAGCCTCAGGGTGACTCATGAAGCGTGGGGTTGGGGTCTGACTGCTTCCTAGGGACCCTTTGGAGTTGGACATTCAGGCTTGAACAAACCTGAAATTTGTGGCTCAGCAGCTCACTGCCTTCAGGATTTCATGGACTTTCCAGGCAAACAAGCTTGAGAAATGCCCCGTGCTCACTGTGGTCTGCACGCGTGCCGTAAGCAGTGGGATGGTATTTGGAGATGTGATAGCCATGGCGCTTGAGCTCTAGCCCAAGTACTTGGCCAAAACGTCAGGAGTTTGGTAGCTTTTTCATTTATCCTAGTTCCACTGGCCATTGAGCCCTCCAGGCATAGCTTCAGCCTCAGGAAGCTAATACAAAGCCAAGTGAGGACAAGAAAGGGTGAAAAGTATTGTGGGAGAGACCTGAGACCCAGCTCAGAGAAGAGAAGGGAATGCTTCTTTAAATCGTGGCTTTACATATGTAAAATTTATATTTACATATGTAAATCTAGTAAGAGCGATGTGGTAGAGGTGGAGAGGAGAGCGCTGAAGCCACATTTCTGTGTTCTATTTCCTGTTTTTAATTTTTTTGACAGGCAGAGTTAGACAGTGAGAGAGCAAGACAGAGAGAAAGGTCCTCCTTCCGTTGGTTCACCCCCAAATGGCTGCTCCGATCCGAAGCCAGGTGCTTCCTCCTGGTCTCCCATGCAGGTGCAAGGCCCAAGCACTTGGGCCATTCTCCACTGCCTTCCTGGGCCACAGCAGAGAGCTGGACTGGAAGAGGAGGAACTGGGACAGAACCAGCGCCCCAACCAGGACTAGAACCCAGAGTACCGGTGCCGCAGGTGGAGGATTAGCCTAGTGAGCCACGGTGCCGGCATATTTTCTGTTTCTGTTCTGCCACCTAGGAGGTGTGTTTTCAAGTGTTGTGAGGTTTCCATGAGTAAATAAAAACTTGTACGAACATACAAGGGTACCTCAACAACTCTGGGAAGATGAAATTAAAAGATGAGTTATTTTTGTGCCAATTTTTAAAAAAGATTTATTTGAAAGGCAATGAGAGAGAGAGAGAGAGAGAAATTGATTTCATTCTATTGGTCTACTCCCCACATATTAGGCTGGGCTATGCTGAAACCAGGAGCCAGGAACTCCATCTGGGTGTCCCACATGGGTCTCAGGGACTCAAGGACTTGGACCATCACCTGATCCCTCCTAGGCATTTCAGTAGGAAGCTGGATTGGAAGTGAAGGAGCCTGGGCTCAAACCAGATTCTTCAATATGGGATGTAACTGTCCCAAGTGACAGCTTAACTGCTGTGACCCTCACCCCCAAATTTTTAAATCATGTCCACTGGAGCCTTCAAGAATTTGTGGCCAATGCATGTCATAAAAAATTATGCATGGATTGCAAAGTTTTCTGCAACAAACTAATCTTATTTTTAAATTCAATTTTCATGAGTATTTTGAAGTACTCTTGAATATAAAAAGCAATAGATAGAAAGTAAAGATAATAATATTAATAAATAATAAATAATTATTTTCTTTAGGATTTGGTGAAGGATATTGTTTTCCTGATGTAAAACATGGTTCCTCCTTTATCATGATCCATTTTTGGCTTCTGGATGCTTTTTTGTGATAGTCAAACTTTTCTATTTTTCTTTCAAGGGATCTTGTATTGCCCTAGGTTCCCGCAAGATTATCTGCCCTTACATAAGAGAACCAAGTGATTGTACTCAAGAGCTGACTCTCGGGCCACGCTCCTTATCTATTTTCCTGGTATTCTAGGCTTTATCCCTTGAGTTGAATTCTCAGAAATGCAAGCACACAGACCATCAGTAAATCTCCCACTGAACACATCTGAATACTCCCTGGACTTCTGTTTATCTTTCGCAGTGAGTTATGACACAGGAAGTATACAAATCATGAGCATACAGCTTGGCAGAATTTTACATATGTAAAAATCTGGGTAGCCACCCTGCAGCTCTAGAACACTTTGAGCGCTCCAGAAAGCTCGCTTGAGCCGCTTCTCTCTCAGTACTTCTCAGGAGTGTGCTGGCTTCCTTCGCTAAACGAGCTTGCCCTTCGTCACCTGTCTCCTGCATGTATGTGAAGACAACCTCCGTGCACTTTGTTTTGGTATCTGGTGTCTTGTGCAGCTTCAGGTTCCTGATATGTACTCAGGTGGTTACGGGTAGCCTTGCCTTTTTTTCTTTTTTTTTATTGATGTGTGGCATTCTGTATAAACAAACCACAGTGGATAGATATTTGGGTTGTTCTCAGTTTATAGCAATTATAACTAAAACTGCTGTAATACTCTTATACAAGGTTGCTTCAGAAAGTTCATGGAAAATGGAATTGAGAGGTAAGTTCATTGTGATACAACATATTTTGAAATCCATGTGTGCTTTTTTCATAATATACATTTTTTCCATGAACTTTTGGGAGTACCCTTACACCTTTTGGTGAATGTGTGCATTAATTTCTCTTAGGCGTTTATGCAGAGGTGAAATTGGCTGAGTCACAGGATATACATATGTTCAACTTTAGTAGGTAGGACAAAATAGCTTTTCAGTGTGGTCATGCTAATTTGTATTCCCACAGTACTGTGTGAGAGTTCCGCCTGCCCTTTGTCACTGTTGACCAGTGACGGTCACTGATACCCAGCTGGTCCAGCATCACCTTTACCTACTGAATCACAGTGGTATCTTTGTCGTTAAGGTTTTTTTTTTTTTTTTTTTTTTTTTTTTTTTTTTTTTTGACAGGCAGAGTGGACAGTGAGAGAGAGAGACATAGAGAAAGGTCTTCCTTTACCGTTGGTTCACCCTCCAATGGCAGCCGCGGCCGGCGCAGCACGCGGATCCGAAGCCAGGAGTCAGGCGCTTCCTTCTGGTCTCCCATGCAGGTGCAGGGCCCAAGCACTTGGGCCATCCTCCACAGCAATCCCTGGCCACAGCAGAGGGCTGGCCTGGAAGAGGGGCAACCGAGACAGAATCCGGTGCCCCAACCGGGACTAGAACCCGGTGTGCTGGAGCCGCAGGCAGAGGGTGCCTATTGAGCTGCGGCGCTGGCCTGTCATTAAGTTTTGATCTTCCTCTTCCTGGTTCACTGTTTAGACTCAGGCTATTTCTTGACCCTATTTGTTATTTTAACTTTGTAATAAGTGTCAATATTCAGCAGTATAAGTCTTTTTTAAAAGATTTATTTATTTATTTGAAAGGCAGAGTTACACAGAGAGAGAGGAGAGGCAGAGATAAAGAGGTCTTCCATCTGCTGGTTCACTCCCCAATCGGATGCAACGGCTGGAGCTGCACCAAGCCGAAGCCAGGAGCCAGGAGCTTCTTCCAGGTCTCCCACATTGGTGCAGCGGCCCAAGGACTTGAGCCATCTTCCACTGCTTTCTCAGGCCACAGCAGAGAACCAAATCAGAAGTAGAGCAGCCAGGACTTGAACCCGCACCTATATGGGATGCTGGCGCGGCAGACTGTATGTCTTGTAGCTTTGCTTTCTTTCAAGATTGCCTTGGCTGTTTTTGCTTTTTAGCATTTCCATAGAAGTCTTAGCATCGTTTTGTCAATTTCACAAGCAAAACAACTCCGCTGGGATTTTCTTTTTTATTTGAGAGAGAAGGGCAGGGAGGGAAAGACAGACAGAAAGAGAGAGAATGCTTCCATCTTTTGGTTCACTTTTCAAGTGCCCACAATGGTCAGAGGTAGGCCAGGCCAAAAGCTGGGAGCCAGGAACTCAGTCTAGGTCTCCCACATGCGTGGCAGACACCCAGCCACTTGAGCTGTTAGTGAAACCTCCCAAGGTGCCTGTTAGCAGGAAACTGGATCTGGGATAAGAACTGGGACTTGAACCCAGGAACTTGGATATGGGATGCAGGTGTCTTAAACACTAGGCCAAATGTCTGTCTCACCTGCTGGGTTTGGATTGGGGTGGCACTGATTCTTTAAACTGGGAAGAATTTCCACCTTAACAATATTGAGTTTTCCAATTCATGTTCTCTCTGTTACTTGCAGCCATTTATTTCAGTCTTTTCAGATTTCAATATTTCATAATTTTCAGCATGGAAGTTTTACACATGTTTAATTAGATTTCTTTAGTGCTAATACAGATGCCATTGTATCTTTAATTTAAAAAATCAAATTGTTTGTTGCTAGTATTTAGAAATATAATTTGTTTTTAGACTGACCTAGTACCCAGTGACTTTGCCAAACTCATTATTCATTTTAATGGTTTGACTATGTATTTGTTTTAGCTATGGGTTGCTATAACAAAATGCTGAAGACAGGGTGACTCAAACAAGATGCATTTATTCCTTATGGTTCTGAAGGCTGGGAAGTGTAAGGTCAGACGAAGATTCAGTTCGCTGAGGGCCCTCTTTCTGCCTTGGGGAGGGAATGTGTTGGTCTCTCTTCCCATTCTTAGAATGACACTAATTTCATCATGGGAGCCCATACCCACTGACACCATCTAAACCCAGTACCTCCCAAAAAGCTCCCCTCTGAATGCCATCACACCAGCATGTGAATGTAGGGGGACACAGACTTTGAGTCCATAGCACCATTCCTTGGATTTTTCTGTGCATAGCCAAGTGTCCAGTGAGCAATGGCCATTTTGCTTCTTTCTTTCCAGGCCTTTTCCCCAGCAACTGCACGGCCTAGCATCTCCAGCACAGTGCTGGGTGGAAGTCATGCTTGTGCCTAGCATCCTGGCTTTGTCTCCACGCTCAGGGAGAAACCCCTGCTTTTGTGAAAAGCCGATGATAAGGGACATCATTGGGAAAGATGATTCTCTCATCTTCCACAGAGCCATTGTGGAAGACATGCTCCACCATTTGCTTAGCTTCCTCTTGCGCAAGGACCTTGATGGAATTAGTTTTTGAATTCAATTCCAAGAAAAACCATTGTGAACAAGGACTATTTCCTTTTCTTGAGCAGTGAGATTCATGTGATCTTTTCTTTTCCTTCCTTCCTCAAGGCTACCAGGAATCTCCAAGCAAAAGTGCATGCTTGATCATAGTATTTGCACCAGATGAGGTTTCTTGTACATTTGACATACAAATACAATTATGTTTTTGGTTTCCATTTTGGTATGTCTTTTGTAGGAAGCCATACCAAAGCATTCTTTTTTTTTTTTTTACAGGCAGAATTAGACAGTGAGAGAGACAGAGAAAAAGGTCTTCCTTTCATTGGTTAACCCCCGAAATGGCCGCTACGGCCGGCGTGCTGCGCTGATTTGAAGCCAGAAGCCAGGCACTTCCTCCTGGTCTCCCATGTGGGTGCAGGGCCCAAGCACTTGGGCCATCCTCCACTGCCTTCCTGGGCCACAGCAGAGAGCTGGACTGGAAGAGGAGCAACTGGGACAGAACCAGCACCCCAACCGGGACTAGAACCCGGGGTGCTGGCGCCACAGGTGGAGGATTAGCCTAGTGAGCCGCAGCACCATCCCAAACCATTCATTTTGAAAAGTAAATGGGAATAGGCCGGCTCACTAGGCTAATCCTCTGCCTGCGGTGCTGGTACCCTGGGTTCTAGTCCCAGTCGGGGCGCTGGATTCTGTCTCGGTTGCCCCTCTTCCAGTCCAGCTTTCTGCTGTGGCCCGGGAAGGCAGTGGAGGGTGGCGCAAGTGCTTGGACCCTGCACCCAATGGGAGACCAGGAGGAAGCACTTGGCTTCTGGCTTTGGATTGGCGCACTGCGCTGGCCGTAGCAGCCATTTGGGGGTGAACCAATGGAAGGAAGACTTTTCTCTCTCTCTCTCTCACTGTCTAACTCTGCCTATTAAAAAAAAAAAAAAAAAGAAAATGGGAATAAAATTGTTCCTAGTGACTAGTAGCTGACCTGGCTGTTACCTGGGTTTGTTTTGTGAACCACTTGAGGAGATTGAGGGATAAACATGAACTGTAAAAGGCTGTATCATTATCAGCTAGGAAGAGAAGGTATTTGTATTTAACTTCAATGAGCACATGCTAAGTTCTTGCTAGTTTACACTGATGATTCTTGAGTTACACACCCATGCCTCCTAAAGCCCCCAAGACCTCCCTTGAAGACCACAGTCACCCTGGACTTATTCTATACCACCCTTGTGTCTGTGATGAGTTTTTCTACTCCATTCTCCTTTAGAAAGTTGTCATCCCTTGCTGAAATCCAGTGGTCCATGCATTCACTATAGAAAGAGCGTCTACTGTGTACCTACTTTAGGGTATGTGTTGGTTACCAACCCAAAGGCCATTCTCCCTTCTCCTTTGATGACACATCCTAATTTTGTCCATGCATCTATTGCCAATATGCCCAGAGAAAGTGGGCCCCCTCCTTCCATTGCTCCAGGGCAGGAACCTCACTTGGCCTAAGCCAGGTGTGTTCATCCTGTTTCCCTTCATCAGCGACTGGTTTATCTTTGAGCGTGGACTTTTTGGCTCCAAAGACGTGACATGATTGAACTACCCTGCCTTGGCCATCTATGCCTGGACTTTTTATGGCAGATAAAATGAATCCATGTCATTTAAATCACTTTTAGATCAACTTCATGTTGCTTGTAGGCCACAGGTCCTAACCAACTGTCTTCTTTTGGGTTTTCACAGTAGACTCTGAAACAAGGCTCTGAGTGCAAATAGTTGATTAGGTTGGGGAGGTAGTGGCTAGGGTCATGCGTGGAGGGGAAGATGGTGTATTAGTTGGTTTTACATGACTACCGTGAAATACCCGAGGCAGCTACCTGATAAAGAAGTGTCTTTAATTGACAGGTTTGGAGTTGACTGGAATACAGGCATGCCAGTTTACTTATGTACAGCCTGTGACTGCTTTTGTGGAGTTGAGCATCTGTGAGAAACTGTACAGCCCACAAAACCTAGCTGCCCCTGGTGTTGAACACACCCCAGAGTCACCCCACCTGACGGAGCTGGGGTATTGACACATCCCTCCAGTCATGGTCAGTCCTAATCCTACGGTGTGTTAATCCCCTCAATGCTTCTGTCCTGTGGTATGCATGGGCATGGTGGACCCTGGCTCCCAGAGTAGGCACTGCTTCAAAGCAAAGAGATGCAGTTGTTGGCTTTTGGGAGTTGGGCAAGCATGGACTCTAATGGTAAGGCCCAGGGTGGATGGTGCACGAAAGACTATCTGGATAAAATTTAGGCAAATTCCTACTAATCTGGAGCAGGAGATATTCTCAGAGACCTTTCTGCCTCTGGCTTGGGTGCCCCACGTGCTGTATCCCACCCCAAATACAGAATCTGGCCTCTCCCCATTGCCTCCAGGAAACCCCCTCACAGCCTGTGAGCTCATAGGACTTCAGAAAAGACTGGAGGCTATGAAAGGGGATGGTTTTCTGGCACATGTAGGCTTCTAGAACCTTCTATTCTCTCCCCAAACTTGCCCCTTCTCCTTTCTTAAAACGGCTTCAAAATCTTTCCTGTCTTATTAGACAGATTCTCTCTCTCCAGTATCAGCTTCCAAATTTCCTTCCCTAAATGCTTCCAGTGCCTCAGCAGAACACGAAATTCATCACTGGTAAAATTATAAAAACCTAACAAAAATAAATAAAAAGTCCTAAAAAATAAATGCCGTTATTTTTCCTCTCCGTAGACAAATCATACATTTTCTTTGTGCTATCAGAAGAGATCTCTATTTGGAAATGTTTTTCTGCATTCTGTGATTCTGCCGAACCTTCTAAGTGTCATCTCCTCCTTGGCCAGGTAGATTTCAGCACTCATACCATCAAGGGCTTGGAACACATGGTGGCCATGCCCTGCTTCTGTTTGCCTTTCTAAAATAGAGACCATGTGTCTCCCCAGTGTGACTTCACAGCCACGTTGCCTGCTCTCACGGCATGGAGGCTTCTCTTTGGCAGCGCCATCTGTCTTGCTTTCCAGAGAGCTAATGAAATAAAGCATCCAAATGTGGCCTCGAAAGTTTCTTTCATAAAAACGTTTCTAGGAGTTTAGGTCTTTGCTTCAGTTTGCTTCCCTTCTCTCTTTTTTAGGATGTAGTTGGAGTACATGTGAAAACTGATTAAAAATAAGAAACCTGAATCAGATTAAGCAAATTCTGCAGCATGAGCTGTGCCTGGAAACTCTAACCAGCTAAGTGTCCACATTGGGGACCTGATTTTCCCTCTCATGCAAGGAAAAGTCTGCACTCTGCTCATCCCCCATGCCAAGCGAGTGAAGGGTTTAGGAATGTGATTTCAGTTTTAGAAAGATTGTTCTTTTCTGTTCCTCTCAAATGATCTGATTTTTTTCCCCTTATCTCATTTAGAAGTAAAAATGGAAAGGTCTGATCATTTAAATATTTTCATATTCATTTCTAGAAAGTCACTAAATCCTCCTGTCTTCCAATCCATCTTGTGTCTCTGCTGTACGTTTGCTGGACTAACAATATGAGAGTTGACTTTTAATTGGAATTCCTGGGTACTGGAGAAAAATCTCTTCCTCCCTACTCCTCCTCCCTCCCCTCCCTCCCTCCCCTCCTCCCCTCCCTCCCTCCCCTCCATCCTTCCTTCCTCCCTCCCTCCTCCCCCTCCCTCCCTCCCTTCCTTCCTCCTTTCTTTCCTTCCTTTCCTCTTTCTCTCTCCCTCCCTCCCTGCTTCTCATCTAGCTACATCTATCTATCTACCTACATACCTACATCTATTATCTATCAATCATTTCCCTCCTCTCTATTGTTCCCCCTTTCTCTTCCTTTAACTCAGAATCAAACTGGCTCTTGCAGACTTTGATATCAATCTGAACTGTTAAAAAGCAGTGGTATGCAAGAAGCAGTTTCAAACCCACACATCCTGGGCAGGACCAAGTATATCATTCTGCAGGGCCTAGTGCAAAATGAAACTGTGGGGCTCCTTGCTTTTTAAAAAAAGTGCTAGAAACGGCCGGTGCTGCGACTCACTAGGCTAATCCTCCACCTGTGGAGCCAGCACCCTGGGTTCTGGCCCTGGTTGGGGCACCGGATTCTGTCCTGGTTGCTCCTCTTCCAGTCCAGCTCCCTGTTGTGCCCCGGGAGGGCAGTGGAGGATGGCTCAAGTGCATGGGCCCTGCACCCACATGGGAGACCAGGAGGAAGCACCTGGCTCCTGGCTTCAGATTGGCGCAGCGTGCCGGCTGTAGCAGCCATTTGGGGGGTGAACCAACGGAAGGAAGACCTTTCTCTCTGTCTCTCTGTCTCTGTCTCTGTCTCTCTCTCTCTCTCTCTCACTGTCTAACTCTGCCTGTCAAAAATAAAAAAAAAAAAGTGCTAGAAACATCAATATACCAGCAGCAGGTTGAGGTCCTCCACGCAAGGAGCCATGTGAGACCCCATGGGACACACTGTGAGCACCATGAAGCAATTATATGGTGATCCATGCTTTGAAAAATTCTGTCTCAAGTTCTCTGGCTGTGGTGTGGATGAGGTTATCAAGAGGTTATAACCAGTAGCAAATTGGCGTGTTTGGTTTTGTTGCTTACGTGAATGTTGCAAGGAAAGTTGTTTTTTGTTTTTTGTTTTTTTGCATAGCATTATTCAATCTTATATATGTGATCTATCTGCTTATCCCTGTACCCAAGTGATTTTGACCCCTAGGAACCCTTGGCAACGTGTAGAGATGCTTTTGGTTGTTATAGCTGGGGGTGGCGTGGGGCAGGTACTATTGACATCTCGTGGGTAGAGCCCAGAGAGGTCACTAAACACGCTGTGGTACACAGGACAGCCCCGCAGTGTAGAACCATCTAGCCCCAAATGTCCCTGGTGCCAAAGCTGAGAAATTCTGCCATCCTTACATCCTGGCTGTACCCACTCTCCAGATGTGGACAATGGCAACTCAGAGTGGCTAAACACTTTTATTTATTATTACTTTGCAGTTAGAAAGAAAAAAACCCAAACATCCATCTTAGTTCAGGAAAGAACAGTCAGTACAATTCTAAAGATAGGTTCAGTATGAAATAAAAATAACGAGCAAATCAGTGGAAATGCATTTTCAAGGGCACAACGTAGACGGAAGACAAATTTTCAAACTTAATTTTGTCCACTGAGGTTAACGCTTGTGCGCTGGACCAAGTCAACATCCTTTTAGTGGTGTCTTGTCTCCTTCCTGATTTAGGAAAGGCAAACCCACCTGCCGTCATGAAAAATACCTTCTAGAAGCTACTGGGTAATTGGGTGATATTTCTGGATTTGTCTCCCTGTCTAATGTACATCAGTTAAACTTTTGACTCTTCAGTGCTTTCTGGAGAAAGTAATAATCGGAAACTAAATCGACTTGGTTTTTTCTCTCCCCCTTTGCCCCATATTTGTAAAGATTAATCTTCAGTATCTATGAGCACCGGGTGATTTGCAGGAACTGCAGCCACTTTATCAATATCAACCTGGCTTCCATTGATCAAACCCTCATTTAGGCATTCGCTGCTGTCTGCTGGAAACAGCTCAGGGATGAGGAAGGAAGGAAAAAGGCCATCTCGGGTGGCCGCCTTGCCTGGGAGTTTCTGCTAATTTCTGAGATGGGCTTGTCCATCACTGTTCAGCACCGTCAATTAGAGAGACCTGGAGGTGGGCTCTGTGAGTGAGTCGCTGTACAAGAACTCAGCCTGGTTGCGGCAGGTATCAGGTATTGGTTTCCCTGCCCCACCTGGGCTGTTTTTCTTCCTCTCCTCACTGTGCTGCATTCCTTGCACATGTGTCTGTGACCTCTGGTAGGTGTGCAGCTAAATGCGATGTCACTTCATTTTGTTGGAGGGTGTTTGTGTATATTCAGAGGTCGAATGGTACAGTGCTTTTCATTTTGGTGGAACCCATTATACTGCTTCTCTAGTTTGATTTATCAAAATATTTCAAAAAACAGTTCCAGCATTCCTTGTTTGCCATCTTGATTTTTTAAAAATTTTACTTGAAAGGCAGTGAGAGAGGGCGTGCGCACGCGCGCGAGAGAGGTGTCTTCCATCTGTTGGTTCACTCCCTAAGTACCCACAAGAACCAGGGCTGAAGCCAGGAGCCTTGAACTCTATCCAGTGTCCCACATGGGTGTCAGAGATCCCAGTAGTTGAGCCACCATCTGCTGCCTCCAGGTATACATTAACAGGAAGCTGAGTTGGAAGCAATGCAACTAGAAATTGAACCAGGCACTGTCATATGTGATGCAGGTGTCTCAGGAGGTGACAACTGCTGTGCCACACACCTACCTCTGATTTACCAAACCTTGATCATAGGAATCCCAATGGAAGCTGCAGACTCTTTACTTACCACCTTCTTTTCATGTACTCCATTTCCAATGCACTGAACTTTCTGTTGTCCTAGTTGACTTTGTTCACCTATGCCTCTGGACCTTTGCGCACGTTGTATCCTTGGTGTAGAGAATTTCAGTTTCATTCCCTTACCTTCACCAACATCTTGCAAGGGATTACAGCTGTAATATCAGAAAAATCTACTTAAATGGCTGCAACAGTCAGGTTTCATTTAGGAAGATGGGTGATAGGCAAGCCATGGTTGACGAAGCAAATCATAGATGCTGTCAAGGATGGCAGTGTCTTCATTTTGCCTCTCTGCCATGCAATTTCTATCCTTATGGCTACAGAATGACTGCTTCATCTCCATGTATCATGTCATAAGGTGTGGAAGCTGAGGAAGGGCAGAGTCACAGGGCCAAAGGGCTAAAGGTACACCCTGTCTTCCTTTCTTTGGTCAACCATAGCTGCAAGAGATGCTAGTAGAGTACTGTTTTCATCTGGATACATTGCTGCCCTTATTGGGGGTGCAGAGGATCCTGTTAATAAGAACGGAGGAAGAAAATGGACATGGTAGGTCCTCTCTGTATCCATGATTTCATTTTCCCTGGTTTCAGTTATCCACTGTCAGCTACGGCCTGAAAATATTAAATGTAGAATCCCAGAAATAAATAATTCACAAGTTTTTAAATTGTGCACTATTCTGAGTAACATGATGAGATCTCAGATTGTCCCACTTTGTCCCACCTGGAATGCAAATATTCCCTTGGTCCAGGGTATCTATGCTCTCTATGCTAGCCATCCTTCAGTTAGCAACTGTCTTAGTGGTTGGATCACCTGTTGCAGTATTTAGTGCTTGTGTTCCAGCATTTACTTGACTTAGTAATGGCCCCAAAGCACCAGAGTGGTGATGTTGGCAAGTTGGATACGCCAAAAGCAAGCCTATTATGAATATGATAGTATGAGGGCGCTGCATAAAGTGTATGGAGAAATGGTATTTAAAGAATGGATATTTTCTATGAACTTTTGGGAGCCCCCTCATGCAAAGGATTGGGTACCACCCATTTCTGTAATTTCCTCCTCTCTCAGATGGGAGGAACTACCGAATTGAGGGGGTACTTCTTTCACTTCCTTTGCTCTGAGTTTAGATGCCACTGAGCAGCTGAGTGGCTCTTTCTGGGCTCTCAGGGCTGACCTGGGACACAAAGATGTCAGCTGACCCCACGGATGGCATTGGAGTTACATGTGAATGTAATTATGTTAATCCATATTCCCTGACATATATGGAAGGAACACCTGGTCTACCTTGATCACAGTTGTACCCCTGGGCTCCACATGGGTCAGATATGTAGTAGGTGCTCCAATACTTGTAGAATAAATGAAATATCTACTATTTTTCTTTGCAGTTGATACACAGAACTTTAGGGAGATGAAATAACTCACCCAAAGTCACACCATTCATTAATTCATCATGTGATATTTATTATGCACCTTCTACATGCAGGATCCTGTTCCAGACACTTGGGATGCATCAGTAATCAAAGCAAATAAAAGTGTTGCCTTTGGGAATTCTACCCCAACATTTTATTATTAAAAATTTCAAGCATATGTTGAAGTTAAAACAGTTTCACAGGGACCACCTGTGCAGTTCCTGTCTGGAGTTTACCATTCCTCAGAGGCTTTTATACTAATTGAAGAAAGTGAACAATAAACCATAAATAAATTACAAGCATCCTTCAAAAAGTTCATGGGAAAATGGCATTAAAAGATGAATTTGTGCAAAATTTGGTAGAAATCCATGCATAGTGCTTTCATAATATGCATTTTCTGTGAACTTGTTGATGTCTACTCATGAGTCATTTTAGAAGCACAATAAGCATTTTAGAAGGTGGCAATGCTAAGGAGAATGTAGAGCAATGTAGAACGAAGGAGTTTGGGGCATGCAGATGGAGGTGGTGATGGCCGGGATTGGCCTTATTAAGGTGGTGACATTTATGCAAGGACTTGAAGAAAGTGGAGGAGGTGTCACGTATGTATTTGAGAGCGAAACGTGCCCAGGCCAAGGGAGTGGTCAGTATAAGGTCCTGTGGTGGGAATGTCTCATGTTCAAGGAAGACAGTGGGGTTGGAGGAGAGTACGTGGGGAGGAGAATTGCAGGTGGTGATATCTGCGGTGGAGGACACAGTTGGGAGGAAGTTGAGGAGCTCAGTTTTGAACATGTTGGCTTGAACAACTTGAGGGTGGAGCTGGGATTTGGATCCCACACATTTCCAGGTTGCAGTTCTCTGGAGACATAGAACCACTAGCATGTGTGAAGATCTCAGGAACTGGCTGACACAGTCGTGCAGGCCTAGATGGTCCATGACCTGTTGTCCATAGAACTAGAAGAGCTGATGGTGCAAGTCCTCAAAGATTCAAGAACAAGGAGCTATGACGTCCAAGGGCAGGATAAGTGGAGGCCTCAGCTCAAACAGAGAGCAAGCTTACCCCTCCTCTGCTTTTTGTTCTGCATGGACTCAGCAGGTTGGGTGGTGCCCTTGCATTGGTAAGGGAGCATCTTTACTCAGTCTGCTGACTCAAATGCTAATCCCTTAAAAATGTCCTCATGGTCACACTCAGGAATACAATATTTTACTGACTTCTGGGCATCCTTCAGCCCTGTCATATTGACATATAAAATTAACCTCAGACCTTCCTATTCTGCCACATCTGTCTTCCGATCATTCAAAGACAGGAGGACCAGATGGCCGGGTGACAAGCGTGTCCAGGTGGAAATCCAAGGGGGTCGAGGAAAAACTTCAGATGTACAGGATTGTGAGGCAGCCACATAGGTTAAAAGCTGAAGTGCTTTGAGTGGAGCAATTGTGACAATTGTCCTTGTCACCAGGAACGCAGAGACCTGCAAGAGCATGCATTGGGGACCTTGGTTCAAATCCTGACTCTGCCATGTGTTAGCTGAACCACTTTGTGTAAGAGATTTAATACCCCTGAGCCTCACTTTCTTGGTTTGTAAAATGGGGATAATCAAGGTATTTCCCCACCCTGGTTGGATGACCTGATGCCTACATGTGGTGTAGCACAGTACTGGCCCAAGAGTGGCTCTGAGATGATCCTGGACTCTCTGTTACACCACCCCTGGGAGGCCAAGGAGTGAGTCCTCCCCAGCCCAGGGTGATTTTTGCCGCCGCACATCCTAATAGAACTACATTTCTAGACACTAACCTTTGTTCCCGCCATGCCCTTCATCAGAAATGTCTTTCCTGCTCCTTGATGCCTGCACGTGTATATGTCCTTTAGGACACATCTAAAATTTCCCCTCCTTAAAGATGACTTTTGTGAGTGGTCCAGGCAATAGGCTGAAATGTTCCATGATCTGTAGTCTCCAGATCCCTCTGTACTGCTGGCTGGGACTCTGGGCAAAGGGGTGGGGTTCATGTACCACGCAGGGAACAAGGGCAGAGTTCATCACAAGGTGGCGCTATTGGGCCATTGCTATCCGTTGTGTGTGTGTTTTTCTGTTTTGTTTCTTACTTGATGAGAAATGTGTGATTTATAGTCTCAGAAGGGATAGAACCGTTATTTTTTGTTTCACAGTTGAAAAGGTGATTTTTAGATACCCCTAATCGTCCTGTTTTGTCACCCACAGTTTAAAAAAAATATTCTACCACCACACCCAGGGAGCATTTTCGATCACTCCCATCTATGCATTTAACTAGGGACTTGCTGTACACACTTACTGTATCCACGTTTTTAAAAATTGGACTTTGTATATTAAGTGAGAATATAAAGCCCTTGAGAGCAGGACCTGGTGTCCATCCTAACTCCGTGGAAGCTCTAGGGTCTTAGTGATGGTGCTGACTTTCTGCAGGATGGGATTCATGTCCTTGGAAAGCTGAAAAGCCAGCGTTGATACAACGCTACTCTATTTCCATATTAGTGGGAAGGAGATCAACAAATGCTTTATGGCCCAGAGTCAGTTCTCTTCATTTCTTCCTAGAAATGCTACTAATGGTGGCTGGAGAGCTCGTTGGTCTCCCTGTCTCACCCTGGGCAGGGTCTGACGACTCGCAGCCCTTTCTTTACGTTCCCACAGTGCTGCAGGGCAGTGTTGAGAGGTCCAACATGTGTGCTAGGTGTATTACACAGAGGAGGAGTACAGTTGAAATAAAGAAAATTGGGTGGGGTCATGTGCCCAGGCCATAGCTCTGTTGTCCACACTCTTGTCTCCCATGGTGGGTGTCTTTGAGTAGACTTTTGTGGGCAAACCTGGTAGTCAAGAGGCTGATTGCAAACAACACATTATTCATGTTTGACTTGAAATAATGAAATGTTGCAATCATGTGTGTGCTGAGATGCACACATATTACATCAGATTTGTACACAGACAAGTAGAAGTTACTGCCAAGACTTAAAAAATAATCAATGAGAAACATCAATGTTTTTAGCACTTAAAACTTATGTCTTTGTTTTTTACTTTTAGGATTTCTTCATTCTTTCTTCTACTTGTTAATACACATATCTTTTTAACAAAGACATTTGAAATGAGCTTTATATTGTTTTATTGTTGTTAAGATAGGTACTATACAATTCTCAACATTTGAAAAGAATGAAAGACTGTTTCGTAAAAGGTAGTTTCCACCTCCACCCTCATCCTAGCTGCTCTGCTCTTTTGCAGGAATCACAACCACTTTTGTTAGTTTCCTATGTTCCCTAAAAGAAATATTATATACTTGTAAATACACATCTACCACCCACCCACACTTCCATCCACACATCTATCCATCTATCCGTCCGTCCATCCATCCCTCCATTCATCCATTCATCCATTTATTTACCCATCTGTCTCTCCATCCACCCACCCAGCCATCCATCCATCCATCCATCTACATTTTTCTTTTAAGAGTAAAGAAACAGCCGTCATGATTTTAGGCCAACTTGGTTCCACTAATCCCTTGGAAAAGAGGCTGGGAACAGCTGCCATCATTGTTTCACCAGCTCCTCCCAGGCTGTGGTATTGAATTGTTAGGGATGTATCAGGGAAGACTGAGCATTTTAAAAGCTGTTAGGTGTGGGTGCTCAGACTTTATTCTGGCCCAATCCCATGGGCTTGTGTTAGATCTTGAATGAGGGGAAGACTTGCAATAAATAGGCAGAGAGAAATTAAAAGTGCTTTTGAAATAAAAAGTGCTTTTGAAAGACTGTGTAGAATCAGACATTCTTCATTCCATACTGCATTCCTGTCCCCATTAAGAGCTATGTGATGAAACTGCTTACTTTCTTAGAACCTCAATTTTTCCATCTGTGAAATGGGAATAACTGTATCTTCCTTTGCAATTTAAAGGCTAGTACAGTGCTTAAAAGTAGTAAATGCTTTTGCCATGATAACATTATTAAGCACATATGATGTTTCAAGACACAGTGTCACAGAAAGAGGGTTAGTGGTGAAAGGTACACCATGCAATGCAGGGACTTGGGGTATGGTGGTTAGGATGAAAAAACATCCTCCAGCTAGAGTGGGGTGGGTGCTGAGCTACTGAGCTATGATGAACAGTGACCTCCTTCAGGGAGGTGGGTTTGGTGGCAGTGGTTGGCAAGCACTGAAAATCCCAGCTCTTTTCTCATGGATTTTCCTCTCTCCAAGACATAGACAGCATCCCCTATATTTTAATTTCTTTTTAGCTTTGTCCTTTCCTTTTGTGTTTTCTGGGACTTTAAAAGAGATGATTAAAAAATAATTTTAGAATTAACTTTGTCCTCCTGTATGGACTTGGTGTTTTGTTTGTAGACCATCTCAAATTTATTATAGAAAAAAATTATTATTTTATTTGACAGGTAGAGATATAGATAGTGAGAGAGAGAGAGAGACAATGAGAAAGGTCTTCCTTCCGCTGGTTCACCTCCAAAATGGCCAGGAGCCAGGTGCTTCTTCCTGGTCTCTCATGCGGGTGCAGGAGCCCAAGCACCTGGGCCATCTTCCACTGCCCTCCCAGGCCACAGCAGAGCTGGACTGGAAGAGGGGCAACCAGGACTAGAACCCTGCGCCCATATGGGATGCTGGTGCTGCCCGCGGAAGATTAACCAAGTGAGCCATGGCGCCATTTTATTTTAATCAAACTGATTAATATATAAGGGGTCTTCAAAACATTAATGGAAAATGGATGTTAGGAAAAAACTATGCATAGATAGCTAACAATTTTTTAGTAAATTTTTTAAAATTTTATTTAAGGAATACAAACTGCATTCATTTAATGTATACAAATTTGGGAACATGGTGATTCTTCCCCTCTTCCTCCCTCCCACTCATACTCTCTCATCCTTATTCCTCCTCCCTCTCCCTTTCCCATTCTTATTTTTTACAGAGATCAGTTTACAGTTAAGTTTATACTCACAAGGTTCATCCTATACTAGGCAGAGATAAATTTTTAGTAAAACAAACTTAATTCCATTTTTCTACCATTTAGAATAATTATTTATTTGTATTTATTTGAGATAAAGGGGTGGAGATGGAGCATGCGCCCATCTGCTGGTTCACTCCCCAAGTGCCTACAATAGCTGGAGCTGAGCCAGGCTGAACCCTGGAGCTGGGAACTCAGTCCAGGCTTCCTGTGCATGTGGCAGGACCCGATGACTGGAGTTGTCACCTGCTGCCTCTCAAGGTGCACATTAGCAGGAAGTTAGAATCCAGAGCAGAGCTGGGACTTGAACCTAGGCACTCTGAAAGGAGCTGTAGGGGTTTTACCTGGTGTCTTAACTGCTAAGCCAAACTCCTGCCTCTCCACAAACTTTTTAAAAAATTTTATTTATTTATTTATGTGAAAGTCAGAGAGAGGTCTTCCATCCGCTGGCTCACTGCCCAGTTGGCCGCAACGGTAGGGGCTGTGCCAATCTGAAGCCTGGAGCCAGGAGCTTCCTCCAGGTCTCCTATATGGGTGCAGGAGCCCAAGGACCTGGGCCATCTTCTTCTGCTTTCCCAGGCCCTAGCAGAGAGCTAGATCGGAAGTGGAGCAGCCCGGTCTCAAACCGGCTCCCATATGGGATGCCAGCGCTTCAGGCCAGGGCTTTAACCCGCTGTGCTGCAGCACCAGCCCCTCTACAAACCTTTTGAAGTACTCTTGTACAGTGGAGAATTTTTTTCTGGTTTCTAAAATTTAAAAAATTTTAAATTTTGCAATAATTTATATTATAAAAGACTTGCTATGATTGTGTAGAGAGTGCCCACAGATTCCATACCTCATCTCCAGTTTCTTCCAGTGTTACCATCTTACATTTCTGTGGTACATTGGTCACAACTCAGACACTGGCTTTGGACCAAATCCAGATTTTATTTGGATTCCACCAAGTTTTCTATTTTTTAAAAAAGATTTATTTATTTATGTATTTGAAAGGCAGAGTGACAGAGATAGACACACACACACACACACACACACACACAGAGAGAGAGAGAGAGAGAGAAAGAGAGAGAGAGAGATCTTCCACCTGCTCGTTCATTTCCCAAAAGGACACGATGAGTGGAGCTGGGTGGATCCAAAGCCAGGAACCAGGAGCTTCTTCTGGTCTTGCAGGTAGGTGGCAGAGGACCCAGCACCTGGGCCATCTTCTGCAGCTTTCCCAGGCACTTTAGCAGGGAACTGGACCAGAAGTGGAGCATCTGGGACTAGAACGGGAGCCCTTATGAGGCCTGATATGCCACAACGCCGGCCCCCAGGTTTTCTATTAATGTCCCTTTTCAGTCCCAGATCCAAGCCAGCATCCCCTGTTGCATTTGTGCTTGTGTCTCCATAAGTCCCCTTTGGTCCATGACAGTTTCTCAGTCTTTCCTTGTTTTTCACACTCTTGATAGTTTTGAGGAGTACTGGTCATAGATTTTGTAGAATTGGACTTGATGATAATAACCGAGGTTTGACCTGTCACATCACCAAAAACAGCCTCTCCTGAAAGTTACCAGCACAGGCAAACTTCAGATGAGTTATCATCTTCAGAGCTCCTGGAGACGGAGATCTCAAAGGCAAGTGCCTCCTCCGTGGGGGGTGGTTTTGTGTATAAGCCACTCACAAAGCTGGAGGAGACTTGGCTAAGAATGCAGGATCCTGGCTAGAATGTTCCAGACTTACCTCCTCGCTACAGGAGGCTGAATTCCAAATCCCAGCCTGTGTGCAGCCTGCTTCCCCGGATGATGAGGCGCTGGGTGCTTTTTAAGGCAGCTGACCTTTGGAGCAAATTAGCCAAGGAAATGTGATTAGCTAGCTCACTGGGTTTCTGCAAAACGGATCTTGGTGTATCCCTGCGCAGAAATGCCAGCGTAATTAGAGTTTCTGGAGCTCAGAGACTTTCTTGTTGTTCCCATCCTCTGCAAAGAAACCAAAACCCACAAACAAAACCCAAACTCTTGAGGAATTATTCTTGAACTTACATTCTTTGCTTTTTGCATGTGATTTGGGAGTGACTTCTGATTTTGTTTAGGAGTTTATTAACCAGGGCAACAGCTTGAACATCATTTAAACAAACAAGCCAAAAGAAAAGAAAAAAAAAATCCAGCCCCAAACAGATGATGTGAGCTTAATAGAGATGGCCTAGCCAAAGACCTTAAATAAATAAACTCACTTTAATTCACGGGAAAGAGCGTGGGGTGGTAATTACTCGAGGCTGTGTGCCATGCGATGTAACCAGATTCAAAACTCGCTAATTTCATTATTTTAATGGAAGTGTGCATCCCATTCATTAGGCTGACATATGACTAGCCATTAGTAACAGTTCATTTCCAATGCTATGGTGGATAAAGGGTGATTGGAAACGAGCAAGGACCAGGCCCAGTGGAAGTTGACAGTGCTCAGAAGGGAACCTCGGGTTGGGATTTGTGGAAGGGGCAGGGAGTATAACAAGGAAAATTTCGAGTGTGGATAGAGGCAGCAAACCACAGAGTCAGTAGCCAGGCCTTGGATCCAGAGCTAGCCAACTTCAGATTCTGCTGCTGTCAACGTGCCAGCTGTGTTACAGCCCCACTCTCAACTTCAGTTTGCTGCTATGGGAAATGGGAGTTCAGAAGGACTCAGAAGCCACTTGCTCTCCTTGCTGACATTACAGCTTATGCTGGGGGATGAGTCCAAATCAGAGGCAGACGTTTGTCCTCAGTCGAAGAAGAGTTACACTGCCCAACCTGCTGGACTGTCTGTTACAGTAGGCTCCTTGGCTGCACGTGGTGACAGCTAGAATCTGGGAACAACAAGAATGCGGGAAAAGGGAAGCCCTCTGAGGACAGGCATTTATGTTTCGGTCGCTACTGTAGTTCTGATAGTTATGGAAACACGCTGGTGTCCTAGGGGACGCTCATGTTAAGTGGAAAGATGGATAACTACTTGGATTTAGGAGAAAGAGAGAGAATTCCCAGAAATTGTACTGGTTTTGTTGAGAGAAAAAATAGGTATCTTCCTAGCCCAGCAGGATGTCGGTTACAACTGTGTGGATGGGACAGGAGAGCACACACAGGGCTGCTTTTCAGATGGGACGCTTTGTCAGGGGTGATGCAGAGTGAGGTGCGGTCTTGCTGTGCAAGGTCCTCGCTTGGGAATGACTCTGGGCGTTTATTCGTAAATGTGGGGGAATTTGAGATTGACTTAGACATCTTGGCGTGCAAGACCAAATCTCCAATTTCTTGAATTTATTTACCAGCTAGGGGAAGCATATTTCCAACTATAATTTTATTTACAAAGGGCTCTAATCTGGTGTGAAGTCTGAAGGCATGTTTGTTTAACAAGTGACTCAATTAGCCAGCAAGACGAGAACAAAGGAAAGCCATTATGCAGATGAATACCCATTCAAAGCCCTGAGCCTTTGGAGGCTTCCTTCCCAGCAAGTGGGAGAGAAGCTTTGGTCTGCAAGTTGCCCATCCCTGCTGTGTTTACTGCTAATTCTCTCTCCTATTAGACCATGAGTGATTAATACGATTACATTTCAAAGCTCTTAGATTTGTCATTTTTTCCCCATCTAACAGCCTATAATTATAGATTATTTTAAATCCAAGAAAAGGAACTCAAGCTCCAACTCATCTACAACTCCTTGCATATATTTCTTTCATTTTTAAAAAAGATTTATTTATTTACTTGAAAGGCAATTAGAGAAAGAGAAGGGAAGAGAGAGAGATCTTCCATCTGCTGGTTCACTCCCCAGATGCTGCAGTAGCCAGCGTTGAGTCAAGCTGAAGCCAGGATCCAGGAACTCCATCCGGATCTCCCACTTGGGTGGCAGGTGCATGTTGTAATGTTTCCCAGTAGTATTAGCAGAGAGCTGGATTAGCAGGGAGCAGCCATACTGCCTGCAGTGTTGGTTTGAACTACTGTGCCACAGCGCTGGCCGCCCTTGTATTTACTTCCTTGAGTAGTTTTTGTCTACATAGTTTTACACATGTGTAATGCTAGTACACGTACAATTGTGAGTATTGCCTTTTCTACCTATAACACATTGCATTATTTTAACTTAAAATACTAAACATTTAATTGACAGCGAGAGAGAGAGAGAGTGCTCCCTAAATGCCTGCGTTGTGGCTGGGCCAGACCAAAACCAGAAGTTGAACATTCAATTCTAATCTCCTTTGTGGGTGGCTGGGACCCAGGCCCTTGAGCCATCACCTGTTGCCTCCTAGTGTGTGCATCAGTGGGAAGCTGGAATCAGGGGTGGAGCTGGGATTCAAAGCCAGACTCGCCCATGTGGGATGTGGACAGGCCAAGCAGCATCTTGCCCACTGTGCTGAAGCTGGCCCTGAGTCCTGGGCATCTGTCTGCTGTGATCTCCCTTCAGCCCCAGGAAATGTCAGCAACTGTCTCAGCTTCTGCCTCTCTGAGGACATCGTTATCTTCTTGATCTGAAGAACATTTTTTGCTACATAAATATTCTCTGATTCTGTTTTTTCTTTTAGTATTTAAAAGACAGTATTCGATTGCTTCCTGGTTTCTTTATTCTAGTTTCTGGTGAGAAATCATTCATCATTTGTTGTCCCCCCTTTGTATAATGTGTCATGTTGTTCTCCGTGCTTTTTGCATTTTCTTTTTACTGTGGGTTTTCATGATTTTGACTGTTACGTGTCTAGGTGTAGTTTTGTTTGTGTTTCTCTTGGTTGAGGTTCACTGAGCTTCTTAGATCTACAGGTCATCCATTTTAGAGTGCTTTTAGCAGTTACTTCTTACAGTGTTTTCTGTTCCATTCATCCTTCTGAGACTTTTGTCACATGACTTGTTATCAAGTTAGATCTTAAATAGTCTGTTTATATAAAATATTTTGAATTTTTTCTTTCTTTTTTGAGTTTGGATTCTATTTTCTGCCTTTTAGTTCACGGATGATTTCCTCATTTGTCTCCCAGTTTACTGTTGAGGTAACCTAGTGAATTTTTCATTTCTAACAAGGTATTTTTATTTCTAATTATTCCATTTGATTTTCTTCTAGCGTGTCTAATATTTCATGCTGAACATATCTCTGTGACATTTCCTAAATTTTTATGTATGTTCTCTACATTTCCATTTGATTTTTAGCATTTTTATTGTAGTTATTTTCAAGTCTTTAGCAATTCTGACATTTTTAAAAAAAAAGATCTAATTATTAATTTGAAATTCAGAATTAGAGAGAGAGTGAGTGAGAGATCATCCATCTTCTGGTTCACTCCCCGAATGGCTAAAACGGCTGCGGCTGGGCCAGGATGAAGCCAAGAGCCAGGACCCAGGAGCCAGGAGCCAGGACACTCAGGTTTCCTACATGGGTGCAGGGTCATAAGCACTTGGGCCATCTTCTGTTGCTTTCCCAGACACCTTAGCAGGGAGCTGGATTGGAAGTGGAACAGCTGGGACTCGAACTGCCTCTCACATGGGATGCCAGTGCTGACACCGGCTTAATCCACTACGCCACAGCACTGGCCCCAGTTCTGACCTATTTTATTTTTGGGTTTGTGTCTATTTATTATTTCCTCTCTTAACTGTGGGCTACATTTCTCTTCTTTTAAAATGTTAGTATATATTTAAAATATATTTATTTGAAAGGTGGTAAGGGAGAGGGAGAGAGAGAGACAAAGAGTGAGAAAGAAAGACAGAGACAGAGACATCCAGGGCTGGGCTCATCTAGACCCAGGATCCCAGAACTCAATCTAGGTCTCCCACATGAGTGTCCGGGAGGGACCCAAGTATTTCAGCCATCACTGCTGCCAGCCAAGGTGCCCATCAGTGGAAGTAGAGTGAGGACTTGAACCGAGGCATTTCCTAAGGGGATACAGTTTTCCTGTGCAGCATCTTAACTGCTGTGCCCAACACCAGTCCCTATCTGTGGGTCTCTTGATGTTCCGTTCTATGCCCGAAATTTTGTATGAAAGAGCAGCGGGGACCAAAATAAAAATATTTACATTCAGAAAACGTATCCTTTCTTAGAGTGGGAGCTATGTCCCTTTGACCTTCAGTTGAGCTCAGACTGGACTTCGTTACAGCTTTCATTTTATTCAGTTCATCACTGGTTTCAGATATTTTAAGGGTAGGATTAGAACTTTCTGTCCAACAGGTGCTGGGATCTGAGCATTTGTGAGATTCCAGAAGACCACCTGTGATTCAAAGTGGAGCCACAGGCCTTTGGGCCAGTGGGGTTTTCTCTAGTTTGACAGGTTAGACCCCTGCCTGGGGGGCCATTGAAGAGCCCTCCTCGCTGTCCACTGCCATATTCCTGCTTTCTGAGTGTTGTTGTAGGGTCTGGTTTTGGCTCTGATGCTCCGCTCTGGGGTATTCTGGAGGGAAGATTCCGGAATGTCTTGAAGGTGTTCTTAGTTCTCTTGCTCTCCCGCTAGGCCGTAGTATATGAACATCTGTAGTGCTTTGTAGCTTATCTGTGTTGCTTTGATTATTTGAGGGAGAATAGGCTTTCTCTGCTGGCTCTCTAGATTTGAATTGGAAGTGGAACCCCAACCAAGTAGACTTCAATAAAGATCTAAAATGTGAAGGGCTGGCGCCGTGCTGTAGCGAGTCTGGTTTGGCTGCCGCCATCCCATATGGGTGGTGGTTCGTGTCCCGGCTGCTCCACTTCCAATCCAGCTCCCTACTAATGGCCTGAGAAAGCAGCAGGAGATGGCCCAAGTACATGAGCGAGCCCTTGCACCCATGTGGGAGACCCGGAAGAAGCTCCTGGCTCCTGGCTTCTGCTTGTCCCAGTGCTGGCAGTTGCAGCAATCTGGGGAGTTGAATCATCAGATGGAAGATCTCTCTCTCTCTCTCTGTAAACTGGCCTTTCAAAAATAAATAAATAAATAAATGTTGTTTTTAAATCTAAAATTTGTAAAGTGCTTTAAAAAACTTTGACAGTTACCTGCAGATAGAATCTAGGAGGTGGATACCCACTCAAAATATCTAAAGATTTTCATAGTTCTTAATAAAAATATGGTCCTATTGACGGGAGATAAACAGGAAGCTAGTTGAGGCATCGTGAACTCTTGTATGCCAGAAGAGTGACGCTGTCTCTTTAACTGTGATTTGATACGCCCACCTTCCCAGGATGCACCGGACCAGTACGAGTGCTAAGACCCACCCTATTTGCATATCTAACTGGGCCCCACCCCCTTGCTTATAAAAAGAGGCGGGAAGGCCCTGAGGAGAAGTGGGCGGGGCTTCTGGTCTGTTCTGGGCGCTTCTCGCCCGTGGGCTCTGCCGGCCTCCCGCTCTCCCCTAAGCCGCCCTCGACGACGGCCGCCTCCCGCTCTCCCCTAAGCCGCCCTCGACGACGGCCGCCTCCCGCTCTCCCCTAAGCCGCCCTCGACGACGGCCGCCTCCCGCTCTCCCCTAAGCCGCCCTCGACGACGTACCTTCCAACCGCAGGTAGGGTTTCGGTTTCTCTTTTCTCCCTAGGCTGTGGGCGGTCCTGTCATGGTGGGTGTTTGTCTGCGTGGAGCGGCCCACGCCCACGCTCGCTCGTGAGTGCAGTTCAGCGCTTCACTGCCAAACGCGCTCTGCTCCTCCCTCTGCGGGAGGCGGGACCCTAAGTTAAAAAACCGAGACATAGCGCGCACCGCTATTCCTTTCCCACAGCAACCGCCCCCCCCCCCCCGGAAGCCACGCCCGTTTTTAAGGGGGTGAATAGCTATCTTGCTTCATATGCTCCGTAAGCGTTGAGTATTGTGATTGATTTTATTTTGCTGCTTGATTGGGACAGTATTCCTGTGGACTGCCCGCCTTTCACTTCGGGCTCCGCACAGGATCAACACCCTGTCTTCATGTTCAGTAGAACTGAGTTTCCCTGGAGACCAAGTCAGTGAGCCCGGCAGACATCGGGAATGTTTGAACAGATAATGGAGCCTACTCTTTTGAGTGCTTGTTGGGGGAAAAACTGGTGACTTTTAGAAACAATTTATTTTATTTTATTTGAAAGGCAGAGTGACAGAGAGAAAGAGGTCGTCCATCGGCAGTAAGGTCAGGGCTGTGCCGGACCACAGCCAGGAGGCTGGAACTCCCTCCAGGTCTCACAAGCCCTCGGGCCGTCTTCCACTGCGTGCCTGGCACGTAGGCAGGGAGCTGGATCAGAAGCAGTGCAGCCAGGATTCGAACCGGCGCTGCGTTATGGGATCGGGCGCTGCAGGCAGCAGCTAACCCACTGGACCGCCCCACCGGCCTGGAAAACTGGTCGTTTAATTGTCACGGTGACCTGTGAGGAAGGCGTCACCTCATTCCCTCTACTGGAGGGGGAAGAAAGGCGTGGTGACGGGGGACAGGCTTAAACCCAGGATGCTTTGAGTCCAAAGCCTCAGTCTCACAACTTCGATGCGATTTTTCTTATATTTGAACCCAGCCAGTGTCATCTGTCCGAGCCAGCTGCTGCTACAGTCATGCCACGTAACAGAGCACCCCTAAACTCAGGCTTAAAACAGCGTTTATTTTATTAGTCTGCGGTTTACAGCCGCTCTGCTTAAAAATTCCTCAGTGTGGTTTTGGTTACCCGCAGGCCACTGTGGTCCAAACATGTTAAATGGAAAATTCCCCAAGTAGACGATTCCCGAGTTAGAAGTCGCATGCCTTTCTCAGTCGTGGGATGAAACCTGCTGTCCTGCTCCGTCCTGGACGTCCTGGGATGTCCGGCATCCCGTCGTCCGTGTACCCGCTGTATATACATCACACACCTGTGAGTCCCTGACTGCCTTAGCTTGGTTCCCAGGTTGTGTTCAGGGACCCTTTTCTTGTGCTTCACCTGGCCCCCGAGTGCAAGTTACTGATGCTCGCCGTTCGGCTGTGCCGAAGGAGCTGCAGGGTGAGGAGGTGAGAGCTCTCCACTCAGGAAGGGAGGGGAAAGTCACCCGTGGAGTTTGACCTGAGCAAACCTTTGGATTTTTGCTTTTCCTTTCCCCTTATATATTTAAAAATACACATTGCCCTTACGAAGGAATGTGTAATTATTTTTAGTTGAGGGTGACTTCGGGAGGCTGGACTAGATAAAGTCCTAGATTCTATCTGAAGGTAACTGTCAAAGTTTTTTAAAGCACCTTACAAATTTTAGATTTTAAAAAAACATTTGTTTATTTTTGAAAGGCCGGTTTACTGAGAGAGAGAGAGAGAGAGATCTTCCATCTGATGATTCAACTCCCCAGATTGCTGCAACTGCCAGCACTGGGACAGGCAGAAGCCAGGAGCCAGGAGCTTCTTCCGGGTCTCCCACATGGGTGCAAGGGCTCATGTACTTGGGCCATCTTCTACTGCTTTCTCAGTAGCTATAGCTCCTCGAACAACTCTTCGTGCCACCACTCCCGGGCGGCAGATATCCAGTAGGGCAAATCTTGTACCCATGACATTGTGAAAGTGGAAAAAGACATTTGTGCTGGTTTTGCTGTTGCCCCATAAACTGCACAAGTTACAAACAGAGTACGTGATAAGAGCTTGATGGAGACGGAAGAAACATGAAATGTGTGCAGGTATGTATAGGAAATAAACCCCCGGGGTACACTGAGTTCAGTACTAACCGGGTTCAGGCCTCGCCTGGGGGTCTTGAATGCCTTCTCAGCGGATGAGGAGGGGCCGCTGTCATTTCTAAGGAGAACTGAAGCAGGGCGCGTGGATGACTTGGGCAGCGGACAGGGGTGGGGGGTGGCTGCTGTGCTCTGCTTTCTCTTATCACCTCCCTTCACAGAGTGCTGCCAACGTCCTGTTTGTTTTCACAGCACAGAGCTGTTTTGCCGCCTCTCCTTTCAATGTCTCCTTCTCAGCTGTGCCCTGGGGGGCCTCACATTTCATAACCAAAGCTGCCTATCAACGTATTTTGCTAAAGAAAATACATTTAGTCTGGAGAGAAGTCATGTCTCCCTGAGGAAGAGGAGCAGCTGCAGCCTGTAGTCGTTTTCAAAGGCTCTGTCACTCACGATTAGTCTCTTTGTTGAACCGATGGAGGTCAGAGGTGAAGTTGTGCAGGGGGCTTAGTAAGTAAGGGAAGCATATTGGGGGGCCACCTGCTCTGTGCTACCAAAGCTGGTGCAAGCAGAGGCTCCCAGTCATCCCTGGATGACACATGGCTATCTGCACGGCCTTGTGCAGAACTGAGACTTGCGTAGGCCGAACAGCCCACTCCTCCCAACACACAGCCTCCAGGGCGGCAATGGGAGACGCAGGAGCTGACACCCAAGCGTGTCCTCTCGTTCTCTCCTGACGGAATATGAAGGCATATTATTTTCTAGCTTTTGTGGCTAGAGCCGGCCCTGCTGGCCTGGTGATCCTGGGTCTCTGTCCCACTTCTCTGTTGGTCAGTCGGTGTGGTTGGAACCCCACTGCAGCCTCCAGTAATGAGAGGAGGCAGTCAGGTCTGGGGAGGGAATGAAAGAGTTCCCAGGGCACAAGGCAAATGAATGAATTCCACTGATCTTGTGTGGTTCCTTATGGGATCATCCATCATGATTTAAAAACATGAAGCCCAGAGGAACTGTAGGCAGGCGTCCTACCCCAAGCCACAGAAATGGTGGAATTTGTGGCTGAAAAACTCATTTGCCTTCCTGTTACTGTTACCCGCATCATGGCCATTATGCTGTATTAAGTAGGGTATCATCATGTCATTTAGTTCTCCACTGGATCCAGCTTTCCTCATCCTGTCATAACTCGCTCAGACAAACGAGTTCCCAAGCCGCAACATCAGCATATACCTGCTGTAGACTCACTGTGTGCACAGCAGAGAGAGTACAGAAAAGCTTTGCCCTTGCCCTGGTCCTCGGGAAACTTATCTTTCTCTTGGCCTTGCTCCTTTAATGCCTTTTTATATATTTTTAACGCAATACTGGAAACACACAAAAGAAAATATGTTTCAAAGTATAGTCACAGAAGAAAGAGCCAGGAAGTCATTGCCTGACTTAGTAACTAAAATTACCAGTAGTACTGGATCTACCTGGGGGTTAATGGGCTCTCCTGCACCCGTTTCATCCCGTTACAGAAATCTCTGCTGGTTTTGTGTTTTCCTTCGTCTTTTGCTTTACTAGCTTTATCAGCAATGTTTACACATACACGGGGCCTTCAAAAAGTTCATGAAAAAATGCACTTTTTAAAAATTCCATTCTGGTTTTTTTTTCATGAACTTTTTGAAGTGCCTTATTTTGTGTGTATTTTTTTAAGTTTTTCTTTTGAGCCTTATGAAATAGTATCATACTCTATTATTCTGAGACTTGATTTTTTTTTCACTCAATGCGATTTCTAAGGTTTATCCCATTTTAAAGTTCTTTTCTCTCCTTTTCTTTGAGATTTTTGTTTGCATTTGTTTTGCTCTCATATTCAGCTTTCCTTTCTATCAGCTTGGGATTTTAAAAGTCCACAATTAAAAATCCCAAAGTAAAAAAAGTAAAATTACAAGAAAGTTAAAATCATTTTTATATTATTTTCTCTTGAAATTTTATTTACTTAGTAAAATTGAAAGTCTATCTCAGCTTCCCCTTCTCAGTAATGTAAGGACTTTATCATGTTAGTGACCTCCTCCTGTCATTATGATTGATAGTTTCCATTTCTGGCTTTAAAAGACACAAATTAGATTATTATTCGCATTTTATATAGATAATGTTTTAGAATTATCTACCTGCTTATGAGTTTATTTGCTAACTGTGCACCTGAGAACTTTATTCTAGGCTGTTTTTCTTGTTCCATTTTTAAAAGAATGCCTTTAGTGATGATCTGTTCGTAGTAAAATCTCAGTTTTGGTTAATATGGAAAGGTCATCATCTCATATCATTCTTAAAAGAACCCTTTGCCTGGTACACGGTTCCAGAAGGATGATTGCTTTCTCTTAGGCCTTTGGTGACTTTGTTCCAGGGTTTCGTGCCTTCCATGGCCGTGCCTGAAACCGTGGTGCTGATCTCAGCACTGCTGTTCGGAGGGTGATCTGCCTGGTCCTCTGGGGGCTTTTAGATCCTCTGTCTTTGATGTGCTGTGGTTTCATTGCAGTGCACCTAGGGAGAGATTTTGTTTTATTTCTTTTGTTTATGGAGACAGTCCCCCACTTAACAATGGTTCGACTTAGAATTTTCATCTTTAGGCCGGCGCCGTGGCTCAACAGGCTAATCCTCCGCCTTGCGGTGCCGGCACACCGGGTTCTAGTCCCGGTCGGGGTGCCGGATTCTGTCCCGGTTGCCCCTCTTCCAGGCCAGCCCTCTGCTGTGGCCCAGGAGTGCAGTGGAGGATGGCCCAGGTGCTTGGGCCCTGCACCGCATGGGGAGACCAGGAAAAGCACCTGGCTCCTGGCTCCTGCCATCGGACGAGCGCGGTGCGCCGGCCGCAGCGCGCCAACCGCGGCGGCCATTGGAGGGTGAACCAACGGCAAAGGAAGACCTTTCTCTCTGTCTCTCTCTCTCACTGTCCACTCTGCCTGTAAAAAAAAAAAAAAAAAAAAAAAAAAAAAAAAAAAAAAAAAAAAGAATTTTCATCTTTATGAGGGTGCAAAAGAGATATGCATGCAGTAGAAACAGTAGTTTGAATTTTGATCTTTTCCCAGCTCTCTCAGGGTACTGGGCACTGGCCATAGCTCCCAGTCACCTTCCATCATGAGGGTAAACCACAGATATTCCACAGCATACTTGTGGAATAAGTGCATTTTCAACTTGTGATTGCTTTATCAGGACATAACCACATTTTAAATTGAGGAGTATCTGTGCATGTTGTACTAGAAGATTACATTTTAGCATTTCTAGAAAATTCCTATTGATTACCACTTTAAATACTGCCTCTCAGGGCTAGCATGTTAGTGTAGCAGGTTAAGTCTTAGGCTGAGACACCGGCATCCCATATAGGTACCTGTTCATGTCTTGGCTGCTCCACTTTCAATCCAGCTCCATGTTAGTGGCCTGGTAAAAGCAGCAGAAGATGGCCTGAGTACTTGGACCTCTGCTACCCATGTGGGAGACCTGGAAGAAACTCCTGGCTTGTGTCTTCGGCCTGGCCCAGCCCTGGCTATTGTGGCATCTGGGGAGTGAACCAGCAGATAGAAGATCTCTCTCTCTGTCTCTCTCTCTCTCTGTAACTCTGACTTTTAAATAAATAAATAAATCTTTAAAAAAATGCTGCCTCTTGTCCAATCACTCTTTTCTCTCCTGTCACTCCAGTTAGATAGTCTAGTGTGTCCTTTTCTATCTTCCATATGTCTGGTCTTTTAACAGTTTTAACCTCTGTGCCTATTTGTGTTGCATTCTGAATAATCTCTTATGATATATCTTCAAGTTTGAATACTACTTTCTGATATTTTAAATCTAAATTGAGTTTTTTTTACTTCAACAATTATATTCAGTTTACAAAATTTTTATTTGGTTTCTACTATACCTCATCATGTTTAAGCAAGTTTGATTACTTGTTCATTTCCCTAATTTTGTATTTTATCTGTTTAAATAAATAGTAACAGTTATTTTATACCAGGTATCTGGTTGTTGCAGGAGTTCCAAGATCTGAAGTGGGTGGGTGTAAAAATCTACTATTTGTGCTGAGTCCCACTCAGGGTGGCTTATTTCCTAGTGAGGATGCTGGCCTTTGATTGTGAGCTCATGGAGGTTTGATCTTCGTCTAAGGAAGTCTGGATGGTCCACCTAGGAAATGTTTTCCAGCAGAGAGGGTTTACATTTGCTTTTGCTAGGAGCCAGGGCCATTACCAGCTTGGTCTTCCTTCAAAAGTGCTGACCTCAGAATCGTGTTCTCAGCATTATCATGGTCAGTGATTAGTTGTTATATTAATTGTAATCACTTGGTATTTTTAATGCCTTGCACAATCCTGGGTGTTCCATGAACATTGTTTCTAACCTGCACAAAAGCTTGGTAATCCACTTCACTGATGTGTAGACAGAGACTCAGAGAGGCCTTCTGTACATTCCCTTCCACACAGTTCTCCTGCCCTTCCACACAGTTTCTCATCAAAACCCACTCTGCTTTCTATACCTACCTCAAGTGCTGCCTCCTCAGTGGCACTGTCCTTGAACCACAGAGCTGAGTTTAGATTCTTTTTTTTTATTTTTATTTTTTTATTTTTTTTTATTTTTGACAGGCAGAGTGGACAGTGAGAGAGAGAGACAGAGAGAAAGGTCTTCCTTTGCCGTTGGTTCACCCTCCAATGGCTGCCGCGGACAGCGCGCTGCGGCCGGCGCACCGCGCTCATCCGATGGCAGGAGCCAGGTGCTAGGTGCTTCTCCTGGTCTCCCGTGGGGTGCAGGGCCCAAGCACTTGGGCCATCCTCCACTGCACTCCTGGGCCACAGCAGAGGGCTGGCCTGGAAGAGGGGCAACCGGGACAGAATCCGGCGCCCCGACCGGGACTAGAACCCAGTGTGCTGGCGCCGCAAGGCGGAGGATTAGCCTGTTGAGCCACGGCGCCGGCCTGAGTTTAGATTCTTGTTCCCTTGCGTTCTCATGCATCATTTATTTTATTTTATTTTTTATCTCAATGTTATTATTATTATTTTTTTTGGTAATGCATCAATTATACCAGCTAGTAGGGTACTCATCCCATTTCACAGATGAAGCACGTGAGGTCTCTGAGTTTCAGTGCTAGGCACTTGTGAAGATTTTCCTGACAACTGTAACCTGGGAACAAGGACATGGCCTCAGCAATTTCTGCATTCATCTTTCTCCATCTCTCCTGTGCGATTTCTGGTTCCTCACCTTCCCCATCCACATACAGAATGCAAGACTTAGAGGAAGCATTCAGAAATGTTAGATAAATTAAATTTAGGCAGGAACAAATGGGGAAGGGTCCCCAAGCTTATGTGATTGCCAGGTGATTACAGTTGTCAATATGTGCTGCTCTGACCCATCTGAAATCCCCTTCTCCGTGGGCCTTTGCTGGTCCTTTGGTTTCCTCCGGTAAGCAGTCGCTTAAGTGGGATTTGTTTAAAATTGCAGTTGGCGTGTGTTTTAGTGAGTCACCTTGACTCTTCATGAGCTTCTCTGCCTTTCATAAGCCAGATCTTTGGCATTTTATTGACCCGTCTTTCTGTGTCATGTTTAAGGAGATATCCCAGGGGTTTGTTTATTTTTACCTCTCTTGTCTATGGAGAGAAGTCAGCATTTTCATAAATACCTCAAGAGCAGGTTTCATCATAAGTTTTTAATTTTTTCCCCCAAATTTGAATGAAAATTACTTGAGTTGCCAGCTTCTGGGACAGCCAGAAGTCCTGAATTATTGGGACTTTCCTCTCCAAAGGGCTATCCGAGCATTCCAGGGTTAAGAGTCGCTCACAGCTTCTAATGCCAAATAGGGGAAAAGCTCTGTTTGTCATCTTTTTAGTGTTTATTACCGACACAAGGTGACGCTGTTGAGCATGGGGTTGGGGGGCTAACGCCACTGGGCTACAATGGCTGTGAAGCCTGGTGACCCCAGAATAACCAACTGCTCCTCAAAGGTCCTGTGCCAGATCAGGTTTGTGGAGCCACTCACCTGGACCCCACAACTCCTATGCCTTTTCCAAGGCAGAAGGTGAGTGAGGGCCACTCAGAATCAGTTGTTTTTTTCTTTTAGCTTCTGAAAGAAAACAAAAATTAATTTGGTTCTCTTCTCTGGACAAGAAAGATTTATTGCCTCTAAAATCTTTTTAAAAACAATATCCACTGGGCAAGAAACACTTAGACTTTAGATAAAACAAAAGATAGCCATGTTTTGTGGCAAAATACTAACTATACTCCAGGATTCTACCCATTAGTAGTAGAACCACCGAAAATATAGCTGGGACATTTCCTGACATCTCTTGTAACTAAATGTGCCAGTGGGGTAGGAACAGAGGTGGTGCATGCAACTTCAAATCACACCATTTGAAAGTGCGGTGTTAGGCAGGCTGCCCGCAGCTTGCCTTGACTGAGGAGGGGAAGTGTGCCACCCGCCACTCAGCCTTCCCCAAACCCGGGGGACAGTCAGATGCGGTGTGGAGCCCAGTCGAAGCAGGGTCTCACTTTATTGTAAATGGGAGGTGTATATATAGCTGAGGTACTGAGCGGATGGTGCAGAGTAGATGAGCGGATGCGGGCAAGGGGTGGGGTGATGTGATGCAAAAGGGTCCAAGCCACTCCTGTTATACACCTTAATGATTATTAGGCAAAAGCGCCCTGGGACTGGGGTGTTTGCCACCAGGGATTTGAAACTTAAAGACAGGTTTTCAAACTTGAGGCAGGCTCAGGAAGTTCCTCTAGGCCTCTCCGGATTCAGCCTCCCCCACAGAAAGGAAAATACTTGCCTTCTACCCTCTCTACCCTCTCCCTACAGGCTGGAATTTGATGGGTTTTAGCAAGTCCACTTCAACCACATGGATGAGGACAATAATACTCCAGGCTAAAACACAACACTAAGATGGAAGGAACCAGATCCTCACTGATCACTAAGGGCAGAGAAATTGTGATAGCCTCAAACTATTTACCTATTTATGAATCCATGAAAGCCAAATCAATTCCTACCTCATTTGAACCACTGTGTTTTATCAGCAACTCAGCCAGTACCCCAGTTAACACACACCCTCTCTGGTGGGACTGGAAAACATACAGGGTCAATCCTACCCGTGAGTATGCAGAGGGAATTTCATGTACCTCTCTATAAAACAGCAGCAAGCAAAACACAGATTTAGTGGAACATCCTATTGCATGTTATTTTGGGATTCTGAAGGCTTTGATGAAGTTCAAGGAGGAGAGAAAGAGAATCTTGCCTTCATAATCACAAATGCATAGAAGCAAAGTTATTTGGGTTGCATCCTTGTGGAGTGGAGGGAGAATGGGTTTGGAGTCAGATATTTCAAGGTTTATATCCTGTCTTTATCATTTTGTTATTCAACTCACTACTTTCTTATCTGTGAAATGAGAATTGGATTAAATGAGATGATACTGTTAAAGGTTCTGAAACTGGATGTGGTAAAAACTAAGTGCTAAATGAAAATAAGTTGTCTTTCTATGTTTAGCTTTTTTTATTTTTTAAATGTCAGTGTGTCACTATCTGTTTTTTTTTTTAAGATTATTTATTTATTTATTTGAAAGAGTTACACAGAGAGAGGAGAGGCAGAGAAAAGAGAGAGAGCGAGAGGTCTTCCATCTGATAGTTCACTCCCCAATTGGCCGCAATAGCCGGAACTGTGCTGGTCAGAAGCCAGGAGCCAGAAGCTTCTTCTGGGTCTCCCACGTGGGTGTAGGGGCCCAAGGATTGGGCCATCTTCTGCTTTCACAGGCTATAGCAGAGAGCTGGATCGGAAGTGGAGTAGCCGGGTCTTGAACCGGCGTCCATAAGGGATGCCAGTGCTTTAGGCCAGGGCGTTAACCTGCTGTGCCACAGTGCTGGCCCCCTTTTTTTTTTTTTTAAGATTTATTTATTTATTTGAAAGTCAGAGTTACACAGAGAGAGGAGAGACAGAGAGAGAGAGGTCTTCCATCTACTGGTTCATTCCCCAGTTGGCTGCAACAGCTGAAGCCAGGAGCCAGGAGCTTCTTCCAGGCCCCCAACACGGGTGCAGGGGCCCAAGGATTTGGGCCATCTTCTTTTGCTTTCCCAGGCACAGCAGAAAGCTGGATAGGAAGTAGAGCAGCTGGGACACGAACTGGAGCCCATATGGGATGCTGACACTGCGGGATGCTGACACTGCAGGCTCAGCTGTACCCGCTACACCACAGCGCTGGCCCCTATGTTTAGCCTTTTAATCCTCGCAACAACTGGTGATCTCAGTGATCTGACTTTTTATTTTTTTACACCTCTTTGGCTTCATCTTGGGCATCTTTCCCTTGCCCATGACTCTCAATGACTCCCGAAGCCCCTGGCCATCTTGCCTTCAGCACTGTGGCTATTCAAGTTCCTTTCTGCTTCTAGGTCTTTGCACATCCTTTCCTTTCTACTTGGAACCTCTTCACATTGTCACACCTCAGAGAAGTTCTCTTAAGGCTGCTGTATCTTTAGCCTTGTCCATTATGGTAGGCAGAATAAGGGCCTGTGGGTTAATACCCTGGCCTGAAGTGCTGACATCCCATATGGGTACTGGTCCTAGTCCTGGCTGCTCCTCTTCTGATCCAGCTCTCTGCTATGGCTTGGTAAAGCAGTAGAAGATGGCCCAAGTGCTTGGGCCCCTGCACCCACGTGGGAGACCCAGAAGAAGCTCCTGGCTCCTGGCTTCTGATTAGCACAGCTCTAGCTGTTGCTGCCAATTGGGAAGTGAACCAGCAGATGGAAGACCTCTCTCTCTGTCTCTACCTCTCTTTGTAACTCTTTCAGATAAATAAAATCTTTAAAAAAAACAACCTGGAATTATTTTTCATCAAGATGGTGCCAAAGGCGAAGGGAGCTCCTGCCCCTCCCAAAGCTGAAGCCACAGCAAAGGCTTTGAAGGCCAAAAAGGGAATCCTGAAAGGTGCCTACAGCACAAAAGAAGATCTGTATGTCTCCTGTGTTCCAAGTGGCCCAGGACACTATGCTCTGGCAGCAGCACAGACATCCTCAGAAGAGCACCCCCAGGAGGAACAAGCTTCACCACTGGGCCATCATCAAGATCCCTGACCACCGAGTCTGCCATGAAGAAGATAGAAGACAATAACCCACTCGTGTTGTTCACTGTGGATGTCAAGTTCAGCAAGCACCGGATCCAACAAGATGTGAAGACACTGACACTGATGTGGCCGAGTCAATTCCCTGATAGGACCTGTTGGAAAGAAGAAGGCATATGTTTCCCTGGCTCCCAATTATGATGCTTGGATGCTACCAACAAAATTGGGATTCAGCTGGCTAATTCCAAATATGTTTTTTTCCACCATAAACAAAGCAAACAAAAACAAAACCTGGGATTAGGTTAAATGATTAAGGTAACAGATGGAATTAAGTTTACCAATCAGCTGGCCACCACATAGGGAGATTGGGAATATCTCTCTGGGCCCATTGTTATCATTGTTAAGGGAGGTCCTTAAAAATAGAGGAGTTAAGCAGAAGAGAGGCAAAGAAGTAGGAGGAAAGAAGCAAGGTCAGAGAGATACCACAATCCTACCTTTGACAATGAATGAAGGGGCTGCAAACTAAGAAATGTGGGTGGCCTCTGGAACCTGCAAAAGGCAAAGAAAAAGATTCTGTCCTAGAGCCTCCAGAAGGAAGAGCCCTTCTGATACCTTGACTTTAACCCTGTGACTTGCTTTTGGACCACCACGTTTAGTCATATAGGACTCATAAGGTCATAACTGGAAGATAATACATTTGGGTTTGAAGCCACTAAATTGGTGGTAGCTTGTTAACAGTGGGCATAGAGAACTCATACACCCATACACCAGCCCAGTCTCTAATATTCTTTTTTATTTTTGACAGGCAGAATTAGAGAGAGAGAGAGAGAGAGAGAGAGAGAGAGAGAGAAAGGTCTTCCTTCCATTGGTTCACCCTCCAAATGGCCGCCATGGCCGGTGCGCTGTGCCGATCCGAAGCCAGGAACCAGGTGCTTTCTTCCTGGTCTCCCATGCGGGTGCAGGGCCAAGCACTTGGGCCATCCTCCATTGCCTTCCCGGGCCATAGCTGAGAACTGGACTGGAAGAGGAGCAACTGGGACAGAATACGGTGCCCCAACCAAGACTAGAACCCGGGTACCGGTGCCACAGACAGAGGATTAGCCTAGTGAGCCGTAGTACCTGCCTCTAATATTCTTTAACAAATTATCACCTTTCTGAATTCTTTCCCAGCACTCACTACACTCTGCAGATTATCTTCTTTGTTTATTTATCCACTTAATGACTGTGGTCAAATGTGCCTTTTATGAAGACGGAAATGTCCGTCTCATTCACCAGCTCCCTGCTAGAGTGTGGATCATGGAGCATGTATTCCATAACTGGAATGCATGCATGAATGAACACGTGAAACATGTGAATGGAAAATTTGGAGCTCATGTTCCTTAGCTGTAGGGCTTCAGATTTCAACAGGGACATCGAGCATTTCCAGGAGTGCACAAGGAGATAGAAGGGTAATGGTGGAGGCAACCATATGACAAAGTTGGTAGGGAAACAGACCAGGAATTCTGATCACCAGCCAAACCAAGTCCTAAAATCCAAGTTCTATTTGGGAGGGAGACAGGGTAGAAAAGATGAAAACACAGCCAATTTTTGAAAAGCCCATTTTCCAAGTCTGCTTATAATTGGCTATAAATCTTTAGTGACCGTCAGGAGATGAGCAGAATGCCCCATAGGCTGCCTTGGAAACTCAGGATGGGACATTGGAAGTTTTTAACTCCCTGTAATAGTTCAACTCGTTCACAGCGAGACCCGGCCCTCTGCTGTCACTGGAGTGTGTGTTTGTTTAATTAGGGTGCCGAGTAGAGCCTCATCCGGTGGCAGATGTTGCCATGTGTAATATAATAAATAACAGGCTTTATAGGACCCAGCAGGCAGTAGAGCCTTCAGTTAGCAGATGGCGAAATATTAAACTGGCAGAGCAATAACTTAACTGCCTGAATCAGCTGGTCCCAGCCCAGATTTGCTCTGACATGAATCAGCTTCATATAGGATGTGTCACTCAGCCTCAGACTCCTACCCCCACCTGCCCTCCCTTCCTTTCCCTTCTAGGACCGTTCTTTCCTTGGCATCCCATTATTAAAGTCAGCTTCCTGGGGGAGTCAAATTTTTTAACTGCCTTTGCAGGTAAATGAGAAGTGCTTGCTGGCCTGGATGGTAGGCTTGCTTTGTGGGAGAAGGAAAAGCAATAAACCTAGGATGTCCTCCAGTGCTGGTCTCTGCCTGGCTTCAAATTAGCCAGACAGCATTGTACCTTGCCCGCGGGCCCTTGTGCAAGAGGCCATTTCCACTGGCTCCAGAAATCCTTCTGTTCTGTTCTAGATGACTGAATTTCCCCAAGGAGACCCCAGTGGAGGAGAAAGCAGGCCATTTGGGTCTGGACAAATAGAGCCTGTAAAGGGATTGACTGACATCTGTAAAATCACTCAGAAGGTGGAGAGTGGGGCATTGGACTTACTGACCAAATGTCAGGTTTTACTACTGATGTTCAGAGGGCTGCCCACATTCACAGACCCTGGATGAAGGCTGGGCATGCCCAGGCCTACCCCATCTTCATAACCATAACCCTTGTGGCATTTTCTGTGTGCCAGGCACTATTCTGCAAGCTTTATGGACATTAATTCACTTAATCCTCTCCACAGTAAGCCTTCAGCCCATTTCTTACATGAGAGAAAAACTGAGGTTCTGAGAGAGACGTGTGATCACACAAGTAGGAGATACCAGAGAAGGGCTGCAAGCGAATCCTGTCTAAATTCAGAGGTAGTGATTGCACGCACTATCCTTGACACCAGGAGACTTCAAAGAACACTTGGACAAAAGATGGCAAACACACAGGCAAAATAGCACCCAGAAAGTGAAGTGGAGTATTGACCCTAGGGAAGACGATATGGTGTTTATGACATTGGTGGACACTTACTGAAATAAACTTGACTGGCTTTCAGTAGAGACCTGAAATAGATGCTCTTGTTTCATCCTCACAGCAAGCCTTTGAGGCAGCTACAATTATAATCTAATTTTACTGATGAAAAAAATCAGGACTAGAAGGATGATTTGACTTGTCCAAGGTCACACAGGCAGTAAGAAGGAGGGCCTGGATTGAAGCAGAACCTGTCTGAACAGAGCTCTTGCTCTCATCACTCAGAGTTTTTTTTCCCAAAAGTCTTCTTGGCAGAGGGTGCGTTGAAGATGTGAAGAAGTTGAAAGGAGGGAAAGGCATCCCAGGCAGAGGGAGCAGCATGAACAAAGGCCTGGGAGTTGTGGACAGTGGTGGGTGTATGTGAGGAGATGAGGGAGATGAGGCTAACTGCTGGAGACAGAGCAGGGAAGCTGTCAGTGCCATGCGGAAAGCATTTAGCTCTTCTTCCCAGGTAAAGGTGAGGTGTGGAAGTTTTCTGAGCCCATAGAAGATAATGCAAACAAAGGGCCCTTTCAGATCAGAATGGTAAGTTTGCCCCGCCCTCTGCTGCATTAACATTTGTTGAGAAGATGGCTGTCAAGTCTGCCACTCGTCTTGTGGTATAGGGAGCATTTGTGAGTCCTTTGCATGGATGAGGGCTGGCTGCTACTGCTCCTTTTGACCTTGACCTCTCAATGTCTAGAATCTTTCAGGCTAGTGTCCTCTGTGCTCTGTGTTGCCAGACCACTCGTTACTCAACCTAGCCATTTCCTTCCTTCCCAACTGTGACTACCCAAGTAGTCATCTGTCATCTCCATCCATCATACATCCATCCATGCAGCAGGAAAAAGGGGGTTTGAAATCACAAGTAAGGGGAGTATGATGGAGTGTTGTGGTATAGTGAGTAAAGCCATCACTTGCAATGCTGGCATCCCTTGTGGGTGCCAGTTCATGTCCCGGCTACTCTACTTATGATCTAGCTCCCACCTAATGGCTTGGGAAAAACAGAAGATGGCCCAAGTGTTTGAGCCCCTGCTAGTCAAGAGGGAGACCCAAATGAAGCTCCTGGCTCTTGGCATCACTCTGGTCCAGTACTGTCTGTTGTAGCCATCTGAGGAATAACCCAGTGGATGGAAGATCTCCTTCTCTCTCTGTCTCTGCCTTCTATATGTAACTCTGACTTTCAAAATAAATAAATCTTTTTAAAAGTAAAAAAGAAATCACAAGTAAAATGTGCCATTGCTTTCCATAGCCCAACAAGATCTGACCCCTGCTGATATCACAGTAAGCACTCCTCCTTGCTTCCTGTGCTCCACTTTCTCTGACCCATCACAAATCACAAATTTAATTTTAAGAGATTTATTCATTCATTTTAAAGGCAGAGTTAGAGAGAATCTTGCATTGGCTGATTCAATCCCCAGATGGCTACAATGACTGGGGCTGGGCAGGTCCAAAGCCAGGAACCAGAAGTTTCTTCTGAGTCTCCCACATGGGTGGAAGGGGCCCAAGGACTTGAGTCATCTTGTATTGCTTTTTTAGGCACATTAGCAGAGAGCTGGATCAGAAGTAGAGTCAGTGGGACTTGAACTGGTGCCCATATGGGATGCCATAATTGCAGGTGGCAGCTTTACCTGCTACACCCAGTGCCAGCCTCCCCACCAATCACTTTTTAAACCCACATCATTCTGTAGATTGTTGCCCAATATATGTTCAAGCCCTTCCCCCTCCAACTGTGGGTGGAGTTTACCTGAGTTAGGCTTGGCCGGATGACTTTTTGTGGCCAATAGTATATTGGTGAGTTTGGTATGAACATGAAATTTTGAAATGTGGTAGAGTTGTTGGGCTTGCTCGCTTCCCTTTTGCTTATGGCTGTGAAAGCAATTTTCCCCAGGTAACTTGATGTTCCCAGAAGAGTGAGAGATGCATTGAACCGATGGCCTGAAGTCAAGCCCTGTCTTGATCAGCCAAACCTAAGCTGGACAGCAGACACATGAATGAGATATATTTGGCCGCTGTTGTAAGCCACTGGTTAGATATTACACAGCACTGCTGTGGTGGGGCTAATTCAGCCTGCTTTACTTTATTCATGATCATTAAGTTTGAGATTTCTATCTTTACTCCTTGTTAAATTGTTTTCATGAGAAAAGAGTCATTGTCTGTTTTTGTCACTCTAACTCCAGCAATGATCTATCTATCATCCATCTATTCTTTTGAATGACTGAATACACCTAGAATACTTAGTATAGTATATGTAGCCAATCGATATTTGCTGAATGGAATTGTTGAACCATCCAAATCAATTTATGTTGTATCCTAATAAGTGTATCTTTAAACTCACTTTGGCATATGGGCCAAAAATGACTAGTTGTGACACTTCTAGCCCCCTTTCTGCTCTTTCTTATCACACAAGGGATTTTCCTTGTAAGAATACCCACACTGAAAACAGATGATGTGTCAACTCAGTAATTTAAACCATGAATCTGTACTTGGTTAAAGATGAACTTGTTTGGAAGAAAAATGAGAAAAATGCTTGTGACCGTCCAACAGAATCCTGGATAAGTGCATCAATTTTGGTTCTTAGCAGATCTAGCACATAATAAAATAAAAGTGCTGAGGTCAGCATCAGAGGAAAACCACACTTCTTATTTTCACAAACACAGTTTTGGGGACAGTAATCATATCTATTAGCAAGGGTGACACTACCGTGGGCTTGGCAGAAAAATGAGCTCTCCAACATTGCAAAATGAGCAAAGTAGAGATCGATAAATCATAAAATTAGTTGAGACATCATCTATCTTTCGTGGCTTTCCCTTTATTTCTGCCACAGTCCCTCAGGACACTAATTCATTTATTGCATTTTATCGTTGGAAAAACACGTCAAGGTTTGGAGACTGCATTCAGTTAGGGGAACAGGGGCAATAATGTGTGTCATTAATTAGGCAGGTTTGGGGGGTTCAATTCAAACTCTGGTCCCAACTGACTTTCATAAATTGAGTTTTAAGACTGCTTCTCTGTCTTGTTTTACTTTATGAAAAAGGAGTGTTATTGAATTGTGCCCTAAGAGGGAGAGAGAGGGACAGACAGATCTGCTCATTTCAAAGAAGTAATAAATTTAGGGACAAACTAGGTGATAAACCAGATATAATCTGAGTTGTTTATTTTTGTCACATAATTGAAATAAGTGTGGTACACAGAACTTGGAGTGCATATATGTATAATCTGCTGGCTGTATTCCTTATTAGAAGGCATATGCCAAAGAGATTTTAAAAAATTATTATGTCTAGATGATATGACATGAGATCTACCCTCTGAACAAAATTTTAAGTATATAATACAGTATCATTGGCCATAGGTATATCTTTACATATACATCTTGTACAGCAGGTCTTTAGAACTTGTCTTGCTTAGCTGATTGATTAGTAACTTTCCATATTCCCATCCCCTCCATTACTAGCAATTACCATTCTACTCTTTGATTCTGCAAACTTGACTGCAACCTCATATAAATGGAATCATGCAGCATTTGTCTTTGTATGGCAGGCTTACTTAGTGTGATGTCCTCAAGGTTGAATCCATGTTGTGTTCTGCAAAATTTTCTATCCTTTCAAGACTGAGTAATATTCCACTGTGTGCATACAGCACATTTTCCTTTGAGTTGTTTGCACATCATAGCTGTTTTGAATAATACTGTAATGAACATGTGAATGCTAATATATCATTGAGATCATGATCTCAATTATTTTGTGCATATAGGGTTGATGGGTCATATAGTAATTTTCCTTTTAATGTTTTGAGAAACCATCATTTTGTTTTCTGTAGTGGCTATACCATTTTGCATTCCTAACAGTAGCATGCAAAGATTCCAATTTTTTCACATCTTGCTGACACTTCTGTTTATTTCATAATGAAATACGTGAAGTGATACCTCATTGAGGTTTGGATTTGCCTTTAGTATTGTTGATGATTATTGATGAGGTTTTTTTTTTTTTTTACATGTACTTGTTGGATTAACTAAGGAGGTAAAGACTTACATACCGAAAACTAAAGAACATTGATCAGAGAAGTTGAAGATGAAATAAATGGATGGGAATACAGCCCATATTCATGAGCTGAAAGACTTAATACTGTTAAAGCATCCATACCATCAAAATTAATCTACAGATTCAGTATAGTCCCTATTAAAATCCCAAAGGCAGCCAGCGCCGTGGCTCAACAGGCTAATCCTCCGCCTTGCGGCGCCGGCACACCGGGTTCTAGTCCCGGTCGGGGCGCCGGATTCTGTCCCGGTTGCCCCTCTTCCAGGCCAGCCCTCTGCTGTGGCCCGGGAGTGCAGTGGAGGATGGCCCAAGTGCTTGGGCCCTGCACCCCGTGGGAGACCAGGATAAGCACCTAGCACCTGGCTCCTGCCATCGGACGAGCGCGGTGCGCCGGCTGCAGCGCGCCGTCCGCAGCAGCCATTGGAGGGTGAACCAACGGCAAAGGAAGACCTTTCTCTCTGTCTCTCTCTCTCTCACTGTCCACTCTGCCTATCCAAAAAAAAAAAAAAAAAAAAAAAAAAATCCCAAAGGCATTTTTCACAGAAATAGAAAAAAAAAATCCTAAAACTCACATGGAAACACACAAGATTATGAGTAGCCAAATCAGTCTTAAGAACTAAGAACAAATCTAGAAGTAGTGTACTTAATAATTTCAAAATATATAGCTGTGATAATCAACCAGTGTGATGCTGGCATAAAGAGAGTATACATAGACTAATGGGACAAAAGAACAGAACCAGAACTAAATCCATGCATATACACTCAACTTATGTTTGACAAAGGTGCCAGAAATATGCAGTGGAAAAATGGTAGTTTCTTTAATGAGTCATATGGGGAAAACAGGATATCTACATGCAATAATTGTATACTTCTCTAACATCATATAGAAAAATCAATTCAGAATGGAATAAAGACTTAAATGTAAGCTATGAAATTATACAAATTCTAGATGAAGACAAGAAAATGCATGACATTGGTCTTGGCAATGATTTTATGGTGATGACACCAAAAGTACGGGCAACAAAAGCAACACTAAATGAATGGGACTGCATTACAAAGTGTCTGAACAGCAAAAGGAACAATCTACATAGTGAAAGGGCAGCCTATAGAATGGGAGAAAATATTTGCCAACTACACATCTGATAAGGGGTCAGAGACCAAAATACATAAAAAGCAAAAATGCCCCTAATATTTTGATTTTAAAATGTGCTGAAGCCTTGAATAGATATTTCTCCAAAGGAAACATTAAATATATGTTTAAAGTTCCTGAAATCATGGTGTTTTTCAATTTGATTTGGGTACTTATGTAAGCTTATTGCTATTCCAAAAGTGTCCTGGAATCAAAGAAACATTATTAAACTGGATATTTCAGTTATTAATTTCTGCATATTAAACCACCCTCAAATTTAGTGGGTTAGTAATTAATTATTGCTGTAATTTTGGGGATTGACTAGGCCAACTGGCAAACCTGTTTTATGCAGGACAGGTCCCCATATGATATTGGCTAACCCAGCCCAGCACTTCCCTCTTTCTCACTTGTGGTTCTCAAGAACAACTGTAGACTTTTCTAGGCAAGCAATATCCTGAGATAAGAAGGAACTGGCCCAGAAGAGCCCAGGCTCTACTCCCATCCCTCCTGGAATAGGATATCTTGTACTGCTTTTTCCCAGGGAGTCTAGGTATCCCTGGATATCAAACCCAGGGTGGAAGCACTTTCCAGGTCCTTCTGCTGCAGTGTGATATAGGGCTCATGCAGACAAAGCTCCATCTACCCTGGTCAGCTTTCCTGAGCCTTGGAGATTGGTCCATCACGATTCTTAGGCTCCTGTGGTTCCCCGCTGCTTGTCTGAGAATGATAAAGTTGCTTCACTTCACTTGTTAAACAGGTTTTTTTTTTTTTTTAAAAAGATTTATTTTATTTGTTTGGAAGAGTTACACAGAGAGGCAGAGACACAGAGAGAGGTCTTCCATCCGTTGGTTTATTCCCCAGATGGCCACAACAGTCAGAGCTGCGCTGATCCAAAGCCAGGAGCCAGGAGCTTCCTCGGGGCCTCCCATGCAGGTGCAAGGGTCCAAGGATTTGGGCCATCCTCTATTGCTTTCCCAGGCCACAGCAGAGAGCTGGATCAGAAGAGCAGCCGGGAATAGAACCAGTGCCCGTATGGTATGCCAGCTCCTCAGGCCAGGGCTTTAACCCACTGTGCCATAGCACTGGTCCCTGTTATGCAGGTTTTTTGGTCTCATCAGCTTCATGTGAGTAGCCTGATATTGGCAAAGTGTTTAGAGTCCCACCCTGGTATCAATACCGTTGCATAATAAACCTCATTCATCCTCTGTGTGTTAATAGCAAAGGCTGCAGTCATTTGAGAGTTTACTTGGGCTGTAGCAACCAACGTGACTCACTCACATGGATGGCAAATTATACAAGCCGTTGACTGGGAGCTCAACCAGAGTACCTCAGTTCTCTCTACGTGGCTGGACTTCTCCCAGCAGAGGTGAAAGTTCAACCTCTCTTTGGAATACCTGGCATGTCACTGTCATATTCTTATCCTAAGTGGACACATGACCAACCTATCCTACCAAGAGAGCAGAAATAAGCTCTTTTTTTTTTTTTTTGTTTTGTATGAATGATGGCATGTGTGTTGGGGGCCATCTTTGGAGATTAGACACCCAACGAACTCTGGTACCAAGTCTACTAGAGACTCTCCTTTGTTATGTTTCTTACGTGCAACAAAACAACTCCTTTCTTTGCAGGACACCTGCACTTGGAAGCAAGGAGGAAGTTTTGGATGGAAGGAAAAGACTGTGTCTCTGGAGAGGAGGGAGGTCAATGGTTTCCATAAACTTACATGAAACCTGTCTGGCTCCTTGGTGTTTATGGAACCAAACATAACTAACTTTGCATCTCCTTCACAGGTTGTTTCCCTCAAACTCCCCTGTCACAGTAAATGCCACCACCATTCAATCAGGTGCCCAGGTCTTTACACTTAGACTCTTCCTTGTCTTTGTTTTCTCTCTGTGCCATATTCCACACCCAGTTTGTCTGCAAATGCCCAAGAAGCAGCCACAACCCTTATATCTACTGTGTCCATCTTCATCGCTACCCACTTAATGCAAGCCACCATCCTATTTCCTTTGGACCATTCTGGTAGCCTTTATAAATGGTCTCTGAGGTAACCTAGTAGCCTTTATAACTGGTCTCAAGAGGTAAAGTAACTCTTGCCCTATTCAGTCTGCTCTTCATAAAGAAACAAGAATGACCTTTAGACTAAACATAGTCAAGTGATGTCAGCCCTTCCTGCCCTCCCCAGTTTGCAACACTCTAGAGGCTACCCAGGGTATTCAGAATAAAACCTGATTTTCCTGGGAGGTCTATGAAGTCTTCCCAGGTCTGGCCCCTGCCTACCTCTCTCAGTTCATCTCTAGCACTCTTCTTCTTGCCACATTGGCCTTCATTCTACTCCATTAGGACACCATGACCATTTGTACCTCATGATCTTTGCGCCCACTAGTTACTCTGGAAAATGTTAGACACTGGGGATGCAACAACAGGCCCTGCTCTAATGGGGCTTTCACAGAGGAGAGATAGCAGACAAGTCAACTCATGGCTAAATGTCAAGAAATAGAATCACAAGGATAAATAAGGTGGTGGTAAGGAGATAGAAAGTGATGGGAGAGAAATCTTAGTTTTGATAGGACAGTGAGGAGGTGGCTTTGAGAAAACATCTGAATACCCTGGAGGTAGATATCTGGGGGCAAATGGGGCAGAGGAAGGAGTTGTTTCAAGGACTCCAATACAAGCAGATACTTGTAGGGCTTAGACGTGGTAGCTGTCAATAGAAAATACACAACCATAGAAGTCTTATAATTAAATATGGAAGCCAAGCAGTTGAAGCAGGGTAAGTTCTTTGTGGGGGGCTTATGTGAAGAGGAGCTTTCATTGTTAAGGAAGAACCCTGGGGGTACATGTGACCAAAAGACATATTTAGTGATGTGGAGGGAAGGGATCAGTCCTCAGCTTTCATTTTGCTCTGCCCAGCTGCCTCTCCATGTCAGGTTCAACACTAGAGGCTTTGCCAGCTTGATTTTCCTGGAAGATACCAGATACAAAGGCAGAGTGCCAGTTCTGTTGATAATGAGACCATTGCATCCTTGTTGATGCTTCTTTACAAATAATGGAAGAGAGGCTGCAAGTTCCCATTGTGATTTTTCACTCTTGTTTGTCAACCCCAAGATAGCTTACCAGAAAGCTGCCTCTGTGGAGCTCCATTTCCAGTCCTGCCATCCCTATACTCTCACCATCCAAGAGCTGACTCCTCTTTCCGTTGTTTCATTTCATGAATATAGACAAATATATAATCCTCATTTCTTTCAACTTCTTTTTTTTTTTACACAAAACTATGTATTCTTTTGAACCTTACTAATTTCATTTGAAATTACAAATTGGAGATCACTATATTGAGGACAGAGATTTTCCTCATTCTTTGAATATGACTTCACAGTGCTCTATTGGGTGCATATAACTGGGTTTGGTCAACCATTCCCCTATTGATGGAAATTCGGGTTGTTTTTATTTTTTGGATATTGTGAATTAGCTGTGATTTTCTTACAGAAAATGATTAGATCAGGGGAGAAAAAGTGATATTATAAAGGTCATTTCTGCAAGGAATGGAACAGAAATGGTTTTCTATAGAAATATGCAGGCCCCTAACACTTGTCTTTCCTCATCCCTAAGGGATGGTCACTTTGTGATGGACTTGACTGGGAGGCTGGCTTTGCAGGCCATATCATTGGTGGTGAGCAAGGGGTCCCTCAGATGAGGCTTCAAGGTTTACACTTGCACTTGCTTTGTAACAATTGCTGGAGGAAAAAAAAATATGCCAGCTCAGGAAATGCACTCCTGTCAATAGGTCATCAGTGCAGATATTCTTTTGGAATACTTTATTAGCTCCCTGCGGGCCTTGTGGTCAGGCACAGCCAAAGCTTCTCCCACAGAGACTGTGTGCCATGTAACAGGCTGGTGCTCTGTCCTGGTGTGGAGAAGGCCCAGGGGATGTCTGCAGATTCAGGCAGGTGAGGATGGAACTGAGGCATCAGGTAGATGGAGGAGATGAAGTGCAGGTGGGCAGACTTGGGTTAAAATCTGTACTCTGGGGCCAGTGCTGTGGCTTACTTGGTTAATCCTCCGCCTGCGGTGCCAGCATCCCATTTGGGCGCTGGGTTCTAGTCTGGGTTGCTCCTCTTCCAGTCCAGCTCTCTGCTGTGGCCCAGGAGTGCAGTGGAGGATGGCCCAGGTGCTTGGGTCCCTGCACCCACATGGGAGACCAGGAGAAGCACCTGGCTCCTGGCTTCGGATCGGCGCAGAGTCAGCCATAGTGGCTATTTGGGGGGTGAACCAGAGGAAGGAAGACCTTTCTGTCTGTCTGTCTCTCACTGTCTATAACTCTACCTGTCAAATAAATAAATAAAAAAAAAATCTACACTCTGCTCATCTTGTTGCTGGGCTCCTTTGAGCAAATTTCTCTCTCTCTCTCTCTCTTTTTTTTTAAAGATTATATTTATTTATTTGAAAAGCAGAGTTACAGAGAGGCAGAGGCAGAGAGAGAAGTCTTCCGTTTACTGGTTCACTTCTCAAATGGCAGAAACAGTGAAGCTGGGCCAATGCAAAGCCAGGAGCCTGGAGCTTCTTCTAGATCTCCCACGTGGGTGCAGGGGCCCAAACACTTGGGCCATCTTTTGCTGCTTTCCCAGGCCATAGCAGAGAGCTGTATTGGAAGTGGAGCAGCCAGAACTTGAACTGGCGCCCATTTGGGATGCCGGCACTGCAGGTGGCAGCTTTACCCACTACATCACAGTGCTGGCCCCTTGAGCAAATTTCTTCACTTGTCGACAGCCTCAGTTTTCTCCTCTGTTAGATGGGAGCAGGGATTGTTGTGAGCTTTCCATGAGCTCAGATATATAAAGCACTTGGTACCAAGTATGTAACAAATGACTGGCAATTAATTAGTTTGGGGAGAGGTTTCAAATCCATGGGGGTACAAACATAAAACGATTTTTTTAATCCTATTATCAACTTTTTGTTAAATCACTCCACCCCACTGGGATATAGTTCCTAAGTTTTCTGGCCATGTTCAGTTCAGCTGTTGGAAAATTCAGTTTGGTTCAGTTTGAACCTTCAATTTCAGACCCAATTAGAAGTTCTTTCCCTTCCCATGGCAGGACCCAAAGAGTTGAATGTGTGTGAATTGGGGGGCCTGTTTAACTCTCTGCTCATCTCTACCTTCTTGTGTGTTGAGAGGGAGAGGAGAAGTGGGAGGTGGAAGGCATGTCTTCACTTGGCAAGGCTGTAAATGTGAAGTGGCATTTCTGATCTCTGTCACTCCAACTCCACCTGTGCCCTGTCGGTCACTCCAACTCCACCTGTGCCCTGACTGCCACTCCAACTCCACCTGTGCTCTGACTACCACTCCAACTCCACCTGTGCCCTGACTGCCACTCCAACTCTCCCTGTGCCCTATCAGTCATTCCAACTCCATCTGTGTCCTATCTGTCACTCCAACTCCACCTGTACTCTATCTGTCACTTCAACTCCACCTGTACCCTATCTGTCACTCCAACTCTATCTGTGCATTGTCACTTCAACTCTACCTGTGCCCTAACTGCTACTCCAACTCTCCCTGTGCCCTGTCGGTCACTCCAACTCCACCTGTGCTCTGACTGCCACTCCAACTCCACCTGTGCCCTGACTGCCACTCCAACTCCCTCTGTGCCCTGTCGGTCACTCCAACTCCACCTGTGCCCTGACTGCCACTCCAACTCCACCTGTACCCTATCTGTCACTCCAACTCTCTGTGCACTGTCACTTCAACTCTACCTGTGCCCTAACTGCTACCCTAACTCTACCTGTGCCTTGTCTGTCACTGAAATCTCCTATGGAAGGGCTCCCCTGCCTCCCTTGGGCCCCTCTCCATCATCCCTGGCTTCCAGTCCCTCTGTTAGTAGCTCCCTGGGTAGCCTTGCAGCTCTTTCTTGACCCCTCCCTTCCAGTTGGGTCACAGGCATCCTTGAGGAGCTCTGGAGAACATGGGGAATGAGGAAGGGACACCTGCCCCATTCTTCAATAAACTTTGCTTGGAATAAACATTTCCAAGAATGGCCTCATTGCACTTCGCTCTGATAACAGCTCTAGAAGGGGCTGGTTATTCTTTAGCTCAGGGATGGAGCCACAAGCCCCTTTTTCTTTGTAGTCAACCTGTATCCTCAACTCCATGGTAGGTTATCCTCTAACTTACTGTCTAAATATGGCCATGACTGAGTATGTTAGGGAATAGGAAATTATTAATAGTTGGGTTAAGGCAACCATGCAAGGTGAGCCTGGGAGGTATGATCACTGGCTCTTGGAGCAGTCTTTCTTGGAGGTTGCCTTCTCCGAGATGGCTTCCAGGTGTCTGCTGTATTCATCAGTTTCAGAACTACAGGAAAATTCCCAATTTGTGTCCAGTTACAGGAGCAATGGTGAAAAAGTTGATGGTGCTAATGCATTAAAACTGAGAGTGTATTCCAAGTGCTTAGCATAGCTGCTGGCACACAGCAAGTGCTTACAGCAGGTCCCATTGCCTCTGTTTCCCAGCTTATCCCACCCACTACTCTGAAGCTCCTCCATGACCAGTCTGTTCTGTCAATTCAAAGCCAAATGATCACAGCTTACATTAATTAAACACTGTCACATGTCAGGAGCTGTGTTAAGCACTTTAGATATCTTGCCTTTCTCAACCCTAACAATCACCATGAAGTAGATAAATGTTATTGTGTCTGTTATGTAGGTAAGACAGCTGAGGATCAGAAAGGTTAAGTGCCTTCTCAAGGCCACATAGCACATAAGTGATCCAGGACTCTACAGTTGCATGTGGAATTGAGACTGTGTATATAGGTGGGGTAGGAGGGAGCCTTATAATTTCTAAGGAGACAAGCTAGGGTCCCAGGCCTGTAATCTAATGGAGGGAAACAAAGGAAAGTATCTGAATTAGAAGTAGAGCCTTCTGTGGTGTGAGAGATTAAAAGGGTTTTTGTACTCATTCCAGAGTAGTCTGAGATGACCAGGAGGAACCCAACCACCCAGGGTAGGGTGACACCACTTAGAAGCTCAGTCTGGAAAGTTTACCTCAATCACCTGCTTCAAGGTCTCTGGCAGATTTGATACAATGGAGACCAATTGGAGCACTCGAGTCTGTGAATTGTCCACAGTGAATACATCAATTATCCAGTTTTGTAAACATTCTGACTTTAGTTTATTCTGGCATCATGTTTGAAATGTGGGTTATGCTTCCAAACAAGTGCTGACTCACACATTTGTATCAAGTATGCTTAAGTATCCAGTTCTTTGGTGGTCACTTAGCAGGGTATATATCCAGTCATGAAGGAGTTATTTCCTAGTTGGGGGAACATATTTAAGTATCATGGAGCAGTTCCCTCTACATTTGCCCCACAAAAGATTGCATTTACTTAGCCATGATTTGGTGTTATCTCTAACTGTGCAGCTGGAGATGTTTTGGTTAGTTGGAGCTGGAATAATGCCTCATGACAATCCTCAAACTCTGTGGCATGCAATAATGATTGTAGATTTAGCTCACACATCTATGAAGATGGCTGGCCAGGCTTTCTTTGCTGGACTCAGCTGTCCTTGTCTCATGTGATTTAAACTCAGTGTGTGTGTGTGGCGGGGGGCGGGGAGGGTTGGTTGAGCTAGGCTTGGCTCAGCAGGTTGGTTCTCTTGTAGGCTGCGGGTTTGTGGGTTGAGTCTGCTTGACACTTTTGTCTCTCTCATTGGACCATGGGTACAACTGAGGCATATTCTCAGGGTGATGGAAGAGATGCAAGAACTAATTTCTGGCTGCATCATATCTGTCTTCATCCTATTGACCAAAGGGTTCACATGGCAAAGCCCATACTCAAGGCATGGGAAAAACCTATCAACCTACCTGGCAAAACGAGTGAGTTTAGGGAGGCAAGAAGAGATCATAGGAAGTTATAAGAGATATTCACAAAAGACTGATGTGTTTTGATGCTGTTAAGAGTATGGTCTGCTTCACTCCCCAGTCCCCTGCTGCCTCAACATCTTCTATCTGCTGGTTCACTTCTTAAATGACCTTGAGCAACTAATGAGTTTTTATTGCCTGGTTACCATGAGTCTCTTGTTTCCCTCTTTGCTTTGGCCAACTGGAAGCCTAGAGCCAAACCTCAGCGCATCTCAACCTTACTGCTGTAATCACTGTTCCTGATAATTACCTGACCTCTGCCTACCATGGCTTCATCTCATTTCCTTCTTCTAAGACACTCTCATTTATTTGATCCTGTTTTGTTTCGTAGGTTTTTGTTAGCTATTAAAAATCCTTTATGGGATGAGGTGAGGTATACATGAACACACCTAAATGTCAAGAGGAAAGTTATGGATAATTCATTCTGTAATACTTACTGAACACCTGCCATGTGCCAGGCTGTGTACCTGGTGCTGAAGTTACAGTGGATGAGTCTTACACATTTTTTTCCCTTGAAAAAACTCCCATGACAATAAGCTGTGGCAGGGCTTCTCAGTGTCAGCACTATTGACATTTGGGGTCAGATAGTTCCTTAGGGGAGGGGGACTTTCCTGTGCATTGTAGGACATTTAGCAGCATCCTGGGACTGTACCTTCTAGAAGACAAGAGCACCTCCCTCTCTTGTTGTGATAATTAAGAATATGTCTGGAATCACCAGTGTCCTTTGGGGAGCACAATAGCTCTAGGTGGGAACCAACTGAGCAATAACAAGTATACTTGTAGGAGTCTTGGGAACCCAGGAAAGTCACCCAACCCATGGACACTTTGCTGGAGGAGGTGACCTTGAGTAAGGCTTAGAGGCTGGTGACAAGTGCCAAGTGAAGGAGCAGGGAGAGGCATTTCTGTTACCTGGAGCAGCAGGTGTAGGTGGAGCCTCAGAGGGCAGGGCAGAGATGATGAGAGAATTTGGAGAAGTGGTGGAGCTAAGTCCTCAAGGGACTTGGATGAATTTGATTCTGTAGGTATCCATCTCTCGCACCTTCAGCGTGTCTGAGAAAGGGCACTTGTTAGATGTGTAGATTCCTGGGCCCCTCTTCAGGGATTTGAATCCTAGATATCTTGAATGAGGACTAGAAATATGAATTTTAAGAGGCATCTTTGATGATTTTGATGCTAAAGACTCTGGTCTCAGTTGAGTTACTGAACTGGGCAATTTGTCCTGACTTTAGAACATCAGTAGAAGCTGGAGGGAGGGGCTACTGAGATATCGCCAGCAGAGACCCTAGGGATGGGGCTCCCAGCCTTGGCCTGTGGGATGGAATCAGCTGAGAAGATTAAGCCGTGATCTGTCAGGTCCTTCAGATTAACTGTGTCTGAATCTTAGTGGGTAGAACCCTAGGAACAGTATTTTTTAATTTTATTTGTACCAACTCTTATTTTACTACACAGGCATCCACTAACATATTCATCTGTGAGCACTTATTTGTCCAGTACCCTTCTGTGTCAAGCATTTGTCAAGATACTGGCAGTGTAGAGATGAATAAGTCTTGCTAAGGTTACCTTTATTGGGGCAGACATTTGGCCTGCTTGTTAATATGCCTACATCCCACACTGGGGTGCCTGGGTTTGAGTCCCACCTCTGGCTTCTGACTTCAGCTTCCTGCTAATGTAGACCCCAGGAAGCATCCACAGATGGTTCAAGTCACTGCATTCCTGATACCCAGCAGCTCCCAGCTTTTGCCCTGGACCAGGCCTAGTCCCAGCCTTTGCAGACATTTGGGGAACTCCTTCCTTGTCTGTCTCTCTCCTGCTCTCAAAAGAAAAAAAGACTACCTTTATTGTGGTAGACAATAAGCAAACATTAATATGAAGTAATATATGAAGTTATATAAAACATAGGGAAATGATGGAGATGAGGATTTTTTAAACAGTTTTATTCAAATATATAATTCACCCATTTGAGCTACACAATGCAGTGGTCCTTAGTGTTCATAGACTTGTGGCACCATCACAATGGACCATTTCACCAGTCTGAAAAGAAACCCTGTGTCTCCTCCGGGATCTCGTGTCCTCTGCCTCCCCCAGCCCTAGGCTGCACTGATTCACTTTCTGCCTGCTGTGGTACCACATACAGTTTGTGGTTCTCTGGAACTGGCACCTTCACCGATCCCAGTGTTTTCTGGTCTGTGTGTGCTGCAGCGACTATCCTTGCTTGGTCCTTGCAGCTCAGCGTGCCACTGCATGGGGAGACCCACTTTGTTTCTCTGTTCATCGGTCAGGGGGCATGGGGCTATTTCTACTTTTTAGATATTATTAGTGATTTTATAAACATTTGTGTCTAAGTGTTACGTGGACATCTGTTTTGCATTCTCTTGGATATATGCAGGACCTTCAAAAAGTTCATGGAGAATGCATATGGTGAAAAAATGCATAGATTTCAAAAATTTCTTTTGTGCTCAAACATTTTTTTAAAAAAAGATTTATTTATTTATTTGAAAGGTAAAGTTATAGAGAGGCAGAGGCAGAGAGAGGTCTTCCATACACTCCCCGGTTGGCTGCAAAGGCCAGAGCTGAGCTGATAGGAAGTCAGGAACCAAGAGCTTCTTCCAAGGCTCCCACATGGGTGCAGGAGCCCAAGGACTTGGGTCATCTTCTATTGCTTTCCCAGGCTGTAGCAGAGAGCTGGATCAAAGTGGAGCAGCTGGACTTGAACTGATGCCCATATAGGATGCCAGAGCCACAGGCAGAAGATTAACCTGTGCCACGACGCTGGCCTCTCCATGAACTTTTTGAAGTACTGTGCTACACCAAGGAGTGGAATTGCTGGATCACATGGCAACTCTATGCCATAAATTTTTGAAAACTGGCGAGCTTTCTTTTCCAGAATGACTGTGCCATTTTACACCACCACTAGTAGAGGAGGCTTCCAGTTTTGTCCATATGTGAACCAGTGCTTGCTGTTGTCCATTTTTTCTATTATAGCCATCCTGGTGGGTAGGAAGGGGTAGCTCACTCTGATTTGCACTGGCATTTCTCTGATGGCTAAGATATCGAGCACCTTTTCCTGTGCTTATTGTCAAACAGGGTAGTGTAAAGCTTCCTCAGATTATTCTGATGTGCAGGCACAAGTGTGAATTCTACCTCTGTTCAGGGGAAGCAGAGGTTCTTGCAGGTGTTGAAGGTATGTATCTCAGAAGGGTCACACTTGCATTTGGACTGGCAGGAAGGATGGATTGGAGGGAGGAGAGCTGGAAGGCAGAGAGCCTGGTTAGGAGGCCTCTGAAGGCATCCAGGGGTGAAAGGGGGTTCTGACCTGGGGGAGGAGGGGGAGGAGAATGCAGAGGAGTGGATGGGAGAGCCATGGGAGGTTAGAACACAGCGGACATCAGGCTGATGAAGTATAGGAGGTGAGGCAGAGGAAGGAAGAGTGAGATTTTTGCATTTGTTCTATTTCAGTGGCAGAAATGGGAAGGCCATTTTGGGAAGAAAGAAGATGGGACAGATGTGCAGAGGAGTGGGGTCTTGAGCACTGTAAACCCAGGTACATCCTCTTATCTTGCTGAGCCTCATTGACTCGTCAGTAAATTGGAGGAGGCAGGGTACAGTCCTTTACTGAAAGGTTTTGTGTGGAGGGACATGGCAAGGTAAGTGATACAGCCTGGGGGGTTCTATTGACACGCATCTGTTCATGGTCTCATGTATTACCTTGTGTTCTCACTTACACTCGGCTTCCTTGCTAAGAGACTCTTGTCTGCATTCATGCTTGTGAACCCCAGAGCCTCTAACAGGGCTGGTTTCCTTCCCTGCCCCTTATCTCAGGTGAACACTCACTGTGTGCCAGGTAGGGTGTATATGGAGTGTGTTGCATCTGCTCACCGTAACCTCTGAGGTTCCCAGGCCTACTTTACAGAGGAACCCAACCAACTCCCTTCACCCCCCAGAGCTACTTGTCTGTGGATGAGTCAATTTATGGTGCGGATGAGAGAAGGGAATAAAAGTTTATTGGCTGTGTGTTATAAGCCATATTATGTCATTACTCTTATTTAATCCTCCAGTCACCAAGTTTGCAGATAAGGAAACGATTTGCCCTAGCTCCCACAGTTAGTGAAGTGGCAGGGTATGACAGTAAAGCCCCAGACTCGCCTCTGCAGCACATGGCCTCCAAGGGCATAGGGACCTTTCAGCCAGGGCCATTGGCCTGGAGATCCTGGAGGGGATCTGGAGCCTGCAGTGCTGCCCATTGCTCCTAGATGGCGCTCAAGGCTCAGCTTCCAGGACACACCTGAGGCTGGATCTTGCCTCTCTGGTCAACAGGCTACTGCTTTTGTGCAGTTTGAGGAAAGGAAGAAATTGTTTTGCCTTGTTGTTGTTGGGGGAGCAGTCATTGTTTTGTTTTTGTTTCTGGGTGCAAGGGTCATCTCCTGCCTCTAAGCCTCTGCAGCTGCATCAGCCTGGTGAGCTGGCAAAACCGGGGGAAGTGACTGGCTGGGGTGGGTGGAGAAGCAAGGTAGGGAAGCAAGGGAGCTGGGGGTGGGGTAGGGAGACAACTAGAAAACAAAGTGAAATGGTGGCCTGCAGGAGAGCACCTCTCCTGACCCGGTAGTCAAAGTTGGCATGGTTTGTGGCTGTCAACAAATTCCCCTACCCTGAAAAATGGGACCTCTGTCAGAAAACAGAATGATGTCAGAGACAGAGTTTGTCATTGCTGGCTGATTCCTCATCTTACGGACCCAGAGAATGGAGGGACAGTGAAGTCACAGGTCTGAATTCAGGTCTTCTTGTTTATTCCATTTGCCTTCCCTCTGTTTTAGAAAAAACAAGGGGCCGGCGTTGAGGCATAGCGGGTAAAGCTCCCGCCTGCAGTGCCAGCATCCTATATGGTTGCCAGTTCGAGTTCTGGCTGTTCCACTTCCAGTCAGCTCTCTGCTATGGCCTTGGAAAGCAGGGGAAGATGGCCTAAATCCTTGGACCCACAGGAAGCTCTAGGCTCCTGGCTTCAGATCGTCCCAACTCCAGCCATTGTGATCATTTGGGGAGTGAAATCAGTGGGCGGAAGATGTTTCTCTCTGTCTCTCCCTTTCTCTGCCTCTAACTCTGCCTCTCAAGTAAATAAATAAATCTTCAAAAAAATGAAAATAATAATAAAAAGGGTTTTACGCGTTTGTTGACCAGACTGGGGTTTGCAGGTGTGATGTGGTGGGATGGGTGTGTGGCATGGGAGAAGGGGGTGAACTGGAGGCCTCTTTTCTTCATGAAAGAGGAGACTGCTAGCCAGCTCCAACTGCAGGAGACTGTGTTGCCTGACTTCTTTTTGGATTGATTTTTTTGAAATGTGAGAAATATTTTTTATGTGAAATTTCCTAATTTAAAAAATTATTTACTTGAGAGCCTGAAAGAGTGAGAGAGTTAGGTCACTCCCTAAATGCAGTGGCTGGGGCTAGGCCAGGACAAAACCAGGAGCCGGGGCTGAATCCACGTGTTCCAGTATGGGTAGCAGGGAGCCAAGTACTTGAGGCATCATGTGCTGCTACCAGGGTGCACGTGAGCCAGAAACTGAAATCTGGAGCCAGGACCAGGAGTCAAACCCAGGCACTCCAGAGTGGAATGGGGCATCTTAACCAGTAGGCCAAATACCTGCCCCCAATTTCCTAATGTTTAACCGTTGTCAGTTTAGTAAAACAAAAACACAAAGCAGAGAGATGATCAGGAGCCTCAGAGGGATGTGTGGGTTTTGTCTGGTTTGGAAGCACTCTGGGAAGGGAAGATGAGGTAACAGCAGAGTAGAGGTTGGGGGCGGTGCTGAGATGCGGTGTGGGGCCCAGCAAGGCAGCGTGGAGGGGTCTTGCTGCCCTGGTTGGATTCCCTGTGTGGGAACTCCTTTCAAGGAAGAAACAACTTGTCTGGGAAACTGAGGGTCATGCACTCTTTATTTCCCATTTTCCTCTTCATGATTATTCTGTTTTTGCTGTGGCCACCAGGGAGCTTAAAGCTCAATTGGGATCCAGATGCCTAAAAATTGTGCAGCACTGAGTGCTTTACGTCTGTGCAGTAGCATTTCCTCTTGGTCTTCATTTCCCATCTCCCGTGTATTTTCCCTGGCTTTGTCTTTTAATCACATTTTCCGATTTTATTGTGTGCATTCTCGGAAGCCGCCTCAAGTCCTCCGTGGTTTGAGTAAGAATGTGTGTGTCATGGGATATTTGGCTGACTGAGCTGGGGATCGGGCCGCTTTTCCTGTGGACAGAACTTCCTTCTCCTCTGCCTGCTCTCATGTCTTGGAGCTTTAAGATGGAAGGCTGGAAAGACGGAAGATGGCCTCTGTTTTCAGTCTAGCCAGTGCACTGAGTTTGTGGAGCAATGATCAAGGACTAGAGATGGGCAGCTGTCTTTCATGGGAGGCTAGTGACATTCTAGGCATGCATGGCAGCCACAGGTTGGCAGAACTCTCAGAGGGCCTTGTTAGCCCTTTGGAGACAAGCAGAATGGTTTTGGGACCTGGGTGACGGTTGGTGACCCAACTTCGACTACCAGATTCTATAGGGAAGTTTGCTGTTTGTTGTTCTCAGGGAGCTCAGCAGGCTGCAAACTTTGGGGCATCTGGTTCAAAATAGTGATGCAGCTTCCCTCAGCCTCTTTGTGGGCAAACATAAGCCAGAGCAGACCTGTCAGAGCCCTGTGGATGCCCTTGTTAAACACAGATGGGCCCAGTGCAGACGCTTCAGCTGGACCAGGGACAGCTGCAGGGGCTCTTCCTGATCAATAGAGCTCTTGCCATCGCCATTTGGGAGTGAAAGGAAACATCAGTAGTTTGTCAAGATCTGCCCCAATTGAAAGTACACATCACATTGATCCAACAGCTCTACTTCTTGAATGGTTACGTTCTACCCTACAGAAATGCTTTGTGTGATTGTGTGTGAGTGTGTGTGCGGGGGGTGGGGGGGAGAAAATATATGTTCAAGACATTCACTGAAGAATCATAGGTAATAGTGAAGAAACATCCATCAGTAAGGGGTGGCTAAATTATGGTAAACCATTCTATTGAGTGCTATGAGATTGTTAATAAAAAGATGAGATTATGCCGGCGCCGCAGCTCAATAGACTAATCCTCCGCCTGCCGCGCTGGCACACCGAGTTCTAGTCCTGGTCGGGGCACCAGATTCTGTCCTGCTTGCTCCTCTTCCAGTCCAGCTCTCTGCTGTGGCCCAAGAAGGCAGTGGAGAATGGCCCAAGTGCTTGGGCCCTGCACCCGCATGGGATACCAAGGGAAGCACCTGGCTCCTGGCTTTGGATCAGCGCGGTGTGCCGGCTGCAGCAGCCACTGGGGGGTGAACCAATGGAAAAGGAAGACCTTTCTTTTTGTCTCTCTCTCTCACTGTCCACTGTGCCTGTCAAAAAACAAGCAAACAAACAAACAAAAACAGAAAAAAAAACAAAAAAAAGATGAGATTAATTTATAGATGCTAGCATGGATAGCTCTCCCAAATATACTATGTGTGTGTAGTTATGGTTTATATATACTGGTGTACTATAGTTCTAGATAGTGTATGTATTAGCGATACAGGTATAGAGTTATTGAAATGCACCCAGGATATAGGTTTATTGAAACATGTAGTTTATAGGAAAATGGGTAATTTACATGCCATATTTATACTACATATATTGTTATCTATACAATTGTCCCTTGGTATCCATGGGGGATTGGTTCCAGGATCTCCTGTGGATACCAAAATCCACAGATGCTTGAGTCTTTTATTTGACTTAGTATTTTCATATAACCAACACACAGTTTCCTGTAGACTTAAATCATCTCGATTGTCTATATCACCCAATACAATGTAAATGCTACATAAATAGTTGTTATACTGTATCATTTGGGGAATAATGATAATAACAGAGGTCTGTACAAGATGCAGTTTTCTGAATATTTTTGATTATTAGTTGGTTGAGTCATTAGATGCTGAACCTGCAGATGTAGAGAGTTGACTGTCTACAACTCTCTGCATTTAATTATGTATAACTTTTATATATAAGTATCTATCTCTGTTGATAGTTATCTACAGTAAATAAGTATATATTGCTATCTATGGTATATAATTATGGATAGTGTATATATTTAATGGAAATTAATATGAAATATATTTCCATATATGGCTATATATACATATGTACATAAACGACTCATAATTGCATTGTGTTTATGACTTGATTTATGTGTAACCAGTACCCCACTACCCAATCAGGAAGCATTTGGGTTTGTGACTGATCAGATAGCCATTGTTGTCTGTCATCAGGGCCATGCTCAAAATACTTGACCACCTACAAGCCTAAGGTTGGCTTGAGGCAGGGTCAGGCAGGTCCTGGAGACCCCTTGATGTTGTGAACCCTCTACTTCTTGGATCATGGGAGGGAGGGGGCTGAGAGGTCCCAAGGGTGGTTGCTGAAAGATTTCCTTACTGAGCTTCTGATAGAATTGAGTGGGAGAATTCCTATGTTTTAATAGCTGATATGGCCGTACTGATGATGGTCCAGGGAAGACTCCGCCTTGCTGTTGATAGTGATATTTAAAATTCTGATAAAAATGCAATGGGTATTCTGTGCTCTGAACAGGGATGAGGCCCCCAGAGATGTTTCTTTATCCTGACCTTGGATTTGCTGCTCTGGGAACCAGCTCTCAGACTGAGTCTGACATTACCAACAAGTCGTGCTGCATGGCAAAGTTGGAGAGAAGTCAGCCCATTCTGCAGAAAACTGGCTATAATTAGTTGTTAATAACCAGAGCCCAGGTTCCCCATGGTGGAAATTGTTTCCGTATTGATCTCCACTGCAGTGTCAGCACCCTGGAAAGATTGAACTTTAAGTGCTTAATTCAGTCCCATTCAACCGATAATTTTGGTTTTGTCCTCCAAACAAAAGCACCCTTGTTTGTTCTGTTTTTTCCTCCCACAAATAATAAAGTCAATGCATTTCTCCCCCTTCCCCCGCCCAGATTCAGTCTGCTCCTGTAATCAATACGTTTGGAAATGTCAATGTATTCCAGAGTGAGGTGCTGGGGAGGGCTGGGTAGGCTCTGAGTGGACGATTTCCGCATCTCCAGGCAAACAGGTTGCTGTGCAAATCCTATCCCAGCACCCCCTGCCTGTGTCAAATCACTGAGCTTCCACACCTGGGCACAGGGTGTTGGACATGGCCTTTGGGATGTGGTTAACAGCACTTTGTATCTAATGCTTTTACATTCCATTCACAAAGGCAAATGCAAAAGCAAAACTGCTAAGCTTTTGGTTTTTTTAAAAAGTTATCAAGTGAACCTTCTGGGAGTCATGCTTGCCTTAACTCTATCTCAAAGCACGCCCCCTGAGCTTCACCTTTCCCAGGAGAGCAGAGTTGTGTGTATGTGGGCCACTGAAGTGGGGGGCCTGGAGTAAGCTTGTCCGCTGGGTAAGTTAGCAGTGAAGTGAACAGATTAATGCATTCAAATCTCAGCCGAGCAGAAGATATTACTTATCTAACTCAGGATTTTCATAATAACCCTGACGAATAATACGTGTTCAGAGGTTACTGTTTAGGGGAAGCTGCATTAACACTAAGTGCTTACTATGTGCCAGTCATTTTATCAATAGTATTATTTAATTACAACAACAGATCTTTTTCCTTGCCAGAGTTGAGGAAACGAAAGGAAACCAGTGAACTGCTTTGAGGTCACACAGACAGCAAGTGACAGAGCCACAGGAGAACTATGCCTTTTTGACCCTAGAAACCCAGTGTGTGTGTGTGTGTGTGCACACGTGGGTGTGTGTGAGATCTCTCTGTGTCTCATCCAAAGCAACAACACGATACTTCTTCATAGTGCAGTCAAAAGGATTAAATGAACTATGCCTATAAAGTGTTTAGTCATATTAAGCCCTTCAACATAGTTGATGTTGTACTGTCATTATAATTATTGCCCTCGTATGCATAAAACATTATCTTTTAGCTATTTTTGGCTTTAGTATAGATGTAAAACCTTTTTCTTTTTGTTCTGAAAGCATGTACAACATTAGGGGTCAGATAAGATAGACTTGAGGGGCAGAGAGGAAGGTGCCTGATAGAGCCTGGGAGGAGGCATCAAAAGTGGCCTGTGGAGGCTGGGGCCTGTGGTATAGTGGGTAAAGCTGCCGCCTGAAGTGCCAACATCCCATATGGGTGCTGGTTTGAGTACCAGCTGCTCCTCTTCTGATACAGCTCTCTGCTATGGCCTGGGAAAGCAGGGAAGATAGTCCTTGGGCTTCTACATCCCATGGGAGACCCAGAAGAAGCTCCTGGCTCCTGGCTTTGGATCAGCTCAGCTCTGGCCATTGTGGCCATTTTGGGAGTGGACCAGTGGATAGAAGATCTCTCTGTCTCCCTCTCCCTCTCTGCCTCTGTCTCTCTGTTACTCTGCCTTTCAAATAAATAAATAAATCTTTAAAAAAAAGTGGCCCATGAGGGGATTTAAACCTGCAAATGTTGATGATAAAATGTTATTAGCAAAGGAGGGAAGGGAGTTGTGAGGGGGAGGAACAGCACATGCAAAAGCATGGAGGTGTGGGACAGTGTCGGTCAGTCATTCGGGAGTGGTGCAAGTAGATTGTTGCATCTGAAGGAAAGGAACTTGTTGAAGAATGGCCAGAGGTGGGGCTGGCGGGTGGGCAGGGCTAGATCATGGGTAGTCCTTTCTGACTAAGGGACAGAGGCTTCATCATGGGGATCCCCTGGATCCTTGACGACTTCCAAACAAGAAAGTAGCAGATTCAGGGCTGCGCTTCAGAGGGTGACTTTCATGCTGACTCCAGGGGATCTGGGAAGACTGGAAGGGGGGAGACCACACTGGGCTGTTTTCTGTTTTAGAGAAGACTCTGAGCTGTGAGTATGAGTCAGAACTGCTGCGAATGGAGGAAAAGCTCACAGAGCAGAGACGATGTGGTCTAGAATCCGCAACAACTGAGGGCCAGTTAGATTTGGAGAGTGAGAGAGGGAGAGGAAGCCTAGAATGATTCCAGTTTTGGTGGTTGTTGGAACCATTGACAAGGAGACAAAGGGAGAAATGTGTTTTGGAAGAAAGACAGAAAGTTGTGTGTTCTAGTCAGCTTGGGCTGCATTAACCAAATACCACAGACTGAGCGGCTTACACAGACACTTATTTTCTCATGGCTCTGGAGGCTAAACAGTCTGAGATTATTGCCCAAGCTCATGCATTTAGCAAGAAGCAGGGCTAGAAATCAAAGCTATGCATGCTTCACTCTAAACAATATGCTGGATGGACTGCAAAGGGTGGGAATTGAGGAAAACAAGAGTCTCAAAAAATGAAAAAGGAAAAAACAAACAGGATGTGCATCATCATAGTGGTTAATCTGCCCATGTTCCACATTGGAGTACTTGGGTTCATTATCCAGCTCTTTGACTCCAGCTTCCTCTGATGTGCACCAGGTAAGCAGCAGGTAATGGCTGAAGTAGTTGGCCTTCTTCTACCAATGCGGGAGACCCGGATTGAGTTCCTGGCTCTTGGCCTTTGTGAGAATTTGGAGAAATGAACTTTGTGAGAATTTGGAGAAAGAAATGTCTTTCTTTATATCTCTCTGTCTCTCTCTTGCTGTCTCTCAGGTAATAGATAAAACAAAAAGCAAGAACAAATGAATGGGAGTATAGGTAGACCTGCTTCTTTGTAATTCTTGAAAGAGCTATTCTGAAGCTACCAAAACCAGTCCAGATGGGTGCCCAACACCCACCCAATTTGGGAACAGATCACTGGCCACAGTAGACCTAGCCCAGGGAAGGAATTTGATTGAATCAATTTATTCAGATTTACTAATTGGCCTCCAGAAACCAACCAAACAAAGCATCTGTTCATCTGGTTGACCTTGGGACTAGCTTACCCTTGATCTCCATGCTCTTACAGATGGAGAGGAGTCCTCCAGGCCATGACTGGGAAACTGAAACCTCCCTTCTCGAAGCTGGCAGCTTTTCAAAAGCCACCAACTTAAAATCACAAGAGATGAGGAGAGGCAGATGGCAGGGCTCACAAGACTCTCAGAAACACAGCAACCTGGGTTTCTCAATTTCTTGCAAAACAGTACCAGTCTCTCCACCTGATAATCTTATAAGCCAAAGCACCTTTTGCACAGCCTAATATGCTCAGTCTTGATCTTTGAAGTGAAATTCAGGAGATAAAAGAATGAGGAAGGGGCCAGCACCATGGCTTACTTGGTTAATCCTCTGCCTGCAGAGCTGGCATCCCATCTAGCACTGTGCTCTTCTTCTGAGCAAGCTCTCTGCTGTGGCCCAGGAAGGCAGTGGAGGATGGCCCAAGTGCTTGGGCCCCTGCATCTGCGTGGGAGACCAGGAGGAACCACCTGGCTCCTGGCTTTGGATCAGCACAGTGCTGGCCGTAGCGGCCATTTTGGGGGTGAACCAACAAAAGGAAGACCTTTCTCCCTGTCTCTCTCTCTCACTGTCTAACTCTACCTGTCAAATTAAAAAAAAAAAAAAAGAGAATGAGGAAGATTCAGCTCAAAAGTCAGACAGTCTTGGGTTTGAATCCCAGCAGTGACCACAGCTGTAGAACCTGGAGCAATTACTTAATACTCCAAGCGTTAATATCTTCATTTCTAGGAAGGGAATAAACACAGTCTCTTTCTCTCATGAGCCTGCGAATCTTAAGTGAGAAATACAACATTTTGAATAGGAACTTTAGCTCTTGCCGTTCCCATCGGTTGCTTTTAATACCTCGTCTTCTTTCTCATTGGGAATAACATTGAATGGTAAACACCAAATGTGCAGAGAAAATTTCTGAGTCTCCCAGTTATGGGCTCATGTTTGAGTCCTTCCTCCCTCAAATTCGTATGTTGAGACTAATTTCCTATGAGATTTCTCCATCTCTCCATCTCCCTCTCTCTTCCTGCTGTCTGGGGACACAGCATTAAAGCAGCCATCTGTAAACTGTCAAACAGGCTATAACTGACCTTGCACTTCCAGCCTCCACAGAGATAGAAATTTCTGTTGAGCCACCCAGTCTGGATATTTTTGTTACAGCAGCCTGAAGTGACTGAGGCGCTCTCATTCCTTCTGAACAGTGTTTCGTAAGTTGAGGCCAGGGGAATCTGTTCATGCCGTCAACATTCCTAACATGCTCACTGAGTCTCGGTTGTGAAATCATCTTCCAAAGTCAAACTTCTGCCAAGAGCATTCCCTTTTTGAGCACTGCTAAGGAGGTAGTAGCTTTTCATTTTCATGTTTTCTCCTGTCTCATTCTCCTGGTAGAATGCAGAGGCAGGGTTTGGCAAGAGTTCATTGCTGCATGGAGAGATTTTCTTTCTCAACTTTACAAAAGCTGCTGTGGTAGGGACTTTGGTGCTCAGCCATCTCTGGCTGACTCTCTTTTTGGGTAAGGAATTGCATTTCCGTGTCCCTTGACATTAGGTTATGTTAGAGGAGAGAGATGGTGCTTGCTATTTCTAAGGTAAGTGTTGGGTGGTTGGTGTGGGATCATGCAGGGCTTTCCTCTCCCTGTGACTGAGGCAGACCCTCAAGCGTCTACTGAGATGAGGTTCATGAGCTGCAAGCAGACTGGCGTACTGAACACACATGAAAGATGATGGCTACTGGGCCCAGAGAGCTGCCAGGGCTCAAAGAAATAACTGTCTGTCGTGTCACAGCACTGCAACTTCGGGGTGTCTGTGTGTATCCCATTACTGTAGCATTGCCTGGCCGATACACACATTTCAAACTCATGCACAATAGAATTAGAAAATGAACTTATTTTAGTGTAAAAAATTTTTTGAAAACCAAACCTATTAGGAGTCTTCAAAAGGTTCATGAAAACTGCATTTTAAACCTATTCTTATAAACATATTATGAAAAAACTGCATGGGTTTCAAAGTTGTTTTACCCCAAAATAAACTTGGCTTTAAATTCCGTTTTTCCATGCTCTTTTTGAATTACCCTTTACTAATTGACACTGATTTGTTTTTAATTGAGCTCAGGTTTAAGTCAGGCACTACCCTGCTTTTTGCTCAGCTGCATATTACGAGGGTAGAACTAGAATTTTTAGGCAGATGGATTTGTGTTGTATGACCTTGGGCAAGTTACTTTTCCTTTCTGCAATTCCTGGTTCTCTTTTGTTGTAAAAGGAAATGACTTAAACCCCCCTGTCCAGGGTGGCCATGAGAATTCAGTGTAGTTACATATATGTAAAGTAGATGATGCCTGGTAGGTATGTAGTAAATGCCTGCTTGCTGGCTTCTTTTTGTGTGCTACCATGAGCTGTAAGATGGGTGCCTATTTTTTTTTTTCTTCCAAGGATTTCACCAGTTTCTCATCCACCGGTGTTTTCTTGTTACCAGGATTTAGTGCCAGGATTTCCTTTGTTGCTTCCTCTGTCTTCTGAAAGATGAAATCGTCAGCAAGGCAAGGCAAAGATTTATCAGCTGAGACACCCAACAGATGTCCAGAGAGTATCAATCCCCACCACTGCTCCGTCTTGCCTCTGTGCCAGTTTTGTAATCTGTATTAGGCAAACATGGCCCGGTTGATTGCTCCTTAATAGACTCTCACAACATTAGCTCTTGTTTCCTTTCTTCTAGTTTGCCATGATATTTGTTTTCATTTTTAATTTCAATCCAATTCAATTAGCTACATATTTTGACTCAGATAGTGGACTGGGCATAGAGGCTACCAGGGGAGAATAAAGCGTAGACCCTGTCTATAGGAAAGATGTTCTTGCAAGCGAAACAGATGTAACAGCCCAAGCAACCCACAGAAAAAACCCCACAGCTTGTAATAATTATAAAAGCATACAGAGAGGGGACTAGGAAAAGCTTATGGATTTCACTGGGTTTAGGAATCAGAGAAGGATGAGGATTTCTTCCAAAGGGTTTTGATAGGTGCATAGGAGTACACCAAAGAGTTCATCTATGTAGAGGAAGAGCATCTGGGGGAAGGGAGCAGCATTTTTTTTTTTTTTTTTTTTGACAGGCAGAGTGGACAGTGAGAGAGAGAGAGAGAGAAAGGTCTTCCTTTGCCATTGGTTCACCCTCCAATGGCCGCCGCGGCCGGTGTGCTGCGGCCTGCGCACTGCGCTGATCCGAAGGCAGGATCCAGGTGCTTCTCCTGGTCTCCCATGGGGTGCAGGGCCCAAGCACTTGGGCCATCCTCCACTGCACTCCCGGGCCACAGCAGAGAGCTGGCCTGGAAAAGGGGCAACCGGGACAGAATCCAACACCCCGACCGGGACTAGAACCTGGTGTGCCGGTGCCGCAAGGCGGAGGATTAGCCTATTGAGCCGCAGCGCCAGCTGGAGCAGCATTTTCAAAGGCACAATGACAAGAGACATGAGATCATTCTGGTCAGTACAAGCAATCTGGTATTGAGCAGAGCATAGAGCATAACGTGGGAAGTGGCAGATGAGGGAGAAGACTTTTTCAGGCAGGCCAGAAGAAGGAGGACATGTCCTTGAGTTTGAGAGTCACCCTTCATTGCTTTCACCAGCCCATGGACTCCACGAGATTGTTTTTTTTTTTTTTAATCTTGCCTAGTAGTTTTGAGTGTTCAGCCCTTGTATGTCTGAATGAGGGCAGCTCTGGGGATTATCCTGGGAAGAAGCTGGAGACAGGATAAACCAGTCTTGGGCTCCAGTCCTGAATATACAACTCATTAACCTCATGTTCATGAAGAAGCACCTGAGGGTCTCTGTCACCTCCTTGGCAGTGTGCAGGAAGACCTTCCATGCCTCTCAGAGTGTCTGTGAGGATCAGAGTTGAAAGAAATACATAAAAGACCTAATGCAGAATGTGGCATGCATTGGGTAATCAATACATCTTCCAGGTGTAGAACTCAGTTACTAGCATTTGGAGACGATATTAAAGAAATGTCTGGGGGCCGGCGCCATGGCTCACTTGGTTAATCCTCTGCCTGTGGCGCCAGCATCCCATATGGGTGCTGGGTTCTAGTCCCAGTTGCTCCTCTTCCAGTCTAGCTCTCTACTGTGGCCTGGGAGGGCAGTGGAGGATGGCCCAGGTGCTTGGGTCCCTGCACCCACATGGGAGACCAGGAAGAAGCACCTGGCTCCTGGCTTCGGATCGGTGTAGTTCTCGCTGTAGCAGCCATTTGGGGGTTGAACCAATGGAAGGAAGACCTTTCTCTTTGTCTCTCTCTCTCACTGTCTAACTTTGTCAAAAAAAAAAAAAAAAAAAGAAAGAAAGAAAGAAAGAAAGAAAAAAAAATGTCTGCAGGGACCAGCATTGTGGTGCAGGACGTTAAGCCACAGTCTGTGACTCCAGCATCCCAGACGAGTTGCTGATCCAGCTCCCTGCTTATATACTTAGAAAGACAACAGAAGATGGCCTGAGTCCCTGGGCCCCTGACACCCATTTGGGAGACCTGCATGGGGTTCCAGACTCCTGGCTTCAGCCTGGCCCATCTCTCGATGTTGTAGTCATTTGGGAAGTGAACCAGAAAATGGAAGATCTCTCTGTCTCTCTTCCTCTCTCTCTGTAACTTTGCCTTTCAAATAAATAAAATAAATATATATTTTCTAAAAAAGAAATGACTATACATGATTAAGATTTAATTTCAAATATATAATCATGTTCTTTGTTTCTTTTTGCAAACAGTGCTTTCTTGCTTTCCTGGACAAACTTTTCAGTGCCCCCAAAGAAGGCAAACACACACACATGCACACACACACACAAAGAAAGTTGAAAAAATATGGCATTTCTGTGGTATCAAACCTTAAAGGTTTTAACTTGAGATTATTTTGGTAAATCCATTTACATTTTTTGCTCTCTCCCCCAACCCCAAATGTCATGTGTTATAACACACAGCTATTTTGACATCTCCATTGTGATATTTATTTTAAGCCATCAGTAGAGTTTTAAATATCTCAGCAGTGAACTGTGGCCTTTGTGGAAGGCAAACTAATTATTTCCTAACCCGTTCTGTAAAGCAACCCCTGGCATTTGTTTCCTGGCAGCTCAGAAAGGAACTGCGAAGCCGGTGGCTTTTTAAGGAAGGGGATGTGCAGTTGCACAGGAGCTCAGAACGCTGGGGTCCAAAGCTGTCCTGGCTGCTGCTTTTCAAAAGGAATTTCTGGTGTCTCCAGAGACAGCCTGGGGCAGAGTTTCTCACAAGCGGTTTTGCAGATGACGCCAACCATACAAAAGCCATGGCACCGAGTGGGAGAAACGTTTATGGGAGCAGATGTCAAGGGCTGCCTGAGGTCTTATGCAGTTTGTGATTACCCAATGTCTCTACGAAGTATAGATTAAAAAATTTTTCTTATCGATGTAGACAATGAGTCTTAAGATGTTCAGTCTCGTTTTCAAGGTCACAGGATCAGGAAATTGAGAGCTGTGGTTTGCCTGACACCAGAGTATGTGGTGTTAACCATTTGTCTTTGCCACCTTGGAATCCTGCTGCCATGTGATCTTTGTGACCATTCCAGTGTCTTCTTGCACCAAATGGGGATGACAGTACCTACCCTCTAGTCCATGGTTGTGATGATCAGATGTGCTTCCAGAGGCAGAAACACGTAGGAAAATAAGTGAACGCGAAACATCGTTATGACTGGATTTTTGGATAATGCTGTCTTCTTTTTTTTTTTTTTTTTAAGGATTTATTTATTTATTTGAAAGTCAGAGTTACACAGAGAGAGGCAAGGAAGTGAGGTTGGGGGAGGTCTTCCATCCGATGGTTCACTCCCCAATTGGCCACAATGGCCAGAACTGTGCCAATCCAAAGATAGGAACCAGGAGCTTCTTCCAGGTCTCCCATGCGGGTGCAGGGGTCCAAGGACTTGGGCCATCTTCTACTGCTATCCCAGGCCATAGAGAGAGCTGAATTGGAAGTGGAGCAGCTGGGTCTTGAACTGGTGGCCATATGGGATGCCGGCACTTCAGGCCAGGGCATTAACCCGCTGCGGCACAGTGCTGGCCCCATGCTGTCGTCTAAGTCTTACTGTTAAAGCATTCCTGGCTCCCTATGGTCCATTTTCTGGCTACCACTTTCCTGTTGTAAATGATTCTACTGTAACTTGGCCCATAATGCACATTCTTTCATCCTCTTCATTTTTTTTCAAGGTATTAAGGTGGGGCAATGCTTCTGTTTTTTTTTTTTCTTTTTGTAATAACCTTTTTTAAAAGATTTATTTATTTATTTGAAAGTCAAAGTTACACAGAGAGAGAAGGAGAAGCAGACAGAGAGACACCTTCCGTCTTTTGGTTCACTCCGCAGTTGGCCACAATGGTCGGAGCTGTGCTGATTCCAAGCCAGGAGCCAGGAGCTTCTTCCAGGTCTCCCACGTGGGTGCAGGGGCCCAAGGACTTGGGCCATCTTTCACCGCTTTCCCAGGTTATAACAGAGAACTGGATTGGAAGTGGAGCAGCCAGGACTTGAATCAGCACCCTATGGGATGCCGGCACTGCAGGTGGTGGCTTTACCCATTATGCCACAGTGCTGGCCCAAATAAAACCCCTTCATCTTTTTTTTTTTTTTTAATATTTATTTGAAAGGCAGAGTTACAGAGAGGCAGTGGCAGAGAGAGAGAGAGAGAGAGAGAGAGAGAGAGAGAGATCGAGAGAGAGAGAGATCTTCTATCTGCTGGTTTACTCCCCAAATGGCTATAACAGTAGGGCTGAACCAGGCTGAAGCCAGGAACCAGGAGCTTTTTCCAGGTCTTTCACATGTGTGCAGGAGCCCAAGTACTTGAGCCATCTTCCATTGCTTTCCCAGGCACATTAGCAGAGACCCAGATTTGAAGGGAGTAGCTGGAACTTGAACTGGTCCCCATATGGGATGCCAACGCTGCAGGTGGCAGCTTTACCTGCTGTGCCACAGTGCCGGCCCCTACCCTCTTGATCTTTACTAACGTCTCCATCTGTTTTTGTTTTTGCTCCAGTTGTCTTGCTTACAGTGTCACTTGACTCTTGAAGTTCTGACTGATACTCCCTTTCTCAGAGATAGTGTAAGTGGATGTGAGCATGGGAGTTGTGGGGTGCATAGATGAGAGGTCACGGGCCAGCTTTCGGGTGTGGAGGAACATCCTAGGGGAACTGACAGCCGTGGGAAGAAGAAGGAAAAGGACCCTGCAGTCTCATGAATGGGCATGGCACATTTTGACCCAGAAGTGTTTGTACAAGATAAGGTGGATGTGGGTGCCATGTTGATATGGTTTATTGGATGTTGGTTGAGTATTTTTTCCTCTTGTTTCTTCAGCTAGGCTGTTAGTCCTGGGAGAGCAAAGAATGTGCTTTAATTTAACTGTGGCCCTCGTAGGGCCCAGCCAAGGGATAGGTACCAGAAAAGACTCAGTCTAGTGATCTGTCTAGACTCCCATGCTAATGAGTTGAGCTTTTTTGGGTAACATGCATAGCATAACAATGCAGAAAGGCCACACAGACTTTGCAGCCAGCCAGATCTTACACAAGTCACTTGCTGTCTCTGAGCCTCAATTTTGTCATCTGTGAGATGGGAATAATACATATTTTCTAATTTGAATTGTGAAAATGAAACGAGACTTGATTCATGTGAGCAGATGAACTGAGCAGAACATGTTTGTGTGTGTTCTTATCGTTTTTGCTGACTGCCTGATATGCTAATCCTAACTGTCCCTGGTGGCTCCAGAAATGGAGAAGGGCCCTTATTGGCACAGTTCACATTAGCTCATCACAGCTACCACACCGTGGGAAGTTGCTCTACAATCTCTGTCCTGGAGATGGGAGTTTGCTGTCAAAGCAACAACCTGTTCATCTCTGCCAAGGGTGATGGGAATCATTACAGGCTTGTGAGGTCTAGAAGTGCCCAGGCTCAGTGCAGTCCCTTTTAGCCATAGTCCTTGACTTTCCCCTAAGCTGTATACCCAAAACATAGTAGAGGCTCAATAATCTTTATGGAAAGAATAAATATGCTAACTCCTCATAGTCTCTATTCCCCCCCCCCTTTTTTTTTGCCTTAAGGATGGACTTGGCTAGATCACCTGTTGTCATACCCTCAGTCCAATCCATGATTGTCCAACTTGTTCCCAATGTCCTTTGGTTCAGTGACTTGACAGACTTTGAAGCTATTTCCTCAAATGAATAGACTCCCCCTGCCCCATTAAAGATCAGTGTAACTGTGCAGTTACTATTACTGATGGTCCCAGCAGCAGAATCTCTTTACCATTTTCATGCTGAGAAACTGAGAGCACCGGGTGTTAACAAGCACTTACTATGTGCACTGTGTGAAATATACTCGTTGCCTATTTCTTTCTCTTTGTCTTTCACAGGCATCATGATCATTTGCAGATACAAATGTACACCTGTGAAATGTGTCTGCCTATTTAGTGCTCTCCATGTCTTGAAAGCTCATCCACTGTTATTTTAGAAGACAATTGAAGAAATGGTAGCTACACTGCTTTTGAAACTTCATTTTCACATTCCACACAATGTGACATTTTCTTGAAAAAGAGACTCCAATTTAGGGACCAAGAGGTGGGTCAGTATTACCAAGATAAGAGTAATTACTGGCAAAAAAAAAAAAAAAAAAGAGAGAAGAGAGTTCCAGATAGAATTAGTGCATGCAGGCTGTATGCCTGAGCTCTGCTTAATTACAACCCTGCCATCCCTCATTCAGGAAGGAGTAACTCACTTCTGGCCGAGGTTCAATTTAAAATATGAGATTGATCATCAAACACAAGATTCACCCCAAGTGATGATACAGGAGAAATGACTCTGATGGGAAGGTTATGGAGCTTAAGGACGTGGGGTGGAATCTCCACCTGCTTTCTGTTTTCACTTCACAATCAATACAACCTTGAATGAGAGAGGAATATGTTGGCTACATTACTTTAAAATAGCCTGGCAAAAATATAATTTCTTATTGATTAGTTTTCCATAGAAGGCAAGGTCTGTGGATAAAAGAAAATTGACTGCTGAAAATTCTAAAATAAAGAAAGTAAATGAGGGAAGATGTTAAATTTTTAAAAGGGAGAACAGAAGTTTAATCGATGTACCCAAATATGCCACTTACAAAAGTACTGCCGGGATTGTTCCTGGTGTGGTGGTTCACTTTCATTTACTCTGATATTTTAAAAATGTGAAATTGAATGGCTGGTGTTGGGAAGCACAGGCTATGTAAAGACGCTTGAGGTCCCATACAAAGTAAAGGAATGCAGGAGTGAGAATTATTCCTTTTGGGTAAGGAATTATTTAATGTGGCCATGACTGTCTTGTTTGCAAGCAGTGAAAACCTGACTCAAACTGGTTTAAACCAGTGGTTCTCAATTGGAGGCACACTTGCCTCCCAGAGGACATTTGGTAATGATGAGATAGTTTTGGTTGGCATGACTAGGGGCAGAGGATGGCTATTGACATCCAGTGATGGTCGCCGGGAGTGAGGCTAAACATGCTGTCCAGCTAACCAGGGTAAGTAATGTTAAGGTTGAGAAACTCTGCTTGAAGCAAACAAGGTAGAATTCATTAACTGAAAAATTTAGGAAGGGCCACGTTGGATCCCAATGTCCTAAACTGTGTCATCAGAAGCATCCTTTACTCTCAGGCCTGTGACGGTCTCTGTAAGCTTCATTCTTGGGGCACTTCCCCTCTCTTAGTCACAATATGGGCTTCCCAGGGACTCTAGTGAAGAAAGAGCTTTTCTTTTCTTTCTGATTGGGTCCTCCCAAGAATGCCAAAGCTGACTCTCATTGGATTGAACTTTGTCACACAGTTGTCTGTGAACTGCACATTTGCAGGCTGCATGTGTTGACTGGCTGCATCGGGGACACACACCCTTCTCTGATGCCTGGGGTGAAGGGTGTTGACTTGGCAACAACCACACCAGTATGGTGGTGGACTGAGGGGGCAGGAAGATGCTTTTCCTAAAGGAAAAGTGGGGTGCTGCGTCCAGAATAAGGAAGAATAACTGCTTAGCAGTCCCCAAATCGATTAACGTGGTACTTATTTCTGAGGGAATTCAGAGGAGTGGTGGTATTAAGGCCACTAGAGGGGACCCCTCCTCCATCCCTCTCCTCTCCTGTCCTATCATCTATATACCTTTTTTTTTTAAAAAAAAAAAAAAGATTTATTTATTTATTTGAAAGGCAGCACTACAGAGAGGCAGAGGAGAGAGAGAGAGATCCTCCATCCGCCGGCCCACTCCCCAGACGGCCACATATGAAGCCAGGAGCCAGGAGTCCCCTCTGGGTCTCCCATGTGGATGCAGGGGCCAAGGACCTGGGCCATCCTCCACTGCCCTCCCAGGCAAGAGCAGAGAGATGAATCAGAGGCAGAGCAGCTGGGCCCTGAACCAGCACCCACTTGGGACTCCAGCACTACAGGCAGCAGCCCCACCTGCCATGCCACAGCACCGACCTCCACATACTTTCTTAAAATTCTTCTATGATAGTCTCTTCCTCTGTCTCTTTCCCTTTCTCTCCACCTCCCTTCTTAATGCTCAATTGCTTTGTAATGTATTTATTTACCTATACACTGTTCCCCTAAACTATAATTTTCTAATGACAGGAATCATGCACAGTTCATCTTCGCTTCTCCAACACCTTGCACAGAGTAGAGCACCTAGTAGACTAAATTAAAACCTTATTTTTTCTTCCATAAAAGAGAACTGGAAAGTCCATTTGATCTTCTTCGATGGTTGATCATTTGCTCATCAAGTGAACAGCTCTATGTACCTGGCCCTGTCCTGGAACCACAGCAGGAAACAGAGCAGGCACCCACCTCGATAGAGGGCAACATCTTGTAGGGTGACAGCTTTTGGATAAATAAGTTGCATGCTGCAAAGGGAAAGTTTCAAATGGAAACCACAGCAAGCATCTGTCTTAGAGCAGAGTCTGTGGAAGTGATACCCGTAAGGGGCAGTCTGGAACATGAAGGGTGTCTTGTTTTGCAAAACTTGGGTGGAAGTGCTCCCTAGCTCCCTATGTAGAGGGAATACCCTGCCCAGAAGCCTTGAGATGGCAGTGCAGCACACAGTCATGAAAGTTACGACCTGTTTGCAAGATTGGGTTGCCTTTTGGGTCTGATTTTGGGAAGAATGGCCTCAGCACTTCTTTTCGATCACTCTCTTTAGGCAGTGATTGTTCTATGGTGAGGAACAGAAACTCATTCGCAGAAATTGAAGCAGATGGGAAGCTTTATGGTCAGGACACAGAAGGTTCTGTGGGAATCCAGTGTGTGCAGCAGACCTCATGGGACTGGCTGTGTTGTGAATTGCCTCTTCTCCCCATCTTGCTCTTTGGAGCTCATCTCTGCACAGCTGCTCCAGTCTCTACTCTGCAAGCTGGCTTCTGCCTTCAGCTTCTGCAGCTTTGCTCTTGCCAGGGCCTACTTGCCCAAGGCTCTGGTCCTCCTTCTTCATCATCATGACCTTACAGCTCCAGCTTCTAACATCTTCTGGCCAATTCAACTTCTATTTTAGTTACAAAAATTGCCCAGGTGTCAGAATATAATGTAATATACTTGGTAGCACGTAGAATAGTCACAACTACCCAATCCAGGTTGACATTCTTTCAGAGAGAAGACAATGGAGCTGCAGAAAGGTAGAAAAATACTGCTTCAAATGTTATTTTTGTGCAATGTTGTCTAACCTGTCTGATTCTAACCTCCATAAAATGTCACCCAGATAGTAGCCTAGGGTAACGGAGCCAAGGTAATTCTTCTCCCACCCTCCTTCCCACTTAGTATGCTCCAGCCGTGCTGGTATTTTCCTGGCTTCACAAACATCGAGCCTCTGCCTTGCTGTTTCTTCTGCCAGCAGTGCTCTTCTCTCCCCTCTTTGCTTGGTTAATGTTTATGCGTCCCTCAAAGCTTTGCATAGACATTGTTTCCTCGGGGAGATCTTTCCTGATTCCCTGAACAGAGTCAGATTCACTGTGTTTATTCTGGCTCATGGCACACTCATCATTCTCTTCTCTTAGCTTTTATCAGAATTGGTAATCTGACAAGTTTTGTACTTTATTCTGCTTATATCATTAATTCTTTGATGGGGAGGAGTCATATCTGCCTGGCATCTTTAGGTGCCCAATAAATAGTGGTTAAATCAATAAAGTAAATGTAATTATCCAGAAGGAGGCTCCTTTGACAATTCTGTTGACAAAGAGTAAAACCTTAAGCTACATTAAAAATATGGTCCCATCTTTCTGTGGACATGGAGGAATGTTCAAAAACGAGATACTTCTGATGTTTGATGTGGTTGCTAAATTGAAGATGCTCAAAGAAACATCACGGGTAAGTTGGGAAGGCTTTGCTCCCAGATTTACTTACTCTGTGTTTTTAGGATGACTCACAGGGCCAACCTGTAGCAAATTTTTTTGGAATGAGAAGGGAAACTAGTATTTATTGAGAACCTCTTGATGGACAGATGCTGCAAAAGGCACATTATAAACACCATCTCATGTAATTCTCTTGACAGGCCTGCAACATATGGGTGGATCACGAGGTTGATGGGCTCTCCAAATTCCACTCCAGCCTCTGTGAAATGTGCCAGAGGCTGCAATGCTGAAAAGTCCATTTCCCACATGCCCTTCTCACTAGATTCTGGATATGACTCAGGTTTTGTGAATCAGATGCTCTTCCTGAGGGGCTTGAGTTGATAACTGAGTTAGGAGGGAAGAAAGGCACAGTGGATTATCATAGTAGTGCATGAGTTCTGTAGTCAGTAGCTTTCTGACTTGACTTCTTGAGGCATTGTGATAGTTTCCTACTTCACTGCAGGGGACAAAGGATTTGGGGACCAGGGAGTTGTTCTTGAAAGATCCAGCGCTTTGAACCCTTCCAGTTGTTTTACTTATCACTTTATACTGATGCAAATTCCTTCCTGCAGAGAGTATCTGGAATGACTTCTGTTGTTTGCAGCTGAGCGCTAACTACAACAGCAGGTTTCAGGCACTCCCCCATTTTACAGATGAGGCCTTGAGATCTGAGGACCATAGGTGCACGTGCTCTGATTGAGGTGGCACAGCAGGTAAGTAGCACAGAGTTTGAAACCAGAACTTCTGTTACCATTTGTCCGCCTTCAGCACTGCTACCCCATTCTGCTCTCAGGGCTCTTTTCCTTTCTTCCCTCTAAGATCCTTTCCCCTTGGCACATTTGTTTTAAACTGATGGGGTGTGACAGTCAAGTTCATCCCAAGGTCTCAGGGACTTGGTATTTTATTCTTCCTGGGCTTCTCTGCAGTTAAGAAAGACTGGAGGCATGATTCCTCATGTCCACTGGAGCAAGAGGTTAAGAGGTCAGGCAGAAAGCTGGGATGGGATGGAATTGAAGGAAGGTTGGGAAAAATAGCCTGGATTCTCATTGCACAATGGTCCTGGCCTGATTTCCTGTGCTAATCTCCTCAATTTGCCAAGAGAAGCTCGCCCCAGGTGGTAAGCCTCCTAAATCTTTGGATCCACGTTTATAAGCCGGTTGGAGCACGCTCCCCTTCTGACCCATTCCCAAGAGCTCTCCCGTCAGATTCTAGACATGCCAGCTAATTCCTTTCTATAGATTTGCCTGGCCTTATTAGAAGTAATGGTATCGAGGGTATTTTTCTTTATAGACATTATAATTAGTAATTGTTTTGAAGGGCAATTGCTGTTAAACTCCTTATTTTTTCTTTTCCTGGAGGACAGGACAATTTCCAAGACTGATTATTTCACAATTGAAATTCCATGTCTCCCAGAGGTAGATTTTTATAGCAGTTGGTGGAAGTCAAATCCTCTCTTTTTATTTTTTTTCCCATTACACATTGACACACACACACACACACACACTTACACACACAGAGAGATAGGCATCATTTCAGTGCAGAGAAGCACAGAGATGAAGCCTCCACTGTGTGTCAGTTTCCTGGCTCTCTGGCTAATGGGATGGATGATAAATGCTCCCGAGACACCATTTCAGTCAATTAATTAGTTAATGTTTAAAGATGGAAAGTGTCATGTAGATAGAGAACATGATGACTCTCTTAATAAAAAAGACTTAAAGTAAGGAAAAACAAGGGTGAGGAGATTGTGCAAGTTTCGCCTTTGAACGATAATGTCTCTTCTTGATTTCTTGTAGCAAGTCACAGTTCTGGAGGTGGGGAAGTCCAAGAGCGAGGTATTGGTAGATGTGCTGTCAGGAGAGGGCCTGTTGTGCTTCACAGTTGGCCAACATTTCGTTATAATCTCGCATGCAGAGGGGATGAGGGTCTCTCTGTCTGGGGCCTTTTCCTATTAGGGCACTAATCCCATTCTTCAGGGCTCCACCCTTATGACCTAATTCCCCCAAAGACCCACATCTCCTTTTTTTTTTTTTTTTTGAGGGTTTGGCACATAAACATTCAGACCATAGCAGGTGAATTGTCCAGAACTGGGCTTCTGTTTGGGATTTTGAGACTCAGTTGGAGAGTTCACTAAATCCATCACACTTAGGAATGACTGGAAGATGAGGTTGTGGGATACAGGGTCCCTTGTCAAGTAGCCTCAAGGATCAAGATCCAAGAAGAAAAATTCAAGCCTTTATTGTGAGGTTTTGAGCTTCGGACTGGTGCTGAAGGGTATAGCAGAGCATGGGTTGCCTGCGTGAATAGTAACAGAAATGAAGATGAGGGTCTGAGTAGTGGTGTTAATGAAAGGAGAAAGCCCCCCAAAGCTAGCTACCCATGGGGCTGGAAGGCCCAGTTCTCACAGGGTTGCTGCTGGTTTCCCTGTGGCGTCAGTGGTCTCTCGAGTGAGATGATTTAAGGTGAGGACAGAGACCCTTGTCAAATATGGGGTTCATTACATTCTTGTCCTCTAACCATCCTTTGTCTCCCATCCCACTGCTTGGAGCTCATTGCCCTGTAAGAGGATCCCAAGGAAACAGTTGTATTGAGAAGCATGCAAATGGTGGTTTCCTAGAATTCTGCTCTATCCTGATATTTGGCAAAATAGCAATGTTTGATTTGGAAGACACATCCATGTACGACATATTCACAACTGTAGACTGATAAAAGATTTTTTCTTCCCTTGTCACAGCTGCTCAGACATTTCTCATTAACAGAAGTTAGAAAACAATTGATTAAGGCATAATCTCCTGTCTTCCCACACAGTGTCTAGTAGTGATGGAGGATGTAGCCTCATGAGTAGGACAATTCTGTGGTCAGAAGCCTGGCTCTACCACCTACTAGTGGTGTGACTTTGTGGTGTTTCCTTGTCTGCTCAGGTCTTCCACTTCTCTATCTGCTAATGAGGTAATAAAAATGGCCCATTCCCCAGTGTCTCCGAAGGATTAATTCCAGGACCCCTTGTGGATACCACAAACTGCTGATACGCCAGTCCCTTGCATAAAATGGCAGTTTTTCACAGAACCTATGCAGTCTTCCTGTGTACTTTAAATCATCTCTAGATGACTTATAATACCTGAAAAATGTAAGTATTGTGTAAATTGTTGTTTGTACTCTTTAAGGAATAATGACAAGAAAAATTTGCGCATGTTCAGTTCATATGCAATTTTCTTGGAATATTTTTGATCCCTGGTTGGTTGAATGCAGAATCTGATAACAGAGGGGCAACTGTGTTTTTACCTTGGGAGGATTCACAGCAAAAGTTATTTATCCATATATTCCAGAAATGCTTATTGAGCTTTTATTATGTGGCAGGCATAGGATGGCATGTTGGTCTCACAATAGTAAGGCAGAAAAGCTTCTGGCTTTCATGAGATCTAAGTATTCATGGGGAAGTAGCCAATGAGGAAGTCAGCTTAAAATATGGGGATGTGTTATGAATAAAACGTAATAAAGAAACAGAATGGAGATGGCTGGGCATGAGAGATGGGCAGTGTGGCTAGTCAGGACTTTATGGAGGAATGGCAGGGAATGAGCCAAGCAAGTGTCTGGGGAAGAACATTCTAAGCAGAGAGATCAGCAAGTGCAAAGGCCCTGATGTAGGAAGATCTTGCCAGGCTTTTGGAAATAGAAAGGGCTGGTGTGGATGTAGCCTGGTAAGGACACGGAGGTGTGGACAGAGATGTAATCAAAAGCTAGGCAGGGGATGGATTGTGTAGGGATTTCCTAGGCTATGATTAGGAATAAAAAATGCATTTGCATCCAGTACCTGACATAGTCCATGCTCAATCATTTCATGTTTCTTTTCTTTGCAATTCCATTGCATTAAAACAGAGTTGAAACTTGGTCAAGGTGTTGATTTACCTTTCTTCCTCTCTTGGAGCTAAAAGGATCTGCTGGTCGCACAACAAGAAAGGTTTCTCTTTTCTATAATGCCATAGACTGTGGGAAGGTACCAAGTGGGAGTTTCATGGTTGTGGGAGTAGGGTGTGGGGACCCATGGATAGGCCTGCCATGGGACCCCCCTCCCCCCATGCTGGGCTTGGCTTATAGCAGTAATGCGGATGTAGCAGCTGATTGAACTTTCCATCTAGCTGAGGATTGTGGTAAACAACAAATGGCGCTGATGCCCTGCCTGCTGCGTGACTCCACAGCTGATCGTGATCAAGTGCCGGATTGGAGAACTCTGTGCATGGACTCTGAATGGTTGACTGTGATTGGTTGAATTCTGTATATAAGCGGACCGCGGGAGAAGGAGCGTGCATGCCAACTTTCCCCCTTAAGGAACGTGCGCGCCATCTCTCCCCCTTCTCCCGGTCCCCCACTCTTTCCTACTCCTTCTAAGTAAAAGTCTTTTGAAGACCGATTGGCGTCGTTCCTTTTGCGGCCGAAGGAGCGACAGTAGGGAGTGGGTAAGAGTAGGGAGTAGGTAAGAGGACCTAAGGTGCCTAGGAGACCATGAGTGCCTATTGTGTGGGTAGAATTGGAGATGTTGATTTAATAAGATTGGATTGAAGTCTATAAAAGCAGTAAGTATATTAATAAGAAAGCAATATAACTTCTACAAGGGTACTCAAGGAATTCATGGAAAATGAAATTAAAAGATAATTCTGGTGCAAAAATTTTGAAATCCATGTCCAGTTTTTTCTTTTCTTTTTTTTTTTTTTTTACAGGCAGAGTGGACAGTGAGAGAGAGAGACAGAGAGAAAAGTCTTCCTTTGCCGTTGGTTCACCCTCCAATGGCTGCCGCGGACGGCGCGCTGCAGCCGGCGCCCCGCGCTCATCCGATGGCAGGAGCCAGGTGCTAGGTGCTTTTCCCTGGTCTCCCATGGGGTGCAGGGCCCAAGCACCTGGGCCATCCTCCACTGCACTCCCGGGCCACAGCAGAGGGCTGGCCTGGAAGAGGGGCAACCGGGACAGAATCCGGCGCCCCGACCGGGACTAGAACCCAGTGTGCCGGCGCCGCAAGGTGGAGGATTAGCCTGTTGAGCCACGGCGCCGGCCCAGTTTTTTCTTAAATGCATTTCCATGAGCTTTTTGAAGAATGTGAATTTCAATATTTTTTGCAGCAGAATAAGACAACCTTTTTAATTCTGTTTTCCATGCACTTTTAAAAAAGTGTCTTCTTTGTTATCTTTTTAAGATTAATTTAATCATTTGAAAAGCAGGGTGGCAGACAGGGAAAGAGATCTTATATTCATTGTTTCACTCCCCAGATGGCAATGGCTGGGACTGAGCCAGACTAAACACTGTCTGCTGCCTTCCCAGGCACATTAGCAGGGAGCTGTATGGGAAGCAGAGAGCTGGGACTTGAACCGGTGCTTCAGTAAGGGGTGCTGGCATCGTAAGTGATGGCTTACCCCCTTGTGCCACATGCTTTGGGAGCTCTTTGAAGTACCTTTGTATGAGAGGACTTAAAGAATCTGGAACCCTCAGACTAACAGGACACACACTCTCAGTACTTTGTTTCTAGAAGAAGAGCAAAGGTGAGGAATGCGAGTACAGCAAATACTTTTTTTTTAAAAAGGTTTATTTATTTATTTATTTGAAAAGCAGCGTTATAGAGAGGCAGAGGCAGAGAGAGAAAAATCTTCCATCTGCTTGTTCACTCCCCAGATGGCTGCAACGGAGCTGAGCTGATCTGAAGCCAGGAGCCAGGAGCTTCTTCTGGGACTCCCACATGGGTGCAGGGCACAAGGAGGTGGGCCGCCTTCCACTGCTTTCCCAGGCCATAGCAGAGAGCTGGATCAGGAGTGGAGCAGCCAGGTCTCAAACCAGTGCCCATATGGGATGCTGGCACTGCAGGTGACAGCCTTCCCTGCTACATCACAGGGTCGGCCCCAGCCAGTACTTTTAACAATAGAAATTCCACATGGCAATTCAGCCTTAGTTCTTTAAAAATACTTATTTAATATGAAATGTGGAGAGAGCATAAGCATGAGCGTACATGTGAGAGAATGCATGCTTGTGTCTGCTGGTTTACTCCCCAAGTCCCCACAACAGCTGAGCTGTTGGGCAGAAATCAGGAACCATGAGCCCAATCTGCATCTCCCAGGTGGGTGGCAGGGACCCAAGTGCTTGGGCCATCACCTGCTGCCTCCTAGGGAGAGCAGAGCCTGCAGTGGTACCTAAGCACTCTAATATGGGATGCATGCATTCCAAGTATTAACCTAACCACTGTGGCAATTACCTGCCCCCAACCTAATTTCAACACTATATTTAACTCTAGAATATATGATTCTTAGGCCTCCACGATGCTCATTTCTACCAAAGAGACTCAGTTTCTTTGGAAGTGGTGGTGGAGGAATTTATTAACAGTGGGCAGCAATGTGGCCTAACCATTGATTTTTTTCTCAAGCAATAAAGGAGGAAATAAACAGGACTTTCCATTTTATCCTTCTGCCAACAAGGAAAATAAAACCACAAACCAAGAATCTACCAATGTGCAGTGAGTCCTGGTTAATCAAGGTTTTGCTGTGGTTGGCAGACAAAAGCTGAGCAGATTTCTTCCAAGTGTGGTGCAAAGCAGGGCTGAGGGCTGAATTTTGCTGTAATTTTGCCATTAGGACCAAAAAAAAAAAGAAATCACATCAATCAGGGATAATTTTCCTGGGTTTCCCAGAAGGAAATGAAGGGAAGAGTGAACTCCCTATGGCTCTGAAGTGGCAGTGAGTGACCGTCCAACAGATGAGTGGAACAGATGGGAGCAAGTGTCAGTGTGAAATTGATATGCACCCTGATGATGGAAAAGAAAAGCTGAATAGAAAATAGCTTTGGGGATACCCAGCATAAATGGATATCTTGCTGAATACTGAAGGCCTGTCTTAAACCCTTGGTTTGGCATCTAAAGTGTGATGGAGTAAAGGGAGACATTGGGCCAAAGTTTCATGGGGAAATTAATTAACCAAAATATTAATCACTTTAATAAATACTTATTAAGCATTTATGAATATATCACAGAATAAGGTTAGGTGATAAATGCAAAAAATCATCAGAACATTGCTTTTCCAAAGGTCTGCCCTCAAGGTGACAGGTAGGGGAGAGAAATGAAGAGAGATTAGGGATACCGATGATTAAATTCAAGGTGAGAAGAGTCACAGTACAAGATACCAAGAGCTCTGGCCTGGGACTTCAGCAATGGCTTTCTGGAGATGATGTCTGGGTTGGAATATTTATGGAAATACAAAAGTTGTCTTAAGTTAGATTCCTACAGGAGGGTACTTCAAAAAATTTGCGGAAAATGGAATTAAAAGATAAGGTTATTTTGGTGCACAAAGTTTTGAAATCATGCATATGAGGGTCTTCAGAAAGTTCATAGGGGCCTGGCATTGTGGCGTGATGGGTTAAGCTACCACTTGTGATGCTGTCAGCCCATATCAGAGTGCTGTTTTGAGTCCTGGCTTTTCTGCTTTGGATCCAGCTTCCTGCTAATGCAGCTGGGAAGGCAGCAGTAGATGGCCCAAGTGTTTGGGCCACTGCTACCCATATGCGAGACACAGTTGGAGTTCCTGACTTCAGCCTGACCCATACCTGGCTGTTGTGGGCATTTTGGTAGTGAACCAGCAAATGGATGATCTCTCTGTCTCTATCCCTCCCTCCCTCTTTGTAACTCTTCCTTACAAATAAATAAATTTTAAAAAGATTCCATGGAAATGTACATTATGATAAAACTATACATGGATTTGAAAAATTTTATTTTCACCAAAATAAACTTATTGTTCCATCTTTCCACTTATTGAAGTACCCTTGTATTGGGTATCTATTACTACATAATAAATCACTCCAAATCTTAGCAGTTTAAAACAACTCACATGTATTATCTAGCAGTTGTTGCAGGGTAAGTGTCCAGTGTGAGTTGGCTGGAAGCTCTGCTTCATGGTTTTTCCCAGTGCTACAAAAAAGTGTTGATCTAAGGCCCGTGGTCTCATCCAAAGGCCTGACTGGGGAAAGTTTCATCCAGATTCTTCACTGCTTCTTGGCCAGAGACCACCTTCAGTCCTCGCCACATGTGTCTATCCAACATGACAGTTTGCATTTATCAAAGCATTGCAAGGCAAGAAGACAATCTAGACAGTCTGTTGGCAAGATAGACATCTGAATCAGTTGTAGACGTAGAAGCAAGGCATACTCCAGGTGAGGAGCTTGCACAAGTGCATAGACACAAGGGGTGGAGATTATTGGTGGCTATGTCTAGAACAACCTACAATGGGAATCAAGCAGATCCTGAAGTGAGGGCTTCTTTTACATCTTTTTACTAAGAAGAGTTTCCAAGGAATATCCAAGGAAGTGTGTGACAGCAAAGTCCTGCACAGGAGAACTTTGACACAACCTGCAGGCAATATCTAGAAGTAATATATTTTGGAGTAATCCCCACCAGGAAGCAAGGAACTGGGGTATTGACACCTCAACATCTGTACCTGTTAGTCTGGCTAAGGACTACTCTTGGGCACTATAAATTCCCAGAGAGTTCCAGCTCTCCATCCATGCAGAGAAAGTATATTCTAATAGCCTAAGGTTGATGAGAGTAAAAAAACACATATGAAACTGGTATACACAAAAATTTCGAGAGACCCGAGGGAGTGTGTTAGCGCACACCTACTCATGCTCATTGTAAAAAATTGTGACAACACGGAAAAGGATAAAGACATAGATTATTCTGCAGGAGTAACTACAGATAGCATTGATTCTTAAAGGCTGAGTAGAGGGGGTGGGTGCTGTGGCCTCTACCTGCAGTGCCTATGAATATGCCTATGGGTGCTGGTTCAAGTCCTGGATGCTCCACTTCTGATCCAGCTCCCTGCTGATGTGCATGGGAAAGCAGTAGAGGATGGCATAAGTGCTTGGGCCCCTGTACCCATGTGGGAGACCTGGATGAAGCTCTTGTCTCATGGCTTCAGTCTGGCCCAGCCCTGGCTGTTGTGACCATTTGAGGGAGTGAATTAGCAAATGGAAGACTTCTCTCTCTCTCTGACTCTGCCTCTCCCTCTCTGTAACTCCACATTTCAGATAGACTGGGCAGCACGAATCCATTAAACAAGATGGAAGGTAATGACACGGGCAGAGGAAACATCAGAGGGGTTTATTGGAGAGGGAGCCCAGCCCAGTGAATCTAAGTAGTTACTGAAATGGAGTCTAAGTAAGGCAAGAGTGCAGAGCCATGCGCCACAGACAGGCTTTTCCTGGCCAGCACAGTGTTTCAATATTTTTGAACTAACATTGAAAAATGGAAAATCCTGCAAAAATTATGAATTTTATGATTTTTTAAACTTGGAAGAGCGTGTGATGCTGAGTCTATATTCCTACTGGGAAAGGGGGCTGGACATGTGAGATTTCTTAGTTCTTGAGTGGGTCGTGTTCTCATGGTTTCATTTAAACCCAGCACCTTCCACTGAGTCCTTGAATACTTTTGAGACTGAGGTCTCATTGCTCTGTGTGTCAGGGGGCATGGAAGAGGCGAGGCTGGCAGGAGCTACATCAAGGGCCTTGTAATCATGCTGAGGACTGAGGAATGTGACCTAAAGCAATGGGGAGCCATTGAAGGCTTGAGGTAGTGTGATGACATCATGAGTTCTTCGCTTTATGAAACTCAGGCCACTTGTTCCCGTTGGTACACCCTCAGATCTGGGATCAGCTGTTATCTAGACTAAATGTTAAAAATGGATCTCAGATGTTCACAATTAGGTTTGTTATATTATAATTCTTATTCATGAAACACCATCATCATTTCTCTAGAATAGATCTCTTCTAGTTTATTTTAATTGATTAAAAATTTGCCACTTAATAAATGCCTTTGAACTTATATCCAGCTAAAAGCTATAACACTGACCATGACATACTTATTCTTATGTCATTATGTAGTGAGATTCTGTTGTCTTTGCTTGCTCAGCAACCATTCTCTGTTATAGTAACCTGGTATAGGTTAGATAAGCTTAGAAGTCATGTGATAGACCTGTGTTTAAAGAATCTTCCTTGTAAAGATTCTGTCTATCCACTGATGAGAAATTCACAACTTCAGCAAGCAGCCAATTCTAGCTGTTAGGAAGTTGGGCCTGCCTGTAACACTTGCCTGCTGATTCTCACTGTGCTGACTGCTAACTTCCTTCCATTTACCTAGAATCAGTAAACATAATCTTCATTCAACTTGTATTGAGTACCTGCCTTGCAGAAGGCACTGTGGGGAATACAAAGATAGTTAGGACAAGGTTTTTCTGCCCCAGTGGAGTTTATAGTTCCATAGAGGAGCTAAGACAAATACACAAATAATTATAATACAATGCCAGGAGTGTTGTGTACTACTGGAGAGGAACAAGCAAAGTGTTATTGAAATTTGGAGAGAGAGCGAAAGGGAGGGAGGGAGAGATAGTGAGTGAGAGAGTAATTACAGGCAGAGGAATTTGGAAAAGCTTCACAGTGAATGTAGCATTTGGGTTTTGCCTGGATGGGAAGTGGAGAAGGAGGTTTTACAGACTGGGGAGGGGGAACAGGACAGTGCTTTCCAGGCAGAGTGAACAGCATGGCCAGAGTCATGGAGGTAGAAAAACACAGGGCTGGTGACTCTTGCGGGGGGCGGGGGGGGGCATGTTATTTGCAAAGATTCTCATGAGCCTGGAGTCTGGGCATAAAAGCCAAAGGTTGAGGTGACTCCTAGGGGGCTGAGTCTTTCATAACATGAATGGTTTACCTGCCAATATGCCTTCCTTCCCCTTCAGCTGTTGAAATCTACCCCAAGCATCTATGCACCTCTTCCTCCAGGAAACCTCTGATACTTGTGCCGGTTTGGCTTAGGTACTCCTGTGCTTTTTCAAATCTCCCAGGGCTTACCTTTGTCAAAGGCTTTGTTTCTGTCTTCTTTTGTCATGACTCTTATGATTGTGTGTTTATGTGTTGGTCTCTTCCATAGACCAGGGGCAGTGAAGTCTGGGATCGTGACCTCTGAGTCTCATAGCCACAGCACTTAGTACAGTGCCTGGCACATGGTAGCTATTCAATATTTAGTTGCCTAGTGAGTGAATACTTTTTAATCCTGTTGCTGTCTACTTATCTTGGACACTATCCTGCCATTTGGACTTTTTATTTTATTTTATTTTATTTTTTATTTTTGACAGGCAGAGTGGACAGTGAGAGAGAGAGAGAGAGAGAAAGGTCTTCCTTTGCCGTTGGTTCACCCTCCAATGGCCGCCGCTGCTGGTGCGCTGCGACCGGCGCACCGCGCTCATCCGATGGCAGGAGCCAGGTGACAGGTGCTTTTCCTGGTCTCCCATGGGGTGCAAGGCCCAAGCACTTGGGCCATCCTCCACTGCACTCCCGGGCCACAGCAGAGAGCTGGCCTGGAAGAGGGGCAACCGGGACAGAATCCGGCGCCCCAACCGGACTAGAACCCAGTGTGCCGGCGCCGCAAGGCGGAGGATTAGCCTGTTGAGCCACGGTGCCGGCTGCCATTTGGACTTTTAAGTGTGTATTTAGTTCACCCTATTTTTACCCTCAGCTGTCACTCTAGATTTTGACTTATTGTAGTGTGTATTTTCATTTTATGCATCGCCTTTGGACTCACGTTCTAGCTCAGATCCATCCTGTAAAGATGCATTTTGGATAAATTCCATTTATTCAGCCAACCTGCTCCTATTTGAGCCCCATACACAATCCCTTGGACACTTTCCAATTGAACTATCATTTATTGAGTGCCTACTGAATGTCAAGAACACCTGATGAGGGAAGCATGCTGTGATGTCCCTGGGTTGACCCAAGTTTGGCCACATTCCTGCATCTCCCCCCAAACAAACACACACATGAAAAAAAACAACAACAACAACAAAACTGAGCAGCTCAAGAAAATGGCAAGTTCCTATGGAGGAGAGAGGTTTGATGGATGTATCAACCAGATTAATTCATCCTTTGCCACTATTAGATGAGTGTTTGGGTCCATCAAGCAAGTCCTGATGGCAGCTCCTTCTTCCGATGATCATTGGGAATCTATCTGGGCTCTTTCAGGGGGAACGAGAGATTGTAATTCTGAAGTGGAACAGAAAGAAATGTAATTGGATCAATGGGCTGTTAATGATGCTATTGAATAGCTTTCTGCCAGGGCTCTGCTGTGGATAGCGCTGGCCACAGAGAACCTGACCATGGCCGTAGGAGTGCTTGACTTTGACACAAAGGCTCCAGTAGACTGTGAAGCATTTTTTGTATGCATGACTTCATGTAATTCATTATACTCCTCCCCAGACAGAGATGATGTCTTAGTGGTGTCAAGGCTGGCCTGCCAGGTGTTTGGCTGTATGTCTGGGGTTGGGAAAAATGAGGCACATGAATATTTGTGCTTTGCAGAGCAGTTGCAAGCATCAGCTGATGTGTTTGTTGCTGCAGAGTTTCTGATGGGCAAAAATTGGAAGTAAGGTGAATGCTCATCCATAGAGGAATGACTTAAGGTATGCTGCATCCAGCCATGGACCAGTACGTCCATTATGGAGTGGGAAATAGAGCTCTATCAGGTGACTTGGAGGGCTCTCAACAGGGACTGTGGAATGACAAAAGCTGCGTGATGAACAGCAGGTAGCATATGACCCATTTCCACAAAATAGACAAATGACTACTCACGCTCATATATGTCTTTATGTCTATCTAGAATTAAATGAGGATGGGGACTATGAGGGCACTAAAAATTCATAAAGGCGTATTGCAAAAATGTGTATTTTGCATCAAAATAAACAATCTTTAATTTTTTTTCATGAGCTTTTAGAAATGTCATCATATATGGAAGATCACAGGCTGGATGGTTAATATAGGTTTATTGCTGGAGCTGGGGAGAGATGGCAATGAGGGGCAGAACAACTGAGAAAAAAATTGATCAGGGAATAAAAGTACTTCTCACCCACCAGCATGTATTTGCTCATTTTTGCACATTTATGAATTTTCAGATCTTTGGATATATGTGTCAGGCCAGATAATTAAATAAAAAGCAATAAATGGACCAAGAGACATTTATTTTTATTCATATAACATGTACCAGTGGCCACTTCTGTGCCAGGTACTGTGCTTGGCCTGGGTGATAGGATGAGACCCATGGCTCATCCTTTAGAATGTATTTTGTAAATGAAATCTGGTCATTTGCAACAAAATGGAAGAATCTGGAAAACATCATGCTGAGTGAAATAAGCCAGTACCAAAGGGACAGATATCATATATTCTCCCTGATCTGTGACAACTGAGTACCTAAAAGGAAACCTCTAGAAGTGAAACTGACACTAAGAGAAGCAATGACTTGATCACCCCACTCTTATTTTTAATAGGGATCAATTTTCAATTGGATTTAAACACCTAAGAATAATTCTGTGTTAAGTAAAGAGTTCAACCAATGGTATTAAGTAGAAAAAGAAAATACTAAAAATAATAAAATAGTAAGCTGTTCCTCAACAGTCAGGATAAGGGCTGATCAAGTCAATGAAAAGTCTGTGGTCTGATCTCATGGCTCCTCCCCTCCACCTTGAGGAGGTCAACCTCAGGAATGGCTGGCATTCAGATAAAAGCAAACTCTTGGCCTGCTCTCTTTCTTGGCTCAAACAGTTTAGTTCTGAAATTACCTGGGGGGTTTCCACCTCCTCCGAGATGAGATGTTGGCAGTTCCTAATGAATTGTTTTCCCACTTGAAAATACGAATTCATGTTGTTTAAGGAAGCTCAGCAGATGAAACCCAGTAGTTAAGGCTCTCTGCAGGAAGGGGACCAGGAAAGCAGCAGCTGGCATTCTTAACAGTGGCGTTAATTAGACCCACCTGCATAGGGAAGTTGACTCAAGCCTGGAGGACCAGGCTGGAGTCCCCCTCAGCACTACCACTGCCCCTCATTTCAGGGCCATGGAAGAGAAGGCAGCTGAAGCAAACCATGCAGCTGTGATGCAAACTAAAGCTGCACTCACCCTGTACTTGTAAGATCAAGTACTCTGAGCACCTGCTGTTAAGGAGCTACCTGTTCTTCAGGTTGAGTGTGCAGGGCTGGCATCTCGGAGTGAGTGCCACCTTAAATTTTGCACCCCTCCTGTCTTTTTTTGCTTTATTATTGTCCTGTCTCAGCACCACAGCACCAAAAAGGTGTGTTGGCTTTGGGACAGAATGAATCTTTACTTCTCTGCTTTCTGTCTCAGTGATTTGTGGCTAGTGATAGTCTTCCTCTCTGAGCCTGTTTCTTCATCTGGAATGAATGTTCAATACTTTACACTACACCAATGTGCAGGTTCCATGACTGATGTTGATATTAACTAATGGGAACATTTTTATTTTAAAAGTTGGCTGCTGCTTGAATTGGTTGACCTAGGAGGATCAGGAAGGATCCCTTTGAGACAACTGTCTTTTCTTTTTTTCTTTTTTTTTTTGACAGGCAGAGACAGAGAGAAAGGTTTTCCTTTTGCCGTTCATTCACCCTCCAATGGCTGCTGCGGCTGGTGCACTGTGCTGATCTGATGGCAGGAGCCAGGTGCTTCTCCTGGTCTCCCATGCGGGTGCAGGGCCCAAGCACTTGAGCCATCCTCCACTGCACTCCCGGGCCACAGCAGAGAGCTGGCCTGGAAGAGGGGCAACTGGGACAGAATCTGGTGCCCTGACCGGGACTAGTGGTCACAGTCTGTCCATCAAACCTCCAAGCATCCCCAGTATTTTAGCACATGATCAATTTTCCCATTTATCACAGTGACTGGCTTTCACCCATCTCTCCGTTTACACCTGCCTTCCCCTCTGGTTGTCCCTCTGAAGCTGTGATAGCTCCTTCTAAAGCTCCATTCTTTGCCTAACTTCTGAATTTTGGCTCTCATCTCCTGAGTAATAGTGCATTCACTGGAACTGGGCCACTAATGATCCGCGATTTGGCAATTTCTGTATCCTGTCTCCTTGAAAATTTCACTTGCAGGAAGCTGTCACCTAACTTGTTCTACTTGTTCACCTATTCCAATCAGTTACATCCACCCAGCTCCTCATCCCTGCCTTGTCTGTGGGCAATAAGAATCATGACAGAATAACACCAAGGTTGATAATATTATTCTTACAAAAGTTGTAAGATTTTATATATGTATTCTAAGCATTCAGAGTAACATCCATTCATATTAGGTGTTCAGCAATTATTTATTGATTAGATTGCTGATGTTAATAGGTGTCAAAGAAAAATCAGTGAGCAAGAATTTCTGGCAGGCAATTTTCAGCCTAATATGATATAAACTGCTTGGAGAAGTGATGAGCTTCCTATCACTGGATAGGTCAGGTGCAAAAAAATGACTGAACTTGGTAACTTGCAAGCTCATCTGGCAGAGAGGTGTATACCAAGTGCATGTTTTGGGGATTAGATGAACCTGAGTTAAAAGCCTTGCTTAAAAACTAGGTATGTGATATCAAGCAAGTTACTTAACTCCTCTGAGCCTCAGGTTCCTAATTTATAAAATCAGAACTGTGGCCGGCGCTGTGGCTCAATAGGTTAATCTTCTGCCTGCAGTGCCGGCACCCCGGGTTCTAGTCCTGGTCAGGGTGTTGGATTCTGTCCCGGTTGCTCCTCTTTCAGTCCGGCTCTCTGCTGTGGCCTGGGAGGGCAGTGGAGGATGGCTCAAGTGCTTGGGCCCTGCACCCGCATGGGAGACCAGGAGAAGCACCTGGCTCCTGGCTTTGGATCAGCATGGTGTGCCAGCCGCAGTGCACCGGCTGCAGCGGCCATTGGGGGATGGTGGAAAAGGAAGACTTTTCTCTCTGTCTCTCTCTCACTGTCCACTCTGCTTGTCAAAAAAAAGAAAAGAAAAAAAAAAATCAGAACTGTGAGAATGCCCACTCCCTTGGGATGGCTGATCCTGGAGAAGATGTAGGTGATGTGTGTAAGAGTTGTTCGTACCTGTCAGTAAGTGTATCAATGAGAACACTTAACAATTCTGAGATTGTTTAGTTCTATTACCAGTGAAAAATCTTTCAAAAAATAAGGAAAATCAATGAATGGACCGAGATTTTCTGCCTCCTTCCCCTTTCTTCACCTGCTGTACTTGAGTGATTTTGTCATTTGGGGAGGGATGGAGTGATGTGCTGAGGCTGGGAGAGGGGCAGACATTTCTCCTATCCTGCTCAGTGCACAGAGGGACCAGTCTGCCCAGTGGAGTCACTGCATAATCAAAATCCTAGACTTTCCAAGTCTTAAGATGGTCATCAGAGGATAAACAGTAGCCATAAGGAGATGGGGTTTGTTCTCTTCACTGGAAGGAGAATCTTCAGTGACTGAAATTAGTCCATTTCTTTAAAAAAGGATCTATATGCAAGGGTGTACTGCTGCCCCATTCTGTGCTGAGGGAATGCTTTTGTTCAGAGGTATTTTATAAGGCAATGGCTGTGGAGTTAGTTTATTGTGAGCCTTGAGGCTGAGTTGGCTTACAGTAGAAGCTCCATAAATACTTGTTTAGTGAATGTATACTTTCCACTCCTAATAGTTTCATGTCTCTTCTTGAGAACCTTAAGGAACTGTGAGAGACTTGTAGCTACCTTCTGTATTAGTTATCTGCTCTTGCATAACAAATCACTCCAAACTCAGAGGCTTAATACAGTTGCCAGTGTTATTTGCTCATGATTCTTTGTGTCAGAAATTTTGGACTGAGCTCAGCTAGGCAGTTCTTCTGTTGGTCTTTCCTGGGGTTAATTGTGTCCCCTATCTATCTAAGGCATAAGTCAGGATGAGTGGTCTCTGGTGGCTCTAACACCAACTCTAGCATTTAGGGCTGTCTGTTGGCCAGATCTTGGTGCAGTTTTTATCCTCAAGGAGTCTAGCCTGGACTTTTTCCTGTATCAAGGTAGGAGCTTCAGGTCTATTGAGGTACAGTCTCTGTAACATCGCTTCTTTGAGATTTTCTCTGTCAAGGCAAATCACATGACTAGATCAGACCAAGAGGAGGAAGAAATAGATTCTACCCCTTAATGGGGAGAATAACAAAGTCACATTACAAAGGTGTATACATATAGCATGGTAGGAATTTGTGGCCAACTTTAATAATCACTGCATTTCTGATTTGACTCATAAGCACTGTCAAGACTGACTATTGCCATTGCCTAGCCCAAATAGCAGACATAGCAGCAATACAGAACACACAGAATGAGGAATAATGTGGCTTTGCCAATACTGATGTATTTGTGTGAGCAGACAAAGAAGTCTCTAGGGAATCTCAAATGCTTATACTGCACATTTCCATGTTTATATAAAACTTCAAGCTTCCTTCTATCTTTTTCCCCTTTTTTCTCCTTCTATCTTTATTCCCTTTTTGATTCCACCTAGTATATACTTAAGTACGTACGTGTATCAACTTTGTGAAGAGGTTTTCATATGTCTACTCCTGATTGGGAGTATTATAATTAGATTAGCCATGTCCCAATTTAATGATTTGTTGCTGCATATTATTACATAAGGGGTGATTGTGTTTCCTGGTTATCTTGGGCCTGAGTGAATCCTTCTCAGTGAAATTCCATTGGTTTCTTCCAACTATGCTCAATTCATAGCCTTCTCTAATCCAATTTTTTTTTTTTTGCATTTTCATTATTTATTTGACAGGTAGAGTTATAGACAGTGAGAGAGAGAGAGAGAGAAAGGTCTTCCTTCCACTGATTCACTCCCCATATGGCTGCTAGGGCCTGTGCTGCGCCAATCTGAAGCCAGGAGCCAGGTGCTCCTCCCTGGTCTCCCATGCGGGTGCAGGGGCCCAACCACTTGGGCCATCCTCCACTGCCTTCCCAGGCCACAGCAGAGAGCTGGGCTGGAAGAGGAGCAACTGGGACTAGATGCTGGTACTACAGGCGGAGGATTAACCAGGTGAGCTGTGGCACTGGCCCCTCTAATCCAAATCTTGTAAGGAACTAAACATTTTTTTTTTTTCATGATCTTTAGATACTTTTTGGTGTTAAAATACTTCCATGATTTTTCAAGCATCCTGGCATTCTTCGTATATACCTGTTTTTTTCCTCAGGTAGTTGAGTTTATCTGTTTAAAAAAAGTAATACTGAACCTGAATATCTTTGTCTCCTTTAAGGCTTTGTTGAAAAAAATCACTTGTTTTGTGAGTCCTTTCCTGATGCTACTGTTTAAAATTGAAATTCTCCCCAGCCAATCCCAATCCCCCTTTGCTGATTTTCTTCTCTTCATAGCAGTTATGAGTAACTCAATCTACCACTCTGTATGTTACACTTATTTGTTTAGAGCCTGTCCTTCCCTAGAATATAAGTTCCATGTAGATAAGGAGGTGTTTGTATGTTTTACTATTAGATTTTAGCCCCTAGAACAGTGCCTAGCCTATAGTAGACACTCAAAAACTGCTTGTTTAAAAAAGTAGATAAATCATCTCTCTCAGTGTTTATCACTATTTCTATAAGGGTACTTTAAAATTTGTGGAAAATGGAACTGAAGGTAAGCTTGTTTTGGGACAAAAAGTTTTAAAATTCATGCATACAATGAATTCTTAAGATGTTTGTGGAAAATGTATGCTTTGAGAAAGCTATGCATGGGTTTTGTCTATACCAGTTGTTACCGGAGTATTGCAGGGTTCTTGTCTTTGCGCAAGAAAGAATTCAGGCGTGAGACAGAGATTAGTGGAAAGTAAAAGTAGCAAAGTTCCTTACGGAAGGGACATCTGTAAGAACGGATGGGCACCTCTCCAGACAGGACCTGAGAGTGCCCAGTTGCTCAGACTGGGGGGGTGGGGAGGAGTGAGGTTACATGGTTGAGTAGAGAGATTACACCTGGCCAGGCAGGCGGGTGGTTCAGCAGAGAGGCAGAGGGCTGAGCGCACAATCCGGTTGAGGCCAGGGGTTTTTAAGGAGATGGGTCTTGCTTCCCCCCCTCTGCTCCTCTTGGAACAAAGGGCTTTTTGGATGTAAATAGTAAAACTTCTATCTGAGTTTCCCCCTGAAGGTATCAGACAGGAGGAAGGCTAGCTGGCACCATCCTCCATCCTCCTTAGTTTAGAGGAAGGGTGAGCAGGACCCCCTGGAGAATCGGATCCCAAGCAGGGTGTTTGAAGTGCAGATACTGGGCTGCATCTGGGAGATTGTGGAAGATTTGTCAGGTAGAAGGGGCAGGGGGGCCCCCACCTGGCAGGTTATCAGGTAGGAGGGGGCAGGGCAGGATGCAGATACCAGGCTGCCCTGAAACATTATTGAGATGCAGATGCATATGCTGGACATAGACATCTTCTGTCTTCTCTTTAGGCCTATCACACACACATAAGCTCATATCTGACTTCCTGCCTAACAAGTTTTGCCTTTACTTGTGTATCTGTATCCATTCACTCCTTCATTTGTCCATCCATATAGCAATTCCCCCACCCCTTACATACATCTATCCATCCACTCATCCTCCATCCATTCAGCCAACCACTTGTCCATCATTTTAGCGAACCTGTCTGGTTAACTCTGTAGCGTGGCTTAAATAGGAAAACTGACAAGTAGGATTGTATCAATTAATGTCTGTGGTACTCCAGGCTCCTTCTTTCTGAGCATCGGTCTTTGAGAAGAAGGGAGTCTGCAGTGAACATAAAGGCATTCTTCAGCTAGCCAGAGTCCAGGTCCTTCCTCTGAGTAGCATCACTGGGGAGCAAAAATTCTTTCATGGCAGAAACTTTAAAAAGCAGTCACTGCACACATTAGAGAATTTCTCATTTGCATCCGAGAAGCTTTGCCTCCTGGTGGTCTGGGAGGGTTGCTGCAGTGAGTGAGAATCATCCCCTCTTTATTTTATCCTTGAGGAGGTTTGTGAGTTATTCTCTTTCCCTCCTTGCTGTGGAGCCTTCTCTGGTTTTAAACATTCGCTGTGGGATTGTTTTGGGACTTTTGTTCATTGTACAGTCAGGCTAAAGGTGAGAGGAAAATACATTCAGGTCAGCTTGCTGGGGTTGGTGTTGTCTGAATGTGAGGGAAGGGCCGGGGGGCATCAGGCTCATGGGACTGAGCTGGGCTAAGTTTTGCCTGTGATGCAGGCCTGAAAGCTGAGTCACAGTTTTGAACTTTGAGTAGCAAGCAGACTGCCCAGGGCTGTATCTGTCAGCCATGGTTTTGTTCAGCTCACACTGTTGATTTTATTTTGCTTTCTGTTTTGGACCAGAGGCTCTAGGCGCATCAGCACTGGCCTGTGCAAAGTCCCAAAGAAAGGCAAAATTAACATAACATAACAGGCGTGAGGTTGCTTTAGGGCTTGAGCCCCAAGTGCTATCTAGAACCTTGGCTTTTGGATTGTTCCCTAAAGTGGTTAAGACTGCTTTGCCCACCTGGCACTGAATACCTGCTTCCTTTGCAGAGCTCTGGAATTTCAACAATTCTGTCTCATTCTTGTACCTACTCCCATCAAAAACCTGTGAGTCTAAACATGGGCTTTTCTGGGTGGAGATACTGTTCATGGGTGTACTGAATTTTGCCAGAGGAATTTTGCATGTTCATTGTTATCCTGCGGCTGGGTTAGGTGGGGAGAGTGTTGGGAGCCTTTCCTCCTTGCAGACCCTATAAGAAACTGTGGCCATGGGGACCGTTGTCCCAGTCCTGTTGGTCTTTGTAATGCATCTCAAAATGTATCTCTTATTTATTGTCCATAGAGTCATTTCTTTTTATCTTCACACATTGCTAGCATTATCTAAAATAACAATTTTTTAAAAAAAATATTTATTGGAAGGCAGAGTTACAGAGAGAGAGGGAGAAAGATCTTCAATCTACTGGTTCACTCTCCAAGTGGCCCCAGTGGCCAGGGTTGGGCCAGGCTGAAGCCAGGAGCTTCATCCTAGTCTCCCATGTAGATGCAAGGCCCTACTTGGGCTGTCCTCCGCTGCTTTCCATGGTGCATTAGCAGGATGCTGTATGGTGGTGGACAGCTGGAATGCAAATGGCACCCATGTGGAATGCCTGTGCAGTGGGTGGTGGCTTAACCTGCTGTGCCACAGTGCCAACTCTATAATGCCTATTTTAAAGAGACTATAATTTTGTTCTTAATGTAAATCTTTTTGTTTGTGTGGTTCTTGCAGAATTTGTATTTTGTGTGTACATAAAGGGGTTTCAAAAAATCTATGGAAAAATAGAATTAAAAGATGAGTTTACTTTGGTGCAATTTTTTGAAATCCATGCACTCTTTTTTTCATAATATGCATTCTCTATGAGTTTTTTCTAGAACCCTTGCATATGTTTGTATCTAATGTGGCCATTATTGTGAAATATGACTTTAAATCTGTCTTATTTATTGCATATTTTAAATGAACATGTAGTGAAGTTGGTTCCCTCTTTTTGGGTTTGTAATTCTGTGAAATGTAAGCACATATACAGATTTATGTAACTACTGTGCCCACAATCAGGATACTGAGTATTTTTTAAAAATATTTTTTCTTTATTTGTGGGAGAATGAGCACTTCCATCTGCTGTCCCACTTTCCCAAGGCCCACAGTAGCTGAGGAGCTATATGTGGGAGCTAGGAACCCAATCCTTGTCTCCCAGGTGGGTAGCAAGAACCTAATTACCTGTTCTATTGTTGGTGTCTTTCATAGTCTTTGTTAGTAGGAATCTGGAGTCAGGAGCTGAAGCTGGAAATTGAATCCAGGTACTCTGACGTGGGATGCAGCCATCTTGCCTGATGGCTTTACTGCTAAGCCAGCTGCCTGTCCCAGGATACTAAGGACTTCCGTCCTCCCAGTGAAGTCCTTCGTGTCACTCCTTATAGACACACCTTCCTTCCTCCCATCATTCCTGGCAACCACCAAGTTGTCTCCATCAGTATACATTTTTCTTTTCAAGAAAGTCATATTATGGATTGAATACTTCTGTTGCCCCAAATTCATATGCTGGAATATATCCTCAATGTGATGGTATCAGAGAGGTGATTAAGTCATGAGGGTAAAATCCTCACGAATGGGATTAATGATCCTATAAAAGGGACCCCGAAGAGCTCTCATGCCCTTTCTTCCACTTGAGGGTTGAACAAGAAGTAGAAAGTCTGCAACCCAGAAGGGGGCTCTCACCAGAACACAGTCATGCTTGCATGCCGACCTTGGGTTTCCCAGCCTCTGGAACTGTGAAAAACAAATGTCTTGTTTATATGTCACTCAGTTTGTGGTATTTTGTTAGAGCAGCACAGAATAGACTAAGACAGCAATCTTTGAAGATTGGTATCTTTGACTCTTTGAGATTTATCCACGTATCCATAATTTTAAAAATTGCTGAATAGTATTCCATGGTATGAAGGCTTATTTATTTCTGCCTTAGAGGACCTTTGGATTATTTCCAGTTTTTCTGGCTATTATGAACAGGGTTGCTGCAAACATTTGTGTGTTTGGGTATAGGTTCTTGCATGAACATAAGTTTTCATTTCTTTAGGGCACCCTGGAGTGGAATTACAGGGTCACATTGTAAGTATACGTTTAACTTTATGAGAAATGGCCAAACTGTTTTCCATCACAGCTCTGCTAGTTTGCATTCCCACCGGTACGATATGAAAATTCCTAACCATGCTGCATACTTTCCAGTACTTAACATTGTCCACTGAATTATGTTTTTTGGAAGTGCCCCTACCCTGACGTTTTATTTTTAGTTAGGTATAATTAAAATAAAGGGCATACATCTTGGGTACACAGCTTGATTTTTATAAAAACATGTGTATAGACCATTGTAATCACCACCTTGGTTAGCATATAGAACATTTCCAGCTCTGCAGAAATCTCCCTTGTGAGTCCTTAAAGTCTGTTCTCCCCAGAGGGAACCACTACAGCTCCCTCTAATACTGTTCATTAATTTTGCCTGATTTTGAACTTCATTAAAGGACTTGTGTAGTATAAACTCTTCTTGGTGTGGCTGTTTTGCTCAACATTGTGTCTTTGAGGGTCATGTATGTTGCATATAGTTGTAGTTTGTCCATTTCGGTGATAATTTGTCCATTTTCATTGCTGTGCGGCATACCTTTGGCTGAAGAGTAGGGGATGATGGACAGGGCTGTTTCTGCAAGGGTGTCGAGTGTGAAAGGAACACAGCTGCCTCTAGTTCACTGGGCAGGAGAGGAACATTTGGGAGGAGGTGGAGGATACGGGTTCCGGGGATGAGAACTGGACGGACAGAGAATTCGAACTTCAGCACAAGGCCACCAACCTGCATCTGAAACTCAGGTAGGATAAAGAAGACACCTGGGTTTAGGGTTTTCTAGGTGGATCCTATTTACCTTCGTCACACAAATACCCAGCCCAGGCTTTGATGGAGTCTCTTGAGCCATGTGACCATTTGTTTTTAGCCACAGGAGCTGAATTAATTAACTATTTAATTGACTTATTAATCAGATAGCTAGCTTGCTAATTGAACAACTGGCAGGAGAAGGTGTTTATTCTAGCAATTACGATGCCTACATTCCATGTTGGAGCACTTGTATTCCATCTCCGGTTCCTGACTTCGGCTTCCTGCCAGTGCAGACTGTGGGAGGCACTGGTGGTAGCTCAAGTAATTGGGTTTCTACAACCCACAAGGAATACCGGGATTGAGTTCCTGGTAACTGACTTTGGTTTCCAGGGCACTGCAGCCATTTGGAGGAGTGAGTCAGTAGGTGGAAGCCCCCTCTGTCTTCTCTGTCTCTCTGGCTCTGCCTCTCCAATAAATAAAAAGCAAATCAAAACAGGCACGGAGTGCCTGTGATATGTGTTCTAGGTCATTGGGGAGGGAACTTTGAAAAAGCCAAACTTGTGTCTTCATGGGGTAATATGCCACTGAGCAGAACAGTTAAGTAAATGGGGCCAGCACTGTGGTGCAGTGGGTTAACGCCCTAGCCTGAAGTGCCAGCATCCCATGTGGGCGCCAGTTCTAGTCCCGACTGCTCCAGCTCTCTGCTATGGCCTGGGAAAGCAGTAGAGGATGGCCCAAGTCCTTGGGCCCCTGCACCCATACCGGAGACCCGGAAGAAGCTCCTGGCTCTTGGCTTTTCTTGGCGCAGCTCCGGCCGTTGTAGCCAATTGGGGAGTGAACCAGCGGATGGAAGGCCTCTCTCTCTCTCTCTCTCTCTCTCTCTCTCTCTGCTTCTCCTCTGTGTGTAATTCTGACTTTCAAATAAATAAATCTTAAAAGAAAAAAAGAAAAGTAAATGAATGAGTCCAGTGTGCTGCAGGATGTCAGGTGGTACAAGGCTGTGGGGGAGGATAAAGCAGGAGAGGGGCTGTCTTAGTGCATTTTCTGTTGCTTAGCAGACTGGATTATTTATACATAATAGAGGATTGCTTAGGTCATGGTTTTGGAGGCTGCGAAATCCAAGAGCGTGGCACTGTCCTCTGATGAGGACCTTGCCGCCTCAGAACTTGGCAGAGGGCACTGCATGGTGAGACAGGGCAAATGTGCTAGAGCTCTCTTCTAACACATGTGGTAACCCATTAACATGCTGGTCCATGAGAGGTTGATTCATGAGTCAGAGCAGAGCCCTTATGACCCAGTCACCTCTCAACACTGCCACATTGGGGACCAGGCTTCCAACAGATTAAATTGAGAGGATACATTTGCACCATAGCGGTTAGAGGGGTGGTCACAGAATTAAATTATGGAGAGAGGAGGGAGAGAAAGAGTAAGGGGGTGGGAGTGGGGGGGGGGGGAGAGAGAGAGAGAGAGAGAGAGAGAGAGAGAGACTGACTGACTATATGAACAAAGTCCGAAAGGGAGATTGAGGTGAGAACAAATGACCTTGAAGTGGAAATGTCTTTGACATGTTTGAAAAGCAGTAAGGAATCCCATGAAGCTGACATACAGTGAGCCTCCAGGGAATTTGTAGAAAATGGAATTAGATGGAAAGAAACCAACCCCACCCTCCCTGCACCTTGAAGGTGAACTTCTGCTAGAAATCCCCCTAGAAATTGTAGCAGGGCTGTCCAGGTTGTGGACCCATCAGCTGGAGAGCTGGTTCTGACTGGCGGGTGTTAATTACACGTCTCCAGCTCTAGTTCCTCAGTGAGGGTGGCTTAACTTAGATTAAGTCTTTGATTTAATACAAGGTTTATGTCTCATGTGGTTCAGGATATGGCTTGATTTAACTGTTGAATCTATAAATTGACCTTCCAGTTGGGGGTTTTCTTTTAATCTTTCAATTAAATCTGAAGATGCTAACTTTATTTGCACAGGGATCCAACCGCTGCACTTCAAGGACGTTTGCATCTGTGTGGAAAGCCCAGGAAGGGTTCAGTTGACCTGGGCTAGCCTAGGAGAAACCCTGGGTGTTCTGGGGACAGCTTTCTCCCTTGCAGTACACACTCAGGCCTATAGGAAGAAGGGAGGAAAGCACAAAGCAAGATTTTATTTTATTTATTTTTGCTCTTTTGAAGTCCTTGATTTTTCTTTTTAATTTTTTAAATTAATTTTTTTGAAATAACATTTTAAATATACTTTATAGTCAAAGGCTTACTGTAAATAAGAAATGGAAAGACCATAGTCCAGCAGGAAAATAGGCAAGGACTGTAAACAATAATCGAGTGAAAAGATGTTCAACTTCGGTCAGAGTAAATTTTGAAAAGCTACACTATCATTGATAGTGTAGTAATATATGATTATTATCAAATAAAGAAAGATTTTTAAAGGTGGAAAAATAGGAACCGGCACTGTGACATAGTGAGCTAAGCCTCTGTCTGCAGTCCTGGCATCCCATATGGGTGCTGGTTCATGCCTCAGCTGCTCCTCTTCCAATCCAGCTCTCTGCTGTGGCCTGGTAAAGCAGTGGGAGATGGCCCAAGTGCTTGGGCCCCTGTACCTGCATGGAAGACCTGGAAGAAGGTTCTGGCTCCTGGCTTTGGGTTGGCTTAGCTCTGGCATTTTGGCCATCTGGGGAGTGAACCAGCAGATGGAAGACTTCTCCCTCTCTCTGTGTAACTCTGACTTTCAAATAAGTGAATAAAATCTTAAGTAAAAGATGGACAATAGTAACACAGAGCATTCTTGACCTGAATATTTCATTATGTTTTACTTTAAAAAAAGATGAAAGGAGGCCAGTGCCGCGGCTCACTTGGCTAATCCTCCACCTGCGGCACCGGCGCACGGGGTTCTAGTTCCATTTGGGGCACCGGATTCTGTCCCAGTTGCTCCTCTTCCAGTCCAGCTCTCTGCTGTGGCCCGGGAAGGCAGTGGAGGATGGCCCAAGTGCTTGGGCCCTGCACCCACATGGGAGACCAGGAGGAAGCACCTGGCTCCCGGCTTCAGATCGGCGCAGCGTGCCAGCCGTAGCAGCCATTTGGGGGGTGAACCAACAACAGGAAGACCTTTCTCTCTGTCTCTCTCTTACTGTCTAACTCTGCCTGTCCAAAAAAAAAAAAAAAAAAAAAAAAAAGGAAGAGATATATCTAGTCTTGACCCTTTGGTTATTCAGAGAATATTAATCAAACACCTGTAATGTGCCAGGCACCATTTTGTTGTGTTGGAGATAAGACAGTTAACAAAGTAGGCAAAGGCCTTGGCCTTGTAGAACTTAGGTTCTAGCGGGACAGTGAGAAAGGAGAGACAGGAATCAGGTAAGATGTTGTATGCTGTGAAAAATGTTCTGGGGAAGCTCAAAACAGGCCCAGGGCGTGTTAGAAGTGCTGGGCTTCTACCATCAAGTGGTCTGGACAACTTTGCTTTTCATCTATAAAATGAATTGAGGAAACTGGTGAAACAAATAAGTTTTATGGATTGGATAATAATATGAGGTCACTGTAGATTCCCTGTCTGCTAGGTCTCAGGAGATATATGTGACATGTTTAGGGGTAAAGGAATAGCATGGGCCCCACTTCCTTTCAAATAATTTACAAAATCATATGAAGATACTTCAGAAACTTCATGAAAAAATGGAGCTATACAATAAGCTTGTTTTGTTGCAAAAATGTTGGAAATCCATGCTAGTTTCTTCCTAAAATATGTGTTTACCATGAACTTTTAGAAGACTCTGGTAGGGCTGGCGCCACAGCTCACTAGGCTAATCTTCCGCCTGCGGCGCCGGCACCCCAGGTTCTAGTCCCGGTCGGGGTGCCGGATTCTGTCCTGGTTGCTCCTGTTCCAGTCCAGCTCTCTGCTGTGGCCTGGGAAAGCAGAAGATGGCCCAAGTGCTTGGGCCCCTGCACCCATGTGGGAGACCTGGAAGAAGCTCCTGACTCCTGGCTTCAGATTGGCGCAGCACCAGCTGCAACAGCCATTTGGGGGGTGAACCAATGGAAGGAAGACCTTTCTCTCTCTCTCTCTCTAATTCTGCCTGTCCAAAAAAAAAAAAAAAATGACTCTGGTAAACATGGATTTCAAACAAGACTAAACAAGCTATCTTTTAATTCTATTTTCTTATTTCAATAGACATTGATAAATCATGTGTGGGAAAATGTTGACTACTTTGGGAGAACTCAGTGAAAAGAATTCTTGATAATAACTTCCATGTGAGTGTGCAATCATTTCAAAATAAAAAATAAATAACATGAATTGCCATTTTGTCTTGCTCCTCTTTCACCACTCTGCTCACTCAGGCTTCTCACTGCAGCTTTGATGAAGTGTCTTTCTGCCCCCCTTGCTACCTCGCACATCAAATGCTCTGTCCCAGTTTTCTGCCTTTGCCTCTGTCTTGGCCAGAGATGACCTTTCCTCCTCCTCTCTCTAGAAAACTTTTCTTCATCCTTTTGAATCCTCCTTCATGACATGCCCCTTTGCTGTATATCTTGTTTCTCCTCATATTACTGCATGGAAAACACCATGATTTTTATTTTGGTATAAGCCTGCTGCCTCGTCGCATTGAATGCCATGCATGTCATGGGGCCTGTGTGGTCTCCCCACCTCAAGGAAGTCTGGCACACAGAGAAGGAGCTAAGCGGATGCATTTTTTTGAACTAAGAGCCACCATGCTTGCAGCCTGGGTTTTGTCTGCAAGAAGGGCACTGTGTGGACCTGGTTCACAGGTGTCTTCCAAGCACCTGGCACATGAGGGATGAATGAAAGGAACAGTACAGGTTTCTGAGAGAGATCCACAGTCATGCCACATGCATGCTTCATGCACTTCACTGCTTCTATATAAATGCACAACACTGGGTTAAATGTGATTCTCTCTTACACACCCAGTAAGCATTGTGTAAAATTTGTACCCACTGGTAGTTTCCTGGTGGTTGAGTATCTTGAATTTTACTGTGCCTGTATCTGTTGCTTGACAGTTTTACAATAAATATAGATCACTTTGGTAATTAATATGACAAATAAGGTAGAGAATAAAATATTGAATGAGACAAAGAAAATATTGAGAAAAGAGATGGGAAACATGAGGAAGAAGAGAGTTGCACGTGAGGTTGATGTTGTGATGAGGTGGGTTAAGCTGTTGTCTGTGATGTTGGAATTTCATTTGAGCACTGATTTGAGTCCTTGCTGCTCCACTGCTGATACAGCTCCCTGATAGTGCACCTGGAAAGGCAGTAGAAGATGGTCCAAGTGCTTGGGTCCCTGCCCCCAACATGTGAGACCCAGATGAAGCTCTGGGCTCCTAGCTTAGGCTTGACCAAGCCCTGGCCATTGCAGGCATTTGGGGAATGAACCAGCGGATTGAAGATGTCACTCTCTCTCTCTCTGCATGTGTGTGTGTATATGTGTGTGTGTTTGTAACTGCCTTTCAAATAGATAAATACTTCTGAAAAAGAAAGAGAAACAGGTGCTGTCTTGCATGCAGCACAAGCAACACAATTGGAACAATACTGAGATTATTGTGGCCCTGTGATGCTAATTACACTAATTTGATCTTTACACAATGCATATGTGGAAACATCACAATGAACCTCATGAGTATGTATAATTATGTGTCAATCAAAATTAAACAAGGAAAAAGGAACAGAATTGAGCAGACTTTTTAGAGAGAAATGTCTGGTACAGGTGGGAGAGAATACTTGGTTCCTCCCAGTCCTAAGATATTAACCTTCTGTCCTGCAGGGGCGCTGTCTTTCTTGACACACTTTTAGATGTCCAGGATGCACCACAGAGTATGGGTGAATAGGGCACATTTTCACACGTGTAGGGCTGTGCTTTGTTTGGAATAGTGCTAACCACTCAGTAGAGTAAAGACTGCAGTTCTGGGTCACAGTGCTAGTGCAGTCATTTGTTAGTTGGGCAGATAACTTCACCCCTTAATTATCAGTGTTCTCATCTCTAAAGGGGGGGCTGATAAATATCTATCACTTTGCGTGGATTCAGTGAAGTATTTGGTGTTGCCACACAGCCTGGTTCTTGGCACACCGTAAAAATCCTTAGGTACCAATTACAATGATGATGGTGACATTTAGTGGGGATGGTTAACACATCAGTGACTAATTCACAGTCACATGAACTTGAACTTAAGAACTTTTTTTTTCTCCAAAATTTCCAATTCTCTTCTGATGATGGCAAGTGCTGTTTTTAAAATAGGCTGTTTGGGAGGTCTCAGCCTGGTAATCCTAGACGGTGTGTGTTGCCACATCTTGCTTTTGGTGAATTTATGGCAGGCTATATTGATTGATCTCCTTTCATCCCTCGCAAGTCTGTCCTTGCATAACTTCTTTTAAGAATAAGTGTAAGAGGATCTGTTGTACAGTATGATGACCATGATTAATGCATTTTATTTTCAAAAATCACAGAGATTTTAAGTGTTCTCACTATGAAAAATCATAAGTTTGTCAGGTTATGCATGTGTTAATAAGCTTGATTTTGCCATTCCACTCTCTCTATATATAGTTTCAGAAAACTTTTATTTAATAAATATAAATTTCATAGGTAGAGCTTATGGAATATAATGGTTTTTCCCTCCATACCCACCCCCCCACCCCTAAACAGTCCCACCTCCTACTCCCTCTCTCATCCCATTCTTCACTTCATTAAGATTCATTTTTAATTATCTTTATATACAGAAGATTTTAACAGTTTGCACCCACACAGACACACAAAGTATGAAGTACTGTTTGAAGACAAGTTTTACCATTAATTCTCATAGTACGACTCATTAAGGACAGAGGTCCTACATGTAGAGGAAGCGCACAGTGACTCCTGTTGTTGACTTAACAGTTGGCACTCTTATTTATGAGGTCAGTCATCACTTGAGCCTCTTGTCATGAGCTGCGAAGGCTATGGAAGCCTTTTGAGTCCACAAACTCTGTCAGTATTTAGACAGGGCCATAAGCAAAATGGAAGGTTTCTCCTCCCTTCAGCTACTCTATATATTTTAGAATACCATGTTGTATATGATAAATATATGCAATTTTTGTTAAAAAAATTAATTAATTAAAGAAATGTCCTTAGAAGTCTATGCCTGTCTCTGGTTCTTGGATATCCACTTTCAGCTTATTCTCTTTGGTGAAGAGTCCAATGACCTCTCTTCAGTTTTCTGGTTTCTTTTAAAGGTGTCAGGGCAGGTCTTCAGTGGTCACTCCATGGACAATGGCAAGAATTGTGAGACAGTGCTCATCTGGCTTGGAAATTTGAACTCTTTTACTGGTGGCTCATTCATCTCAGATTTCAAATTCCTCTTAATGGTGCATGCTTTTCCATTTTGCTCTTATTTTTTACTTACAGAGATGTATGTGATGAATTTGCTGTTTTCTCTGCTATGAGGAGACAGCAGAGGTTTTGCTGCCCAATGCCAGTGTCCCCTTGTCCTGTGTGCTTCTATGGAGTTGATTCTACCCTGGCCCAGCAGAGCACTGCGCCCCCTATTTCCAATGAAGGCTTGTGCAGTAGACTTTGATGCACCTTTTGTGGAGAGAGGCAGAGGCTCTCCTGGAACCACTTATAAAAGAAGTGAGGTGAAAGTGAGCTCCAGGAGCTACCCTGGTTCCTGATAACAAGAATGCTGCAAGCTGGAAGGGCTGAGCCATGAGAAAGGAAGTCAGAGCCACAGACCCAAGTTATCCCCTGTGTCTGTCGTTCCTCTGGACTTTTCAGTTATTTAAGCAGGTAGATCGCTTATTTGACTTGAGATTCTTTGTAACTTTCACAAGCAGTCCTAACCAATACACTTGAAACAATAACAGCAATAATTGAATGATGCTTTAAGATTAATTTTGAGAGTTCTATGGTATTTACTTTTTTGACAAATTATTCTAGACTTTATGCCTTCCTGACCACTCCCTTAACATTTTCTGTCATTCTTTGCCCTCTCTCTCTCTATCTCTGTCTCTCTCAGAATTATTTATTTGTTTGAAAAGCAGAGTTACAGAGGAATAGAGGCAGAGAGAGAGAGAGAGAGAGAGAGAAGCCTTCCGTCTGTTGGTTCACTCCCCAGATGGTAGCAGTGGCTGGAGTTGCACTGATCTGGAGCCAGGCGTGTTTTCCAGGTCTCCCACGCAGGTGCAGGGGCCCAAGGACCAGGGCTATCTTCTTCTGCTTTCCCAGGCCATAACAGAGAGCTTAATTGGAAATGGAGCAGCCAGGACTTAAATCGACGCCCACATGGGATGCTGGCCCCAACCATTTCTTTCTTGACCTGGGCTCCTTCTCCTATGTGTTAAAAGGATTCAAAAATCTAAGTGAATCCCTGTCTTTGACCCTTGATTCCCTTAATACATCATTAGAGATTTCATTTTACTCTACATCTAAAGTTAGAAATACAGAAAATCAGGAGAAAAAAATAGCTAGTGGTCTACTACCCAAACGAAACCTGTTAACATTTTCCCAAAATTCTTTCCCAAACTTTATTTGTCCTTATATAAATCATTGGGTAGCACCATAATCATTCGGCATATTGTTTTAAGTTGTATTTGCGAATTTAATATGGGATTATGACAGATAATTAAAAAGAACCCACACATTCTTCTGTAGCTTCATTAAATTTTTAAAAAATATTTATTTTATTTATTTAAAAGACAGAGTTACAGAGAGAGGTCTTTCAGCTGCTGGTTCACTCCCTGGTGGGCTGCAATGGCTGGAGCTGTACCAATCCGAAGCCAGGAGCCAGGAATTTCTTCCGGGTCTCCCATGTGGGTGCAGGGGCCCAAGGATATGAGCCATCTTCTACTGCTATCCCAGGCCATATCAGAGAGCTGGATCAGAAGAGGAGCAGCCAGGACTAGAACTGGTGCCCATGTGGGATGCCGGCGCTTCAGGCCAGGGCATTAACTTGCTACGCCACAGCGCTGGTCTCCCTTCATTAAAAATTAATTCACTATTGGGATTCGGTGTTATACTGCAACAAGTTAAGTTGCTGCCTCCTGTAATGCTGACATCCCATTTTGGAGCATTGGATCCAGACCCTGCTGCTCCAGTCCCTTCAGTCCAGCTTCCTGCTAATTCACCTTGGGAAGCAGCAGCAGATTTTCTAAGTTTTGGGCCCCTACCACCCACGTGGTTACTCAGTTGGAGCTTTGGACTCCTGGGTCCAGCCTGATCCAGCCCCAGTCATTGCAGCCATTTGGGGAGTGAACCAGCAGATGGAAGACCTTTCTTTTTCTGTCTCTTGCTGTCTCTGTGTCCCTCTGCCTTTCAAATAAATAAAAATAAATCTTTAAAAAAATCAAGTTTATTTTAAATTGACAAATAGTTTTTAGTCATCTATATTTAAATATTTAAATTTATTTATTTGAGAGGTATAGTTACAGACAATGAGAGGGAGAAACAGAGAGAAATGTCTTCCGTCCGTTGTCTCCCCAAATGGCTGCAACAGGCCAGATCTGCGCCAATCCGAAGCCAGGAACCAGGTGCTTCCTTCTGGTCTCCCATAAGGGTGCAGGGGCCCGAGGACTTGGGCCATCTTCTACCACTTTCCCAGGCCACAGCAGAGAGTGGATCAGAAGAGGAGCAGCCGGGACCAGAACCAGTGCCCAAATGGGATGCTGGCTCTGCAGGCAGAGGATTAACCTACTGAGCCATGGCGCTGGCCCCTAATTTTTAAATTTTGTAGTTGCACCTATTTGTGGAGTACAATGTGATCTATGATATCTGAATACTTTGTGGAATGATTCAATCAGGTTAATTAACATTTCCATCACCCCATGTATTACTCATTTTTTTTTTTGTGGTGAGAATATTTAAAATCTACCAGGTATTGGGTATGTGGCAGAAGAGAGAAGAAGAAATATTGGTCACAGGGCACAAAGTTTCAGTGAGATGGCAGATAAGTTCTAGTGACGCAGTGTAATGACTACAGTTAATAATAATGTATTATGTATTTCAAAATTGCACCTTGCCATTTCACTTAATGGTTAATCTTGAAAATGGTTCTGTGCGAGTGGAAAGAGAATCGCCTCTTTCTCTTATTATTTATTGTGAGTGTGCCCAGGATAAATGAGGGAAGCCCCCTGCTGCTTGCTTAGTTTATTTCCAGGTTCTAACTAGTGCTGCACACCTTTGTGCAGGGAGCCTTTGTGATCGTTGCCAGGGACGGACTCTCCTGAGAGAAAGCTCATAGCCAAGTAGCAGGAACACCTTTTCAGGCCATTGATACTACTGTGAAATGACCTTCTCCAAGGCGCCAGCCTTGGTTTTCCCCCCATTAGCGAATGCAGGGATCCCATTTGTTTGCTTATGCACATTAAGTACCAAGATCAGTTCCCGGCACGTAGTAAATGCTTGAGATCTTGGATATTACAACTGCTGCTGCTATTTTTTTCCCGTGTTCTATACTCATTCTTTTCTGTGTCATTGGTATTGTTTGAGAATGTTTTGTCAGTGTTTCAATTGTGCATACCTGGTGGTGATGATCTTGGAGACATAGTCTTGTCTCAACTCCCCTCTTAGAGTGTCATAGAGGACTTAATTTGGAAAAAGAAAAGGAAAGAAACAATGATGCTGTTATTGAATAGGTTACAATATAAGATGAGACTTTTTCCTAAGTTTCTTATTTCCTGCTTTCATTTTATGTTTTGAAGATTTATTTTATTTATTTTAAAGGCAGAGTTAGAGAGAGAGAGAGATTGATTGATTGATTGATTGATTCCATCTGCTGGTTCATTCTCCAAATGCCACAGTGAGTGGGGCCAAGGCCAAAGCCAGGAGCCCTGAATGTGACCCAGGTCTCCCATGAACCCAAGAACTTGAGCCATCACTGCCCCCTCCCAGGGTCTGTCTTAGCAGAAACCTGTACTTGGGAGCAGAGCTGGGAATCAAACCCAGGAACTCCAGTAGGGTACATCAACATCTTAGTGGGGGTCTTAGATGCGTGGCCAAATGCCTACCCCTGAGTATTTTAAATCTCTCCCAACCCTTGGGTGATTCTAATGTCCCATCCTTACAGCAGATCATGGTCTGGAGCCCAGGACTCTGATTTACTGATCCTTGCCCAGTACCTATTACATGTTTTTATTCCTGAAGTGCCCTTCTGGCTGCTCTGTGGGCGACCTCATCTGTGAACACACACTCCTTCATACTGATAAGACACCCTGCCTCTCACGCAGCTCCCCCTGGCTTTAATCCTGCTAATAAACCTGTCCCTGGCCTCCGGCCTCCGAGGATATCCACTGTGTATTGCTCCAGCAGGCTGCATTGGGCAGCTTGTCCTAGCATTCCACCACAACTCATTTTCATTACAAAGTCCTGCTCTCTTCTGGAGAAATAGATGGGATGCTTGTGATTTCAATCACCAGACTCTTACTGGCCAAACGGCTCATCCAGTGTTTTATGGGGGCTCTAATGATTCTACCACACTATGGGAGTAGCAGGCCAAGAAGGGATTAGCCTTGAGCCACTATCTTTTATGCGCCAACTCCATGCCAGGCATATTACAGGCACAGAAGAAAGATTATGATCTCACTTTGCAGGTGAGAAAACTGAGGCCATAGAGATGATGTAAATGATCTAAGGCACTGGTTACCAAAATGCTGAATGTCACAATGTATATCCAAGTCTCTAAGATTACAGAGTCCCCGCTTGGAGCCTGGGGAAGGCTTGGGATATAGAGTTTTGGATTCAGGGTCCTGGAAAATTGGAAAATCATCAAGATTAGGGTACGAGGTTCTAGGAGCCAGGCGGACTAGGTTAGTTGGGTGGGCTCAGCAGCAGCTCTCGCATAGCTAAGTAAAGAGTAAGCACAATATCAGAGGGCAGGAGACAGAATTTTGGGAATGGCCCAAAGCACCAAGTTCAAAGGTGGCTGGGAAAGGGGCTGATTTTGTGTCTCAGCGGGTTAAGTCACCACCTGTGACACAGGTATCCCCTATCCAAGTGCTCGTTGAAGTCCCAACTGCTCCACTACTGATCCAGCTTCCTGCTAGTGCACCTAGGAAAACATGGGCTGACAATCCAAGTACTTGGGCTCCTGCACCCACATTGGAGACCTGGATGGAGTTCTGGGCTCCTTGCTTTGGCCTGTCCCAGCCAGGCAGTTACAGCCATTTTGAGAGTAAACCAGAAGATGGATGATCTTTGTCATTCTGCCTTTCAAGTAAATAAAAATTATAAATAACATTTTTAAAAAGGGCAGGACTGGGAAAGATGCAGGATCCAGGTGTGATGGGTCCAGTGGATGGACCCTTGGCCAGGAGGGACTGAATATGTGAGCTGGAGTGGGCCCTTGAGCCCACTCGGCAAGGCTTGAAAATTAAGAGAGCTCCTGAGACTTTGCTTGTGGAACAGAAAGAACAGCATTGGACATGTGGGTAGCAGGTCTGCAGAGAGCTGGATCATCATTTGCTACCAGTTAAGCTTGCCATTTAACTTGATCATTCAACAAACATGTATTGAGCTCCTCCTGTGTGCCAGAGTTGCTGGAGTGCTGAGGAAATGAGGCAGGAAAGTTCCCTGCTATTTTGAAGCATATATAATACTATATTAATAATCATTATAATCATAGCAGCCAACAGTCATGGAGTACTTAAATGCTAGGCACTGTTTTAATTACTTTACATATATTAATACATTCAATCTTAACAAGTACCCTACATGAGACAAGGGCTGTTATTATTTCTATTTTACAATCAAGGAAGCTCTTGTTCAGAAAAGCTGTAACACAACACACACACACACACACACACACACACACACATCTGAGATGTCACAGCTAGTGAGAGGCTGTGCTGGGACTGGGGCCCCGTGGCTGTTGTTGGCTTCCATAGCCTGTAATCGGATCCTCTGCTCTCTGCCACCTCCCATGTGGCTACTCACTGTTTCTCTCAACTCCTTTCAATAGCTGTTGATAACTTCCAGTTTCATTTACTGTGTTTTGTGCTCCTAATTGTTCTCACAGGCATTTCTTAAACAGTCTGTTTTTAAAATATAGAGCTCTTAATTGGCCTCCCTGGTGAAAAGGCAGGCACCTTGCTTTGCAGAATGTCATCTGTATGCAAATCATCAAGCATTCCCCACTTCCTGGTTCTGATAAGTGCATTTTGGGGCTCCTGGAAGACCTCTGTTGGCATCCTTGCTAACTGGCCCCTGCTCCTGTGACCTGAGATATTGATTCATCATTGGTTGAATCACTTCATCCAATATGACACATTTTTCTCATCTTTCCTTAAGGATTTTTCTCATCTTTCCACAGTGTGGGGAACCAGTGTGAGGCAAGAGACCTGTCCTCAAGGAGTCTCTAGTTGAGCTGTGAAGACAGGAGGCACCTGGGTGAAATACTGGGCTACCACAGCAGCGTGCAGTGATTACTGAAATGATGCAGTAGGGATCACTGGTGCCGTGCACATTCAAAGAGGGAAAATAGTAGCATGGATTCCTCAAGGGACTGAGATGCAGTGGGTTTCGAGCGATCTGGATCAGCGCAAGCAGCAAGGAAGGTCATTCCAAGTCAGAGCCCAACAAGGGCCACAGAATTATGGTCAGCATGACTTGAGCTCTCGGAATCACAGAGGATGCCAGATTCTGTGGAGCATGGAGTAGTCATGGTGTCATGGGTGGCAAGCCTTCAACGCTGCCCCGGCAGTAATAGCAGCTAATATTTCAGTGCTTGCTTTGAACAAAGCACCATTTAAACTCTCCAACTTGATCTTCAAAACTCTCATTAATTAAAGTATGTACTGTCTACTGTATACATCATGGGAACTGAAGCTCAGAGAGCAGCTGTCACGATGTAGTGACAGAGGTGAGATTTGAACCTGGGAAATCTAACCTCAGTCTAAAAGCTTTGGAAACTTATGTCCCTGACAGTGCTAATTATTCCTGATCTTTCCCACGTGGGGAAAAGGGCGCAGGGGTGAAGTTGCCTTATCTCGGTTGCAAGCAACAGAACCTCCTCAAGCTGCGTTATGCAGAAAGGAGATTTTGAAATGCTCTGAGGGACACACAGACTCTCAAAGGCTGGAGGTGGGGCTTGCTGGGCTCATCTTCAAGGACTCCAGCTCTTACCAACCTAGGGCGTGGGCACCAGCTCATGGTACTGACTCTGCACACTGGCCTGATGTCCCAAGAGCCACCTACTGTCATTGCTAAGGACATGGATTCTGCATGGTGTCTGCTGCCTCATGCTGCTGGAGTCTGAATTAGGTTTCCCATGATTCTCAGAGCGCTGGGCAAGCCAGTCTTCTAGCTTTTCTCTTGTGGAGCTGGGACTCTAAGGGGAAATGCCCCTAACATGGGACAGTTGTCGCCTTTTTAGTGACACACGGTTGGCAAACTTGACAGTTTTCTACAATGTCAGTAAATCATGGAGCTGAGTCAGTCCAGCTACAGGGACCATGCTTGTAATGATGGAACCCTGGCTCCCAAGTAATGACCACTGGCCCAACGCTGGACTGGCAAGAGACTCACCCAGGAAGTTTGATTAAAAACACAGAATCCCAGATCCTTCCTCAAGAGATTCTGATTCAGCAAATCAGAGGTCTGGAATCTACATTTCCCATCAGCCCTTGGACAATTCTTATATGCAGTCAAGTTTAGAAGTCAGTGTACAGCCTGCTAGCTTCAGTGATATTTTTACAGATATTAATTCCAGGATATGCTTAATATCTGGAGACATTTTTGGTCATCACATCCAGGGCACACAACTGGTATCTAATGATCAGAGGCTATGGGTGCTTCTAAACCCTACAGTGCAAAGGGCAGACCACTACAGCACAGAAGTACTCAGCTCTGAGTATCAATAGAGGTAAGGCTGAGTAACAATAGAGGTAAGGTAACCCTGCAGGAAAGGGAGGTCATTTAGGCTAAGACCCTCCAGCATCATTCCCTCCAGAGGTATTGTGCTGCCACCCAGAGGGCATGGCTTGTGAGAGCCCTGGAGATGCCATGCCTCTCTAAGTTTTGGCCATTTGGAACATAACTCCAAGGTTCCTGCTGTCATTTCACGGAGAGGGAAGTTTCACTTGTGACCATTGATCTCCCCTTTTATCTGGCTCTTCAGTTTCACCTGCTTGGACTACGACTCATGTCCTGATAAAAGCACTGGAAAAGTGTCGCTTAGGTGTAGCTCTCTTGCCCTGAGGTTGCAGGGAGGTGGCATAGTGTAGTGGTTTGAAGCATGGCCTTTGAAGGAAGCCCTAGGTTAGAAACCCAGCTCCGCAGACGCTGCTCTCAGGCAAATTACTTAACCTCTTGAAGACTCCCTGAAACAGAGGGACACTGACAATGCTTACCTACCTGAATTGGGGTAAGGAGGAAATGAGAGTGTCTCAGTAAGCTCTGCTACAATAACACTGTGCCACGAACTTAGAATTTCAGTGGTGTACCACAGTAAGCACCTGTTTCCTGCCCTTGCACCTGCAGGTTGGCGGCGAGTTGGCTGATCTAGACTGGGCTTGCCTCCAGCCATGTTTGTTGATCCTAGTCTGTTCTACACAGTTCTCATTCTTCTCGGTCTGGCTGCTACCCAGAACATATTCTTTATGGGGTAAAAAGGCAGGAGCACAAGAGGGCAAGGCCAAGCACACAAGTATGTTTCAAGTTTGCGCTCATATCCTTTGCCTCTGTCCCACTGGGCAGAGCATGTCCCATGGCCAAGCCTCAAATTGATGGTGCTGGGAAATATGCCTTGCTCACAATAAGAAGGAGAGAGACTCTGTAATCAAAACCATTACTCATGCTAGAGAGGGCTCTAGAATTTTTTTTTTCTGTCCTTAATGTAATGAGTCATTACTTTGAGCTAGCTCAGTCTTTGTTCTTTCCTAACTTGGTGCTCTGATCTCTGTACTGATCCATGTATGCATTAACTTAGACTTCTTGCCTGTGAACTGGTCTCAGACTGGTCCCTTGTTTCCTCTTTCGTGCCTTGCTGTTTAGTTGTGTAAATAAGCAACTCACTGCCCAATGAGGGCACATATTGGCCTTTTAAAAAATTGAGCTATTTATTTTACTTACTTGAAAGAGAGAAAGAGAGAGGAAGGGAGAAGGAAAGGGAGAGGGAGGGAGGGAGGGAAGGAGGGAGAGAGAGAAAAAGAAACTTATTTCCCATTTGATGATTCTCTCTCCAAATGCCTGCAGTGCCCAGGACTGATCAGGCTGAAGCCAGGAGCTGTAAACTGAATTTGGGTCTCCCAAATGGATGGCAAATACTCAAGTACTCGAGTCATCACCTACTCCCTCCCAACGTGTGTATTAGTAGAAAGCTGGAATCAGGAGTGGAGCCAGAACTCAGATCCAGGCATTCCAATATGGTGTAAAGGTTTCCAGAATGTCAAACACACAGTCCATGTATTGGACTTTTGTGTAGTTGGTGTAGTTGACTTGAATTCATTGTGACCCTGACTCATTGCAACTTTACCTTTAACTTCTTGCTGTCTCTGTGGCTTTGTTTAAGTTGTCCTCTTCTTTTTAGGATATAGTTGGCCAGGAAGCCTTTGATAATGAGTTCAGCCTTTAGGAATCTCTTCTCAGAATCATTGTTCTCTTCCCTGCTCAGATGGGTGAGCCCTGCTCCTGTAGGCTGGCTGGCCCTTTTCCCATGCCCTGATCTAGGCAAGTGGACAAGGCTCTGAAATGTACAAGAAAATCAGGAGGTGCTCACGTAATGCGTGCTGGGACCGAGGGTCTTTAAAAATATGAGAGTGCCTCAAGAAGTTCATGGAAAATGGAATTCAAAGATAATTTTGGTGACAAAGAATGAAATCCATGTATACTAGAGTCATCAAAACATTTGTGAAAAATAAGCATTATAAACAACTATACATGAATTTCAAAAATTATCACACCAAAATCTTTTAATTCTATGTTTCCATGAACTTTCTGAAGTCCACTCGTAACAGTTCATCGAATTTCTCATAGCACTGTGGTCGAACATGCAGGCCTTTGGGCAAATGGTCTCAATCTTGGCTGCACATTGTGCTCACTGAGCACACTTCAGGTGCCCTGATGCCTCCACGCCCAGGGTGCGATCCCATTGGTCTGGGGCATGGCTGTGGCATCAGGAGTTTAGGAAGCTTCCCAGGTGCTTTTCAGTTCCAGAGAGACTAGAAAGGACCACGTAAGAGTAGGTCACTTTTTTTTCTTCCGAGATTTATTTACTTGAAAGTCATTGAGTTATAGGGGAGGGTGAGAGAAAGAGACCAAGAGACTGATCTTCCGTTCTCGGGTTCACTCCCCACATGGTTACAGTGGCCTGCCAAGGCTAGGCCAGGTGAAGCCAGGAGGTGGGAGCTTCATCTGGTCTCCCACATGGGTGGCAGGGGCCCAATCTCGTGGGCCACCTTCTGCTGCTTTCCCAGGCCATTAGCAGGGAGCTGGGTCAGAAGTGGAGTAACTGGGACTCGAACTGGCGCCTGTATGCAATGCTGGTGCCATAGGCAACGGCTTAACTCACTACGCCACAATGTCAGCCCCCCCCCCTTTTTTTTTTGACAGGCAGAGTGGACAGTGAGAGAGAGAGAGAGACAGAGAGAAAGGTCTTCTTTTTGCCGTTGGTTCACCCTCCAATGGCTGCCACAGCCAGCATGCTGCGGCTAGCGCACCACACTGATCCGATGGCAGGAGCCAGGTGCTTCTCCTGGTCTCCCATGGGGTGCAGGGCCCAAGCACTTGGGCCATCCTCCACTGCACTCCTGGACCACAGCAGAGAGCTGGCCTGGAAGAGGGGCAACCGGGGACAGAATCCGGCGCCCCGACCGGGACTAGAACCCAGTGTGCTGGCACCGCAAGGCAGAGGATTAGCCTGTTGAGCCACAGCGCCAGCCCTGTTTGGTTTTTAAATCTTGGCTTTTCACTTTCCAGCCATAGCTCGGTCAGACTGCTCAGCCTGCTGGAACCTGAACTCCTCACCTGCAAAATGAGGCTGATGACTTGTACTCCTTGGATTATGTAAAATGGAGAGAAAGTCAGAGAGCACCATCGCTCATTAAGCACCACTGTTCTGTTTCTTTAGAATGGAAGTTTATTCATGATAATTAGGACAATACAGAAAATGAGGGGGAAAAGCCCTACTCTGAGTCCTCTTCTGGAAACTTTTGATCTATTATCTTCAGATTTTATCTTGTTTACATTGCAAATATTTTTACTTCCCTTTTAACCAAGGTTGAAATCATTGCGAAATGCAATTTACACCCTGCTTTTCTTCACTCAATTTTTATGATGATGAGGTGATAACCACAATTTCCAATCTGCGAATGTTTAGAAAATCTGAATGTCTCACACAGTTAATAAGGCTGATCTCTGAATTTTTCCACCCCTTGCGATTTTCCTTGTGACAGTTTGGTCCCCAAGAGACCCTCATGGCATGGCCCAGAGCACTACGGATACCCTGCTGCTGCTAACAGTATAGGCTGACGTGGGTGTGACCTGCTGAAGGTGGTGGCACTTTGATGAGGAGTTGAACTTCATTATTGTTGGGAGGAGAGTGGCTTCTCTGTTGCCATGGGGCAGAGTGTCTGCATTCATCTGCATTCCTCCCATTCTGTCAGCAGCCCTTTGGCTCTTCCAGCCCAGGGCTCACCCCTTCATTTCCAATCACACAGTTGCTTTCGTGGCTCAGGGCAGAATGAAACAGCCCCACTTTCCAGCCAGTTGCACTCTCTAAGACCTAGACCTCCTGGAGTTGAAGGGAGACTGTGGGACATGGGGAGACTGTGGCCTTTGGAAGCCAGCTGTCCTGGTGTTGAATCTGAGATCTACAACTTGATGTAAAATCTTTGGGGAGTTCCTAAGACCCACAAGCCTCAATTTCTTCATCTTTTAATGGTGAAGAATTAGGATCTGTGGGATTAAGTGAAGGTTAATAATGAACTCATTTATCCATTCAAAAATATTTATTGTGTATCTCTTATTTTTTATTTATTTATTTATTTTTTTTATTTTTGACAGGGAGAGTGGACAGTGAGAGAGAGAGAGACAGAGAGAAAGGTCTTCCTTTGCCGTTGGTTCACCCTCCAATGGCTGCCGCGGACAGCGCACTGCGGCCGGCGCACCGCGCTCATCCGATGGCAGGAGCCAGGTGCTAGGTGCTTATCCTGGTCTCCCATGGGGTGCAGGGCCCAAGCACTTGGGCCATCCTCCACTGCACTCCTGGGCCACAGCAGAGGGCTGGCCTGGAAGAGGGGCAACCGGGACAGAATCCGGCGCCCCGACTGGGACTAGAACCCGGTGTGCCGGCGCCGCAAGGCGGAGGATTAGCCTGTTGAGCCACGGCACCGGCTTATTGTGTATCTCTTATATGCCATGAACTGTGTTAGGCACTGGAAATACTGGTGAGTGAGCCAGAAGGTTACTGCCTGTGGGGACTTTGCAGCTAGCCAGGGAGATGGCAATGCTGTATGGTCATACTCCAGTGGGGGCCGCAGGGTACTCAGGAAGTGCATAGCAACCCTGTCTGATTGGGTTATGGGGAATCTCAAAGTAAGCATAGTGGGTGGAGCTGATGTGGCAAATCCATTGTTGCTGCCTCTCTTTAATTACTGAGAAATTCTGGATGAAATAGAATAAGGTAAAGAAATGTAGCTGAGCTTGGTAAAAAGAAAGGAGAGCTTCACGTAGCAGGAAAAAATTAGGAACCTGAAGACTAGTGAGGGCAGACAGCAGTTGGTACTGTCCATAACCCTGAATGCTGAAATCTGAAAGATTGGAATCTGGAAAATCTCAGTCTTCAAAGATTAAAATCTTAGATGTTGAAATCCTGAAAACTGCAATTCTCATAGGAAATAAAAGGCTATTTAGCCAAATCTGGGGAAGGATTAGAGAGTATTCTCAGTTGTATGCAGGGAGCAAGTGTTTGGCCTTTCAGTTAAGATGCTACTGGTTCAGTCACCTGCATTACACATCAGAGTGCCTGGGTTTGATTTCTGACTCCAGCTTCTTGCTAATGTGGACCCTGGGAGGCTGTGGTGATGATCTGTCAGGTAGTTGGTCTCCTGCCACCTGCATTGGAAGGTGCCAGGATCATAACCCAGCCCAGCCCTCCACATTGTGGGCAGTTGGGGAGTGAGCCAGCAGTTGGGAGCTGTCTTTGTCCGTGTTTGTCTTTGCCTCTCAGATTTGTTCATTCACTTGTATGCTTCATAGTTGCCAAATTATTTAATCCTGCACTTCTTCTGTCCTTTCATGCATATGCCGTGCTTGCCTTCACAAATTGCCCTTCCTTAGAGAATACAAAGAATTTGACAAGCTCAGCCACCTTCTGGCGCAAAGACACTGCTGATACAGAGGTTCCTCTTACAAAACACAGGAAATGGTGAACTATTCTTGGCTAGAGATTTGACTATCAAAGAAGATAGATTTCTTAGATTTATCACTGAATCTAACAGAAAAACTAGCACATGCTTTTGGCTGATGGATGGCATTTTTAAAACTATCCTCATAACTTTTTTTTTTTTAATAAAATATATGTGGTCGTGCCTCTACTGGATCTGATAATTCTAGAATTTAACCGCTCATTTATGTGTTAATGACTGGAAAATGAGAAATGAAGAAAAACAACTTACAGGATTTCTGTCTTTTGGGATTTCAGTATTTGCTTATGGGATTGTGGCCCAAACTCAACAGGAGCAGCAGCTAAATTGCCCCCAGTGTCTTCTCCATCTGCGGAACTCCTGGGTTTATGCAGAACTGACCCATCAGGGAAATGGGAACTCAAAACTCTCTATCACTGACTTAGTGGTGCTGCATCAAAGCTGAGGTCTGCCTGGGGCTCAGGGTTGGAAGAGACAGGGTTTTCCTGTGTGTGGGTGAGAGTTCTGATTTTGCCCCATCACATGATGAGGGAAACCTGTGTGGGATGATTAACATGAAAACTGGTTCAGAGGGCTGTGGTGGGGGCACACCTGAGACCATTTGCGGGGGTGTCTCTGCCCAGTGCTTGCTCAGGGTTTTTTCTCAGGCCACTCCCTCTACCAGGCACACTCTCCCCATCCTGGTGCTGCCTTCTGACTGGCTTCCCTGGACTGTGATGTGGTTCTGGTGCTGCTGTCTCCAACAGGTCTTGCAGGGTTGGTTTAGAGCCTCCACTTTGCTTTCCTGAGTTCCTCCGTTTCTTTTTCCTATTCCTCCTGACAAGCACGACTTAATAATTGTGTAATTGTTTGTGATATGACTGCCTATCCCCATAGATTGTTGGCCTGTAAAGGTGCATCGTCTTGTTTTGTTAACTACACTCTGTCATCCCCAGGGTGGTGCCTGGCATATGGTGCTCAGAAAATGAATATGGAATGAATGAGTGGATGAATGAATGAATCTGTTCACCTTCAGTGAGCCTGCCCATTACCCTCACGTCCTACCAACCCCAGCTGGAAATAAGACAATAACTATTTCTATTTCTTTTTTATTCCCTCCCTGCTTTGCAGCTACTGCAGCAAGGTGCTCACACATTAGTGTATAGTTTTTCACAAATCCATTGTCCATGAACTTTTAGAAGGCTGCTTTGCTTGGGTTTCAAAATATTTCTGCACCCAAATATATCTTTTAATTCCGTTTTCCCACTCTGAGGCATCCTTGAAGAATAGTAGCATCTCGAGTTGGCACTGCATGCCCTGGTGTTCTGGAAAGGCCAGCCCTCTGAAATCCCCAGGAAGCACATCCTTGGAATGACTGACAGTCTCACTGCAGCTCACAGAGGAGGCTCTGTGGATCCTGTGGGGCTGGAGGCTCAGCTCCTGTTCAGTTCCCCCGGTCTTCCTACGTGTGCACACACTGCTCAGATGTCATCCCAGCCATCCAGAGCTCTGACTCTGCCCTTTCTCCTTGTCCTGAAGGACAAGACTCTCACAGAGAGAATTTCAAAGATCCTTCCGTGAGGCCGGCTGTGCTGTCCATCACACTTAGTGACTGACAGATGAGGGCCTTCCCCATCTGACAGTGCCACTGCCTGGCAGAAGAGCTGCACCTGGCACGACTAGACACTTGTGATTGCCTCCATATCCTCCCCGAAAGCACGCCTGCATCTGCTTGGCTCCCATCCCAGGCAGGCTGTGGCCTTGCTCTTTGTTTTCTGGGTAGAAGCTACCTGGAAGTGACAGTGTCTGCCAGAAATGATGGTTCTGACCATCAAGTTCTGGGTGAGCCAATGTTGCTTATCGTGGCTGCTTTGGATAAAATGCTTTTGAAAGTATTACTGCAAAAATTCCTGGTGCCAAGGAGAAGCAAGCTGGCTTGGATTTTAGTCTGGGCTAAGGAGATTCAGAGCTGTGTGGCCGTGGATGAATCTCTTAGGAGCTCTGGAGTCTCAAGGACCTCCTGGAGATGGAAGCATTCTGCTTGGCAGCTGGGCAAATAACCCTCTCATGACTGGGGTCCTCCTGTGCATAGGTGACATACGTACTGTGCTCTGGGGTGTGAGTTGTAGACTTTAGAGGGTTGCTTGAGTCTCATGTCTCATTAATTGATTTTTTAAATGCATAACCATTTGTTTGATGGCCCTGCTAAGAACCCTTGTGATGCCCATTGCTCCCAAGGTGAAATTCTGTTTGGCTTAGAAGGCTGTCTTAGCTCATGTTTGTCCAAAAGCAGAACAGAGATGATGGATGTGTGAACTGAGCAGGAGCTCAGGAAACATCCAGGCAAGGGCGTGGTCTGAAACAGGGAGAGAAAAGAACCAGATTCTCATGCAAGTGGCCACCTGGGGCAACTGGGGCTGACCCTGCTGGGCAGCTCTGAGGAATGGTATGGAAAACACATACAGAGTTACCTCCCACCAGAGGTGAGGAAGCTGGGGCATTTAACCACCACACCTTCTCTGTCACTGATGCCTGCTGGGGCTGGGAACAGGAATTCCCATGCCTTCTGAGTTGGTGAGAGTAGAGGCAGAGGAAGGGCCCCAGACAAAGCAGGATAAGATACTGGCATTTGGAAGTCAGGTATCTCGTGTTGAAGAAGGAACGTGAATGAGGCACCCACAGCATCTACCACCTTACCCCCAATCTGGCCCAGCCTATCCTTTAGCCTAATCTTCCTCATACATACTCATGCATGCCTCTCAACACATACATGACCCATGATCCACACATATGTAACCCACAACTTCCCCATCCTACGACTCCCCACATAACCCCAATGGTGCACCCATACACATAACAGCCTACAGTCTATACACAGCCTGCAACATACACTCAACCCATCTCTCACATGTTTAACTCAAAACCCCCAACAACCCATGAGACATTCTTGTGCACAGCATATACACAGAACTTCTCTTGGCTACCCCGACATAAGCCAGACATGCCTCCTCATGAATATGGTCTAAGGCACACACAATCTACCACAGGCATGCTCACAAGTACACAACCCATAGCACACACAGTGCAAAACACATACCCATTCAACCCCTAACACACACACACACACACACATACACATATCCTACCTAGACTATATAGTTCATCAAAACTGTCAAGCTCCTTCTCAATTGCTGACTACAGTAATTGACTAGAAAATGCAAATTGTCCTTCACTTGGTATGATTTAATTTACACTTTTTTTTTATTTGACAATAGTGCCAAAGCAACATGTATTCAGTAGGAATTGTACATGGAATTGTGAAGTTTGATCTCCTGGACTGATGATACCCATAGCACCCTCCCTTGTGATGCTGGTCAACAGCAGTGTGCAGCTTCTATCAGCCTGGAGTCACAAGGGGAGCCACTCTTGCTCTACAGTGCTGTGTTGCTAAGCAAGGATGTTCTCTGGGTTGCATGGGTTCAATGCATTTTTGACTTAAGATATTTTCAATTTATGATGGATTTATTAAGACATAAAGTCACCAACAACAGAGAAACATGTGTGTAATCATTTAAAAGGTTTTACTGAGAGTAGTCACCAACCACACATACCACCTAGCAATAGATAATTGATATGCTATAGGCATTGGGACCCATTTATAAAATGTACTGAATGTTTTAAAAAATCACTAGATATGTTCTAGAATGAGACTCCCAGGATTCCTAAGTCAATTAATTCATTCAATTAATCTATACATTTAGTATACATTTTTATGTGACAAAAATGATTCTGAATTTCTTCTGTATTAATAAATATGTGGAGCACTAAGTTCCTTGGGTGAGTTTTGTGCCTACATTCCAATCCATTAACAATGTTCTACAATAGTGTTTTTGATACAGTGGTGCCCAAATAGCACTTACTTTTAAAAATCATGGAAAGCAGATAGGAAGGGAGTGAACATTATGGGTGACCATGCTGAGTTGCTGCTGGCTTCATGCTTTTAGCAGAGTGGAGGACACAGGGTGGCTTGTACCATTTCTCATGCTGCTACTTAGTTTCTAGAAATGGTTGGCCACTCCCTTAAAGCTTGAGATGGGCTGTGATGCCCCTGAAATGGGCATCGTTTGCACAGAGGGAGTCCTCTTATGTCTACTTACCTTTCCCATTCCCATTTTTTTCCTCTAAAAATATACCCAAAAATTGCACACAGGAAAATAGAGCTCATCTTTGGTTCTCATCACTAACAACCCGACAACTTTGGCTCTGGGAATTTTGGGGCAGGGGTGGGCAAAGACATTGATGGGTTGTTGGGTCCTATGGATGGATAGATGTAGAGGGATGCAGTGACCCAAGGTTCATGGTCATTAATGACATGAGCTTTCAGGTTTCAGGACAAGATGAGGTTCCCTCTGTAGCTCACAGTCAACAAACACAAGAATTCCAGGCTGGGGAAGGTTCTCAGTTGTCTCCACCCTTCCAGGGTGAATGCAGTTCTGCATTGGCAGTCAGGTAGGGCTATCTGACCACATACAGTGGATTAAGCTTGGTGCTATGCAATTTAGCACTGTTGCTTATTTATCTATTTACTCTCCCTATCCCTCACCAGAAGGTAACTTAATGTAGGCAGGGACTTGTTCGCTGCTGAGTTGTCAGTGTCTTTTACAGTGCCTGGCACATGATAGACCCAAAATGATACTTGTTGAGTGAATAGAGATGAAAAGATAGTTACTGACACCCAGAAGCTCAGTTTAGTGGGGGGGAAAAAGGATTATAAATTCTTCAAGTGGCAGATGATGTCTCTCCAGTGAAGATGAGCATTGTTTGCTAAGAAACACAGGACATGGAGGCCAATCCTGCAGGGGCTGTCAAAGGAGGCCTGATTGATGAGGTGCTACTGGATCTATTCTAAAAGGATAGACTTGTATAGACTTGTCCCAGGGGCTGTGGTTGGCTGATTCCTGGTTTAGAGGACTGGAGACTTAAGCCAAGAGGTGGTTTTCAGAGAATGGTTGAGATAAGAGATGAATTGGGGCTATGGTGATGGGGAGGGTGAATGTGAGACATGGCTAAGCTGTCTTGCAGGTCACACTGTCAGGACTTGCTCGCTGGCAGGTTGGTGAGGAATACAGGGAGAAGCACCATAGATAAGGCCCAGGTTTCTGGATAGACTGATGGAGCCAGTTTGAACCCTGATAGTGCCTGTGACCTCCTCCCACCTCCCCTAAGTCAGCTCATTCCACTTTGGGGTAACCATGTTGAATCCCTTCTCTCCATTTTCCATGATCTATTCAAAGAAACCTGCATCACAGGGTCCCTAGTATTGTCCCACATTACCCCAGGGCTGAATTTGAAAACTTCATTCCAGTAAGAGCAGAGGCAATGAGAAAGTTTATTATCTGTTGCCTTTGGGTTATTACAGAGTCTCTAGAACTGGTCTTGGGATAGCAAAATGGGTCTCCAAGCAATTAGAGCAGCAAGGTCCTGCAGGGATCACAGCCTGTTAGGACATGGGATGCCAGTCACTCCATCTCTGTAGATCCCCATTTCCTGGAGCAGTGTGGAAAACATTGGCTAAATTGTACTCAGAGCAGGGGATGCACGGCCAAGCCTGAAGTGCCTCCATCAGGCTCTGGTTCGTGCCTGCGAATTCAGAAGTGCACTTTGATGTGCTCCAGGTGGCCACTGGAGCCATGCAGGGCACCGGGGGATGCTGGGCTCTCACTGTCTCTCCCTTTTCTCTGCCAGAGCCTACAGATGCTCTCAGAAGCATGAGTGCTGAGGAGCATGGGCACAGGCCCTGTGGCGGAGCTAATGAATTCTGCTTTCAGGTTTGCTGTGTCTGCTGCAGCTGCTGCTGAGCTGTGTGTGCAAAATGGTCCCCTGACACTTAACAGAGAGAGGAAGAAAGGTTGTATAGACGAGTGTGCAGCAGGCTAGGCTGCCTCTGACTTTGAAGGTGGAGGCTGGGAAGGAACCTATGAGAGTGCTATGCTTTGAGTGTGACCCCAAAGCTCATGTGTTGGAGCCTTAATTCCAAAATGGGACAGTGTTGGGAGGTGGGGCATGGTGAAGAGGGTCTTTGGGTCATGGGGGCAGAAACTTAGGAATGGATAAATGCTTTCCTTGCAGGAATGGTTTTGTTGCCTTAAGAGTTCCACCTTCTCTTGCTGTTTTTCCCCTATACCAGCTTCTCCTTCTCTTTTTCCTTCATGAGAGCCTTACTGTCCAGTCTTGGACTTTCCAGCCTCCAGAACCATGAGCCAAATCAGCCTTACAAACATCTCAACCTCGTGTATTCTCTTATAGTAAAAGAAGTTGGACCAGAACAGTAGAGATCAGAGTATTTTTATTTTGAAATCACTCGGGTCTGGTCCTGTGGTCTAAGGTGAGTGAGACCTTGGACGTGCAGGAAGCTAAGAAAGAATCAGAGTAGAAAACAGGAGACTCCTCCAGTGGGCATCGTGGCAGACAGTGAGACCATTCATACATATTTTATCATTGACCCCTCCTAGCAGCCCTGTAGCCAGCTGTGATGGCCAAATTTTGTGTCAGTTAATTAGTAAATGCATGCATACATCAATTTATGTGATTGATTCACCAAATCAGTGGGCAAAGAGGTGCCCAGATCATGGGTGGAACATTATCTCTGGGAGTGTCTGTTTGAGTGTTTCCAGCAAACAGCCTTTGGCTCTGTGGACAAGGAAGATCCATTCACAGACGTGGGTAGATATCATCCAATTCCTTCAGAGCCCGAGAAGAACAAGGCAGAGGCATGATTAATTTTCTCTGTCTTCTTGAGCTGAGTCATTTATCTTCTCTGTCCTCAGTCATTGCTGCTCCTTGTCTTCCAGCTCTTTGGACGTAGCCCATTGGCTCCCCTGGTTCCCAGGTCTATGGACTGGGACTGAGTTACCCACTGGTTTTCCTAGGTATCCAGTTTGCAGATGTTGCATTGTGGAGTTCTTCTTGGTCCCCATAATTGAGTGCGAGCTAATTCCTATCATACAAAGGGTTTTTAGGAAATCCAAGAGAAATTTGTATTATGAAATAAAAAAAGACTATACATGGATTTCAAAACACTTTACATCAAAATAAGCTTATATTTTAATTCCATTTTCCAACAGACTCTTTGAAGTTCTCTCATAAATCACCCTGATCTACACACACATGTACACACACACACTTACACACACAAGTATGTTGAAAAGTTCATGGAGAAATGGAATTGAAAGATGTTTATTTTGGTGCAAAAAGTTGTGAAATCCATGCATTGGTTTTTCATAGTATTTGTTTTCCATAAACTTTTGGAAGACCCTGATAATAAATTTATATCTATCTAGATCAATCTCTGTCTATAAATAGATGTATGTATCTATCTATATTGGTAGATCTCTCTCTATTAAAAGGTATCCATTTCTGTGTACAAAGACATCTCTATATGGTCTATCTGTCATCTGTCATCTCTCTCTCTCTCCTATTGGTTCTGCTCCTCTGGTGAACCCTGACTAATACAGTAGAATTTAGATATTATAAAGAATGCACTGTAATTAACTTTGAGTGTAAGTCATGTTCTTGGCTTTGTCTTGCTTTTTACTACTTTTGTTTTCTATTCTAACTAACTTTTTCACTTTTAAAAATTTTACTTGTAGTTAGAGGTGGAGTGGATAATAGATAGGGTGTGGGTCTGTAATCCACAGTTGTTTTTGTGCATGAGTTGATTTTTCTAGAGGGAAGGCTTCTTGAAGGAGGAAGTTTGGGCATTGTGGCTAACACAAGAGACTCAGAATTCTCTAGAGGGAACTTCCAGCCCCCTCCATGGGCTAAGTTTGGTGTTTGGAGAGACCAAATGTTCTTTATGCAAGCTGAAAGGAGATCAGTGAACTCCTGTTGATTGAACTGTTGGTATGTAGCCAGTGCCTTTGGCTCTGTATGACACCTTTTCCATTAGTTCTTCTAGGATTCAATCACTAGCTGGCCAGAGAGACAGGAAACACATTCATAAGGCCAGAGGATTAGACCAGCTCATGTGGCCACGTGTGGGGCTGGAGAAGCTTTCACGGTGGAGGAGCACTGCTGGTCTTGGATTTTTAGAATGGAGTTTAGATAGGTGGATGGGGGACCATTCCAGCTGGAGAGCTGGGGGCAGCAAATGGATAGAAACATAGGAGGGGATGGAGATAGTGAGGATGTTGGCCCAAAGGAGATCCAAGTTGCCTGTTAAAGAGGGCAGGCAGTTCAATTCATTGAATCCTCCTCCTATTCGTGTTCTGCCCCTTGTGACTTTGTAGCTGCTCACATCACAGGAACGGAGTACTCATATATTTCACTGCCCTTTAATGTTAGGTTTGGCTCTAAGGACTCCTTAGGCCAACTGAATATGATGAGAGCTATTGTTCCGGTTCTGAGCCTAGACTCAAGTCTGGCTTTTTCTTTTGTGTTGCTGCCATCACATGAGAAGCATATACTTGGGGCAGTCTGCTGGGGTCAGGAGAGGATGAGATACATATGGAGCAGAGCCAGCCGCTCCAGACAGGCCCAGACTGAATCAGCAAGGCCAGCCGAGCCTGCATCAGCTAAACTGAAGAGGCATGAGTTGCAAAACTTCTTATTTTTGTACACCACTGGATTTCGTGGTTGTTGCCCAGCAGTAAGCTATATTTTAGCCACAGTTAACTAAGAGTGGAGTGAAGAAATTCACATCATCACCACATTCTGACAGGGTGCACTTGCTTCTAAAGCAATGTGCACAATCTGAAGCTATTTACATTAGACTATTTTTACTTTCTGGTACAATCTTCCCCAAAAGATAAAGTGATTTACTTAAAGCCATATAAGCTGGCAGCAGAACCAGGGCTAAGACAGAATAGCCCTAACTTCTAGGGCTATAGAGACCATTGCATTCTGTGACGTTTCTGTTCCTGATATTCATTCAGAGCGTAGTGTAAAGCCCAGCAAATTTTTCCTCTCAGGTTGGTGAGGACTTAGGGTTTCAGCAGACACCAACACTCCACTACTACCCTGATTGATGTGGCCATTTGCTGTAACATTTAGCAAGCTCTCCATCACATAAATGGCTGGAGAAGCTCCTGACACTTCCAGTAGGAAAGAAAGAGAAGCCACATTCTGTAGCATTGCAGGGTTGTCTGATCAAACCCTGTTAAAGGAACTGGTATGCACCAGGGCATGATGGCTGAATCCCTGGTGTTTCTCTGTCCCATGTGTCTTCAGCATTTCTTCTGGCGGGTTTAAGAGATTAAAGGGACACGGAGAACCACACCTTTTTCTCTGTTTCCTCCTGTCTGTACGTGACTTTCATCATCTGCTGGATGAGCAGCTTATAACTCTGATTCTATCCCTTAATGGGTTTCCATCGTGAGTGATGGGAGGTAGAGGTGGGGAGAGGGTCCAGAGGAAAAATGACAGGTTTGGTGTGAAGGTCATGGATTCCTTTGTTTCCCTTCTACATTTCCCCCTCCATCACTTCTTCCCTTCCGTGCAGCGCTCTATCATTTGGGCCAGTTCCTCTCAAGGGTCGTATTAACAGGTTCTCACTTCCCCTTCAGAGTCCACATGCAGTAGAGCTTCCTAACTTCTCCACTGCCCCCAGTCCTTCCCTGTATCCCATGATGACTTCACCTTGGTGTCTCTCAGCTGAACTGCCCTTGGAAAATACCTAGGGGAACTGCTGATAGAACATGCTTTCTTTTTCTATTCTGTACCCCGGTCTCTTCTTCCCACACAATCACTTCTAAATATTCAAAAGAACTTGCCCACCACCAGACAAAAATAGTTCTTGACTCTGCTTCTCTCTGGTTGCTGGTTCTTGGGCCTTATTCACTGTCAAATTCCTTGAAATAGTTGCTCACACACCAAGTCATCTCCTCTCATTTTATTCCAACTGCAAGATTTTCAGAACAGTTCTTTGAATGTGCCAGTCACTTTCCTGCCTCTGGTCTGGCCACACTGTTCTGTTTTGCTTAGAACACTTATTCCATCCTGGGTCTTACTTGCCCAGCCCTCTCTGTCTTCCAACTCTCACTTCAAGGTTCACTCTTGGGGCTGGCACTGTGGTGTAGCAGGTTAACGCCCTGGCCTGAAGCGTCGGCATCCCATATGGGTGCTGGTTTGAAACTCGGCTGTTCCACTTCCCATCCAGCTTTCTGCTAAGGCCTGGCAAAGCAGTAGAAGATGGTCCAAGTGCTTGGGTGCCTGCACCAGCATGGGAGACCTGGAGGAGGCTCCTGGCTCCTGTATTCGGATTGGCGCAGCTCCGGCCATTGCGGCCGATTGGGGAGTGAACCAGTGAATGGAAGACCTCTCTCTCTCTCTCTCTCTCTCTCTGCTTCTCTCTGTATAACTCTGACTTTCAAATAAATTAATAAATCTTTTTATTTTTGACAGATTGTGTTAGAGAGAGAGAGAGAGAGGCAGAGAGAAAGGTCTTCCCTTTGTTGGTTCACCCTCCCAAATGGCCGCTACGACTGGAACTATGCCAATCCGAAGCCAGGAGCCAGGTGCTTCTTCCTAGTCTCCCATGCAGATGCAGGGGATCAAGCACGTGGGCCATCCTCCACTGCCCTCACGGGCTACAGCAGAGAGCTGGACTGGAAGAGCAACCGGGACTAGAACCCGGCGTCCATATGGGATGCCAGCACTGGATGTGGAGGATTAACCAAGTGAACCATGGCACCGGCCCCATAAATAAATCTTTAAAAAAATTTTTCACTCTTTAGAGATCTGTTCCTTTACTCTCCCAATCAAGATAAGATCCCCATTGTTTCTCTCTTTCATAACACACTGTTTTTTTTTTTTTTTCACTTCATTTTCCTATGGTAATTAGAAGTTATATATGATGGAATATATCAATCAGGAAAGAAATGAATTATAATAAGAAATTACTAGATTAAGCAATACATGTGGATATGCAGCCTGTATGAGAATGGCTTTATATTAGGGTTGGGAGGGTGAGATCTGGACAGACTGGGTTCAAAATCAAGCCCTATCACTTACTATCTATGTGATGTTGGGCTAATCATTTCCCTTCTTTGTGTCTCTACAGTTAATTTTCAAGCTTAATGACACTGTAGGTAAACTATTTAAAGCAGTGCCAGGCACATGTCAAGTGTTGGGTTATCATAACTATTATTAGGAAGTAACTTATACCTGAAGCAGGGTATAGGTACTAGGGAATATTTTCTATAACTAATGTGATTATAAACAACATGCATTGAGTCAACAAAATTAGACAGTCATAACTTGGTCAAGAAGATTAAGTCTTTGCCAGAGAGATGCTAAGAAACCAACCAAGATGGAAATGAGACATTGCACTTCTGACATTTTTCATCACCACATAAGTAGGAATTGTTGGAGGGGAGTCCAGAGAGTATCTCAGCGGGTAGTAGTGAAGATCACTAGGGAGGTCTACATTGTGATTAAAAGAGGACTCAGTGATTTTTATAGCAAGAAGTTCTTGGCTGGGGTTCCTGCCCACTATTTTTCTGATTGGTGTTGTTGCAACCAGAATGAATATATGAATGGAATTTTGTGAATTCACATTGTTTCCTTCATTCTACCTCTTGTCATTGATTCCTGGGGGAACTCATCGACTGAGAGGTGTGGTGGTCATCTTCTTAGTGGCTTTCGTGAGTTGGCCTGGGTTGCTGCTGTTGTACTACTCTTTCACCTTAATGTCTTGTTTCTTGCTGGGAAACACAAGGGGATTGAGCTGTTTAGAGACAGTGGGATGTAAATGTAACATCTCAGAACCTTGAGCAGAGCCAATGAGAGCAACAGGGCCACAAACCCATCTCTATGGAAGGAACGCTGGGCTTGGACACAGGGGGATCTCTGGGGATTTACAGATAGGACAAGGGAATTCAGGGAGAGGGAAGAGTGTAGTCAGAGGTCCTGAAGTAGGTATAGTCATGGAGATCAAAGACCTGGAAGACCCGCAGAGCTGGATAAGGAGGGACTAGTGGGAAATTACAGGGAGATGAGGCTGGGCTACAGAGTTAGGGCCAGCATGAGGAAACCACTTTATGAAAATTCATTTTAACACTTTATTTGATTTAAATTTGAGAATGGAAAGGGCTATTTTGTGAAAGATTTAACCATGTGCCAGCAAATGAGTCTGATGACCACGTGTCACCAGGCTCATTATCATCACAGAAGTCATTATTCAGTTGTAGATTGACAAGATGACTGCATTTTGCTTTATGGTGAAATCCTCCTATGGAAATAAATACACCTCCTCTAACAGTTTGAGTTTTCATTTGAGCTTGGAATTGTGCACAGTAACTGTGTGACAAAATGACATGTAAGCATTTAACACAGACAGAGAGAGAGAGACAGAGATAGAGAGTGAGTTGTATTGTATGATGGTGGTGGTCAGGCTGGTGTTGGGAAATCACATGGCTGGTTTGGAAAATCTGACTCCATAGAGCTAAAGAAGGTGCAGCGAATTCCGTGCGCAATCCTACAGCCTTAGGAACCACGTGGGTTTCAAGTGGCAGAGAGGAAACATGAAGGAGCTGAAGGGTTCTCTTGGATCCTTGCTATTCAAAGTATCCGCATTCCAGCAGCATTGGCACCACCTGGGGCCTTCTTAGAATTACAGACTCTCAGTTTTCCCCAAACCTGCTGAATCAGAATCCACATGTATCAAGACCCCCAGATGATTTGTGTACACCACAAACTTTGAGAAGCCCTTTTGGAAATGGTAGTATATGCTTTCCAGATTGTCAGTGTGGTGAGGGCTGTGGGGTTGGGTAAATTTGATCTTTAAGGCCTGGACCTCTTATCTGTTTTGGAAGAGGCTCTCTAGAGCCTCAGCTTCTCCTTACATTCATCGAGAAGAATGAGATTAGCTGGCAGTTCTGCTGTGAAGATTAGATAAGCAAACATAAGGAAAGTGTGTGTACAAACCTAAGGATCAATAAATGATAATTCTTTTACTCTTCCTCAAGATAATGAAAAGTGTCCTTTCTGAGTAGGTGTGCAATTAGGAGCCAGCTCAACGATAAAAAAACAAAACAAAACAAAACAAGACAAAAAAACAAACCAAAAAACCCACTAAAATTTATTGGGCACTTATTTACTTATTTTATGCCAGATACTCTGTTAGCAGTGTTTGCTCTGGGGATTTTGGTTGAGAGTCTGACTGCCTGGTTTAAAGCCTGCTATGAGACAATGGATCACTTAGATAACCTCTGTTTGCTTCAGTTTTCTTATTTGTGAAATGAGGATTATAACACTATTTATTTCTTTGTGAAAATTATATGGGTAACATACATGCTCAGTGCTTAATTGTCAGGTGTATAAGGATTATGGAAGACACATTGGCTATTTTCAATACACTTATTTAGTCCTTACTGTCACTCTCTGGAAATGAGAGTTAACATTTCTATGTTACAGTTGAAAAGGTGAGAGGCTAAAGAACCTTCAGGGGCTGCATGGGCCAGTAAATGATAGAATCAGGATGTGAACCCACATCTCAGCCTCAGAGACTATGCACCTCACCGACTCATAGATCCATGCTCTTAATATGCAGGGGTTGAGGAAGTAGCTCTGTGTCCAGGCCAGCTGCCCCAGGATTTGCTTTTAAGTTTCTTCCTTCTGGTAGTAAGGGCACCACCAGATATAGTGGGAAGAAATCAAAGTGCCAGCTCCAGGATGTGCAAAGCCAAGACTTTAAAGGCACTTGTGCTGATCTTTAATGCATCCCTTTGAAATGCTCTGCTCATTACCTGTCAAGCGCAATTTGGAAACATGTGCTCGAGGAGGTGCGTGTGGGTTGCTCCCTGACACTGTCTCTTCCATTATATATCCAGTGACAGCCATGCAGACTCAAGCTGGGCTTGACTTATTTATGGGGCAGCTGAGCTCCAGCTGAACTAGTACTTGGTAGTTGCAGTGGATTTCACTACAAAAAAAATGGAATGTGCAATTTGGGGAGGTCATTATTTTTTTGTAAGATCATTAAAAAGAATTTTCCAATTACCATTGGAATGAAAGAAACATTTTAAATTAAAATCTCAGCTGTAAGTATATAAGGGAAACTTGTACTAGTTGAAGACTGAGAGTGTTGGATTCAGTATAACTCAGTGTGCACCTGAATTCCAAACCTATCTGTGTGATACCAGATGAATGACTATGGAGCTTCCTTCAGGTCTCCCATGTGGGTGCAGGGGCCCAAGAACCTGGGCCATCCTTTGCTGCTCCCCCAGGCACACCAGCAGGGATCCAGACTGGAAGGGGAGAACCTGGACATAAACCAGCACCCACATGGGATGCCAGCAGGGTGCAGCTCAACTAGCCATGCCACAGTGCCAGGCCCTCCTTCTGGATTTTAGTTTGCATATCATTAAGGCCAACATTCTGATTGTGCTGGGAAGATTAAATAAGATCTTACAGATAGAGGACTTGGTATAAAATCTGGTACACAGGAGGTACTGAGTACACGTCAGCTATTGTAACTAACAGTGTGGTATTGGCTCTGTGACCTGGGTAAGTTAAGATGAGGAAGTAGGGTAAGATTTTTCTTTTAAAATTTCTTCTAAATCAGTAATATGAGAATACTGGAAAGGTCATGGAAAAATGGAATTTTGAAAAATCCTTGCATAATTTTTTTCATAATATGCATTCCCATGAACTTTTTGAAAATTCCTCAGAAGCATGGATTTCAATCTTTTTGCACCAAAATCAGCTTCCTCTAATTTCATTTTCTATGACTTTTTGACGTACCCTTGTATGTCATGTTTTCCTTCTAAAGTCCTTTTTTGTTATATGCCTTCAAGGACAGGAGAATTGAATATACCTCCACGCCTACTTCTATATTGCATCTATGTATGTATGTAGGAATGTATGTATGTATCTATTTATCTGTAATCTATATCTATATCTGTCATCTGTCTGTGATGCCTATTCTATAAGAACTCAAGAAATGACAGGAAAAATGTCTCAAAATATTATCATTCCTTGATAGTAGACAAACTCAGTGTGAATTTGTCATGTGGGTAGATAGTGAATTTGTGGGCAACACATTAACTTACTACATTTCTGAGTACATTAGAGATTAATTGCTGGATTTTTCATGGTTGTTTCACTTTCTCTCCTTGTCTTTCTATATGATACAGTTTGGAAGGACTAAGCTAAGTCTAATGAAACTTACCTTCACTATCCAAGTGTACCACACAAGGCCTAAAGTTGATCTTTTTTCCTCCTTTGACCAACATTTTGAAATAAAATAGTGATTAACAACACTTTTAAAGCAGGCAGATTTCTTCTTTACTTAGTAAAGAGTTAGTCTTCTGTATATAAAGATAATTGAAAATGAATCTTAATGAAGAATGGGATGGGAGATGTGGGTGGGAGGTGGGATGGGGGTGTGGGTGGGAGGGCGGGTATGGGGAGAAGAACCACTATATTCTAAAAGCTGTACCTGTGAAATTTATATTTATTAAATAAAAGCCTTCTAAAAAAGTAGACAGGTTTCTTAAAATATTTTTAATGGCGTTGAATACAATTTTTCCTGTAAGAAGAACTAATGGAGAGATATAATTTTCATAATAGTTATCACTGATATTATATTCTATGAGAGAGAAGGAGGGAGGGAAGGAGAGAGCAAAGACAGGGGGAGCGAATAATGCATAGCTGAGTGGTGTTAGCATGACAGCCATCATTCCTTATATCTGAATACTGTTCTGTGACATCCAACAAATTCACACACACCCTTCCTTATTTCATCCTCACAGCCACTGTGGGAGCAGAAAATGGTTATCCTACTACCCAGGTTGGAGAGGTGAGGTTCTGAGTTGTTTGTCTGAATAGTCATCCCTCTAGGAAACCAAAGGATTGGGTTCCTACTGCATTTTTGTAGACTCTGCAATACAGAGTCTACAAAAGGCTGCAACACAGCCTTTCTAGAGTAAGTTCAGACAGTGCTTTCCTTCCTGTTGTCCCATCTCTTTGCTCTTCATGCCCTGAAATGGTTCAGAAGTGGGTTATTTGGTGAACAGAATCTCCACATTAATTGAAAACCATCCAGGAGAACCTACCCTTAAAGTTAGTTTCACCATGTGGGAACACATTCTATTCTAAAACTCCATAGGGAGGAAAGCTTTTGATTCTGAGAGCACTTCAGGATCTCATAAGGTCTGAGCATTTTATAGTAAAAGCATTGACTTCTCTTTTAAGGGTCTGTGAAAACTTTCTGGCGACTATGAGCTCCCTGGTTGCTCGTATTTTAAATAAACAGATGTGTGGTGAGCTCGGGCTGCACTCAGTAATTAGTCCTGCCTGCAAAGGAAGCCCCTTTCTTTGCCCATTTCTTGCGTCTTTTCTGGTTTCCCCTGTTGGCACATGTGTTAGTCCAGAGCAGCACGGCTTATTAACTAACTGACGAACGAATCCAGCCAGCTCTGTTGAGCACACAGACTGAGGGCTAAATATTCTGAGAATTTGATGTGGCCTTTCTCTTTCTGGGTGAAAGATCAGCGATGCCACAAGCAGCTCCCTCAGCTTGGGAGAAGCCAGCTCTGCAGCTCTTGTTCCAAGGCAGTGGCTTTAGAATGTGACCTGGAATTCTCCAGCTTGTGAGTTCTGGCTACCTGGTTAACTCTCCCTTCTAGAAGAGGGAGGAAAGAGGAAGAGGAGGAGGGAGAGAGAAAGGAGGAGCAGAGGCAGAGAGAGGGGAAGAGGAGAAGTAGTAGGAGGAAGAGGAGCAGGAGGGCATGGATCTATGCGTGCAGGGCAGAGATGTGTGGCACCAACTTCTTGGGTGACACCAAAGGTGCTGCTCCTTCCACCCAGGTGTCCTGCTTTGCATTCATAGCAGATGTCTTTGCAGGACTTTCTGTGCAGCATTTATATCCTTGCAGGGCAGGGGAGTCCTAGGTGGCTGGCTGTTGTGTAAATCAATTTGCTCATCACTTTAACTGCAAGGAAAGGAGTCTTTTCTTTCTGAACAACGTTGTCTCTCTTTCCCACTCCTCTCCCCTACTTTGAAGGCTCATGTTTGCTTGCTTGCTTGTTTATTTGATTAGTCTGTCTGTCTCTTGGTTTGGGATAAAAGAGTACATATGGGGTGTAAGAGAAACTAGATTTTGATTTCTGTTTCTTAGAAGGAAATTCCTGTCAATCCTAAATAGCATTTTGGGTAATGCAAAGGGGACATTTGTGTTTGCAGCCTAAGGAAGGACTAAACCTGCATCACAGGTCGTTCAGTTGCCAGCATTGAGTGCACCAAGAGAAAAAGAAGGTAGGAGGCTTCATGAAAGGGAAAGCTAAGGTAGACTTCCTGGAGGCCTCTGACTCGGAATCCTAGTGAAGAAATAAAAAAAAAAAAGGTCTCTCTGGAAATCACTGTCCATTCCCCATCACTGTGACTTCATTGGAAACTTGAAGAGGGTGACTTACATTAGAGCATCAGCTCCTGGAACAGAGAATGCTTCGGATAAGTCCTGGAAAACTTCCAACACCTTCGTAGTTTGTATTTATTATAATGATTATTAGGAGGCAAAACATCGCTACTACATCAACCTTAGCATGAATAAAATTTCTGTTTAAAATACATCAAATAGGGGCCAGCGCTGTGGCATAGTGGGTAAAGCTGCTGCCTGCAGGGTCAGCATCCCATATGGGCACTGGTTCGAGTCCTGGCTACTCTACTTCTGATGCAGCTCCCTGCTAATGTGCCTGGGAAAGCAGTGGAGGATGGCCCAAATCCTCGGGTACCTGCACCCATGTCGGAGACCTAGAAGAAGTTCCTGGCTCGTGGCTTCAGATCAGCACAGCTCAGCCATTGCAGCCATTTGGGGAGTGAACCAGTGGATGGAAGACTTCTCTCTCTGCCCCTCTGTAACTCTACCTTTCAAATAAATAAATGTTTTAAGAAATGTAAAAAATACATCAAATAAAAGGTAAGGATAAGGCATTTGGGCTAGTAGTTATGATAAGATGCTCTTGTCCCATATTGCAGTGTTTGGGTTTGATTCCATTTTTTAAAGATTAATTTTATTTTTTGAAAATAAGAGTACAGAAAGAGAGGAGAAACTTCTGGAAATCCACTGGTCACTCCCCTGATGGCTGCAACAACCTGGGCTTGGCCAGGCTGAAACCAGGAGCCAGGAGCTTCATCTGGGTCTCCTGTTTGAGTGGCAGGGGTCCAAACACCTGGGCCATCTTCCACTGCTTTTCCCAGGCAGGGAGCTGGGTTGGAAGTGGAGCAGTTGGGACATGAACCAGCGCCCATATGGGATGCCAGCATTGCAGGTGGCAGTTTTACCCACCATGCCACAATGCTGGCCCTTATGTGTGATTCCTGGCTCTGATTCCAGTTTCCTGCTTCTGCATGCCTTGGGAGGCAGCAATGATGGCTTAAGTTCTGGGTTGCTGCCACCCACTTGGGAAACAGAGATTGAGTGCCTGGCTCCTGGCTCCTGGCTCCAACCCCTACCCAGCTCTAGTCACTGTGGGCATTTAGGGAATGAACCAGTGGATAGGAGCTCTTGCTTTCTGTGCTTCTCTCTTCCTCTCTCTCTCTCTCATTTTCTGTCTCTCAGATAAATAGAACAAATATGTATTTGAAGGGAAATAGTAAGCAAGCAATAGAGCAGGCAGTGCACCAGTACAGCAGAAAATTGCGAAGACAGCACTTGAATGACTAAAGCCCAGGAAAAGTCCTCTTAAAGAAAAAAAATCATAGATGCTTTCTGTTGAGTTCAGAGGTACCTAGATGGGAATCCTGGACTTTGGTTATGCTTGGTTGGCTGGAAGCCACACTTTGGAACCTGAACTGAAAAACCTCATTCATGCCCATATTTATAAGGGTGTTGGTAAGGACAGTAGGTAGTGGATGTTTACAGTTTTTTGCCTGGTCAGCATCTAACTCCCCTTATTGTGTTCAGGGAAGCAGCTACAGCCTGTCTTGGAGATGTGCCCGGTTGCTGCTTCTGCTGTAGGAGTTAAAACACCAGTGTTTTCTTTCCTTGGTCTCTGAAGGATAGATGGTGGTCTTTAGAACTGAGTTCAGTCACTAACATTCTTCCTAGGACCTTGAATCTGGGGATACCAACAGAAATAAACAGAGGCACTCTTGTTGGATTCTCCTTGGGAGTGAGATTTTGGGTGATTTTGGTTCTGGTTTCCCTTGCTTCCTCTCCATTTTCAAAATCTAGTGAATCTTCAGAAGATTGGTTTTTTTGGACAATTAAAAAAATATTTTATTTATTTGAGAGGTAGAGTTACAGATAGAGAGAGGGAGGGCAGAGAGAAAGGTCTTCCATCCACTGGTTCACTCCCCAAATGGCTGCAGTGGCCAGAGCTGAGCTGATCTGAAGCCAGGAGCCAGGAGCTTCTTCCGGGTCTCCCACATGGGTGCAGGGGTACTGCTTTTCCAGGCCATTAGCAGAGAGCTGGATTGGAAGTGGAGCAGTTGGATCAGGAACCAGTGCCCATTAGGGATGCCGGTGCCTCAGGCAGAGACTTAGCCTCCTGTGCCACAGTGCCAGCCCCAGTTTTTGGACAATTATAGGAGGAAGAGAATTTTGACGCTTCCTACTCCAAGGACACTATTTTATTAGATTAATTTGTATTACTTCTTCCCTGATTTTGTTTCCCTATTTTTAACATAAGAGAGTTTTCATAACCAATTAAAGCATTTCTGACTTAAGGCTTTGGTGGCAGCAAAAAGACAGGCTTATCTGTATTGTTGAATGGAATTGTCAGCTTCTAGGGGGAAATCTGATGATTCAAATTATTCATGCCCAGGAATGAGGGTAAGCACTGGGTGAAAACCTTCGGGGATCCTAATACACAGGCTTAACTCCTTCTAGGTGAAGGCAAACAAGATGCCCGCAGGATCCTGCTGCTGTGGGGATCTGCCTGTACCCTGGCTGGAACCTGAATTTTCACCCCCATCTTTTTTGCTCTTTTGCTTTAATCAGCACCTCTCAGGCTTTTCTCATTTTCCATAGCCCATTATACTTCTATCATAGGATATTTGCATATTCTCTTTCCTCTACTTTGAATGTCTTCCCTTCTCTTTTCAATTAGTTAACTTCTGTACATCCTTCAGATATTATCCTGAAAATCACATTCTCCCAGCTTGCTCTTGACATTGGGAGGAGGGCATAAATTAGCACTTTCCCCAAGATTAAGAAAAAGACAAGGCGTGATTCAAAGTGAATCATTGTGTTAAATTGGACAAGCTGATGTCGAAAAGTACAGCTCATTTCTGTGGATAACTCAGATTCCTGATACTGAAACTAGAAGCAACTATATTCACACACTTTGTCACAGACTGCACGAGACCCAGCAGGATGCCTCAGAGTGGGCCTGCCTTTGTTAAACTGAAGCATGATATGACACCAAAAGTGTAAGCAACAAAAGAAAGAAATAACTCAATGGGACTGGATCAAAACTAAACCACTTTTGTGTATCAAATGACACTATAAACAGAGTGAAAAGGCAGCCCTTGGTATGGGAGAGAATGTTTGCAAATCAGATATCTGATAAGAGATTAACTTCTAGAATATATAAAGAGTTCCTACCTCCTAAAGCTAACAAACAAGTTGATTTAAAGATGGGAGATGGATCTGAACAGACATTGCTCCTAAGAAGATATGTACTTGATCAAAAAGTATATGAAAAGATGCCCAATATTGTTACCATTAGAGAAATGTAAATCAAAGCCACAATTATACTTGATACCAATTAGGATAAAAATGCAAAATAAAATAACACATGCCACTGAAGATGTAGGGAAATTGGAACTCTGTGCTCTGGAGATGGAAGTGTGTAGTCCTTATTGAAAACAGTGTGGGGTTCAACGCTGTGGTGCAGCAGTTTAAGCCATGGTCTGTAGTGCTGGCATCCCTTATGGGCACTGGTTTGAGTCCTGGCTGCTCCACTTCTTATCCAGCTCCCTGATAATGGGCCTGGAAAGGCGGCAGAAATATGGCCCAAGTTCTTGGGCTGCTGCACCCCTGCGGGACACTCAGATGAACTCCTGGCTCCTGGCTTGGATCTGGCCCAGCCCCAGCCATTGCAGCCATTTGGGGAGTGAACCAGCAGATGGACTCTCACTCTCTCTCCCTCCCTCCCTCCCTCCCTCCCTCCCTCCCTCCCTCCCTCCCTCCCTCCCCCTTTTTCCCTCTGTAACTCTGCCTTTCAAATAAATAAATCTATAAAAAATAAAACAGTGCAGTCGTTCTTCCAGAAATTGAAAAGAATAATCATATGATCCAGCAACTTCTGGGTGTGCACCCCAAAGCAAGGGCTTGGGTAGACATCTGTATATTCATATTCATGGTGGTATTTTTCACAGAAGTCAAAAGACAGAAGCAACTTAAATATCCGTTGATAGATGAATGGATAAACTTAAAGTGTGGTGTACACATACAACAGAATACATAAACAGGAAGGAAATTCTGATGTATGCTACAGTTTGGATGAATCTGAAGGATATTATGCTAAGTGAAACAAGCCTGTTACATATGGGCAAATACTGCACTATCTCACTTACACGAGGTGTCTAAAGTTATTTCGTTCATAGAGGCAGAGAGTAGACGAGGTTGCCAGGGGTTGGTCATTGGCGAGGAGTTAGGAGTTACTGCTTAGCAGGCGCAGAGTCTCAAAGTTCTGGAGGTGAATGGTGGTGATGGCTGCATGACAGTGTGGTTTTGCTTGACCCCTATGATCCGTACACTTTATAACAAAACAAAGGAAAACAAGCTCCTGAAGCTTAAAGACTAGGTCTGGTCTAGAAAAGTCCTCGTGTACCAAGAGTTTAACGCAGAGCCTGGCTCAGTGTAGAAGCTTAGCTAATATTACAGTCCTCAAAAACCGTAAGTAACTGTTTGATGAATGAATGACTTGGATTCTCCCACAAAATATCACAAATTAAAAGACATAAAGCTTTAAGTTTTTTCATTTTTTGAGATGTATGCAAGTACATGTGTGTGCACTTGTGTGTATGTGCGCACACACACATACAGAGCGTGCTCTCATCCACTGGTTTACTCCCCAAATGCCTATATGGGCCAGGCCAAAGTTAGGTGTTGGAAACTCAGCCTGAATTTCCCACTTGGATGGCAAGGACCTAACTACTTGAGTTATTACCTGCTGCCTCCCAGGGTGCACATTAGTATGAAGCTGGACTTGGTTGTAGAACGAGGACTCAACCAGTTACTTAACTGCTAGGCCAAATGCATGCCTCAGACTTAGTTCTTCAAAAAAGAAACACAGTGAAATGTCTAATGTTGAATACTAATACTAAAATATTGGATAATCAAATATAAATATTATTTTGCACATCCTGATTTTTTTTATAAAGCTTTTATTTAAAGAATATAAATTTCCAAAATACAGCATGTGGATTACAATGGCTTCCCCCCCATAACTTCCCTCCCACCTGCTACCCTCTCCTTTCCTGCTCCCTCTCCCCTTGCATTCACATCAAGATTCATTTTCAATTCACTTTATACACAGAAGATCAGTTTAGTATATATTACGTAAAGATTTCAACAGTTTGCCTTCACATAGCAACACAAAGTGAAAAATACTGTCGGAGTACTAGTTATAGTATTAATTCACAATGTATAGCACATTAAGGACAAAGATCCTACATGATATATATTTTTTAAATTGATTAATTTTCTATGCAATTTCAATTTTTCATTTTTAATTATATTTATTTATTTATTTTTTATAACGCTTTTATTTAAAGAATATAAATTTCCAAAATACAGCTTATAGATTACAATGGCTTCCCCCCCCATAACTTCCCCCCACCCGCAACCCTCCCCTTTCCCACTCCCTCTCCCCTTGCTTCACATCAAGATTCATTTTCAATTCTCTTTATATACAGAAGATCAGTTTACTATATATTAAGTAAAGATTTCAACAGTTTGCCCTCACATAGCAACACAAAGTGAAAAATACTGTTGGAGTACTAGTTATAGTATTAATTCACAATGTATAGCACATTAAGGACAGAGATCCTACATGATATATTTTTTTAAAAAATTGATTAATTTTCTAGGCAATTTCCAATTTAACACCAAGATTTTTTTTTTCATTTTTAATTATCTATATACAGAAGATTGATTCAGTATATACTAAGTAAAGATTTCATCAGTTTGCACCCACACAGAAACACAAAGTGTAAAATACTGTTTCAGTGCTAGTTATAGCATTACTTCACATTGGACAACACATTAAGGACAGATCCCACATGAGACGTAAGTACACAGTGACTCCTGAAGTTGATTTAACAATTTGACACTCTTGTTTATGGCATCAGTAATCTCCCTAGGCTCTAGTCATGAGTTGCCAAGGCTATGGAAGCCTTTAGGGTTCGCTGACTTCAATCTTATTCCGACAGGGTCATAGTCAAACTGGAGGTTCTCTCCTCCCTTCAGAGAAAGGTACCTCCTTCTTTGATGGCCCATTCATTCCACTGGGATCTCACTCACAGAGATCTTTCATTTAGGTCTTCTTTTTTTTCCAGAGTGTCTTGGCTTTCCATGCCTAGAATATTCTCATGGGCTCTTGAGCCAGATCTGAATGCCTTAAGGGCTGATTCTGAGGCCAGAGTGCTATTTAGGACATCTGCCATTCTATGAGTCTGCTGTGTATCTCGCTTCCCATGTTGGATCATTCTCTCCCTTTTTGATTCTATCAGTTAGTATTAGCAGACACTAGTCTTGTTTGTGTGATCCCTTTGACTCTTAGACCTATCAGTGTGATCAATTGTGAACTGAAATTGATCACTTGGACTAGTGAGATGGCCTTGGTACATGCCACCTTGATGGGATTGTATTGGAAACCCCTGGCACATTTCTAACTCCATCATTTGGGGCACGACCGATTGAGCATGTCCCAAATTGTACATCTCCTCCCTCTCTTATTCCCACTCTTATATTTCACAGGGATCACTTTTCAGTTAAAATTTAAACACCTAAGAATAATTGTTTGTTAATTACAGAGTTCAACCAATAATACTAGAATAAAAAAATTACTAAAATGGGTAAAGTATTACATTGTACAACAACAGTCAGCACAAGAGCTGATCGAGTCACTGTTTCTCATAGTGTCCATTTCACTTCAATAGGTTTCACCTTTGGTGCTCAATTAGTTGTCACCGATCAGGGAGAACATATGATATTTGTCTCTTTGGGACTGGCTTAATTCACTCAGAATGATGTTTTCCAGATTCCTCCATCTTATTGCAAATGACCGGATTTCATTGTTTTTGACTGCTGTATAGTATTCTATAGAGTACATGTCCCATAATTTCTTTATCCAAATGTATGCTTTGAATTCCCTGTGATCTTTTGCTGTGAGGTTCCCTTCGTTTATCTTCTTTCATGTTGATGGCCGTGTTTCTGTGTTTCTGTGTGTAACACATCTTTAAGTATCTTTTGCAGGGCTGGACGAGTGGCAACAAATTCTTTCAATTTTTGTTTGTTATGAAAGGTCTTTATTTCACCTTCATTCACAAATGAGAGCTTGGCAGGATATAATATTCTGGGCTGGCAGTTTTTCTCTCTAAGTACCTGGGCTATGTCTCGCCATTCCCTTCTAGCTTGTAGGGTTTCTGATGAGAAGTCTGCCGTGAGTCTAATTGGAGATCCTCTGAGTGTAATTTGACGTTTCTCTCTTGCGCATTTTAGGATCTTTTCTTTCTGTTTCACTGTGGTGAGTTTAATTACAACGTGTCGTGGTGAGGACCTCTTTTGGTCATGTTTACTAGGGGTTCTATGAGCTTCCTGTACTAGGATGTCTCTGTCCTTCTCCAAAACTGGGAAATTTTCTGCTATTATCTCACTAAAAAGGCATTCTAATCCTTTCTCCCTCTCCATGCCTTCAGGAACTCCTAGAACTCGAATGTTGGGTTTTTTAATAGTATCCTGTAGATTCCCAACCATATTTTTTAGATTTCTAATTTCCTCTTCTTTTCTTTGTTTTGACTGTATAGTTTCCTGTGCTCTGTATTCTAAGTCCGATATTCTCTCTTCTGCCTCACCCATTCTGTTTGTAAGGCTCTCTAATGTGTTTTTCATTTGATCTATTGAATTCTTCATTTCATTATGATTTCTCGTCACTATAACAGTTTCATGTTCTACTAGTTGTTTCATTTCAGCTTGATTTCTCCTTAATATTTCATTTTCACGAGAGAGATTTTCTACCTTGTCCATTAAGGATTTCTGTAGTTCAAGAATTTGTTTTTGAGTACTTCTTAGTGTTCTTATCAATTTTTTGAGATCTGCTTCTTGCATCTCTTCTATCTCATCATCTTCGTAATCTTGAATTGGGGTGTCTTTTTCATTTGGGGATGCCATAGTGTCTTCCTTGTTCTTATTACCTCGGTTTTTGCGTTTGTTGTTTGGCATATTGGTTTCTTCACTGTGGTGTTTTTTTCTTGTTATACTATGACTCTAGATTAAGTGGACTGTCTGCTTTTGATGGAGCCTTAGAGGCTTGAGATGGGTGTGGCCTGATAGCTCTGTTTGGTTCCTCAGGGTTGAGGGTGTGTCAAAGGAGACACTCCCAGGTTAGGCGTGGTAAATCTCTCTCTGTTACTTTTTTTTTTTTTTTTTTTGGTTCAAAAGGGAAGTAATCCCACACAGCTAAATGGAATTGGGGGTGGTTAGCAGGCGAATGATATACCCACAGGAGCCAGAGATCAGAAGCTCTTTCCCAAGGACCAGAGAAGGAATCTTTGCGGCCCTTTGTGTGGGCTGAGATTCTCCTGTAGTCTCCCACTGGGCTGCCAAGGCTACTGAACTGTAGCGTCTCTGGAGAGTACTCACATGAATTCGTGATTTCCGTGAGTTCTCTCCCCCACCGTCTCTTTTTTCACAGTCTCAGTTCATTAGCACCACACATTCATTAGGTTCTAATCTCCTGTTATTTCACCCCTCCCACCCAGAGTCAGGTTTTTCTGCTAGGCTCGGGGCCGGTGCCGACCCGAGGTCGCCCTGCTTATGACGTATTCCAAAATGGCGCCTGCTGTTTGTCTTGCTCACCTTTGAGAGGTGAGCGGAGAGAGAGAAGCTCGTGTCCGTATGGGTCACTTTTTTTTTTCCCCTCTCTCTCTCTCTCTCTCTTCTAATTAGCCTGGTGAACTTTTCCCCGCAGGGTTTCAAGCCTTGTTCGCTCTAGGCTCCCTTTTCTGCTTCCCTGCTGGTATCTCGGGCTATTGAGGTTCTGCTCACCTCGCGTTCCAGTGCTGGTGTGTTGAATCTGCTGCTGGTGTCCCAAACTGCGGGCTCCCACGCTCTCCACGCAGGTCCACTGTGAATCTCCAGTTCCGGAAGGGTTTTCTCTGCTGTTTCTTCCCCTACTCTTCCTTGAACCTGCAGTATCTCCACTTTTATTAAACTGTCTCTCCCCAGACTATCGGTGTGCTCCCTTCCTATTCTGCCATCTTGCCGCTCTCCATCCTGATTTTTTTTAAGATTTATTTATTTTATTTTAAAGAGTTACACAGAGAGAGAAGGAGAAGCAGAGAGAGAAAGAGAAAGATCTTCCATCTGTTGGTTCACTCCCCAAATGGCTGCAATGGTCAGAGCTGTGCTGAGCAGAAGCCAGGAGCTTCTTTGGGGTCTCCCATGTTGGTGCAGGAGCCCAAGGACTTTTGCCATCTTCTACTGCTTTCCCAGGCCATAGCAGAGAGATGGTTCAGAAGTGGAGTAGCTGGGACTCGAGCCTGCTTCTATATGGAATACTGGCACCACAGACGGTGGCTTTACCCTGTATGCCACAGTGTCGGCCCCATCCTTGAAAAACATGAAGGAATAGAATTAAAGTAAGTTATTGGTCACTTTCTAGAACTTGCAAGAACCTCACCAAGTTTTGATAAATGGACAAGAATCTGCTTATGATTTTTTAGCTTGCTTTTAGGAATAAACATCCATTTCTTTGAGAAGACTGGGGCTGGCCTCCTTATCCCCTAACACTCAGCTGGAAATTAGGTCTCAGACCAGGATTTTAATTGAGTTCTGCCAGGACCCATGCCCCAATGCTCTTCCTGATGCACCTTTGTCCTCTCATCGTGCCTGTTTCAACTTGGATCGAGTGACACTTATTACTATTCCGTTGTGGTTCAGTGGAAGGAATGTATGCATACAGATCTTTGAGTTATTAAAGACAGAGCCCGCCTAACTGACCACACTCAAATTTGTAAGAGGGCAATGTTGGATTTGGCATTCTTAGTCCCCTTATTTCCCTACTACTCTCCTCTGTCATTAGGATTCAGAGTTTATTCCTGGATATGGGAATCTGTTCCCATAGTCCATATGAAAAGGTGGGCTAGAATAAAGATTAAAAGAGTAGATTTTAGAATTAGCTTAAATATGAATTTCACATGCCACTTATGAACTGTGTGATCTTAGGCAGGTTTCTTAATTTCTCTGTGTTTTAATTCCTTGATTTCCAAAGTGGGGGTTAAATGTACAACAATCTTAAAATAGACCCTGAAATATAGTAGGAGCTCTAGCAATACTACTTGTAATTAATATCATCATTATTAATAGCACTGTATTATTATTTCTAATCATATGGTGACAATCACTTCAATCTTTCGGTGAGAGAAAAATCTTTTAGAAAGGATTCCTAAGAGATTGGAAGCAAAAACAAGAAATCAAAGATAATCAATTGAAGTTCTACAGTGTTTGTTTTTTTTGGTTGGAGAATTTGTTTCAAGAAAGGGAAGGCAAAGAGAAACTTGGAATATAAACTTGGAATATAAACTTGGAATATAAACTTGGAATATAAATGATAGGATAAGGAGAGGAAGGGAAAGAGAGCTTTTACAAATAGACATAATCTTACGTAGAACGTGAAAAAGTGAATCCAAATTAAAATGGGCAAAGTGAGAGAAGAGTCTGGGGTTATGAAACAGAGCCGTCTTGCTGAGGAGCAGGAAGCCTAGCACTGGAATGCAGTAGGCTTGCAGTAAAAGATTGTGAGATGAATTTATTGAATGAAAGCAAATTGGCCTTTTTGGGATAGGAAGCTCAGAGCTTATAGACAAAAGTTGTCATTTATCCACTTCCGATGGAAGTCTTTCTGTCATGAAGAGGAGAGGATACAGAGCCACTGGGTCCAGCTTGAAGAGTCCAATATGTCAAAGCAAGTAGACTCTCTAGGTGATGCATGGACATCCCTGGTGGTTGTGCAGTGTAAGGCCATATCCCAAGTCACCTTGAAGACATTGCATGCTGCTCTGAGCTGGGTGAGATGTGGCTGGAATGTCTCACTGACAATAGTGGCAAGTGATAATGCGTTCTTCCCAGGTGCTAGGCATTGTTCTAAGCTCTGTAGATAGAGACAACCTATGACCCAGGTACCACTCTCAGGCCTGTGTTTCAGTAGCATCTTTTGTACAAGCAGAACTCTAAGATGCCTTCCCTAGCGTTAGATCTTGGATAGGTCCCTCCCTTTGAGTTGGTAGGACCTGTGACCTGTGTTATCCAACAGAATGTGACAAAAGTGAGGGAAGCGGTGATACTTCCTTGATGAAGCTGTTACATGGCAAAGGTGAGGGAATGCAATTCGCCTGTTTATGTTGTTATGCACATAAGATTTCTTTAAAAAGTTTGTAAAAATGACAGGGAATAAAAAAGCTGCTTATTTTGTTGCAAAACATTTTTGAATTCTGTGCATGGTATTTTATAATATGCATTTTCAATAAAATTGTTGGCAAAGACCCCTCAAAAGCATGGATCTCAAATAGTTAAAAAATACAAATAGTATTTCTTTGTGAATATTATATGAAATCCAAATGTCAGTGTCCATAAATAAAGTTCTGTTGACACATAGCTATACACATTCATTCATTTGTTGTCTGAGGCCACTTTGATGCCACAGTGGCAGAACTGAGTGGTTGTGAACCAGACCAGAATATATGAACCAACCTAATGTACTACTGGTCCAAAGTTAGCTCTAGAGTCAGAATATCTGAATTCAAATTCATCTCCCTGTGTCTCTGCTGTATAATCTTGGCAAGATTTTGGAATATTTTGTTTTCTTATTTGTAAAATGAAGATAAAAAATAACCTAACCCATAACCCTGTGGTAGGAATCACCCACAGTGCACATAAAAGACTTGAGTAGGAAGTAAGATCCCAACAAATGTTAGTTTTCAAAATCATCGTCCCACTATTGCCATATGACATCCAATTCATTTTGTAAAAATGTGTCTTATTTGAGAGCTTGTGTTCATATAGAATAGCTGATGTTTTTCAAGACTTTTCAAATATTGTAGTTAAGATTCTGGTGATCAGAATGTGTAAACATTGTAACCCACTCAGCCACTGGTCTCTTCTAGTCATTTTCAAACAGAAGGATACTGTCTCCAGGCTTATTTGTGTGTGTACATGCATACACATACACATGAGCATATTGTACATTGTGGTTGATGAATGTTGCACCTTTGGTAAAATGCTATTCTCTGAAAGCCTCATGACCAGATAATACTGGGAATTTGGACTCATATTTGGGGCTAGGTTGCAGTCTCCAGATTATTTTCCTGGGAGCCTAGTTGTATAAGGATCACCTTTGGGGGAGTGTGGAGGAGGGGATAAGGTGGCATTGCCAATAAATAGGATAAAAATAATTACCCCTGTCATTCTCATAATACCTGAAATTCTTCTGTTGTATTCATTACTTCTCAAGTATTTTAGTTTTTAAAAATATTCTAACGATTAGCAGAATGCCAAATACATTGTGGATATGTATTCCATCTCAGAACTGCAGCAGGATTGCATAGGAATAGTGTCATGCTAATCCATGGCCCCAGGAGGGGTAAATGTTTCAGGGAGGTGAACTTCCTGTAGGAATTCCATCTACATTTTTCTGCGTAGGACCCTGATGGTGGGTAACCTTCTTGGAGGAAAATAACCAAAGGCAAAGTTAGGTGTTTACCAGTGGCAGCTGAGGTCTCTGCCTGCGGTAGGCCACCTGCTCTCTCAGGTTGGCGTTCACCTATCCAGTAAAACATGCTCGGAGTTTACTAGGATGTGCTGTGCATGAGAATAATCTGTAGAGCATGTTAAGGGCACAGATTTCTAAGTTGTAGCCTCATGGCTTCTGACTCTGTAGTCTAGTGTAGGGGATCTTCTCCCTTTCAGGGCATGCCAGGGGATTCTGATGAGGACGGTTTCTGGACCCAACTTTGGAAAATTTGACCTGGATATGATTGGCTCTCTGACGCTGTCCGTCATCTGTAACCAGATAGTTACTAGCTTTTGTATATGTTCCTTTGCTGCTTTGGGTAATTACAAAGGCAGCTCTGCTCCTCCAGAGGTGAGAATCCAGCTCTAGAACCAGAACCAAGTAGTCCCAGAGCTCTTCTAAGCCAGAGCATGGGGAGTCTGAATATATCCCAGAATTGTGTGTAGTCCAGGGTCTGTCCACCAACCAACTTGCTCAGGCGACAGCTGCCTGCTTTGGTCTTTGGAAAGGACAGCCATTGCCTTCTGGCCACTTTGCTGTTCTCCAAGACGTTGCTCAGAAGGAAAGGTTTGCTGAAGGGGTACACACTGGCTTCCATAAAAATCCCGTGCAAGGGTCAGACTCTGACATTTGGAGCTGAAACAACAAATGACAGAGCCTATAAACCTCACAATAGAAGATCCTTGGCCTCAGGCGGGGAGGTCTTGTAAATCTTACTGAGAAGTTGAGGTGCTGGTTATACTCATTATTTGCCGTTCAAGACTCTCCTCTTGAGTTTTCATTCTTTGTTAAATTTATAATCTCTAAATCCTGAGCTAAGATTCAAGCCTTTAGGGAGGGAGCAGCCAGAAGATGTAAAAGTTATCTTGTCCCCAGGGATGTTAATGGTGAAATAGACTTTGGTAATATGTTCTTAATTGTCACCATAAATCAACAGCATACAATATGTTAAGTTTGCCCATGTAAATTGCTGATTGGAGAGGCTTTTCAGTGCTTTGGAGACAGCTGTAACTTTGATGAGACAAGTGGTTTGTCTCTGGGGATGTGGCCCAGTAAACACACTAATTTATTTCCTGAATACCTGCCACGTTCTCTACCCGAGAGGAGGGGTCCAGTCGGCTGAGGGGTGAAGTAGGTGTGCAGGGTAGAATTTTCAACACGCACACACACACAGAAGGACGTGTTTGCCCTCGGGCTGTGGGTTTTCACTGAAATCTTTGTGCTTTAGGATTTTTTTTCCCGCTTTTTAATATGTCCTCTGGAAACTGTCAGCCACTTTATGCTGTCTTTGAGAGTTTCTCTAAGGATACTGCCATTATATTTTCTTTTCTTTGTGAAAAAAATAATCTTCTTTGTTTGAGAGAGACACACACACTTACACAAAGACAGTTATTTCCTATCTACTGGTTTACCCCCAAAATGCCTGCGATGGCCAGGCTGGGCCAAGCTGAAACCAGGAGCTTGGAACTTCATCCAGGTCTCCTGTGTGGGTGGTGGGGACTCCCAGGCCGTCATGTGCAGTCTCCCAGGGTGTGTATTATCAAGAAGCTGGGATCCAAATGGAGCTGAGACTCAAACCCAGGCATACCAGTATGGGTTATGAGCATCCCAACTGGCAGCTTACCCACTAGGCCAAATCTGTCCCCCTCCCTGAGTTAGTTTTGCTTTGCAAGCATTGCATGTGATTCCTTTTCAATCTATTTATCAAACATTGCTGTCCACCTGCAAGGTAGGAGGAAGAGTTCTTGGCTCTAAGGCTATGGTGTGGAGTGAGACAGAGAGCAGCGCTGATACTTACTGAATTCATATTCCAGGGGAGGACAAAATATTATTTTTATGAATTAAGATACAAGGGTATTTTAAAAAGTTCATGGAAAATGTATGTTATGAAAAAAGTCCATATGTTTCACATTTTTACACCAAGATAAACTTATCTTTTAATTTTATATTTTCATCAACATTTTGAAATACTCTCTTACTGGGGTCTCAGATGGGAATGATCGATGTGTTTTCATTTGAAAGAGAATCCTTTGAGCTCCGCAATTAAAGAAGTCTAATGCAAAGAGATCAGATTTAAAGAGAGACTTCCATGCAAACGGGAAAGTAGCCATGGTCCAGGGGAAGAATAGTCCAGGAAAGATGGGGGCCTCAGGGCAGGAGTGGGTTTGGCAGATTAGATGCATAGTAAAAAGGCAGAGGTCACTGAAAGCTGGAGTGAGAGGGACAGTGAAAATAGATGAGGTCAGAGAGACAGGCCGGGGTCAAATCCTAGAGGGCCTGGCAGTGCATTTTATGGTAGACAATGAAAGGAAGCAGTGTAGTATTTTAGTAGCACCATGCAGTTTTAATTTAAAGGGCCCGTTCATTTTGCAGAGAATGGCTTGTAGCAGGGCAAACGTGGGAGCTGGGATGCCAAAGAGAAGGCTCTCATAGTTTCCAGGTTAGAGATGGGGACCAGGATGAGAGGAATGAAGTGAGCCTTGAAGAGAGGATGATGGTTTTTATGCAGTGGGTGTGGATTGGCCATGGGAGGAATCGGGGTGATGGTTAACTTTTAGTGTGAATGAATGGGTAAGTGGTGGTGCCATTTACTGAAACAGGGAAGGAAATTTCCTTCTACTTATTATTTTTTGGAGCTTTTGGTCTGCATTTTTATGGTGGGGACAGGATCTCAACAGTTCTGTTTAGGCTATATTGAGTTTGAGGTGATTATTGGCCATGGACATGGGGCTGCTGAAGAAGCAGGGCAGTATATGAGCCTGGCTCAGGGAGAGGTCAGGTGAAAACCATTACCAACGATTTTGAAAGTCTCCCAGATGAAGGCCAGAAAAATGACTGATTCCATTGGCAGTGACTTTTTATTAGTACAGATGATTAACCAAGCTCCCAGCTGGCAGGGGCATTTGAGTAATTAAGCAGAGAGAGCACTGGAGGCCAAAAACTCAAACTCTTCCTGTGGAAATTTTGACTGCATCTCTTTTTTTTCATGAAATGTATTTTTGATGAACTTTTTGGTAGCTCTCTTACATGCATGGATTTCAAAATGTCTCTGCACTGAAATACACTTATCTTTTAATGCCATTTTCCACAGATGTTTTGACGAACTCTCATTTGTATATATATGTCATATGTGTATAAATACAAGTATGTATATATATGTACAAATATAAAATTCAGTATCTATACATATTCACAATGTAAGGGCATGGATCTATCTGTCCACCTGTGTTTGTGTGCACATATAGTGTATATATGTATTAACACACTGTACACATATATATCATATCCTTTCCATTTTCAACCACCTTTAGGGAGTAGTTTTATAGGGTTGAGGAGATCTAGATTTGGATTCCAGTCCTCAAATTTGCTTGTTCTGTATTTTAATTTAAGCAATTTATTTTTTAAGGTGTGCTTTATTTATTTGAAAGTCAGAGTTACACATAGAGAGATGGAAAGAGAGAGGGAGAGGGAGAGAGAGAGAGAGAGATACTGTCTTCCATCTGCTGATTCACTACCCAAATGGCCACAACAGCCAGGGCTGGGCCAGGCTGAAGCCAGGAGCCAGGAGCTTATTCCAGGTCTCTCATATGGATGCAGGGGCCCAAGAACTTGGGCCATTCCCTGCTGCTTTCCTAGGTGCATTAGCAGGGAGGTGGATTAGAAATTGAGCAGCTGGGACTCAAACTCATGCCCATACTTGAGGCCGGTTGCAGTGGGTGGCAGCTTATCCTACTATGCCATAATGCAGGCCCGCCAAGTTAATTTTATTTTAAACCTTACTGTATAGTAAACTTGATATTTGTGTGCTTGTGCATCTTTGTGCTGTAACCAGTACCACAATCAGAACACAGAATACATCTGAAGATTCCTGAATGCCATAATTTTAATTACACTATGAGATTGATCCTGGGCCCTCGCAACCACTGGTCTGTGTATTCTTGTCTATTCAAGAACATCATATACATTAAATCACACAGTCAATAATTTTTGTAGACTTTTAAAAATATTTATTTATTTTTATTTGAAAGAGAGAGAGAGAGGAAGAGAGAGAGAGATGGTCCATCTACTGGTTCACTTTGGCTGCAACAACCAGGGCTGGGCCAGGCTGAAGCCAAGAGCTTCATCTGAGTCTCTCACATAGGTAGCAGGGGGCCCAAACACTTGGATCGTCTTCTGCTGCTTTTCCTAGGCCATTAGCAGAGAGCTGGATTGGAGTGGAGCAGCTGGGACATGAACAAGCAACCAAATGGCATGCCAGCATTTCAGGCAGTGACTTTATCTGCTATGCCATAACACTGGCCATGACAATCAGTAATTTTTTTTCAAAAAAATTTTTTAAACATTTATTTATTTGAAAGAGTTAGAGAGGAGTGGCGCAGTGAGAGAGAGAGAGAGGTCTTCCATCCAGTGGTTCACCCCCCAATTGCCTGCAACGGCTGGAGCTGTGCCTATCAGGAGCCAGGAGCCAGGAGCTTCTTTGGGTCTCCCACACTGGTACAGAGACCCAAGGACTTGGGCCACCTTCTACTGCTTTACCAGGCCATAGCAGAGAGCTGGATCAGAATTGGAGCAGCCGGGACTCAAACCAGCATCCATATGTGATGTCAGTGCTTCAGGCCAGGGCGTTAACCCGCTGCGCCACAATGCCGGCCCCAATCAGTGATATTTTGAAACTGTTTTTTGGGGGGCTTAAAATAATGCCTTTGATATTTATGTAAATTGTTGTATCTATCTTTACTTCATTATTTTATTTTATTTTATTTTTTATTTTTGACAGGCAGAGTGGACAGTGAGAGGGACAGAGACAGAGAGAAAGGTCTTCCTTTTTTCTGTTGGTTCACCCTCCAATGGCTGCCGTGGCCGGTGCGCTGTGGCCGGTGCACCACGCTGATCCAAAGCCAGGAGCCAGGTGCTTCTCCTGGTTTCCCATGCGGGTGCAGGGCCCAAGCACTTGGGCCATCCTCCACTGGCCTCCTGGGCCACAGCAGAGAGCTGGACTAGAAGAGGAGCAACCGGGACAGAATCCAGGGCCCCAACTGGGACTAGAACCTGGGGTGCCGGCGCCACAAGGTGGAGGATTAGCCTAATGAGCCACGGCGCCGGCCTACTTCATTCTTTTTTAATGCTGAGTAATATTCCATTGTTTACTTGAAGAACATTTGGGTTATTTATGTTTGGAGACAGTTATGAATAAAAGTGCTATAAACAATTGCATAGAGGCCACATTTGTGCAAACTTAAGTTTTTATCCCTAGAGGCAATAACCAAAGATGTGGGTAATTGGATCCTAGGGTAATTATGTGTTTTATGTGATAAGAAATTGGTATTTCAGGGGCTGTTGTTATGGTGTTATGAGTTAAACTGCCGCCTGCAAAGCTGGCATCCCATATAGACAGTAGTTCAAGCGCTGGCTGCTCCACCTCCGATCCTGCTAATGTGCCTGGGAAAGCAGCAGAAGGTGGCACAGTCCTTAGGCCCCTGCACCTGTGTGGCCTGGACCAGCCCTAGCTGTTGTAGTCATTTGGGGAGTGAACCAGCAGATGGAAGACCTCTTTTTCTCTCTCTCCCTCTTCCTTTTCCTCTCTGTAACTCTGCCTTTCAGATAAATAAAATAAATCTTTAAATAATTCGTACTCTGTAACTTTTTTCAGTTCTTTGAACCTCAGTTTCTGTTTCGTAGGGTTGTTCTATGGACTGGATGGAATAGCATATGTCTAGTGTTTGGCACTTGACTTTATGGAGTCAGCATGTATCTCCCATATCCCAAATACTAAGGCATTCTGTGATAGTGGAATTAGTACAAATGTAATACCCAGTAGGATCTTTGGAGAACTTTATTTAAATCTGAAGTTCTCCACGAGAATCAGATACTATCTTGGTCTAAACTTACATTGTAAAAAGCTTTCATGAAGATTTTATGTTTTATAAAACCTCAGATCTTTCCCACATTTCTACTAATTCTTTTTCTCCCCAAACAGACCTCAGCTGCCTACATCCTGTCAGTGGAGTGGGGAGAGATGAAAAGTACAATCTTAATAGATGGATAAATTCACTCTTGAGGCTGCTTCATTTCTTCTGAGGGCGACCTCTGGCTATTGCACAGTGATATTGTTTCATCCCATTATAATCCAGATAAACTCTGACCAGACTTGGCCAAACAACATTTCCTGAATTACCTACATTTTATATGCCAAGTAGGGGAAACATGCATTCTTTGTAGGGTTGCCAGATTTAGCAACTAAACAAAACAAAATGAAACAAAATACCAACAACAGATGCTCATGCGGTATTTGAGACATACTAAAATATCTTTGTTGTTTATTGAAATTTACATTTAGTTGGGCTTCCACTACTTTATCTGGCAACCCTAGTTCTTCATGGTCTTTCACTTTTGTTTATAGAGGGCTGTCATCACTCCAGGCAAACACACCTCCAGGCTTTAGCAGAGGTGCCTGACTCTTCCAGCAGGGGAGACACAGAACAAAGGAGGGCAGTTAATACAAATGTCTGACCATCCAAAGCCATACCTCCTACAGTAGGGAAAGGAAGAAGTTTGTCTGGTCTGATGGTTCTCCTTACAGTTATTTCTGTCACTGTTAATAGTATGTTGAAACTCGAAGTAGACTACAGCATCTTGTAGATGTTTATCCAGTTATTCCCCACCCACTTTCATTCATTTATTGAGTTATGTACTCAATAAATGTTTATTCGTTGCTCAGTATTTTCCCACAAGGAGAAGAAAGCCAATAAGAGCATCATTCCCCATCATGAGGAACAAACAAGGGAAGTGCTCTGTTGCCAGCTCTCCTTTACATCAAGTTCTAGCAATGAATGAGTGGAAATACCCTTCCAGTCGTACTGCTGTTTCCGGAAATGCTTGATATGTAAGGATAGCAAAGGTTTCCAAGCAGGAAGTGATAGGGATGCTATTGATGATGATACACCAGTAAGCAATAACTTAATATCCATTGAATACTTATTTTGTGTAAAGAACTCTACTTGCTGCCTTAGTGTCATTTAATCTTCACAAAGCCTGGTTATTTCCCCCACTTTACAGATGAGTATGTTGAAGCAGAGAACAGTCACTTGCTCAAGTGCTATGGCTATGTTAATTTCAAACTTCCATAAACAACTGTAGGATTCCCATCAGGAAAGAGGATGTGCTTGGAAAAAGCCACCGTCCTCTGCTCAGCTGATACGTGTTGCAGTCAACAAACCTCACCACTCAACCTCAGATTTGGAAAAATAAAAACTGTTTCCTCCTTGTGAGGAAGGGCCTATTGGCTGGGGTGATGCCCTGGTTAGTCCAAAGTCTGGCTCAAACATGTCCTGAAACCTCACCTTCTTGGGTTATCTCAGCATTCTGTCCCAGGTTTCAACTCCCTGAGCTATAATCTCTGGTGTTTGGTTCACGGGGGAAAGGCCACAAAAGGCGCAAAAATTGAATTAGAGGAGAAAATACATGGAGAAGCCAATCTTCTAAAAATCAATTGAATGAGACACTGTTGGCAGTAGAGACACCATCAGAGAGAAGAGTAGGAGGAAGAGGCTCCAGGGGCTGCTTAGTAGAATCTACACTTGTGTCTCCTGTACTTGCACTCAGCAAAGCAGGGGCTGGACACAATGTGGCAGTGAATTGACTGGCGATGCCAAGCATGCCTGGAGGTAACTGCAGGGTGAGGAGGACACAGAGTGACCGAGACCAAGCTTTACTTTCCTCAGTCAATGAAATATAGAAATAAAGAGTAAGTTCTGTTTTGGAGAAGTGATTACATTTCTCCCTCATTTCTTTTAGACTCTGGTTTTTAACCTAAGGTGAAGAATAGTTTTAGGGGAAAAATTAGAAAAAAAAAATCATCATCTGTTGATTATGAATGGACTCAGGCGGGAAGTAGAAATCCACAGTTGCTAGATGGCAGAGTAAACTCTTTTTTTTTTTTTTTTAAAAAAAGATTTATTTATTTATTTGAAAGGCAGAGTTATGGAGAGGCAGAGAGAGAGAGAAAGAGAAGTCTTCCATCTGCTGGTTCACTCCCCAGATGGCTGCAATGGCTGGGGCTACGCTGATCTGAAGCCAGAGGCCAGGAGCTTCCTCCGAGTCTTCCACATGGCTGCAGGGGCCCAAGGACCTGGGCCATCTTCCATTGCTTTCCCAGGCCTCAGCAGAGAGCTAGTGCTTAAATGGGATGCCTGCACTGCAGATGGCGGCCTTTCCCGCTGTACCACAGTGCTGGCTCTGCAGAGTATACTTTTTAACAAAATATTTTGTTTGAGAGAGAGAGAGAGAGAGGAAGGGAGAAAGAGAGGAGAGGGAGAGAAAGGGAGGGGGTAGCACTTCCTTCCGCTGGTTCATTCTTCAAATGCCTGCAATGGCTGGGGCTGGACCAGGCGAAAACTGGGAGCTGAGAATGCAATCCAGATCTCCCATCTGGGTGGAAGGGACCCAATCACTCGAGCCACCTTCTGATGTCTTCCAGAGTATGCATTAACAGGAAGCTGCAGTTTGGAGTTGAACTGGGATTCTGGCATGGGATGAGGGCATCCCAGCCACTGTCTCAACCACTAGACCAGGCACCTGCCTCAGCTTATAAAGTAACCATGTAAGGGCAGTTCCAAAACAATTACCCAAAGGATCTTTTTACCAATACCTGACAGACAGAAAGAAGCAGAACAGTCATCACTAGAATTTCCTGAGGGATTGCTGATCAGGTCTTAGCAAGGTCCTCAGTCAACATTTTTGTCTTTTTCTTTCCAGTCTCCTTTCCCTGGGTTGTATGGCACATTAAACCCTTAAACAATAACAGCTTTCAAGACCCAGGATGCATCATTAAATAAGTTAAGGAGCTAATTAAAGAGGGGCCCCTCTCCCTGCTTTCCTTGTACTAAATCACCTCAGTTCCATTTCAGCAAGTATTGCCAACCTTAGAATTTGCCCATAAAATGGTCTTGCATTAGCACTGCATGTTGGATTTCATTTCCTCTTATGCAATTATCTATTAGTAACTGGAGAATACATTACAGTAGAATAAATAATTGAACATAAATTAAGTGACTTGGAAGTCACATTTGGCTTCAGAGAAGTGCATGGGTCGTGCATTTAAAGTCTCTAAGCATGCAAAGAGAGCACCATTTCCTTGCCGTTGTCTGTCCTGTTCTGACAGCCTTGAATTCCAGTCACTGTGTATTCGCGCTCTGTGGAAGGGGTAATGGAGAACCTGCAAAGGTCAGACTCTCTGTTGGAATTAGAGGAAGCTGTTAATCAAATCAGAGGGAAGCCAGGAGGGTCTTCCCTGTTTGACAAAGGGTCTCCCCAGATAAACTTTATTTGTGCTGCTTTTATCATTGTCTGGGACCTTCCAGGCTCATAACCTTTCTACAACAACAGTGCAGGAATGCAGATTATCTTCTTGGGCATTGAAGAGAGAGCTCAACCCAACCAAGCTAGCAGAGATGAGGGAAACACTCACCAACATAGTCACTGAAAATGAGCAGGTCTCTGCATTTGGTTGCACAGGTAGTGTCCTGAATTACTCCAGGGGCACCGTTCATGTTGGGTTCTGTCAAGGGCACACTTCAGTCTCCTGGACAGAGCTTTCTACTGTGGAAGGCAAGTAGACACTTGATTCTGCTGATGAAGAAGCAAAGGCCATGATAAATTGGGTGACATATCAATGAAAATTATCTATCTAGAAGGAGAACTTGGGATCTTATCCAGGTGTTTCTGTCTCTTCCCACCTCTCACCGCATGTTGACTGAGATGGTAATGCAGATTTTAGTCACCTGGGGTGCGGATGAAGTTGTGTTTTGTTTATCGTCCCATCTGTTGCACCTAACAGAATGCTGTATTTGCACAATTGATCTCATTATCTGCTTTACTGCTGTAAAATCACTGTGAGTGCTCCTGATGGAATAACAGGAGTTTGGTTCCCATGAGCTGCTGCATTTCCATCAGCTGATCAACCCATGTTGGTCAGTTATGTGCATTTCTGTTTAAAGACCTTTAATTCATGTTGATGACTCATGGACCTCAAGCTCACAGCCAACAGCACTATGATGTGTGTCTGAATGAATCTTATCTAACAGGTATTATCTCTGTGAGACACATCACAGCCTTTTTGCAGTTAGAAATACTAGACAGCACTTGAAAAAAACAATTGAACAACATCTTGAGCAGTGAAATCACCAACAGAAAGCATAAAACTGAAAAACATAACACTAAATAGATTGCAAAGAGGATACTAATATATAACATAAGAACTGAAAGAAGGCAGCTGGGACTGTGTCCCACTGGGAGTGTATGCTTGTTGGATGCCTCAGATTTTCCCCTACTCAGTGTGTGTGTTTACAGATGACCTCTAAAGTACCACACATAGTGATTTAGAGATGTAAACACATTTTAGCAAGTAGGCAAATTAACAAATACAGAACTCACCATAAAGGCAGCTCTGCAAAGATATGTACTCTGCATCCTCAGATTCACCCAGTCACAGATAGAAAATATGTTTTAAAAATTACACATCAGTGCTGAACATGAATATTAGGGTTTGGATCTGAATGTATGTGTTAGGGCTTGGGTGTAGTTTGTCCCCTGTTAATGTGGAAGTTTTGTTCTCAGTGTGGTGGTGTTGAGATTGCGGGACCCTGTAAGAGGTAGAGCCTATTGGAGGTCATGGGTGGCTGTGCACCTGGAAGGGATTCATGTAGTTCTCACTGTGTACTGACTTGGTTCTGGAGAGGTGGTTGTTGTGAAAGAGCAAGATTGTCTCTTTCATTCTCTAGGGCTCCTGGTCTCGCCTTGTGGTCCCTCTGTCTTGCACACTCTCCTGCCATGATGCCATCCACTGTGCTGTGATGTGGCCAGAAAGTCCTCACCACAGCTGAACTCATGCAGGTGCCATGCCCTCTAACTCTCAGAACTGGTATTTCATAAAATACTCAGCCTTTTGTTGCAGTAATGGGAAATGGACTGATAAGAACATTCAGAAATTGTTCTTGTCATTATTTTTCAACAATATAATGGCTATTTACATATGATTTATATTAATTTAGGTATTATAAGTAGTATAGAGATGACTTAAAGTGTATGGGAGGGTGTATGGAAATATACTATATCATTGTATGTAAGGAACTTGAGTATCTGCAGATTTTAGCAAGGGGTCTTGGGACCACTCCCCCTCTGATACTGAAGGATGACTGTACTTATTAAGAGAGGAGAAATTAACAAATGGATGGCGAGTGAATGAGAAAATAATACATGAGAGATTTAAGGGAAGGAAACCAGTTTATCTCCCCATGCCAAGCTCACTGCTACTTATTGTCTTCCTAAATCTCTGCCAAAGGCAGGAGGAGGTACTGTTTGGATCCTTCAGCACCTGTAATACTAAATGAGTGGTGTTGTAGTAGATGGATGGGATAGTGTGTCCTAGAGTCAGAATTCCAGTTTCCATTCTCTTTTCTTGTGATTTCTGTGACCAACTGTTAGGCCTGCCTACATCATCTCTTTTTCTCCTACATCTTCTGGGCTTGGAATTGGTTGTACAAGTTATAGCAGAATTTTTCTTTTAGGTTGTTCTTTCTCCTTTATTTCTCTTTGCTCACCTGCAGTCTATTACAATGTATTGATTATGGAGGGGGAAAGAAGAGCCCCCCTCGTAAACACAGAGATTTATACTGGGGTGATTGGGTGCCTGCTCTGATTTTAATAGGCTGGTGCTCTTATTTTCACTCTTGCATTGTCTCTGATAGGGCAGGAGTTTGGTATGGCAGTCAAGTCGCCACTGGAAACACCCTCATCCCATATTGGAGTGCCTGGTTTGAGATCCGGTTACTCCACTTCCAATCCAGCTTCCTGCTAATGTGCAGCATTGGAGGTGGCAGGCGAGAGCTCAAGCACTTGGGTCCCTGCCACCATGTGAGACACCTGGTTTAGCTCCTGGCTCATGGCTTAGGCATGACTCAGCCCTGGCTGTTCAGAGCATTTGGGGAATGAACTAGAGGGTGGAAAGTCTCTCCATCAGTCTCTCTGTCTCTGTCTCTACCTTTCAAATGAATTTGATTAAAAACAAATAACAACAAAACATAAAGTTCACTGGTGCTGATGGGCAGGAAAGAATTCAGGCATTCCCAGGTTTCTGTGTAGAATGCTGACACAGCAGAAAGAACCCTCTCCCTAACATTTGGCCTGGATATCCAATGGGAAATTGGGAGTCCTGATGGATTTATATGGAAAACAGGCAGAAGAGCCAGCTTGAAACTCAGCAGACTCTGCAAAGACAGTCTTCACATGCTGGGAGCAGTGTGGCAAGTCCAGCGCTGTTCAGATGTTATGTATAAATGATTTCCCTCTACTCAGGATGTTTGCTGTCTCCAGGAAGGACTCAGTGTTATTGATATGCAAATTTCCCCACAAATAATGCATTTTTAAATCAACATCTAAACAATAATCTTGGTGGTGCTTGATAAACCAATTCTCAGAATTATACAAAGGAATAATAGGCAGAGAGAAGCAGAGAAAATTCAGAAGTTGAACAGAGTTGATGAGTTCTGTATCTGATATCAGAGCTTCTTCTAAACTTACGTCTGCTAAGATACTTTGTAGGGGCTGGTGTTGTGGAGCAGTGGGCTAAGCTGCCGTCTGTGATACCCCTACTCCATATGAGCTCTGGTTCAAGTCCCAGCTCTTTTGCTTCTTCTGATCCAGCTTCCTGCTAATGTGCCTAGGAGGCAGTGAATGATGGTTCAAGTGCTTGAACTCCTGACTCCCACGTGGGAGACCCAGTTGGAGTCCTTGGCTCCTGGCTTCAGTCTTGGTTGTTGTAGCCATTTGAAGAGTGAACCAGCAGATAGAAAATCAATCTCTCTCTCTCTCTCTTCTCTCTTTCTCTCTCTCTCATATCCTCCCTCCCCCTTCAAAGTAAATCTTTAAAAAAGACACTTTGTAATATTTGTAGAGATAATAAACTGAAAGAGCAGAATAAAGTTCTTGTTCTCTCTCACATTCACTTATTTGTGTGTGTGTGAGCACACACATATACTTCATACACAGAGACTGGACATGTGGCAAATTCAGTCTTTAAAATCAACAGGAAGGATGTTGGCATTTAGCCAGCGGTTAAGGCCTCCAGGTCCCCCATTGGAATACTGGGTTTAATTCTCAGCTCTGGTTCCTGATTCTAGTTTCCTGCTAAAAGAAACCCTGGGAGGCAGTGGTGACGGCTCAAGACCTGGATTTTATTCCCATCACCTGGGGTCCAACTCCACCCCAGATTCAGCCACTGGGGATATCTGGGGGAGTGAATGTGTTGGGGTGGGGGGCTCTGTCTACCTCTCATTCTCTGCCTCTCACATAAATAAATATAATTAACAATAAAATCAGCAAGAACAAAAGTCAGTGTGAAAAACTATTAGATGAATAGGATATTTGATAATCAAACCTGAAAGCCTCACGTGAAACAACCCTAGCTCACACCATACACTAAATTCCAGATGGACCAAGGATCTAAATGTGAAGGCAGAGCTTTACAGCTTTTAGAAGGAAGAAAAGTAGAATATTTTCACGTCCTTGGAATATATCAGGGTTTCAAAACTAAGAAAAAGTAGAAATCATAAGTGTTAAGGCTACACCAAATTTGAAAGTTCTGTATATTGAATAGAATATAAGCAAAGTTTTACAACAAACCAGGGGCTAGCAGAGTATATTTGTGACATACAGAATTAGTTCCTGAAAGACATCAGGAAGTCCTACAGATCTATTTCAAAAATTACAAACCACTGTTATGAGAAACACTTTGGAGAAAATAAGTCTGATAGAGTTTATCTGAGCAAAGCATAATTAGTGAATCAGGCAGCCTATAGACACAGAGGCAGCCCTGAGATCTGCATTGTGGGAGGTGGGTGTGTATAGACAGAGAGGGAAGCACAAAACAGCTTGACTGGTTACAGCTAGGACTTTCCCTTATCTCTACTTACTCTGATCAGTTTGTAGCCTGTGATTGACTGAGGCCTGACTGCATGTGATTGGCTGAGATCCATCTTTCTGTTAAAAAAAAATACACTTGAAGTTAGGTTTTGGTTCATTTACAGGCAAAGGTTGCAGTTCACTATGTAGGAACTCAAAGTATAGAGATAACCTCAAGTCAGTGGCTTCCTGTTTCTTTAACTTAAGACAACCAAAGAGAAAAAGGGCAAATGATACTAACAGGAACTCTGCAGAAGAAGAAACCCAAAGACCAATAAACATGAACTGATATCTTTATTGACAAATGGGTGACTCATACTTAGCTCCTGGGTCTCTGATGGGTAACTCTGAGGTATATATTTTTACCTGGGCCAGAGGGTGCCAGTGTGGGAATGCTGTGGTTTGGGTATGACCCATAAGAATTCATAGATTGAAGTTCAGTCCCTGTTTCAAGGTATTAATAAGGTGGAAACTTGGGGTCGGCTCTGTGGCATAGTGGATAAAGCTGCTGCCTGCAGTGCTGACATCCCATATGGGTGCCAGTTTGAGTCCTGGCTGCTCCACTTCTGATCCAACTCTCTGCTATGGCCTGGGAAAGCAGTGGAAGATGGCTCAAGTCCTTGCACTCGTGTGAGAGACACAGAACAAGCTCCTGGCTCCTGGCTTCAGATCGCCCAGTTCTGGCCATTGTGGCCACTTGGGGAGTGAATCAGTGGATGGAAGACCTCTCTTTCTCCCTCTCTTTCTCTGCCTCTCTGTAACTCTGTCTTTGAAATAAATAAATAAATCTTTAAAAAAAGAAGGTGGAAACTTGATCCAACTGTGGGGCCTTTGGGAAGTGATTAGGATAGGATAAGGTCATAGGGTGGAGCCCCATGGTTGAACTACTAGTGACTTTATAAGAAGACACACATGTACACCTGCACACTCTTCTTGTCTCACCATGCGAGTCTCTGAGCTGTCTCGGACTCTGCCAACAAGAAGGTGATGTTTACCAGCTGTTGCCTCTCCATCCTGGAACTCCAGAACTGTGATAAGATAAGCCTATTTTTTTTTTTTGACAGGCAGAGTTAGAGAGAGAGAGAGAGAAAGAGAGAAAAGTCTTCCTTCCATTGGTTCACCCCCAAGTGGCTGCTACGGCTGGCGCACTGGCGCCGATCCGAAGCCAGAAGCCAGGTAGGTGCTTCTTACTGGTCTCCCATGTGGGTGCGGGGGCCAAGCACATGGGCCATCCTCCACTGCACTCCCAGGCCACAGCAGAGAGCTGGACTGGAAGAGGAGCAACCAGGAGAGAATCCAGCGCCCCAACCGGAACTAGAACCCGGGGTGCCAGCGCCACAGGCAGAGGATTAGCCAAGTGAGCCTCAGCGCCCGCCAGCCTGTTTTCTTTAAAAAGTTACCCAGCCTCAGGTATTTTGTTACAGTAATGCAATTTGAACTCACACAGTGGCTAAGTCCAAGTTACCTGTGGTCATACTTTACCTGGTAGCTTATCCTTTGTATCGATTTTTCTCTTTCCCTTTATTATCTTCTCCCAACTCGTGTGTCCTTGGATCACCTCCTACTAAATTAATAGGATTTGACTTTTCTTTTCTTATGAAATAGCTAAATGAAGACACTTCCCTAAATCTTTGGCTGGAATGACCCGGAGATGTAGCTTTTGTTCTCTTGTGCACACAGTTCATTCATGTCGACTTACCAGGAAAATGGTTTGGGATGAAAAAAGGTTGTGAGCCTACAACAAAAGGTTTCCTCTCACACATGAAATCTAAATGACCTGGGTTATAGAGTGTCATCTATGGCTAGATCTTGTGTGGGAAGAGAATGAGGTCTCTAAGTGTAGGATACCCTTAAAAAGATCTTTCACCATATCCATTAAATGAGGCCTGTAAATTCTAGGATTACTGTTCTGTTTCAAGAACTTTGAAGTACAGTATTCTTTTTTGCCCTCCTAGGGGGAAAAGCTTGCATAAAACTCCTGTTTTAATTAACAACATGTAGTTAAACTAATATTGGTTCATTAGGTAAAGTGAGAATTTCTACCAAGGACAACTTTCAAAGGAATAAAGTATCAATCTGATCTATGTTGACTATAAAACATCGTTTTTCAAGCAGCTAAGCAGAGACAAGACAGGCCCGATTTATTTAGATCGTTAACCTCAGAAAATAAAACCACAGAGCAGGGTACAGGGTTTGTAAAACGGCTGTCTGGCCCACATTCAGTACTTTGCTTTCTAGTAGAAAAGAGAAAATAATAGAAAAGGAAAGACAATCCAGGCTGTTTTCCTGCCCCAAGAGCTCTGGGAGGTTTGTGTCCCCTCTGGTTTTCTCATCCTCTTCCCAGAGCTGCCTGGGGTTGGATACTACCACATCTCATATGCTGTGCAAATGAACCTCTTTCTCCTTGGCTTGGGGCAGTGTGTTGGCTCTTCTGTGGGCAAGAAGGGCAGAAATTTAATAATCACAAATCCCAGGCAGATCTAGACAGAGAAGAAATAAAAGGTGAGTAAGAAGTACAAATAGGCAAGTGGTTTCTCTGCCTTTTGCAAGAAACACGGGTATGTGGGGTGGCATGAAGGTTTAGCATTGATGGCCACAACCCTGGGTTATTACTTTATTAGCTTTTGTGTGCTGAGAATAATAAAGCTTGACATTTTCATAATTTATTTTGTATTTTGGAATGATTTTTGTATTTGCAGTAAAATTGCAGAGAGAGTACACATGATGTCTTTACCCAGTTTTCTCTGTTGTTCATGTCTCACACCACCATGGCACCTTTGTTAACAGTAAGAAACCAACACTGGCCATGAGTAATAACCATACTATAGACGTCACTTGGAGTTTACTATTTTTTTCTCAGTGTTGTTTTTCTATTCCAAGACCCCATCTAGGACACCACATTGCATCAATGGTTCTGTTTCCTTAGTCTCCTTTGGTCTGTGAAGATTTCTTAGTCCTTCTTTGTTTTTCATGACCTTGGAGTTTTAAAGAGTGCTTGTTGTATGTTTTATCCTTGGTCTCTCTATTTGTACTTATCATGATTAGATTAGTGTTACAGGCTTAGTGAGGGATGCTACAGAGGAATGACATCATGTCCTTATCATTGATTGATTGATGGTAACCTGATCACTAAAGTCTGATTTGTAAATCTTTGTTTTCCATTTTCAGGGCAGAGGCATAACTGTTTGGAATGCTTTTCTAGGGGTAGGAGAGTCGTAGGGTTGAGTCGTCAGGCATGTTCTGGGAGAAGATGGGGACCCTGCTCTCCCTGGGGCAGCAGGGCAAATTTGTTGATGAGAACTAAAGACTACCCAGTCTTGCCTGGGTCAGAAGAACATTCTAGTCTTAAGCAGTAGTTAAATGGACAAGTCAAATGAAATAACCAATTTTTTTTTTGCCATTGAATAAAGGCAGAACAGGACTTTAATATAGTCACTTTATTTGTAATATTCAAAAACTGGAAAAACCCAAATGTCTTTCATGGATACATGTATGGAATGTATCATACCCCCCAAAAAATCCTCCTCAGTCACAAAGCAAGAACAGACTATTGGTGCATGCTACAAAGTGGACAAATCTCAAAAATAGTGCTCTGAGTGGAGTCAGAGACAAAACAGCACAGAGTATGAGTCCATTTATAGTAAATTCCAGAACAGAGAAGTGAATCTAGACTAACAGAGAGGACTGACGACTCAGGGACATGATGGCACTCATTTGGGCTTTGTGTTGGTTTGGGAGGGGGATTAAATAGGTGTGTGCAAGCCCATCTGTCCAAATTCATCAGCTGGATCCTGAAAGCAGACACATTTTATCATGTCTGTGATGCTGACTTGAAAAGAAAAACAAATCATAAAAGAAATAATGACAAAATCAGGAAGACGGTCTTGGGCTTAAGGTTTAAAGAGAGAAGACAGGATGATAAGAGCAGAGAAACAGTTAGGTAGTTGCTTCACTTCCTGTGAACAGCGGGGTGGAAAAAAGGAGAGGAGTCAGACCAGAAATGCAAACAGCAGGTGGTACCAGAGGATGGGGCTGTGGTCTCTCCAGCACTTCTTTCTAACTCCAACCAGGTCTCTGGTCCACTCTCAAGGCAGTCAATATTAAATTATCCACTATTACTGAAAACAATGACTCTCATTTTCTCAGTGAGATAGTTAAATGCTTTTGTTTTTCTTTGTGTATTTGAATATGTAAACTTGTAGAGATGCAGGTGAGAAAATCAAATATCCCAAATGTCTATTTCCATTTGATTTCAGTTCATGTGTCAATTTCAATCATGTATATAAAGTAACATGATTTTAGAACACATGGTTTTTTCCCCATACTCCATCTCATGAAACAATTGGATTCTGCATTGAACTGAATGCTTGTGCCTCCTTGAAATTCACATGTTAAAACTATCCCTACATGATGAGGTTAGGGGATGGCACCTTGGGGAGGTGATTAGACCATGACCGAGATTCCGAGATTCCTGCTTTTTTTTTTTTTTTTTTTTGACAGGCAGAGTGGACAGTGAGAGAGAGAGAGACAGAGAGAAAGATCTTCCTTTGCCGTTGGTTCACTCTCCAATGGCCGCCGCGGTCGGCGCGCTGCGGCTGGCACACCGCGCTCATCCGATGGCAGGAGCCAGGTGCCAGGTGCTTTTCCTGGTCTTGCATGGGGTGCAGGGCCCAAGCACCTGGGCCATCCTCCACTGCACTCCTGGGCCACAGCAGAGAGCTGGCCTGGAAGAGGGGCAACCGGGACAGAATCCGGCGCCCCGACCAGGACTAGAATCCGGTGTGCCGGCGCCGCAAGGTGGAGGATTAGCCTGTTGAGCCACGGCGCCAGCCGATTCCTGCTTTTTATAAAAGAGATCCCAAAGAGAGTTCTCTTATTTCTCTCTTTTTTAAAAAAAATCTATTTATTCATTTTAAAGACAGAGTGACAAAGAAAGGAGAGAGATTGCTTTCATCTGCTGGTTCACTCGCTGAATGCCTGGGATAGCTTGATGCCAGGAGCCAGAAACTCCATCTGGATCTCCCACACGGGTGGTAGGGACCCAAGTAGTTAGGTCATCTTCCTCTGCTTTCCCAGGTGCATTAGCAGGGAGCTGGATCAGAAGCAGAGTAGCTAGAAGTTGATCCCAGGCATTGTGATATGGGGTGCAGACCTTAACCTGCTATGCCATAACACTTGTCCCTTGTACCCACTTTCTGCCAAGTGAGAATATAACAAGAAGTTAGCTGTATGCTACTCATATGAGGGCCCTCACTAGAATCTGCCCATGCTGGCACACTGATCTTGGAATTCAGCCTAAAGAGTGTGAGAAACAAATTTCCAGTGTTTAAGTCACCCAGCCGAGGGTAATTTGATACAGCAGCCTGAGCTAAAACTGCCTGTTTATATGTGTTGTGGTGTCTGCATCTCCTTCATTCTCCCACTCACCTAGGAGAGGTATTTTGCTAGTGAGCACTGCCTGACACTCTCCCTTGTGGGAACTTAGTGGTCTCAAGGCTTGCTGCCCCTGGACACAGTGGGCATGCAGAGTGGCTCAAGTGGTTCTTTAGCCAGTTGGGTGTGGCACAGATTCAGCACGAGGGAGCTGGAGAGAATGTCCTCTGTGTTAGTGGGTAGCCGCTGTTCTGAAGTGTAAGTAACGCACCTCAAGGAAGGCCTCTCTGGCCAGTCCACTTGACCTGATAGATCATTTGCAGTTTTGGCTACCCAGGGGAAGTTCACTCTCATGGTTTGTGAAGCCCAAAGCTCTGGGCAGCTGCCCTTAAATTAGTTTCTGAGTCTTTGCTAGCAAAAGCAAAAGCTGAAGGAAGAGCTCAGGGCTCTCTGGTGGCCTGTTATCTTACAAATAACTAACTAAACTTGACTTGCTAGAAACAAACTCAGAAGAGCCTGGGGAGGCAATCTTTGCCTTTGGGTCGTATCTTTCCTGAATAAATTATTTGAAGACAGACAACAACAGCTTACTAAGGATTGAATAAAAATAAAAACCCTCAATATTAGTACAATCATAGTTCCAAAAGCCTGGTTTTGAGCACTGAAATTAGTTAACCACATAATTAATTCCAAAGAGTCATGAATAGGGAACAAGACCAAACACATAATTACGGCAAACCTGCCCTATACTTGTGCACACCTGCTTCTGTGTATGATTAGAATTCTGTCATAGTGGCTGAGACCTCTGATAATAACATCCATGGTACTCCTTCATTGCTTCTTTTGTTTTCTTTTAAAGATTTATTTATTTGAAAGGCAAAAGTTACAGAGAGGCAGAGACAGAGAGAGAAATAGAGGTGTTCCATCCACTGGTTCACTCCTCAAGTGGCTGCAATGGCCGGAGATTTGCCAATCCAAAGACAGGATCCAGGAGCTTCTTCCGGATCTCCCATGTGGGTGCAAGGGCCAAGGGCTTGGTCCATCTTCTACTGCTTTCCTAGGCCATAGCAGTGAGCTGGATTGGAAGTGGAGCAGCCGGGACTTGAACCGGCACCCATATGGGATGCCGTCACTGCAGGCAGTGGCTTTACCTGCAATACCACAACACTGGCATCTTATTGCTTCTTCTGCAAGGAAACTCTATACCTTAGGCAGTTTGGTTACAGGTATGGGCTCTGACAGTCTTATATCCCTTGATATGGCTTATTTATGAATGGATTTCAAAATCCCAGGACATATTGGAGCGTTTCATGCTTTGACACCTTTGTACCTGTCACGCCTTCTGCTAGGGACCAGTTCTCCCTGAGACCTCCTATCCATCTGCCTGAAAAGCTCCTACCCATCCTTCGAAACCCCAACTGATACCTTACTGCTTTTGGGCAGTTTTCTGTAACAGCTTCAGTTACTCTTTCCTAACCCCTGATAGAATTAACTCCTTCCTGTTCTGTGCTATTCTTTCCCAATGTTTCCATGGATTGTTACGTGAAATTCCAGTGGTTTTATTTACATCTCTCTAACAGCATCCTTGAGAGAAAGCTCTGTATTTTTCCCTCCTTCTGCATCACAATCCTGGTATATGGCAGGAGTGAGGCATTTGAAGGAAGTTCAACCTCTACTCACTCATCTTTGAAGGCTGTTTGTAAGAACTGAAGAATCACCTAGGTGACATGAATGCTACCTGTTGTTCAACTTCCTGTATCCTCTTTAAAGGTCCCATAAGTCAATTGTCCTTTGATACCCTTGACAACACCCAAGGTGTTGGTCAAACCAGTCATTTCTCCTCTGCATTTAACTACTGTGTGTATTTCTCGACAGTCTGCTGCTTTGCCAGCTTCCTTTGGTTGCAGAGTTTTTTGTTCCTTTCCCCCACAAATCCAGTGGGCTCAAAGGACTGTCGTTCCCACCTGAAGCTCAAAGAAGATGGGCCTGTTGCCCAGGTTATGCACCTGCCAAGTAGAGAGTGGGAATTGAAAGTCTGGTCTCCTGGTTCTAAATCTGAGCTTCATGTGCTTCTCAGGATGTGAGGACTCCTCGTCTAAAGGCCCAACACTGTGCTGGCTATTACAGAAGAGGCTGAAAAAGTGAGGCGCATGACTCAGTGGAAGGAAGAGACACATTTACAGAGTAAAGAGACAATACAGATTTAACTTGGAGAAAGGATGAAATACGTGAGTGAGAAAGAAGCCTCTGGCAGTTTGGAGCTGGCTTGATGCTCACAGCGAGTTGTTGGTGCTCTCCTGTTGAATGCAAACACCCTCACAACAACCAGTATCAGACAAGCCACTCTGTGGACATGATGGGGCAAGACAGACCTAAGATTGCTCCATAATCATGTCTGAGCATAAACAGAAATAAGAGCATTGTCAAAATCATAAAAATGACCCAACATCCTTATTTCCTGGCTGATGAGGTGATTTCTACATCTCTGTCAATTACAGCTCTAGCCTCACTTCATTCCTCTTGATCCCTAGATTCATTAAGACATCCAGTAATAGAGTTCTCATTTCCTGACACCTTGAATCCAAGTGAGGCCCTGCTTCCTGGAATCAGCCACTAGACCCCATAGCACATGCCCCGATCCCACAATAAGTTCCTGCTCACAGTCTCTGACGGAGGCATCTTATGGTTCCCCACAGTGTGTCTTCTTTGTCATTGTACTGGATCAAAGCTGACATTCTCTGGCCAAAGTGTGTTTTCTTGTGGTCTTGGACTAATGAGCATCCACCAATGGAAGAGGATGCAGGAAACACCGTGTGAGTGGTGTAGACAATCGTCATTCCAGAGATGCTACAGGAGACCTGTGGGGTCTTTGACTTTCAGCCTCCTCAATTTCTCTGAGGTCCAATTCTCTCTGTTGGCCACGGGGCCAAGGTGTTGACTGGTAGTCTTCAACTTTGGTTGCACATTGGATTTTCTTGCATAAATTTTCAAAAAATTTTTTGGACAGGCAGATTTTCACAGTGAGAGAGAGATAGAGATAGAGAAAGGTCTTCCTTTTCCATTGGTTCACCCCCCAAATGGCCGCTATGGCCGGCACACTGCACCTATCCAAAGCCAGGAGCCAGGTCTTCCTCCTGGTCTCCCATGCGGGTGCAGGGGCCAAGGACCTGGGCCATCCTCCACTGCTTTCCCGGGCCACAGCAGAGAGCTGGACTGGAAGAGGAGCAACCAGGACAGAATCTGGTGCCCCAACTGGGACTAGAACCTGGGGTGCTGGTGCTGCAGGCAGAGGATTAGCCTAGTGAGCTGTGGCGCTGGCATTGCATAACTTTTGAAAGCCAAAGATGACTGGATCCCAACCCCAAAGATCCCATCTTAACTGATGTGAGTTGTGGCCTGGGCATCAGAAATTTTTTAAAACTCTCAGGTGGGGCCTGCTCTGTGGAGTAGCAGGTAAGGCTCCCGTCTGCAGTGCTGACATCCCATATGGGCACCAGTTCGAGTCCCCGCTGCTCCACTTCCCATCCAGCTCTTTGCTGTGGCCTGGGAAAACAGTGGAGGATGGCTCAAATGCTTGCCCCCTGCTGGCTCTTGGCTTCATATTGGCACAGCTTCGGCCTTTGTGGCCATCAGGGAGTGAGCTAGCGGATGGGAGACCTCTCTGTCTCTCGTTTGCCTCTGCCTCTCTGTAACTCTGCCTTTCAAATAAATAAATAAATCTTTAAAAAAAACCTCACAGGTGAGACTGAGGGCAGACATGTTTCAGAATCACTGTAAAGTGTTGTTGTGTGTCTGTTGGTATAGGATACTGAAAAAGGAAGTGAATTTAGGTTTGACCATGAACAATAGGAGGGCACTAGAGAAAGTTCGTGGAAAATAGTTAAAAGATAAGTTCATTTTGGCACAAAAAATTTAAAATCCATGCATAGTTTTCTCATAGTATGCATTTCAGTGAACTTTTAAAGGACTCCTCTTACACATTGATTTCAATTTTTCGCTCCAAAATAAACATCTTTTGTATTTTCGTGAACTTTAAAAAAGGTTTACTTATTTGAAAGGCAGAGGTCAGAGAGAGGGAGAGGAAGGGGGGCGGGGAGAGATCATCCATCTGCATCCCAAGATGTGGCTTATCCTGCTGCACCACAACGCTGGAGCCTCCACCCTCTTTTAGAAGTACTCTTGAAGGTTGTGTGTTTGGGAAACCATCTGTGTGACAGAGAAGGCATGTGTTTACTTGTGTGAAATGAGCTTCTCTATGTGTGTGCCTCTAAATGTGTGTATCTTTGGGGCATCAGGCAGCTGTGGGCCCAAATGCACCTGCAGTTTATTATGAAGTCAGCCAGAGGGTGTCTCTACCAGTCTCATTAGCAGCTGTGGAAGAGTTGGGGACTGGAGAACTGGCTGAGGAAAAGGAGGCAGGCTAAGTGAGGCAGTGCTCTGAGCAGCCATAGAGAATCTCTGAAAACCTCACACAGCAAGCAGGTACCAACTTGGGGGGTGGTGGCTGCTTCTGTGAGGCCCCCCAAGGTCTGGGGACTTCTAGGCAGAGCCTTGGGAAAGGACAGAGAGGAGTCCCCTGTCTGAAAACTTAGCTCCCCGTGTCCTTCACCCACTGCGCCACAGTGCCGGCCCCAGTAATTCCATTCCAAAAATGAATGCATATTCCCAGCAAGTGGGATAAGTAGAGATTTACAAATGTTACAGAAAAAGCACAGTGGTTTTCAGGTTCTCCAGCTATACATTGGACTCACTTGGAAAGCTTAACAAAAAGCACCTGTTTCTGGTTCTCCTCTTGTACTACAGAGTTTCGGAGTTTGTTGGAGGTATGGTCTACAAGGGAGATTTCTGAAAACTGCCTTGGTGCACCTACTATCCAGTTGGGGCTGAAAACCCATGTGGTATGACGTCTTCATGAAGGCAGACACTTTGCCCATTTCTGTTTTGTGCACGAGTCTAGCTGCAGATGCCTTAAACCACGTCAAATGCCCAGGAGAGGCACAACAAACATTTGTTGAATGCATGAGTGAATGCTGCTTACCAGTTACGAGCCCTCTAGACTCAGATTTACCTGTTAATGTGACTCTTTGTGAGTACCACCTCCAGTAAGAATTTCGTGGAGCTGGACACTGAGGCTTGTGAGTTGTCCAATTTATTTGGGAGGAAGGAGGCATAGTGGGATTGGATAGTATAGATCTCCTGGAGCTCTAAAGTCTGCAATACCCATTTCCACGTAGATGGCCAAGATTTTAAGCTGTTTGTCTTCTAGCTGTCAGGGAAAAAAATGTCAGTGATGAGGGAGTGAGCTGAGAAGTTCTTTGTGTGGGAGAATTCTTTCCTGCCTGCCTCCTCCCCTCCTGTCCTCGATCTAGACCGCAAGCTTAGAGAGTTGATTGCATTTTCAGGTCGAAGCACATTATTGTGATGGGTCCACAAGAGGCTCTTTTCTTGTTATGTTTTATCTCTGTTATTCCCACCCCCAACCCCATCCCAACTGTAGACACAAATCTAATGTTTCTTAGAAATCTTTAGTTATCTGTAAAAAAAATAGGCAGTGTTGTTTTGTGTGTATTGTTGAATTTATATAAATGGTGCATTGGTGTAAATTTTATTCTGATCCTTTTAAATTCAGTGCCTCTTTGAGACAGATCCATGTTTTTGTCTGCACATTTCCATCTTTTCTGTATTCTGCTCACTATATTGTGCACCAGCCAGGTGTTGTCTTTTCTTTGTTTCTCTGGTGATGGGTTCCTAGGTGACTTCAGTGAATACCATTGCGATGAAGAAAAGTATCAGAGATGAATGTTTAGCCCGGTGGTTAAGATGCCACTATCTTGCATAGGAGAATCAGGATTCATTTCCCAGCTCTGGCTCCTGACTCTGTCTTCCTGCTAATGCAGACTCTGGAAGGCAGTGATGATGCCTCCAGTAATTGGGCTATCACCACCCATGTGGAAGTACTGGATTTAGTTCCTGGTTCCCAGCTTCAGCCCTAGCCCAGACCTAGCTCTTACGGTTATTTGAGGATGACCTAGCTCGATCCACTCTCTCTGTCTCTCTGTCTCTCTCTCCTCCCCCACTTCTCAAATAAATCAATGAAGAGTAAAAACAAAATACCAGTGATGAGAGAACAAGCTGGGCACCACCATCTCTGAGCAGTGCGATGCCCTGCAACCCAGTGACAGGGCTGAGCTGCTTCTGATTCAGATGGAGTCCAGAGAAGTTGCATCTGATTTATGTTGCTGCTGACTTTCTCACTGTTAGGTCTCACGCTGTCTCTTTGGATGCTCACATAGACTGCAGAGCTCTGCTGTCATTATTTATTCTGTTTATTCCTCACCAAATCCATTTGTAACTAGCTTGATAGTTCTGGTTATTGGAAAAAAGGAACAAATCTAACGCTGGTGTGTGTCTGTGATGTTACCACTCTTACTAGGCAAAAGGCCGCATTTTTACTTATTTAATTTTTAAGAAACCTTTTATTTAATGAGTACAAATTTCATGAGTACAACTTTAGGAATATAGTGTTTCTTCCCACCATAGCCACCTCCCACCCTCACTCCCACCCCACTTCCTCCTCCCTCTCCCATTCGCAGTCCCATTCTCCATTAAGATTCATTTTCAATTAACTTTATACACAGAAGACCAACTCTATACTAAGTAAGATTTCAACAATTTGCATACACACACAAAATATAAAAAACTGTTTGAGAGCAAATTTAAAGTTAATTCTCATAGTACAGCTCATTGAGGAGAGAGGTCATGCATGGGGAGTAAGTGCACAGTGACTCCTGTTATTAATTTAAGGATTAACACTCTTAGGTATGACATCAGTGGTCACCTGAGGCTCTTGACATGAGCTGCTAAGGCTTTGGAAGCCTTTTGAGTCCGCAGTCTCTTTCAGTATTTAGACAAGGCCATAAGCAAAGTGGAAGTTCTCTCCTCCCTTCAGAGAAAAGTACATCCTTCTTTGATAAGGCCTCAGTTTTAAAAACATCTCCTTAGGGTAATGTTCCAGGCATTGGTGCTGAAAACAGAGACTAGCAGGGGAGCAAGGCTTCACGGAACCATCATCTGGGCAGCACTGTTCATTAAGATGATGGAAATACTTTTGCATCTGTCCTATCCATGATGGAGGCCACCTGCCACATGTGGTTGCTGAGCCCTTGAAATGTGGCTAGTCTAGCTGAGAAGTGGATTTTGAGATTTTACTTTTCTTGTAGTAATTGAAATGCTATAGCTGCATGCTATTTACAGTGGCTACCATGTTTGACCATGCAAGACTAATGGATGAGAATAACATATCATCTAAATATAAGCGTGTAACGGTAGTATTTATTTTGTGCTTTGGGAGTGTACGTCAGGGACATATGACTTTACCTTGGTTAAGTGGAAGTGACCTTTATGTTCTTTCAAATTCTGCCAGGGACTTCTCCACAGCGGACACCTTCAGAATATCAATGTGCATGGGAGTGATGCTGTTACATGACTGCATCCCTCTCATTGTCCTCGCTTTCTCCTCTCTTTAGGAACTTTCCTATCAGTTCCTTGGTTCTGCCTTAAATCAGATGAATATCCTCATGCAAATAAACCCATAGAGGAGCCTTGAGCCTTCTGAGTCAAACAATTCATCACCGTACTCAGGTAAGCAAACAAACAGAAAACACTGTACCCCTTGTATTTGTTTACTGGGTACCATGTTACAAATTCAATTCATGTCCTGCTTTTCACCCACCATAATGTGACTGTTTTCTATTTCTTTGAAGATTTTTGGTCATAATTTTTGTAGCTATCATCTTTATTTCTATTCTGTGGCTGTATACCATGGTGTTCTTTGTCAATTTACTACCTTTTGAATTTGAGAACTTTCCCCACCCTGTGTTGTTATTATAAATAATGCCTTGATGAACATCTTTCTTTGGAGATCCGTGTTTGCATTTCCACATATTTGCATAGGGTGTGTTCTTTGAGTAAACTGATGACTGAATCAAAGGTCATGAGTTTTGGATACTAAAGGTTTTTATTCCTGTTGCAATATTGCTTTCCAGAGAGTTTGCCCCAATTCACCGTCTCTTTAGCAATGTGTGAGAATTCCAGTACAGTCTACCATGCTCTTTTAAAATTGTGTCAGATATGTCTGTATGTTTCTATAGAGACTTGATGGCCATTATTTGTAGTGGCTGCATGAAGCTGATTGCAGTGGTGTGCAGTAATCATCCTCTCTCAGAGGAGGATGCTAATTGATGCTGCTCATGCTGAGCTCTCCCTGGTCCTGCCAAGTGGAGTGCCTCCATCAAGTCACAGCTGTCTGGAATCCATCTGCCCTCCAGAGCTCTTCTGCCAACTCTCCACATCCACAGGCAGCATTTCTTAGGCACTCGCTTTCCTTTAATGATACTCTGAGAAGCTGGGATTCCTTGAAGCAAAATCCAGACCCACTTTGGCATCATCAATCTTTGGCGAGAAGAAAAGATATCTCACCCAAGACATTATTTTCTTCTGGATGCTTGTTGAAGTAGAAGAGTACTGGAATGGGAGTCAGAAAATTTGGCATGAGACTAGATTGAATTTTCTGATAGCGTGTGTACCTTGCATGAGAGTTCTTGGAAAAAAGTGGAAAAAAATTCATGGGAAAGTAGAATTAAAAGATGAGTTTCTTTTGATTAAAACATTTTTGAAGTCCATGCACAGTTTTTTATTTTTTTCATAGTGTGCATTTTCCAAGAAATTTTTGGAGACACTTTGCCTACCAATAAGGACTCTTCAGGCTGCAGTAGACAGAGACCTATCTCATGCTACTTAACAAAAAAAGAGGATCTATTTTTCTACTTAAGTGAAGATACCAGAGGCTATGTTTCATATAGCTGAATCCAGAGTTTCTAATCATGTTACAGACTTGATCTTGCTCTCTAATATCTTTGTCCTGCATATGTCTATATTGGGTTAGTTCTCAGAAGACTTTCCTCTTGCAGTTCTCACAAAAAAATGATTTTAAATACTCTGGCACAAAGTCAAAAACCGTGGTCCATGGGTCAGATCTAGCTTGCCACTTATTTTTCTAAATCAAGATTTATTGGAGCACTGCCATTGCTTTTCTACATGTATCAGCAATGGCTGCTTTTGTTCTAGAGCAACAGAACTGGGAGGCTGTGGCAGAGACTATGCGTAGCCTGCAAAGTCCAAATGATTTACTACCTGGCCCTTTACAGAAAGACTTTGCTGACCCCTCTCTGATCATAAATACTTATCCCAGCCTCAAAAATTTCTCCAGATTGTCTTACAGTGCCAGGTCAGTGATCAGTTCTCCAGCTATTTCCATGTTCTTGGTTTCATCCCAAGGTTTTGCCTAGCCTCCTGAAGTCAGGATCCTGTTTGTTAGGCTTTCTAGCTGGTGAAGGCCATAGATGTCCTGAAATATCTACAGCCAGAGGTGGTTAGTACAGTCTTGCTCTCACTTCTTGTCATACTTCCTTGCTCTATTCCATCAAGAATCAAGGCCATGTAGATTATCTACTTGCTAAAGGGCTCTGTATTGCCTTTTCCCATCCCATCCCATCCCATCCCATCCCATCCCATCCCATCCCACCCCAGTGCCATGGGGTAGCTTCTGCTACAGTCAAGGCAACTTGACTCTGTGAGTAATAGGAGTCCAAATGCTTTTTAGTCATGAGAGTGTTGAGTTCTTGAATAGCTGGTTGTGGCTCATTTATATCTGATACATGGCTTGCAAGTTTCCTTATATCAGTGATTCTCAAATCAAGTCTGTGGGTCAGAGAAGAGTAGATTCATTATCATTTCAAGTGAAGCCTGACAGAAAAAAATAGATACAATATGGGTGTGTGTATGAGTGGTCAAAATCTCACCTGCCCTCCAGTCTCATTCTCCTTCCCTCAGAATTTCCCCCAATGCTATCCCTGATGTGAATCAATCCTAAATCAGCCCTATCCTTAACTCTAATTTTAACCATGACATAAATCCTAATGTAACATAACCTAACCTTAATATTCACTTAAAATCTAAACCCTAACCTATCCCAATCCCCTCTGTTTAATCCCCAAAGCAGCCTACGGCTTTGAGTTTGATAACAATTTTCTTAGAGTATCTTCATTAATCAAGTTGTTGAGCAGGACTCTCTGGGCATTCTGCACTGAAGAGGGTAGGTCAGAGGTTCCAGCAAAAGAAAGGGCTGAGGAGTGTGGAATCCTCTCTGCAAGAAGATGCAGTTGATTCTGGGATAGTGCAGTGTTGCTGTAGGCACCGTCAGGTGTATAATTATTTTAAACAAGTTATGAACATGTTCACTTTGTATCAAGAGGAAGACAGCATTTCTGCTTCATTTGAAGGTCATCCGTGGAGCTTCCAAGTTGGGGAGAAGTGCCCATTTATATTCTGTGTCGTGAAAGAATGGGACTTTTACTTTTGAATCTCAACTATTGTTATCAATTCTACCTGGTTCAATTTATGATCCCCTGATGTCTGGGCGTCGAATGAAGTCCATGTAAATGGAAATTAGGAAGTGAAAGAATAGTAGAGAATAGGATTGGAGAGTGGGAAGAAAGAATAGGAAATAATCAAAGAGAATTGATAGATCTCAATCATCCATCTCATGATCAAGTCTGATAAAGTTCAGTCATGGCTTTAAATTCTTCCATGGCTGTTTGATGCTTATCAGATAAATATCAATGTCTTTTTGGCACTCAAAGCTAAATCTGATTTCTTCTCACCTCCTCTGGAATTCTATTTCTCAGTATCACAAAGTTAGGTGAAGCTTCCCCAAATACAGGATGCTCTGTGCTACCTCTGTGCTTTGTCTTTCTAGACTGCCTTTCCTCTTATGATCTGCCTATTCACAAAGATCCAGCTCATGTGTGTGACTCCATATTTCTCTGACTCTCCACCAGGCTCCTTCTCTGTGGCCCCTGCTAACACCAATCCCAGGAATTAGTTCCTTCATCCTGCAAATGCTAAGGGCTCTGCTGTGTGTCTGGTGCCATGCTAGATGATGAGGATGAGCCATCAATTTCCCAGTTCAGTCCCAAGAAGTTGAGGAAATGTAAATTGCTGGAGACTACTCAACCATGCTGTGATGGGGGATACTCAAAGGGCTGTGGGCTGGTGAGGAGGGCAGCCCACCCAGTCTGGGGCCTGTGTTCTAGCAGGGGCGGCATTGTAACAGAAAAGTGTGAGTATAGAAAGAGCTTGGAAGCTGGAAGACATGAAAGCCATTTAGCAAGGTTTAGTCTATATATATAGAGAGAGGTAGGCAGGAGCCAGGTCATAAAGGGCTTTGGCAGCTGTGAAGAATTTGGACTCTGTTCTTAGAGCTGTGAGGAAAGCACTGAGAGTCTTAATCCAGGGATTTACATGATCAGAGCTGTATTCTGGACATATATTTTAAACTTTCTTTTGTCTTTTATGTAATAATAAAAGTGGCTAACATAACTGGGGGATACCACAAGAAAAACACTGTGTTAAGCTCTTTATATAGATGTTGTGTGTTAAGGATTGCTACTATCTTTTAAACATTTTTATTTTTTTATTTGAAGGACAGAGAGAAAGAGAGATCTGCCATCCACTGGTTCACTTCCCAAATTCCCACATCAGCCAGGGCTAGGGCAGGTTGAAATGGGGAGTGAAGAACTCAGTCTGGATCTTGGATATGGTTGGCAGGGACCCACCTACTTGAGTCATCACCTACTGCCTCCCAGGGTCTGCATCAGTAGGAAGCTGGAATGTGTAGTGCAGCCAGGACTTGAACACAGGCACTCTGATATGGGATGTGGGCATCCTAAGTGACAATTCAACTGTTGTGCCAAATGCTCACCCCCACTGCTACTATGTTATGAGGTTGCACTAGTATATAAATTCTTCCTCCCTCCCTCCCTTCCTCTCTTCTTCTCTTCTTCTCCTTCCTTTTTCCCCAAAGAAAGCATTTATTTAACAAGTACAAAATTTTTGAGTACAACTTTAGTAATATAATGACTTTTGGCCATCCTACCCTCACACCTTCTCTCCCGCCCCACCTCTGCCTCCCTCTCCCATTCCCAGTCTCATTCTCCATTAAGAAAAAAACTGTTCTTTGATAGTCAAGACAAGGGCTATTAAAGTCATTGCTTCTCAAAGTGTCAATTTCACTACTAAAGATTTCCTTTTAGGTGCTCTATTAGTTATCACAGATCAGGGAGAACATATGGTATTTGTCCTTTTGGGATGGGCTTATTTCACTAAGTATGATGGTTTCCAGATTCCACCATTTTGTTGCAAATGACTGGATTTAATTTTTTTTAACCACTGTGTGGTATTCTGTAGAGTACATATCCTATAATTTGTTTATCCAGTCTTTGGATGACGGGCATTTAGGTTGATTTCATGTCTTAGCTATTGTGAATTTTGCTGTAATAAACATGAGGGTGCAGATAACTCTTTTATTTACTGATTTCATTTCCCTTGGGTAAATCCCAGGAGTGGGATGGCTGGGTCATATGGTAGGTGTATATTCAGATTTCCATAGTGGTTTTACCAGTTTACATTCCCACCAACAGTGGGTTAGGGTATCTTTTCCCCCACATCCTTGCCAGCATCTGTTGTTTGTTGATTTCTGTATGAAAGCCATTCTAATGGAGTGAGGTGAAACCTCATTGTGGTTTTGATTTGCATTTCCCTGATGGCTAGTGATCCTGAGCATTTTTTCATTGTCTGTTGGCCATTTTGATTTCCTATTTTGAAAAATGTCTGTTTAAGTCCTGAGCCTGTTTCTTAACTGTGTTGTTTGTTTTATTGTTGTGGAGATTCTTAATTTCTTTATATATTCTGGTTAATAATCCTTTATCATTTGCATTGTTTGTAAATAACTTTCCCCATTCTGTCAGTTGCCTCTTCACTTTCCTGAGTTTCTTTTGTAGTACAGGAGCTTCTCATTTTTTTTTTTTTTTTTTTGTGACAGGCAGAGTGGACAGTGAGAGAGAGAGACAGAGAGAAAGGTCTTCCTTTGCCGTTGGTTCACCCTCCAATGGCCGCCGCGGCTGGCGCGCTGTGGTCGGCGCACCGTGCTGATCCGAAGCCAGGAGCCAGCTACTTATCCTGGTCTCCCATGGGGTGCAGGGCCCAAGCACTTGGGCCATCCTTCACTGCGCTCCTGGGCCACAGCAGAGAGCTGGCCTGGAAGAAGGGCAACTGGGACAGAATCCGGTGCCCCGACTGGGACTAGAACCCGGTGTGCTGGCGCCGCAAGGCGGAGGATTAGCCTAGTGAACAGCGGTGCTGGCCCCTGAATTTCATTTTTCCACATTTATCTTGTGTTAAATGTCAGTAAATGTTGACATTAACTCATCAAAATAAATTCACCCTTTATTTCCTTTTCCCTATAGTATCCTACTAAATGAATGTTGAAATCTTCAGTGTTTAAGAGAGGGAGACACAAAGCTGACAGGTCTAAATTTGTTCAGTCTTTGACTAACAGAAAGGGCCTTTACCAACTCAGGTAGACTGGAATCATTTCCCCCATGTCTTTAACATGCAGATGTTAGTTACTCACTTAAGAGGCCTATTCTTTGACCACTTCCTATCACTTACAAATAATGCACTTGCGAAAACAAATGCACAAAACAGCATTCATGAGCTAAGCAGAATTGACTGCAGATGTTGTAGGAAGACTCAAAAATGAGTTTCTATCACACTTCCCGTAACAAACTCCTTGAAAAATCTTCAGTCTCTCATTATTATATCACTGCTTGATATCTTTTCTCCTCATGCCCAATGCAGTGCCCTGTATCTTTTCTTCTCTGCCCTAAACTTGCATAACTGCCTCACAGTAGTGTTTGGTGAAATGAAAGAACCCAAGATTAACTGCAATCCCCTTTATGCAAAGTACTTTGGAGTTTCCCTGTTTTGATTTGTGCAGGATATTAGGGGTCTCAGACTGCTGTAAACTGTTAAAATGTCCCCTACACAAAGACAGTGCTTCTTCATGAGAAGTTGTCATGCCAGGAGGCAAGTGAGCAAAACCCGTTTCCATCTCATTGCATATAAAATAGTATTGGTGGATTCCAGATAGCTGTATTATTTATGTCTGTTTACACTCAGCAAATTATGGGTTTGGTGTTCTATTGGAAGATGGGAAATGCCATGGTGGTTTCAATGTTTGTTTAAAAGTAAGTCTTGGAATCAGACCCTCCAAGGAGTGGGTGAAATTTCACTGAAATTGGAGCTCAACTTTCATCCTATATTATAGAGTCTATCGTTTATTTTTATCCACTCTTGTGCTATGCAGCTCTTACAAATGAGCTTTGGAATTTAGCCCCATTCATGATCTTCTTTGTCTTTGTCTTCCCTGATCCATTTCCTGTGTGTCCATTAATTAATTAGTGAGCTAATTAATCAGTTACTTGCATATTTATAGAACACTATCAATATGCTAGGCACTGTGTTAGGTACTGGAAATACAGGCAAGAAAGTTAGACACAGTTCTTGCCTTTACTGGTTGTGAGTGTGTGTGTATTTAAAGAGGTATCTGGAATACAGTAGATGGTTTTCTGGGGTGGCTCCCACCATTGGTCCCATTTTTTTCTATAGAATTCTGTGGCTATGCTGTGTATGGGAGCTCAACTTTGATGGGAGGCTAACGTTGCCTTCCTAGCCCCAATTGCTCATCATCTGATGCTCCCGTTGCATGAAACCTGCAATTGCACAGACACACAGGGCCCCCTACACCACACAGCTCCCCTTTCCTGGAACTTACTCATATTTGTCCCCTCTCTCTGGACCACCCTTCCTCTCTTTCTCTGTTTTGTCTGTCTAGCTCCTAAGTTTTCCTCTCAAGACTCAGTTCTGGTGTCCCCTCCTCCAGGAAGGCTTCCCTGATTATTGAAGACCAGATGAGTAATTTTTTGGTACTATATCAGTCTTTGAAATTTCTCATTGTCATTATTTGCATCCACCTATTCATGTGTCTTTTTGTCTCACCTCCAAGAACATACGAGATTGCCATGACCCTCCAAAGAGCAGAGCATTTAAGCTCACAGAAACTGCGCTGACATTGGGACATGTTTTAGAATATATGGTTAGGTATAGAGTTTAATAATTCCCACTTTTTCTTTATTCTAGATTAATTTTGTTTCTTAAGATTATAGTTTCATTATTTCAAAAATGTTATATTCATTACAGATGGAATAGTCATGATCTCATAGCCCTTAACTTTGAAAATAACTGCTGAAAAAGTAAATGCCTTCAAGAGGTCCCTTTGAACACAAAGCAGACACTAAGTATACTCAAGAAAGCCAATAAGGGAACCTTTGAAGAGAAATAACACATACTGTCCTTCAGTTTCCTGCATGTGGCAGACGTTCAATCTGAAACATTACACTTCACCTGATAATATTAAGGAAAGGGGCCGGTGCTGTGGTGTAGTGGGTAAAGCCTCCACCTGCAGTGCCAGCATCCCATATGGGCTCTGATTTAAGTCCTGGCTGCCCCATTTCTGATCCAGCTCTCTGCTGTGGTCTGGGAAAGTAGTAGAAGATGGCAAGTCCTTGGATCCCTGCACACACGTGGGAGAGCTGGAAGAAGCTCCTGGCTCTGCCCAACTCTGGCCAATGCAGCCATTTTGGGAGTGAAACAGTGGATGGAAGACTTCTCTCTCTCTGCTTCTGCCTCTGCCTCTCTCTCTGACTCTGCCTTTCAAAGATATAAATCTTTAAAAAAAAATTTAAGGAAAGTAGTGACAAAACTATAGAATTATAGTATTAATTTTTAAAAATTTTAAGATGTATTTTATTAAAATTTTTTTTTCTTTGAAAGGCACAGTTTTAGAGAGAGAGCAAGAGAGAGCGAGAGAGATCTTTTCATTTGTTGGTTTTCTCTTCCCAGCTGGCCTCAATGTCCAGGGCTGGCTAGGATTGAAGTCAGGAGCAACAAACTTCTTCTAGGTCTCCCATGTGGGTGCAGGAGCCCAAAAACTCAGGCCATTTGCTGCTGCTTTCCCAGGCCAATTAGAAAGAAGTTGAATTAGAAGTAGAGCAGCTGGGATTTGAGCTGGAGCCCATATGGGATGCCAGCATTGCAGGTGGCGGCTTCACCTGCTATACCACATGCTGGTCCTTGTCTTAATATTGATTCTTACTTTGAAATTGTGTGCCTATTAGAGGCCATTCTATACAATGTGCTTAATAGTCATCATATAATAATTATATCTAACAACCAAATATTTTTTAAGATTGTTGGTCTAAATAATATATGAGATTTTCTGTGATAATCAAATGCTCTCATTCATTAAAATAAAAAATAGTGCAAAATAAAAGACAGAGGCACAAACACTGGAAAATTCCTACCTGACATCTTCAACTAAATAGGTTTGTTGCACATTCCACAATTTTGTCCTGTTTGTGTGGTTTTTTGAGTAATGTACACATTCCCACCCCCCACCCCCGACACACAGAGTGTAGAGGCAAAGATCGTATCTTTCTTTCCCATATTTCCTGCTCCGTATTTCCAGACACCTCTTTAAATTCTTATTTGTTGAGGCCCGTCTCCTGGTTGTTTGTCCAAACAGCTGTTGCTGCTCAGCAAGGTAATATGTCCCTTCTTTGACAGTAACAACGATGTGCATCTTGGGAGAGTCTGCCCAGAGTGGCCAGAATTACTCCAGGGGGTGAGACAATGGTGGAAGTGTAAATCATGCAAGAAAAATTGAACTTTGGGAGCCAGTGAACAATAATATGCCACTTTATTCCACTCCTGCCGGAGGTTTATATATGTTACTGTCACTTTTATACTGTTCTCCACCACTGGTAATTTTCTCTCAATCTAATTTTTATTTCCCAAGGGTCTACCAAGGTTAAAAGTGCTGGAAAACCAATGACTATTCTTTTGCCAAGGGATAGTAAATTAAATTAACCATTGCTGGTGGCCAGCTCCGGTCAGAACTATTTATATGTAAATAGGCAAAAACTCCTCAAGGCACCACTGCAATTACTAGTTGTTCATTCCAGATGTTGGCCATGGTACGAGAGGTCATGAACAAAACCCTGGGAACTAGAGGGAGGAATTAGTTTCTGTTCAGCCTGATATTCTGCACAGGCTGGCTCTCTGTAGATCAAACATCAGCTAGCTAATCCATAGTGAAACTTTTCCTGTCAGCTTGATGAATCTGGAGCATAACTGCATGTATTCGTAGTCCCAGACTAGCAAGGAAAATGGACTTGGAAGGGTTAAACCCCTTTGCATAGGCATTGGTTGGCATCCTGTTCTGGTTTCCAGATTCCATCCAATCAGTGTGGCCATAATTTGCATACTGCTTCCTGGATGGCCAATTCAGTTTTGTCAGCAACAGACTCCTCAGCTCACATGTTTCCCTTAGGATGGAATGTTCCTAATGACTTTTATAACCAGAAGAATCTTTTTTGAGGATCATTTCTAGGAACAAGGAATCCTTCCACTGTTTGACACCACATTCTTGGAAGATCAAATAACCTGGTATTCCAGTTTGCTGCCTTTTGTCCTGTTTGTGTGGTTTTTTGAGTAATGTACACATTCCCACCCCCACCCCCGACACACAGAGTGTAGAGGCAAAGATCGTATCTTTCTTGCCCATATTTCCTGCTCCATATTTCTAGACACCTCTTTAAACTCTTATTTGTTGAGGTTCATTGTACATTCCACAATTTTGTACTGTTTGTGTGGTTTTTGAGTAATGTACACATTCAAAATCCCCCCCCCCCCCCAACACACAGAGTGTAGAGGCAAAGATTGTATCTTTCTTTCCCATATTTCCTGCTCCATATTTCCGGATACCTCTTTAAACTCGTATTTGTTGAGGTCTGTCTCCTGGTTGGTTGTCCAAACAGCTGTTGCTGCTCAGCACAGTAATGTGTCCCTTCTTTGACAGTAACAACGATGTGCATCTTGGGAGAGTCTGGTTGGATTTTCAAACAGCAAGTTCCAGGCAGAGTTCATTCCTTTCTTCCTCTATGCTGAAATGTCATAGGTTTTGTATTCCTTTTATGCTACCACCAATCACATTATCCTGTATTTCATACAACCAAATGATTTCTGGGCTGCCTTAAGAATTTATAGCTTGTTTCTATGCTCTTGAGCCCACCTGAACAGCTCCTTAAATCCAGCCCCTCAAGACACAGCACTTACAGAAGGAAAAGGAGGTTACTTACTGAAATTGGAGAGAGAAGGCTGACATAGCCCCCAATATCTCAGTCTTCCATTCTTTCATTCTTGTCCCAAGGCAGAAGAACCTCACAGATCTTGGATTATCCACTCCTGGGCTAGATGTTGCTCTGTTAATGGCTTAGCTGAGTGGTTTGCCAACACCTCTGATCTATTTGGTAATATCTTGACCTTGTTGAGAGAAGCAAAACGTGGAGGATTGGATGAAGCACACTCAGCCCACCCACCATACTAGACTGTCTTGAGCTCAGCTGCTGAGTGTTTTAGAACCACACAATCCTGACATTGCAGAATCATTTTCTCTTAGACCATAACTGAGCTTTCACTGAGGACTAAAACACTGCGTTAGGGAACCCAATATCATTCCCATTATTGAGAACTTTGTCCATTCCATGTCTTCAAGGTCCCATATGAAGCACTGCGTGAAAAAGGACAAGCATCCAATCCAGGTCCTTGTGCACACACAGCCAGAGGAGGATGTGGAGGATGAGATCAAATCAGCATTTGGTTGCTGTTTTCCTATGCTTTGTGCTCTGAGGGAGGAGGTCTTCTTTACACAGCATGGTGAGATTGTACTCATCTACAGGGCTGCTTCTACCCGGAGAGGGTAAATTTATTGCTAAATTGCATTGTGATGCTGTGTGTCCAGCAAGAGGAACCTGTCCACCGGGGAGATTCTCTCCCTCCCTCTCTCTCTCTTTCTCTTCTTACGTGTGTGTGTGTGTGTGTGTGTGTGTGTGTAGGGATGTTACCCATTCTCCCAGAGGTACTTTGTAGCTTAGTAGAGATACTTGCTCAGGATCAATGTATGTCTGCTTTTCCTAGGAAGCCCACATAATAGATGCAATTTCCCTTTATGCATTGTCTGCCAGGGGCCTCAGAGTCAAATGGCTTCACTGGGATAAATGTATAGGCTTTTGAGAACTAAATTTCTGCATTATAGTTTACTCAACCCTGTGCTAATATTTGCCCGTAGTTTGAGTTTTAATTTTGCATTTCAGTTCTACTAAATTGACATCATATGTACACTTGGATGGTAAATTTAAGAAAAATAGTGATGCTGTGGCTAAAGTCAATAACCACAGTGAATGGACCAGATTTTCTCCAGGCCGTGGTGTTTCACAGCGTATGAGAAATACCTTCCCCCATGTCTTCTGCCAGGCAGGCCAGACCCTGGGAAAAACACAAGGCAGTTCTCATTTCTTCTGATGGCTTGGCCATTTGATGGTTAATTGGGCAAAAGATGGTGAATCTCATAACAAAGAAAAGACAGAAGGATTTTGTTAAACTCATGTTAACTGAGTTATTATGGAGAAATATTTTCCTACAAGACATTATGATATTATTTCATCCAGAAAAGTTTGAGGGCCAGCATTTTGGCACAGCAGATGTAGCCACTACCTCTAACACCAGTATTCCAAATTGGAGCGCTGGTTTGAGTCCCAGCTACTCAGCTTCCAGTTCAGCTCCCTGTCAATGCACCTGAGAAAACAGTGGAAGGTGGCCCAAGTACATGGGTCCCTGCCGCCCACAAGGGAGACCCAGATGGAGTTCCTGGCCTAGCCCTGATTGTTGTGGCTATTTGGGTAGTGAATCAACAGATGGAGGATTTCTCTAAGTCTCTCCCTTTCTCCATTGCTGTGCCTTTCAAATCAATCAGTGAGTTCAATCAATCAATCAATCTGCCTGTCTAGAGAATTACAGGTGGGAAGGAATCCCATATTGTTACTATCTGACCTGAGAGAGTATCCATCCTTGGGATGATTCCTTCCTTCCTTCATCCAAATAGTAAGAAGGAACTCAAGATAACATTCCCCAAAGCAAGTTTCCTGCCAAAATTGCTTTAAACATTGAGTAAATATCATTTTGTATATCCCTCTGCACAAATACACAGACCAGCCGGATACATAGTCACATGTCTTTATCCATATAGGTAGTTAAAGAGTGTTGATCTCCATGCTGGAGAAATTGGTATAAATGAACTATGGCTATATCCTCTTTTAAATGTGCATGCATGTTAGGCTGTAAGGTTCATAAATTAGCTTTTCAGAGAGTTCAGTCACAATTGAATATGCTTAATATTCACACATTGTAATTTGAACATTAAAGATCTTGAACAAAGATCACGGTCTCGGAAGGTATTAAATTAAAAAAAATACTCCCCCAGAATTGCATTTATTAGCTCCTGATTTCTGATTTATGTTTCATTAGCCTGTGGTGATAAGTATGGAACGATATAAAAGAAAAGCACGAATCACCATTTTGGAGCATTAAATCCAGATTTTTGACGATAACCTATTTTTGTGCTGCTATTAGGGGAGCGCCAGCTTGTACCCACATCCAGTTATTAATCTGTGAAATGTTTTCTCTCTCGTGTGTTATGTTCTTTCTAAGTCTGCTGCACTTAACTGTCACCGACTAAGTGGGTTATTAAATGGGAGCGAGAAATGAATCAATCAAGAATATTCAAATGCCCGGACTCCAGCATTGTTCTTTGACTTCATTATTTAGGCATTAAATTCCATGCAACACCGGATGTAATTTCAATACAGAGGGGCTTGATTTGTAGGCGACAAGTTCTCTTTGGCAATTATGGTTTTAGGTTTACAAGCACACCAGAAATCCTTGCAACATGATAACACCATTAGCACGGCTTCCGCAATCACATCTTTCGATAGGATCACAGCTGGCTGTGTTGGGGAGCTGACATTTTCATTACAGAATGGAGCTGGTCTTTGCAGTAATACATGAAATCATTTGCATGCCCAGCTCCTAGTTACACAGAGTGCTTTGGCACAGAAGGTTGATCCTTAGCCTGGCAATGGTTCTACTCCATTTACCCAGCTAAAAACAAAACCAAAAAACCAAAAACTGCACAAAAGCAAAGACAAATGGGATCACCATACATAATGTTAAGAGCCAGACTACCTGGATTTGAATCCTGACTCTACCTCTTTCTAACTGTGTGAAGTCCAGCAAGTTACTTATCTGTGCCTCAATTTTTTTCATCTGAAAATGGGGATGAGAATAACAATTTCTTTCTTTTTAGATGAGACAAGGATTTGGGTACAAGTAATTTATTTGGAAGGTTTGGTGAGCGTGGGTAAAGACATGGGAAGTGGGGGATTGAGACATGGAAGGGAAAAGCAGTCCAAAAGACCAAGTTATGAAGCCTATGACAAAGAGGAAACACAGAAGAGTCAGCTTGGGTAGCTGGTTGACACTGTAAGCTCGTGCCTCTGAGTTCTCTGGCAGGAGAGATGACTGAACTGGGGTATTAGTCATTCACTGGAGGATGTTCCCAGGGGAGGGGTGGCAAGTATGCTGTATAGGAGCAGCAGGCAAGCTTGAGCAACCCACAAAGCAGAGTTGCTGGAGTTTGGAGTTTGGTTTGTGTGCCCTGCACGACATGAGATGCCCATGGCATCTTCTCCAAGTCCATACCTCCTGGGTCATTTTGAAGACTCAACAAATAAACCTTTATGAAGTACCCAATAAGGAATCCCAATTGCGTAAGGCAACAGAAGCATTTCCTGCTTCTTACAAATGGAGTTAGCACAGAGACTAAACAAGACTATTTAAGCAGAGCCATATCAGCACAGTGCCTGGCATAAATAGAGTGTCCAGTACATGTTTGTTAAACAAAATATCTACTCTCTTTTGCTTTCTATGTGCCATTGTTTTACTTGCTTATCCAGTCTCCTTTCTAGTACTTGAAGGTAGATGCTAGTTGCCTTCTTTCATGAATGAGGTCAAAGGAGTTAAACTAGTAGTTGGAGTGTACCCTCAGAGCCACAGTACCAAAGCCATATAGGTAGGAACCTAGCCTCTTCTGCTTGCAAGTTACTGAACTCCCCTGGGCCTTGTTTCCTCTTCTGAGCTGTGGACACAGAAAAAGTACCTTCTCATGGATGTTATGGGGGTTAAATAAGATAATGCTTGTGAGGAAGATCTGCAAAATGTGATGGAGGTTGTGGGGCAGTGGGTAGGCTGTTGCTGGGGATACCTGCATGCCATATCACACTGCCTGAGATCACTCCTGCTTCTGCTTCCAATCTAGTTTCCTGATAATGTGTACCCTGGGAGGCAGCAAGTGATGGCTCAAGAAGTTGGGTTCCTTCCACCCATGTGGAAGATCCAGATTGGGTTCCAGACTCCTGGCTTTGATCTTGTCTAGCCCTGGTTATTGTGGGCATTTGGGGAGTGAACCAGTGGATGTAAGATAATCTCTCTCTCCCCCTCTCTCTTTCTCTGTCACTCTGACTTTCAAATAAATAAAAATGAATAAATAAATGTGAAAGAAACCCCTGCAAACTGCCTCATGAGGAGTAGCAGAAGTCATTGTATAACAATTGTAGTAATAGTAACAGGGATTGGAAAATCCCAAGTCCATTTTGTGTTGCTATAACAAAAAGACCCAGGACTGGTACTTTTTTTTTTATTTGACAGGCAGAGTTAGACAGTGAGAGAGAAAGATAGAAAGGTCTTCTTTCCGCTGGTTCACCCACCAAATGGCCGCTAAGGCCGGTGCACTGTGCCCATCCGAAGCCAGGAGCCAGGTGCCTCCCCTTGGTCTCCCATGCGGGTGCAGGGGCCCAAGCACTGGGGCTATCCTCCATTGCCTTCCTGGGCCACAGGAGAGAGCTGGACCAGAAGAGGAGCAATCGGGACTAGAACCCAGCGCCCATATGGGATGCCAGTGCCTCAGGTAGAGAATTAACCAAGTGAGCCATGCGCTGGCCCCAGGACTGGTACTTAAAAAGAAAAAAAGATTTGTTTTGGCTCATGATTTTGGAGTCTGAAAAATCCAGGCTCAGGTGACCACATCTGGCAAGGACCTCCTGCCACATCATAACACAGTGGGGAGCACCACTGGAGGAGTGCTTGTGAGCCTGGTGAGTGATGCAGGCTGGAGAGGCCAAATGTAGAAAATGGCCTTGCTTTGTAGCAATCCACTCTTGGTAACCCATCTGTTCTCTTAGGACATGACTCAAGCCTGCAGGGAGGACATTAATCCCTTCCAAAGGTCAGGCCCTCATGACCGAATTACTGCCTACCACGTGTCCCACGTCTTAAAGGTTCTACCACCAATACTGTTACTTTGGGGACCAAGTTTTCAGCACACAAAGATTAACCATAGTCCACCTGGGGTGTCTAACACTATCATACTCATTGCTTCTGACTAGTTACCTGATAGGATGCTTTAGACAGCTTTTTCTTTTTTAAAAACTTTTATTTAATAAATGTAAATTTTGAAAGTACAACTTTTGGATTATAGCAGCTTTTCCCCCCATAACCTCTCTCCTACTCGCAACCATCCCATCTCTCACTCCCTCTCCCATCCCATTCTTCATCAAGATTCATTTTCAGTTATCTTTATGTACAGAAGATGAACTTAGTATATACTAAGTAAAGATTTCAACAGCTTGCACCCACACAGATACACAAAGTATGAAGTACTGTTTGAGTAGTAGTTTTACTGTTAATTCGCATAGTACAACACATTAAGGACAGAGATCCTACATGGAGAGTAAGTGCACAGTGACTCCTGTTGTTGATTTAACAATTGACACTCTTATTTATGATGTCAGTAATCACTTGAGGCTCTTGTCATGAGCTTCCAAGGCTATGGAAGCCTCTTGAGCTTGCCGACTTCGATCTTATTCTGACAGGGTCCTAGTCAAAGTGGAAGTTCTCTCCTCCCTTCAGAGAAAGGTGCCTCCTTCTTTGATGACCCGTTCTTTCTGCTGGGATCTCACTCTCGTAGATCTTTCATTTAGGTCATTTTTTTTTTTTTTTTTTTTTTTTTGCCACAGTGTCTTGGCTTTCCATGGATGGGCAACTTCTTAAAGGACTCCCTCCTTCTGTTAAAGCTCCTGTGTAATCCCCTTCCCGTAAGAGAGGACAGGACCTTGTGTCTTGCTTCTAGGAACAGAATACAGCAAAAAGAATGGCATGCCACTTCCAAGATTACGTTGCAAAAAGCCCATGACTTCATCTTGCCAGCATTCTCTTGTTCTGATGGAAGCCAGTTGCTGTGTTTTGAGCTGTTCAGTGGAGAGGCCCATGTGGAAAGGAGCTTTGGAGCACCTATGACTGACAGACAAAATCTGAGACTTTCGGTACAATAGCCACTGAGTAACTGACTCCTGCCAACAAGCACATGAATGGTCTAGGAAATGCATTCCTCCTAGGTGACTCTGAGATGACCATGGCCCTGGCTGGTACCTTCACTACAGTCTTGTCAGAGGCTCAGCTTACCTCACTGGCAGAAGCTGCATTAATAAGCATTGGCACTTTTAGGCATAACTCTTGGTATAATTTGTTCTGCAGCAATACATTCCAATCCTGAAAGCCTCCTTCTGAGGCTTCTCCTACTTCTGAGGACTGGTGACAGTTGTAGTTCCAGGGGTAAACGGGAAGAGTGTAAACAAGAACTATTACACTTGGGCCTGGCTTCTTAATGTTTCAAGAGGAAATTCCTTTGGTTCCTTCAGAGGTGGATTTAAAATTGTCCACTGGCTCAAACCTGAAGCTTCTGACTAGCAATTTTCAAACCTTTGTTTGGGATCCATTGTTTAACTATGATGTTACAATGGACACTACAACTGCCAGACCTAGAAAAACAACATGTCCCAGTGGAAAGAGGGTGGCGCCTGCTTGGTCCCCAAAAGTTGAAAGTCACTTCCCAGGCCTTATTTCTCAAGGGAGGGACACAGGTGGTGAGATTCAGTGAGCACATACTTTGTCCATTCTATTTCCCAAGTCATGATGTACAGTTGATGGTCATGAAAGCTGGACATCACATGCAGTGGGGTCCGGAAGGCCAGGTGGCCCTGCTGCTAGGTGAATCAAATGTGTGCCACCGCATGGATGTCAGAAAGCCAACTATGGGTTCCTCTATCTATGACTTATGTTAGAAGCCCTTGAGTGCTCTGATCAGGAGAACTGAGAATGGAAATACGAGGCCATGTTTGGAAGCAATGAATGGCATTTGGGAGAGAATATGGAGTGGCTAGTTTTGGATAGGTCCTGCTTCCCGTTTCATCAGGTTTTACGAGAGAAAGAGAGAGCGAGCGAGAGCATGCGAGAGCACTTCCATCTGTTGGTTGAGGCTAATCTAGTCCTGGAGCATGGAGCTGGGAACACAATCCAGATTTCCCATGTGGGTGGCAGGAGCCCGATTGCCTGAGCCATCACCATTGCCTCCCAGGTCTGCATTAGTGGGCAGCTGGAGTCAGGAAGCAGGAATTGAACCCAGGCACTCCAATGTGCGATGTGGATGTCTTAACTACTAGACTAACAGCCTGCTCCCTGTTTTCCATGTTTAAATATGAGAAATTTCATCTGGTGAAGATTATGCTGGGTGGCGAACACACCATAAGGACACTGCAGGTGAGGACACACTAAACAGATGGATGGAGCATGTGCTTCCCAAGTGTGTCAGATGCACAGAGCTACCTGGGGCGAATGTTCACGAACATTTTCCCCGGCTCCATCTGAGATAAGAGCAATCAAAAGCCCTTGTGTGGGGGCCTGAGAAGCTGAAGATTGACTCAGTATCCCAGTGATTATCAGGCAAGTGGTACATACACATTTAGTACAGGTGAACTCATTTCTGGTGTAAAACATCCACCCACTCACCCAGCTTTTCATCATTCATCCCCTTTTTCACTCATCTGGACCTCTGTTTACTTGTTCAACACAGTGTCTAGAATGTTTCAGGCACTAGAATGGCTTCCAGGAATGCAGAGACAATTAGCACACAGTCCCTGCCATTTGTCCACCCACTCAATGGGCAGGAAATAGACAAGGGAGAGCCCTGAGCAAGGGGGGGATGGTGCGACGGGGCTATGACAGGTGGAATAAAAACAGAAGATGCACCTAATACATACTGAGTGTCCCGAACCAACCTAATCTAACTTCTTGTCAGCAGTTCCTTATTCTTGGTTATGTAAAATGAAAATAAGGTAATTTAAATATGTCCTTGTACAATCCCTCGTAGGGACAGCCCTGTTCATCTAGCTATTCTGAAGATTTCAAAGGGGCACACTGTCCCTGGACTCCTGACTCTGATTAGCGGGCCGGGTGGAACTGGACTGTCATACATCCTTTCTCAGGGAAGGGACTTCTGCCACGATCTCAGCTCCCCTGCCTCTTGCATTCCTCCTTCCACGACAGACATTCCTCCAACTGCAGGAAATGAACATCCTTGAAACCCAGTGAGGAGCCTTGGCCTCAAACAGCTTTCTGAAGGTTTGCAAACAGTACAACTGTGGCATGTGATCAATGGGGTGGGTTCCTTTCTTTTCCCTAAAAAATGATTGAATCCCACTGTCTTCTGAAAATGAGTATTTCTGCTGGGCCAATTTGCTTTGTAAATTACAGACTTGAGTGCCTTTTTTTCCCATGCTGCTTCAGTAATCTGGGAATTAGACATATTTGCAATCAAATAAAATATAAGTGCTCTTGATGCACTGGAATTCTGACAACCCTGGGCTCAGATGTAGGGGATGTAGCAATGGTGGCCCAATGAGGAAGCACACGTTTGTGGGGGGCTTTTTTTAGGGACAGGGTGCAGTGTTATTGTGGAGTAACATGGCAGTGAAACATAGAGAAGTCCATTCCTGCAAGGTCAAAGAGTTGAGAGATCTTGTATAAATAAAAAGAATAGCATGAGTAAGTGCGAAGATGAAGAAAACATGTGGTTAAACAATTTAGTACATGTTTGTTTGCTCAGCTGTTCCACAAGTTTCTAAGTACTGGAGTGACCAAAATAGACAAGTATCATATCTTCCTGGAGCCTTCACTTCTGTGTGGGTATGTGTGAGAGACACATGCCATGTTTATCTGATTTATCCCAGTTGTTGGATGATGAGTGGCGTGGATAAAACGAAATCAAGGCAGGGCAGTAAGAAATGTGTGTTTGTGTTTTGTGCAAATACATGCACTGTGCATAATTAATTGGTGGAGGATATAATTTTAGATAACTATAGTAGTTTTCTTTTGTTGTGAATTATTACAACTTGAGTGGTTTAAAATAACACAAATATATTATAGCTCTGGAAGTAGAAAACTTGAAGTAGGTCAGCAGGGCTGCGTGCCTTTTGGAGGCTCTTTTTCTAGTTTCTGCATTCTTTGGCTCATGGCCCCTGAAACCTGCAGGCCTCCCCCTAGAAATTAGTTATTAATTATATGTAGCATACATCGAGTACTTTGTGTTACCTTCTATACCAAATATTTTCCAGAAAGACCTCTTGTAGCATTTGTGGACATTGTTTGATCCCCAAACAATATCATAATACCACAGACTGTCTTAAGGTAGGTGGAATTCTATTTGTTCTACCGAGGGGGACTGAGAATCAGGAGTTTTAGTGTTAGGGCAAAGAGCTCATCGGTATGTTGGGACTAGAATTTGACCTCTTCTTTTTCTAAGGGCAGAGCCCAGACTGTGTGCTCTACAATAGTACTTGGCTGCCTCTTGGCAGATGAACCGGAGTGATTACAGGTATTTGAAAAGGAGTCATGTATTTCCCAGTCAAGAAGGACTTCGCTTTTTCTGCTGGTTTTGGAAATGTGAGTGCAAGGGGTAAGGCCCGAGAAGCAGAAGCATCATAGAAGGGATCCATAGCCACCGTTTCATGCCTCATTTCCCTTCTTGAGTTGCAATGCCCAGAAATGGCCAGAGGCAGGCACATCTCCTGTAGGTATTGTAGGTGAGTGACACTGGGGGGAGCACCAGGTGCATTTACTCAATGGCTTCTCACTGGGAGCTCACCATGATGTGTTACAGGGTCTCTAGTATCATTATCTTACTGTTTGAGTAGAAGATAGACAATACATTTGGCAAGTAAGGGAAATGAAAATTCTGATTGCTTCATAACAGATAAAATAGGGTGATGGGATGGAGAATAATTGAGGGACAATTTGGATGGGTGGTCAAGAAGGCTCCTCTGAGGTGTCCTGTCATTATGATCTAAAAGATGTGAAGGCAGTAGCTATGGAAAAGTCAAGGGAAAAGTGCTGGGGACAAGGGAACAGTGTGAATAGGAGGTCTGTGTCCAGCTGTTTAGTATGGTTGAGAAATGGAAATTGACCCCTGGGATCAGGGCAGAGAGAAGCTGGTTTGAAGATGGGTGAACAGGTGCTCACTTTATCTAGGACTTAGGAGCATGACAGTATGTTTGGATTTTGTTCTAAGTGGGATGGGATCTTCCTGGGAGATTCAGAGCAGGGAATTCCTGTAATCTGATTTACATGTAAAAGGCTCACTCTGCCTGTTGGGTGAGTTTGAAAGGAAGGCAATTGGGAGCTATGGCCACATCAGTGGTCTGCAGTTTGCAGATGTCAGTCCAGGTAGAGAGGAGCAGATGGGTTCAGGAGGTAAATACTACAACCAAGGGAGGAATTAGTGAATTTGATGGAAGGTGATGGACTTTTGGAGGAGAAAATGGTTTGACGTTGGAATTAGATTAGGTTAGGGTTAGGATTTGGATTACAGTTAGGGAACTATGGTTTTAGTTATGAGTAGGGTTTAGAGTTAGGTTTGGGGGTTATATTTTAGGGTTAAGATTAGAAGTTGGGGTTAAGGAGTTAAGGTGTGAGGGCTTAGGGTTAGGGAGGCAGGAAGCAATGAAAAGCAGTACTGGGGACTCCAGATGGAATAGAAGACCAGAGTTAGAAGTCAAGACAAAGGCAGAGGAAGTGGAGATGAGCATGGTAAGAGTAGGTTGGAGAGAGCTCAAGAGTGCTTCTGGGAGTGCAGGCTGATGCTCTCAGCATTGTTTTCAACACAGCTTGTGTTTCCACAACGAGAACCGGGCTCACCTGGACCTTAAACCATGTCATGGTCTCCATCTTCAAGGAGTGAATGTGATAAGCAAGGAGAAAGTCTCCAGTCATTTTTGAGGCCTTTGGAGAATGGAAAGTCGCGAAGTCTTGCTTGGAAGATACTTATGTCTTCCTGAAGAGGCAGGTTTGGGAAACTCTCCGGCTTGGGCGTGGCACTAAAGCATGCAGATATCTATCTAGTGAGCTGGGTGCCTCTTTGTTCTAAAGCAGGGAAGAAACTCACTGGGTAAGGGGTGGGGTGGGAGGTGTCATACATTTTAAGAGCATCAGGACAGTGCAGCTGGTCTGAGTTTCTCAAGTACTTTCGGTTGTTCTGCTTCCCCTCATTTAAAAAAAAAAAACTTCATTGACATGTAATATGCATACAGAAAACCACATTAATGTGAATGAGCACCTCATAACTCATTGAATTTTCACAAACAGAACACGTCCATGTAGCCATCATCTGGATCAAGAAATACAACACTTTGTACCAAATCATTTTTAAATTTCAAAGCCAGCTACTAGGGTTAATTTGTGACTCTTATGTCAGCACCTGAACTCAGGCACCAGATCCCACTTCATTCAGCCACCCCAACATTGACGATGTAGAAAGCTGTTTTTTAAGCATGGGAGTTCAGCCCCACACATCTCCCGGAACCCCACAACTATTATCTACATTCTGGCTACCTGCAGCTCACAAGGTGTTTCCAGTGGTCCCAAATGAAATGCTCCCACATGTGTTCCTTCTGTTCTTAAATTGGCCAAAGATGTAATCCCTTCTCAGAGTCTCTTCTTTAATCAACTTTATCCAAAACCGGGTAAATATGCATTACTCTTCCTTTGTTCAGGATAGCAGAAGCATTGCAAAGAACATGGAGTTTCTAGTACAAGTCGATTTTTTTTTTGTTTGTTTGTTTTTGTTTTGGTCTCAGATGATAGTCTGGGTAACACATAGGTTGAATGAAGAATGAGGTCTTTAAAAATGTTTTGGGGAGGAAGTTAAAAATTCCGTGGTGTGTCCACAGTTAGGCCTGTTCTCTGGCTGTTATCTTCAAGAATGCTGCAGTCCACTCTCAAGCACATCCCATTCAGACAGTCAGTGGCCTTATTTATAAGAGTGTATAAGGCATTCCACATTTAGGGTAAAACTAAGTGTAGGCAAAACAAGCAGCTGCATGAGTATAATAAATGTTGAGATTTCTCCAGCCCCTGTAAATAAGCCATGGCTGTGGACTTGGCCTCCAAAAGCCTGGCCAGATCCTGCCTAATGAAACCAGCCCCAGTCTGATCCTTTGACCTTCTCCCTACCACTCTTGCCCCCACTGGATGCTGCTCAGTCCCTTTGGTTTTGGATGCCCTCTTGAGAGCCAACTGCAGAATTTTCATCTGTGGTATTCTTTAAACCTTTATTAAACTGAACTTTGATCTATGCTACCTTAACTTCCAAATCCCAGCCCTGCCACTGGCCCGCTGTGAACTCTAGCACTAGTAATTTGCCTTTCCTTGCCTTGTTTTCCCCATGTGAAGACACTATGATCCCCATTACCCAGGTGCTTCTGTAGTGCCTTCTTTGAGATTTGAACACCTCTGGAAGGTAGGTGGGGTGGGACAGCATGGTGTGGCAGTTGCCATCATCTGAATGTCATGTGCTCCCTTTCCCCACCCCCTTTCAAGTGTTGGAACCTGATCCTCAGGGCAACAGTACGCACAGGTGTGGCCTTGAGTGGTAGTTAGATCACGAGGGTGGAGTCCTCGTGAGAGGGATTAGTGCCTTTATAAAAGAGGGCCCAGAAAGTTCCTCTGCCTATGTTACTCCATGAGGACGCAGCAAGAAGGTGCTGAGAGGAGGTGGGTAGAGCACTCACCAGGCACCTAATCTGTTCCCGTCTTGATATTGAGCTTCTCAGCCTCTCAAACTGCAAGACATTCATCCCTGTGGCTTACAAACTACCAGCAGACAGCATTTTTGTTGTAGCAGATCACACAGACTACGAGGTAGAGTAGCCAAGGCCTTGAGGTCTGTGAGACCTGGGCTTCAATCCTGTCTCTGCTCTTCTTGCCAGCCAGGTATGTGAACTTGGAAAGCTGCTTAGCATCTATGAGCCTTTATTTTTCTCGTCTGTAAAGGAGAAACCATATGAGGAATCAGTTTCAAAGGGTAGCTGTGAAGATTAAGTATTACACGTGAGGCGCTTGGCACTGTGTCGCTGCTGCCACTAGAATAACTATTAAAGGAGTAATAATCGCCGGTAGGACGATATTAGAGTTGTTATTTTAGCCTTTTTGGCAAGTGATGGAACCGAGGCCCAGAGGAAGTGCCTCTTCAAAGCCACAGGGCATCTCCTCCCTGTCTTTTCAGGCCCCTGAGCGCCTTCACCCAGTCTGACTCCCTCAAGGCACCTCTGATGAAGCCACAGGGCGGCTGTGAGCTGGTGCCGGGCGTCATTTAACCAGATGACCTCCAAAGCTGGCTTTCCTAACCAACCGCCCTGTCTCCAGAAGAGCAGCAGCGAGGAGTTAATGAGGCTTGGCAGCGGCAATGGGCCATCTGTTCTTAATTACCCAAAGTGCATGAGGCCGAGGGCAGGTTGCGGTGGGGGTGGCTGGGCGCTGCCCGTGTGCTCCGGTAGGCTGCCCCCTCTCAGCTGCCTGAGTACTGGAGTCCCTCCCTTTACCCTTTCCTCTGTGCCTTCCCTTCCAAGGACGACAACTGGGGTTCAGAAGCTTATGGCCAGGAACCCTAAGTGGGCAGAGGCAAAGTTGGGGAGCAGGGGAAGTGGTGTTTCCGGTCTGGTTCTGCAGAAGCATGGGCCAGCATGACTGAGGGGAGGATTGTAGGGAAGCAGGGTAGGGAATGCCTCCTCTGAATGTCAGGAGGCGCTCTGGGGCCCAACTTGAAGCAGAGTGCCCCCACCTTGATGCTAGGGAGTAAAGTAATTGTTAGGAGGGATGCAGGTGTGCAGCTGGGAGTCCGTTCAGCCCTGGGAGCAGCTGGGGAAGAAAGAAGTCTGGGAGGGAGGTGGCCAGAGTTAGCATTGACCACGAATCCCCTTGAAAAGCAGTCAAGACTGTCCCTGACTTACTCTCTGGTAGGCAGCTGAGTTAAGTCTCTTAAAGCCCTGGTGTGCCTGAATCCTATACTACTTTTTGCAGAGGTGGTTGTGGTTGTTGGATGGGACAATGGACTTTGCACTCACATATGAGTTTCAATCTTAGCTGTATCACCTACTAACTGAGTAACCTTGGGATGGCTTCCTGGATCTTCTGAGCCTTAGTCTGCTCATCTGTAAAATGGGAGTAATAGTATGCCGTTTCAGAAGGTTTTATGAAATGGTGTGTACAAAGCACTCAGAACTCTGCCTGGTACTAGTAGCCACACTAACAGTGATGGGGTGGGAGCAATGACAGTCCTCCTTCCTCCTCCTTTCTCTGCCTCCTCTTTGTTCTGCCGCCGCCTCTTCAAGCTATTGTTATTGGCAAGCTAAATAGGCTTGGTTTGCAGTGAAGCACAGTTCAGTTTGGGAGAAGGCCCCCAACCCCATCCTTGGGTTGATGTGCAGTTTCTGAGACAGATGTATTTGTGTTTTGTTCTAACAGAAGTGCCTGGCCATCCATGGAAATCCTCAACAAGTGCTGTGGAAGAGTGGAAAACATGAAGTCGAGTAGCCGAGGATTCATGTGGGAGGGAATCCTGCCCCCTACAAGCTGTGCAGACTTGGGTGAGTTACTCATCCTCTCTGAGTCTGATTTCTTATCCATAAAATGCTTAATTTGTGATGTTGGCGGGATTGAACGTAGGCCCTGTATGCTACAGGGATTTACAGTCTGGATGAGTTTGCTATTATGTTGTATAATAAATGCCTGGAAATGTTTATTTCTTTGCATTAAGTGCTGATGAATTTGGGTTTGGATGAGTTTGGTTCTTTGTGTTTTGGACTCGTGAGTGTTTGGTTTCTCTCTGGTCCACATTAGCCACAGCTTTAGCCACAATATTTGCTGTGGTGCTGCCGATGGAGACCCTGGGTTCTCCAGGGTGCTGTGTGTGCTGGTGTCTTAGAGGCGTGGTTTCAAAGCTTTACTCTGCTGCCTTGCGAGCCACATCCTTCATCTTTCTGTGTCATCACCTATCCCATGGAGCCACTACTGTGCAGATCAAATGAGATGGTGCCATTTAGCCCAGAGTCTATGCCACAGCGAAAGGAGAGCTGGCAGCCAACTGTGTTGTTAATGAGATGGAGGAAGAACTGCAGCTTTATAGCTGTCTGCTCAGAGCACCCAGACCTTGTTAGTGATTCTAAAGAGTTAATTCAGCAGGCAGAGCATCACTGGCCACCTCTGTTCAGCTCCAGGCTGCATTCTTGTGCCCTTAGATCTTGGCTCATGGGTCCAGCTGCCTGCTGAGGGGTGTGAGGATGAGCCTAATTATGAAGGAGTGAGTGTCACATGTTCCTGTGATCATGGCAGGGTTTGATGCCTAGGGTCCCTGTGGTCTGATGGAGATGGATGTCGGATTTGTCAGAGCACTGGGGCCTTGGCCGTTGTTGCAGCTTGGTTGTAAATTCACGGCAGAGCTCCCACGGCTGCTCTGAAAATGGCAGCTTCTGTCTGCAGGAGCTAGAGCTGTCACAAGTGCTCCTTACCAAATATTCCTGAAGTCCTGATTTCCAGCTCTCTGGTATGATCCGCCCTGTGCTTTCAAGTGAGGTGCAAACCTGTGACTTGGTATGGTCTCAGCCAACCCCTGGGGCCATGAAGACATGTTTTCAATGTATTGCATTAAGATTTGGGGTTTGCATGCTGTTTCAGCATAACTGATGTGCCCTGCCTGGAACACTGAATGGATCCAAGATGCGCAACAGAAGGGTCTCTGCATGATTTTTGCTCACTGTTTTTTCAGGGCTTGGTCCAGTGCCTGGCATATATGCGTGGTTGACAAAATTAAAGGAAAGAAGGACCTTGAAAACACCAGTTCTGGATCTGGCATTGGCTTTGCCATGTGTTAGCTATGTACACCCTAGATGTTCACTTGACTTAGTCGTTCTCCAGTTGCCCATTCATGGAATTGAAGCATCCTCCCTGCAATGTGACTGTAGAACTTAATCTAGTTAATGTCTGTGTTTCTGGCTTATAGTAGGCACCCCATACATGACAGCTAACAAAATTTTTTGCTTTGGAAAGAGAAGGGATGGAGAGGAGACCGAATCTATGTAAGTACTACTTTGTGTGTGAACGGGTGGGCAGGAAGGAAATTGTAATGTCTTCATGTGGGAAGAGGACCTCAGCAATGTATAAGCAAAGAGTTGGAGAAGGCAGGAATGGATAAAGCAAGTAGTAGCAGATCGCTCCCTCTTCAGAGTCTGAGAGCCCATTTAAAGGGCACAAAACATCCCCAAATATTTGAGTAGAAGCCATAGCTAGTGAGCTTTTAATTACCCTGCCAATAAAGATTCCTGGGCAGAACGGTCTTCGATGCACGGTAATGTTTTGCAATGTTTTTAGTAATTGGGTTAAGATAATTTATTAAAGTGCCGACTGGATGTGTTTCAATAATTGCTAAGACTGGAATATTAGCCTTTCCTCCCTGAATGCAAATCACTCCCCAATGGGCCAAAGCATTGGAGAATATTGTTCTGAATATGCAAATCACTTTGAGACAAATTCTGAGTGCTGACCATAGCACCTATGGGAGCGTTTATTTTAAATTGCACTTGGAAGTTCCCTGAACTTTGAGTCTCATGTTGGGGGCTTGTTTTGTTGCTGGGGTCACAGGCTGTAAAGGTTTGACCTACTCCTGTTTCTATTAAAATTAAAGGAAGCTTGTGTGCAGATGGAGGGCAAGGAGTGTCAAAAAGGGTCTGCTGAGGTCACTGGCAGCATGAAAGACATGGTTAATGGTTTAAACAGATTTTCCCTCATATCTGTTTTCTCTACTGAGCTTGTTTGGAGGAAAGACAATCTAACACTATTTAAGAAAAATAATCAGAAGTATTAACAGAGGAATTGGGAGGATAAGAGAGCTGTGGGGAGTGGGCATGTTTTGCAATCAAGATGTAAAGGTAATAAGCTCTTCGGAAGGTTAATTTGGTTTGTTTGGCACTAACACAGCATCAGGAGAACTCACTTAATAGAACCTTTGCATTGCTGGGAAATAACAGTAATGGTGGGAGCTGCACGTTCAGGCTGCCAATGGCGCCGGGCAGGCTCCCAAGTCCATCTAATTTCATTTAATCCTCACAAGAACTCAATGAAGGGAAACCTTACCATGCCTATGAAAAATGTGAGTCTTGGAGAAATGAAGCATGGTAGCAGGCTAAGGTCTTCCTCATTCTAATGGTGGGGCCATGGTTTGAACCCAGGGCCTAGAATTCCAAGACCCTGCATGAAATCACTAGTGTATATGTGGCTACCACTTACAGAACAGTCACTGCATTTTAGGCTGCAAGCTTAGTTATGTGTACCAGTCCACTTGATTGTTGAAGGTTTAATTCCAAGTTGAAAGACCAAGAACAGGGCGAGAAAATGTCTCACTAGTGGTGCATCTGATGTGGGTGAGAAGGGTAACAGTGATTTAGGGAGAGTCATACTGGGTGTGGGAGGCAGTGAAGATTTTTTAAAAAGAAAAACACCTAGAGCCCTTAGTTTCCTGATTCATAATATGGAGATAAAAACTGCAGTGGATTCAATGATAGTGCTGTGCTTGAAGCACAGGGAGTACTTGAATATCTGTTATGAATACCTCTGGTTTGGATTAATGATTTGGAATTTTCTAAGTATATAAGTAATACAGCATAGCAATAATTGGTCACTATCACTTGGAAAGTGGTTGAACATAAATCTCCAAAGAGTAGGCAAAAAGCATTAAGGTGTGATACTCAACTGTAGACCCAGAAGAAAGAAACAGGAATCCCCATACGCCCATGTTTATTGAAAAGCAACCAGAATGTGACCTTTGTTCTTATCTCTCCAGATCTCTTGTGAAAGCCTAGGGGCAGGTACAGTCAGAGAAGACAGTGAAAATGACAAATCAGGAGGGGTTGTAATACAGGACTACTGTGCTCAGCATCACCCTGAGTTGAAGGTCAAGAAAAATGTGTGTAGGTCCTCTTATGGTCTTTACAACTGTGCAAAATACGTAAGGAGGAGAGAACAATACCCATAGCACAGATGAATGATGAAGTTTAAAGAGAAGAGACTTGTATGACTACAGTATGACCAAATGGTGGAGGACTTGGGCTCAAACCTGTCTTCTGTCTTTGGATCCCTTGATGTTTTCCCAAGAATTTGTGTGTGTGTATGGGGGGGAGGGGGTTACGGCTGCTAATTGGTAACTGACGTTGGAATTGGCAGCACTTGATCAGTCCTTTGGCTGTCACCATCACCTCAGGGCTCAGCCCCAAGGTAGCTGCCACTGCCAACGCCGCCATCACAGACAAGGTAGTTTTACAAGGTGTCTTAGTCCAGATAAACCTTCTCCTTAATGAATAAGCAGTTTGCTAATCTCCTAACATCCCCCAGTAAAGAAGGATAGTCTATACAAAAAGAGACAACTACAGCTTCCTCCGAAGTTTCCTAATGGATAATAAATTATGAAGAGAACATTCTTTACTATGTAATTAATGGAAATTTACCATTTTTAGGCTTCCTCTGGGAAATTTTCCATGTCAAATGAATTTGTCGATGGGACCCGAGAGGGAGAAGATCACAACTGTTGCAGCGTGTGCGTCTTCGTTAGGCGGCTGCTGGAGGTTAAATTTTCAGGCACGTCTTCCAGTGGCTTTGATCTCTGATGACAGTGTTAACTCTATTTGCTCCTTGGTATCACTCGGGTATTTTAAAATAGTCTTTTAAGATAGCCTTGCTAATTATTTTGCTGGAAGTTTAATTAAATCTTGTCACAGAGGAATATGCTATCTTGGGGGAATGGCTGCCAAACATAAGTCAAACTGCTGAGAAAAAGGGAGGCAGAGTAGACAGATATGCACAAAAGAACAGTGCAGAAAAGAGACTTCCATACCAAAGGACGTAGGGTTTATTGAAGTTCACGTTCCTTTGTTTGAACGGTGCGAAACTTCTGGAGGGGATTCAAAGTCCACTTTATTTTTACACTTAGAACCAGAGTGTGTTGAAGGCAGTCAATTAGTAATTGGATTTAGTTCTACTCTGAGTCTATAAGCAATGACATGGTCCCTGTCTTCAAGGATGCATGGTCACGTGAACACATGCTTGTACTTTGCGCAAATGTGCACCTGTGTGCACAGGGTAGGAAGACATAAAGGGCCATGGTATATATGGAAAGTTAAAGGTCTAAGAATAATCATTAGGGCATTTCTTGTACTAAAACATTGGAATCAAGTTTTTAACATAATAGGGTAGACTCAAATGTATGATATGGAATGATCTCCAATATGTTTATAAAATGAGAAAACTGACCAGTATATAAGAGGGGTTGGCAAATACTTTAAGGCAATATAGCAGCTACTTTAGGCATTGTGGTCTGTGTAGGTTGTGCCTTTCATGTGAAAGGAGCCACAGACAATACAGAAAGGAATGGGCATAGCTGTGTTCCAATAAAACTTTATTTATATATATATTGAAGTTCACGTTGTTAGCAATTCTCATATGTCAGAGTACTCTGCTTTTGCTTTCCTTTGCTCAGCTATTTAGAAAGGTGAAAATTATTCTTGGCTTGCTGGCTACATTGAAATAAATACAAGAGGCAGAATAAAAAGCAGGTTTTTGGGGATGTTTCTATCTGAATTTGTAGCAGTGCTATTCACAATTGCTAAAATGTGGAAACTACCCAAGACATGAGTGGATTAACAGAATGTGGCATATATGTACAATGGAATATTATTCAGCCTTACAAATGGAAAAAAATCCAAGTTATGCTACAACATGGATGAACCTTGAGACAAACAGTGTATGATTCTACTTACATAAGATCCTTAAGGCTCTCACATTCATAATAGCAGAAAGTGGAATGGTGGGGGCTGGGGGAAAGAGTGGAGAATGATTATTGGATGCATATAGGGTTTCAGTTTTACAAGATGAAAAATTGTGGAGACAGAAGTGATGGTTGTGCTGCTTTATGATTGTTGGAGTATTTGTAATATTTCTGAAATATTTTGAAAGACTTTTCAGTGAGCCAGGTTTATTCTCTTTGGGGCTACCCTTTGCATTATAAATGCGATGAGGATTATTGCCCTGGTGAGAGAATGGAACAAGGAGACCACTGTTCAACCTGGAGTCTTGGCAATGACCTTGTGATTTCCCAGAAAGTAGTAAGACCAAGTAATAAGAATTTATTTTCAGAGCCAAAGTTGCTTAAGAGATAAGGTGTGTGTTTGTATGTTTGCTTGTTATTTTCTTCCAAATTCCAAAAGGCGCTATTATACCAAGCTACATAGCTCACCAGCTGGATCATGGTTTCAAGATAGATCATTGTGTCCAGTGCCTGGAGGTGCTGGACGAAGTGTCCAAGTGGCAGAGGACGCCTCTCTAGTCCTCAGAAGAGCAGTAGAGGAGACTGGAAGGAGAAAAGCAAAGAGGGTTTTGCACTGACTGCTTCGTGTTAGGCGGAGTACTTCCTGTGAGAACCTCGAAGATGAGCTTGGAGGCCTTTCCTTCCTTTTCTCGGTGCAGAGTGAATATTTTCATGACTCTGTCCACTTTCAGTTTGGTGGAGGAGCACAGGTTCTGTGCAGGGCCATGTGAAAATGCTTGGGGAGCCTGTGTGCTGCCACTGTGATCAGAGCAAGGAGGGCTTGGAGAATGGGGCCTGTAACAGGCGTGTGGCCAGAACCCTACAACTAAGCAAGACCTCATGGTAGAGTACATCAAATGGCCAACAGGAGGGACAGATGAGGCTAACTGTCCCATTGTAGACACAGGAATGTCCCAAGAAATGTCTGACAGGCATGGCTTGTTTCTCCTCTCCTCAGGACACAGTCCCCTCACCCATATAACATCTTGTGCAGGAAACAGCCCTGATGTGTATAGAGTCTGAATCTTCCATATGATGGAATATATATCCTTATGAGTCTCAACTAGCTTAAGACTTGCACATTTCCCAATATGAGAATATAAAAAGTTGGCATGTTTAGCATTTTTATACTATCTGGTACAATGGGGCTCAGAGCAAGGTGACATCAGGAATAGAAAATTCGCTTCATTTTCTACAGGCAAGCTGTAGTGAATGGGGTTTGATGAGCTACAAGGAATCCTTCCATCTGTACTGTATTTCTTGAGTTATTAGGAGACATAATGGTTTCTCTCCCTCAGAAGGGTTCCTTTGGCTGGGGAAGGGAAGCAGAGGTTTGTTCATGCCTTTATTGTTTTTTTTTAAAGATGGTATTTGAGAGGTAGAGTTACAGATAGGGAGAGAGAGAGAGAGGTCTTCCATCCACTGGTTCACACCCCAAATGGCCACAATGGCCGGAACTGTGCTGATCTAAAGCCAGGAGCTAGGTGCTTCTTCACGCTCTCCCATGTGGGTGCAGGGGCCATCTTCTGCTTTCCATGCCATAGCAGAGAGCTGGATCAGAAGAGGAGCAGCCGGGTCTAGAACTGGTGCCCATATGGTATACCGGCACCGCAGGCAGAGGTTAACCTACTGCGCCATGGTGCTGGTCCCAAGTTCATGCCTTTTGTAGTCCCTATTAGAGCTGATTGCTGTGGTTTGAACAGGAAATAGTGGTGGACTTCGACCTCGTGACTTTAATCTTGGAATTGATTCTGTATGGGAATTGGTGAGAGGAATAAGCAGAGCAGTGTCCTAGTTAGATTTGTCTATCAAATGCATTGGCCTTGGCTGTAGCACAGAAGAGGGTAGCTTCCCATATGAGGGCTGATTCAGGTTCTACCTGTTGTATTTCCAAAACACCTTCCTGCTGATGTTCCTGGGAAGGCCTCAGAAGATGTCCTAAGTACTGGGCCCTTGCCATCCTTGAGACCAGGTAGGGCTTCCTGGCTTCTGGCTTGGGAAGCGAAACAACAGATGGAAGTTCTTCCTCTCTCGCTCCCCCTCCATCACTTTGCCTTTCAAATAAAAACAATTTCTTAAAACAGCATTGTAGGGGTAAGGCTTGGACAGAAGGATCACGACAGGAGGCTTGGGCATAATCCAGGAGAGAAGGAGAGGGTTGGCTTGGGGGTGGCAGCCCTAGCATTGACAAGGATGAGGAGAGGTTTGGGTGACTTGGGAATAAGCTCAGGTCACGTAGAGAAAGCAGCAGGCATTTCAGACTCTCAGTGAAGATGCTAGTAGGACAAGAAGAGCAGACTACATCCTGATACAGTGCTCATGCCTGTGTTACCTTGTGCCCCTCGTAGGCTGTAAGTGCACTCGGATTTGACTGCATCTCTTGAAAATGCCAGAAAGATACCATGTACAGAAAGTAAATTTTATTCAGTCTCCTTTACTCTTCCATGCCTTCCCTCTCCTTTTTCCCCCTCTGTTCTCTCGTTTCTCATCCCCTTAGCATGTTGATTTTCTTACTGTTGTTTGAATCTCCCTTATTCTGACTTGTCCCAGACCTAGTCTTCTGTAGCTCCTCTCCTTTCTATGTCCCCTCTCTCTGCCTTTCTGGATCTTTGCTTATTCTCCCAGCCTCCTCTTGAATCTTTCTAAAGTGTGTTGTTCAAGCTCTTCTCTCTCCCCTCTCTATTTCATCTCTGCTCAGCTAAGTGACCAGGTGAGCCAGGCTGTGCGTCTAATTGCCTGGGTTTGCATCCTGGCTCCACAACTTACCAGTGCTATAGTTTAGAGGCCTAGATAAGAATGGTAATCTCAAACCTCAGTCCTTGCAATGTGGCACTCTGGATCAGAGCAAGCCTGTGAGATGCCCTGAGAGGAGAGAAGAGCAGGAGGGAAACGGTTGTGTCCTGTGACTTAAGGCCTTGACCTGAATGTGTCTCCTCTCTGAATTCATACACTGAAGTTCGAATCCCCTAGGTGATGATACTAGGGGTGGGGTCTTTGCAGAGCTGATAAGCTCGTGGGGTTGGAGAGTATGCAGCGGAAAGACAGGTTTCTATAAACCAGACAATGGGCCATCAACACACTCTGCTTCTGGTGCTTTGATCTCTGATGTCCCAGCCTCCGGGCCTATGAGAATCATTCTGTTTGTAATCATTCATGCATTGTAGTGCATGGCAGGCATCATAGTGGGCTAGCATCTGATAGCAAGCACTATCCCATCATCTGTGCCATATACCAGTTGTTGGAGTCAAGCCACTTGGTCCAGCCCATACCCCAAGGGGAGGGGAGCTCACAAGGGGCAGATCACCAAGAGGTGGGGGATCATTGGGGGCCGTGTCAGAACCTTCCCATGATACTCTTTCCCTCCACCCAGGTAAAGCCTGGTAAAGCAGCAGCAGATGGCCCAAGTCCTTGGCCCCTGCCACCCCTGTGAGAGACTTGGATGGAGTTCCAGGCTCCTGCCTTCAGCCTGGCCCAGCTCCAGCCATTATGGCCATTTGGAGAGTGAACCAGTAGAAGAAAGATCTTTTTCTGTCACTTTGACTTTAAAATAAACTTTTTTTTTGACAGGCAGAATGGACAGTGAGAGAGAGAGAGAAAGGTCTTCCTTTGCCGTTGGTTCACCCTCCAATGGACGCCGCGGCCGGCGCACCGCGCTGATCCGAAGGCAAGAGCCAGGTGCTTATCCTGGTCTCCCATGTGGGTGCAGGGCCCAAGCACTTAGGCCATCCTCCACTGCACTCCCGGGCCACCGGGAGTGGCAACCGGGACAGAATCCAGTGCCCCGACCGGGACTAGAACCCGGTGTGCCGGCGCCGCAAGGTGGAGGATTAGCCTATTGAGCCATGGTGCCGGCCTAAAATAAACTTTTAAAAACTAAATAAACTAATGTTCTTGTCATCAGGACCGTGTGTGTCCAGTTTCAGAGAGAGGGGATGCTTCTGTGCTTTTGGCGGTTATTTGGTGCGCTGACTACTTCTGAAAAAACTTGAAGGGTGGCCAGTGGCAGGGCATTGCTGCTTCTGGAATTTGCCACAGGGAGACCTCCCTTCCCCACAAAGGTCACAGATAATGAATGGGACGTGGTGAGTCTCCTGGTGAGCGCATTCCTTGCCTGCTATCACCATAGTAATGGCCATTGTATTATGTGTTGCTGACGGGAAGGGAAAATGGCCTTGTCTTCTCTCAAATTAGGCTTCTCTGTTTCCACGGTGGCGGCTGCTTGGGAGCATTCCCAGTGACTCTACCAGGAAAAAAGGATTTCCAATCCGATGTTTAGAACTGGGAAACGTAACGGGGCTATTCAGAGGCACCCATCAGGCAACAGAGCCAAGGTATGACTTCAGAGACCGAGCTGGAAAGAGAAAGGAATCAAAACAGGAGAACTGCAGGCATTCTAATGACAAAAACTCTAGCTCTCCTTCAGTGATAGCAATTAGAAATGCGATCTGCTGTAAGTAAAAGAAAAAACTAGAGGGAGTTTGAACAAGATCATCTTCACCTGTCAAACCAGCACTTGCTGCTGCTCGGGTTGCTTCGGTAGCTCAGCAATGACTGGCCAGAACTTGGTGTTGTTGTGACAAGTCCCTGCTGGCCACAAAATGCCTGCGTGCTTCTCAGATCACATCGCAGGGAGAAAGAAGCAGGGATGGCACCAGCTGTCCTGATCCTTTTATCAGGAGAGCAGAAATATTTCTCAGAGCCACTCTACACACACATGTGCACACACACTATCTCATTAGCTTGGGCCACACCCGGCTGCAAGGGCATCTGAGAAAGTGAGTAATAAACCATTGCCCAATGCCCTAGTGGGACGTGGCAAGAAGAAAGGGGTTGCAATGGGTGTAGTGATTGCTAAATAGCAAACTATAGAAATGACCCCTGAAAGTACAGTCTTGCCACAGGTGTTATTACCAATCATAATACAGTCAAGCTCCCAAAATAACAATGTCTGATGATTGTAGAATAAAACTACTGAGTCAGGATTTAAAATCTGTATCTGTCCAATACCTGACCTCTTAGTCATGATGCAATATTGGGCCATTTGGTGAATGTTTGCTGAGTGTCTCCTACATGTCAGGCCCCGTGCAGGATGCTGGTACCATGAGAATTCCTAAGCCTCAAGAGTTAGCACAGCACCGGACTGGGGCGGGGCAGTCCTACTGTGGAGATTGAGGTCATGAGTGTCGAGTGCTCGTAAGTGCTTGTCCTGTCATCCTTGCCAGTGCAGTAGGTGGTCATCTCTTTTATTCTGATTTGTAATTTCAGATTTATTTTTGAATGATTTCTTGAGACATGACTTACCATACAATTTACCTGTTTTCAGCATACTCAGTGAATTTTAGTAAACTTGCTGAGTTGTGTAGTCATCTCCAGAACTCGACTTCAGAGCATTTGTATCACCCTAGGAAAGATCTCTTGGGTCTTGGCTGTTCCCATACTAAGCAATCCCAACCACTATCTATGTTCTGCTTCTTAGAGTTAGTTTTTCTGATATTTCTTGCCATCATAGAAAAACATCTTTAGTATCTGACATCTTTCACTTAACCTGTTTTTTTTGTTTAAGTTTATTTTTACTTGAAAAGCACAGCAACAGAAAGATACAGATCTTCCATCCAATGGTAGATCTTCCCAAATACCCAAGACAGCTGGGGCAGAAACTTCGCCTGGGTCTCCCGTTTGGGTGGCAGGGACCGAAGTACTTGACATCCCCTGCTGTCTCCCAGGGTGTGCATCGACAGGAAGCTGGGTCTGAAGCAGAGGAAGAACTCGGTCCCAGGCATTCTCACATGGAATGTGAGCCTCAAGTACTGACTTAACCCACTGCACCACAGTGCCTGCCCCATGCTTAGCCTGTTTCTGAAGCTCAGCTGTGTCATGGCATATTTCAGTGGTTCCTTCCTTCCTTACTGCTTCACTCTATTCCTTTGTATGAATGATTTTGTTTATTTTTTTCTCTTAATCATATTGTTTACAACCAGTGGATGCACCTTTGGGCTCTTCACAACTTTTGGTTAATGGGAATAATGCTGTTGTAAACATTCACCTAAAGATCCTTTCGTGGGTATAGGTTCTTGGTCCTCTTGGGTAGGTGCTTAATAGAAATAGTGATGGGTCTTCTCTACCTATTAAATAGTTATGTTTAATGTTTTAAGCAATCACCAAATTTTACTTTAATTTTTCAAAGAATTATTTTATTTGAAAATCAGATTATCCACCTGCTGGTTCACTCCTCAGATGACCTTAATAGTCAGGCTGGGTCTGGCTGAAGTTGGGAGCCCAGAGCTCCGTCCAGGTTTCCCCCATGGGTGGCAGCGGCCCAAGTACTGGGGCCATCATCTGCTGGTTTGCCAGGTACATTTGAAGGGAGATGATCAGAAGAAAAGCAGCCAGTGCTCAAACCAGTATCGTGACATGGGATGCCAGAGCCTCAGGCAGCAGTGTAACCACTGCATCACAACACTATCCCCAGAAACAGCTATTGTCTAATGTGACTGTACTGTCCTAATGTTTTACACATGCAATATATAGGGATTCTCATGTTCAATTGCATCTTATCATGAAAGACTCACTCTGAGCATGAGGTTAAAGCCCAGTTCTGACTACCAGTTGTTTTCGATACATGATTTCAACCTCAGTTTTCTGCTTTGTAATGTGGGAATAAGGACACCTATGTTGTGGGTTAGTTGGGAGGAATAAAAGATTATTGCCCAGTGTCTTTCAGAGAACAATTTCTGTTTTAGCTTTTATCTCTAAGGAAATCTCATGTGTGTTTGGGAAAAAAATCTGTGCTAAGGTTAAAAACATTAACATTTGAGTCCAGTGCATTACTATGACTTCCCCCATTTGGGAGATTCTTCGGTACAAGCTTCCAGTCTCAAGTACATGAAAGGTGATGGGATGGCTGAAATCTCTGAAAATGAAGTGAATGGTTTTATTTCTGTCCCCTGCCCTAGCTTCTTCTTATTTCCAGGCACATTCTTAGCGGCTCCCCGTCTACTTTTGTCACTCTGGGGTCTGGGGACTCCTGAGTACTGTGTTCTTCTCCCTGACAACTGATGTTCCAAGTTCAGTTTTCTGCCTTTTCCCAGGTGGGTACACAGGGAACCACCTGCCTGTTCATGATCTTGGTACATCTTTGACCCAAGCACAACATGGTCAGTTACTCGGCAGTGCCACTGAACTGGAGTTCAAAGCCATTTCTCTGCTGGATGATAGTTAGAAAGCCATTGCACCATCATTTCTCAAATGTAACGTGTGGTCAGCCAGTGATGAGAAACAGTCATGTGGCCCAAGTCATTTGCAAGAACTGAACATAGTATGCACGTGAGCCTGTTGAAGCACTTGACCTTCAATTAAAGCAAACAAACCAGGAGAAAAGTCCTGGGAAAGTTTGTGGTGATTCAGCATTTGTTTTGAATTTCTGTATTTCAAATGCCATTTTAGAACAAGAGCACATTTTCTTTATACCATACCTCCCCAACCCCCTTCTTCACTCTCTTTGTGGGTAAGGGACTGTCCTGGTACCTCAGGATTGTCCAGTAGATTCTATTCCAATTTGGTTCTGGCTGAGCTGCAAGTCCCAGCTGGTCCTCAACATCAAGTCTGTCACTCTAAAGCCAAGTAGGACTGCTGGCACTTTTTGGCTTTTAACAGGGTCCCTGCAATTCAGTTTTTAAGACATTAGAAACTCTCATTTTTGGTGCCAACTCAAGAGAGCCAGGGCTGAATTCATGACCCTTGGATGGCCCTGCTCAGGGAGGAGGGAGCTGGGGACTGACGTGACGACCCACTGTGCAGCCTGTTCTGTGTAGTCCTCAATTCTGTGTGACAGACGTGTTCACTTCATAGCATGGACCCAGCAAAAACCTTTTGTCTTCACACAATCACCAAGTTACAGAACTCCGCGGTGTTGCTCGGTGCTGACTTCTGAATTGGGTAGATTCTATTGAAGCTTCAAGGGAATGTGGGGTGGTCAGTGTGATAAGCAGATGACAATACTGAGTGATGACTGGTCTCTCCTTTTCATGGAATTCATCTGGAAGGTTGACACTATCTAGAGTCCTGGCTGCCTTTATGGAATATTCTGATATTTAGTACGAGAAGACTTTAAGAGTTCAAGGAAATACGGCATTAAATGAATGGGTTCATTTTCCTGCAAAAAAAAAAAAAAATTGAAAACCATGTATTTTTTTTCATAATTTGCATTTCCATGCATATTTTGTACCAAAATAAACCCAAACTTCTTAACCTTAGTTTTCTATAACCTTATTGGTACCCTCGTGTGTATGATGTGAGTTCAAAATCCTCAACTCGTGGATCAGCTGAGAGCTTGTTTGGAGCAGACCCCTGGGCCTGTGACCCACATGTGCTTCTCATCAGGTCTTTGCTGCAGGTGGATTGTTGGTATTGACCCAAACTCGGTGCTGAAGCCTAACTCCCACGGCGATGGTGGTAGCAGGCGAGGCCTTTGGGAGTGATTGGGTCAGGAGAGTGGAGACCTTGGGAATGGTGTGAATGCCCTAATGAAAGAGACCCTGTGGAGCTCCCTTCCCTGATGTGAGAACATAAAGAATGGAGAGACAAAGAAGTCTGTGACCCAGGAGGAGGGCCCTGAACAGATGCTAATCCAATAGCACCTTGAACTTGGACTTCCTGCCTCCAGAACTCTGAGAAGTACCTGTTGCTTATGAGCTACCCAATTAATAGTATTTTTTGAGGAAGCTTGTATGGGGCAAAATGGTGCTTCTTCTAGAATCTTCATTTTTCATGGGCGGGCTGGTGGCTCTATCACCGAACATCCAGGAGATAATCAGCAAGTGCTCACTTCCATCTGCAGCCTGTCTGCTTACGTTTTAATTCCAGCCTACTTAGTTGCGTATTGATTTTTGGAAAATGCTGGCTTAGAGTGGTGGTCCTCCTCAGAGTGTAGCCCCTAAGACAACCTCTGTGTCCTCATGTTAAGAACTTGCTGGACATGATGGTCAGGTGTTTGGTGCTGCAGTTAGATGCTTCTAGGGATGCCGAGGTCCCATTTCAGAGTACCTCTGTCCAAGTCCCAGCTCTGCTTCTAGTTCCAGCTTCCTGCTAATGTGCACACTGAGAGTCAGCAGGTGATAACTCAAGAACTGTGTCCCTGCCATACAAATGGGAGACCTAGACTGAGTTTCAGGTTCCTGACTTTGATTTGGCTGAGCCTGGCTACTGCAGGCAATCGAGAGGCTCATTTCTCCCTTCCTACAGCCATCCTTTGCCCAAGAATAGAGGCAGAAAATGAGTGTCCTCACACAGTAGGCTTCCATTCTGTGGAGTGTGATGCCCTAAGTTTTAATGGTAAAATGATGCCTGTCCCTGCTGCAGGACTTCAGAGTTCCCCAAAGGTGATGCCTCCCTAGAGAGATGGAGTTACCAGTGGTAGCAGAGGCTGGGGATCAGTGCAATGTGGGACCTTGTACAATTTTTTAAATTACTTTTTACTTATTTGAGAAGCAGAGAGAGATGGCTGAGATCTTCTATCTACTGGTTCATTCCCCAAATGTCCACAACAGCTAGGGCTGAGCCAGGCTAAAGTCGGAAGCCATAAACACAACTTAAGTTTCCTATATGGGTGGCAGAGACCCAAGTACTTAAGCCATCACCTGTTGCCTCCCAGCATGCACATTAGCAGGAAGCTAGAAGTGGGAATTGGAGCCAGGACTCTAATATGGGATGCAGACATCCCAAGTGACTTCTTAACCAGTATACACAATGCTTGTCCCAGTGTGTACAAATAGAGTGACTTCTCTGAGCTTGTGTTTAGAGGGCTGATCTCATTTGCCCAAAGAATAATGCTAGTACCTCTCCTGCTTTGCAGTATTTCTTGTACAGATCTAATGGATGTCTAAATGCAGAAGTGCTTTGAACAGTTAAGACCACTCTACAACCATGTGCCATCTTTCCTGTGATAAATGGGATATAGGGTAGGATTGTGGGCAGAATTAGAGCTGTCTGTTGTGAGGAAATGGCATGTAAGGAAAACATGATCTCAGTTATGCTTGGACACTTTATTTTCTTTATAAAGGGGTGCCTGAAATTAACCCATAACCCACTGCCTTAGTGTGGGGTCTTCCCAGTAGCAGATGCCTGGACCTGCAGGGCAGGTTCACATATTAGGTGGTGATTAGGTGGTGCATTTTGGAGGAGGAAGATTTAGAGGGTGAAACAGTGAAGGGAAGACAGAAGAGGCAGTCACGAAGCGGGGCACTGCTAAGGACAACTCAGGTTTAGCCATCTGTGGGCTCTAGAAACAGTGTGATTGTGTTTTTGGAACTTTATTAGATTGGGTGAGTGTTGCTTCCAGGGCACAAAGTCCACCAGCACTTTTCTTTGCATGTGAGTTGAGCAGAGTCCCATGACTGGAGAGGGCCCTTTGGCAGAAAGGCAGGTGCCGCTTGTGGGAGGTCAAGTCCATGTTCACGGAAGTTGGAAGACCAGAGGGGTGTGGGCTTCTCACACATCTTCAAGTGACCTATGAACAAGAGTGTCTTGGACTACTTACATCCCAGGGCCCTGAAGCACAACAACAACAACAAACACAAACTAATTTCTTCCCAAATCCTTGCTGCGTAGACTTTGGTGGGGGACAGTATTACGTAGGGCCATTTTGAGAGAGATGGGCTCAGTGCCCTGAGGGTGAACAAAGTGAAGTTTCTGCTGTGATGCCTGGGAATCTGCATTTCCCATCACCTGGCTGTGTGAAACAGGCCAGGCTCAGAAGAAACACTGCATAAGCCCGGTTCATGCAGTGGACTTTTATAAAGTAGAATACACAGAATCAGAGCGCAGGGTGGCTACCAGGGGCTGGAGAGGTGAGGGGGAAGGGAAAGGTTAGTCAAGGGTACACACTTTGAGTTACACAGGATGAGTACCTTCAGAGTCCTAATGCTCAGCAGGATTCTCACGAGACTTTGATACAAATGACAGATTAAGAGACATTTCAGGTGCTCTCACCATACACACACAGAAGGAACCTGTGAGGAAACAGATGTATTACTATGTTTGACTGCAGCAGTCATTCACTGTGTATCTGTGTAGTAAAACATCATGTTGTACATCTAGGTACAGTTTTTACTGAAGGGATGGAAATTTTAGAGACCCAGGAAAGGAGGTAGCTGTCTTGATCTCATCACACCATGACTGAAGCTCTCAGGAGGTGCTTTGAGGATTGAAAGTATATCATCCCCGAAACTAAAAGAACAATAAGGAGGCAAGAGGGTGGGATATATTATTATATTCTTAAAACTGCCAATATGAAATGCATGAAATCTGTTAGCTTTATATAAATACGTAATTGTGTGATAGTGAAAATTGGTACATCTTTCTCAAGTAAGAATCAAAATAACATGATAAATATGATAAATAGGCACTCAGCAGTGTTCCATGCTCTGCTCAGGCTTGCTCCATGTGGCTGGATGACAAGTGTCCAGCCTGTCATTCCCTGCACATGGTATCAATGGCAGACATCACTAATCCATCACAGTTCTCTTCCTGTCCTGGTCAAAATATGGCCTCAGTCAGGTTCCTTGTCAATGCCAGCCAGCCACTTCCACTTAATCAAGGCGGAATAACAAGATCTTTGAGTAGGGAAATGGGGAGAAATTGATTTCTTGACATGAGTCTGTTTTATCTCGGGCTTGGATGGAGGGGAAGAAAAGCGGCTTTGGAAAAATGAAAAGACCCAAGATTGGAAAATTGGGCCAAGGACTTTGTGACTTGAGGATGATCTAAGGCAGCAACCACAGCAGGTGGCAGTGGAGAGAGAAGAGCTAGAGTTAAGCCAGCAGACTGCCATGGACGCATGTAGATTTTGGTCATGGTGCAGGGGTTGTGGTGTCTGTACAGCCTGAAAGGTGTGTCATCCTTCCGTGCCCAATTCATGTACTGAAGCCCCAACTACTTAATATGTGGATATTAGGAGATGGGTGTTGGGATTTGTTTATGTGAGGAGGGAGCCCTTATAAAGCAAGAGCCACCAGAACTTTATCTCTGCCCAGTAAGCAGGCAGCTGTCTGTAAGTCAGGAAGAATCATGCCTGCTGCCACCTTGATCTTGAGAAATGTGAGAAATATATGTAGCTCCAGCCATCAGGCCTATAGCATTTTGTCACAATCACCTGAGCTAAGACAGTATACCATTGGTAAAATGTAATACAGTAACAGTTGGACCATTAGCAATAGAGTAGAATCAAGAGTATGGAAACTTTTTAATGTCAAGGGCCATTTAGAGATTTATAACATCACTTGTGGGCCATACAGAATTATCAAAGATTACCCTACTGTAGCTTTATTGATTTTTTTTTTTCCATTCCCACCTGCAGTTGGCTTGGTGGGGCCAGACCAAATGATCTTGCAGGCCTGATATGCCTGTGGGCCAGACATTGTCCACCCCTGCCACGGAAAGATTCTTGATAGCAACAGTGCCTTGCCCTTGGTTTTGCAGAGGAGCAGACTCAGTTCCTGGGGAATGATGGACTGTGCTTGTGACAGAGCCAAGATGTGTGTATTTTTAGCATGGAGTTTGATGGTCCCAGTGTTCCTTTGTTAGGACTTGAGTGTTCTCTGTAACTTTCTGCTGCATTTTGGGTCTTTAGTCTTTCTGCACAGTATTTCCTCAAATAGCATTGAGGTCGACACCTGCTAATCAGTCTCCTGGAAACATTTACAGTGAGATTAGAAAAGGAATTGAACCCAGCTAGGCGGTCTCCACTGGGACTGAAAACATAGCATGCAGAGTGGGAAATTAAAACAGGTCTTTGGGGAGAGAGAAGTGGAGAGAAGAACCTGGCGTCTCTTATCTTCCTGCCACATGTGAACTCTGTCAGCAGAGTTTCAGTTTTTGATAAGCTCAGCGTGTCTTATCGCAGCCTTTGACACATGCATTGATCATTTCTTAAACTGTGCTCTGGGAGGCGCCTTTCTCTCCCTCCCTCCCTCCCTCCCTCCCTCCCTCTCTCTCCTTCTCCCCCTCTCTAGCCTTTCTACCACGTGTTCTTCCCTCCCCCTTTATGTGTTGACATTGACGTTGCATGCAGAGAAAACTTTTTTCAAAAATACATCTTTTTAATAATTTGTCTTCTAGGAGAGAGATGCATATCCATGCTTGGGTGGGTTACTAAGAAAAATTCCTCACTGGATGTCGAACATCTCCTCCTATCTCAGGGAGCCTTTGACAAAGAAAAATGGGCCTTGCATTTGGTACTTACTCCCTGCACAGTCACTGATTCTGGATTGCAGATTCCGGCAATGGAAAGGCACTGGTGAGGCAGCCCAACTGTGATCTGAGCATTCTGCAAAAGTCTTGGAAACAACCTGATGAGCCACACAAAAGCTTTTATCAGTTTTTTCTTTTTCTTCAATAAATTAAAAATGGTTGGAGCAGACATTTAGCCTAGGAGTTAAAATGCATGTATCCCCCATTGGAGTACCTGGGTTTGATTCCTGGTCCTGGCTCCTAACTCCAGCTTCCTGCTAATGGAGACCCTGGGAGGATGGAGAAGGCTCAAGTATAATTGAGCTCCTGCCATCCATGATGGAAACCTAGACTGAGTTTTCGGCTTTGGCCATAGCTGTTGTAGGTGTCCAGAGAATGAGAAAGCAGACAGGAGCATTCTATTCATCTATGCTTCTCAAAAGAAAAATTAAAAATTCTAGTCAAACACATCCAACCAGAGCCTTGTCACTAGGCAGGATGATGACTTAAAAAAATCCGTTTGTCTCAAGCCTGTGTGACCAGTTCTGAAAGCAGCATGCTGCCATTCTCTAGCAGCAAAGCACATGTGCAATTCAATTTTATACACTTCAGGGAAGGGTGTGTTTAGTACTTAGTCTAATTGATCAGGCGGGAAGGAGAATGGCTTTGAGAGCTAATTACCTTCAACACTGGAAACCAGTCATTGCTTGGAAGACCTGTGTGGAAAACCTGGGACAGCCACTGGCTCAGACTTTTGTGGCCAGAAACAGCAAGGACAGGAAAAATGGCTTTCCATGGAAGCACACGGGATACCATTTGCCATTTCTCTTTCTGTTACGGGGTTCCTATTTAATAGGAATAGTTTTACGTTTTATGCTTACCAATCACCATATCCTCTACCTAGAGATGCTGAGCATCTTGGGTAGTGCTGGTATTGATGCCTGTATTTCATAGACAGAAACTGTAGGGAGGCCAGGTGACTTGTCTCAACTTGGACAGGGGGCATATAAGTGGCTGAATTGTGACATCTTTTGCACTGTTTTGCTGAAAACCCAAGCAACTTTTTTCTTTCTTGAGTGAGTGAGGATGACTTTAACATTTTGCAGGCAACCCTTGTTTATGAAAACACCTCCAAAATGGACCCATTTGTTAAGCAGATGTAAAGGAAATGAGGAAACCTAGTAAAGTCATGGATGCCTGGTCCAGATGCTCACTGCACAACAGTGACCTTGAAGGCCAGCCTCGCATCCCACATGGGACATATCCACCCAGATACGGCCACTGTAATTCTCACAAAGGCACCAAGTGCCTGTCCAGTGGAGTGGCACCCGTACCAGGGGCGCTGTTCTAGAACAGGTACACGGGTACTACATGAACTCGCAGTAGCCTTGGTCCGTATTAATGTAAATGTGGAAGCTGCAGTGCTGAAATTGGGGTTATGTTGAGTGGGACTGTGGCTTTGTGGAGTTAGAGAAAGCTTTTTTCCTTGCTAAAACTGAATGCAGGCTGATCGATACATGGGGCTCATTTGCTCGTAGGAACCTGGGTTCCTTTCCTAAAAGTCTGTTTTTAGGCAAGCAGAGGAGCAGACTCTGAGAGGGAAATAAGACCAGACCCGATCTCTTCCCCTTCTGCTGGAGAAGGAACTTTGACCATGAGTCAGATTAGCCTTGGCCTCACTCTTCCGGAGTATGGAAGAGCTCAGACCTTCAGAAGTAACCTGGTAATGTTTAGAGTGCCTTGTCTGGACCTTTGGTGAATGGAGCCAGTTGTGTAGTTGGGATGAGAGTGTCTTCAGAAGGAAGAATCTGTTCCTGTGGTTGGCCATCCTGGCATGGGAAGTAAGAAAGCCTTGGGCAGGAAGAAAAAGGGTCCTTTTTATGTGCCTCGAACTGGGAAAAGCAGAGACCTAAATTTCCAGTGTCCATCAGAGAGAAAGTCACTTCAGTGCAGTAATGAGTTTCTCTCTGGGAAAAATCTTGAAGTCCCCAATTCTTTGGTAAAAGTTTGTTAAATACTATCATCTGGTATTCGCCTATGCTTGGAGGTAGGTAGGCAGAAGGGCTTCTTTCTAAGCTAGTTCTTCCTAAGCTAGTGTGGTTGGCACAGTGATGACTGTAACCCTACACAAAGGGTGTGACGGGGGAGCTTCTTGCCAAAGTGTTCTTAATGATGATATGGTAGGGAACATCATGCTACAAATGTGATCTCAAATACCAGTTCTGTTACATGTGGGTGAGTTGTTGGCATTCAGAACCTAAGTTTCCTCCTCTGAAACCTAACTGTGTTAATCACCGTGAAGATTTGGGATAAGCTAATGTTTTAGCAAGGGAAAGCGCTAACTCTTCTCTTGTCAGAAAAATGACAATAAACATGAAAATTTCCCAGTGTCCTTCTTGGTTGAACCAAAAAGGCACAATTCTGACTCCATCTAGACCAGGGATTGGCAGTCTGTTTCCAGGGTTAGAGAATACCTTTTTCTATGTTGCAGGATATTGAGTCTCTCATGCACCCACTAGGCTCTACCATAGTAGTAAGTACAAAACCTGGAAGAGTTCACAGGCAATGGCTGTGACTGTGTGCCCACAGAACTGTATTTATGAAAATGGGGACTGGCTAACTTTGGCCTTTAGTGGGTCATCTGCAGACCCCTGTTCTTAACAGTGTGCATCTAAAAACTCTAAGTGATTCAATTCTGCCCCATTCTCTCCATGAATCAATTTCATTTTTTCTTTGTGTTGCCAATGTACACAGTCATTCTCAATCACTGAGGATGCCAAGGAAGTCTCTGATTTTTCAAGTAAAATGACCAAGAGAACAGATAAGGATATAAATGGCTAATCCTAACCACACAGTGAAGTGGAGGAGAACTGGCCTGGAGCATGCCCCTCTACTGCCCCACCTCAGCCCTTTTTCACCAACCATCTCTTTATTTAACTCACTGACCCATTTTGCCCTCTTGAAAATCAACTGGATTTGAAATGGTATCTTTAGCATATTTTAAAATTGGTTGTCCTACTTTCCCACATTCGTCCATGGATGGTAGAAAGTTTTCAAATTAAGTGTCACTGCTCAAAGTCAAAAATTAATTAGTCAGTGGCCAGACATGTGCGTAGTCCAGAATGCTTATCAGCCTGCCTCAAAAGCTCTGCTAATTAGAAAGAAGTATGAGTGGAACCAGGCAGATCAAAGAGCCCAATCTCTCTCCCTTAGAACTTCTATCACGTTGGTCCTGGAATGCTAATCAATTCCGTCCTCTAGTAGATTCTGTGGACCAGGTCTTGCTTTGTCCAGAGCAGAGAGGGCAATCAGATTCATCACGAGATCTCCCGTGTGTGTACCTCTCTGTGGTGCATGGCCTTCAGCAGCAGAATGCTGCAGTGCCTCCTTCAGAACGAGACTTGGAAGGTAGGTCCTTCATGTGATTTGCTCAGCTTCCCGGAGTGCGAGGTGAGGCTTGCTTCCATGAACAATTGCTCAGCCTGCTCATTTGAGCAGATATGGGGTTGCACATGTAGCCTGACAGGCATTTCTTTTAGGTCAATAAAATTGTATTTAATCAGAAATACCACTTTTAAAAAAATATTTATTTGAAATGCTGAATGACAAATAGCAAGATCTTCCCTCCACTGTGCATTCCTCAAATAACTGGGAGTGGGTCAGACTGAAGCCAGAACTCCACCCAGGTCTCCAACATGGGTGGCAAGGGCCCAAGTACTTCTGCTTTCACAGGCATAATAGTAGTGAGCTGCATTGGAAGTGGAGCAGGTGGGCCTGGAACCAGCTTTCCAGTGTGGGATGTGGGTGTCACAAGTGGCAGCTTATCCTGCTGTGCCCAACACTGGACTCCAGCAATAACGTTTTTAAAAATATTTAATGGGCATATAGACTACTTACTGTAACAGTCACCCATTTTGAGTACATACTTCAGTGACTTTTAGAAAGTTCAGTAACTTACAAAGCAACTTAGTCTCATATTTTTCATCTCTTCAATGGCATCCCAGTGCCCATTGACCATGAATCCCTTATCCCATCCCCAGCCCCTGGCAGCCATGGTCTACTTTCTGTCCCCATATGTTAACTTTTTAGGGTATTTTGCATAAGCAAGATGTTAACAACATCAGTATGAGATCTTACGTGTGTGGCTTCTGTCATTGACAATGTGTTTAAGGTTCATGCATGTAGTAGCATGTCTGTATGCCATTCCTTTATGTTGCTCTGTGATAATAGCTGCCTATGAAGTTACCATGGTTTATTTATATATCCCCCCGTTGATGAACACTTAGGTTGTTTCTGTTTTGAGGTATTATGATTAAAGCTGTTATCAGTGTGGATGTGCAGATATTTTCTTGCTAGGAGCTGCAGGTGTTGGGTCTTGTGGTAAGTTTAATTAAGAAGGTGCCAAACTGTTACCAAATAAGCTGTTCGATTTTACACTTCTGCCAGCTAAGTATGAGTGCACCCATCCTCACCTTCACTTGCTATTGTCACCCTTTTGCTCATAGTCATCCTGGTGGATGTGAAGTGGACTAGTTGGTAGCTAGATTAATTCCATAGAGAGATCTATGCCAGCATCTTCCATGTATATTTGGAAGAACACAAGGACAATAGTGCCTCACAAATCAAGGATTTCTCTGGTCCAGAGAAATGGACTACTGAAGTAGTCCAAATTATTTCAACTTGTTTCGTAGTCTGAGAGTTCTGACAAATTCTGCAATGAAGAAGCCTGGCTGTATTTAACTCGGCATTTACAAGATCTGTTTGAACACAGCAATGTTGTAACTGGGCTGTAACTAAATTTTGGGAAGTGCTAATGTCTGCTTATCCTATAGCTGATGTCCATTAATGACAGTGGCATGTGTCAGGACAAGCCAAGACATGCACAGCTTAGGGCTTCCTTGGGTGGATTTGGGAACCTGATAAAGGCTGCCTTGCCAGGTGCCCTCCTTAGGGAAGCAGGTGGAGGTGGTATTGTGGGTTGCAGATAGGATAGGAGGAAGGGTGGCCATTTTGTTCTAACAGTAAAGGCGTCAAGCTTTGTTCTGCAGATTTTCAATTGTGGTTCTAATAGCTCCTTAGGCAGCAGCTTGCAGATAGCTCACGATGACAGCCCCTGTTGTTTATCAGGCTCTGCTCACAGAAGCCTTACACATAGAACTCATTTTTCTCAATATAATTCAGTGATTTGGGCTTTATGGGGATTCCTCTTTATTTTAGAGGGGGAAACTGAAGTTCAGAGAGGTTAAGTGACTTGGCCAATGTTCCATAGCAAATAAGCGTTGGAAGTGGGGTCAAGTTCCAGTTAGTCTGACTCCATTGTCAAGCTATCATTCAACCACTATAGTCCACAGGCCAATGATGTCCTGTCCTGTACCTGTGGGAAGAAGGATATATGTTCACTCTAGGTCCAGAATTCCTTATCCAGGCCAGAGGAAAGATGAAGAGCACAGTAGGCTAACTGAATGGTATTGCTACTTTGATGTGCATATGGCCATAGATGCTGGCTGCAGGTGGTTTCTTGGTATGATAAAGATAGAGAGGTAGTGAGTGGGATAGAAAGTGCAGATGGATCAGAAATGGAGCAGCTGGGTGTCGAACTGGTGTCCATGTGGGCTGCCGGCACTGCAGGCAATGGCTTTACCCACTATGCCACAGCGCTGGGCCCAGATGTTTAACCTTCTATGCCACAGTGCTGGCCCTTAAATTTTTTGAACCAAAGATTAGTGCTCTTTCAATCGCATTTTCCATGAACTCATTGAATACGAACTTCATGTGAATATCATGCATTGTGCTTGGTACCACTTCAGCATAACTCAACAGGCAGACAGCATAAATATTTGTCCCCCAAATTCCTGTAACTGAAATTACCCACCCAAACCAATGCCCTAGATTATTTAGAGGAGAAATGAAGTCTGAGGCTTGCTCGTTTAAAACATCAGTATTGGATTTTTAATCTGGCTGAACAAATTGAAAATGAACTTAACATGTGCAACTGCATGGATACAATCAACCCTGCCGGCTTCAAAATAGGTGAATTTTATCAATGACTTAAAGCATGACTTGGTGCAAAAATTACCCATTACAGTGGCTTTGCTGTCTTACGTGAGAGACCACCTGGGGCTCTAGGAGGTGTGACCTTTGACCACCAGCTCCTGTTTCAGGGCTGGAGTGAGGATGATGGGAGGGAGTGATGGGAGCAGGTCAAAGCCTCTAGCAGGTGTGTCAGGAATCAAGTTGTAAATAACTCTGTAAATGTTACAGAATGGGATGGGTGGCATTTGAAATAATAAGCGAGCCCTCTCAGAGCAGTCACTCCTTCTAACCTTTTGGAAAATTACACTGACCTGCATCTTAGCAAAGGGCAGTTAGGAGGAGGAGAGCTGGCTGTGCCTGCGGAATCCATCTCTGCAGGGGTTTCTGCTGGGAGTCCTGATGTGTGGATGCACTTGGAGATCCCAGGTGAGCCTGTAGGATCTTGGAATTGCTTCATGTTCAGAACTTAGATTTGGGAATGGCCTAGAGTAGGTGCAGCATACTCAGACACCAGCTGGTTATATCCACATGGGATGGCAGACTTGGTGTATTTCTTATCCCCTGCAAGTTTAGAGTCCTAGAATGTATGCCTCTGTTAAATTTTTTGGAAATGAAATTTTGTTTGTTTTTAATTTTATGCTAGCTGACCATATGGGGCTCAAATTAAATACATCCCTTGCTGTCTGAAGGGACTGGTTTGTGACCTTTGATATTGAAAACCCAATTGATGGAAAAAGCTTTGGTATCATGAACTCATCAGATACAGATCCCAGCTGGGAAGTACGTTGTGGTCCTGCCCAAGTACTGTTCAAAGTTCAGGTCAGTGCTCATTAGGGGAGTTTGACATTGATTCTTGGGCCTGGTTGCATTTTCTTATTTTTAAAGAGATAAAGGAGAATGTGTCAGAATGTATCTCATATGCAAAACCGAGTATCTGAATCCCATCAGATCTAGCTGCAGTGGTACAAGCCTGTGGATGGAACCCCCATTTAACCTCCCCCTTCTTCAAGTGCCTCTGAGCAAGATGTGAAAAACAGATTGAGGAAATTTTATTTTTTTAAAGGTTTATTTATTTGAAAGAGTTAGACAGAGAGGTGTCTTCCATTTGCTGGTTCACTCCTCAGATGGCCGCAACGGATCCAAAGCCAGGAGCCAGAAGCCAGCTACTTCTTCCGGGTCTCCCACGTGGGTCCAGGGGCCCAAGGACTTGGGCCATCTTCTTCTGCCATCCTAGGCCATAGCAGCGAGCTGGATCAGAAGAGGAGCAGTTGGAACTAGAACTGGCGCCCATATGGGATACTGGTGCTTCAGGCCAGAGCTTTAACCTGCTATGCCACAGTGCTGACCCCTTTATTTTTTTTTAAAGATTTATTTTATTTATTTGAAAGAGTTACAGAGAGAGGTAGAGACAGAGATCTTCCATCCGCTGGTTCACTTCCCAGATGGCTGCAGTGGCTGGAGCTGCACCGATCTGAAGACAGGAGCTTCCTCTGGGTCTCCCATGTGGGTGCAGGGGCCCAAGGACTTGGGCCATCTTCTACTGCCATCCCAGGCCATAGAGAGCTGGATCAGAAGAGGAGCAGCTGGGACTAGAACCTGTGCCCACAGGGGATGCCAGCGCTTTAGGCCGGGGCTTTAACCTGCTGCGCCACAGCGCCGGCCCCGGGGAAATCTTAAAGGCTGTTTCCATTGATCTGCACTGCTGTTGGAACTGATTGTTCTGTGCTACTTCTGCAAAGAGCAATGCAGCCTTGTAACACGCATGGGAAAACCACCTTACTTAGGGTAGGGGTTTTGGGAGGAGCCAAGGGGCATGGCCTTTGAGCCCCATGGAAACAGATTGTGAATGCTGAGCCCCTTCAGGTGAGCTCATGGCACCCAAAGACACAAGGGATCAGTTGTGCAAATTTACCTTGCCATGCTGTTCATGAGAACCTGGAGACACTTAGGGTAGAGACTTCACTGTTCACATCCCTGATGTGGGCTTTTCACCTGTGGCCAGTAATCAGAAGGCTGCTGGATGGAACTGACGCCCAGAAAGAATTAGATTCCTTCAACTGGTATTGAGCTCTGGTGCTGGGGGCTGTGAGTGTGATCGAGGAGGGAGGGTCAACTTTCCTCACTCATGGGATGTTTTCTAGCTAGAGCTTCTCATCCTGGAACAGTGTTGGGACTGAGCCTTTAGGATGTTAATATTCCCCTCCCTCCATGTTATCTTAGAAGAAATGCTCAGAGAGGTTAAGTGCCTGGAAACAGACTTGAATGGTGTCAGAAGTAATTTCTCTCCATTTCTCATCTCTGGCTCTTGACTACATATTAGCATAAGGCTTTGTGAGGCTCTTGTGATGTGGATAAGCAGTCTACTGGGGGATGGAGGTCTAGATGCCAACTTGGTACAGCTTCAACTACCCGGAGAGATTGTTCTGATTTTCTTTCTCCTGATCTCCAAATTCCTTAGGATGGGAACTCATTGGCTTAGCCAAGCACAATTCTGGAGTTCATCCCTGGTCACCCAATTAAGGCAGGGGTGGGGTGAGTCTCCTTGTAAGACCACCACAGCTCTAGTGGGATCAACATGGTGGAGAGCAGGAGAAGGGGCAGAAATGCCACGAATGAGACTTGAGAGGTGACGCTGGAAAGAAAGAAAATCGATATTTATTCTTCTGAAAGCCCAATACCATTTGTGGTGCCTCATTTAATTTTTTTTTTTATTTGAAAGACAGAGATAGAACATAGGGAGTGAGAGATCTTCCACCTGCCGGTTCACTTCCCAAGTGCCTACAATAGCTAGGGCTGGGCCAGGCTGAAGTCAGGATGCTGAATTCAATCTGGGTCTCTCATTTGGGTGATGGGGGCCCAATTACTTGAGCTACCAACTGCTGCCTTCCAGGGCATGCTGGAATTGGAACCAGAGACAGGACTCAAACTCTGATAATGGGATGTGAGCATCCCCAGCAGAGTCATAACTGCTGTACCAAGTGACCACCCTGATGCCTCAATTTCATTTTATTAAGCTATTCTGTGGTGGCTGCTAAGAAGGTACCTGACACATTCTAACATGGGTCTTGATTCCAAACCATTGAGTCAATTTACACTAGGCACAGAGAATATAGGAGGATAGGACTGAACTAAACAGAAAACAATACATGTCTGCTCCAAGTGCCTAAAGGACATATTATGTCTCTTGATCAGGCTGAATATTCCCCCAGGGCAAGAATTCTGTCTTACTGAGTTTCATAAAATCCAAAGCTGGAGCAGTATGGTGGGGAGATTAAGAATACCAGCTCTGAACTTAGGCTCACTAGGCTAATCCTCCGCCTGTGGTGCTGGAACACCAGGTTCTAGTCCCAGTCGGGGCGCTGGATTCAGTCCAGGTTGCCCCTCTTCGAGGCCAGCTCTCTGCTATGGCCTGGGAGTGCAGTGGAGGATGGCCCAAGTTCTTGGGCCCTGCACCCGCATGGGAGACCAGGAGAAGCACCTGGCTCCTGGCTTCGGATCAGCGATTGGAGGGTGAACCAACAGCAAAGGAAGACCTTTCTCTCTCTCTCTTGCTATCCACTCTACCTGTCCAAAAAAAAAAAAAAAGAAAAGAAAGAAAAAAAAAAAACCGGCTCTGAATCTTGACATCCTGAGTTCACATCTTGACTTCACCACATACTTTCTAGGTATCTGACCATGGGAAAGTTAGTTCTTTCTGCTTAAGATTCCTTATCTACAAACTGGGGAAATTGATAGCTCCTACCTCATAAGATCTGTCAGTACTGAATGAGTTAAGACATAAAATACTGAGTATAGTGGCATGGATCTTAGTCAATGCTCAATAAATAGAAGCTCCAATGATCTGTTACTCTTTGAAGACAGAATCCTATAATCCTGCATGGGGGAGTTTTTGGCCTTGGGGCTGAGACAGAGCACTTTTTTCCCTTCCCAGTTCACCAGGACACAATTTGTGCAGCATTGGGAACCAAGGACGTGAGCTCACAGCATCACACAGAATGTATTTTTCTTGGCTACCCCTTCACCTGGAGGGTAAAAGGCAATGAAGCAATCAAACTGCAAATAAAAGTTGCAATAGAATTTTCTTTTCCTCTTGAAAGAATCTTTCAGCTGTGGCATTCTGTGCAGTTTCTGCATAGGGAGTATTGACGATGTGCCATATTTCATTATATTCAGGGCTGTATTTTGTGAACAAAGGGAAGAGGCCCCATGAATGCCTGGGAGATGTGCTCTCCATTATCCAAATGGAGAATACCCAGGTGGAAATGCCACTTGTGGATAGAACTTCGTGATCAGGCCAAGAGGGGTACTTCAGCAGGGCTGATCTTGAAGAGACCACAGTTTCTACACTGGTCATTTGGAACCTGTCACCACGTGAAGGCTCTAGGTCAGTAATGTGCCTAGGAAACTCCTGGGGATTATGTCTAGGGTAGAGATTCCGATAGGGTAAGTTTGAGCTATAGTCGGAACTGCAGTCTAACAGGTGCATAGGTGACTGTAAGGCTGTGGCTCCACGGACCACACTTGGAATGGGAGGCGTGCAGCATAACCCTCAGTCTTCCTGGCTTATTTACACCCTGCTTACTTATTCTGACATTGCTCCCTCATATTAACCACACCATAGAAATTGATTGCTGCTTTATTTATTCATATATTCAATAAATACATGTTGAGTATCAGCTCTGCTCCTGAATTGTTAAAACACAGGGGTTTATTCCAAACCACTATTTCTCAGCTTTGGCACTGTTGACTTTGGGGGCTGGATAACTCTGTTCCAAGGACCTGTCCTGTGCACTATGGGGTGTTAAGCAGCATAACCAGTCTCTCCTCACTGGATAGTGGTCACCTCCTCCCCCAAGATGTGAGAAACAAATGTTCCCAGACATTGCCCAGTGTCCCTTGGGGAACAAAACCGTCCTGGGTGGAGAACCGCTGGGTCAACTCAAGGTTGGTGAACCATGAAAACAGGCATTGCTACCACATCACAAGTATGTGCTTGTCCAGACATAGCAGGCATGTGTTGAGTGCTTTCTTGTGTATGACCTTATCTGAGCCTTGTCAGGTTTCTGTTTTCCAAATGGAAGGGGTGAGGTTTCATGATAGAACTTAGACTTTGAACCGAGGTCTTCTGGGGATGAATCCTGAGCTCTGCTTGCTACATCACTTTGCTTTCTCTGCACATTTCTGCCTACCTTTGGCTTAGAGAAGGATTGACTTTCTTGGCTTAGTGTCTTTGTCTTTCAAGAGTATGATGATAACAAATAGAATATTTGTCCATGCATTAAAAGAGGTGGACTAGTGTAGTCATTGTGAGTTCTCTGGAACTAGCATGAACCCACCACTACTTAGCTCATAATATTAACTCTGCATTTCCATCTGCTTATTCGGTCATATATGGAATGGGGTAACAACACTCCCTCACTGTTTTTTGTTGTCAGGAGACAAAAAAAATTTCCAAGGTGGATGTTTATACCTAGACTCATTTGCTACTGCTTTTTCTCTTACCTGTGTTGGTTTTCTCATATTTAAGAGCTCATGGTGGAAGGTCCCTCCCAGTCCCTTTTCTTCCCTTCCAGAATTCTGGTGGATAAGCTCCCACAAAGCACATGACTTTGTTTTACTGGTTGCCCAACCTCCCTCAGATACTTCCAAAGCAGGATCTTGGACTACACCTTGACTAAGAAAATGTTAAGACCTGAGGCTGAGTAGACTCTGTAATACTGTGATGTAATAAATTTCTGTATGCTTTATCATTGTCCTCAGTTCTTGGCACTGAGATCCTAAAGCTCTTGGAATTCCTTGAGCAGTATTGGTAAGAGGGGCATCTTTTATTCATTAAAAGTCCCTTTGACCCATACTAGAATGGATGCTAAGGAGTGACTCTCAGTGGGCCCCATACTGGCTTCAGCAGGGTAACTGGTTGTCAGAGGAGCTGACCTTGTGATTAGAGGGTTGGTGCTTTCAGCTCCCACTCCTGACCTCCAGGAAAGGGAAGGGGTTGGGAACGAGTTGGTCAGTGGCCTATGTAATGGGGCCTCTGTAAGTGCCCCTCAGCCCAAGGTGCTTGGAGAGCTCCTGAGTTGAAGGAATCCAAGTGACCCAAGTGCCAGGAGCGGGGTCCACCCTGCTTCATGGAGACAGAGGCTCTGTGCTCAGGACCTCTTCATCTTGCCCTTGATTTGTGTCCTTTATAATAAACTGGGTACCAGAAGTACACTGTTCACTGTTCTCCCGAGTTCTGTGAGCCATCCTAGTAGGAGGAGAGGGCAAGTTAGAACCCCTGACTTAGTTGGCCCAAACCCTTAAGCCCAGACTTGCAACTGGAGACTGAAGTAGAAGCAGTCTTGTGGGACTGAGTGCCTAACTGTGGGGTTTGTGCTAATTTGGGTAGAGTTGAGTTGCATTCTTAAAACCCCTCATTGGTGTCTGGAAAGTTAGGTGATTGGTTGTTGGTATAGAAAAATCCAGCGCATTTGATGACATAAGTGTTGTGAACCAAAAGAGATCTTAGCTTCCTACTTCCTCCTTTGGTTTGAAGATGACTGAATTAAAAGGTCAGGTCCATTTGGGGTATACTTCCAGCTGCAGGGATGAGGCCCACAAGCCTTTGGAATGCTGAGGATAGGGATAGGGAAATGTCTAGGAGACAGACATTCATAGAGAGAAAGACAGCAGGTCCTACCTTTTGAGATGAATTGTGAAACCATGACCCGGAAAGTGGTACTCTGATCAATTTTTAGCACCTGCTCCTCTTGTTGGAGCGATCTGAGAAATGGAGGGAGTTGGCAACTCCCTTCCCACAATACAGGAGAGACATCTTCTCCCTTATGGGCCAAGGAGGAAATGGGGATAAAGGGGAAGTTGTGCTCTTAATTCTCACCTTGTTGTCAGTAATGAGAAAATTGACCTAGTTTTTCTTTTTCCCATGTCAGCATCCATCCCTTCGGCATCTTGTTATGATTCACTCACCGGGTTGTTTAATTGCTTCATCCAGGTGGCTGGTGGGCATCACAACTGCCACTCCTTGGACCCCCTCTGCTTCTAGCAATTACCCCTGCCTCCCCCTTGGAGCAGTACCATATGCCAGAGTGGGGTTTGTGGGGGACCAGGGACTGGTTTCAGGAGGAGTTTCAATTTAGTTTCATCATTGAGAGAGACACCCTTGTGTGAAATGCTTATGCAGAGCATGCATACATAGTTTTTGTTGCCTTTGTTTTTAATACCACCCCATTTTTGTCTTGCCTTTCTCTGCATCTTGTTATTTCCACTTAGCAGGAGCTGTATAACCTTGGTAAAGATTTTCAATGGTTTTCTAAGTGTAATGGGAAGCTATTGCAGATTTCTGAATGTGGGGGTATATTTTGTTGATGATGATTCCTCATCAAGTTCAGCAGAATCTGAGATGAAACACCCCAAGACCCCAACCCTGCTCACACCTGCTTGTACCAACACCCAGCACCCACCCCCTTCCAGATATCTCACACCCAGACTTCTGTAGCCTAACCACCTCCTCCCCAGAGTTCCATCACTCACTGCTCTCTTTGTACTCACTTGTAATTCCTATATCTGAAGAACTGATTTCCTTTCAACTCTCCTTCTTTGAAGTCTTATTCCTTTGAATTATTTTCACTTCTTTTATTCTTGAGGAAAATTCCTAATGGTTGTTTTCAAGAGCATCAGTGACAGGGGGTTTGCTACCAGCAAATATACCCCGCTGGTGCTGTCTCCATGAACAAGTAAATATCAGAGTCTAAAGAATCTGAGGGGTCATAGAAGATAATTGCCGAGCCAGGGCAGGAATCCATTTATGGGATTGTTTAATGACCAAAAAATTAATATTTCCAGGGGCTGGGAATTCACTGACTCTACGGCCAGTTTATTTTTATCATGGGAAAGCTTGGACTGCTATTTTTTCTTACATTTTGCTACCTCTGAAGTGTCACCCTTCTCAATCTCTAATTTTTACTTTGAATATCTGAGTATTCTAGTATCTCATTGTGATTTACCTAAACCAAGATGCTTATTTTCCTATGAAGTATACCCCTGTTCAGTTTTTAATTTATTTTAAAGCTTTATTCATGTATAATTGAAATGTAACTAACTATACAGATTTAAAGTATAGAAATTTTTGTCTTATCTGTATGCCTTTGAAACTTATCACAGTCAAAATAGTGACTATCCCCCACACTTTCCTTGGATCCCCTTTTATTTTTTAATAGAAGATTGATTATTTGAAAGAACTAGATATTTCACCTGCTTATTCACTTCCCAGATGGCCACAACAACCAGGGCTGGGCAGGGCTGAAAGCAGAAGTTCATTTGGATCTCTCACATGGGTGACAGGGGCCCAGGCACTGGGCCAACTTCTGCTTTTCCCAGGCCATCAGCAGGTAGTGGGATCAGAAGTGGAGCAGCTTGGACATGAACTTGGTGCCATATGAGATGCTTATGTCTTGGCATCTCCTGTTAAGTAGTGGCTTAACCCACTACACCATAATTCTGGCCTCCCCATAGGTCCCTTTCTTGTCTCTGGCCTACTTAATCCCCTTCCATTTCCTGGAAGCCATGAACTACTTCCTGTTATGGAAGATTTGTTTGTTTTCTAGAATTTTATATAGATATATCCATAGAGTTTTTAATCCTTGTGGTCTGGTTACTGTCACTTAGCATCATTTCTTTCAGATTCATACTTATTCTGCATGCATTACTAGTTCCTTGCTTGGTATTGCAAAGTAGTATTCTATTACAAGGTTATAGCACAATTTGCTTATGCATTCACTAATTGTTTTACTGGAAACATTTGTTTTTAGCCATTTTAAGTAACTTGTGACTATTTGTGTATAGTCTATATAGATGTATGCTTAACTTTCTCGAATAAATACTTAGGACTAGAATGGCTGGACAGAGTGGTAGTTATATGCTCAGCTTTTGAAGAAGCTGTCAAATTGTTTTGCATGTGGTTGTACCACTTTCTATTCCTACTAGCAGAGAGTTCCGGTTACTTCTCCTCCTCACTTCTCCTTGATACAGGTGACCTTTTTATTTTTAACTGTTACTTATTTTTGATCCTGTGATCTAAGCATAGATTGAGCATAGATTCATTTCCCCCAGACAAAGATCTGTGATAGTCTTACTGTCATTTTTGATTGTTTGAAACTTCTTGGTAATGTGTAATAATCTGTTGAACAAAAATTACTATGATGTCGTGTGCCAAGCCTTATATAACTCAGTATACTAGAATGATGTTGATGGAATGGTTTGCTAGAAATCTACCTAAGAGTTAAGGCATGCATTAGAATGTTTTACCCCCTCAATGGAGTGGAAGTTGGGGTTATGGAATAGCACGAAGTGTGCCAATAGAATTCACTATTGCTTGGCTGTAGGATGTAGGCAAGAAGTAACAATATGAGTCTCCATTGTGAATCCCTTGTCTATTGCGTTACAAGGTTAGTGATGAAGAGTTGTTAGGAATGGCATGGTACGATTTGCCTTGTGCTTTATAAAGTGCACTCTCTAAATAAAAAGCTTTCACTTTCTCCTGGGCCAGCTCCTCTCTCTCTTCCTCTCCATGTTGGTTTATCTTTAGATCCTCTTGGGCAGATGTGATGCCATGCTCCCTGTTTAAACCTCACATGTCTTCAGCGTTAAATATATCTAAGTTCTGCTAACGGTTCTGGGCATCAACTGCTTTGTTCTGCAGATAGGACTGTGGTTTCAGAGGTGTTGGTGCCTGAAAGAGGAGGTTTGTCCTTGAGTCTTTTCCATGGGTTGCCACAAGCCCTGCCTGAGCCCTGTAGGGGTGAACTTTCCTGGGGTGTCTATCTGGCAAGACGCTGAGAGAAACCACCTGGATAATAGAAGTAAAGTGAGAGGCCAGACCTTGATCTTTCATCTGTGTGTATTCGCAATGCTCACTTCCAGCAAGGAACATACAGGTTTGGTTGTACCATTGTTAAAATATTAAAAGACATTCTTATTGGTTGCTAGAGGCTTCCTGGTGCACCCCAGTTACCGAGACCTCTTGGTCCTGTGCAGAAAAGGTCCCTTGAACTTGCTCTAATGCAATACCTGGCATCCTTCCCAGTTGGCCAGAACCTATGCCATGATGGTTGTTATGATTATTAAGTATTGCAAATTTACGTTATCAAAAACCCAACCAAACAACAACACAATTTAGCTGCAGGAATGATTATGCAAGTCTTTCTATCAGGGCATGCTTTGACTGTGGTGTTTATGTGGCTGGAAACAAAAACACTAGGCTCATTCTCTAAATCAGCATAAATCATAAGTGTTTCACCAATAAACCAGCAGTGTTTGAAGGGAAACCCTGTCACTGAAGATCACTCAAGCAAATCGAAGCGAGCACTCTGGCTCTGGTTTATGTTTTGTAGGGACTTAAGAGATTCAGTGTCAGCTTCCAAGTCAGCAGGTCATTTTTCAGGGCAAGGCCTGTTTTATTTGATTCTGACTAGCAGAGGGTTTGGAGCCACAGCTAAATATTTTTTGTTGTTGTTGTTAACTTCAATATAATTTTCACCACACTTGATTTTTAGACACTGAAATTGCCCATAATTGTGTCTGTTTTATCACTATGGTAATAAGGACAATTATAATGGATTATCTCTTTGTTTTCCTGGTCATTTGTTGATGCCTTTTTTCGTTGTTGCTGTAAGGCTGTGAAAACATAAGGCAATTTCACCAATTACTGGTAATGTTATTCAGATATTTAATTTATTTTCTGCATACATAATCAGCCATAAATACATTTTAGCTAATGGAGATGACAAGGGTATAATATAATTTGAGCCCAAACAAATTCAAAATAACATTTAGAAGGAAATACAAAACCATGGGTAGAAAAGAAAGAACTGAATCTGCCTTTAGTTTATCTTAGGCCTAGTCTTATGTAGGTCAGGTATTCTGGTTTCGAATAAACGGATGAGAAGGTCTGGTAAGATTCATAGTGTGTGGGATGTGTAATAGGTAGTTATTCTTTCTTTCTCAAAGCCTAGTTGACTATGACAGCATCCTTGGTGCTTGCTAGGGATTAAATGTTTGTGTCACCTTCTCACCCCTATTCATGTGATGAAGTCTAATCCTGAGGGTGACTGGAAGTGGGACCTTGGGAAGGTCTTGGGGTTGGGAAGGGTAGACCTTCAAGAATAATGGGACTAGGGCTGGTGCTGTGGCGTAAAGGGTAAAGCCACCGCCTGCAGTGCCAGGTTCCCATATGGGCGCCAGTTCAAGACCTGGCTGCTCCACTTCTGATCCAGCTCTCTGCTATGGCCTGGGAAAGCAGTGGAAGATAGCCCAAAAACCTTGGGTCCCTGCACCTATGCGAGAAGCCTGGCTCCTGGCTTCTGGCTTTGGATCGGCTCAGCTCTGGCCATTGCAGCCAGTTGGGGAGCAAACCATCGGATGGAAGACCTCTGTCTGCCTCTCCTTCTGCCTCTGTGTAACTTTGACTTTCAAATAAATCTTAAGGGTACTGGCCCCATTCTTTTGCATCTCTTAAAAGAGAAATGATTCATTCTCTCTGACATGTGAGAACAGAGCAGGAAAACACCAGGAAAAGAGCCTTCATCAGTCCCTAAATATGCCAACATCTTGATCTTTGCCTTCCCAGCCTTCAGAACTATAGTAGTAAATCTATGTCATTTGAGTTACCCAGTCTATAGCATTTAAGAAATATTTTATTTGTTTGAGGGCAGAATGATGGCAGGGCTGGGGGTGAGACAGAAAAAAGATCTTCCATCAGCTGGTTCACTTACCCAATGGCTGCAACAGCCAGGTCTCAGCTAGGCTGAAGCCCAGAGGCAGGAAACCTCCATGGGTAGCAGGGGCTTGAGCACTTCAACCATCTTTCTGGTACTTTCCCAGGAGTGTTAGCAGGAGGTAGGTGGGAAGTGGAGCAAGCAGAACTCAAACCAGTGCTCTACGATAGGATGCTGGCATTAAAGCAGTCACTTAACCAGTGGTGGTACCACAACACTGGCCCCTATGGCATATATTTTATTTTATTTTTTTGACAGGCAGAGTGGACAGTGAGAGAGAGAGACAGAGAGAAAGGTCTTCCTTTGCCGTTGGTTCACCCTCCAATGGCTGCCGCGGATGGCGTGCTGCGGCTGGCGCACCGCGCTCATCCGATGGCAGGAGCCAGGTGCTAGGTGCTTATCCTGGTCTCCCATGGGGTGCAGGGCCCAAGCACCTGGACCATCCTCCACTGCACTCCTGGGCCACAGCAGAGGGCTGGCCTGGAAGAGGGGCAACCGGGACAGAATCCGGCGCCCTGACCGGGACTAGAACCCTGTGTGCCGGCGCCGCCCTATGGCATATTTTTACAGCATCTCCAATCAACTGAAACGGTGTCATTTCATCTCAGCTTATTCAAACTCCTCCCTCTGCCCTCCACCCCATCAACGAAACATCAGGGTATAGGAGGAAGACACAGCACCAAACCAGAATGGCCAAGGAGTAAAAATAAAAATTCTCACCAAAAGTAGCCATCATATAAAGTAACTTATTTGCAACAAATAAGGTGATAATATGGTGGTTGTGAGCAGTCGTTTGTGACTGTGCAAGCAAGGAGCTATGAGTATCTTTTACTTTAGGAGGATATGAGTGTAGGGGGTGATGGGACCTATTAGGCCACTGAGGTCCGATAGAACCTGTTAAGTCACTGGACCTGAATCCCAGGCTTAATGAAACTGGGCACAGATAGTTAATGTAACAGCAGGTGAAACGTTTAAGGAAAGCCCCGACCTGGGACATTCCAAACTGCCAAGACAATGCACTGTGAATTTCCCCAGGGAGCCCTTCTGCACATCGCCCACTCACCTTGTCAGGGTCCATGTTGTGCTCTGCACTTCCCCCAACCAGCTGCTTAAGAAGAGACTCTACCTGCACTTATTTACTTGAGCTACCTCTTTACCTTCTTTGAACCCTAAAATGCTAAAATCCAATGAGAGGAGGAGTTCTTGTCATCACAAAGAGGAGCAGGTACAGGTTCACACAGGTGCAGAAATACGGCTTTGACATCCATCACATGCCATGGTTATAAGGCTCAAGCTGCTCCCAGGGCAGGGACATTAGCATTAAAGTGAGTGAGGGTGATCTTCGGGTACTTTTGGACCCACCTCTGCAGGCATTGCCCTCAAGGTAGGGTCTAGATGAGTCCAAATGGCTGGTGATGGCATCTCCCCACGGAACGTAACTGGAGGGCTGGAAAAACTTCAGAGAACACCAGGTGCTATAGTGGCTTTAGGGTCTTAAAGCAAAAATGAATCCCAAAGAAAGATGTTTTGAGTTGCTCAAGCCATGAACCGGTGGGCATAACCACCAGTTGAAATGAGCATTAGAACCTGAGTCAAGTGGAAAAGAAAAAAACTAAGAAATGGAACTCCCCACTTGTGGTCCCGGGAAGTACCTGAAAACGAAAGGAACTCTGCTGTGACCTCTCATCACTGACACTTGCTGAGTGCCAGCTACCAACGTGACTTACGGTCGACTTTTCTACTTCGGTTTCCTGAGTTTGCTAAAGCCTGCTAAATCCTGGCAAGCTGCTTCTGGTCAGAAAAGACTGCTAGTAGCTGCCCAAATTCCTCCCTCCCCCCACCCCCTTCCTTCCTCTCAGAATACTGATGGTGCCAGGGAGAAACTCATTTGGGTGCTAATCTATACTTAACACCTGGTAATCTCCATTTCTGTTCCAGAGACTGTGGAACACTTTGATTCCTGGCCATCTCCCAGCTGGGGTGGCACCAAGGAGCAGGGGACAAATGATCCTCAAGCCTTGCATGTGCTCTCCTGTTCCTGTAATTCGAGGAAGGCCTCTGTTAGATTCTCTTACATTATTGGAGGGGAAAAGTGTGTGAATGAGTTATGAGCCTGTGACTTCCTCGGAAGGCGTTTGTTCCCACTACACTCTGCCACCTGCATTCTCCCTGGTTCACCTAACCCGGATCCCAGCGGTACTAGCGAGGAAGGCAGGAAGTCTTTCCTTGCCTTATGGAAAAAGAAGAGGGTCACGCTTAGGTCCAGAGTGAAGAAAGGTACAGCATTTGGGCTTTGGGAGGAAGGCTGGGTAGCTTGGCAATTACAGGGGAGGGTATGGTCCACTGTCAAGTGCCTATGGAACATTTTCTCCTTGCTTAGCATTGAAAACAAAGCAGTGGTGACTGTGCATGGGTTCCCTCTCCATTGCCTTTTTTTTTTTTTCCTGCTGTTTGCTTTTTCTCCCACACACTCTGGCAGGCAGGCTGGCAGGCTGGCCTTGCTGTCTGTCTTTAGAAATAGATTCATGTGTTTTAAGCCTGTTGAACAATCGCATGCCTGAGGGGCGTTAAATGAGAATTTGGGGATGCAGAGTGGCATCCTCAGTCATGCACAACCCAAAAATAACTGAACGTCTATTTGCCCCATGACAGTCTCGTTAAGAAAAGTACATTAGGTTTCTGCTGTGCTCTATAATATCCATGCCGCTTGGTGTGGCTTCTTGATTTTGGGTCACTGTTTACCATAGGAATGGAGGAGGTGGCTGAGGGTATGAGGGGCTGGATAAACTAACTGCAGATTTGATACTATTGGAGCTGTTGTAAAACCATGTGACCCTCAGGGATAGACCTCAAATGAGAAGGTTCCCAGTAAGGCCTTTTCACAGTATGAAGTTGGAAGGAACATCCACCTCTTCACCAGCAAAATTGTAAAGGAGTTATGCGAAGAGATCTGGAGCTAGAGGAAATGTCCAGTTGCATAATTCAAACCTCTTAGCCTCAGCGAAGGTTACTCATGTGTTACTCAACAGTGTGGTTACATTCTGAGCCATGCAGTGTTAGATGGTGCTGCCGTGTGAACATCATAGAATGTGCTTACACAGAAGAGGGTTGTGTTGTCATCACTAAGCAATATAATCTTTTGGGACCGCTGTTGTACATGAGGTCCACTGTTGACCGAAATGGAGTTATGTGGTACATGACTGCAGTTGTTACTGCATAGTCACCAGATCACTGATGGGATGGTTCTTGCAGTTCATGGGCCTTGACATCATGGAGGTCTTGCCAACAATGCTTTCATCGTGATGGCTCACTTGCTGCTTCTGTTGTTGAGTAGTAACCATTTAGAAGTATTTAGTTTTAAGTGTGCTAACTTATAGGATTGCTAAATTTCTCGTATTTCAAACTTGATGTTCTTATGCAATGAAAAAATATAAATGTTGAAAATTGGATGAATCTGAGATAAAATTGATATTTAATGAAATGTGCGGATACAAAGTGCTCAATTCAGTGAGTATTCACAAGTGCACATACCAGTATAACTGCCAATCAAAAAACCACAATTCTCCATTGTCCTAGGATATTTTGGTATTTTTCCTTCCCCATCTTCTACAACCTGATTGTTTAAAAAAAGTTAGTTTTGTCTACAGAGTCATCTCCTTAGTATGTTCATTTTTATGGTTTGGAATTTTTGTTTGTTACTGACTTCTATTGCTTTACAGTTTTTGAGGCTCATCTGTATTTGTATTTGTCATTTCAATTTATTACTGAGTAGTGCTCTACCAAAAGGGTTCAACATTCTCCTGTGGGTGGGCATCTTTAGCAATTACCAACATAACTGCTATGAAGAGTGGTTGAAACAAAGGGCACACATATATTAAACTTACATAAGAAAATACCACATAGTCCTGAGAGTTCGAGTATCATATCTTTGACAATATTTGGTTGCCATTGTTTTCTCATTTTATCCATTCTAGTGGGTGTCAAGTGCTATCTGATAATGGCTTTCAATTCATATTCCTCTGATGACCACTGACATTGAGTCCTTTTCAAAATGTTATTGACTATTTGTATATCTTCTTTGTGGAACATCTGTTCAAGTATTTTATCACTTAAAAAAATGTGGTTGCGGCCGGCGCCGTGGCTCAACAGGCTAATCCTCCGCCTTGCGGCTCCGGCACACCGGGTTCTAGTCCCGGTCGGGGCGCCGGATTCTGTCCCGGTTGCCCCTCTTCCAGGCCAGCTCTCTGCTGTGGCCTGGGAGTGCAGTGGAGGATGGCCCAAGTGCTTGGGCCCTGCACCCCATGGGGAGACCAGGAAAAGCACCTGGCTCCTGGCTCCTGCCATCAGACGAACGCGGTGCGCCGGCCGCAGCGCGCCGGCCGCGGCGGCCATTGGAGGGTGAACCAACGGCAAAAGGAAGACCTTTCTCTCTGTCTCTCTCTCACTGTCCACTCTGCCTGTAAAAAAAAAAAAAAAAAATGTGGTTGCTCATTTAAAATATTTGTAGTTTTCTGTTTAGTAGTCTCCACTCAGCTGCCAAGACTCTCAGCAGTACATGGAACCTACTCTAGGATTGACCACATACTAGCCTTAAAGCAAGTCTCAGCAAATTCAAAAGAATTAGAATCATACCATGCAGCTTCTCAGACCACAGCGGAATGAAGTTGGAAATCAGTAACTCAGGAATCCTTAGAGCATATGCAAACACATGGAGACTGAACAATATGCTCCTGAATGAACACTGGATCATAGAGGAAATCAAAAGAGAAATCAAAGACTTTCTGGAAGTAAATGAGGATAACGGCCCAACATACCAAAACTTAAGGGATAAGCAAAAGCAGTGTTAAGAGGAAAGTTTATAGCAATAGGTGACTACATCAAGAAATTGGAAAGGCACCAAATAAATGAGCTTTCAATTCATCTCAAGGATCTAGAAAAACTGCAGTAAACCAGACCCAAAACTAGTAGAAGAGAAATAATTAAAATCAGAAGAAATCAACAGAATTGAATACAAAAAAAATTACCAAAGATCAGCCAAACGAAGAGCTGGTTTTTTGAAAAAATAAACAAAATTGACACACCATTGGCCCAACTAACTAAAAAAAGACCCAAATCAATACAATCAGAGATGAAAAAGGGAATGTAAAAACATACACCACATAAATAAAAAGAATCATCAGAAATGACTACAAAGAGCTGTATACTAGCAAACAGGGAAATCTATCAGAAATGGAGAGATTCCTGGACACATGCAACCTACCTAAATTGAACCAGGAAGATAAGGAAAACCTAAACAGACCCATAACTGAGAACTTGAAGCAGTAATAAAGTCCCTCCCAACAAAGAAAAGCCCAGGAGCAGATGGATTCACTGCTGAATTCTACCAGACATTTAAAAAACTAATTCCAATTCTTCTCAAATTATTCAGAACAATCAAAAAAGAGGGGATCCTCCTAAATTCTTTCTATGAAGCCAGCATCACCTTAATCCCTAAGCCTGAAAAAGATGCAGCATTGAAAGAAAATTACAGACCAATATCCCTGATGAACATAGATGCAAAAATCCTTAATAAAATTCTGGCTAATAGAATGCAACAACACATCAGAAAGATCATCCATCCAGACCAAGTGGGATTTATCCCTGGTATGCTGGGATGGTTCAGTATTTGCAAATCAATCAATGTGATACAGCACATTAACAAACTGCAGAAGAAAAACCATATTATCTCAATAGATGCAGAGAAAGCATTCAATAAAATACAAAACCCTTTCATGATGAAAACACTAGGCAAACTGGGTATAGAAGGAACATTCCTCAATACAATCGAAGCAGTTTATGAAAAACTCACAGCCAGCATCCTAGTGGAAATGCTTCCAACTTTTCCCCATTCAGTGAGATCTGGTACCAGACAGGGATGGCCACTCTCAACACTGCTATTCAATATAGTTCTGGAAGTTCTAGCCAGAGCCATTGGGCAAGAAAACTAAATTAAAGGGATACAAATTGGGAAGGAAGAAGTCAAACTATCCCTCTTTGCAGATGATAGGATTCTTTATTTAGGGTATCCAAAGAACTCTACTAAGAGAATATTGGAACTCATAGAAGAGTTTGGCAAAGTAGCAGGATATAAAATCAATACACAAAAATCAACAGCCTTTGTATACACAGGCAATGCCATGGCTGAGAAAGAACTTCTAAGATCAATCCCATTCACAATAGCTACAGAAACCATCAAATACCTTGGAATAAACTTAACCAAGGATGTTAAAGATCTCTATGATGAAAGTTAAAAAACATTAAAGAAATAGGATACCAAAAAATGGAAAAATCTTCCATGCTTATGGATTGGAAGAATCAATATCATCAAAATGTCCATTCTCCCAAAAGCAATTTATAGATTCAATGCAATACCAATCAAAATACCAAAGGCATTCTTCTCAGATCTGGAAAAAATGATGCTGAAATTCATATGGAGGAACAGGAGACCTCCAATAGCTAAAGCAATCTTGTACAACAAAAACAAAGCCGGAGGCATCACAATACCAGATTTCAGGACATACTACAGGGCAGTTGTTACCAAAACAGCATGATACTGGTACAGAAACAGATGGATAGACCAGTGGAACAGAGTAGAAACACTAGAAATCAATCCAAACATCTACAGCCAACTTATATTTGATCAAGGATCTAAAACCAATTCCTGGAGCAAGGACAGTCTATTCAATAAATGGTGGTGGAAAAACTGAATTTCCACGTGCAGAATCATGAAGCAAGACTCCTACCTTACACTTTATACAAAAATACACTCAACATGGAGTAAAGACCTAAATCTATGACCTGACACCATCAAATTATTAGAGACCATTGGAGAAACCCTGCAAGATATAGGCATAGGCCAAGACTTCTTGGAAAAGACACTGGAGGCACAGGCAGTCAAAGCCAAAATTAATAATTAGGATTGCATCAAATTGAAGTTTCTGTACTACAAAAGAAACAATCAGGAAAGTGAAGAGGCAACCGACAGAATGGGAAAAAATATTTGCAAACTATGCAACAGATAATAACCGTAATCTACAAAGAGATCAAGAAACTCCACAACAACAAAACAACCCACGTAAGAGATGGGCCAAGGACCTCAATAGACATTTTTCCAAAGAAGAAATCCAAATGGCCAACAGGCACATGAAAAAATGTTCAGGATCACTAGCAATCAGGGAAATACAAATAAAAACCACTATGAGGTTTCAACTCACCCCAGTTAGAATGGCTCACATACGGAAATCTACCAACAATAGATGCTGGAGAGGATGTGGGGAAAAAGGGACACTAACCCACCATTAGTGGGAATGCAAACTGGTAAAGCCACTATGGAAGTCAGTTTGGAGATTGATTCATCAGAAACCTGAATATAACCCTACCATATAACCCAGCCATCCCACTTCTTGGAATTTACCCAAAGTAAATTAAATTGGCAAACAAAAAAGCTGTCTGCACCTTAATGTTTATTGCAGCTCAGTTCACAATAGCTAAGACCTGGAATCAACCTAAATGCCCATCAACAGAACACTGGATTAAAAAAATTATGGGACATGTACTCTATAGAATATTATACAGCAGTCAAAAACAATGAAATCCGGTGATTTGCAACAAAATGGAGGAATCTGGAAAGCATTATGCTGAGTGAAATAAGCCAGCCCCAAAGGGACAAATATCATATGTTCTCCCTGACCGGTGACAACTAACCCAACACCAAAAAGGAAACCTGTTGAAGTGAAATGGACACTATGAGAAACAGTGACTTGATCAGCCCTTGTCCTGACTGTTGATAAACAACTTAATACTTGATCCCTTTTAGTATTTTTTGTCCTATTTAATACTATTGGTTGAACTCTGTAATTAACACACAATTATTCTTAGGTGTTTAACTGAAAAGTGATCCCTCTTAAATATAAGAGCGGGAATAAGAGAGGGATGAGATGTACAGTTTGGGACATGCTCAATCGGACTTGCCCCAAACAGTAGAGTTGGAAACATGCCAGGGGATTCCAATTCAATCCTATCAAGGTGGCATGTACCAAAGCCATCTCACTAGTCCAAGTGTTCAGTTTTAGTTCACAATTGATCATAATGATAGGATTAAGAGTCAAAGGGATCCCGTAAACAAGACTAGTGTCTGCTAATACTGATAGAATTAAAAAGGAAAGAGCAATCCAACATGGGAAGCAGGATACACACAGACTCATAGAATGGCAGATGTCCTAAACAGCACTCTGGCCTCAGAATCAGCCCTTAAGGCATTTGGATCTGGCTGAAGAGCCCATGGGAGTATTTTAGGCATGGAAAGCCAAGACACTTCTGGCAAAAAAAAAAACAAAACAAAAACAACAAAAAAGCAAAAAAACCCCACCTAAATGAAAGATCTCTGCAAGTGAGATCCCAGTGGAAAGAACGGGCCACCAAAGAAGGAGGTACTTTTCTCTGAAGGAAGGAGAGAACTTCCACTTTGGCTATGACCTTGTCTAAATAAGATCAGAGTCAGTGAACTCAAAAGGCTTCTGTAGCCTTGGCAATTCATGACAAGTGCCTTGGGTGATTACTGATGCCATAAACAAGAGTGTCAATTTGTTAAGTCAACAACAGGAGTCACTGTGCACTTACTCCCCATGTAGGATCTCTGTCCTTAATGTCTTTTACAATGTGAATTAATTGTAGTACTAGTACTCGAATAGTACTTTACACTTTGTGTTTCTGTGTGGGTGCAAACTGTTGAAATCTTTACTTAGTATATACTAAATTGATTTTCTGTATATAAAGATACAGATGGGAGGGAAGTTATGGGGGGGAAAAGCCACTGTAATCCATAAGCTGTACCTTGCAAATTTATATTTATTAAATAACAGTTAAAAAAGTAATAGTAAAGAAATAGGAGGCCCGTGCCGTGGCTCAACAGGCTAATCTTCTGCCTTGCGGCACCGGCACACCGGGTTCTAGTCCCGGTCAGGGCGCCGGATTCTGTCCCGGTTGCCCCTCTTCCAGGCCAGCTCTCTGCTGTGGCCCAGGAGTGCAGTGGATGATGGCCCAAGTGCTTGGGCCCTGCACCCCATGGGAGACCAGGAAAAGCACCTGGCACCTGGCTCCTGCCATCAGATGAGCACGGTGCGCCGGCCGCAGCGTGCCGGTCGCGGCGGCCATTGGAGGGTGAACCAAAGGCAAAGGAAGACCTTTCTCTCTCTCTCACTGTCCACTCTGCCTGTCAAAAAAATAAATTAATTAATAAAAAAGAAATAGGAATCAGATAATCTTGTGAAAGGCAAAAATATAAACTATTATTCTGGTTATACATTTGTAGAATTTCAATACAAATATAAAAATTCTGTGTACTTCTAATAAGTAGTCTGCTGGAATTTTCATAAGAATCGTGTTGGACTTGGTATTTTGAGACAATAGATATCTTAACAAGAGCCTTCCAATCCATGAACACTGTATAACATTTCATTAATTTGAGTCTTTGACTTTTATCAGCAACAATTTGATTTTAATAGGCTTATCTTGCATGATTTTCATTAGATTACACCAAGGTATTTAATATTTTGATTTTCTTTAATGTCATATTGCTTTTTATTTAGAAACAACCTCAGATTTCCCCAAAATTATAAGTACAAAGAAGCTTTTTCTTTAGACATTTGAGAGTAGGTTCCCAACATATTGCCCTCTAATTTCCTAATACTGTAACGTGTATTTCCTAAGAACAAGGAAATTCCCTAGATAGTCACAATGCAATCATAAAAATCGAGAAACAGACACTTAAATGTTATTTTTTAGAAAAATTTTATTTACTTGAAAGGCAGAGTTGTAGAAGCAGAGGGAGAGAGAGTGAGAGAGATTGGCCATCTGCTGGTTTACTCCCCAGTGGCCACAACGGCCAGAGCTGGGCCAGTCAGAAGCTAGGAGCCAGGAACTTTCTGGGTCTCCCATGTGGGTGCAGGGGCCCAAGGATTTGGGCCATCTTGCACTGTGTTCCCAGGCCATAGCAGAGAGCTGGATTGGAAGTAGAACATCTGGATCTCAAATGGATGTGTATATGGGATGCCAGCACTGCAGGCAATGGCCTCATCCACTGTGCCACAACACCTGCACTTTAAATATTAACAAGTAAACTTCAAACTTCATTTCCAACTTTGTCAATTGTCCCCAAAGTTCTATTTAGAAGAGTCTGGTCCAGAATTATGTGTTATATTGAATGCTATTAATCTGAAACCATTCTTCAGGCTTACTTTGACTGTCACAACTTGGAAAAATAACATTTTCTAGAATTTGGATTTGTATGATCTTTCCTTTGGATTAGATATCCTGTTCATCATTGGCAGAAATATCAGAGATGAGGCAGTGTTCTTGTTGCATCCTACCAAATGGTACAATATCTTGTTTTTTCCACTATAGATGCGTTTGATCAGCTTATTAGGGTGGTGCCTATTAGAAATCATTGAAATATACTGTATTTCATTTTGTAGTAAGTATTTTTGTAGTGATGCTTTGAAATTATCTTCATCAAGCTTTGAATTTGTTTTATTAAAAAGAATTATTCACATCTAATAAGTTTTAAAAAAATTGATTAAAAAGGAGAGAGCTTCCATCTGCTGGTTCATTCCCTACATGGCCATGATGGCCAGAGCTGAGCCAGGAGCTTCATCCTGGTCTCCTATGTGTTTGGCAGGGGCTCATACATGTGGGCCATCTTTTGTCACTTCTCTCAGGCCATTAGCAAGGGTCTAGATCAGAATTGGAGCAGCTGGGATGTGAACTGGTGCCCACAGGGGATGCTGGCATCATAGACAGTGGCTTTCCCTGCTACATTACAACTCTGCCCCCCACATTTAATAGGTTGTAATCCATCAATATCATTATTTTAAAAATTAGTTAACTTTAAAAATTGATATCCAGTCTTACAAGTTTTATTTATTTGAAAGGCAAAGTGACAGAGGTAGAGGGAGAGACAGGGTTAGACCAGACCAAAGCCAGGAGACAGGAACTGCATCCAAGTCTCCCATATGGATAGCAAGAAATGAAGTACTTGGGCCATCAGAACTGTCTCCAAGGCACATCAGCAGGAATTTGCATTGCAGGCAGAGGCAGGATTTGATCCCAGGGACTCTGAGATGTGGGCATCCCAAACAGTGATATATCCCATTGCACCTACGCAGTGTCCATCCTACTCATTTTATTTTTGATTGATCCATGCTTAAACATGTCTTTACTGGGTACAATGTGATGTTTCAATACATGTATATGTTGTATAATCAATTTAGAGTGATTATCACCTCAACCATTTATCATTTCTTTTTGGTACGAACATTGAAAATCCTCTGTAGCTATATTGAAATGTACAATATATTAATGCCCACCCTACTATGCAATAGAATACTGCACTTCCTTCTGATTGTAATGCTGTACCATTGATCGTTCTTTGTTTTAATGGTTGAATTACTGCCGATTTGGTTGATGGAGCCATTCTAAAGGTTCTCCTTTTTTTTTAAAAAAAAAGTATGTCAGGCCGGCGCTGTGGCTCAACAGGCTAATCCTCCGCCTTGCGGCGCCGGCACACCGGGTTCTAGTCCCGGTCGGGGCGCCGGATTCTGTCCCGGTTGCCCCTCTTCCAGGCCAGCCCTCTGCTGTGGCCCAGGAGTGCAGTGGAGGATGGCCCAAGTGCTTGGGCCCTGCACCCCATGGGGAGACCAGGAAAAGCACCTGGCTCCTGGCTCCTGCCATCGGACAAGCGCGGTGCGCCGGCCGCAGCGCGCCAGCCGCGGCGGCCATTGGAGGGTGAACCAACGGCAAAGGAAGACCTTTCTCTCTGTCTCTCTCTCTCACTGTCCACTCTGCCTGTCAAAAAAAAAAAAAAAAAATATGTCCCCATTGTTTGTGGACTACTTTCTTAGTTTTAGATGCAAAATATCCTCCCAGGGTCATCTACTTTTGTTGCTTTAGCCCGAGAATCAGTCATTTATCCAAGAAATTCTGGCTCCTTTTTCTATTTAAGGATGAAAAATCTGAGTCATAGATGTGCTCATTACCTACTCCATCTTACATGGACATCTGTTAGGGCTTACTGAGAACCATGGGTTTACTCCAGTATGTTCAATTGCATTCCAACATCCAGAGTTTCTTCTAACTTTGCCCCCTTCCCTATTTGTAAATCTGTTGACTGATGGTGAGATATTATCTTACCATTGCCTTCAGTGCGCTTATTTATTTGATCAACCTCAGTGTAAGTACCAATCTGCAGTCCTTACTGTCACTCTTGCCCAATCCTCCCTCCAACTTGGATGTCCTATTCTCCGTGTGTGCATTTTGGAGCTCTGCACTTGGCACCCCTCCCTGTATGAACAATTCCTTCCTTCTGCTCGGCCTCGGATACCTTGTAATGGGCCTTTTTCCCTTGTGCATGTCCTCTACGTGATGCTTAGGCATCAACACCATGTACTGGTTAACGGTAACCTTATCTCACCTCAGTGCAAGGCTACCTAACTTGTTCATTTTCTCCTAATGGCTTTTGTACTTAATTGTTAAGTAATGAAAGAGAATGGGGAAGGGGAAGGTCTACTTGGGTTTTGAATTTTAATTTGCATTATATTTATCCAATTTTTATAACAACTTTGTGTTCTATGACTTTGTTAAATTTACGAATTTTAATCATTTGGTAGATTGCTTTGAACATTCTAGACACGATAATGTAGTCTGCAAATTATTAGAAGTTCCTTTCTAATCTTCATACCCTTTTTCTTTTTTTATTACATGCATTATCATTTCCGAGCTGAATAATCATGAATACATGTAGTGAAAAGAAATATCATTGCTTTGTTTTTAATAATGAGAGAAAGGATTTACTGTTTTAATATTAAATATGATGAGAAATTGTGTTAGCTATAGATTTATCTAGCTGTAGTTTGTCAGTTTGAGAAAAATTTAATTCTTTACTGATCTTTCTGATCATAAAAGACTTTGGATTTCTACATATAAAGTTTTTTTTCATTGACAAAATTCCACCTATTTATAGTGTGCAGCAAGAGGTGCTGATATATGGAGATATTGTGGAGTGAGTAAATCAAGCTAACAATATTACGTAACATACATACCACTTTTCTTCGGGTTAGAACGTGAAATCTACTCAGCAATTTCCATTCATATGGTGTAGTGATTTAACTGTGGTTCGGTGATACACAGATCTCTTCAACTCTTCTCTTAACTGAAATTCTACAACCTTTGCCAATATCAACCTGATCTCTCCAGCACCCCAACTTTGCCTTTTTAAGAATCATAAGGGATTTGTCTTTCCATGCTTGGCTTGTTTCATTCAGCATGATGTTCTCAAGGTTAGTTGTTGAAAATGATGGAATTCCATTCTTTTTAAGTATTTTATTGTTGTGTATAGAAAAGATTTGCTCTATCCTTTCATTTGTTGGTGAGCACTTAGGTTGATTGTGTATCTTGGATATTAGAATAATGATGAAGTGAACATAGGAGTACCAACAGTGTACAAGGATTTCCACTTCTCCCTATCTTGATAACATTTATTATCTTCTGTCTGTTTGATAATAGCCATTCTAACTGTGTGAATTGATAATTTGCTGTGCTTTTAGTTTGCATTCCTCTGATAAGTGGTATTAAGCATTTTTTCATATGCTACCTGTCCCACTTTCTTTGACTTCTGAGAAATGCCTCTTGCCCTTTGCTCATTTTAAATCAGATTATTTTCTTGCTATTGAATTGATTTCCATATATAGATATGTTGAACATTACTCCCTTATTAGATTTATAGATTCCAGATATTTTCTCCTCTAGGCTGTCTCTTCACTCTGCTGATTGTTTCCTTTTGTCTCAGTTTGCTGTCACCCCACTTGTCTGTTTTTGGTTTTATTGTCTGTGCTTTTGAGGTCATATTAAAAAACCACTGCTAAAACATTATGGGCTTTTCCTTTGTTTTATTCTAGCAGTTTTGTCATTTCAGGTGCTACGTGAAAGTATTTCACAGATTTGAGTTGATATTTGTGTGTATTATGAGATCAAGATCTAGTCTTGTTCTTCCATGTGTAGAAGTGTCCCCACACCATTTGTTGCATAGGCTGTCTTTTCCCTGTTGTATATTCTTGACATCTTTGTTGAAAATAAAGTGAACATAAATTGAGGGATTTATGTCTGGGTCATCTATTCTGTTCAGTGGTCAATTTGTATGTTTTTATGTCAATATCGCGCTGCTTTGACTACCATTAACTTGGTAGTATTTTGAAATCGGGTACTGTGATGCCTTTAGCTTTGTTTTTGCCCAAGTCGACTTTGGCTTTGCTTACATCAGGCTGCTAGAGTGGAGGGAGATTGCATTGTATCTGCTTTGAGCTTCATCTGGCTTTGTCACAGCTTTGTTTTTATTCATGTCACACCTGACTTCAAATGATTGACTTGTGGGATCAGGACTGTCCTTCAGTAGAGCCTGAGATCTGAGCGCTCATGAAATCATGCCATCTCCCTGAGCTCCTCAAAGACATTGCAGCGTCCAGAACTGTAGGAGACCTTTCCTTTCTCTTCTGCCAGCCTGTCAGCTTCTTGGGTTTGTGGAAAGCTACCTTGTGTTGAGTCTTGTGCTCTGCTTTCAGGGCCTAGGAGGTTTTCCAGCCCTGTTTTCCTTCTCACTCTTTTTAGGGTATAGAAAAATTTCATCACAGCCATTCTGCTTCTTGCAGGCCCTAATCATCAAAAGCCTGCAGTGTCTTGTGGCTTCTCTCAGTTTGTTTCCCTAGCTAAATTGGCCTCGGGTGAGAGTCCAGAGTTGGTAGGAGTTTCCTCTCTCCATTCTACCTTGTTGGAAATGCAGTGTTGCTGTACATGGGGAGAGCTGATACATTTTGTGGAAGAGGGGCTTTCTCCACTCTGCTTTTGGTGCACAGTTCCCAAGCACAAGGTAAAAAGGGTTTAAACAACAAGTATGTATTTTTTTTCACGGAAGTTCCTCCAGAGGCCTCTCTGGTTTGCAGGTGCCTGCCTTCTTACTGTGAGCTTGCACAACCTTTGCTCTGTGTGTATACGTTCCTGCTATCTCTTTCGTAAGGATACTGGTTCTATTGGGTGAAGGCCTTTATTTAGTCTCAACACTTTTTTTAAAAGCCCTTTCTCCAAATACAGTCACACTGAAAGTCAGGATATCAAGGTAAGAATATTTGGCACAGGACACAGTTCAGTCCACAACACCTTGTAAATTTCTTGAATCACTAGAATGTGAAAGAGGCAACAGTGTGACTGCCTTGAAAAAACCTCATTGGGTTTGCATCTTCTACTTTCTTGGAACTTTTCCCAGCTGCCATGAACATAAGATTCATAGAACTCAGGAAATCGTGTAAGATTCATAGAGCTCAGGGAATTTCTGGCAAGTTTTGTAAGGTTCCTGAATGACCAGTACCAGATGACCTTGCCAGCTGACTGTAGTCTCAAGATGAGATACACTAAGCTTTGCCCAGATCAGTGGAACTCTCCTCACCACACACTTAAAAGCGATAATAAGAGCTTATCCTTCTCCATCAGTAATAGGTAGCTGATGCAACTGATAACAAATTGTCCTTACCACAAAAGATTGTAGCCATATTCTGCAACAGGAGCATGTGAAATTAAATATTCCTGGAACACACTAGGATATCCAGTCATCTGCATGTGATTGGAAGAAAATAGAATTACCTTTTTCAACACTTTGCATTAGAACTCACTTGGGGGAGAAACTGGTGTTTTGTTTTGTTTTTATTTAAATACAGTAAAAGTCCTTTTATCTGATATAATTAGAACTGGTAGTTGGCTGGTTAATCTTGCAAAAGAATTAAAATTGCTTGTTAGTCCTGGGCTTTTGGCTTTCTGTAGAGAGTAGTTGGGTTGCTTTGCAGAGAAAATGGAAAGTGTTGGTTATTTTGATGAAGTGCATTTAGCAGAGGCTGGTTAAGAATGATTACCTCTGTTGCTCATGCTCCCCCATTTATGAAAGAAAAGAGCCTATGGCCATCCTAAGAAGGGGAAGAATCATCAGCATGCGTAAAACTCTGGTTTCCAAACCACAGATGTGGAAATCATACCCCTTGTTCATTCATTAGTGTGGAAGAGCTAACTGTAGTTTTCCAAATGCGCTTTTCTAAGCCCCCTCTTGGGAGCTTGATGAAATTAGGAACTTTGTCATATTTACCCACTGCATCCCAAGTACAACAGTGCTAGACAGAGATTATGTACCACCAACTGGTTGAATTCAGAAGGAAAGGGGAATTCACTTCATTGGCTTGAAGCATGGTAAATAATAATTTTAAATCTGGTAGCAGAATTTTTATTTTTAGTAAATGACCACCATTGTTGAGGAAAACGGCTTAATATAGAACAGTTCGGTTTGGAAGGTGATGAGGTGATGACATAGGAGGGAGACAGTGAAACAGATTGTGGAAACTGATCTGCAGAGGAGAGATTAACAACAATTTAGAGTTAAGATTTGTGTAGAGCATAGGAATAGGTAGCAGGAGGAAGGAAGGAGAAAAGGTGGCTGAGCTAGCGGGCACATAAATAATTCTATAGGCTAGCAGAGAAATTGATAGAATTTTAAGACATTGACGTACTTAACTGCCAGGTTTTTGTTTGTGCTGTGGTATAAATCCCTCTTCAGTCTGTCAGCAGTAGTCATGTATCAGGGTTAAGGGATGGAGATCCTGGTGAACGGAATGGGATCAGTCCCAAAGTGGGCAGAGAGTGAGGTATTCACACATGCTGTGTTCTCACTTGAAACGAGGGACTCTGACCTAGAAATGATTCAGAGATTGTGACAACCCTTTCGTAACATCTCAGGAATCCCACGGAGGGTGGGGATCAATGCTGAACTTTTGCACAGCATATGGTGTGCAGCTTTGCCAGTTCCTTTTGAATTTCAAAGGAGTGGGTGACTCAGGGAAGCTGCTATCAGGATGGTATAGATTTCATCTCAGATACATGGAAAAGCAGAACTTTTTAGGAGACTGGCAAGTGGATGAGCACAAGATACTAGGAATAAGCAAAACTTCAGGGAAAGTATGCGCCGAGAGCAATTTTTACCTTTAAGCCCTACTTCCCACTAATATAATATAACCTGGTATATCACAGGGAGACAACCTGCAACCTTTTCTGGTTTAGCTTACACACAAAATCCAATCTGTGGCTGTAAGTATATGCTGAAAAATGCATAAATATGCTGCTTTTGTGCTTGGAGACAGCGATTGCAGCACGTTTAATAGATAAAGCTTGTGCAAACATGATTCTCTTTTATCTTTTCCCCTGCTGAGATTTGGATGATAGGAATTCCAAAGAATTATTTCTCAGAGTGTTTTTTGCCAACATCACTTGATTCTAATACTTCCATGTTAGAAAGCTTCCTCATGGCCAACTTGAATACCACCAAGTCTTCCTTTAATGTGCCGAGTAGAGTGTCAGTGTTGTGGAGCCACTCTAGGGGGAAGAGGGTAAAAGGTAAGCCCCCTTTTTGGGTACCTGTCAAAGAAGTCTAGTCATGTGAAGGTGTGGGGTGTGGGCATCATAACAGAACAGGAGTCCTGGAGTCAAACTAACATCTTACTTGCACAGTCCTGTCTTTGGCAGTCTCTTTTTCCTAGAGTAGGTGGCTGCCTAAGAACAGGTGTGTTCTGATTGAGGAAGCTGTATGACCCTAATGAATGTCAGCCCTCTACCTCTGCACCCCACCTGAATTTTAAGGTGGGGTCTTGAGTACCTGTAAGAGGATTTATAGGTTTCTGGTATTGTGAAGGTGGTATGGCACTCAAATTTTAGGGTTCAATTCACCAGAGTTCAAATTCTGATTACCACCTTACGAATTTTCTCCCACATATTATTACCTATACCCTTCAATATTGAGCTTTCATATCTGTAAAATGATTAGCATATGTTTGAGTTTAATTTTCCTTAAAAACATTATTGCCTACATTCACTCTAGAGATTCTGATCTAATTGGTTTGGGCTACAGTCTGGATATTGGAATTTTTAGAAAGTCTTCCCAAGTGACTCTGTTATGCAGCAAGGAGCAGGGGATGGGGAAAAATGAGAGAGGGGAGGGACAACGGAAGGGAGAGAAAGAATCCTTACTCACTGTGTCGTTTAGCCAAAGTTAATGTTCTTCTGTTCCTTCATCTGAAAATGGAAAAAAGTAAAACACAACCTGCTGAATAGATGGCTTGGTTCGTTTACTGTTGCTTTCACAAAAGACCAGATAATTCAGAGTGGTTTTGGAGGCTGGGAAATCCAAGACAATGGAACCAGCATCTATTCAGTATCTGGTGAGGGCCTTTATGCTGAGTCATGGCAGAGCACTGCATTGGCAAGAGAGCAAATGTGTGAGACAGATCAATCTTACAGCAGTGTTACCACCTCAGTAACTCGTGGATCCAATCTCTGAATCCATGGATGAATTAATGTACTCATGGGGACAGACCTTTATGATCCAGTATCTCCCTAAAGGCCCTACTTCCAATATCATTAACAAGTGAATCTGGGGATTGCTTCCAACATGTGAGCTTTGGACAACAAACATTGAGATGATAGCGTAGGATTCTTAAAAGTATTAGATTAACATCTTCACAATATTTAGAAAAGTGTGTGACAGATGATAATAGATCAGTGTTCAATATTATGAGAATAAGTATTTTTACCAACTTGCCATATAAATGCTGTAAATTTTTGTTTAAAGCATTTTATTAAAGTAAAACATGCACTCATACAAGCACACAAATCAAAAGTATTATTGTGTAATTCGGACCTCAGAATCAGCCCTTAAGGCATTCTGGTCTGGCTGAAAATCCCATGAGAGCATTTCAGGCATGGAAGGCCAAGACACTGTGGGGGAAATAATGTCCTACATGAAAGCTCTGTGAGTGAGACCCCAGTGGAAAGAAGGGGCTATCAAAGAAGGTTTATTTTTCTCTGAAGGGAAGAGAGAACTTCTGCTTTGCTTATGGCCTTGTCTAAGTACTGATGGAGATTGTAGACTTAAAATGCTTCTATAGCCTTGGTAGCTCATACCAAGAGCCTTGGGTAATTACTGAAGTCATATATAAGAGTGTTGTTAAATTAACCAACAAGGAGTCACTGTACACTTAACTCCCCACACAGAACCTCTGTCCTTAATGAGTTGTAGTATGAGAATTAACTGTAAAACTTGTTCTCAATTTTTTATCTATTGTGTGTGTGTGTTTGTGTGTGTATGTGTGCACATGTGCAAATTGTTGAAATCTTAGTATAGAGTTCTGTGTATAAAGTTAATTGGAAGTGAATCTTGATGGAGAATGGGACTCAGAATGGGAGAGGGAGGGAGAGGAGTGGGAAGTGGAGGTAGGAAGGCAGGTATGGGGGGAAGAATCAATATATTCCTAAAGTTGTACTAAAGAAATTTGTACTCATTAAATAAAAGGTTTCTTTGGGAAAATAAAAAGTATACTGCTTAATGCATGTTCAAAGATGGAGCCTCTACCAGACTGTGGAATACTACCTAGAAACCTAAAATTTTCCCATGTTCCTTCTCAGTCATAAGTTCCTTCAAAGATCTCCATTATTTTGACGTTTATCCTCATTTGTTCTTCATGTTAGAATTAAAAATAAAATTATTTACAGTAATTGTACCATGGAGTTACATTGCATGTGCCCTTTTCACTGACTTCTTTTGTTCCACTAGATATAAAATTACAGATGAATTTTTAGATAAAATGTTGAAGTTTGCCCGTTCTGATTTCTGTGCAATGTTGCATAATATGATTCTGCCATAACAAGTATGTTCATCATACCACTGCATACTTGGATGGGTTTCATTTGGGGGTATTGTGAAAAATCCATTAAGTGTTTGTACACCTTTGTGTTATATTTCTTACAGTAAACTATCTGATATTAGTACATTTGTTTTCATAAATCCTATATGCTTTTAATCATCCTTAGTTCAACTTTTCTGTATTTATATACTAAAGGTATGTGTCATATGTAGCATATAGCTATTTTTTCAAATTTTATTTTTGAAATGTATTTTTTAAAAGATTCATTTATTTCAGAGGCAGAGTTATAGACAGGGAGAGAAAGAGAAATCTCTTTCATCTCATGGTTTACTCCCCAAATGGCTGCATCGGTTGTAGCTTAGCTTATCTGAAGCCAGGAGCTTCTTCCAGGTCTCCCACATGGCTGCAAGGGCCCAAGCACTTGGGCCATCTTGCACTGCTTTTCCAGGCCGTAAGCAAAGAGCTGGATTGGAGGAGGAGCAGCCGCAACATAAACCGGCATCCGTGTGGGATACCAGCACCGCAGGCAGAGGTTTAGCTTACTATGCCACTATGCTGGCCCATGAAATAATGTATTTTTAATTTACATTATTCTCAAAGGCTTAATGCTACACTAAATAAAGAGTTCAACAAACAAAGTAAAAAGACTATAGTTGGGCAGGAAAATGGGCAAGGGCTAGAAACAGTAATAAATTTTAAAATGTTCAACTTCATTTAGTTGGTTTTTTGTTAAGAATCTTTTAATTATTTTACCATTAACATTTAATGTTAATTACTGAAATATTTATATTAAAATTTATGCTCATACTTGTGCTTTCTCTTGCATTTTCTTTATCCCATTTTGCCCATTTTTAGTTTGCTAGTAAACATTCACATAATTTCTTTTTACCAGTTTTAGTGGAAATTAAAATATGCATCATTAACTTTTTAAGTTTTGCCTTTTTAAACTATACTTGCTGTTTCATGGACAAAGCTAGAGTTGAACAACAGTTTGTTCCTATTCAACCTGTCTTATTACCTGTGCCATTATTGCCATTTTTGAGGATATTTCAAAAAGTTTGTGAAAGAACGGGATTCAACAATAGATTTATTTTAGTGCTCCCAAAAAAGTAAAAACCATGCATAGTTTTTTTTGCATAATGTGAATTCATGCCTTTTCATGAACTTTTGGGAGACCTCTTGCATTTTTATTCTAAAAATACAGTAAATACTGCAAGGCATAATTCTAATATTTTAGCAGCAAATATTCATTTATATTTCCTTACATATTTACCATTTCCAGTGCTCTTTATTCCTTCTTCTAATGCCACATTTTCTTATGGGGTTGCTATTTTTGTTTTTCTACCCAAAGAGCCCCCTTTAATACCAGTCTGCTGTAATAAAATTTTTTGAATTTTTGCTCGTCTAGAAATGTATGAGTCTTCCACCTTTATTTTCATGTTGCGTGTGGAACTTGAAGTTGAGAGTACATTAAAGACCCTATCTCATTGCCTTTTAGTTTCTGTTACTTTAAGAAATCTGTCAGTCTAACTGATGATCCTTGCAATATAATATACATTTTCTCTCCCCTGTCTAATCTTTGCAACCTTTTCTTTGTAGTTTGCAAGGTGGACCTAGATACTTTGTTTTCTCTCAGTGTTTGTAGAACACCCTAGGTTGGTAGATTGATCTTCTATCAGTTTTGGAACATGTTTAGTCCTTATCTCTTCAGATATCTTTTTTCCCCTGCCTTTCTGTTCTCTCCAGAGAACAGAGCTTATTAAAGTTAAGTGTGGCAAGGGTGCCACTCTTCGATGTTTTCCATACCCCATTGTCTCAACTTAAATACGTTCTATCTATGTTTTTTCTATTCCGCTGATTTTCCTTGCTCCTTCTATTAAAATAATGACTGAATTATACATTTGAATTAGTTTTTTTTTCCATTGTAGAATTTCCACTTTTTCTTAGTTCTACTTGTATAAATTCTCCATTCCTTCCTTTGTATTTTAAAATAATATTAAAACCTATTTTCAAGTACATGTGTGATAACTCACTATATGGGTTCTCTCCATGCTGGTTTCTATTATCTTTGTGTTCTTTCAGTTTCCAGTTGTTCGACTTGCCAGGATACCTGATATTTTAGGGGGTACAGTACTATGTTTTATATGAAAAATAGTGAGGGTCTGAACAATATTATCTTTGAAGAGGTTTTGCTTTACTTTATGGAAAGGAGAAAAGATATGAGTAGATCGCATTGCTTTAGTGGAGCCCAGGTTTCAGGATTTTTGAGTACTGGCTGTCTTTTCAGCTGGTCAGTGTAACCCCTTGATTCAAGAGTTATGGACATTGATAGTTTGACTTCCACGCCTGTTTCTCTCCCTCTAACCATCATGTCCTTGGATCTCTGTTTTGTCTCTTAAATCTTATCTATTCAGCTTCTTAGAACATGGTTCTTCATGGGTTCTCAATATTTTGCACTATGGGAGTATATCTTTGTAACCTGAAAATGCCTTGATGGAAAATTGAATGTAGAATTTGTGTTCACTTCCTTAGAAGTTCATTTTTTTCTTATTCTCCAAGATTGTGGAAGTCCTGATATTCAGTTAATTATCACTCCAGCTAGGTAAGATAGGTGCAAGCTCTAGGTTGCTGCTTTGTATTTGGTGTCTATGCCAAGTGTTAGGAATTGCTAACTGCCTCAAAGAGCAAAGCACTGGCCATATAGGACTCATCTTAGCATTGTTATCTCTTCATGATCTCACCTCTGTGACTTCTGGCTGGTTGTCTTTCAGTAGCTTTAAGCAATCCTTGGAAAAAAATTTCCACCCAGATTAAATAGTTGTCTTGGGCAGAAGATTCAGTATGCTCTGAGCTGCTGTCCTACTCCAAAGTAGAACTTGGGTCCCATTCCTGTAATTACCTCACATAACTGAGACATTGCAGATGAATGAGTCTTTGCCCTATCTTTGAGTCTTCCCTTGCTTATTGGAATTAGTACTAGAGAGAGAACTTAACTCTCTTCAAGGAGGCTGGTCTGCTTACCAATGCAAAGAAAATCCTCATTTGGCTGAGGAATGATGTTGCTTTTGGCTCTGGTAGTTGTCATTTTCATATGGTCACTCTTGAAGGACGGGTTCTCTGGCTGTTATGGTGTAATCCTTAAACCCTGGCATAAAATCAGCGATGACGTGGGATCACAGTGTTGCCAAAACCTGGTGATGCAACTTCTCTTGCTACTTGAATAACTTGTTGTTCCAACAGGCAGTTTCTGAGTGCAGATCCCAGGTCCCTAAAGCTCTTCACTACACAGCTCTTGCAGGTTACAGGCACACGTGCATGCACAAACAAAACAATACTTTCTCAGTCCAACCTCCGTATTGCAAGTTATTTGCCCAAGGCAAACTGCAATAATAGGGCCGCCATTTCAGGGAGGACTGCCGGACCCAGCCACACTTTGCCTGTAATCAGCCCTCCTCCCCAGCCTCTTTGTCTTGGACTTTGAAATAGGAAAACTTTGTTTCAGGCCCAGTGCTTCCCCTTCTGCCTATTCTGGGATGAATGGCATCTTTCTGGGGACACTGTCCAACTTAGCGCATAGCTATGTAAGTTTGTTCCTTTACCCCCTTTAAGAAAACAGAAAAAAATTGATATTATAATTTGCTTCTCCCACTTCCCCCATACTTAACCTAGGAAGATATACAAGATAGAAGTTGGGATATATATAGATCTACCTCATTTTTGTGTACCCTTAGAACAATGTTATTTGACCTTAGCATTCATTCTCCCCTTTTAGAAAAGCAAGTGCCTTTCTCTTTTAGCTCTAGCAGTCTTCTGACCATTTAAACGTGTGTCTCTGCCATCCCACCCTGGTTGGGAATTTGAAATTCTGTGGTTAAGGATGCATAAGTAACTTATTAACTTAAGCAGTGTCACATAATGGATGCGACAGTCCTAGATTGGAAGTCAAAGGTGAGTCCTCAGGTTCACACACCCAAGCGTGACTTTGAACTTGATTTATCAAAGACTTGTTTCATAATTGGTATAACAAGGAAGGTGTTCCAACTTCTCTGTACTTCTCTGAGTACCACATGTGTTTATTTGGACCGTGGGAGTTGGTGGTAGAATCTGAAAAATGGGAAAGTATCCACATCAGGCTGGACTTTATTGGTGGAACTACTCATTTGGTGTAGGCATAAGTAGGATAGTTGGGGAAAAAAAGCTTGAGTCTTTAAGCCTGAAGAACTCGATTGTAGTTATGACTCAGGTACATGACATTGAGCTCTCTCAGCCCTAATTTCCTCATATGTAAAATTTGGACAACACCCGGCTCAAAAGGCTGCCATAAAGATCAAAGGGAAAATTTGGAACCCAGAAAGGTTTTTGGAAGCTCTGAATTACAATGTGGATGTAAAATGTCCTCTGTATTCATGCCACAGAAAGAAAAGGATTGAACTTGGCCAAAAGCCTTGCATTTCTTTTTGGAATTTTTATAAGAAGTCTTATCAGAATTTAAGGAAGCATAATGAAACATCAGGTTTTCATTTAATTTGAATTATCTATAAGAGAGTTTTTCATGTTTGGGGGAAGTCTTGGGATTCTAACTGTGATATGTTTTTCGCTATTTTGTTTTTTCACCGTGGAAAACACAATTAAAGCTACGCTTGCTCTGAAATGAGATTGGGGATTTAGACAGATTCTGATAAAGCTGTGTTTGTAACAAAGAGGTTGACTTGCCCAGACTCTGACTGGTAGAAGATGGAAGAGCTGGTATTTAAAGGCATGCAAATGAATTCAGAGTCTATGCTTTTGGAAACAGCATAGACTTGATTAAACAGAAAGATAAATAAGGATACATTTTGATAATTCATTGAAATCAAAAGAAGGTAAAAGGGAATTCAGAAGAGGAATTAAGAATTAGAAATTTGTTAAATCAGTCAACATGTCTGATTGACATTCTCATATTTATTCTCCCTCTCCCTCTGTGTCTCATTTCTGTTATCTCCACTTTCTTTGTTGGGTTTTAGTCTTTCTCTCTTACTCTGCAAACCTGCTTTCTCATTGTCTGCATCTGTGTTATAGAACGTGGCTGCCTCACAAACATATGTTGTGTTATAATTCCAGCCAGGCTTGGAGTCTGATGTATAGAGAAGACAGAGAAGGTTGATTGGTCCACCTTGTTGTCTGTTTATTGTCAGTCATTCTGAAGGATGGAGATATAGTTGGAGGATCACAGTGTAAGCCTCATTCCTGGAGACTTGATCAGGTAATGAGGTAGAGAGTGGTTCAAGACAAAAAAAACCCAAAAAACAAAAAACATTATATTGGTTGGCAGACACCCCCACCACCAAACTATCCACTCAGTAGACTTTTATTGGCCAAAGCCTTAAAAAGTCATTGGTGTGTTGTGTGGCGTTCAATGAATTTTTAATCACGTATACATTTGTAAAACCATTATCACAATCAGGATACAAAGAAGCCCCAATTTAAAAAAAAATGCTTCAAGCTATCCATTTATAAATTAGTCTCCCAAAACCACAGTTTTGTTCTTCATCACTATAAATACAATGGAGACTTCTGTGAGTGATTCCTGGATCCCTTGTGTCTGAGTAGGGTTCTTTGTTCAAGATAAAGCTGAAAGTTTTCTCATAGCTATAACATTGATGTAGATCAATATTTTTTAAAGATTTATTTACTTATTTGAAAGGCAGAGTTACAGAGGAGAGAGAAGGAGGTCTTCCATCTACTGGTTCATTCCCCAAATGACTCCAACAGCCAGAGCTGGACCTATCTGGAGCCAGGAGCTTCTTCTGGGTCTCCCATGTGGATGCAGGGGTCCAAGCACTTGGCCGTCTTCTACTGCTTTTCCAGACCATAGCAGAGAGCTGGATCAAAAGTGGAGTAGTCAGGACTTGAACTGTCACCCATATGGAATGCCGGCGCTGCCAGCTGTACACCATGGAACTGGCCCTGATCAATACAATTCTTTTATGTGCTCCTCAAATAACAATTCATGAAGTAAGTCATAATTTACCTATCCTCATCCCAGCACATTTGAAATACAGAGAAGATGGTATTACTGGTTATTTCAATACTTAGAAATTCATTCACTCAATATTGGCTTTGCACGCCTACAATATGCTTGATAATGTTCAAGGGTTAAAAGTCATTGTGAAGGCCAACACTGTGGCATAGTGGGTTAAGCCTCTGTCTGCAGCACCAACATCCCAGATGGGCGCTGGTTCATGTGCTAGCTGCTCCTCTTCCAATTCACCTCTGCTTATGGCCTGGGAAGGCAATAGAGAATGGCTCAAGTGCTTGGACCCCTCCAACTGCATGGGAGACCTGGAGGAAGCTGCTGGCTTCAGATCAGCTTAACTCTGGCCATTGCAGCTATTTAGAGGGCAAACCAGCAGATGGAAATCCTCTCTTCTGTTTCCTGCTGTCTCTCAAATCTTAAAAAAAGAGAAAAGTCTTTGTGAAAAACAGGCAAAATCTCTGTCCTGGATTCTTACACTATAGGAGAATCTCAGTCTAGTTTGGAAATAAATGCCTTGATGTTTGTAATCTATTATGCCAGAAGCTGAAATTTCCATGTAACTTGACTATGACTAAGACCTGCTGATCATCTTCCTCATAGTATGGTGGTCATTCTTCCCAAAACTTAAAGAGGGTCCCTAATGCTTCACTTAGCTCCTGGCTTATGATAAAGAAAATTAGCCCAAACCTGGTTGGAGATGGAAGATTTTTTGATGGTATAATTCATAGGCTTCTACTACAAAGGAAATTAAGATGTGATGAAATGCTTACTCAGCTTTTCCTTACACGTTAGTGAGATTAAGATGATGTCTTGGCAGTTACCTGCCTACTGCCTTAGCTGGCTGTCAAGATCTAATGAATATCCATTGTGATAACCATTATCTTACTCTCCTCTTTCCCTTAAAATGCCCTTTTGAGCTCAGAAGTCTCTTCCCTTGCTGTACGTTTGAAGTAAAAAATTGATTTGTGTTCAGTTAAATTATCAAATAGAATACTTGTTTTCTTCTTTCCTCTCAATCTGCCCATTCTGAGAGCTTTTTTATCAAAAAGAGATGTGAGCCCTTTTAGAGGTATGCAAATTGTTACCACTGAGGGACACCACATGGAGAGACCTAGGCATTCTCTGTATTACTCCAGCTCTTGTCTCAGCTGTTGAAGAACAGGCTTTTTAATACTATTTGTTGAACTCTTTACTTAGTATAGAGTTAATCTTACATGTATGAAGTTAATTGAAAGTAGATCTTGGTAAAAAAACAACAACAACAACTAAGAATCAGAATAGGAGAGGGAGGATGAAGAAGGGTGGGAGTGCAGGTGGGAGTATAGGTAGGGTGGTACGAATCACTATGTTCCTAAGTTTGCCTTTATGAAATACATGCAGTTTGTATACTTTAAGTAAAAGTCTTTTGGGGGAAAAATAAACTAGACACTTTACCTTGAAAAAATTGTTTAAAAAAAAAACATGGAACTCTCTAGTGATCTGTGCTTTCTCTACTCATATATTTCTATGAAATTTTCCTTTGCTGCCTAGAGAATGACATCCTTTTTCCATTATGGCTTCTCTTCCTGTCTTTCTCCTGCTCTATTTCATCTGATATTTTCCTATGTATTATAACTATGTTGTATACTGTTTCCTAGTGTTACATTATCATATTATTAAGTTTTAGCACCACAAAAAGGTGTGCCTCTTTATCTTTTCCAAACAGGAGGTGCTGATGAAATGTTGATTGAATTAACATTTTATGTATTTTTTGGTGGATTTATTTATTTGAAAGGCAGAGTTGCAGAAGGGGGTGGAGGGAAGGAGACAGAGGTTGGTTTTCCATCCACTGGTTTACCCACCCCCACTTCCATCCCCCACAAATGGCCACATCAGCTGGAGCCAGACCAGGCCAGGCTGAAGCCAGGAGCTTTTTCCTGTTTCCACATGGTGCAGGGGCCCAAGCAATCGGGACATCTTGTAGTGCTTTCACAGATGCATGAGCAGGGAAACTAGCTGAATTGGCTATTGGGAAGTGGAGCTGCCAGGGCTTGACAGGCACCCATAGGGATGTTGGCATTGCAGGTGATAGTTTTACCTGCTATGCCACAACACTGGCATCTGAATTAGCATCTTAAATACCCACTGCCCTGGCTCTCTCTACCTGTAAGCTAATACCTAAGGAATAGAAATGAGGCAGTCTGATATGCTCCTTGGTTGCTTTGGATGTGAAGAGCGGAATATTGGAATCACTTAGTGGCTTTGGAAAAAAAAAAAAAAAGAAAGAAAAACAGTGCCCAGGGCCCACCTCCCAGCAGCTCTAATTTAATCCAGGTAAGGTATGGGTAGTAATCTCTTCTCTTAAAAGCAGCATTGTGGTACGTGGTTAGGGGCACTCTGAAAGGACTGGATTTGCATCCTCCAGCACTTAAAGGCTGGATCAGCCTGTTCCCTTACTTGGCTGGGCCTTAGTTTCTTCATCTGTTAAAGTGTGGCAGTAATAAAATCTATCTCATAGAGACTGTGTTAAACGACAACTCATAGAAGATACCTAGACTATAATGGGTCATCATAGTTAGGTAATGCATGTAAAGTTTCCTTCCTTTTTCTCTTCCTGTGCTTTTGCCATCCTCATTATTAATATCATTGGCATCACGCTCAGTGTTTTGATGAAGTACTAAATCAGACATACTTTACCATCACGAGGTTTTCTCCACTGGGCAAGCAGGTGTTAAGCTAACAATAGCGTTATTGTACATCAACACTGAATGACCTCTGCACTCAGTGATGGTGTGAAAAGTTTAGTCCTCAAACTGCCATCTTAGTCCAGTTGTTACCTTTTCAGTGGTTGTGATGCATGCAGCCTGTATGAAGTGGGTAATTGCTTGTCAGAACCTGGAAGCTTGTGGGTTTGGAACATGTTTCTACTGTTCAGCAAACGGAAACCTTTGCCAGTCTGGGCTGAGCCACCTTGCCCATGTCCCTGACAGAGCTGTCTGCTGTAGCTCCATGCTGGAGACCATACTGCTGCCTCTACTTCCTGCCATTAGCCCAGCGTGACATACTGCACCATTAAACCACTGCATTTGGGCCACAGCATAGTACCTTAGAACTCGGGGCATGATTAGTCGGCACATAAATTGAAGTTGTTGTTCCTTTGTTGTAAGGTGAGGGGTGGGAGAGCATTTGGGATGCTGTGAAATAGACATCCAGCGGATTTCATTCCTCATGAGTATGGCACAGTGTTAAATTTTTCAGAGAGCTGTGCCTCTGTGCAGTCAGCTTGGGGTTTTCTTTTTGAATTTATTGAGAGTGTGGAATCACAGAAGGTGATTAACATAAATTTCCACCTCTGTTACTGCCTGTGTTGCTGCATAAGTTGTATAGAAACTTGTTTTTCTTGAACGCCCAAACTGCTTGGTTTTGAATCTTGACTCTTCCCCTCCCTTGGGTGGCTCTGAATTTGTGAGTCTTAGTTTTCTTATCCATAAAATGTGTACAAGGTTAGTGCCTATGTGAGGGGATTGTTTATAGGAATAAATGAATGAATAAACAGTGCCTTGAACAGTTGCTGGCATATTGACGGTACTGAGTAACTGTTAGCTATTACTTTGATTGTATTGCACATATGATTATTAGCTAAATCTCAATATAATTCCTTTCAGACACAGGGAAAGATAGGATTTATTGAGCGAAGCACGGCTAAGTCTCTTATATATATATTGCCCTTTCCAGGTCAGTTTCTCAGATTAGCAAAATGAAGCTTGGAGAGGTTAGGTGTGCTATAGTCAGAACCAATCCAAGTGAGGGACACAGAATAGAACTCAGGTGTACACAGTAGGAACTTCACAAGCCTATGCCTTGCCTCTCTGCAGTGCTTACCATGGAAACACATTTCTAGGCATTGTTGTTCCAGTTGCTCCTTGGGCCTCTGGGTCCAACCTCAGGGAGGCCACCTGTTTGGTAGTTGAGATACTAAAACAAGTTACGGAAACTTGAAGCATCAGTGTAGATTGGTGATTATTTTTCCAATATTAATACAGCCATGTCTAGTAATAATATTGCATCCCATTGTTCTTGCACCAATTCCTCTTATTGGCTCACTAAAGATACGGAGGGTAGTTGGAGGACAATTGTCAGAAACTTGACTACATTTCCATGTCAAGTGAAAATTTTCTTCTAGAGTTAGAGCATGTCTGTCCATTCTATGTCCAGTGGATTTCCAAGTATAGGTTTTTTTCCTCCTAAATACTCCATTTCTTTTTTTCTAAATGCTTCTTGAGTCAACATTGTTTCTCAAACTGTCCAACTCATTCTGCATATGAAAGCCCAAGTGATCTTTAAAGAAATGCTCAACTACTGGCATACCCCTTGCCTAGTGTCCTTAAGCGACTCCTGATTGCTCTTAAGCTACAGCCAAATCCTGACCCTGGCTCTGCAAGCACATATCAGCATGTTTGAGAAGGAGTGCAGGATATGCGCAGGACTCTGACAACTTTTCCAGGACCTTCGTGTGCCTGTCTTAAACTCTGCTAGCTCCAACCATGCCAACTTTCACCATCACTCTTGCCTCAAAGCCTTGGAATATGCCCCATTCTTTGCCCACAATACATCGCCATTCCTCACTCTACTTGTCCACTTGTTTTCATTTGTTAGTGTTCAGCTCAGATGCTACTTCATCAAGAAAGTCTCTGCTCATCCACATTAGGTGTAGTTTCCGGATGCTTACACGCATAGAGCTACACAGTGCCCCTTGGAAGCTTTTGCTATGATTGTCATTGAGTATATGTGCAAAGTTTTGTGTGGCCTCCCTCACTGGCATGGAAATCCTACCAAGAGACATTATATTCCACTGTGTATCTTTCCAGCCCATTTATAGGTCTTGAGTAAAAGTATTTGTTAAATAAACTTCAGGAGATAAATGGCTAGGCTGTGATAAGATCTTCTGTCAAACCAAGATTCCCAAAGTATGTTTCTTAAGCAGGCTTAGTCCTCTCACCACTTACGCTTGTGTGGAATCTCATTAACACGTGCTGTGCTGCTTGGTCACTAAGTGTGGACATTATTGCCCTACAAGACAGATTTATGTGCAGTGCCTTTGTAGCTGAATCCTGCTTCAGGCTAGCTTCTACAACATGATCATCTGACTTCAATATGTCTGCAATCATCCTCCAACAAATTATCTTAGCAATGGCAGCTGTCAGTAGAACAGATGTGGAAGAGAGAGGCATTTTTCCATGGCTAGATGATGGAATGGACCAATACCGTAACTGGAAGAGCTGTGCGTAGGTAGGATGACATTGCATGTTCTTTCTTCCCAGAGTTTGCCTTTGTTGAATCCTTTCCTCTTTATCTGTGACAAAACTCATTTTTCTTGCATGCGTTTCTTGATCCACCTGGCAGTAGCCTTGGTTTCCAAAACACGTAGGTACATTGAACTCATTCATCCCCCTCTTCCGTACCTCCCCCTCGCCACTGCTGCAGTCACACTTCAGTGCTCCGGCCGCCAAGAGCAGATTCATCAATGACTGTAAGTAGGGGCGCTAATGTCCACATCATTCACTCTACTCTGATGGTTGAAAAACGCCTTCAGCTTGGGAGTCGTCATTCTGGGTGGATGCCCCGTGCTATCAAGTCATAATTCTTTGTCATTTCTGGGCAAATTTTAGAAGAGAGGTTTTAAGGAGACCTGCTGGGACAAAAAAAAAAGACAGTTCTGGGAAGTTGAGTGGCAGAATACCCTGGCACTTGAAAAACCTGGGAATAAGTAAAGGGAAGAAGGTAAAAAAATAGTAACTCACATTCAAAATTCTCAACGCAGAAGACAGTACTTGCTTCCAGAAATGAAATCTCTGTGGCCATAATACCATGACATAGTAAAACACTGCTTCCAGGAGCTCACCCAGGAGCAGGTAATGCCAGCTTCATTCAGCCTGGGTCAAGTCTAGCAAGGGTGTTCATTTTGGCCACAGGGGATTTGAAAATGGTCTATGAACATGGCTTCTTAGAGGAACAGAAAATTGTTACGTTCACAATTCCTACTGAAGATAGGGAGTAACAAATATTTAAGTAGCACCTTTTAGATACCAAAACTAAGTGAATTTTATGCCATTATCTCATGCATTCTTCAAAACAATCTAAGTAGTTGAGTTTTAGAAATAATCCTACTTCACAGAGGAGGAGTTGGGTTCAGAGTAGCTTGGGGGAATATTTTAGTGGGAGTATTTGGATCCACGTTTGAGGAATTCAGCAATCCAAGCTGTTAAGCATGGCTGTATGCCTTTACTTAAGAATGCTAAAGGCACCAGTAATGAATCAACCCCATTTAGGCAAGAGAGGACGAGGCTCTAACCTCCCTCATCCCCTCTAAGTAAATCTATGGCTGGGACATAAAAGAACCTAGATCTCTAGAATAATTTCTTGTTCTCGCTCAGCTAAAAGAATTCAGCCGGAGGATGGTTTTTTAATAGCCCAGAGTTAAACCTTGCAGTTCCTGGTGGATCTTAAATTATAAGCAGAGGTAGCTTTCTGTCTTTGGAGTTGAAGGTTGGAGCTCATAAGCTGGACAGAAAACTAAGAGTAAGCAAGCTTGCTTGTAGAACTGATTATTTAAATTTTTTTTAACACTGTTGAATATTATGCAAAACTCTCTCTAAAAGAGCCTCCTGATAAACACAATCTGATCCTTTTCATCTAAGGAGATTAGCTTAAAAATACTATGGGGATGAGTCTATATGGCCCCAGACTCTCTGATAGCAAAATCTCCATCAGAAAATATCCATGGGGCCGGCGCCGTGGCTCAACAGGCTAATCCTCCGCCTTGCGGCGCCGGCACACCGGGTTCTAGTCCCGGTCGGGGCGCCGGATTCTGTCCCGGTTGCCCCTCTTCCAGGCCAGCCCTCTGCTGTGGCCCGGGAGTGCAGTGGAGGATGGCCCAGGTGCTTGGGCCCTGCACCCCATGGGAGACCAGGAAAAAGCACCTAGCACCTGGCTCCTGCCATCAGATGAGCGCGGTGCGCCGGCCGCAGCGCGCCATCTGCGGCAGCCATTGGAGGGTGAACCAACGGCAAAGGAAGACCTTTCTCTCTGTCTCTCTCTCTCACTGTCCACTCTGCCTGTCACAAAAAAAAAAAAAAAAAAAAAATCCATGGGAAAAGAAGGAAGCCTGGGCTGTTAGGTGTTAAATTAGCCATCAGAAGGGGCTGCACATGGAGTTCAGGCAAAACGAATTTGCCAAGTCTAGAATGAAATAATTAAAAGATGGGTGCCCCAGTGAAGGTCAGTGTTGCTGATTTGTGTCTCTTTGACAGAACAGAAAAGTAAAACATGATAGCTTTTAAGAAGTGTTACTACCTTGATCCCCTGTTTTTTTTTTGTTTTTTTTTTTTGTTTTTGTTTTTAATAAAACTCTTAGGAGATGCAGAGGGGAAAATACTGTGGTCTCTTAGGGATAGCAGTGTCTCACACATGATCTGAGGTGACGTCAGCACGGTTGACAAATTACTCACCCTTAATTGGCTGGTACATAAATAGAATTTATTGGATCACACACTTCAATAGTTGAGGGCTAGACCGAGCTCCCAGCAATAATGTGATTCTAGGTTGAAGTGATATAATCAGACTCAATCTCTTCTTCACTTCTCTTGTTGACTCAAAGTCCAGAAAAGAAAAGAGAAAAAAAAATTTTTGTGACATGGTGGTTGGCTTTCTAAAGTACTAAGAACACAATTCATTTGTTCAAATTTTGCCAGTTGCCCAGCCCTGAACCGGTTTTGGTGGCCAGATGCATGCAATGATCAGATTCACATCACATGCCCATCCTGGGAGCCGGTGTTCCCCTGAAGGCAAGCACTGAGAAGGGTAGAGGATTTTATCCCTTGGAAACAATCCAGTCACTATTTCCAGAAGAGAAAGAGTGGATGCTAGGTGATGAAAATGATCAGGACAGCAACAAAGCCAAAACGTCCACTAGAACCAGCTGGTTAGAAACTATGCCCACATGTGAAGAATGGAGATTTCGAATTTTATTTATGAGTGTTTAGTGTGTATAGATAGGAAATCCTAAAGAACTCACATACAAAAATCCACCAGAACTAGGAAGTGAATTCAGTGTGGATGCAGGACATAAGAACAATAGATAGGAGACCAGTGTTGTGGTATAGTGGGTAAAGCTGCTGCCTGTGGTACCAGAATCCATATGGGTGCTGGTTTGAGTCTTGGTTGTTCCAGTTCCCATCCAGCTCCCAGTTAATGGCCTGGGAAAGCAGTGGAAGATGGCCTAAATACTTGGGCCCCTGCCACCTACTTGGCAGACCCAAAAGAAGCTCCTGGCTTTGGTCTGGTCACTGTGACCATCTGGGGAGTGAAACGGCAGATGGAAGATCTGTCTCTCTCTTTCTCCATGTAACTCTGAATTTCAAAATCTTTGCTTTGTCTTAAAAAATACACAAAATCACTGTATTTCTATATATTAGCAATGAACCAAAGGAGACTAAGAAAGTAACTCCATTTAAAAAAAGCATCAGGAAGAATAAATCCTTATCAATAAATTCACAAAAAAGTATGAGAATTATACACTGAAAACTATAAAACATTGAAATAAGGAAAATTTGAACAAATGGAAATATATTTCACATTCAGATTCTGAAACAACATTTAAACAGGAATTTTTCTCTTCAAAAGGCAGAATGAAAGAAATACATGCACACATACCCCTTCCATCTGCAGGTTCATACCCCAAATGCCCATAGCAGCAGAGTCTGGTCCATGCCATAGCCAGAGACCAGAACTCAGTCTGGGTCTCCCACGTAGGTGACAGGAATCTTTATGGATGAATGGTTGCACACACAAAATAGATTAATACTGAAAGCATTATGCATAGTGAAACAAGCTAGACCCTAAAGGGCACTTACTGTATGATTAGAAAATATCTATAATAGGAAAATCTATAAAGACAGAAGATAGTGGAGTGGCTGCCAGGAGCCTGGGATAGGGGAGATGAGAAGTCATGACTAATAGTTTCTTGTGTGAGAAATGAAATATTATGGAATTAGATATAGAAGATTATTGCACAATTCTGTGAATACAGTACAAATCATTGAATTGTATGCTTCAAAAGGGCAAATCATTGAGTATGTGAATTATATCTCAAGGCTGTGTGTGTGTGTGTATAAAAGCTTGTTTGGATGAGAATATGATTAGGTCAACTCAAAGCTAAATATTTAAAGGTTTATTTATTAGAAAGGCAGAGTTCGAGAGAGGCAGAGTGAAAGAGTCTTCGATCTGCTGGTTCACTTCCCAGATGGCTGCAATAGCTGGAGCCGTGCCAGTACAGAGCCAGGTTCTTCCTCCAAGTCTGCCACATGGATACAGGGCCCTAAGGACTTGGACTGTCTTCTGCTGCTTTCTCAGGCCATAGCAGAGAGCTGGATTGGAAGTGCAGCAGCTGGAACTTGAACTGGCACCCACGTGGGATGCTAGCACTGCAAGTGGTGGCTTTAACTGCTAAGCCACAGCGCCAGCCCCCCAAATCTAAACACTTAAGGAGTTGTGCAGACAGAGCTTGGAGTCAAATCCTGTCACCATGTCTAAGGCTAAGTTAGACCTTCTGTAAAGTGGGAAGGAGAGGAGACAATATCAGTAGGGCTAGAACATTTGTGAAGGTTAAATGAGATTGTGAATGGTGTATATGTAGCTTCGGAAATAATGACAATAACCTAATAAGCAAAGAAGGATTCTGAACTAAGTTGGAGAAAAACCTCACTGTTTATAGAAATGAGATTTGGGGGCCAATGCTGTGGCACATTATGCTAAGGTTCCACTTGTGGTGCCAGTATCCCATATGGGCACTGATTCGAGTCCTGGCTGCTGCTCTTTGAATCCAAGTACCTGCTATGGTCTGGGACAGCAGTGTAAGATGGCCCAAGTGATTGGGACCTTGGATACACTTGGGAGACTTGGAATAAGCTTCTGGCTCTGAATTGGCCCAGCTCTGGCCATTGCGACCATTTGTAGAGTGAACCAGCATATGGAAGACCTTTCTCTCTGTCTCTCCATCTGTCTTTCTGTAACTCCACCTCTCAAATAAAAATTAAAAAAAAAAAAAAGAAATTTGAAGAGATACTATTCTGATGATCTTTGGCTTTTTAAAAAATTTATCTATTTGAAAGGCACAGTTAAAGAGAGGTAGAGACAGAGAGGTCTTCCATCCAATGGTTCACTCCCCAGATGGCCACAACAGCCTGAGATGCACTGATCTGAAGCCAGGATCCTGGAGCTTCTTCCAGGTCTCCCACACTGGTGCAGGGGCCCAAGAACTTGGGCCATCGTACACTGTTTTCCCAGGCCGTAGCAGAGAGCTGGATCAGCAGTGGAGCGAGTGAGGACTTGAACCGGTGCCCATTTGGGATGCTGGCACTGCAGGCGGTGGCTTTACCTCCTACGCCACAACACAGGCCCCGAGCTATGGCTTTTGACCTTGAGTATGTCAGAGGCAACAAAGCCATGAGAGCATCTACATATCCCTGCGAATTTTTCTGTATGTCTGCTGTCAAATCCATCCTAGACTCAACAGGAAAGAAACAGTCCTCCAAATATTGTGTGGTCACTGCTTCAGTGGCTGAGGTCAAACCAAATCCATGGTCACAAATCTGCCTTCCTATGCTTACTTTCCAGTGGACCTTGTCTTCCTAGCAAAGACTTATTCTCTTATTTCACCCTCGTGAGAAGTGCAGAGAATTGAGGGTCCCTGGTCTCTATTTCCCAGCTCAGACACAGCCCTAGACCTAGAACTGTGTATTCCCTGGAGTTGAGGAAAAAGTGAGATCAAGAAAGGCAGAGGAGAAGAAAGGCCAGCTGGTGTGGATGATTCCACCCTGAGACCATATCTGCAAGCCAGCATTTATTTGATATTTACTACAGGATCTTACTGATTGTAAAATTTACCACCAATACAATGATAACATTTGGAGAAGAGTATGAAGTAGAGGGAGAAATACTGTTGTAGACGATCTTATGTGGCTCATCAAAAAATAGCTTTAATGTTGTCTTTAAAGCATGACTCTTGATTTATTTAAAAATTGTGGTCAATCTGAATTAAACCTCTTCATGTTTCCAATCCCCAGGTTCTTCCAAAGACTCTGGGCCATAGGCATTCTGGTGGAGTCATGCTGATGTGTAGCTCTCTATCATGACTGGGGATCTTTGACCTCTTTCATGTTCTTTGTGTAATAGAACTTTCAGTCAAACTGAATATTGGCTTCTCATCTACAGTCCCTACTCAGTTCAGTTTGTAATCCTTTAATTGAATTAGATGCTGAAGAAGGTACAGGGCTTCTCTGAAAAGTCTTTGGACACTCTGTGATGAATAGGTGTTCAGCCCTTGACTGTTTCTTCATGGCCCATGAATCAATTAATACCCGTCTCTTCTGGCTTTGGAAATTGCATGATTGATTATGCCAAGATATTTGATGAAGTTCACACATGCTCAACAATGACAGGGTAAAACTTAATCCGCCTCTTAGTAAATCTCTCTGTGTTCTCATGTGGTCTTTTAGCTTTTGGCTACTACTTTGGGTATAACATTGTTTCATATAGGAGAGACTTTTCCTTTGGGCATCCGATGAGAAATCTTGCCTTGAATATAGAAGCTGAAGAGGTCAAATAATCCCTGTTTCCTTCACCTGATTTGGGGTTCTGTGATACAAGCTAGGTTGTTCAGAAGTTCCTGCCCAGGACTTTGAATCTTGGGGGTCAGGTAATGACAACATCTAGCATCCAGTGGTAGTGGTGGGACTTTGAGAGTCCTGTAGGCATCATAATGAACATCCAGTGCATCATCGCCCCCCTCAATAGAATGTTCCTGTGGGTTTGCCCTCAGCTGGGCTCTGAGTTGCTAAACCTTTCTGGATTTTGCTTATTTTCCAGGACTGGTTTTCTATTGTAACCTTAATGCCTGTGAGCTCCTCATAATCTTTCTGCTAAAGTAGACAAGAGTTGGTTTCTATTTGTTTTATGGGCAACTGGGATTTGTTTTAATCAGGAATGATAATTTACACACACATGGGAATAACTGTTGTGTAGAAACAGGAAGCATGGCCTGCTGTATAAGGAGAAGCACTAGGGTTGGGTAGACAGCAGAGAGAAAGAAAAAAGGTGAGCAAGAGCCTTCATTATGGATTCTGCTGGAAAGAATAGGTGAGATGGGAGGATTAGCTAGTTTGAATAGTGGCTTTGGGTTATAGACACTCTTTGCATTTGTCTCATACTGACCCTAGGGAGATTGGGGTAGTGGATAGTGGCCCAGTACTTGAGAGCGAGCCTCATTCAGGAGGCAGCTGGGGATGTGGGGTCTGAATTGGTTTACATGTGAAAGGCTTGATCTCTTCCTGTCTCTAAGAAAAGGCTTCCTCTGAGAGGGACAGTTGGCAAGGCCACAACATGTCAAAATATCAAATACAGAAACTAGAAAGCATAGTGATAACACTGCTATTTGTATCTGAGAACCCTGGTGTTGAAAACAGTTCTGATTTTAGACTCAAAAAATGAAGAAAACATGCATCTTATACCCAAGAATAGAGAATTCCAGTCACCATTCTGAGCACTTAGCTTATGTTTTCTGAGTCTGTGCAGATTCTCAAAGAAGTAGTCATTATTGTAATTTGTCCAGGTTTAATTTGTCTCAGGTTAAGGAGCCACTGGTACAAATCAGATAAAGGAGTAGACAGGACTTGCACCAAGCTTCTAACTGCCGTGCTCACAGCCTCTACAGGGTGTTCTTTTGTGAGGATGCAGCTTTGACTGCTCCATGGGACAGAGATGGGGCTAAGTGGCAGGTCCACGTGCCAGCACAGAGAAGTTGAGGGAATTGATTCAACTGTCAACTCTGTGGGTCCAACTTTAGAGGGTGTTAGTACCTTGTTTTATTTTCCATGAAATCTCTAATAAATGAAAAATAAAGACAATACTGAAAACCCAGGTTCTGTTGTCATCATCATGGGATCAAGTCTTGTTTTTCTTTATTCTCACTCGCTGGGAGGCCAGTCATCTCTATTTGTCCAGGACTTTGAGACTTAGCATTGATGTCCAATGTCTTGGGGACCCCTTAGTCCCAGGAAGACCATGATGGGTAGCCACACCTGGCTGCCCTCCTCTTAGATTATCTTGAAGTGTCATTTCATCTGGAAGTATTGCAAAAATAATTACTAAAATATTTTAAAAAAATGGTTACCAATATCATACCAAGAAACAAATCCTTGACCTCATAAAATATCCAGTGAGTGTCCACATTTCAGCTGTAGTGTATATGTATTTCTATGTATGGAAAATCATCACATTTATTGAATTAGTCTGCAGAAAGTCCACATTCTGTGTTAGGTTGATAAATCTCTGGATTTATCAAGAATATCTCTTCTCACTGTTTTCTCCATTTAGCTGTTTAAAAACCTGGCAGAATTTCCATGTTCTAATTTTTGCCAATTCACACTTGCAGTATCAGGTAGCATTTTCCTCTATTCTCTGTAAATCGGCATTAAATTTGGGTTCACTTTAAGACTGGAAGGTAAAGGAATTACAGTTCATCGGTGTTGTGTATATTCCCTAATGCATCGTGTCAATAAGCATTTCCAGTCTCATGAACTCTTTAAGAGTTACCACTGGGAGCAAGTGGAGTCAGTGTAACTGACTCCTTCTCTAGTTCTCTAGGGGCAGGCATTGTGCACCTGGGGTTAAGCTGCCTCTTGGGATGCCTCATCTCATATTGGAGTGCCAGTCTGAATCCACACTTCAATCCTGCTTCCTGCTAATGCATCCTGGGAGGTAGCAGATGATGACTCAGGTACTTAAGTTCCTGACACTTTATGAGGAAACCAGGATGGATGTCTGAGCTTCTGTATTCAGCTGGGTCCAGCCTTGGCTATGAAAGACATTTGGGGAGTGAACCAATAGATGGAAGATTCTCAATCGCTTGCTCTGCCTTCCACGTAGATGAAAATAAACTTTCAAAGTAAAGTTCTTCAGCTTTTCATTTAATTATTTTAGCCATTATTGATGATCATTGCCTGGAAACTATTTTTAGGGATACAAAGTGATAAAATTATTTTTTTCTGTAAGATTTAATTATTTTACTTGAAAGAGTTACATAGAGGAGGAGAGGCAGAGAGAGAGAGAGAGAGAGAGAGTCAGTCTTGCATTGGCTGGTTCACTCCCCAATTGGCTGCAGTGACCAGAGCTGCACTGATCCGAAGCCAGGAACCAGGAGCTTCCTCTGGGTCTCCCACGCAGGTGCAGGGCCCCAAGGACTTGGGCCATCTTCTACTGCTTTCCCAGGCCATAGCAGAGAGCTGGATGGGAAATGGAGTAGCTGGATCTCAAACTGGCACCCATATGTGATGCTAGCATTTCAGGCCAGGTTGTTAACCCACTGCACCACAGGGCTGCCCCCCCCCCCCCCACAAAATTGTTAATCTATCATTAAAATTCTTTATCTTTTTTTCACTGGTAGCTGAGATTTTTCTAAAATGTTTTTTCTATCATCAACTTTGATCACCCCAAATTAGAGATTATACATGAAAAACTGGACTTACTTTAAATTTTTCCCTTTATCTATTTGCAGGAAAATTGGTCCCCTTATACTTCGAGAAATGACTATCGAGTTTTTTCTTTTAAAATGATCATCACATAACTCTTTACTTATATAACTTGTACATGTGTGTGTTTAGGTGGTGGGAAGGTTTGTGTTTGTTTCCAATTAATCTGTTTGTAGTTTCCTTAGAGGTATAGTATATCATGTTTTCTGTCATTGTGTTCTTTTTTTAAGATCATTATAGTTCTTTGTATTTTCATATCTGGTGATTTTGTATTAAAATGTGGCCCTTTTTCAAAATAAAATAAAATCATCTTGAACTCATTGATGCTTAGTTTCAGAAACAAAATTAAGCAAATACACTACTAATAAACCACCTTTGGCGTGTAGGAGCATTTTCTTCAGACCCCTCTTGAATCTCTGGCTGAATCCCTCTGGTCTTTCTGAACAGTCAGATGTTCTGGGCTTAACTTTTGTGTTTCCTGCTGCAGACCAAGTGTTGACTGCTTGTTTAAAGATCTTTAGCTCCTTTTAGTTGGAAATGCTATTTAGAAACCACAGTCTAAGCTATGCTATTGCTTCTAGTACTTGCAAGTAGTCAAAGCTAGGAAACGCGTGTTTAAAAAAAATGCATCACAGATTCTTATCTGCAACACTTATTTAAGATCAGAAGTTTTCTGAGTCTATACTTGGTTATTGCTTTCTTGTGACAAAACCCTCACCCAAGTGACAGCATAATTATTTACTTTATCCTAATGCATTCTTGCAGCAGTTCAAGAAAAATCATATCAATATTACAACTGATAATTTGATAATTTGAAACAATTTAATAATTGAAAACAACATCAATTGCTTTACACTTTTAAATCTGAGATAGATCCCAGTAGGGATATACAGGCAATTTGCTGTATTTTGAAGTTGTTTAATGTAATTCCTCATTGTTAAGCCACCAACTTTATAACACAGTTTAGTTCATTTATTTTATTTTGCTTTAGATTTGAAAGTATTGCTTTAAAAAAAACTGATGTAATTCCATTTTATAATTTTGCAGTATATTTAGTTCAAAGGTAACATCTCTGGAACAGATTGCCCTTGGAGCAGTCTGGTTTCCATCTCTCTTGCTAGGTAACTAATTCCAGGAAAACCAGGAAGCATGGCCACCCCGGGGTCTCCTTCTCCTTGGATTATCTTGAAGTAATTCAAAGCTGATGTACCAATTACTTCTTTAGTTTTTTTTTTTTCCTTCTGTGTGTGTGTGTGTATGTATGTGTGTTATTTCATGATTTCACGTGCACTTCTGCAAATCAGTGTGAAAGTTTGATCAATATTGACTTTGGGGTTAAAAATAAATTTTAACTACTAGATAAATTTTTCATTCATGGAATCCAGAAATAGTGATGCAACAGTTTTGTTCCTCATTCCTTCTTTAGAGTTGCATAGTACTTTATTATGTGGGTATCCCACAGTTTATTCAACAGATCTTCCCTTAGTGGATGTTTGAGTATTTTCTGACTTTTTGTCCTCAGAAATAGTACTATAGTGATTATGCTCGTGCCTTCATCCATTCATATTTCTCACAACTTCTCCTGGGAATACAGACCTTGAAATGGGACTGCTGAATCAAAGGATAGAGGGCGCATACTTTCCTGGTAAATGTTGCCAGTTTCCTCTGCATAAGAATTGTATCATTTTGCACTTTCCCATTGGCTTGAAAGTTTGTTTTCCTGCTGCCTCACCACCAGGAATCCATTCTCCATCTTTTGGATATTTGCCAGTTGAGTAGGCAGTCAATGATTAAGTCTGTGTCATCTTAATTCTTATTTGCAGTGACATTAACATCTTTGCATATTGCTAGGGAGCACTGCTAGTTCTTTTAGTGTAAAGTTGGTTCATTTACATATTTCCAGAAGTAAAAACTATGGTCAGGATGGACTTTTCTAGTAAATAGGCAGAGAAATGAAGAACCTAAAAATGGGCATGATCCCTGTGGCCCAGTGGGGGGTGGTCTTTAAGTAGAGAGCGCAGCCATATCCGTGAAATGAAGCTTCCAATCATAGGGGTGGGAAGGGCTTAAAGAAGGCATTGAGTGCCAGCCAGCGGTCTGGAACACAACCATCCAACTGCCAACTATCCAAGAGATGGAGAATGAATTCCTGGTGGTGAGGCTGTGGGAAAACAAACTCTTTCATGCCAACTGGAAAGATATTTGAAAAGTGGGGGTGGCAAGGGGTTGCCACCACAGGGACCATGCTCGCGACACTGTACAACAGGAACTTTAAATCGCTGTCTTAAAAGGGCACATTTGAAAATTGTGTTTAATATCCATATTGGATCTAAGGTCTTTGCTTCAAGGTCCTGGCATGGCCCCGATTGTAAGTAGACCATGGTGGAGTTCTGGATCAATCAGTCCTCCCTCCTTTCCATCCATGGTTTTGGGTGGTGGTGTTGTCCCTCTCTCCAGTTCACTCATTGTAAGGGAAGAGTTGAAAGCCAGACCTAAGTTAATTCATGCTTAGATCTATGCATTGGTTTTGGTGGTCAGTTTGGAGATGGATATGGGACCTGAACAGAGACAAAGAGGAACAATGGGTGTTTGTTGGGAAAGAGATTCTGACTTTTCCTAAGATATTTGAAACCAAGAGGATGTAGGTTCTGAGGATGCCACAGTTGTCTTTCGGCCATGATGGAAAAAAACTGTTAGAGGAGGAGTAGAAGGAGGATGGGGGCCAGGAGTGAAGGGAAGGAGGAGAAAACCTCCTGCCAACATGAGGTGAGTCAAAAAGAAATATCTGTGTCTGTTTTGCTGTAAATAAAATGTTTTGTCAATCTTTGTTTTAAAACTATGTCAAACAAATTGATAGGAATTATGTACTAGTATAGTTTTAATGATCTTGTGACATAAAATTTGAATGGGGTTGAACTTTATTTTCTGATTTTTGTTTTTAAAAAAAGATTTGAGAGAAAGCGAGTGAGCAAGCTTCTGTCCACTGGTTCACTCCTCAAATGGCTTCAATGGCTAGAGCTGGGCCAAACCAGAGCCAAGAGTCAGGAGCTTGTTCTGGGTCTCCCTCGTGGGTGCAGGGGCCCAAGGACTTGGACTGTCCTCCACTGCTTTTCTAGGCCATGGCAGAGAGCTGGATTGGAAGATGAGTAGCCGGGACATGAACCAGTGCCCATGTGGGATGCCAGCCTCATAGGCAGTGGCTTACCTTATTATGCCACAGCGCCAGTCCCAAACATCTTTTTATTTGATTATTGTTTATAGCCTGTACCTTTTTTACTGTGAGCCTATAGTCTTTTTATTTGTTAGACTCCTTATTTGATGGCATCATTAAGCTTTTGGCTATAATGTAAATTAAAAATATTTTATCTTGGAAAAAATATATTGTTAAAAACAGAAGTGTTGGATCTTGCCCTTGATCAAGCTATACCTGCAGCTGGACTGGCCCCTGGGTTTTTCATTTTTGCAGGTGATAAAGTCCCCTTGTGCTTTGATCAGGGGTTGGTGTTGGACTAAATGAATATGAACTCACAGTATTTGTTTATTTTCCAGACACAGAATGCTTCCTCTCTGCCAGGCCACTGCATATCTTGCTAGAAATTCAAAGCATCTTCCAGGCTCCAGGGAAATAGCCCCTTAATCTCTAGACAGTGTAAGTCTGAGAAGAAGGCACAGGATGACTCTTGTGTACTATATTTTTATCCAATCAATTCTACTTGGACAGGCAGCAGGTGTAGTGTTTCATTACAGACACTCTCTAGACTCAGATCCTGCCCTGTCCACCGATCCGGCTCCTGCCTGGCGGCATTGCATGGCCTGTTGAGAGACTATTATTATGATAGAATTTGTATAGATTATTTCCAAGCCAACCAACAAAAGAATTTCCCTGTTATTTATTCACAGGGTCTAGTGTGCAATATAAATTTAGCCAATTTGAAGAGCCTGACTCCCTGATCTTGTTAGAGAAAGCCAAAGGCTATTGTCTGCTGCTCAAACCAAGACAGAGCTCCTGCTGGAAATCTATTGCTAATTGCAGGAGGGTAGTTTTGAAATGCAGGCAGACTTCTGATTGCTGAGCTTGTAGAGCACAAGGTGGTGATGTGCTCTGATTCCCTAGAGAGCTTATAACTTCCCGGATACGTGAGAACTGGCTGTTTACCTGACCAGCCTCCTGCAGAGGACACCCTGGAATTTTTGCCTCATGCGTATGTCAGAGGCGAAATCAGGGACTGGCCTGCTGCAGAAGGTCCCAGGAGATGTCCTGGAATTGGCATAAATGAGACCAGAGGCTCATTTAGCCTGGGATTCTGGTGTAAGTTACAACCTCAAAAGATACCCAAGGGAATCACAGGACTGTGTGGTGGTGCTCATGACAATTTCAGAATGGCAGAATTTTTTTTTTTAATGAAGTTTTATTTACTATCTGTGGAGTGGCACTCACCAGATCTTCCATTTGCTAGTTCCTCTCCATGTGCCAGAAACAGCTGGCACTTTGCCAGATGACAGCTCGGAACCTAAAACTCCATCCAGGTCTTGTACATGGGTGTCAGGAATCCAAGAACTGGAGCCATCACTGCTGCTCCCCAGAATGCACATTCACAGGAAGCTGCATTGGAAGTGAAACCAGGACTCAAGCCCAGGCACACTGGTAGGGGATATGGGTGTCCCAAGTGGGGACTTCACTACTGTGGCACAATGCACCCCCTCTTTTAAGTTTCAAAGATTTATGTGAAAGAGGACATGAGTGAGAGTGTTTTCTTGTTTGTTTTGTTTTGTTGATTTTATTTATTTGACAGAGAGAGAAAGGTCTTCCTTCCATTGGTTCACCCCGCAAATGGCCGATACGACTGGTGCTGTGCCCAGTTGGGGCACCTGATTCTGTCCCGGTTGCTCCTCTTTCAGTCCAGCTCTCTGCTGTGGCCTGGGAAGGCAGTGCAGGATGGCCCAAGTGCTTAGGCCCTGTACCCACATGGGATACCAGGAGGAAGCACTTGGCTTCTGGCTTCAGATTGGTGGAGCATGCTGGCAATGGCGGCCATCTGGGGGTGACCTAATGGAAGGAAGACCTTTCTCTCTAACTCTGCCTGTCAAAAAAATAAAAATAAAAATAAAAATAAAAAAGTGAATTCAGTGCTCAGAAGATTAAAACCATATATGAAACAGTTTCTTCTGAATTTTTTATGTGCTCCACTGGATTTTATAAACAAAAACAATGATAACACCAATACTGTACTACATGCTAAGTAGTCTTGAAGAACGTATCAACATAAGTAACGTCTTTCTCTTGGTGTTATGATCATTTCTGCTCTATGCCTTGTAATATTCATTATATTTTTAAATAAGCATTTGCTAAGAATATCAAAGTATTATACTAAGCTGTGATGTAACTTAAAAATGGGTTCATAGCTTTGGGATTTCTAGTATAATTTAAAACACTCTCACTCATGGGGCCGGCTCACTTGGTTAATCCTCCGCCTGCAGCGCCGGCATCCCATATGGGCGCCAGGTTCTAGTCCCGGTTGCTCCTCTTCCAGGCCAGCTCTCTGCTGTGGCCCGGGAAGGCAGTGCAGGATGGCGCAAGTGCTTGGGTCCCTGTACCCACATGGGAGACCAGGAGGAAGCACCTGGCTCCTAGCTTTGGATCGGCGCAGCGCGCTGGCTGCAGTGCGCTGGCTGCAGCGCACCAGCCATAGCAGCCATTTGGGGGGTGAACCAACGGAAAAGGAAGATCTTTCTGTCTCTCTCTCTCTCACTAACTCTGCCTGTCAAAAAAAAGAGAAATAAGTCACATGGACTAAGATCATAAAAACTACGATAAGCTTAGTTTTGGTTGTCGCTTGCTTCATAACATTCCAACATTTGGTAGCTTAAAACAAACGGCTCTTGTGTTGTGTCTTCTGGTTCTGTGTGTTGACCAGCTCAGGTGGTTTTTTATCTCTATGTGGCGCTGACTGAGGTGGGAACGATCCATAAGCTTGACTGGGTGATCACAATCAAGATGGTGTACTCATACAGTTGACAATCGGTGCTGCTGTTAACCTGCGACTCAGCTGGGGCTGTTAACCAGACTCTCCTGTCTCCTCCACATGATCTCCCATGTAATTTGGGTTTCTCCCAGTGTGGTATCTGAGTGCCACGAAGCAGGAAATAGAAACTGCCAGGTATTTTAAGTAATGGACTTGGAGGGTCCAGAGGAGGGAAGAGAGAGAAAGAGAGGGGGAGAGAAAGAGGGGAGACAGATTGATTTTGCATCCACCACTTCACTCACCAAATGTCCACAACAGCCAGGCTGAAGCCAGGGCCCAGAAATGTATGTAGTTCTTGCAAGAGGTAGCAGAGGCTCAGTCCTTGAACCGTCACCTGCTGACTCCCAGGATGCGTTAGCAGGAGCTAGCAGTCAGGCCTCATACTAAGCACTCAGTATAGAATGTGGACATCTCAAGCAGGAGCTTAATCAATCGTGTGATAGTACTCACCCTCAAGAATGTCACTTCTGCATTCTGTTGGTCAGAATTAGTTGTGTGGGAAAAAGTGACAGATTAGGAGAAATACTTTCTATCTCTTCAGGTCACAGTGACATCTGTTATACAAGGTAGGGAGTATTGGGGACCATCTTTGGAAACTAGTTAAGAAAGGCAGCATGAAGACGTGGAAGGGATGGATACTTGTGAGCTGTGCTTCTTAATTTCACTGAGTCTTGGGTGTCAAATCCAAGAAGATAATAACAGTTTGTAATTAGAATCATGAAAGAATATATGTAACTGTCTAAAAATCTGTGACTAGAAAACACAGGAGTGATAGTATCAGTTACTAGAATTCATGGCACTGCGATTTTCTAGTTATATGGTTCAGGGAAGCCATTTAGTCTCTGTTGAACCATCTGTAAAATGAAAGAACATCTCACAAACTTATTTAGAAGCCTAAATGGCATATGCAAATATTTTTATCCTTTAGGCCTTTTATAACTATCTTATTTCTTTCTTGGGATAAGGAAAACAAAAATAGTTCTAGGAATTTGTTTTTTTTTTTTCTTGAAAAAAAAAAAGATTATTTTGAAAGAGTTACACAGAGAAGGAGAGGCAGAGAGAGAGGTCTTCCATCTGCTGGTTCATCGGCCACAGTGGCCAGAGCTGTGCCGATCTGAAGCCAGGAGCCAGGAGCTTACTCTGGATCTTCCCATGTGGGTACAGTGGCCCAAGCACTTGGGCCATCTTCCTCTGCTTCCTCTGGGTCTCCCACGTGGGTGCCAGGGCCCAAGGCTTATCTTCCGCTTTCCTAGGCCATAGCAGAGAGCTGCATCTGAAGTGGAGCAGCCGAGACTTGAACCAGCATCCATATGGGATACTGGCACTTTACCCACTATGCCACAGTGCCAGTCCTATAGGATGTTCTGTTAAATTTTATTTTATGTATTCTTGGCTGATAATAACAAGTCATCTTCCTGCTTTTGATTAAGAAATTTTACCATCTTTGCTGTAAATATACATAAAAGGACCAAACCATGTGAGTTTTGGGGTCGCTGTAGAATTCGGCTTACAGACATCAGGGTATAACTGGGTGAGGGAAATTAAAGTTCTGCTAGGTGATGCCAGAGTTCAATCTGGAGAAGGAACTGTTGCTTTCTGATCATCAGTAAAAGTCTGTGATAGGCAAATTCCAAAGGGTTTTTTTCCATGTGGATTGGGGAAAAGAATTGTGACTGATAGGGTAAGAAAGTCTTCTTCCTCAAGTTTGCAGTGATCATGGGGTAGCTATACACAAACAGTCTGATAAAAGTGTCTTAGAAAAGTATATGGCCAGCGCCGCTGCTCACTTGGCTAATCCTCCGCCTGCGGCATCAGCACACCGGGTTCTAGACGCGGTCGGGGCGCCAGATTCTGTCCCGGTTGCTCCTCTTTCAGTCCAGCTCTCTGCTGTGGCCCAGGAGGGCAGTGGAGGATGGCTGAAGTGCTTGGGCCCTGCACCCGCATGGGAAACCAGGAGAAGCACCTCGCTCCTGGCTTCGGATCAGCGTGGTGTGCCAGCTGCAGTGCGCCGGCTGCAGTGGCCATTGTAGGGTGAACCAACGGTAAAGGAAGACCTTTCTGTCTCTCTCTCTCTCACTGTCAAATAAAAATGTATATGAGGGGATCTCCCAAAAGTTCATGAAAAATATTTTAAAAAATGCATGCATTTCAAAAATTTCTTTTTTGCTCTCAAATGAGCTTTTCCTTTAATTTCATTTTCATGAGATTTTTGAAGTTCCATGCTTTGAGAATGGTGGGAGTTCTAGGAAGGATGAGATGAGAGGTTGGAGCGCAAGGTAATTCTACCTGGTTCTTCAAAAGTGGCAGTGATCTGGATAACTTGCACTCGGGAAAAAGAGTTGCCATGAATCAGCCACTTGGGTGGAGAGTTTGTCTTCTGTGTTTTCCCAGCTGTCATCCACATGCAGAATCTTTCACTGAAACCCCAGGTAAACATTGCTGATGGAATGCACCCATTGTTTCCATTGCTCCCTAGAGACTTCAATTTAAATAGCCCTGAAGGGACAAATGGTATAAATTGTCAGAGTGAGAAACTAGACTGAGAGAGAACACCATACTGAAAATACTCTGTCACCCAAGTTGTGAGCAGTGCTAATGCAGATAAACAAATGGTTTCTGAATTATCAGAGTGAAGTAACTGAAGTCTAAGGACCTTTAGAGGGGAGATGTAAATAAAAATGAAGGTGGTTTGGGTTAAAGGAGGGTGGAAAAATGATGAGGGCCTGAGGGAGGTAGAATGCTTCGGGTCTGTACTGGGCAAGATAGACCTCCGTCCTCCCTGCAGGACCCCCTGCTTAGAAGAAGGATGTAGAGCCCAGGGAATGTTACCACATTAAAACTTGCTTGGTGCTCTGTGTGAGATGAGGAAAAATCACGTGAGATGCATAGAAAACATGTCAAAGGCCACAAAATGAACCAGTAACTTCTGGAAAAATTATGTACAAATATAAAATTTAGTCATGCCCAGGCTGATTATTGATGTAACCAAAAATTGAGCTATCACTAAGTAGGATAAAAAGTTGAGAGACAGGCTAAATCTTCCAGTACTATTAACAAGAAGTTAAAATTCATAAATTAAAAGTATGAGTAAGTTACTTAGAAATATGGAGGGGAAACTATCCGAAGGCATGGCTACAAATGAAATATTATCACTCCTGAGAGGCCGTGATACCAGGGAAGGGGACTGCTGTTTACTTTTAAGCTTTTCAACATTCTCACTTTTTGTGTTATAAACACATACTTTATAAACATAAGTATGTTTAAGAAAAATACCTCACCGATCAGGCTCTGGCCACCAATATTTGAAGGTAGAACTTTGGTGAAACATACTACCCCTTCTGGTTTTGTATTCACTAATTGTTCACTAATTTGGTTCTAGATTCTCCATTATAGTGGGAATCTCACTCAAGCTTCCATCAACTTGTTGAGGTAGGTACTTTTACTCTCAATTTATAGACACCAAGACTTGGGAAAAATAAGAAACTCCAGGAATAAATCTCTATAAGAAATCAAACACTTTATCGGATACCAAAGTCATGTACTTCATCAGCTAGGGATCCCTTTCTGTAGCTGGTGTCTGTGCTCATAGAAAAGCAAGATCTGATGGTGTTAAAAAATCTGAAGAAAATTTCCCTTTGTGGCTGACTTGAGGTTGCACTGTCTAAGGGTATGTGGTTATAAGCAGCTGACCTGGCCCAGGTTCCATGACCTTTTAATCTACATGCTGCTGTCCATATCTTGGGGGAAAGCTATGGAAATAGAACTAGTCCAGTGAACAGAAGCCACAGCTTGCTGCTTATCCCCAAGAATCGCCACACCTGATTATTTCAACCAGAGAGGGAAGTAAAATTCAGACAGTTGAGAGTTTCCTAGGCTCTTCCAGTTTGGCGGGCCAGCTGTAGTCTTGTTTCCTCTGAGCTGTGTTTAGCATCCCATAGAGCATCCGTGAGAAGTCCTGGTAATCTTCTTGAGGTGCCAGTGTTGATAGTTCCCCGGCTGCCAGGCTCCTGAGGGAAAGGCACATGATCTTCCTCCAGGAGTTACCCAGAATGGGCAGAGCATGGACTGCTATGGTTTGTGTGTGTCCCCCCTGCAAAGTTCATAGGTTGACACCCAATCCTCAGTGCAGTAGTATTCAGAGTCGGACTTTGAGGGGTGACTAGGACATGGGCGTGGAGCCCTCAAGAATAGAATTAGTGCCCTTAAAGAAGAACCTGGGGGAGCTGCTGTTCCCCTGCAGCTGCATGAGGACGCAGCCAGAAGGCACCATTTTTTTTTTTTTTTTTTTACAGGCAGAGTGGACAGTGAGAGAGAGACAGAGAAAGGTCTTCCTTTTGCCGTTGGTTCACCCTTCAATGGCCGCCGCGGTCGGCGCGCTGCGGCTGGCGCACCGCGCTAGTCCGATGGCAGGAGCCAGGAGCCAGGTGCTTTTCCTGGTCTCCCCATGGGGTGCAGGGCCCAAGCACCTGGGCCATCCTCCACTGCACTCCCGGGCCACAGCAGAGGGCTGGCCTGGAAGAGGGGCAACCGGGACAGAATCCGGCGCCCCGACCGGGACTAGAACCCGGTGTGCTGGCGCCGCAAGGCGGAGGATTAGCCTGTTGAGCCACGGCGAGAAGGCACCATCTTTGAAGCCAGAAACAGGTCACCAGTCACCAAACCTGATATTATCAAGATCTTGGACTTCTCAGCTTCCAGAACTATAAGCAATAAGTTTGTTGTTTTCATATGTGACCCCACCTATAGTATTTGACTCTATAACCCAGCGGAGTAGGTTACCATGGCACAGTGTTCTGATGCAGAAGAGGGCAAAAGTGAGGCAACCAGACCAACTAACATTTATAGAATAACTATTAAATATCTGAAATTGTGCAAAGGCCTTCATATGCATCTTCTCATCTTGTTGAAAAGAAATCTAAGATTAATACTGTCATTGTTTCCATTTTCTAGATGAGAAAATTGAGGATCAGAAATGTTAAATTTTTAAAAATTTATTTGAAAGGCAGAGAGTGAGGTTTTCCACCCACTGGTTCACTCCCTGATTGGCAACGGCCAGAGCTTCACCAATCCGAAGCCAGGAGCCAAGAACCTCCTCTGGGTCTCCCACGTGGGTGCCAGGGCCCAAGGCTTTGGGACATCTTCCGCTTTCCTAGGCCATAGCAGATAGCTGGATCGGAAGTGGAGCAGCCGTGATTCAATCTGGCACCCATATGGGATGTCAACACTACAGGCAGTGGCTTTACTTGCTACGCCACAGCACTGGCCTCCATTTAATTGATTTCTAGCCACTGATGTGGGAGAACAAGATTGATTTTCTAGGTGTCAGTTTTGGTCCAGCCCTGTCCTGGCCATTTAGGGCATTTGGATATTGAACTTGTGGTTGGGTGTGTTGTCTCTGTCTCTCTCTGTGTGTGTGTGTGTCTCTCTCTCTGTCTCTCTCTCTTGCTGTCCTTCAAGTAAATTTTTAAAAAAGGTCATGGCTTGGAAGAAATCCAGATTACTTGATCCAGGCCTCCTACTTAACTGTTAAGCTATACAGCATGTTTCTTTTTTCCTCTGTTACTCAAGGTACTTCTAAAACTAAGCTGACCAATTTGAAGCAAACGTGGAGGCTAAGTGCACTCTGCTTCCATTTTGATTAGGCTGTCCCTTATGGAGTGTCTGATTCTCTGGACCACTCAACTTCTAACATCCTGCCTTACTCTCCTGTACAATTATCTCATTCACCTTTGAGACTAGCTAGCTTTAGACACTGTGTTCTCTAGAAGTCTTCCTTACACCCATTCACCTGAGCTAGAGATCCCCGCTCTTGTCGCTTACCATCATGTCTGTTACCAGTCATTTGAATGCCTTTATCCCCACTCCATGAATTTTGCTACAAGATCTAGAAAAAGCTGTAACCATCCTTAACCATTTGTGGTAAACTGGAGAATATCTCCTCTCCCCAGATAAGTCGCTGAAACCTCACATGGTAAAAGGGACCTTGAAAATGTGATCTGGTTAAGGATTTGAGATGAGGTTATTCTGGGTTATTCACATGGGCCAAGTATAATCACAAGTGTCATAAGAGGAAGACAGGAGGCTCTGAGTTGATAAAAGGAGATGTGGTTGTGCAAGCAGAGATTGGAGTGATGCACTTAGACAGTGGAAGATTCCACAAGCCAAAGAACACAGATGACCCCTAGAAACTGGAAAAGGCAGGGCCATGGATTCTCCCCTAAAACCTGCAGAAGGAATGTAGCTTCGCTGACACCTTGGCTATAGGACTTCTGACATATGTAGTAATTTGTTATGACAGCAGCAGTAAGAAACCATACACAGCTAGTGTGAAGTATGGAACTGAGTATTTCCTCGATGAGCAAATAAATGAGCCATTTGCATGGTGATGTTTTTATTTACATCTCACTTGCCTCCTTCAAGGTTTGTGGGTGAGCATCAAACATGTTCGAAACATGTTGGAAATAGCATTGCTGTGAGAATCCATAGTGGATTTTATTGTCATAGACAGCAAACACTGATTTGTACAGATTAACTGTGTGTAAATCCAGTAGATTTGCCCTTTAGCTTGGGAAAATTAGCTCTCCCAAAGTCTGTCTTCCCATTTGGAACAAGGCACATGTTAGTTTTCATCCTGACAGTGTGGTTCATAAAGATGTTATTCAACCAGAGCACTCCTTAGGAGGCCAGGTAATATAAATATGGGGTAGCACAATTATTGCATTAATAATAAATATTAAAGAAATAAATCTATGTCTTCAAGAACAAAGAAAGCGAGACACCCAGAGTCACTTGTCACTTGGGAAGGGCTGTGCTCTCTTCCTGAACTAGAACACTTAGTGCTTTTAATAGCTTCACTTTTTAATATTCTTTAACTTCAGAAATGGAACCCACAGCCTTAGGATTAAATATTAAAATATTAAATATTAAATTGGACAGCAGAAATCCATCACATACTTGAACTTGCCTGATTTACTTAGGGTCTCCTAGGTGCTCTAAGAAATTCAAGCACTGTTCATATTCACTGAGGTCATGTCTCTTTTTTTTATACCAGACACACAGGCACCATATACATCTTTTTATTGATCGATCTGGAAGAGTTGAATGAAATAGACCAAGTATTTAAATTTGTACTTGAAACAGCCTGTATAGAAAGATGAATCCAGAGGTTACCTTTAATAGACATGGCCACGTATTCCGAGTGAGGTAGTGCAGCATGCTCCATCTCTGGTCCAGGTGTTGAAGCCACATGACAGCAGCTTGGTGAGGCTTGAGGTGCAACCCTAGGACTGATCTTTGTAAACGTTGACTGCAACAGCAGCCTAACAATTGACTGAGTGTCATTGTCATCCGAGTTGTAATAGTTAAGACCCTGAGAATCTGCTTATTTGATTAATAACACCTGGAGTTTCTGTACCTGAGGAAAACAGCTTTGAAGATGATTTTACCCTGTCTGCTCCCTAGAGTGTCAGACACTTGCTCAGAGACTCAGTCTTCTGAAACTCCTCCCTGGGAAATGAGCTAATGGCAGCTCTTTATGATTGATGGTTGAGGTAAGCCATGTGGTCTAGTAAAAAGAAAGGTCTAGCTGCAGGGCTCAGCTTTGTGACCTTGAACAAGCTATTTCACCTCATCTGCTAAGGAACATGAGAGGGAAATGTGATCATGTTTACACTGGTAGTGAAGGGGTGTATGTTGTCACATTTCCTTTAGTGATCAGATGAATACAGCATGAAACCCTTGATCTTGGCCTGGCAGTATCTTCTTTAAGTGTGTGTTGGAGTACGTGGTGAGTCGGGGAAGAAGGAGAACCTTTGTCTCTCCCTCATGTGATACTGAACCACACATGCTCCATGCTATCCTAGATCTGGGATCTCAATTACAGTTCTTTTCAGTGCATGAACACAGTCGATAATCCAAAATAAAACTAGTGCTCAAGTGGTTGGGTCCTCAACCACAATTCTCAACCATGTTCTGCAAAACTAGCTCCTGTAACCATTAAAGTTTTGGCATTGAACCAAGGTAGTTGGTCTAGTTTTCTCTTTACTTCATGTTGAGACATGAGGCCTTTTGTATCTTTTCATGGTTATTGATCGTTCAGGGGAGTATTGATTATCAGAGATAATCTGTATTATTGAAATTCAAAATAAGGGGTCAGTTCTCCCAATGAAAATTTGCCTGTATCCCATCCAAAAACCATTGAGTTCTGCATCTGAAAGAATCATAGGAATGAAGTGGTGTTTGTGGGACCACACCCTGACCTGATAACATGTATAAAACTAGGTGCAATGGCCAGCGCCGCGGCTCACTAAGCTAATCCTCCGCCTGCGGTGCCAGCACCACGGGTTCTAGTCCCAGATGGGGTGCCGGATTCTGTCCCGGTTGCTCCTCTTCCAGTCCAGTTTTCTGCTGTGGCCCAGGAATGCAGTGGAGGATGGCCCAAGTGCTTGGGCCCTGCACCCGCATGGGAGACCAGGAGGAAGCACCTGGCTCCTGACTTTGGATCAGCGCAGCATGCTGGCCATAGCAGCCACTTGGGGGTAAACCAATGGAAAAGGAAGACTTTTCTCTTTCTCTAACTGCCTGTCAAAAAAAACAAACAAAAAACTAGATGCAGTGGCATATGCATGGCTTTGGTCTTACTTCTCTTGGAATGAAATAAAAACACTTTTCTCACTCAGATTTCTCTATCCATCCAAGATGAGACCAATGCCACAGCCTCTGTGACACTTTTTCCTAGGAACTCCAGATCACAGTTAGTGAATTTTCTTAAACGTTCTTTAGCTCATCTGTTTTGAGTTCCCTGACCATGTCTTTATATCTCTCACATTGCTGTTTTGAGTTCCCTGACCATGTCTTTATATCTCTCACATTGTTTCATAGGGCTATAGTCCTTCACGCCACCATAATGGTAGAACACTACAGTGCTCGGTAATTTTGTACCTGTAAGACTTTGGGCTGTGCCCTTCACATATGTTACGCATTCAGATATTACCAAGCCAATACCCACACATTGGGTGCTCTTCCAGGTGCTGAATACTTAGTACTAATGCATGCCTGGTTTCTGCATTTGTAGAGCTTTTGGTGTTGATCATCCATGGAAAACTATGGCCCAAGGCCTGCTTCTCTATGGCTTTGGAGCTCATGATGCTTTTTACTTTATTTTAAATTTTGAAGGAATTTTTAAAAAAGAGAATATGCAATGGAGACCTCCTATGGTGTACAAAGCCTAAAATATTTACTATCTAGTCCTTCACAGAAAAAGTCTGCTGACCTCTGATGATTTTACTTTATGCCCCCTACTATCTTACAAGTCACATTTTCTTTATATTCATTTAACTTAGGAAGAAATTGAAGTTCATAGAGGTGGATTATCCTGTCCAAAATGATTCATCTGGTGCTTGCTAAAGTTCAGGCTAGAATGTTTGGTTTGTTTGGGACCAACTCTTTGGTTGTTCTAGACTTGGAGGACCTAGTTCTGCCCTAAGTCAACCATGGAAACCACTATCCTCCTGACACCATGTTCTGAGAAACCGTTAATCTGCTTTAGTATAGGCAGGAAGACAGTGCTTCTAAAAAGGTCAACTGTGGATGCAGTCAGGAAACAAGAGTTCCAGGAAAAGATAGTGTCAGTTTGAGAATTAGGAGCTTTCGTTCTAGTTTGTTTTTGGCCTCGTAGAAGATGGATTGGTTGACATCTGAAGTACCTCTCAATCTGAAAATTCTTTTCAGGAATATATTCCCTTTTTTCCATTTGGATTGTACATATGTATCTTTATAGTGACCATATCCTAATTGTTGACCAACTGAATCACGATTGAATATACAACTTACCTGTTTTACATTGGGAGTGTGTACAGTTCTCCCCATAATTCTGAAAAGTCTTGCCTAGTCCATTTGAAGGGCTTTTGGTCTCATTTCACATTGGTGTCGGAATCACTTTGTGATAAGGACAGAGTCCATGGAATCCAGGTCTAATCGATGCTCTTAGTGATGATCAATACGCAAATACCACCTTCAGAATCTCCCAGATGGACAGCAGCTCAGCCAGCAGTGCTCATTCTGAACCCCCAACCAAATTAACGATGACTGATATAAAGCGTGTTTTTGTGAATTCGCGGTGGGAGGGTTTGCTCAGTTACCTGAGTATGGATGTGATCCATATAATTAGAGTTGCTTGCCCTTCTGAATCTTAACGCCTCTTCCCCAAACCTGACCCTCATTATCATGCCTACTCCTTTCTTTGGACCAGGCAGTTTGAGTCATGTTTTTAGAAGTGAAAGTTTTGGCATTTAATGGGAACAGCTGATTTGCACTCAATATTTCTGAGGACAATGGTTCTCTCTCTGGGTTGTTTAATAAAATCATCTGAGGAGCTTTGAAAATGGCCATGGCCTGGGTCTTACCCCCACAGATTCTAATTTAATAAAGCTGGATAGGCAATTTAAATGCTCCACTGTGAGTTCTAATGGGAGTTTGGGTTTCAGAACTACAATTCTAGGGAAAAATATGTGTAGATCCAATAAGCAAGGTGTCTAATTCTGGATAAGCCAGTTTAATAGAGAATCAAATTTCTATTCACTTTCCTAACAATCACAAGTAATGTCTTAAGTATTTGATCTTTCAGTGTAAAGGTTAAGGTTGTTTGCATTCTCCCCGAGAAAATAGAGTACAAAACATGCTTTACTGTTTTCTGTTAGCTTATTTTGAAATACCCAGGCAAAACAAAGGGAAGGTGCATATAAATGAATACTTTTCGGTATTATTTCTAATTATTTACACAGCTAACTCAATTCCATTCACATCCAAGTCTTTTAAAATTATGCTTTTGTATAAACAATTCATTATTAAAGATGAAGGTTTTTATTTATTAGCCCTATTGGTTTGAAATTTCATTCTCTGCTTTTATCAGATCCCATCAGCATCATTTCTGAGAACCACACAGCCTAGAGAACAAAATGATAATACCTTGGTTTTTACCATAAATAACAATGGCAGAATAATAATGGCAGAAAAGGCAACTTGAGCAGGTTGTGGAACTTACTATCAGCTTTGAATAAACAGATACTGAAGGCTGAGACAGCAAGATTATGATGTTATGGGCAAGTAGGATTTTAATTTTGGGGGGTGGGTACCAAAACTACCTGTGATGCCATTGTGGAATTATCTCCAATCGGGGTCAGCATGTGGCCCTGTGAGTTAAGCAGCCTCTCGTGATGCAGGCATTGCACACCGAAGTGCTGCTTTGCGTCCTGGATACTGTTTTCTGACCAGCTTCCTGCAAGTGCACTTGGGAAGGCTGTGAATGATGGCCCAGTGCTGGGGCCCCTAGATAGAGTTCCAGGCTCCTGGCTTCAGCCTGGACCAGTCTTGGCTGTTGCAACCATTCAGGGATTGAACCAGGGAATGGATAAGTTTTTTCTCTGCCATCTCTTCTCTCTGCATTGCTCTGCCTTTCAAATAAGTAAACTTTACAAGCAAAATATAATTGGAGTTTTTTTTAATCAGAAGAAAACAAATAATAAGCATATCTAATTGTGAGACTCTGTTAAACTGAAAAGGTGGGTCAAGGGCTTACTCAGTAATGAAAATTATCTCCAGGACCTACCTTTAGTGTCATGCATACAGGCCTACACGCATGTTTATGAACAAATGCCCCAGCAGAAGGTAATCTGATTGTGTAGAAGCAGTGATATAATTAAGGGATGGGCTTATTTTTAGAAAAGAGCCCCCAAAGTGGCTTGCAATTGGTGAAAGTCATAAATGCATGGATGTAAGTTGATTGTGGAATCCTGGTCTCTTGTGGTAAGTAGGGTTTAGTACAAATCGATATGTACATGATTTTATTTTGCAGATGACATTGTTCTTAATTTGATTCAACAAACATTTATTAGGCATTTACTATGTTCCTGGTGTCGAGTTTGGTAGCAAGGATACAGGGACAAAGTCACAGACTTTACCTCCAGTTTGCTCAGAGCCTGAAAGGGACAAAAATCTGAATAATGAATTCCAGCTCAATGTGTTGAAAGCAACCTGGGTACAAGTTGCATGGGGGAGCTCTCAAGGAAGGTGGTTGTCTCTTTTAGTGACAAGCTGTAGTTGGTCAGGGATAGTTCCACTGTCCCACTATGGGCCACACAGGGAGGACAGATGACAAGTGACACTGTTATATCCCACTGAGACAGAGGGACATCGCAGGATTGTCATCATCAGAAATACACAGTATCTCTGACTACATCATCTCCTGTCTTCAGTCTAGCTTCTCTGCTCCCTCATTTCCTGTACAACCTTCCATGCTGGCCCCTAATTTTCTCTGCATCTCTATTCTGGTATCCAGGAGAGAGGGAAGGTGGTTACTTTAACTAGGCACATATGCCCACTCTGAACCAGTTATGAGGTCAAGGAACAGGACTGAAGGACAGATACTGCATCCTTTTGTCAAGGTCAATTTTTTAAGGCCATTGTAAGGAAAGATGCGTCACAGGAGCAGTCGTTAACTGGGGGTACCAGTGGCAGTAGCTTTAAGGCACCAGACCAGTTCCTAAACCATAAAGCATTGGGGGCAAGAAGTAGTTTATCTCAACCTACATTACATATACATGTGCACATTTAGAAGTTATTAACTGTTTAACAGTCTGTGGGACCACATGTAGCAGGTCCAAGTGTGAAGAAATACCTTTTCTCCAATTTATTGATGATAGTGTTCAGAAATGGCTCCCTCTGCAACAGAAAAATGGGGCTTATCTTGATCAGTCTAAGATTAAAGTCTGTTTTTCATCACACAGGATATCAGGTTGTAGTGAGCTATCATAGATTGAATTAGTTGTTACCTGAGCATGTATTATGCTCAAAACGTGGAAGACTACAGGAGGAGCAACACAGACATTATTATATTCTCTAATGTCTCCATTAGTACAGAGCATAGGACTTGTTGACGAGTCTGGCTTTGACAAATGCTTTGAGCTGTAGTAGCTACCCCATGCAGTAGGAAAGAGGAGATAATGAAATAAGAGGCTCTAAGAAGTTAGTGGAAAACACTCCCCCCACACAGTAAAGGGGAGTAGACTTTGGTTAAAAGGAAGTTTAGAGATTTTAGGCTGCTAACTTTGGAGTACATTGTAAAATCTTCCTTGAGAATGTGTATCTTTGAGAAAGATCACATTATTCTGCAGTGTACTTCTGAGAATAAATTCCTTCTGGGATCGCTTAAGCAAACATGATAGGGCATCTCATGTCTAAACTACAAAGTGTGGGGGTGTGCATTGACTGATTTTATAGTTGCTTACAATGCACAGGAGAATGTCATCAGCCTGGGCAGTGACCTTGGATTTTCTAGCTATCTATCAGCTTTCAATATTACCAGTTAACCAGAATATTGGAGCAATATACCACATGGGGGACAGACCATCACAGAATCATCAGTACACAAAAACATTGACTGAATACCTATTTTGAACCATATGCTGTTTTAGTGTTGATGATGCATCGTGGAATGGTACAGAGCCCCTAACCCCTAGGGACTCATAGCCTATTGCTGAAAACAGACACAAAAACATGTAAAAGCTCAAAGATGCTAAATGGATCAATATGATACCATAATTGAACTTTGGTTAAAAAAAAGGGGGGGGGGTCTTCAAAAAAACATTGACATCTTCCAAGGCCAGTAAGAAAATCTGAGCCAAGAGCCCTGCACTCAGAAAGCCACCTGATGTGTGTTGATAGTTGGACGTTTCTGACAGCATCATCATTAGCTGTATTGATAACACTTGGGAAAGGTTAAGTTTTGCAAAGTCTTTCAGCTCACCAAGAATAGCAAGGAATTGATCAGTTCTCAGCAGAACAAGTCAGGACCCTGATGGAAGCCCTCCTTTAAATGTCCCGGGGAGTCCACAGGCAACTTCCTGTACTTAGAGTGTTGGGCTCTTTGAATACCTTGGACCGCCAACTTTTTAATGAGTGGTCTTTGTCCTTTCAGCATGAGCTCATATGCTATCATTAAGGGAGTCTTCATTGACTACTTGAGGCAGCCTGCTTCCCTCATTACATTAACACCACATCAACCATTTGCTTCTCTGTACTTAGCATGATATCAAGTCATCTTGAATATTTTTAGCCTGTGTCTACCTTATGCCCCTGCTCCTTGTTCGTCCTCTTCCAGAATAAAGGTTTCACAAAAGCAAGCACTATGACCCTATCTTGTACACAGGATAGGGGCTCGCTTAAACCAGGTTCATGAACATTTTTTTGTGAATTGCAAAACTCCCTTTCCAAGGAGATGGGTTAGAAAAACACACACCTCCTGGGCAAACACAGATGCATAGGCTCATGACTTAGTAAGTGAATTTCGATTTCTCTGTCTCCTTTCTGCATGCAAAATGAGAAGTTTGCAAAAATGTGGGCTGCCTGCTTGCCCACTGATCTTTGGGTTTGATCCTGGCATGTAGGCATTTGGTAACTATTCGGCAAGTGAATGTAGTACGCTGCGACCTACCAAACACTGCATGTTATACAGAGAGGTCTTTATAGGAGAGCACAAAGGAACCCTTCAACTACTTTTTGAATCAACCTGGATTCCCATACACAGCAGCTGGAGTCCATCAGAGGCTCACTGCTGGAGGAAACTACACTTCAGGAGCACAGGGACCAACTGAGAATGACTTCGTGACCTTCTGCTATCTCACAAATGCACCTGCTTCAGGAGTTAATATTTAAGTACCACTGTCAGCCTTGTTCTCGCCCACTGACTCTCTCAACCACAGAAGGTGGCTGGCTTGGTGTCGTTCAAGCCTTCCAACTGAGTATCCCTTGCTGGAGGTCCTGCAATACTGACAAAGCCAGCATCCTGCCTTTTAAGAGTAGCAGAATCAAATATAAATCTTGCCAGTGACTTTGGCCCACGCATGGAGCGATGCCGACGGATCTGCCACAAATGGAGATGTGAAGGAACATTGCAAATGAAAGAAGAAACCCACGTTGCTTCCTTAAATCAAAACTTCAAACAGGAACAGAGTTTTGGCGCTTCATTCCCTGCAGAATTAACCTTTGTTTCTCAGCAGGCTGCTTCTAAGAATACTCATCCTGCCTCAAAGGAAGTGGGGGAGAGCTTACAGAATGGGTTATGTGTTTACCATGCAGGAGGAAAAGCTGAAATGAAAGTGAGGTTGAAAGGAGACTTGTTTCCACCTAATCCAGCCTCTAGACAGAAGTCCTGCAGAGCGAAAGCAATTATCCTAGACATGAATTTGAGTCCCCACTCAGGTGCATAAATGCTACTCCTTTGTCTGTTTCCATAACTTGTTCTTTAAATGCTACTATAACTTATTCTATAAATGCTACTCTTTGGTCTGTTTCTATAACTTATTCCTGGCAAGGATGACAAAGTTCTGGGGATGGCAAAGGAAGAAAAAAAACACCTATGATCCAGATCCTGCTCTTCTTCAGGTGTGAATGTGAGACCTCCTTCCAGAAGCCTTCCTAGATTGGATGAGTGGCCTTCCTCTGTGTTTCCATAAAACCTTATGATTTTCTTTATTGAATTCATTAGTTATCTTTTCATGTTTCAAGGACAAGAGAATTTTATTTGCTTAGAAAATCTTTGAAGTCAAATACTTAACACATTATTTGGACTAAAATGGCATCCTAGTAAGTTCTTAATGAAATAGTCAATGCGCTGTTTTATTAACAGTTGCTTATTGAAGTCATTTCCTTTGTTGTCACTTTGCCACACACTAAGACTATACACAAGAAACAGAACACATGGGAGTAACAGTGGTAGCTATCATTTTTAGTATCTATTATGCATCAGGCATTCTGCTAATTGCATTATAAATAGTTTTCTCATTAATATCTCAAGGCACTGTTGGGACCTTCACTCCTTTTTTAAAAAAGATTTTATTTTTGAAAGGCAGAGTAAAACAAAAACAGGGAGTAAGAGAGATCTGGAGTCTGCTTGCTCACTCCTCAAATACCTGCTACAGCCTAGGCTGGGCCAGGCTGAAGCCAGGAGCCAGGAACTCCCGCTGGGTATCCCCCATCTGCAGCAGGAACCCAAGTATGTGGGCCATCGCCTGCCTTCAGGTGATTAGCCGGAAGCAAGTCCAGAAGCACAGTAAGTAGGGCTGACAACTGGCACTTGGGTAGGGATGTGGGTGTCCCTGGGGGCAGCTTAACCTGCTATGCCACAACACCCACCTCTGACCTTCACTTCATAAATTCTGAAGAAGATTCAAGGAAATGAACTGATTTCCCTCCAGGGCCGTATAACAGAGACAGAACCAAGATTAGAACTAGCTGCCACAGTTCCTCATCTTCATTTTAAGAAAGCTGGCTTTCTTGACCTTAACAGAACCCGTGTTCCAATGGGAGATGGGTGGGGCACTGTCAAGGGTACAGTGCATTTGGAAAATCATTCAGCGGGAAAGGTGGTACCTTTTTGGAGAGAGGAATCGGTGAAGCAGGAGCGCCCTGGGACATGATTCAATCAGGGAAGAGCTCATGGAGGGAAAGAAAGGACTTAGACTTGAAATCAGAATGAAATCTGAACATACAGAAGAGAGAAGATCAAGTAGGGGAGGTTATGTTCATTGCAGCAGGTTGGACTGCTACGACAGTTGAGCTCTGGCACTGAACTGAACCTGGAAATAAATTCTGACATGAGGTTCTCCCAGCTGTTATGGAGCTAAAGAATTTGCCCAACTTCTTGAGCCTCCCCTCCCCCATGTGTAAAGAGGCAAAATAAGACCGTTGGTACCAATCAATAATGCTTTCATATGCAAGTAACAGGGTGGTACAAACCTGGAAGACACAAATCTCAGGATTTGTGCAGTAACTCAGGTAATTGAGGACCCAGGCTTTTTCTGTGGCCATAGCTGAAAATGTCTCATCCTAGTTTTTCAGATTTATTTCATTTACTTGAAAACCAGAGTGACAGGGAGAGGGCGATATCTTCTAACTGCTGATTCACTCTCCAAATAGTTGCAGTGGCTAGGGCTTGGTCAGGCTGAAGTCACAAGCCTAAAACTCCATCCGGGTCTCTCGTGTGTGGCAAGCCATCTTCTGTGGCTTTCCCGGGAACATTAACAGGGAGTTGGATCAGAAGAGGAGCAGCCAGGACTCTGAACCAGCACTCTGATAAGAAATGCTGGAGTCACATGCAACAGCTTAACCCGCTGTGCCACCATGCCAGCCTACATCTAATCCTTAGAAGTAAAAGTTGGTTGTCACAGCATACACTGTCCCATCTATGTTCAGGACAGGAAGAAGGGAGGGGAATGCTAACATGAATTGTCCCTTTTATCATGAAAGTAAAGCCTTTCAAAAACACTTCTGTTCTGGAAACCACTTTGTCCTGCATCTCATGGATCAGGACTGAGTCACATGTCTGCTCTGAGTTCCAGGAAGAATGGGAAAGGAGCAATCTGACTTGTCATTCTCTTCATTGTGGGAAGTAAGGTGGGGCTCTCAGCATTGGGAATGGCTTTGGGCATAGGCAAACAGGAGAGCTAGCCTTAAACTGGAAGCTTAAAGGTCCAGGGAAGGAATGCAAGGGAAGGGCAGAGGGAGTCTCATAGTAAGCAGCCAGCACATGCTGCTATGTGTAATAAAAATGAATAACTTTCCTCTTACATATTTCATTCAGGGATGAGAAGCCAGATAGAGGAATTTAGACTTGCTGTAACAAAGATGACAGCACTAGCATTTACTAAATGCCAAGCACTGTGGTGAGAAGTTTCTCTCCACTGGTGTTTTTGAGGAGTTCTAGGCACCATGAATATTGCTTCCATTTTCAGATAAGGACATGGGAGATGAGGTAACTTGACTAGGGTTCACATTTCAACAGAGGCAGAGTTTGGTAGTTGAGCCCAGGCAGCCAGACTCCAGGTCCCAAGTCACAAGCTGGGTCTTGAACCTTGAGAGATGGATTGGAGCCGTGTATTCGGCTGTCTCTACAGAGGGACTAGAGTGCAGTGGAGATGCAGAAGCAAGAGGTGGAGGAGCTGGAGTTCAAGTGTCTTCTCCTTGTACCGAGTCCTGCTTTAAATCATGGCTGGAGGTCTGGGAAGCATCCTGCCTTTCCTTAGTTTTTAAATGAAGGCCAGCAGTCTCCAGAGGTGACTTTCTCAGATTGGAGAACAACGCGAGTCCACTTCAATCAGGTCATTGAAGACAACTGTAATGATGTAGTTGAAGTTCCCTCTTTCCCTCCTCTCTCTTCTGTTTTTTCTCTTCTGTAGATGTTATTCAGCATGTTGTCACACATCTGTCAGAGAAACAAAGCATGATGATGATTCTGGGAGCAAGGATTTGTTCTATGAGTTAAATTGTATACCTCTGTTCCAAAAGGTGGCCATTAGAAAAAATCACTACTGCCAAAGCACTGGCTTGAGTGGGTAGTAGGAGGTAGATGCTGGTGAAGAAGTAGGTCCAGATAGAGCTGTGTGGAGAACCATGGACTCTGTGGCTGCATCTCTGAGTGTGCAGCCAAGTGTCTGATAGTGACCCGGGGTTATCACCTTTGGTTGGCAGGGCCAGAGATGAGGAAGACAAACTAGACAAGGTGGATGCAGCACGAGGAGACTGAGGACAAACTGGAGCCTTCTAAGAAGACCTGCAATAGTCCTTCACCCATGGCACACAAAGACCTTCTGAGGGTTAGGACCAGAGCTTAATTTCTGCCTTCATAAACCCCACATATGTGATAGGTGGTATCTAGATAGCATTTAAGATGCCTGTGTCTGATAGTGGAGTCCCCAAGTTTGAGATCTGGCTTTGACTCTTGACTCTAGCTTTCTCCTAGTACAGACCTTGGGAGGCAGCAGGTGATGGCTCAAGCACTTAGTCCCTGCCACCCATGTGGGAGACCTGGATTGCATTCTGGGCTCTCAGTTTTTGTGAGCTCTGGCTAGAGGGAATTTGGGCAAGTTTACCTGAGGTGGGGAGCACATGTGCCCCAAATCTCTCTGCCTGTAAACCTCCCAAACTTTGTTTTGGATAGCCTTAACTAGAACCCTACAATGAAAGGGATTCTGGGAAGCTTAGTGGTCTGCCTAAAAGTGAAAATGACAGCGTATGCAGGAAATCGAGATGACATACTAATAAGGCTGATGTACTTCCAGACTTGAGGTTCCACCTGGGCCCCTGACCCTGCTCTTTGGTGAGACTTGCAAGAAACTTGATGAAAGGCAAGGAATGAGTTGCCTTTTTCTTTTTTTTATCTAATCATGCACTGCTGCAACCTCTCACTATCTTAATATTTACTCTGTGTAGTCACAGTCTGTATTATTTTCAGTAATTAAACATGCTGAGACCTCTCTTACCACAGGGCATTTGCACATGCTGCTCATGTTTCTTGGAATGTTTGTCCCTCAGATCTGTCATGCCTCACTTGCCTTCCATCATCATCTTTGCCAAATAAGAGCTTACTTGTCTTTAGTATGTGCTCACATAGACTCTTCATTTCTTTATGGATCATGCTTGTCCTATTCAGCACTACAAGCCATGTCTAGTACAGAGTCTGGCTTATGGTAGAATCTCAATAGATATTTGAGTGATGAATAGGTCACTCAATGAATAGGTTAATGAGAGAAGGCAAAAGTTTGCCATCTACAAAAAGCTAACATGATGATGATTCTCCAAATATGCAGTGGATTGGCACTTGCAAAAAGAAAGAGTCTGTGTTAATATGGAGATGTGAAGTAGTGTGAGTGGGAATTCATGGCTGAGATTTAGGCTTAGAATAAGGAGGAACTTCCTAACTATGAAGCTGCTCTCATTAGAACAATTTATGAATACCTCTTAAGGTGAAGAGTTGATTGCTTAGAGTTAATTGCTTAGATGTATTGTAGAAAACCATGTAATATATGAAGATTAAATAGACTGTATGAGATCCACCTTAAAATGTAGTCTGATGGTTTATGTAAGTATCCTCATGGGAGAGCATAAAGTTTTACAGCCAGGTTTTGGAGTAATGAAGACATCGGTTCAAATCCCAGTGATGTCTTTTACCAGCTGAGTGAAACCAAGCTAGTGATTTCATCTCTGTAGAATTGAAGTAGTGATGCTCATGTGGGGTTGGGGTGAGAATAAATGATGTGATGAGGAGTGATAAGAGCCAGGCACCTGCTGGGAGATTCACACTCTTGGACAGCAGTGACCATGATGAGCTTGGGATGATTAGAATAACCACACTACCTATTGCTGCCAACAGTGGTGATTGTGAAATTGTGAATGTCGGAGAATATTGACAGAGTTCCAGCTGTACCATACAGTTCACATGCATTCTTACTGAATATTCCTCAGCCTCTATGTAGGTCCTTGAGTTTCTGAACTTCTCTAAACTTCAGTCTCTTCATCTGCAAAATGAAGTAGAAAGTACTTTTGTTGCCTGGTGATGTGAGCAATGAATGTGTTCATTAACATAGAAGGCTAATGGAAATTCCTTGCTTACATTCCAAAATAAAGGAGGAACAGAGTACGTCAAGTTCATGGAAAATGGAATTAAAAGATGAATTTATTTTGGTGCAAAACGGTTGAAATCCATGCATCTGATGGGTCTTCAGAAAAGTCATGGAAAATGTACACTAAATGAAAAAACTGCATGAATTTTAAGATTTTTTTTATGTCAAGTTTATCTTTGAATTTTTACTTCTTGAAGTACTTTTGTATAGCAATATCCTCATTTCCAGATGGAAAAACTAAGTCTTAAGAGGCTTCCTGGGGCTGTTGCTGTGGCACGGGTGGGTTAAAGCCCTGGCCCGTGGCACTGGAATCCCAGCTGCTCTGCTGCTGATGCAGCTCCCTGCTAATGCACCTGGGAAAGCAGTGGAGGATGGCACAAGACCTTGAGCCCCTGTACCCACATGGGAGACCCGGAAGAAGCTCTTAGCTCCTGGCTTGGAATAGGCTCAGCTCTGGCTGTTTTGGCCATTTGGGGAGGTGAACCAGCAGATGGAAGACCTCTATCTGTCTCTACCTCTCTCTGTAAGTCTTTCAAATAAATATATATTTTTTTTTTTTTTGCAGGCAGAGTGGACAGTGAGAGAGTGAGAGAGAGAGAGAGACAGAGAGAAAGGTCTTCCTTTTGCCGTTGGTTCACCCTCCAATGGCCGCCGCGGACGGCGCGCTGCGGCCGGCGCACCGCGCTAGTCCGATGGCAGGAGCCAGGAGCCAGGTGCTTTTCCTGGTCTCCCCATGGGGTGCAGGGCCCAAGCACCTGGGCCATCCTCCACTGCACTCCTGGGCCACAGCAGAGGGCTGGCCTGGAAGAGAGGCAACCGGGACAGAATCCGGTGCCCCGACCGGGACTAGAACCCGGTGTGCCGGCGCCGCAAGGCGGAGGATTAGCCTGTTGAGCCACGGCGCCGGCCAATATTTTTTTTTTAAAAAAGACTTCCTAAGTCTCCAACCAGACTTGGATTCACCCCCATCTTGTCTTAGCCATGGCTGTGGGCTATCTAGCAAGTGATGCCACCCTCTGACAGGCCATACACACACTTGCTCTGCTCAGGGCAGACTGCCACTCACATAGGCCAGACTGTCAGGTCGTGACAGAAAGACAAATTGAGAGACCTCAGCTGGCACTGTCCTGGCCAGAGCCCCTTAGAGCCTGCAACAAAAGTCTTTGATGGGATTAGTTTTGCCTAACTCCCTGAAACGCTGGAATGGGTTGGATGTGGGGAGAGTGAGGCACTCAGTCATGCCTAATTAGTGTAATTATGCACCCTGCCTGCGCCTGCTGCATGCCCTGTGCACATTATCCCCAGCAAGATGGCGTTTAGCTCCCTAATGGGACTTGCCTTCCATTCCTATCAGTAGCCTGTTAACAGTTCCTTAACAACAATGATTAGAATGGAAATGCCAGGGCACGAGAGACGACTGGTGTTTTCACATGTATTTTAATAAATACATGGATGTTATCTGGCTCCTAGCACAGAAATGTCTAAACAACATTCAGGAGACCTATCAATCAGCTCTCAGAAGCTGGAGATCTACTGCAGCATCCTCCTCCCCAGCCCTCCTGCACACCCTCTGTTGCTATAGCAATCCCAAGCCGGAGTGGTGGCTGTAAAACTTAAAAATATGGCTTCTTCCCAGCTAGTCATGCTTCTTCATCAACACTGAACCCTTTGCCTGAATTCCAAGTGAGTGGGAGATTTCTGTCTCCAACTCTCTCTCTTTCTCCACCCCCCCCCCCCCAATCGTAAGTCTGACTTGGAATCTATAGCAACCAAAATTAGACTATAAATCATCTTAATGGTGCTTTTCAGAGAATTCTTTACTGGATCAATTCAGATCATACAAGATGGCAAGCTTCTGAGCCCAGTCACTAATAATGGTTCTGTCAGAGATGTATGGCAAGGAAGAAAGGGCTTGGGGTAGATGCTGTTGGAGTTCATCTCTTCGATGATTGGTTACCTAACTTCAGCTGTGTATTTCTTATCTCGGCTCTACCAGCCTCTGAGCTGTTCCCTGGAGTCATCTCCCCATGGGCTGCCTTGGTCTCCTAAGAATTAATGGAAACATGACAGTTTCTGGGGTGCTCACTTGAGTAGCTTTTGTAGTGGTGGGGTCACATGACTGTGTAACCAAGAAGTTGGGAACCCCAGCTCTCAGTTGGAATCTACCACTTAGTGACTACTTGGGAAAATGATACAATTTCTTTAAGTCTTGTTTTCTTCATCAGCGAAATGAGAATAAGAGCATTTACCTTCTACATTATTTGTCGAGATTAAGAAACTTATTAGATGCTTGGCAAATACTAAATGCTAAAAGAATGTTTGCTGATACTTAAATTATGTGTAGTGTAAATATTAGCAATTGTTGAATTTAAGTAGTGTCTTTCAACCTTTCAACTTTTCTGTATATTGGGAAAAGTTTATAATGAAATTTGGATGAAAAGAAATACAAAGTCAAAATAGTCAAAGACTTAGTTGTTTTCTTTAAAAAAAGGACCAGACACTGTATATATTTCTGGTGTATTATGTTTTGATATATGTATGCAATGAGGAATGGCTAAATCAAGCTAATTAATGTATGCATTCCTCACATTTTTTGACCTTTCGCCTTCATCTTTATTATCATCAACCAAGAGCTTTGAACAACTCTTTATATATATATATATATATATATATATATATATATATATATATATATATATAAAGCTTTTATTTAAAGAATATAAATTTCCAAAGTACAGCTTATGGATTACAATGCCCCCCCCACAACTTCCCTCCCTTCCGCTACCCTCCCCTTTCCCGCTCCCTCTCCCCTTGCATTCACATCAAGATTCATTTTCAATTCTCTTTATACACAGAAGATCAGTTTAGTACATATTACGTAAAGATTTCAACAGTTTGACCTCACATAGAGGCACAAAGTGAAAATACTGTTGGAGTACTAGTTATAGTATTAATTCACAATGTACAGCACATTAAGGACAGAGATCCTACATGATTTTTTTTAAAGAATTGATTAATTATCTATGCAATTTCCAGTTCAACACCAAGATTTTTTTAATCATTTGCAATTATCTTTATATACAGAAGATTGATTCAGTATATACTATGTAAAGATTTCATCAGTTTGCACCCACACAGAAACACAAAGTGTAAAAATACTGTTTCGGTACTAGTTACAGCATTACTTCACATTGGATAACACATTAAGGACAGATCCCTCATGAGACATAAGTACACAGTGACTCCTGATGTTGATTTAACAATTTGACACTCTTTTTATGGCGTCAGTAATCTCCCTAGGCTCTAGTCATGAGTTGCCGAGGCTATGGAAGTCTTTAGGGTTCGCCGACTTCGATCTTATTCTGACAGGGTCCTAGTCAAAGTGGAAGTTCTCTCCTCCCTTCAGAGAAAGGTACCTCCTTCTTTGATGGCCCCGTTCTTTCCACTGGGATCTCACTTGCAGAGATCTTTCATTTAGGTCTTTTTTTTTTTTTTTCCAGAGTGTCTTAGCTTTCCATGCCTAAAATATTTTTTTCCTGGGTGAGAACACTTAAAATCTTCCCATCTTGGCAATTTTCAAACATGTTCTACAATGCTTTTAAATCAGCATGTTGTACAGTATCCTGAGTGTACTTGTCCTGTGCAACTGGAATTTTGTATCCTTTGACCAACACCTCTCCAATAACCAGCCCTAGGGCTTCTGTGAACCATCATTCTACTCTCTGCTCCTGTGAGTTCAACTTTTTTACATTCTACATGTGAGACCATGTAGTATTTATCTTTCTGTGCCTGGCTCTTCCTTTCTCCAGGTCACCCATGCCGCCAGTGACAGAATTTCCTATTTTCATGTTGCATGGGAGTCCATATTATGCACACTCACTGTTTACATTTGTTGACTAACCAACCTCATGTTAGATGCTAAGATTTTGGAGGGGTCCAAGATAGGCAGTGTCACTGCCCCATGGAGACAATATTTTAGTAAAGGAGACACAGAAGTAAACTTTGGAACTGAATACATTAAGAGCATTATTACAAAAAGAAAAAAATTATTTCCAGTGTGGTAACTGAAGGTACAGTAAGCCCATAGATGTGGGGCAATCAGCTCTGCCTGGAATCAGCTCTATAACAGGGTACTTTGAAAAGATGTTGGGGACTGGTATTGTGGCTCAGTAGGCCAAGCAGCTGCCTGCAATGCTGGTATCCCATACTGAAGCACAGGTTTGAGTCCTGGCTGCTATACTTCCAAGCCAAGCCCCTGCTAATGAGCCTGGGAAGGCAGGAGAAGATGGCCCAAGTGATTGGGCCCCTCCCACTCTTGTGAGAGATTCAGATGGAGTTTCAAGCTCTTGTCTTTGGCCTGTCCCCATCCCAACTGTTGCAGCCACTTGGAAAGTAAGCCAGTGAATGGAAGATACCTCTCTATGTCTCTTTCTCTTTCTCTTTATCTATGTCACTCTCTCAATAACTGTCAAATGTTTTTATAAAAAAAAATGGAAAATACATATTCTAAAGAAACTGTAGATACCAGCTTTTTGCAGTGTTCTTTCAATTACATTTCTGTATGAGTATTTTATTTATTTGAAAAACAGTGAAAGATCTTCCAACTGCTCATTCACTCTTAATGCTTGCAACAGCTGGGCCAAGCTGAAAGCCAGGAGCTGGGTAGCAGGAACACAGTTACTTGAGCCATCACACGCTGACCCCCAGGGTGCACATTAGCAGGAACTTGAGAGTGGAGCTGGGACTTGAACCAGGCACTCCACTATGGGATGTAGGCATCCCATGCAGTGTCTTAACCATTGCGCCAAACTCCGGCCCCTCCATGAACTTTTTAATTTTAAGATTTATTCATTTATAAGAAAGTCAGAACCACACAAAGAACAAGCAGAGAGAGAGGTCTTCTATCCGCTGGTTCACTCCCCAAATGGCCACAATGGCCAGAGCTGTGCTGATCTAAAGCCAGGAGCTTCTTCCAGGTCTCCCACACAGGTGCAGGGGCCCAAGAACTTGGGCCAGCTTCAACTGCTTTCCCAGGCCATAGCAGACAGCTGGATTGGAAGTAGAGCAAGATGGGACTTGAACTGGTGCCCATATGGGATGCTGGCACTGCAGGCAGCAGCATTACCCACTATGCCACAGTACTGGCCCCACTCCATGAGCTTTTAAAAGTACCCTTGTAAAACCTGAGACTTGGAGATTGGAAAAACCAAAAGTTGCTAGGTAGGCAAAGTGGTGTGGGAGAGGTAGCCTCATGCTTGTGGCTGATATAACTGTGTGTATAAACACACATGGTGTATTTGGGAGCCTGAAAGAAGGTCTTTTTTTCTCATCCTGCCCAAATTAGACCTATCTTTCAAGTTTCAGTTTTTAAAAATATTTATGTGAAAGAGTTAAAGGGAGAGACAGGGAGCTCTTCCCCTCTACCCTCCACCAGATGGCTGCAACAACTGTGGCTCCCTCAGGCTGAAGCTAGGATCCAGGAACTTCTTTCAAGTCTTCTACTTGGGTGTAGGGCCATGTTCTGCTTTTCCAAGACCATTAGCAGGGAGCTGGATTAGAAATGGAGCAACTGGGACACATACCAGCACCCATAAGGGATGCTGGCTTCGCAGGTGACAGCTTTACCCACCATTATGCTACAACGCCAGCCCCTCAAGTTTCAATTTTATTTTATTCTACTCAACCCACATTTACTCCGTTCTCTTTCAGGCTTGGTGCTAGGCAGAGGGAACCTTCAGGCTCATATTTGACCTCTAGACCTTAATTTGCCAATATTGACTCCAAATTTAGACTGTATAGTATACCCTGGAGTCTCCTACCAGGAGGCAACAGAGCTGGCCTCTTCATATCCTTGAGTTCCTCAACCATCGGCTGTGGGCTGCTCCTGAGTAGGTTAGGGGAGGGAGCATAATCTTTCATGCAAGGTAGTTGCTGTCAGCAGCAGGTACTTTTCTATATTAAAAGGGGCATCTGTGAGTCATTAGCATCCAACACCAAAGGATGCCATGGATACAGCAGGTAGCCAGACGCATCGACAGTAACAGCACTGACTTCGGCAGTGCTCCAGGCTTGTCGTGCGTTGACAGACAAGACAGGCGAATTCCTTGACCTCCTGGTCATGCCATTATGTAAAGTCCATGGCTGCTTTTGAACTATGATGGCCAAGTTGAGTAGTTGTGACAAAGATCACTTGGTCCCCAGAGCCTCAGACATTTACTATCACTCTTCACAGAAAAATGACAACAACTGTTCAGAGCCTCCCCACTGGGGATGAAGCAAAGTGTTGACTCTACCTGAGACTATAAATGTGTCTTTGCCCTCCTTATTCTAGTTATCTCCCTGATTGAGAGGCTTTTCTTGGAGGCCCCTTCCTCAATAAATCACCTGTTCATCCCTGTCTCAGCCTCTGTTTTGAGAGACCCCTCTTAAGATGTAGGCATACAACACAGACTCAGCGAATAAATGAGTGCTTTGCTAAGCTGCGTGGAATGAGAAGAGTGAAAACGTGAGAATGTGTGATGGAAAAGGATGCAGAGGGATCGATGGAAAGCAGGGAAGGAGGCTGGGGTGGTTTCTCGCCCACCCAGATCCAACCTTGGTTCATACGTGGACCTTGTCATAGGGCAACATTTGGCTCATGGAGCTGGCTGAGGAAGCTATTTTGTGCTCTGATGGATAAAACAAGCAACAAAGGAAGTGAAGGAATGCTTTCCTAGTTTGCATTATGTCCCCCGGAATTTACTTCCCCTGCACTCCTCCCCCCCCACCCAGTGTTTGGCAGGGGGGTGGGAGGACTGTTCTTTTTTATTGCTAGAAGCAGTCACTGATGAACAGAGCCCCATGTGTAGTGGGGAATTTCTCTTGGCAGACTTGCTCTCTTGATTGGAAGCTTCATCCCAACTCCCACTTCTGAAGAAGGGAGAGAAGCTAATGTGATTAGTCTGTGTAGAACTTGGATTGGACAGTATTTGCTAGGGGCCAGGGTCACTATGTTTAAGAGACGGGTACCAAGCTAAGCTGCTTTTGTCCTTACATTTGATGGATGACTTGAGCTAGGCCAACAATATCTACTCATGCCCTACCTGTCCCTAACCTCTTACACAATAGGTGGTTTGTCTCAGGAGGTGCATCAGCCATGGCCCCCATGTCCAAAGTTCCTCTTCACCGTCCAGTCAAGATTCTGATACGGGGATTGGTATTGGTGTTTGGCTTAGCCGTTTAGATGCCCATATCCCATAGTGGAGTGGCTGGGTTCTGTATTTAGATGCAGCTTCTAACTTGGGTTCCCTGTTAATGTACTCTTAGGCAGTGATGATGTGAGTCCCTGCCACCCATTCAGGTGATCTGGGTGACTGAGTTCTCTGCCTGATTTGGCCCCAAGAGTTGGAGAGAGAACCAGCAGATAGGAGTACTTGCTGTCACACTCGTGCTTGCCCACTCACATGTTTTAAACATATCCTGATTTTAGTTGGAAAAGGTGAGTATCTAATCTCTGCTGCATATATGAGCTTTGTGCAAAGATTCCAACATTAGAGCACTGGGCCTTGGCCCACCAAAGAGCAAAATGAATTTGTCTCCACTTGGCTCAATGCATTGCTGCTGTTTCCTCCAAGATACTATGAAGAAGAAGAAAAAGAGGTGAGGCAGAAGTGGGGATGGAACTGGCCCCCCCTACCACTGAAATATCACAAAGCATCTTCAATCTCTCTAATCTGTTCTGTTCAGCAGACCATAGTGTGGGAGGAAAATGCTTGGGCATAGAGATCCGGCTGAACACGCCACTTGGGAGCCTCCCTTTGTGAGAGTCTTTTCAGCTCTTTTTTGTTTTCTCTGTTCTCATGACTTGGTAAGGTGATTAACCATCGTTTCCAGAGAATGGTGGTGATTTCCCATTGAGGCTGTGGGCACCTTGCAAAATGGGTTTAAATTAGCAGCACTTCCTCATTGGGCCGCCTGTGCGCAGCCAGCCACAAGGGCTTTGCTTCCGCTTTTGGATCTGCCAGCGCACAGACAGTTCCTTGGAGGCGAACTGATTTTCGTCTGAAAGTAGTTAAAAAACAAGCTGTCAGGGAGACCACCCACACCCCTGCCTGCCATAGTACCTGCTTGCTGTTTGCACTCCTGACCTTGCAAAAACTTTTTGTGACCTCTCTCCTCCCTCGGAGGGGGAGGATTTGGAAGTTCAGGAGTCTGTTGAGTCAGCTCCCAGATGCAGGGGAGAGTCCAGGTTTCTTCTTTTGCTAATGGTAGTGATGGTGACCGTCATAAAGAACAGTAGCCACTCCACAGACAAGGGAGTCAATGTCCACAGCACCAGGTTAAAGAAACCTTGAGTCATCTGTGCTCACTCTGCTTCATGGCTTTGCTGAGGGGTAAAGGGAGGACTTATTTTGGAAGCTCAGCCACTGAGTTCCATCTTGATTCTATATGTAAGTTTCAGCGAAGAACAAGAAACAAGAATAAAGACTTAAAATTAATTATGTGCTTACACTGTGCCAAAGACTTTATACATTATTTTATTTTCTATAGGGAAATACTATTCCATAGTACAGAGGAGCAGCCCAAGTCCTACAGCCACATAGCTAGAAAGGGGATGAGGTGGGATTGGAATCTGTCCAGCTACACAGTTATTTTGTTTAGCTACACCATTGAGTGGTTCTCAATTAGAGGTTACTTGCATGTAGAAGGTAGAGGTAGAGGATGCTGCTAAATATCCTGACATGTGCAGGCTAGCCTCCTACATCAGATAATTGCCAAGGACCTGATATCAACAATGCTGGTGTAAGAAACTCCATGCTCAGTGAGACATGTTCAGCAATGCTTTGTAAAAATCATTTATTTGTATTGTATTTGGAAGGCAGTCAGATGGAATTCTTCCATCTGCTGGCTTACTCCCTAAGTGCCTGCAGCGGCTGAAGCTGGAATCCTGAAACTTAGTGTGAGTCTCCTATGTGAGTGACACAAACCCACATAATTGGACCATCACCTGCTGCCCCCCCCCCCCATCCCATGGTGATTATTAGCAGGAATGTGGAAGCAGAGCTGAGGCTTGAACTCAGATACCTGGATATGGGTATTCCAAGCAGTATATTAATCACTATGCCAAAAACCCACCCCAGCTAATACTTCTTGACTATCGCTTTAGTGTCTCTTTGGATGTCTTCTGGCAGTACTAAAGAGTAACTGGGGGATATTGGACCCAACTGTTGGGTGTGGGGAAAGGCAGCGTGGGTATACCCATTTATTGTCCCTAGGCTCTCCCGTGTCCCACCTTACAGGATGAAACCTCAGAAAGGCCATGCTGCTATGTCTGTGAACCAGGAAGCAGACTCTGAACAGACACCAAATCTGCCAGTGGCTTGATCTTGGATTTCCTAGTCTTCAGGACTGTGGGGCATAAATTGATATATTGTGTGCCACCTAGTCTCTGATATTGGATTACAGCATCCTGAACACACTAAGACTGTCTGTCCTCAATGGGGTATGCCACATAGGCATGTTTTAATATGTCCATATTGAGAACAGAAGTGTCTGTTCCTGTCTATTTTCTCTCCATCTGCCCATCTCTTTCTCCATCCATTCCATCCATCTGTCCAACCAGCCAACCATTCTCTCTAGAATGTATTTACATACCTACCCTCACCGTCCATCTACTCATCCATCCAACTCTGATCCCATCCTCTCTGTCACCAGAGAAAGGAAGGCACGGGAAAGCTGGATAACTTCCCAAAGTCACCCACTATGTGGGAAGGAACATAAATCCAAACACTGATCTTGTTAGACCCAAGTGAGAGCATTAACCCCACTGACCATGGCATTTTGAGACCTCATCCCAGAACAGGTTCCATAGACTGTCTTCTCTCCCTACTCCTGCCACCTTGAGTATGATTATTGCCTGGAGGGCCTCAGCTCTCTATCTACTTCCCCATTGGAAGCCAATATAATTGCTGCCTCTATTTTCACAGATGGACATACTGAAGGTCATGGGGGTTAAGGACTCTGCCTGCTAGCCTGTTCTCTACTCTCTAGAAGTTGGTTATATGAGAAATGTCTGCAGATGTGTCCTGATTTCCCCTAGGGGATATCCACCCCCTCCACACACCCATTGAAAGTCCCTGGTCCAGACTGTGAGGCCTTAGCACCCTCCTTGCTAGATCTCACTTCTTGTGACCAGGTGTCCCATGGTTAAGTGACCCAGCACCCAACCCTCTACCTCTTGACTATACTTGCTCTTCTGCATCCTGCTCTCCTGGGCGGGACAACCAGCACAGCATCACCTTTCCCTTGGTGTGTCAGTGTTAAAACCTTATTACACTAAAGAGACTACCCTACCCCTTGCTCCTACCTTTCATCATGAACATTTTTATTTATTTCCTTGAGAGGCAGAGAGATTGGCAGTGCATCGGTAAGATCCTGGCACCTGTCGACCTAAAATCCCCCAGCATCCTCCTTTTGCACCCAGTAAAATCCATACTCTACTGCAGCTTTCAAGTCCTGTTTGGGCCATGCCTTCCTGCCTCTCAGACCACATCTCCTGACTGTCTCACTTTGTTCATTGGCTCAGGGTCCTGTCTGTGTGCCTCGGTTGGGCACACCCAGCCTCTTACTACCATGTCTTCGCTTTGATGAGACCTATCCCTGATGCATTGTTTGTCCAGATTCCCCCTTCCAATTCCTTCATGTTACTCAGCTCAGAGGTCACCCTAGCAGAGAAGTCTCACCTAATCACCTATCTAAAGTAGCCTCTGGCTACTCTCTACAGTACCACCCACTTGTTTTGCTCTGGGCACTTCTCATTGGGCATTGCCCACTTGTTTGCTCATGTATTGTCTGCTCAATCATAACTGGAATTTAACCTTGGCAGGAGCACCCGTCTCACCTGACTTGCTCAGCATTGCATCCCCAGTACCTAGATGAGAACTAGTTCAGAGTTGGAGTTCAAAGAAATACATGTTAAATGAGCCTGTCCTGTCAGTTTAGCATGCAGATTTCATTAAGCAGAGGTACCTTAGGAATCCAGATTGTTATTATGGGTAAATAAAGCACACAAGTACACATTTGGCTCTCCCTGTCCAGTTTCTTTCCAACTCATGAGAAGCAGCATGAATAATATATTCTGAGTTTTTTTGATTGAACTGTCAGCATGATTTATTTCATAGCATCTTCTTTCCTCTCCCTTTTGTAAATAATGGTGCTTCAGCAAAGCTTTCTGCTAACATTTGTCTTGTTAATTTGCCTAAGGGGGTGGGAGGAGGGTGGTATTATTTTTCTTTTTTTACCCCCCCCCCCCATAATGGGTTTGGAGGAAGGTTTTTTTTTTTTTTCTTTTTTTCTGCATGGCATTGGAACTCTTTAAAAAAAAAATCAAGGTTGTATGGTGCATTGACTCCTTGCTGTTTTTACAAACTGACTCGGACTCATTTCACAACTTGAAAATAATTCACATTGGAAATCACCTCCTTTAAAACCATCAAATTAATGGTATTCCCATTATACTCTCTGCCCAGCCATGTGAACAATGGAGACTGAGCTGCAGCTGCTAGGAGTCTGCGTCAAAGTAAATAAAACCTTAACGAGACAGCAGTTTCATTCCTCCCCTGAAAGTCCCCAGGCACTCCCCTTCAAGAGGCCAGGATGGGCTCAAGGCAAACCCCTCCGGATTGGTGGGGTGACAGGAATAAATCTGGACCCCTGATAATTAACGCTGTGCTTGCAGCGTGAGGTCTGGTTTTCTAGAATAACTGTCATATTTTTAGACTTCCATAGATAACCACCGAAGGATGGAGAGACATCCATCCTTTGTTGATTCCTTGTTAGAATCTGAGGCAATAGTATTATACAAGAGGTGTCTGTGTGTGTGAGTGGTCTTCATAATGTTCATGGACAATGGGTATTCTGAAAAAACTACACATAATTTTAAGAGTTCTTTTGCACCAAAATAAACTCTTAATTCCATTTTACAGTTCCTGTGTGTGTGGAAAATGACTTTTAAAATGGGGTACTTCTGTAGAAATGAAACTGACACTATGAAAAACAATGACTTTATCAGCCCTTTCCTGATTGTTGAGGAACAGCTTACTATTTTGTTCTTTTTAATATTTTCTTGTTCTACTTAATACCATTGGTTGAACTCTTTAATTAACACACAATTATTCTTTGGTGTTTTAAGTTAACTGAAAATTTATCCCTGTTAAATATAAGAGTGGGAATAATAGAGGAGATGTACAGTTCTGCACATGCTCACTCAGACTTACATCTAATGGTAGAACTAGAAACATGCCATGGGACTCCAAATCCCATAAAGTTAGCATGTACCAATGCCATCTTACTAGTTAAAGTGATCAGTTTAAGTTCATAATTGATCATAAAGATAGGATTAAGTGTCCAAGGGATCACATAAACAAGACCAGTGTCTGCTAATACTAACTGATAGAATTAAAAAGGAGAGAACGATCCAACATGGGAAGTGAGATATACAGCAGACTCGTAGAATGGCAAGTGCCCTAAATAGCACTCTGGCCTCAGAATCAGCCCTTAAGGCATTCGGATCTGGCTAAACAGCCCATGAGAATTTCTCAGGCATGGAAAGCCAAGACAACTATGGCCAAAAAAAAAAAAAAAAAGACCTAACTGAAAGATCTACATGAGTGAGATCCCAGAGGAAAGAATAGTCCTTCAAAGAAAGAGGTACCCTTCTCTGAAGGGAGGAGAGAACTTCCACTTTGATTATGGTGTTGTCTAAATAAGGTCAGAGTTTGTGAACCCAAGAGGCTTCCATAGCCTTGGCAGCTCATGACAAGAGCCTCGGGTGATTACTGACCTCATAAATAAGAGTGTCAATTGTTAAATCAACAACAGGAGCCAGTGTGCACTTACTCCCCATTTAAGATCTCTGTCCTTAATGTGTTGTACTATAGGAATTAATGGTAAAACTAGTATTCAAACAGTACTTTATAATTTGTGTGAGTGCAATCTGTTGAAATGTTTACTTAGTGTATTCTAAGTTGATCTTCTGTATATAAAGATAATTGAAAATGAATCTTGGCCGGCGCCGCGGCTCACTAGGCTAATGCTCCGCCTTGCTGCGCTGACACACTGGGTTCTAGTCCTGGTCGGGGCACCAGATTCTGTCCCGGTTGCCCCTCTTCCAGGCCAGCTCTCTGCTGTGGCCAGGGAATGCAGTGGAGGATGGCCCAGGCACTTGGGCCCTGCACTCCATGAGAGACCAGGAGAAGCACCTGGCTCCTGCCATCGGTCAGCACAGTGCGCCGGCTGTGGCGGCCATTGGAGGGTGAACCAACAGCAAAAGGAAGACCTTTCTTTCTCTCTCTCTCTCTCTCTCACTGTCCACTCTGCCTGTCAAAAAAAAAAAAAAAGAATCTTGACAAAGAATGGGATGGGAGAGGGAGTGGGAGATGGGATGGTTTGAGGGTGGGAGGGTGGTTATGGGGGGAAAACCACTATAATGCAAAAGTCATACTTTGGAAATTTATATTCATTAAATAAAAGTTTTAAAAAAGTGGGGTACCTCTTCCTACTCCTCTCCCTATTCTCTCTCAGTTCCTATATCTCATCACAGTGGTCAAGTTTCTAAAGAATCATTGTTCTGGTTGTGGTCCTGTCTCTTCATCCAGACTTCACTTCCCCAGCATGTGCCCCTGCCTCTAAACCAGTAACCTCGTTCCTGGCAGTTCATTAAAGTTGCCTGATGAGCTTTCAAAATATACCAGTGCTCACACTTCATCTCCAAGGAGTCTGATTTAGTTGGTCTGGGGTGAGATAGGCCTCGGAGTTTTAAAAATACCCCCTAGTGAGTCTGCCAGTTCATCACCAGGTTTGGAAGCACTGCATCAGTCTTACCTGGCTTTTTGCAGCAAACAAGTATCTGACTGTGCCATTCCATGCTTAAAATCCAAGACTGCATCCTGATATCTTGAGAGGGGAGATTGTGGTTTTTCTTGAGTGATCAGAATCTTGGCTGCATATGGGTCTTGCTCCTTCACTGGTATCTTACACACACAGTATACTGCAGTTGAATCAATGACTTGTCTTCCTTGAGAACAGCAGGCCTGTTTACACCCTTGTATACTTGCACATGCTGACTTTGCACCTGGAATGCCCTTTCCCCCTGAACATGCAGGTGTGTATGAATGTTTTTAAACTGCTTTAGATTTTGCTTCTTAACACGTCTGTCTTGAGTTGCCTTCTCTTCCCTATGCTCTTAGACTTTTGTTGTACACGGGCCACAAGACAACATAATTAACTCATCTATCAGTCTTCTTTGTTGGAATCCTAGAGTCTCAAAGCCAGGGGCCCTCTCTTATCCCTCTCCTTGACTCCAGCACTAAGCACTGGAAGTGCTTGGGACACTCATGAGGATATTTCAAATGGCAGTCCCAGAGGATGTGCTCATCCTTGGGTAGGATTACCTTTAGATTCCTCAAAACACATATTCATCAACATACTTGGAGACAGATAATCTACAAAGAATGAAATTTAGTTAGAGCATTGTAAAATGATTGTGAAATGAAAAACAAATTCAGATGGCCTTAGATGGAAATCCTGGCCACACTACTTACTACTTAGTTGCTGTGTGGTCTTGGACATGTTACTTATCTCTGAGCCGTGGTTTTGATGTCTGTGCAGTAGGAATAATCTTACTTAATTCACAAGGTTGTGATAAGAGTTGAAAAGTAGAATGTTAGTAAAGTGCCTACCAAGAAATCGCGTGATAGAACAGGCGATTAGGCTCCTTATTCCCATGTTATTGACCATTTTTAAGCTTCCAGGAAAAATTAATGATTAAGCCACCCTTGGTAGCAATCATAGTCATAGCAATGCAAGTTGAGCACCTCTTCCTGGCATTTTGTGCAGGAATGCACGATGAATGGAATTTCAGGAAGCCTCCTGAAGTTGACAGTAATAATTGTCCTGATTTTATGACTGAATAAGGTGAGAACTCGGAAGCACAAAGAAGAAAGATGATCATGTATATCAGGTGGGCAGGTCTTTCTCCAGAGCTCATTCACATGACATATCTTGGCCTTATTCTTTCATGTGCCCTCCTGCTGTGCTATGTTGTATTTTGTTTAGCTAACAGAGAATATTAATGGAAGGGTCACCTGACTGGTTGTCAATATGAAATGAATCGATTGTTCATTGTATTACATTTTTCTTCATATCAAACCTTGAGAACAAATCTGGAAATGTTTGCATGTACAGCGGAACAGGATATAGAATTGACAAGATTTCTTGTTAGTAATTAGGGCATGGTAATGTGCTCTGTTGGCAATTAGTGCATTAATGTACCATGAGTTCTGTTGCTTACAGTGATTGAAAGGCATGGCAAGCTCAGAACATTATTAACATCTGAAGTTGGAAGCTTCCAGGAAGTGGTATGGAGCAAACAGCCAGAGGACTGTAGGAGAGCTGGGAGTGGGAACCTGACTGTGCTACTAATGTGTTTGTGTGGTCTTTCACAAGTCATTTTCAGACTTAGATACTTATTTATTTGAAAGGCAGAGAGAGAGATGGATTTTTGATTGATTCTAAGTGCTGGTTCCCTCCCCAAATGGCCTTAATAGCCAGTGCTGGTGCAGGATGAAGCCAGGAGCTCCACCTGGATCTCCAATGTGGGTGGTAGAGATGCAAGCACCTAGATCATCTTTCACTGCCTTCCCAGGTGCATCAGCAGGGAGCTGGATAGGCACAAGAGCAGCTGACTAACTGGCCCTCTGATACAGGATTCTGGCATTGTAGGAGGCGACTTAACCCACCGCACCACAATGCTACTCCCTGACTGTAGTCTCTTCATGGTGAAGAGAGTGAAAAGACATGTGCATGCATACACACACACCTACACGTACCCCCGACACACACATGGATGGAGAGAGATTTTGCTTCCACTGATTCTCCAAATGCCTGCAGCAGCCAGAACTAGAGCCCAGAGCCCAGAATGCAGTCTCTGTAACCCACATGAGTGGCAGGACCCACCTTCTACCATCACCTTCTACCTCCCAGGGTGCATATTAGCAGGAGTGCTGGGTTAGAAGTGGAGTAGCTGGCTCTCAGATCAGGCTCTCCATGATGGAATGCCTGCATCCAGGAGGCGACATATGCACTGAAGGCAGATGACTTGCCCATATCCCAGAATTTTAGTGAATGAGCGTGACAAAGCTTGTGGATAACTCAGGCCTCAGGCCAATTCTGGAGCTGCTTAGACAATTCTCTAGGGCTGTCTGCCAGGATGGGACTAGAAACCTAAGCTGCTTTGGTCATCATGTGATTCCAGACTGTGGCCATAGTGGAAGAGGTTACTAGAAAGCCTTGTCCTGACTCATAAAGGCTTCAGGCAGGAAGTGACATATGAGGCTTCCACATTATTAATGTAGGGCTTCCTATATTATTCCATTTGCTCTTGACCTTCCTTTCTCTTATAATTGTCATAAAGACATCAAGTCTCAGAAAGCTTAAATATGAGTGAAATGCATACTATTAGAATCTTGTTGAATTGAATTTTCACCTCCAGTCTGATAGAAAATCTTAAGTCATTTGCACTTTATGACAACGATTAAATGAAATTAGAGACCTCCTATACTTTATGAATCAGGCCCTCCTCTGTTCCTCTCATGTCCTTACACAAGATCTATCTATAGCATAAGGAACAAGATGAATACAATTTCTTTGATCTCAATCACTACCGAATGGAATGCAAATGTCAAAATTCAACAAGGTAATACTGCATCATGGAAGTTTGTTTTTTTTCATGTATTTTCTATTTTTCCTGAAGCATTTACTGTCTTATCAAAGTTCTTTGTGATGAATTCGGAGATTAGGTCAGAAAAAAGAATGGTACAACTAGGAACTACTAATCTCAAAGTAGCCCACAATGGCTTAAATCTCTGCATTTGGTGCTGTGGCTAAGACACTTGGATCCATAAGCTTGGGTTTGACTACTGGCTGTTTCTGATTCCAGCTTCCTACCAATGCAGATTCTGAGAGATAGTGGTGATAACTCAATCTGTTCCCTACCACTCACATGGAAGACTTGGATTGAGTCCCAGGTTCCTGGCTTTGGCATGGCCTAACTTGGCTGTTGAAGACATTTGGGAGGTGAACCTGCAGATATAAGACCTTTGTCTGTGTCTGTGTCTCGCTTTCTCTCTCTAATAAATAAAAATAACAGATAAAAGCAAAACTAGGGCAGAGGAAGAGAACGATGCTCCCAGTCACAGAGATGAGAAATAGTTCACTCTGATTGCTTGTTCTCTAGTCTGTTCAGAGCAATAAGCAGTGTTCCAGGTGCTAAAAGAAGAATTTCAAGGAGTGAAAAGTTCTGCACAGTGTCAGATGCCATCAGACACCTCCAGAGATGGTAGAAAGCCATTGGACATGGCTGTGTAATGGCCATGGGTGACATTTGGCAGAGCAGCTTCAGTTGGAGTTGTGGAAACAAAAACACAATTGAGGGATGGAGCAAAGGAAGTAAGAAGTAGAGATGTGGGTGTGGAATATGCTTTCAAAAAGTTTGGCAGTGATGAGGAACGTAGGAGTATGTTGGAAACTTGAAGGAAGTAAGTGCTTAATTAAATTTGACTGAGTGGCTTTTTTTTTTTTTTTGCCAGTTTAGTTATTAGTTACTTGCTGTTCATTAGTTGCTGCTTAGAGAAGAGGTTTTGTCATTTGCCATTTTAAGTGGTAATTTTTCAACATTAATCTACTGGGGGGAAAAAACCCTACATATATTTTTGTAGTCTGCTGAGGATTATTTTGAAGTTACTGTTTGGAATGATGCAGACCACTGCTTTAAAAACAGTAACACAGATAATGAAGTGGTGATCCTAAAAGTTCAGAATTCCACTTTTAGTTCATTACAGTGTGAAAATATGAACTGTAGCATCCAATAGGACATCAGAGTAGCCATAGAACTTCGGTCATGTTACCCAGCCTCTTCTGTGGATGATAACAGAACCTGCTACAAAGGGATGTTGTGGGAGTTGGGTGAGGTCATCCATATGAAAGGACTAGACAAAAACCTAGAACATAGCAGGTGCTCAATGAAATTTTTGCTACTTTGTAAATATTTCTTAACTGCCTACCAACATTATTGGTGGCATTGGGGATATGAATGTGGGCAAGGTAAATGTGGTCCCTACCTTCAAAGAACTTGGAGACGTGACGTTTTAGGGAAGTAGACAGACAACTAAATTATACCAGGACGTGTATGAAGATTGGAAAAGCACAGTTTTAAGGGTGTAAAAGGAGCACATAGGAAAGAGACTGGTCAGTGCAGATAAAACATCAAGGATGCAATATCCAAGCTACATAGGCTGAATTTAGGGGTGCTGCTTTGGGCCGGGGGAAAAGGGAGGGGCTTATATCCACTCTTGTGCTTGTCAGTTCATCTCTCATGCTGCCAGAGGGATCTTCCCTAAATGTAAGCTGAGCTTATGCCTAGTGCTTTAGTGGCTTCCCATTGTAATTGGGATGAATTTGAACATCCTTAATCACAGCCCTTAGTGTCCTTCTATGTCTTCTTTGATCTCTATGCTTACTAGCTCCTTGTGATCTGGGAAATTCTGGAGACTTTTACTTCCCAGATGAACTTTCTTTCTTTCCCACCTTCTTGGTTAAATTGGTCTTTACTTACCTTAAATACTTCAGAGCCCTGGTCCTGTCTTCATTGCCTTCAAGCAAGGAAAGTTGCCCTACTACAACCTCCGCGGATTTCTGTTTCATGGAATGGTAGTTTATATACTTCCCTGTGTCATTCTAACCATTGGTGTCTGCCTCCCATGGGATGTAAGCTCCAGACCAACATGGATCTGACATATGTAGAGCCCTCCTAAGCCCCAGTACTTAACACAGTGCTGTACAGTGAGCATCAACAAGTATTTGTGGAGAGAAGGAAGACTGCTTGAAGTTGACTGTGATCTACATCTACAAGCCCAACAAACTCAGAACTCAACAGGTGCTCATTGCTGATTCTGTAACAAACATCCATGTCTGCCTTCATGGTGTTGAGGATATGTGGCCCAGACAAGCCAGTGCACAAATGTCCACTCTGTTTTTTCCAGGGAATCAAAGCATTTGAAAAGGCCAAGTCCTGGGGCTTTATCAAAGTAATCTGAATGGGTTTGGAGAGCAGGATGATAGAAAGGTGTCATGGGTCATTAACTACCCAATTTTAAAACTCACAGACCCTGTGCACACTCGATTGGCAGATGTAGTAACTCAGGAACATCTGCAATGAGAAATTTGAAATGCTTAAAGTTTGTTATCGTTGTGTTGAAAGAATGTCTGCTTATGGAATTTGCTGGAATGATATTAATTGCTGGGTGAGTCTTGGCAGAAAGAGAACACTTGGAGTCACACCATTGGCTTTTTATCATACTTAAGCACTAGAACTTGGGCAAGTTCCTTACATTTCTGTGTTTTCATTTCTACATCTGAATATGCAGATCATGATAATTACTTGTAAAGCTATTATAAAGATGAGTAATCATGTATGTGGAGCAGATTATAAAGAGACACATACAGTATGTGCTCAATAAAATAATGCCTATTGTCCTGCACAACCACATTACTTAATGGCCTTCAGAGACTTGTTTACATAAAAAATACAGTGGAAGTAATGCTTGAAAAAATAAATTTGACAAAAATTATTGCAAAATTTGATAAGGTCTAAACATGAATATTCCATGTAGTAATTTCTCTAATACTTGGAATTACAATAGTGAATTAGAAACAAAAACCCTGGCCACATGGAGTTTAGAGTCAGTAATGTTTTACTTATTCATAAAAGGGTTTTTTTCCCAAGTGAAAAAGCATATGGGGAAGTTGATCTACAGAAATTTGAAGAAGTAGAAAGAATTATCAATAGACTCTTTCTCAAAACAGCTGTGGTAAACATTCTCAGGTCTTCTGTGCTATATTCTATGCTAATTATTCTTAATTAAATCTGATAGAAATATATTCCTATGTTTATAACAGTTTTTGGAAGTCATTTTTTAATAACTCCATAATGTTCCATGTCATTACTGAATTTACTGAAATCACCTATCATTATAGACTTGTGCCTAAAGTATACCACCCCATAGTTTAGAATGACTGTGTAGGCTAAAGTTTGGAACAGAAACATCTGGATAAAAAGCTATATGGAGGTTTTTTAAGGCTCTTGAAACATACCACTCAAACATTTTTAGCAGTGTCTAAACAAGGCATGCTTATGTTTTAGAAAATATTTCATATGACGTTACTTTAAAAGGAGAGAGAAGATTGAAAATTCTGCAAAGAAGCTAGAAAGTTAAAGCAAAATTAATCATACTGGCTTAGCTTGGAATGCTAAATATTAATGCTTCTCTTTAGCATGTGTGGCATATTATGTACAATGCATCTGAATATAAATAGTCGAGATTGTGACATTACATTATTCATGATGAATCAACCGTCCAAGCTCCATGTGGCACATCACTGAGCTATGCAGCACTCTTGCTAATGAATAAGCAGGTAGAAAATGGATTGTATTCCTCAGGAAGAGGGATTGAAAGGCTGGAATGTTTATTGAGCATTTATTATGTGGATGGAATTTTATACAAATCATTCCACATAATGAACAGCCCTTGAGCTTGGCAGTTGATGTGCTGCAGGCTGTCTTCGACAGGCTGCCAGAAACCATCTCTCTCTGCCCCATGTTCTTACGTGGCTAACTTCTAGTGGACAGTGCCAAGGTAACCAGTCAGAGCTGTATTGCAGCATTGTTGGGAGGATGTTAATTTTCCCTGTGTTTTAGGAAGATAACTTGGTAATGGTCAGATAATAACCTGGGAGGAGAGGAGAGACAGAGGTCATGTGTGATAGTGGTCAAGATGCAGATTCTAGGGGCCAGTTTCAATCAAGTTTTTGTTTTCTGCTCATCTGTGGCAACTTAAACTTTCTTGAGCATAGCCCACTTAGCATCAAAGACTCCCTTAACTGTGTTCTAGAAGGTGTGCAAGGTATTCTTCATGGACCAATTACCTTCGAAACAGAATCTTCATTGAGCTTTAAGAATGCAGTGATCTTAGTTATGAATACTAGCATGTATTATCCCTAGGAACTCATTTTGTAGCTTGTGGATAATTAGCCATCAATCATATGAAAACATAGAAATCTGTGGAATTGTGTGCCATTCAGCAAAAGAAGTGTTCTTGCATTTTTATTATATGCAGTGTCATTGGATTTTTTGTATTAGTTTACGGCTTGTCAGGAGATCCCTCAAGCTGGGTGAGAGAGCTTGGGCACGGCAGCTTACGATGGGTGGGAGAGTCACTGGGCATAGTTGAATTTGCTTTTGGTGAGAATGTGTCTACTGCTCCAGAGCCCTGACCCAGGACATGAGGCTTTGGTCTTATTCTGATACCTGTTAACCTTCCTTCAACTACAAGATGTAGGAAGAAGGGAAATAAAGGATGGGTGTCTCCCAAACCATTTGGGAATCTCTGCTACACATCTTGAATAAAGAGGGCCCAAACAGATGCCATACACAGGTGAGTTTAAATAATCCTGATCTCCGGCCTTGGCCAGAAGCCACAGGTCAGGTAGTCCTCTGTGAGTCACCCACTGCAGTGAGTGCCGGATAGTTTTAGGGAGTCTGAGCATTTAACTGATCCAGGCCTCTGTTTCATTGTGTGCCAGGTGTGATGGCAGTGGGCAGTGGTGGGGAATTTGAAAACGGCTGCAGACCCAGGACAGGCTCTTGTCCCCTGAATCCTCCAGGAGAGGGAGGTAGCTGCTCGGCTTGGGAGGATGTCTAATTAGTGAGTGGACTGCAGGATCCCTGGCTGCTGGATGCAACGTGTCTTGCTAAATAGTAAAAACCTTGATGTTTTTATGACTATTTGCTGTTACTACTATTATTATTCAGATAATGATAGGGCACAGCCAAACTCTGGATGCCCCTGCTATGAAGTTGGTAATTTTTATCAAGTCTTTTCTTTCATGTGAAGTGAGTAGTGACTGTTGCGCCTCTTTAGAAAAGAGGAAAGAGAGGCTGAGAGAGAGAATCCCAAGATCTTTGAAAACCACATAATGCTGTGTAATATAAGGGTGTGATATTACAGTTTAATTGATCAGCTAGGTAAGAAACATTTTTAACATTTAATGACCAAGCAAGAAATATGTGCACTGTAATCTAAAACTGTCCATGAATTTCTCTTGGAGAAGCAGTCATGAATCAGTTGCAGCCCAATACCAACCAAAAGCCCCGTTCACTTTGCCCTTTATCTTGGGTCTCCAAGTTCTGCATCGGCATTTTGTGAGATTTTCAGAAAACTTGTGACCCTCATTTTCAGCAGCTTCAAAGGCTGCACACTGCTTTTTGAAGTTCCATGAGGGTTTGTCCACTTCAACAATGCTTATTTATCTTTTTTTATAGCTGAAGATACTGTTCACTGTTAATTTTATTTTTAAACATTTCAGTTAACACACCTAAACACTGTACTTTTTATGGAATACCATGTAATACTTCAATGCATGTGTGCGTTGTGCAGTGGCCCCCCAGCAGGATAAATGCGTGTTTCCTCTGTCAGGGAGCAATTCTTTATAGCAGATGTTGATGAAGATTCTGTGGAAAAGTGCACGGTTCCTACCAGTTCCGGTAGGGAACGCGTTTTCTCCTGTGGGTGGATTTGAGTGCTTTCATCTGGAAGCAAGTGTGATGGCGCAGAAGATGGTTCCCCTTTGGCTGTGATTTCAGGGCACAGTAATTTCAGCCTTGAGCTGCAGCCAGCAGTTGATCATGGTTCCTGAAAATATTGAAGTGCTCTTTGCCAGGTTTATCCCTGATTGTCTTTCCCCCCCACAGTAAGTTTTGGGGAGCGGGGGACTAACCAGCGTGCAGGAGTCATTGTAGGTAATGGTTTTAATGACTTGGGGTGTTTCAGGTATTTACTAATCTACATAGAATTTCAGGAAGCTCCTTAATGAGTGTGGTCAACAGTGTCCACTACAGTGATTCACTCCTCTGTTAGACATGCTAGAATAAGAACCTTGGAGATCATATTTCCCAGGCCTTCATGTTACTGCACATATAAATACGTGGGCTTGAAAATTAGACACATTAGGTTTTAAATGCTGTCTTTGCCGTATATGGCTGTGTAATCTTAGGAAAATGTCCCAAGCGGCCTGATTCAATTTTCCTCATCTCAGAAGCAGTGGTGATGGTTCTCACACAACGAGATGGTTTACAACAATGACAATGATTTATGAAAGCATAGTAACTGGTCCATGCATGTGGCACAAAACATGATAATTATTATTTAAAGGCAGATGGATGAGGCAGTAGGATTTCTTAAAGGATGCTTAGTGTTCGAAGGAATTATTAAAGTGTAAATACTCCAGCATGAGGGTCACATACATCTACCTCTAATAAAACCATAACAATTTCATGTGTGTTGATTTTTCAGTTCTTGAATGAGACAGATGCAAGGAAGTATCTGGAGTATTCAGAAGGTGGTAACAAGGGATTATGAATTAAATGGAAGCAAACTTTTGGAAAAGGGCCTAAATGGGGAGATGGAAATAATGCTGGCGACATGTTTTGTCTACCATCATTACTTGATTCAATAATACATTTTCACATACTTTGTAATTTTCAATGCACAAATAATGTGAATTTTACAATGAAAACATGTATGCCACCTAATTTCTAAAATTGTTTACCACTTATATTACCACATTGATTCATCCATCTTGTATTTTTCATGAATTTCAAAGCAGATTACAAACATCAGCCTTCAGATGATTAGTTTTAAACTTTTAAATTGCATAGAAAAGTAATGTTATTCTAACGCAAATGTTTTTAAATATCTAGGCATTGATTTTTCACAATATACATTTTCTTTTTTTCTTTTTCTTTTTATTTATTTGACGGGTAGAGTTATAGACAGTGAGAGAGACAGGAAGGTCTTCCTTCCGTTGGTTCACTCCCCAAGTGGCTGCTATGGCCGGCGCTGCGCCGATCTGAAGCCAGGAGCCAGGTGCTTCTTCCTAGTCTCCCATGCAGGTGCAGGGGCCCAAGCACTTAGGCCATCCTCCACTGCCTTCCCTGGCCACAGCAGAGAGCTGGACTGGAAGAGGAGCAACCAGGACCAGAACCTGGTGCCCATATGGGATGCTGGCACAGCAGGCGGAGGATTAACAGAGTGAGCCATGATGCCAGCCCCACACATTTTTTTGTTTAAAGACTTACTTTTTATTTGAAAGAGTTAGACAAAGATCTTCCATTTGCTGGTTCACTCCCCAAATGACCACAATGGCAGGAGCTAAGTAGGCCATGCTGAAGCCAGGATCCAGGAGCTTCTACCAGATCCCCATGTGGGTGCAGGGGTCTTAGTACTTGGAACATATTCCAGTGCTTTCCCAGGTGCATTAGTAGTGAGCTGGATCAGAAGTGGAGCATCTGGGACCTGAACTGGCACTCTTATGGGATGATGGTGCTTCAGGCAGAGGCTTAACCTATTATGCTGTAGTGCCTGCCCCCACAGTACAATTTTCTTTTTTCTTTTTTTTGACAGACAGAGTTAGATAGAAAGGTCTTCCTTCTGTTGGTTCACCCCTCAAATGGCTACTACGGCCGGCATGTTGCCCCGATCTGAAGCCAGGAGCCAGATGCTTCCTCCTGGTCTCCCATGCGGGTGCAGGGCCCAACCACTTGGGCCACGGCAGAGAGCTGGACTGGAAGAGGAGCAACCGGGACAGAACCAGTGCCCCAACGGGGACTAGAACCCAGAGTGCCAGCGCTGCAGGTGGAGGATTAACCTAGTGAGCCGTGGTGCCGGCCCACACAGTACACATTTTCAATGAGAAAAACTATAGATGGATTTCAAAATTTTTGTAACCAAACTTTAATTTCCATGAACATTTTTTAAAAAAGATTTTATTTATTTGAGAAGTAGAGCTACAGACAATGAGCGGGAGAGAGAGGTCTTCCATCTGCTGGTTCACTCCCCAAGTGGCTGCAGCAGTGAAGCTGGGCCAATCCGAAGCCAGGAGCTAGGTGCTTCTTCCTGGTCTCCCATGTGGGTGCAGGGGCCCAAGCACTCAGGCCATCTTCCACTGGTTTCCCAGGCCATAGCAGAGAGCTGGATTGGACAAAGAGCAGCCAGACTAGAACTGGAGCCCATATAGGATGTGGCACTGCAGGCAGAGGATTAACCTGATGTGCCACAGCTCCGGATCTTGCATGAACTTTTTAAAAGTAGTCATATGTTAATTGTAAAATTAGCATACATTGAGGTGGATGGTTGTTAAATGTAGCAGTGAATGAATTTTGACAAATGAATAAATTTGAGTAGCTATCAAATCATAGCATGCTAATGTCACTCCAGAAAGTTTTCCCCAAACCCTGATTTACCCCATAAATCTCTGATCTTCTGGAATCAACAACTGTTCTTTCTTACCAGTTCTGTTTTCATATAAATGGAGTCACATGCTCATTTGTGTTTGGCTTTTTCACTTAAGATAATGTCGGCTTTCTGAGCAATACTCCATTCAGTGAGGTACAGTTCCTTGATGGACACCCCGTATATGAACAACTGCACTTGGTTTCAGTTACTGTGAACAGAGTTGCTGCTGACATTATGGTACAAGTCTTTTGTGGACACACGCTTTCATTCTCTTAGATAACTACCTAGAATTAGGATGACTAGATCATAGGATTGTGTGGGATTTAGCTTTATAATAAATAGAACTTTTTCCAAAATGGCTGGTTCATTTTATTTTCCCACAACAAAGTGTAAAAGCTATGGTTGTGAGCCAGCACTGTGGCACAGCAGCCTCCACCTGTGGTGCTGGCTGCTCCTTTTCCAATCCGGCTCTGTGCTGTGGCCTGGGAAAGCAGAAGAAGATGGCCCAAGCACTTGGGCACCTGCACCCACATGGGAGATCCAGATGAGGCTCCTGGCTTCAAATCTGCCCAGCTCTGGCGGTTGTGGCCATCTGGGAAGTGAACCAGCAGGTGGAAGACCTTTTGTCTGTCTCTCACTCTCTCTAACTCTACCTCTCAAATATATAAAATCTCTTTTTTTAAAAAAAACACCTATGGTTGCTGTCCAGTGATGACAGTGTTTGGTTTTGTTAGTCTTTGCCTTTGCCTTTTTTTCCTTTTCTTTCTCAAGGCAGAGAAACCGAGACAGATCTTCTATCTCCTGATTCACTCTCCAAATGAGTCCAACACCCGGGGCTAGACCAGGCTAAACCCAGGAGCCACAAACTGTCTTGTGGGAGGCAACAAGAACCAAGTATTTGTGTTCTCCCCCCACACCCTGGTGCTGCCTTCTTACGGTGACCATTAGCAGGATGCTGAATTGGAAGTGGAACCAGGACTGAAACCAAATAGCCCAGTATGTTATGTGGATGTCTCAGGAGATGTCTTGGCCTCTGCATTAAACAACTGCTCGTATGTGTCAATCTTTTGAATTTTAGCCATTCTCTTGTGTGTGTGGTGGCCTCTCATTGTGGTTCAAAGGTATCCTTTTTTCCTTACATTTAATATAATTTGTAACTCATCTTACCACTTATGTTGATAATTACGTTGGTTTGTTTTTTATTTTCCTATCTTTTCCAGTGAAAAAGAGGGTCCTATCAAGTCCATTGTACTTCTTAGAATTGTGAATATCTTGGAATCAAGAAAACCTTGTACTTACAATCTTGCTGTTGTGAGCTCTAAGAGAACATCTCTGGTGTTCACTGCTGGGGCCTGGGGTGGTAATTGGTGTGTAACATCTCATGAGTAGATGAGTGAATTACTGCTCCTTTGCTGAAGTTGTTTCGTATCATCTGGGCTCTTGACTAGATTTAAAACATACTGGGGTACATGCATGTTCTTCACTGTGCTCCCCAGATTCATCCTTTCCTAATTATTGTGTGCGACTTGCAGATCACAGGAATGCACCTAGGCCAAGTCAGCTGGAAGGTCAGAAGGGTCCGACTTCATGGGGAATCAAGCGTCCATGAGCTAGACATTGAAAAGCTTGTCCAGGTCTTTGGGAACCAGTCAGTTGGTACTGGAAATGCTCAGAAGCATAGGAGACTAATCACTTGGTTGTGATCCATTAGCTCAGCTGTAATGTAGCACAGCTAATGCAGTCATAGGCAGCAGACAGTTTCTCTGGGAGAAAAACATAGAGCTCCTTTCACTTCTGCAATGAAAATTAAATGTGGAAATAATTCCCTGCTCCTTTTTGGAATATTACTGTGCTATTAACTAGGCTAAGATCATTAAAAAGTAATGACATGAAGTTGCATGCATCATTATTTTAAGAGAGATTGAATGAAAATATACTGTCGATCTTTTCAGTTTCTTGCTTCATCCCTGGCTTAATAGGCATTGGTGTAAAGACCACTCTGAACATATATTTTAATATTAAAACTAGAGCTTTGGCCTTGAAAAAGGAAATCAGGATCATTAGAAAATGGGCTGACAGCCCTCATAACATCTCCCTGGTACTTTCTTAAAATCAAGTTTTCATTAGTACAAAATTAAGAGTGACTCTCAAACTGAGTTGCTCAGAAAAAGGAATATGAAGTTCACTGGTTTGAAAGATGTGACTACACTTTACTTACTGCTATTTCTGGGAAAAAAAATTATCAGATGATATTGTTCTAGTCACCAGAATCTGTTTATCCTTCATCAATATTATGTTTCTTAAGGTCTGGGAAAATGTAAATTAAGATGGACAGTCTGTCCTGCAGATCCTCAGGAAGTTGTGCTGGTCACACAGCACGTCTTCTATCCAGATGGGCTGCCTGTGAGGAAGAAAAGGCTTCCCTAAAGATACGGATACCCAGATTACGGTAACTGCCTACTTCTCCGCTTTCTCCTAACGTACCACAGGCATGCCCCTGAGAGCTCGGCAAGTAGTGTGGCAGTAGCAGAAATCGGATCGTGGGCGACTGCAATATTGCCCTTTGGATGGAAGTCCTCCATCCCCACCTAAACACCCCTGTGCGGCAGATGGCAATCTTGCTGTCCTCCTGCCTTCTAGGCCTTGGTGGAGAGCTGTTACTGGCTCCCAGGCCTTCAGGATAAAAAGAATATATGACACCAATAAAATGCTATGTCAGGGTGACTAGATACAGAAGCAAATCTGCCAATTTTATTCTCCTTTCATGATCAGACCTATAATAATAGATTTTACTGTAAGATTCTAATATTATAAACACATTATAGTTATTAAATACTTTACCATCTGACAAAGACAAATATGTTTACTGAGAAGAATTTGGAAAATTCAACAGTGTGTAAAAAAAAAAAATGAAAAGTCTTGCTAATACCATCTATCAGCAACCATTGTTAGTATTTTCTTGTATTTACCTCCAGGTTTTCTCCCTGCCCTCTTCCCACCCAATACTTTTAGATAATTGACCTAATTGTGATCATATGCTATGTACAGTTTTGCACCTGTTTCAACATGCTTGCATAAGAATATCTGCTTATTATTAAAAATTCTTCAAGAACACAAGGTATCTCCAAATAGTTGAAAAATGTTACAAAAAATTGTAAGGACTATAGAATTATTTACAGCAAAATAAATTTGTCTTTTTTATTTCCATGAACTTTGTGAAATATTCTCATAGAAATGATCTTTTGAATTTTAAGTTTCAATTAGGGAGTTTGGTGTGATTTTATTTTGCCTTGAAATTAAATAGCATGTCATTTGTTTAGGGTCTCAGTTATGCTCGAAGTTCTTAGCACCACAAAAACCACACTGGTGGCTTTTATCCTTTATTAGTTTGTCCCCTAAATCTGTCTCAAAAGAAAATTATAGTAAAATCTCATATATGGACTTTGCCAGTGGAGTTTTTTACCCAGATCTGGATTCCAAAGTCAGGGAACTTTTTGAGCTAGGAAAGAGGCAGCTTCTCTTGATGTCTGGGGCCAGCAGGACCTTGGGGCAGAAGGCAGGAGCTCGGGACCACGTTTTTATACCGTTCTCTTATAGCCGTCATCTGACATAAGCGGGAATGTAACAGTGTAGGAATGTGGATGCAGAATAGTGAGCAGCTCCCTGGGAAATTGAGAATAAAATCAATCTAAAATTAAAATTACTGCTTCAGGGCCAAGGTGAAAACACATCTGTTGTGGATTCAGAAAGATGTGAGTTCTGATTTCTCCTTTATAAGCTGTGTGTGCCTGGTAAGCTGCTTAACTTCCCTTTTTGTTCAGTAAAATGGGGAAGGTGACTAATTTATATGATGGTTGGGAGAACTAAATGAGAGAATGTAAGAAGAGCCTCTCTAATCAATGATAGTTATGGTTTATAATTAGGATTATTATCACTATTTTAAGGTCACCCAGTGATGGCCTAGGTGATTTTTATACATACATAAGCTAGCATACGGAAGCCTGGGAATCATTTCAAAGTCAGTTTTGACATGCACCAGCAGTGCCCCTAAAGGTTTATCTGTATCAGAAGTGCATATCATGAAGAATATGTTGCTGTGAGGTTGTGAGAACAGAATAGGATTGCATTCTGAAAGTGAGAGAGATGGTTTACTTGCTGTAGCAGGCTCGTTCCCACGTGCATGGTGAGGATGCAGTGGCAAACAATGCCAGGACATCTGCCTCATGAAGTTGATCATATTTGCAGGGGTCTAAGTCATGTGTACAGAATACTCAGTTCTAATGAGTTGTATACTTCCTGAAATCTGTGCTTGGAATCCATCCACAACCTGGACACATTAGGAAGTGAATGCCTGTATTCTTCCCAGGCAATTAATATGGCCCATGGAGGGCTATAGTGGGCAAGACAGAGCGCTGTGAGCCTGGACTCGCACCTTGGAATTCAATGATTAGGACCAGGCAGCTTTTCTTGAGTCCATGGCATCAACAAGGAAGATACCTCACAGCTTTTCCCAGAGAGCTTTTCACAGTCTTAAGTGTTCACAGGGCTTCCATTGCTAATAGATTATCCTGGGGACCTAATATTTTTAAATTTGATTTTTAGAATACTCTTTCAAAGTTGTGCATCCTCTCTGGATACGTGTCATGCTCTCAAGAACAAGATCAGGAAAGAGAGTCTTGTCAAAAATTGCGGCTTAGCAAAGGAGAAATGACTGAATACTAAAATGGAGTAAATATTCTAAATGAAATATTCATGGGCACGGGAAATAGGATCAGTGCTTAATAATATGACCATGTGAGATTTCAGGAACCCTCCCCATCCCATGCCTCTTGAAAATTACACACCCATCACCTCTCCCATGTGAGCATGAAAATATATAATTAATGCTCATTGTTAATAATACATTTTCTAATTTCCAGTTGTGAAAATACAGCGTTTCCATCTCTTGAAGGCTCACCTATATTTGGTCATTAACATTTTGTCATAGGAGGCAAGAATGATTTACGTGGACAGTAAATCGACAGGCAAGCTGCTGCTTTGGGCTCGGGCCAAATTCCTTGGGGAAAGGCTTCATTTATCACTTAGGACTTAGGGTGGTTCTCGTGCTGATTTATGTGGGAGGGAATGAGAGGGAGTGCTGCGGAAGATCTCAGAGCCCTGGAGGGTTAGTAGTGACGGAGTACCTAGAAGGTCAGCTGTCAGAGTCACAGCAACTCCTGTTTGGAGAAGGATGTAATTTCTGATCACCTGTCCTATTTCTGAGAACATGGGGCTCCACTGTTCTCCATAACCAGCAATAGTTACCTGCACTGCTCATCTCTAGATATCTCACCAGCACAACCCACTCCAAACTTTATCTTCAAAAATTTTTTTCTTTCCTCAATGAAAATTGATTTATCGGAAAGGCAAAGTGACAAAGAGGGAGATCTTCCATCTGCTGGTTCACTCTTGGATGGCTGCAATGCCAGGAGCCTGGAACTGCATCTGGGTGTCTCATATGGGTGGCAAAAGCCCAAGTACTAGGCCTGTCTTTTGCCTTCCTAGGTGCATGAGCAGGGAACTGTATCAAAAGTGGAGGGGCCGGCGCTGTGGCGCAGTGGGTTAACGCCCTGGCCTGAAGTGCCAGCATCTCATATGGGCTCCAATTCGGGAACCGGCTGCTCCACTTCCCATCCAGCTCTCTGCTATGGCCTGGGAAAGCAGTGGAGGATGGCCCGAGTCCTTGGGCCCCTGCACCCACGTGGGAGACCTGGAGGAACCTCCTGGCTCTGGATTGGCACTGCTCCGGATGTTGCGGCCAATAGGGGAGTGAATAATAGGATGGAAGATTTCTCTCTCTCTCTCTCTCTCTTTCTCCCCCCCCCCCCTCTGTGTAACTCTGACTTTCAAATAAATATTTTTTAAAAATTTAAAAAGTGGAGCAGCTGGGTGACAGGCACCTGTATGGGATGCCAGCACTGCAAATGGCAGCTTAACCAGCTATGCTACTGTGGTAGCTCAGTTACAGTTCCTTTCAAAACACCTCCTCTTTCAGGTGCTCACTAGATCCACACAAAAGCCTTTGACTGCAGGTGAAGCAGAATTTTTATCTCCTGTTTTCAGTTTGAAAAACTAAGAACCTCACCCATAACCACAGTGGTAATCAATGACCAGCAAGCTTTAGGAGTTTTGTGTTTAACCAATGGTCCAGCATTTGTCCCTGTGTACCATCTTGGATCAGAGACCAATTTTCTTGTCTATGTCCTGCTCCTTTTGTGCCCATTGAGTCTCTCTAGGTCCTTGTGGTTGCTCAGCCCTCCTCACTGTGAGGAATGCTGCTTAAAGAGGAAAGCACTAATGGAGTGTTTTTTGCCTTGCTCCCATCAAAGATTGTCTCTCTCAGAACCTGTTCTCTATAGATCTTTTTTGAATTGCTTGATGTGCTAATTTAATGAAGAGAAGCTGACAATGATTCAATGAATTAATGACTTTAAAAAAATTATTTACTTACTTGAAAGGCTGAGTTACAGAGAGCCAGAAGAAGACAGGAGAGAGAGAAATAGGTCTTCCCTCTGCTGGTTCACTCCCCAAATGGCCACGACGGCTGGAGCTGCATTGTTGGATCTGAAGCCAGGAGCTTCTTCCGGGTCTCCACTTGGACGCAGGGGCCCAAGGACTTGGTCCATCCTTCACTGCTTTCCTAGACCATAGCAGAGAGCTGGATTGGAAGTGGAGCAGCTGGGACTCAAACTGGCACCCATATGGGATGCCAGCGCGGCAGGTGATGGCTTTGCCTGCTATACCACAGTGCCGGCCCTCATGACCTTTCCTATACCATTTTCACAGTGACCTCTGACCTGAGTCACTCCAGGTGTTGAAGTTTGGCTCCTGCTCCAGGAGGAAGACCATCTTGGGGGTGTGGCTAGTGTAGCTCTTGGTGGGAGAATGAGACGGCTCATCCTGAAAATCAGCGTCTTTCACTTTGACTTCTCATGGTAACACATAACAGAAGTGACCTGTCAGGAGAGATGTCTTTTAATAAAAATTCACTTCACTTAATCCAGTGTTGGGAAAATCAGAACTTTGGGACGCCAAAGCAAGAACTTCCAAAGATGTATGAGAGGGCTGTGGCTCTTGGAGTGGACTCAGACAGGATCTGAATATATTTGGCTGCCTATGAGTGATGAGCTGCTGGGACAAGCTAATTAATCTTACAGACCTTCTGTTGCTTATCTATGAAACAGGTAAATTTACCAATAATCGTCCTTACTTTTCACCTCACAATTATTTAAAGATGCTCCCAGTTAGCAAAGTGATGAAAATACTTTGTGAATTATGACATGCCATTAAGTTGTCTGGGGGCAAAAATATAATGGGAGAAATTTTATTTTTTCACATGGAATAGCACATGTTTGCAGGCATTTTACAGTAACGTGGAAGAATGCTAGGTAATGAAGACCAGCATTTTTTTTAGGATCTTAAAATTGTGTGTTTTAAAACTCTTTGGGACAGGTGCTGTGGCATAGCAGATTAGGCTGCCACTTGGGTTGCTCACATCCCTTATCAAAGTGCATCCACTTCCGACTCTGCTGCCTGCTAATGCTCCCGGGAGACAGCAAATAATGGTTCAGGTACTTTGGTTCTTGCCGCACACAGGGGAGCCCCAGATAGAATTTCTAGTTTCTTGGTTTGGCCTGGCTCACTGTGTTGTTGTGGGCATCTGGGGAGTGAACCAGCAGATGGAAGATTTCCTTTTGCTTGTCTCTCTTTGTGTCCTCCGGCCTGTCAAATAAATGAAAATTGTTCTGCAGAGAATATGGACTTGAACTTGCCTTGTTCCTTGAAAAGACTGAGGTGGTCTCAGAGGATCCAAACCCTGCATTGGCTGTGGACAGACTCTTCTCCCCTTGAGTGGCCCATCTCCTGAAGCAGGAGTGGAGAGCCTCTTTTCTGCCGAGTGCCATTTGGATATTAATAATTATTCGTGAGCCATACCAAATTGTCAGCTTAAAAATTAGCCTGCTAAATATAGGTGTACTGAATTTCAAGTCCTGCGTGGCCAGATCAAATGCTTGTATAGGCCTTATATAGCCTGTAGACTGGATGTTCCCACCTCTGGGACCTAAATAAACTGATCTGGCCCTGCTGTTCTGAGATCCTCTTCCCTACATGGGTTTTCTCTTAAATTCAGAGGGTCTACACCCCAACTGCTTGGTGGTTCTGATTTAGCAACTAGAACTCCTAAGATCCCTCCCCCACCCTGTATCCTTTGAGTGTCCCAGTCAGAATAATCTATGAGAATGGACTTGTCTAGCACTTTCAAAATTAGAACCTCCAGCCTCCTGCATAGAATAGTCTGGCTCTCAACTTGGTGATTCACGTTTCCTGGGGTCCATATGCTCTCTGCAAAGCCTCCGTCTCTAAGCCAGAATTGTTGTAAATCTGGTGAAGGGCTCTTATTTTCTGAAGACGGTGTCTGAATTCTCTTGAGCTATCCGTGGTGGAAGGTGTAGCGTGACAACTTTTTTTTTTTTTAAGACAAAACCTACAGTGACTCTTTCCTTCTTGGCAGTCTTTATGAAGCAGCTTTTTCATTTGGGGCCGTGCTGAAAGCATTCTGGTGGTTCTGCTGTCTGGGCCTCCTCAACAACTGCATCTTGCTGATGTCTGCTCCTTAATGATTTATGCTGAAATTACCATGCTTTGGCTCAATCGCTGCTATTAATTTCCAATTGTACTTCTTTGGAGGAAATGAACCCTTGGATACATGTGGTGGTAGTGGAGTCAAAGACCTGGTTCTGAGTGTGCTGATGAAGTGAGAAATAGAGCCTGGTGGGCTGGGGATGGTGCCTTCTACAAGGATACCAGAAGGGACTTGGGGTGACCTGACTGGGATTTCAGAGAAGTAGGCTGTAGCGTTAACTGTCTTTGGCCTTTAAGATGACCAGATCTTCCCAAGCTCTTATCTCTTTGTTGGTTGCCAGAGCAAGCCCCAAATGCAAGCAGATGTTACAGGCCATGGCCCTCTGTTGATACTGCACCCCCAAAAGTTTGTTTATTGGAGGTGTGCCTGGAGTAGGGAGAGTGTGTATTATGGGTGCCAGTGGTTTGGATATTAGATCTCCATTCCACTGTTCATCCAGAGTTACTATTTTTTATCTGTGTTAAAGGTAGTGTTCTAGACCTCTTAATTTGGAAGACTCTGCTGTTAAGTTTTAGTCCACAGAGGCAGACTAATTTACTTAGAGGGAAAAAAAAAAAAAGGAATTTAGTAAGGAGAAATGGTGGAGGTGATATTTGGCTAGCAGTTAAGATGCCAATTAGGATGTTTTCATTACACATTGGAGTGCCTGGGTTTAATCCCTGGCTCTAGCTCCCAGCTCTGAGGTTTTGCTAATGCAGACCCTGGGAGGCAGCAGTGATTGCTCAGGCGGTTGAGTCTCTGACATCTTAGGGGAGACTTGATTTGAGTTCTCAGCTCCTGGATTTTACCCAGCTCAACCCCTGTAGTGAGCATTTGGGGAGTGAATCATCTGAAGGGAGATTTCCCTCTCTCCCTGCCCCTTTTCCTCCCTCCCTCTCCCCATTCCTACCCCACACTCAAGAAAAAAAATTGGAGAGACCACCAAGCTTGGACCACCAAGCTTTGGGAAGGTTTGACCTGGTACAGCTCTGGGATCTAGGTGGTAGGAACTAATGGACCATCTTTGCAGGGTGCCAGGGTTGGGCTCCAGTGGTTTAGTGTCTGTTAGGGATTGGTTTAGGAATTTGTGTTCAATTCTCAAGTGCAAGAGTCCGATTGTCTTAGATTAGAAGTTTGCTTGAGTTGGATGAATAAGCTCATTCTTAATGTGATACATTTTTAAATTTAAGGTAATGCATGGACATGAGTGAAGAGACAGTCTTGAAAGCTGCTAAAAGAAACAGGCTCTTGAGATACATAGGAAATGGCACAATTTCTGTGTGCGTGCTCTTTTTTTTTTTTTTTTTAATAGACAATGAAATGTCTGCTACCCTTCTGCATCTCATCTTTCCACCCACCACTGGCACTAGATTAGAGGCAGGCTTCTCCAAGACTTGATCAGGTGTCCACCACATACAGGGGAGAGTGGAAATTACTGAACTAACCTTCCCACCAAAACAGTATGGGAAGAGTTTCTGTAAAAGAAAACCAAGAAGATGTGACTGAAGGATATGACCATTGGTGCAGGGTGGGGAAAAATAACCACCCAGATAGATGTTATGTTAGAGATAACAGGACTTCCCACTAAGAAGAAGCTTAAGGACCAATAACCTTGGTATTTGTGCCAGATGCTTCAGGCAACCAATGGTCTAGGCCAGTAGTTCATCAAGTACGACCCCTCGGCCAACCACATTAACATGAAACTTGTTAGAAACGCACATTCTTGGCTTGCTCACCCACTACATAGACCTTTGAAATCAGGAACTACTGGAGTGGGATCAAGCACTCTGATATTTTAAAAAAAGGTACTCCATGTGATTCTTAATTTTTTGTATTTTTTTCCTGTTATTTTGGTTTTTAAAACACTTTTAAATACCATGCTTCCGCATAAAAGGGAAAACATGAGTTGCACATATTGGTGGCTTTTCAGGTGAAGTTTGAGAACCAATGGTCTAGCCAAGAACTCAGAATTATAAGCAAATGTCCCCAATCTTGTTTTTCCTCCATTTCCAATATTTGCTTCCCTTGAGTCTTCCCCAGTGGTTCTGTACTCTTGGCTCTGGAAAATGGTTGCCCTTGGAATGCAGCCTACCTTCAATTTTATATGCATTTCTAATGTCAGTTTTCCTGAAAGAATTCTGTGTTTAGCTCTCACCTTTGCCTCAGAAACACCCAGTTATTTAAGCTGGAAGGAATAATGTGTCCTAGGTTCCAAAGAATTCTGTTTGTCTCAGAAAGGGGGGATTTGGACAAGCTTGATAATTTTGAGAGTTTCTAGGGCTTACTTTGAAAGGATGAGTTTCAAAGTACTGCCACACCACACGGCTGAATGTCTGAGAACTCCAGGTCTTCTCTACAGCTGGCATTCTAAGAACTTGATTTAAGAAGCTAAGGAGAATGTAGAACCTCCGAGAAAGGATATAGTGGGTGATGTTACTCAAATGTATCCTGCCTGAAAAGGAATGTACCCCAGGCAAAATGCAAACTTAGATGATAGTCCTGGGCAGAAGCTCTGACATTTGCTAATTCCTTCTCCAGTAAAGGATGCTGGGAATTTTCCTGATGGGGGTGTGTCCTTAAATATTTAATCATATCAATGAAATCTGACATAAGGGTAGAAAGTAAATTATTCATCATATGTTTCATTGTTCTTACTCCCAAGTAATGAGCTCTCTGGCTTAAGACTTGAGAAATCTGGGCTCACATTTGGGTTGTGCCTCAGTTTTACTCATTTGGGGGGCTCTGGGGGTGAGGATGTTGGAAAAAAAATCTCACAGGCTCTTTCCATCTCTAATCTTCTGAGAATGTTAAGATTCTGATAAAGATTATCATATTTTATGGCATTTTGATTATAGCAATTTATCTTTAGCATTCAACTTTCCTTTTTTTATGACCACACTATTTGACATTTGGAGTGCTTTAGGACTCTGTAATACAATCTTAACAGCTTTTTACCTCAAAAGTAAATTTCACTGGGCACCTTTAATTCAGAGCAAAATAAAGTAAAATTTAGACTGAAATATCTCTGACCTGAAGAGACTGAATTATCTGACTCTTTTTCATAATAAATTTCACTATTTCAGTTGTCCCTCCCTTGTCTCCTGTTTGGCCACTGAGAGGTTATATGAAGACTTATTTGGCCACATCCTTGGCTTCACTTAGGGCCATATTTTAAAGGAACTGACCCATAGGAACACAGGTCATGTGGACACATTGGTCACTGCATTTGGAGTTCTCAGGGGAGACCTATACCACTGACTATTTGAGCACCTAGAGAATCCATTGAGTTTTGTGCAAAATTTTCTTCCATGAAATGCGTAGCTTGTCAGTGAGTCATTTTGTGACTCTAATGCATACCTTGAGTATGTAAAAATCAAGGATTGTAGTAAGAGTGTGACTTTGCAGATTGTCGTGTGTGTGTGTGTGTGTGTGTGTGTGTGTGTGTGTAGCTTTCAGAGATCTTGGGGGCCAAGGGAAACTAATTGCAATGGCCCATTCTCTGTGTGACCACTTTGATTCCAGTAACTTTCTTTATCCTTAACTAAATAAATTGGTTATATCGGGGAGGATAGGGAAAGAAGACAAGGAAGGAGAGAAAGAGGCAGACAGATACTCCCAAACTCATGACTACATAGGAAAGTTACAAATACTGAACACATACATGAGAATCTCAGTGTAACTGATAATCGTGTATATAAATAACTGGGACTCCTTGTGGCCCTGTCTTATATAATGTCTCATTTTTTATCCAAAAATATAATTGAACACAAATCAATGCTTTATTCAAACTTTTGAGAAATGATAAAATAATGCATTCCAATGTCCTACAAACAAGTGATCTTCAAAAAGTTCATGGAGAATGCATTAGACAAACCATGTGTGCACTTAAAATTTTTTTGCACCAAAATCTTTTAATTCCATTTTCTTTCAGCTTGTTGAAGTATCCTCATAGTTCTTAAAACATCTGTATTTCTCAGTCCCAGTTTCTTAGACACTGAGAAATGATTCCCTGTCAATTTTCCTTGCTGTTTCTCTATTCTGTCCCAATTGCTTCTTGATGTGTTATCTGGAAAGCTCTATTATTTACCCAATTCTCTTCCTGATCTCATATTTTTAAGTGGTCACATACAGATTAAATAAGCCATAGAGTTCTTTGGTTTTTCTATATTTAGCACTTGCACTTCCATGTATGTCACATGTGCACACAGTATGTGTGTATGTGTATTTATTTTAAGAAATTGGCTCGTGTGATTATGGAGGCTAGCAAGTCTCAAATCTTAGTGGCAGTGAGCTGGAGACCCCGGAGAGCTCAGGTACAAATTCCTATCTGAAAGACTGCAGGCTAGAGACCCAACAAGATCCAACAGTTCTAGTCTGAAGGTCAAAAAAGAGGAATGTAAGGCAGGGGATTCTCCCACTCACTCCAAAAAACTTCCCTCCCTAGACACAGCTAAAATAAGGTTAGACCAAATGTCTGGGCCCCCATCGGCCAGTCAAGTTGACACATAAAGTGACCCCTCACACTGCCCTATCAAATGGACCTTGGGAGCTAGACTCAGATCTTCCCTCCTTAGCAGGCAGGCACTGAGGAGGAAACAGACTGTAATTTAATGTCTTGTCTTCTCATTCCAGTCACAACAACCTTGCAAGATTGTTAAAGAGCCAGAGGGTGGTGTATGTCAAACAGCTAGAGCCTAGCAAAGGATCGGGGCTCACAAGAAGGATGCTATGCTCAGTCATTCTTGGTTTCTCTGAGATTTATTGTGTAGATGCCATTACACTGGGTGTTGGACACAGACAACAAATGCAAAGGAGCAGTGAGCTTTGCTAAGACACGCCTCCTCCAGTGGCTATACGAATGAATGTTAATACAGCTTAAAGCATTCAAGCAACAAGCAGTGCTTTATCCTAAGCTGTGATAGGGTAGGGATATACTGTGTGGATACACAGACAAAATAAAGCTTTTTTTCCAATAGGAACTTGTTTCTAATGGTAAAGATAATCTGGCAAGCAGATAAAAAACAAGGTGATAGGTAATCATTAAGACGAGACACAGTGAGTTCTTAGAGCACAGAGGGTGAGTTACAAACCCACCTGAGACAGGAGGAGTGTATATTCTCTGGTCTCTGTACAAAGCTAAGGGAAAGAAAGAAGCAGTGTTTGGCCTACTGTGTTAGGCATTTCCAAATCTTGAAAATTTTTATGAATTAAATTTTCATTTAATCTCTAATGAGCACTCTTATAGGTGTTAATACTCTGCTTTTCAGACACTGAGAGGTTAAGTGGCTTGCTCAATGTTACACAGCAGGGAGGAGTGAAGCCTAGACTAGAAGCAAGTCTAAAGATGTCTTCCTTAAACTGCTGTTGTTGAGGATGCCTGCTCCCTTCTGATTGCTTTGAAGAGAAGAACTGCAAAGGCTTAGAGCGTTGAAAATGCCTGGGCAGTTTGTGTGTTGGGAACACGTGATCGAAGGTCATGTTGCAGGACAAGTTGTTGCTTTGGGGGATGTGGCCACTGATCACAAGGATAGAGAAAAGTAGAGAGAAAATGCACAATAAGGGCAGGGGGTTGTAGGAGGGTATAGGGATGGAGATGAGAGAGATGTCTGTCTCTACCTGGGGTGGTGTGTGAAGGTCAAGTTTCTAAAAGGGATGGGTCATTAAGAGCATGGGGCTTATGTGACATAGTGAGTAAAGCCTCCACCTGTGGTGCTGACATCCCATATAGGCAATAGTTCAAGTCCCAGCTGTTCCTCCTCCAATCCCACTCCCTGCTAATGGCGTGGAAAAGCAGTGGAAGATGGCCCAAGTGCTTCTGCCCCTACAGTCATGTAGGAGACCCAGAAGAAGCTCCTGGCTTTGGATCGGCCCAGCTATGGCCGTTGCAGCCATTTGGGGAGTGATGGAAGACCTTTCTCTGTCTATCCTTCTCTCTGTCTTTAACTTTACCTCTCGAATAAATAAATAATTTTTTTTATTTTCAATTATCTTTATATACAGAAGATCGATTCAGTATATACTATGTAAAGATTTCATCAGTTTGCACCCACACAGAAACACAAAGTGTAAAATACTGTTTCAGTACTAGTTATAGCATTACTTCACATTGGACAACACATTAAGGACATATCCGTCATGAGACGTAAGTACACAGTGACTTCTGATGTTGATTTAACAATTTGACACTCTTGTTTATGGCGTCAGTAATCTCCCTAGGTTTTTTTTTTTTTTTTTTTTTTTTTTAAAGAGCATGGGGGCTGGCACTATGGCCTAGCTGGTAAAGCTGCTGCCTGCAGTGCTGGCATCCCAAATGGGCACCGGTTCAAGTCCTGGCTGCTCCACTTCCCATCCAGCTCTCTACTATGACCTGGGAAAGCAGTGGAAGATGGCCCAAATCCTTGGGCTCCTACACCCGCATGGGAGACCAGGAATAAGCTCCTAGCTCCTGGCTTCAGATCGGGTCAGCTCCGACCATTGTGGCCATCTGGGGAGTGAACCAGTGGATGAAAGATCTCTCCCTGTCTCTGCCTCTCTGTAATTCTGCCTTTCAAATGAATAAACAAATCTTTAAAAAAGAGCATAGGGCTCAGATGGACCTTATTTTGAGTCCCAGATCTGCCAACAACCAAGTGCATAACTTGGTCAAGTGACTCAGTTTCTCTGAGCCTCAGTTTCCGTAGATATGAAACTTGGACAATTATACCATCTGACTCAAAGGATTGTTGAAAAATGAAACAATCCAAGTAAATTGCTCAGCAACACGCCTGACATATATTAACTGTTCAATAAATGTGATTGTTCTCATTACCATTATTCATTTTCTTGGCACAGTGGAGACCCATTTTTCTTATATACCTAATTTAGGGAGGTTGAAGGACAGTCATCATGCATTCTTGATAGGTTCTGTGTGTGTAGCAATCATAGGCTTCAGATACAGCTCTGCCTTTCAGGGACCTCTAGTAATCTTGCTAGGCTAAGCTGTTGGTCTCATGGTCTATTTGTATTTGTTCTGCTATCACATCATGCCTGCCTCTGTTACACGACCATTTCTGCAACTCGACTGCAAGACTAATTAAAACAAATCTCTGTGTGCATCTGTGTCTCTAAGGCAGGTGGAGGCGAGTACAGTCATCATGATAGTGTTTGAATCTTTGCCTGAAGTTGCTCATAGAACTTCAGTGATAACGCAGTATTGACTCCCGGAGTACATTTCGTTAGACTGTTTGCTGTGTGCCCAGTATTGAGAAAGGTGCAGCATTTTCAATAGCATCTGATGCCGCCCTTACCATTTCACGTGCTTGAGTACAAATCCTCACATGGCCATTTCCTGTGTGCTCTTGGATGGTTTCCCTGAATTCTTTGAACTTGGTCTTGCTACCTCTAAAGTGGGGGTGTATGTGTGTGTGATATTCTGATATCCAATGAACATTTGTGGAAATTAAGAAGATTCAAAAAAGATAAATGTCAATCTTTTGATCAAATTAGTAGATTTTTAATAAACATAAGATTCATATACTACATATTGAATTTCAGAGGAAAGGCACTGTGTCTTGTTAATTGTAGCACGAATGTCTATCACATAGTATGCAGAAATGTGCACTTTCATTGAATGAGTAATAAACTAAATGAGGCAGGTATTATTTTTTCACATTTTAGAGATAAAATGGAAACTTAAAGGTTTAAATTACCCAAACTTATACAGATACAAAGTGGAAGGGAAGGGATTTGAACTTGAGCCCTGGCAAATTCTAAAGACCATCTCTTCTCTCTGAATCTTGAATCATGGAGCTACCAGACTTAGAGAAAAATTAGAGTTTAATGTCTTAAGTTCCTGCAACTCTGCTTTCTTAAAGGACTATTAAGAAGAGTAATGTTTGCTGAATGTCTGTTGTGTGCCAGGAACTGTGCTAGATATTTAATGTTGTCTTACTTAACTTGCAGAATCACTCTCTGAAGTAAACATGATGTTTCTGGAGGTCATTGAAGAATCCACAGTTCAGAGAGGTCAGATACATTGGCCAATGACAAAGGGCAAGGAAGCCATGGAGCCATTTTGGCTCCAGGCTGTGGACGACTTGCTTGTTTTAAGGGTTCTCTTCTATATCTTCCTTGTTCACTTGAGTCAGAGTTCCAAATTCAGCATTGGCAGAATCTTCAAGGTGAAGGGTTTCTAGCAGACCTATTATAAGGGCTCAGGCAGACACCGACTCAGAATCAATGTGCATGTGAACACCTCCGTGACATATGGTGGCTTTTCTAACTCCAGTCCTGTTAGGCTGTGGTTGAACTCCTCTTCCCTGCTGGGTGATAGATAAGACCTCAGGTAGACTGACTTATTTAAACCATCAGGTGCACACATTGGATTCCAATTACCAATGAAAGCACATTGTCTGCTTCTCCAGAAAAACCAAACAGGAAGAAATTTGCTTCACAATTTAAGCATTTTCAGCTGCCCATGGCTACTTAAAGACCTGTGAAGGGAGATGAGGATCCTTTTCCTTGGTGGGAAGTAGACTTTGTGCAGCACTGCCTCTACCTGAGATGCTTGGAGAAAATTTCAGGAAACCCAAACTGCATGGCCCTGAGCATTCAGATGGATGCTTGCCTGATGCTTATTATTCTTTATTAGAAGAACTCTAATGTTTTGAAATGACCCCAACTAAATTGTCCCCAAATAAAATTCTACTTTCCCAAATGTCTTGAATGCTGTAATAATCACATGATGCAGACATAGCTAAGGGAAGGAGATCCAGTTTGCTGGGGGGTGGAGGGCTTCTGGAAAAGCGTCTGCCTTTTTTGGAGTAGATGCACCTGGTATACGCACGGCACTCAGTCCTCTTCTTTGTACCATGCATGCATGCACATGCGTGTTTCTGCCTCTTGTTACCTGGTTATTGATCTGATGCCAGGAGGTAGAGTAGAGCACAAGGAGAAAGCTATGAGAATTACGGAGATGCTGTCCTCCAACCACTTGACACTGACCCAGGGTCAGCAGCCTTTGGTTAGTGAGAAGGGAGAGACTTGTTAACTGGCCATTTGATGACATGGAGCATTCCCAAATTCATTGGGTGAATCTACTGAAACAGACATTAATTAATATTTATTTATTTAACATGTAGAGTTTGGGGGGGGGGGGAGGTTCACTCTACAAATGGCCGCAACAGCCGGAGCTGTGCAGATGTGGAGCCAGGAGCTTTCTCCCTGTCTCCTGTGCGGGTGCAGGGGCCCAAGCACTTGCACCATCCTCCATTGCCTTGCCGGGCCACAGCAGAGAGCTGGACTGGAAGAGGAGCAACCGGGACTAGAACCTGGAGCCCATATGGGATGCAGGCACCACAGGCATCCTAGCGCGCCACAGTGCCGGCCCGAGACATTTCTTGTATGAGTGTGTGTTGCTCGGTTTTCAAACTTGAGCACTGGTGTGTGCCCTCAAATAGGGTGGAGAATATGACAGCCTCCTGGTCCTCACCTCTTGAGCTAGTCCAAGTGTTTTATTGGGGGGGGGGGGTCTTCTGTTGAATCTTAGTTCACGGAGAGAACCAGGCTCCCTTTCTCCCTGCATTGTATATGATGGAGCTGTGAGGTTGGGAGGGCATACTTGGCCTGTGAAAGAGAATTCTGACAGTGTCTCCTATTCCATGGAAAACAGAGATAATAATCACCCTTTTAGGAGATGTGGATTTCCCCGGGGAAAGGCAATTGGCATTTTCTTTGAACTATGATGGTTAAGGATCCAGAAACCTAGTGGCACAGTGCAATGCAGGGATCAACAAAGATGATCACCTCTGATGCAGAGTCATCAACAGAATCCAGAGACAGCTTGTTTTTTATTTTTTATTTATGTATTTTAAAGGCAGAGTTAGAGAGTTGGGAAGAAGAGGGAGGGAGGGACAGACAGATCTTCCATCCATTGGTTCACTCCCCAAATGGCAGCAATGGCTGCAGCTCGGTAGGTCCAAAACCAGAATGTCTTTCAGGTCTCCCATGTGGGTGCAGGGGCCCAAGTGCTTTGGCAGTCTTTTACTGCTTTCCCAGGCCATTAGCAGGGAGCTAGACCGAAGTTGAGCAGCCAGGACTTGAAGCCATACTTCAATGGGATGCCGGAACTACAGGTGGTGTCTTTACCTGCTACACCACAGCACTGGCCCCAGCTTGTTTTTAAGGCAATTCCTCAAGCTCACAGTTGGTTCTGTTTTGGGGGAGTGGAGGTACTGGAGTAAGAGATGCAATATGGTAACTGGAGGAGACTTGCTTCAAAAGTGATGCAATATGGTAACTGTAGGAGAGCTGCTTCAAAAGTGTAACAAAGAACGAAATGAGCCTGACCCAGCATTGACTCCTCAGTAAACCTGGCACATTCAGGCAAAGAGCTTTCAGCCAGGTGGAAGCCCCACAGGGTCACCAAACATAGTTGTACATGCTGTGCACTGTGCCAGTTAGGGGGATACCACTTGCATAAAGTAACCATACTGAACTCCCTCATGAGGAGTGCCTGACAATTTTAACTGCTTCTAATGCTCACCCAGCTTCTCTGGCATTTCCCTCATTGAAATTGTTTCATTTTATCCTAGTCCATCTGTTGATTCATTTGTATTTAAATTCAGAAAATAATTACTGAGCCCTTACTCTGTGCCAGGCACTTTGCTAGGTACTGAGAAAACAATAGTTAAAAACAAGGAGACCTGGCCTTTTTTTTTTTTTTTAAGATTTATTCATTTATTTGAAAGAGTTACAGAGAAAAGGAGAGACAGAGAGAGGTCTTCCATCTGACGGTTCACTCCTCAATTGGCTGCAACTGCCGGAGCTCTGCCAATCCAAAGCCAGGAGCCAGGAACTTCTTCCAGGTCTCCCACACAGGGGCAGGGGTCCAAGCACTTGGGCCATCTTCTACTGCTTTCCCAGGCCATAGCAGAGAGCTGGATCCAAAGTGGAGCAGCCAGGTCTCGAACAGGCGCCCATATGGAATGCTGGCGCTTCAGGCCAGGGTGTTAACCCTCTGTGCCACAGTGCCGGCCCTGACCTGGCCTATTCTGCAGCTTATGGTTAAATGAGGAAAGCAGATTATTGAATAAACATAGAAATAGATGTAAATTTATTATAAAACATTTTAACTTATAATTGTTGTTGAAAAGGAGATGTGGTTAGTAACAAGAGAGCTTAAAAATGTGGCTTTTTTATTTTAAAAGTTCATTTATCTACTATATGTTTTCCAACTGCAGTTCACTTCCCAGATACCAGTAACAGCTAGGCCCCAAATCAGGAGCCAGGAACTCTATCTGGGTCTCCGACGTGGGTGAGGGATCCAAGTACATGAGCTATCACCTGCTGCCTCCCACAGTGTGCATCAGCAGGAAGCTGGATTGGAAGTGGAGGTGGGCTTGAACCCAGGCAATCTGATCAGGATGCAGGTGCCCTAAACAGCAGCTTCACCTGCTGCACCACGATGCTCATCTCTAAAATGTCGGATTTTGATATAGCCTGAAAAATCGAAGTATTGAGCTGAAGTCTGAAGGATGAATGGAAGTGACTGGACAAAGAGAAGGAAAAGTGTTCCTGGTCGAGGGAACAGCATAGCATGTTAAAAGTCCCAGAATCAGAGGAAGTATGCTAAGTGTGAGGGATTGAGTAAACCAATGGGGTGCTGGATGGTGGTCAGGCTCTCAAGTCTCAGGGCTTGAAAATCTGTTTGGACCAATTCTTTGGCTCTCTGCCTTGTTTAACTCTCAGTTTTGCTGCCTCCTTATCACCCTCACCCCATACCCATCCCATAGCCCACTAAGCCTTTCCCGGAGCCTCACCTCACCTGTCCTTGAGAGTCAAAGAATGAGTAGCTCGGCTATAGTGCTGCTTGGTCCTATGGTGTCCAAAGAAACCAAGGTTCCCAAAGCACAATGTTCCCCTGGAGAGACCAGTTGGGCTGTCCAGATAGGCTCCATTTGCCATCTCAAGGAAACACTGAGGTGCTACAAAAATAAGCCTGGAATTTTTCACTCTTGCTCTGCATCTCAGTGTGTGGAATGAAAATTATTTCCATTTCCAATCCCTTCTGAAAATGAGTAGTTGAAAGATCCAGGAGCAAAGAGAGGAGAGAGAAAAAGCTTGAGAGTTCTTTCCTACACGAAGACATTCTATTTGCGCCACGCCTTTTGGTGTGATCAAGAGCATAGGCTTTCATGGGTCATGTGCTCATCCCAAATGTGCTGCCCTATTCAAAATTGATGTAGAGGGGCCGGTGCCATGGCTTACTTGGTTAATCCTCTGCCTGCAGCACCAGCATCCCATATGGGCTCTGGTTCTAGTCCCGGTTGCTCCTCTTCCAGTCCAACTCTCTGCTGCGGCCCAGGAAGGCAGTGGAGGATGGCCCAAATGCTTGGACCCCTGCACCTGCATGGGAGACCGGGAGGAAGTGCCTGGCTCCTGGCTTTGGATCGGTGTAGTGCCAACTGTAGCGGCCATTTGGGGGGTGAACCAACAGAAGAAAGACCTTTCTCTCTGTCTGTCTCACTGTCTATCTGTCAAATAAAAAACAAAAAATCCAAAATTGATGTAGAGTATTCTTATGGGGTGCAGAATTGTAATTGAATGCACATATGAAGGTGCTTGGGCTACATCATGGAAAATGGAATTGAGTGATAAATTTGTTTGCAAAAAAACCTTTGAAATGTATGCATGATTTTCTTTTATGTAAGTTTAAACATTTTATCATGTTTACTTCACATATTACATACATACAGGTTTATACTATTTTTCTTAAACAGCAATAGTGATATCACAAAGGAAGGGATTCATGACAATGATAATGTGAGGATATTGTCATGAACATAGGATAATTCAGTGAAACCATATTTATAACTACATACAAAATGATATACATTTTCCATGTTTCCCTCAGGCATTTTTTATACCATAATAAGCTTAACTTTGACCTCCATTTCCATGACACTTTGAAGAAACATCATATACACTACGTCATCACATCAAGATCATTAGCTTAAATACCTCCTCAGATAACATCGTGTCCATGTATTGGGAAGCTTCAAACTCTTGTCCTCTGGTTATTTTGAAACCTATAATTGTTGCAGACAAGCTGTGCTACTTTTAATCCGATGAGTTTGGACAGAGCACCCCACTGCTCTGGGTGTAAGTGTGATTCCTCCACACTTAAAAAGGATCATTACACTTATAGTCAGGAGCTGCTTTGAAGATTAAGTCAGATAATGCATGGAACACTCAGGGTAACTCAGCAGTACATCTTAGCTGTTAGTCTGGTATTATTAACAAGTATAAGAGAGAGAAAGACAGGTTTTTGCTTATCACAGCAGAAAACATGTTATTTTTTTTTAATTGCTAGAGCTGATAAAAGATGATAGGCAGTCTTTTGAGACTATTTAGGTCTATAAACTCAAGATGTGGAAATATCAGCAGGATGGCTATCCACTAGTTGTGGAGATCCCCATAGCAGGGGTCCTAGTGAGGAGTGATAGAGGAACAGTGTTGGGTGTAGTGGTTAAGATGCCACTGAAGATTCCCACATTCCCTATTGGAGTGCCTGGGTTTGATCTCTAAGTCTAGCTTCCTGATAATGCAGACACTGGGAGGCAGCAGAGATGGCTGAAGTAATTGGGCCCCCAACACCCATAAAGGAGACTTGAAATGAGTACTTAGTCCCTGGCTGCAGCCTCACACAGCTCCAACTATGGTGGGCCTTTGGGCAGTGAACCAGTAGATGGAAGATTGATTGATTCATATGTTCATTCATTCATGTTTGTTTGTTCTCACTCACTCGTGCTGTCTCTCTCCAAAAGAAATAAAAATAAAGTTGATATGATGGATGCTTGGATGCTCCAGGGTTACAAGACGCTCTGTTGCTCTAAGAGCTTACCCATGCTCTGTTCTTTGAAGACATGCTTGGTATTGTTGCTTTTCTTTATAGTCAAACATTTATTTATTTACTTATTATTTGGATAAACTTGAAGGTCCTGTGTGATATGATTTCTTGGGCTGACAGGAGATCCTCTAAATTTAGCAGTTGATGATGCTCAGAATTTTGAACCTGTGTTGCTGCTGCAGTTGGCTCTTCCCATCCCCCCATCCACACCCTTCAGCTGTTGCTTGAGGAAGAACCTGAGCTCTTTGCGTAGACTGATGTGGGTTTGAATACTGATTAACTGGCTGTGTGATCTTGGTTTAGTTGTCTAGTATCTCTTAGCTGTTAGGAAATGATCTCCAAACATGACCCACGTGGGTTTGGAGGGAGATAGAATGGCGACTTCAAAAGTTCCTAGCAAGGTGCAATTAAAAAATAAGTTTATTGAATTAAAAAATTTTGAAATTTGTGCAGTTTTATAATATGCATTTTCCATGAACTTTTTGAAATCCCCTAATATGAATAGATTTTAAAAAGTTTCTGTACTGAAAATAAGCATATTTTTAGTTCTATATTTCATGAACTTTTTGAAGCAAAATGGAGGCATAAGAACTGAAAAGTATGACAATGACACTGTTATCATGGTTGCTGCTATATATATGTATACACACACACACACACAAATTGTAAAACTATCAGAAGAGCTGTTTCATTTGAATAGCTACCAAGAAACAGAGAACCCTGTGGCGAGTGAGGGAGAGAACACCCTAAGGATATGAGAAAGACTTGATTTGCGACAGTTGGGGCTGTGTGCGTTTTTTATAGGATTGAGAGTTCTAAAAAGAAGTTCTAAGAGTATCTACCAAGGGAGAAACTGATCACAAAGCTGAGTGTAAGCAAGAATTATGCTTTCCTTCGGTGCTACAGGAGCGCTGCAGCCTCCAGGGGCTGGTTTTCATTTGTAATCTCAGCGACTCAGTGAAGCTGCAGACAGCGTGCCTTGTGTTGATCTGGGAGCCCTGTAGGGGAGCTCTGGCACCAGGAGACCTGGAAACTTTAGTTACCACTCTCCAGGGGTGTGTGTGTGTGTGTGTGTGTGTGAGAGAGAGAGAGAGAGAGAGAGAGAGAGAGAGAGAGAGAGAGAGAGAGAGAGAAATGAGAATGGACCAGAATGTGTGTGCATTATCAGGTTAGGATAAATCTAGCTCTTTTTAGGAAGGCTTCCACAGAGCAGGGTGGTTGAACAAGGATCTGCAATGGAGTGAAAAGATAAGTTTGTTTTGGTGCAGAAACTTTCAATTCCATCAATAGTTTTATAGTATATACTTTGCATCAAATTTTTGAAGACCATTTCTATACATAGACTTACATCTTTTGCACTAAAATAAATTTTTAAATTCCATTCCTCATGCACTTTTGGAAGTACCTTCCTTATTCAACATTGGGCAGAAGATCAAGGGATGTTACTCATCTTTCTTTCCTTCCTCCCAAAAAGAACCCACTGGAGGCCATTCATAGTAATGCATAGATACTAACAGCATGAGAATGATAACAATATAGTAATAATAATAGAAATACCTGCCTAGTGAAGTTGTCTTGAGTATTAAGTTAACAGAGTTAACTCTGGTTGAATGGCTGACCTGGAGAAATGCAGCATTTCAGACCCTCACCCCACCCCACTCTGGGATGCACCATGGGCTCAAGGAATTGCCTAAAAATTCCACAACTCTCAATGACACTTGCCTTTGGGGATGTCAGGGAGTATCCAAGGGGATGCTGGGAGGCATGGTCAGATGCTCAGATGGTGCTGAGCATTTCAGTCTGTGCCAGGTGTTTAGCAAGGGACTCTATATCCTATATGTCAGGTCGGTCTTCGAACAGAATTTCTATTCATAAAGCAAGGGGGAAAAACAGAAAGCCACGTGAGTTTATCTTTTTTCCCCTCATTAAATTTCACTGAAAAGGTAACAAACATGAAAGAAGAAATGAAAGAAAAGTACAGAGCAGGGGAGGGGAAGGAATAGAGGTAGTAAGTGACACCGCAGAGAAGAGACAGTTACATTCCAGGCACATTAAGGCACGGGGTGTATGGGAGTTAGGAATGAGTGAGACATAGAAACTGCACAGCCTGTGACCAAACCACCCTGAACATGCCTGATCTCATCTGAAACTGCACAGAGCCGTGACTCTCCATGGCTTCTCTGTCCCCACCCTCACCTGAAATGGTCCGCTACTTTTTCACCACACAGAAGAGGGTGAGTAATTATTACTGTGAGTAATAACCAAGAAAGGCTCAGCAGTCTGGGTGCAACCTGGATGGCAGACAGTGTGAAGAGCAATGGATAAACCCTTGGACCTTTCAGCTGCCCTCTCTTCTCAGCCAAATGCTTGGACGATTTTTATCTGGAGGAACTGACAGGTCCATGAGAAAAGACATCAGAGTTGTGAAATACGGTCCTTTCAAAATGAATAGGCTGACTCACTACCTCATCACCCTACAGGGAATCCCATCAGTCAGCAGCTCTGTTCTCATGTTCATGGGGCTGACAAGAGCCCTGCTCTCCAATCTGACTGCACTCAGTGCAGGAAAACTCCAACACGGAAGAGACAGAACCAGACAGACAACCTGGAGAAAGATGATGAGGGAGTCCAAGAATGGAGACAACAGGATAAATCTTCCATATTTAAATCTGGAATACTAAAAGAATTAGCAAAACGAGTTGAGAGCAGACTCAAGGATGATGAGGATAGCAACTGTTTATCATGAAAAGACTTTGAACACTGTTTTTGTTTAGAAAAAAATCTGAGGACATACTACTTTGGAAGACATAGTGCTTAATTTTGAAACAATATTAATATGAGGAAGACATTCCCATTGAGCAAGTGAGTAAACTGTAGTTCAAAATTTTCAGGTGATTGACCCTATAAAATGTAGCAAGTAAAACAAAGAGCTGGATTTGAACCCTCAATCACTTAACACATATGGAATATGAAGTTTTAAGTTATTCCTTTCCTGCTATGTAAAATCAATGAAAGAAAATGAGCCTGACAGGTAAAATTCCTATTATGAGCATCCAATGAGGTCAGTTAGAGTGAGCCAGGTGTTCAGAAACTTCAAGTCTCTTGTTAAGGAAGTGGAACCCAAGGCCCTGGGGTGTGTCTGTTAATTAACAGCATGATTCTAGACATGTTCTCCATCATGACTAAGATTGTTAGTGTTGAAAGTCAATATGACAGCCCTTGAAGACTGCCACAGAATAGCAAGAAATGAAAACTTGTAGTCTTAAAATATATTCTTGATGTCTGACTGCATTGGGAACTGGGGAGTTCTGAGGAATTATTTCAGTGATTTTTTTTTTTTAATCTTTCTTTAAATAATATTGGCTCACTGGTGGAAATCCAAGTCTATGATGTCCTTTTAAGGGTTGTTGTTTCAACTATAACAGGATTTTTCATCGTTTGGGCACTTGTAAGAAATGCCAAACTTTTGTTTCTGGTGCCACCATTAAAGATATTTGTAAGATACTTACTCTAGATGTTGATCAATAGAGAAGGATGAAGAAAGATGTGAGGAAGATACACTATGACTTCTTTAGGTTTAGTTGCTCAATTGCTGTTCCTGAGATTTGGTAATCCAAATATGAGAGGCTTTTGTTGTTTCCTTTGGGAGGAAAACACTTTCTCCAGGCCAATGCAGGTTCTGCTTCTTTTCATTGAAGGCTATTTGCTCTTAGAAATTTCTTTATACTGTGCAGCTATCTCTCCATGGGGTAGGTTAAGTGCATTTTGGACTCCTCCAAGTTTGCCCTTGTACTAACATGGGATAGTTACTAATGTTCCCTCCTTCTATGCTTGATGGTAAGCGTGCAAAGTTAGGGACTGTACCTGTGTTAAATGGGACACTGTCTCATCCGTTGGGAAAGTAATTGGCACACAGTGCCTTTCATAAATATTTTTGATAGTCCAAGAGAATGGGATTTCATCATTCAATAGTACATTGCCCCAGGAAGTTTTTTCTTTATTTCTGAGTGGAATAATTTACCTTCTCATCCCTACTTAGAAATGTGACATTCAGGAATGTCATATTTTTTGTTAAAAATTCCTAGACAATTTGTGAATTATGCACAAAATGGAGAGTGAAAGTGTGTACACACACACGTAAATATACTCATAGATACATATACATACATAGTTTCTCATGTGTGTTAGGAACTGTGTGCATGTGTGTATGTTAGGACTTCAACTTTGAAAGCAGCCATCAATTCCCCCATTACTGTCCCTGAGTCTCTGTGCTTAAGGGACTTGGTGTGTTTCAGCCTTTTGGCTTTCCCAGTCTCAGAACCCACCAGATTTCTTGTGAAAACACAATCAGCATCTCTGTGTTGATGTCTGTGATCTCTTCTCAGTCTACCTTTTGAGAAACCAACAGTACCGGGCTTCATTTCACCAGCTGGGGGGAAACATAATTCCTTTTCTTAGCTGACACTTTGTCTCTCTCTTCCTGCTCCTCTTTGTGTCCTGAGGTGGAATAGTCCCTCCATATGTCATTTGCACAAAAAAACCCCTCCATGTTTACTAGTCATGTTGGATAAACTTCATCCATAGGTCTTTAACATGAATTACTCAATTATTAGACTCACCATAGGGTTTCACAAGGTAGGAGGTTGATAAGCCAACATTTTTATAGCTGATATGCCATAGAAATTGAGTAGTACCCTGACATGGGTGGTGAATGGAGTGGCTGGTGTTGGAGATCCCTGTGAACCTCATACAGCACCTCATGACTGCAGTGAAATGAGGACCAAGAGCTGAAGAGTTTAATTGGTGTGAGCGCCAATTATTTAGAATTGGAAGGCTCACAGAAAAAACAGTAAATAGCCCTAAATTAAGCACATAACTTTCATCAATTGTGGAAGTGATTTAGTAATGAACATTTAAAAATGTAACTTATTTGTTTGCATGTTATGCCGCAAGTAGTAGATTCCCAGGCAGGCATTCTAGTTTTTACTCAATAGAAAAAAATTACCCCCAAAAAGAGGAGGAAACAACATAGGTGAAATCATCACACAACAGGAAGAAGTAGGAAATCTCAGGTTTTTTCCTGGCTCAGAATTGATGGAGCTGAGGAAAAGGGTTTGTTGGGAAACACATGGATCCTCACTGTCTCTTGTTGGACATAGGTTGGGATTTGGAGAACAGATGCCTGCCAAGGTGCCTGTACACCACCATCAAGATGTCCAATCCGCGTGACAGTGGTGCAGTAGATTGGAGGGAGGGGAGCAGGGAGGGGGAGTGAGAGAAGCTGCATATTTCCAGGTGAGTCCTGCATATCATGTGTTGTAGAATGGACCAAGGCATTTTCTTCTGCCTCAGGATGGAAGAGGAGAAATGTAGCTTGAAGTCTACCTGGGAGAGGAGGAGTAACCAAGAGGAGACAAGTGATCATGCTGTTTGTGGCGATAGTACAGGATTCCCATAGCAGAGCCATCTTTGAATCAGATGTATCCAATGCTGGCAACAGCCAACATGAGGCCAGGTCAGAACCTGGGTTTTCACACAGAACAGTCTGAGTTCAGCAGTCCAGAGTATTCCTGTCAAATAATGTGACTAGTTGGTCATACTGCATTTCTGTGATGGGTGTCAGACACACCTAAGAACCCAAGATCCTCTTTTAATACCCAGAACCTATCTCAGGAGTAATTGGGAGGAGAGGGGGGGAAATTGGAAAGACTTTTATCCGAAAGAGCATGAGTTTCCCATAGACATTGTTTACATTATTGAAGAGGACTAAGCTAAATGGGGCTAAATGGATCTCTCTTCCTCCCATCCATTCACCTGCCAAGGGAAGGAGAGGATTCCTGGAGAATGGAGGACTAGTCATAGGAGATTAAGAGGGAAACTTGTCTCCATACATCTTGGTGTGGTGTGAGAACACTAAAGTCATAATCACCCAGTTTCAACTTTTGAAAGTAGTTACTTAGCTTTCTATCAGGCTTATTTCAATCTGGTGCTAAAGGCAAGTACTTACTGGTAGTACTAATTGTTGAGGCTTATTGCTAGGACATAGATGTTCAGAAACCGAATGAGAAAAGAAGGTCGTTGACTCAGTCTTTTCTGTGATAGAGCTGTGAATTGTGCGGCATGATAAACAATTCAGTGCCTTCCCAGCACCTGGAAATCTGAGGACAGCTGCATGTATCCCCACACCACACATGTTCATATCTTCATTTCTCATGGTCCTGGCACTGTTCTTGAGAGATTTAAAGGTAATGCAATTCTTTGAGACAAAGCGGTTTTCTCTTGGACATGAAGATGGCAGAATCAGGCCAGAACTCGTGTGTCTAAATATCTGGTTCTCTCTGTGAGGCTGCACTATGATTCTTAAGCTTCCCTGCATATAAAAGATCACACCCAACAGTAAAACCATCTGGTCTACATGATTGAAGCACTTGCCAATGGCAGACCGGAGGCTGAGCCCTGATGGTTTCTGAGAACTCTTAAAACTCTCTGACCTCTGAGTTTGAAACCCACTCATTTTTTCCTTGGCACGATGGCATATCCGGAGCTTGATGGCCCTAGTGGAAGCAGCAGCACAGTCACCAGGGACTTGGAAAATTCTAAGAAAACACTGACATGTGGATGGCAAGATTCATAGTGTTCTCTGTCTTCTCTAACGGAATCCACAGGATGCCAAAAAGACAAATGCCTTTTTCTCCTCCAAATTATTCCTCCTACAAATGCTAAGTATCTCCATCTGGGAGGCATTTAACATTTCAAGCAGCTATTGCTAATCTGTAGGAGGACTCGCCAAGTATCAACTGTCTCCCCAAAATAACTCCCCTTACTGCTGCGGGAGCCGCCACAATCCAGCCCAGGCAGGAGAAAAATAGCATGCCTGGGAGGACCAAAAGTTGGAGGACAGCAAGGACAGCCAGCCACTCACCTGTGTCCACCGCCTCTTCTCTGTCTTCAGAGGTATGATTTGATGAGACAAGGTACACAGATGTCATGGCATCCCTCTCCTGGGAGAATGCGTCTTCAGAAACAGTTTCATCAATCATGCCCCCCTCTGCCGATGACAGTCTCATGTTTCTTCTGACACTTGAAGTTCATTCAGACGCTGTCAGTAAATCATACACATTTCCTGCTAGGCCTAGTTACAAGACATCCCATAACAGAAAATAGTGATGGGAATATTTGATCTCTGGATAAAAATCCCAAAACTCATTTTTGCCACTTGCCTTTCTGTTCAGATCTGCCAAATCCAGCCATGGGAGAGGCAACATGGGGATGACATCTCCAGGCCAGTCGTTCTCTGTGAACCCACTTACCTGCTCTCTATTGATTGTATGTTCAGGCTGGGGCTGCTGGGAGGGGCTTGAACAGAGGAGACACACACTGTTTGTCTTCACATAGTGTTAATGAACAGGGAAGGGGATATAAAATATTCCCATAACTAACCCTAGGTACAGATAGAGTGGTGTATTAGCTTTTCATTACTACGATGAAATACCTGAGATAGCTCACGGTTTTGTAGGTTAAAGGGTGGCATTGATTTGGCCTTTTGTGAGGGTGGCATATGGCAATGAAGAGAGCATGTGTGGAGGAGAGATCACATTGGGAGCCAGGAAGCAGAGCAAGTGGTAGAATCCAGGCAGGCTTTAATAAACAACCCTATCGCAAGAATTACCTTAGAGTGCCTTGCCCTCTATGACCTAAGGACCTCACAGGATGCTCACCTCTGAAGCACCATACATGGGTTAAGTGTCCACCCTCTTAGTGCCATTACCTGAAGACTTTAAAGTTTAACCACCTGTATGAGTTTGGGAGCCAATTCTTATTCCAACCATGGCAAATGGAGTAGGAAATCCTGGTAAATGACAATAGGAATTGGAAGGGAATCATGCCAACTGACAGGTCAGGGGAGACTTCATGGAGAAGAGGACATTCTTCTAGAACTTTAAGGAAGGGGTTAGAACGTGAACATAGAGAACTTAGTTAAATTATTTGAAGAAAGGGTATCCTAGGTGCATGGAGCAGCTTGAGCAGGACAAGGCTGTAAAGGTGTCGATGGGTGAATTTGTTTTCTTCACTCCTCATTCATTGGAAGTGTTATGGATTAACACAGAGTGTGTTCACAGTCACAGAATTGGGAACTGGGCTTACAGAGACCCATACAGCACAATCCCTGAGAACTTGTGTGGTAGGTCAGTTAGTGCAGAGGAAAGTAGAATAGAGGGTGACGAGCAATAATCAAAGGACCACGGGAGACTGGAGAACAGAGGATGGACACCTGACTCAAGCAAGGCATGTCAGCGAAGATTTCCTTTGGGAGGTGGAAAGAAAGCAGATCGATTGCCCACGATGGAAGAAGGTGTTCTGCAAAGGCTCAGTGTGTGTCCAGGCTGTTGTATATTAATGTTAGCCGTCGCAAAGCACACCGGACACCGGAGTAAGGGAAAGGGTTTATTGGGGAACACCCTACAGACTGGAGTAAAGGGGCGGCAAAGGTAAAAGAGAGTGTAAGAGAGAGAGCCAGAGGAGAGAAGATAGAGAAGTGGAGAGAGGAGAGCAGAGCCAGGAGAGAAGAGCCAAGAGAGCACGTGTTCAGGAACAGACTCTTTTAAAAACTCCACCTGAGGGCGGGCAGGGAAGCAGGAGCAGTGAATCCCATTAGGATGGGGGTGGAGCCTGGCTCAGGTAGCTGGGCCATGGGGCCACCTGGCTAAAACTGCCCCAGTTTCCTAACGCAGGCTCCAGTTGGAGACTAGAGGGCCGTATGCCAGGTGGAAGGGGGTGGATGGCAAGAGAGCAGAGCTCCGCTAAGGTATTTGGATGTGTTCTGTTAGTGCAAGGAGTGCCTTTAGCTTACTCTATTCATGGTGCTGCAATGGAAATAGCAAGTGGTTGGGCTCATACCACCACCAGGAGTCCTGCAGGCAAGCTGGGACCGGTAGGAAGGTGTTGCTTGGAAAATGTGTAAAGCTGCCATCTACCACGTGATTGTGTGTTCTCATTACACTGGGTGCTGCTGTTCTGCTTTTTTCAGTATGCTGGTTTTGGTTGCCATTGTCTCCATCCAGGGCAGGGGCTAAGGCCTTGGAGCAGCTAGCACAGAGCTGAGCTACATAGCAGATTATCGATGCGTATTTGGTGCCCAGTTGGTGGCATTGTGTGTATGCACAAGTGAAGGGATGCTAGGTGTGAGTCTGTGGGAGCTAAAATACAGACTTCTTAAATTTGAAAGATTAAAATATTTCCGTAGTTTTTATCTTCGTTGATTCTTTATTTAATCCTTTGACTTTTTTATATGAATGATAGTTTATTGGCTAGGAAGGGTAATATCCTGAAAGAAGATATTTCTATAGAATACATACATTCATATGAGAGTACTTCAAAAATTCATGGAAGCTAGAATTTTAAAAAGTTATTTTAATGTAAAAAAATTAAAATTTATGCATAGTGCTTTCATAATAAGTGTTTTTTATGAACTTTTTGAGGCCCTCATATGTGGTTAACATGACTGCCCACTCACATCTGTCAATGGATGGGTAAGGAAAAAATTACATATTTCAGCTTTTTTGGAAGTCTAGCTACTTGATAAATCCCCATGTGCATTTAAAGGAGAAAGGGTATTAGACTACATTAAAATTTAAAAGTATTACTGAATACTAAAAAGAAAAATTTAAAATTCCAGTATAATTATTAGTATGTTAATAGGTTTCTTTTTATTTCTTTATCTCCACACACATCAATGTGTATTTTAAAAACAAGGATTATAAGGCTATATACTGATTAATATACATTTAAAAATGGTAGGGGATAGGTATTCAGTGCAGAAGTTAAAACACCTCTTGGGATACCTACATCCGTATCGGAGTGCCTGGGATCAAATTGCAGCTCTACTTCTGATTGCAGTGCACACGCTAGGAAGTAGCAGGTGATAGATGAAGTGCTTAGGCCCTGTCACCCGTGTTGGAGAACTGTGTTGAGTTCTCAGCTCTTTGCTTCAGCAACGCCCAACCCCTGCCATTACAGACATCTGGAGGGTAAATCAGAGGATAGAAGCGGGTTCAGTCTCTGTCTCTCTGCCTTTCAAATAAAAATAAAAATTTACAATAGTAGAAATTACTTGTAGATATTAATAACCATACAGCATGTCCTGAGAACTTAAGGCTTTGAGGGGCACATGGGCATTGATCCCATAGTTCCATAAAAATATGGAATTGCTGTTAGAAGTGCTGCAAATAGGGTGCTCCAATTAAAGGGACACACGGAAGAGTGTGAGACCTGGAGATACTTCTTATTTTCCGTTGGCTTTGCTGAATTTTCTAGGTCTGCATTCATATTGCTTGCAGCTGATCTTTAGAACAGTGTTGAATTCAGCGTTTGAGCTGTGTCAAGCACCATGCTAAGGGCCCTCTCTGTGTCTACTATGAATCTTCACTGTCATGTATGGGGTGTCATCACCCTTCTTAATAGAGGAGACCAAATCGGTACTTGGCAACTTCCGAGTGGTATGGCTGGGACCCAATGCCTGTGCTTCCAAGCTAGCTTTAAACTAGTTGGCCTCCTTCAGCATCTATGAAGACATTTCAGAAAGTTATGGAAAGTGGAATTAAGAGAAAAACTTACACTGGTGCAAAAGATTTTGAAATTCATGTGTCCACAGAAGCTATGAAAATATCTTGAATTTTGCAATTTTTTTGCACTGAAATAAACTTTGAATTCTTTTCCACAAACTTTTAAAAAAGATTTATTTTATTTATTTAAAAGATAGTTACAGAGAGAGGTAGAGACAAAGAGAGAGTGGTCTTCCACCCAATGGTTCACTTCCCAGATGGTCGCAATGACTGGAGCTGCACTGATCTGAAGCCCGGAGCCAGGAACTTCTTCTGGGTCTCCCACATTGGTGCAGGGGTCCAAGGACTTGCGCCATCCTCTACTGCTTTCCCAGACCATAGCAGAGAGCTGGATCCGAAGAGGAGCAGCCGGGACTAGAACCAGTGCCCATATGGGATGCCAGTGCTTCAGGCCAGGGCTTTAACCCACTGCGGCACAGCGCCAGCCCCTCCACAGACTCTGCAAAAAAATCTCATAAAACTGTTCAGAAGTGGGAACCCTTGTTTTGTTTAGAACATTAATAGGAGTGTTTCTGCTATTTTGTACTTTGGTAGTTATTTTCTACAGTGTTAGCAAAGTATCCCTCTACTCCAAGATTTCTGCTTTTATGAAACTAAATCAAAGGTGGGTATTCAATTTTGTCAAAACCCTTCTGACATTCGATTACGGTCTTCCTGCTTTGACCCATTGATGTGATAATTTATATTAATAGATTTCTGAATATTAAATGACTGCCACTATTAAATCATACTTGGTTTCCTAGAATAAATCTATTTAGTCATGATGAATTATTCCCTTAAGCATAGCAGAATTAGGTTTACTGGTGTTTTATTAAGCATGTTTATATCTCTATCAGACAGGATTGTAGCTTCCCCTTCTGTGGTTGTTATTAGTGGGTCTTAGTAGCAAACTCATACTAACCTCATTAAGGAAACCAGGACACGCAGTTTTCCCTTTTTTCCCCCTAAATAGTTAGAAAGCATGGGAGTTATATACTTTTCAAATGTTAAAGTAATTAACACCTTTTAGAATAATTTTGGCCTAGTATCTTCTTCAGAGATTAAATTTATGTGACATTCAATTTTTCCTCGGTTGATTGATATACTCAGGTTCCCATTAAGTATTTTTGTAATTCAGATGTTCTTAGAAAACTGTGATTCAGGTTTTCAAATTTATTTAGCAGATGATTATAGCTTCATGATATGTTGTCATATCTTATTAATATGGGACCTTTTATCTTCTTATTTCTATTTCATATTGGGAGTCTGTAATGATTTAGCAGCTTAAGTTGTAGACTTGTGATGATGTTATTCCCACCTCTACTACTTGACTCTTTGGTGATCTTAGTCCTACTTTTTTCCTCAACTTCATCTGTAAAATGGGTATAATAATAGTATGTTTCTGTATTTTTAAAAACATACTTAACCACTAGGCACAAACTATGTGCTAGGCAAATATCTGTTTTTCTAGTTTCTAATTTTCAATATTGTTTGCACAGAAAATAGCATTTCTATTTCCATGTTAACTATAGAGGTCATTCATTCACCTTTCTAAACTATGGGGTTATTTTTTCCATCTGCCTTCATTTCCTCTTTTGTTCTCTTGTTTTCACTTGCTGCCTTTGAAACAAAACCCATTCATGCATTTTCCAGTTTATTTTCATTCTTTCCTGTTTGCTAATAAAATTTAAGGCTGAAATCTTGGATTGTTTCTGTATCTTGTGTTTCCTGAGATAATTAAATATATAGCCAGAATTTAAATTTTCTATTTGTCATGTTATTTAGGGGAGTGATTTTGATTTGTAAAGGCTTTTTTTTTGTAATTTTTTAGTTAGATTTTAAAGAATATTTTCTTAATTATATATGCCCAGAGAATAGTGTTTTATATTTTCTGTGTACTACTGATTTAAATTTTTCCTAGATGTCCAGAGAATATGACCTTATCTACTACTTGCTGGGTTTTGTTTGGAGTGTGTGTGCCCTGCAACAGGATTTTGAAAATTCCATTAAAGTGTTGTTATGTTCAGTGTATAACCTGCTCGAGCAGTGTGGATTATACTGTGCAGACCCCTTATGTTCTTACTTTAGTCTACTTTGTAAAAACTGTGGAAGTGCAGATCTTATGCCACAAATGTCTTCCTCCGTTTGCCTCTGGCATTGCTGGCAACTTTAGGTATTTAACAATATTAACAAATAGACATTATTGACTGTGTATCTGCCCGTGGATTACATATTTACCAACAAACAGAACCCTGTTCTATTTTAAGCTAATTCACTTGAATTCTGGAGTGCCTGACATTCAGGTTCAGCCCCTGGGTGAATAAACTTCTGTTTCCATCAGACTGTACCTGTTTGCCCATTCTTTGGCATTTACCCCAAATATTTAATTTTGTTTTAGGCCTAGCTAACACAGCATAAGGTGGGATTTTATTTTTTGATCCAATCCCAAAGTCTGTGACTTTCAATTGGGGAGCTTAAAAGCTTAAAAGATTTACATTTAATGCCCAAATACATTTGTTTGGGTTTGCTTCTATCATTTTGTTTCTCAGATTTATCAGTTTTGCTACCCAGCCACCAAATTTCACTATACGTGGCCTGATGTTGAAACAGTGAGGAATACAACTGCCTCAATCTCTACCTTTCTAACTAATTTGTGAGACTTTGGTGCTCAGTAACCTGCAGTACTTTGAGGCATATTGATCAATTGTGTTGGCACAAAAGAATTCTGAAATCAATGCATGGTTTTGTCTAATACTGGTTTTCCAAAAAATTTTTGAAAGCTTTTCTATGTATGCATTTCAAGATTATTTTACATAAAAGGTTTCCCTGAATTTAAAAAAAAAATCTTTGTCCAATTTTATTTATTTGAAGGAGCAGAAAGACAAAGAGAAAACAGCACAAAGATCTGCTGGTTCACTCCGCAAATGCCTGCAGCAGCCAGGGCTGGGCCAGGCCAAAGCCAGGGAGCCAGGAACTCCATCTGGTATCCTGTGTGGATGGCAGGGACCCAAGTACCTGCGCTATCACTCCTCCCTCCAGGGCACACATCAGCAATGAGATGGAAGAGGAGTGGAGCTGGAACCTGACCCTGGGCACTCTGAGATGGCTGCATCCCCAGGGGCAGCCTGACTGCTGTACCAGGTGCCTACCAGCCTATGAACTACTTGAAGTGCCAGTAAAGATAGGTCTTCTGGAATCAGAGCTAATAAAAACAAAGATGGACTCTTAATTCTCCATTAAAGTCCTGAGTTGACAGTCTATAAATATGCAAGAAGAAACTAGACAACATCAGACTGCCCTGGATCTGATTCAAATTTTTAAAGTTTGAGAGGGTTAAGAGGGGAGGGGAAGACTTAGTCTGTACCCAGTGGTTTACTCCATAATGCCTGGAATAGCCATGGGTGCTGAAGCTAGGAGCCAGGAGTTCAATCCAGACCGCCTATTTGGGTGGCAGGAATCCAATGACTTGAGCCATCATGGCTTCCTCTCATTATCTGCGTTCGTAGGAAGCTGGAGTCAGAAGCTGGAGCCAAGTATCACACCTAGGCTCCTCTATGTGATATGTGGATGTCTTAAACATTATCTTAACTGCTAAACACCTGGCCCTAATTCCTATCTGAGTGGAAGCCACCACTCAATGATAGGCAGAAATTTTTAAAACTCTGAGGGTTTGCAATTATTGAGAAGTAGCAACATGGACAAGATTTTCTGTCTCTTTCCAATTTGTAGTCTTTTTTTTTCTTCTTACATGGGAATTCTGATTTCATTTCTGTATAAGAGGTTTCAAAAGAAAACTCACACCTGAGTATCCCATCTGGCTGTGTGTAGGGTCTCCGTGCACACAAGTCTACACGGTCAGGGTTCTTAAACCTGATTGAATGTTGGAATCAGCTAGATGCTTAACAACAACAAAAAAAGACCAATGTCTATTTCCTACACTCATAGTGTCTGATTTAACCTTTCTGGGTTTGGAGCCCAGACATTCTCTTTTAATAAGCTCCCCAGGTGATTTTAATCCGCAGCCAGGGTTAAGAATCGCTGAAATAGATGATGTTGCCATTGATTTTCAGTTCAGCCAACATGGTGAACAACTGTGCTTGGCTTCTGACGCGCCTGCTTTCTTATCTGCCAGTCACAGCCTCTTGTTTTGTCTGGGAGTCGGCTCCTTCAAAACTGTGTGGAAAGTTGTGATGCTTTCTGATTGGCCTAGAGAACAGGAGTGCTAATTGACCCCTGAGGGCTCCCTTTCACGTGGAATGCTTTGTCTCTGCCTTTCAAATAAAAAAATACAATTTTTTTTCAAAAATTAGCTTGAAACTCTGATTATTCTACACTGCTCTGCTACTAGAATGTTGGAATAGTCAGTCTGCCACCTGTTACTTTTATCTCTGTTAACCTGAATGATTATGAATTTTCTAACAGTTCTGAGTTTGAGCCCATGAAGGAGATTTTATATTCTTTGGACAGTGTTGGTGTTCTGTGTGATCAGTATTTTCCCTCCACTACATTGGATAATTTGTGTTGGTTTTGCTTACTTTCAGCAAGGAGTCCTATTATATGAATTCTTTGTCTCTGAAATTATCTCCGGGAATTTTGCCTTGGGTTTATTTTTGCTGGTTGCCAAAAAATTTGAGTGTGTAGTAGAGAGTAGAGAAAGTCTAGGACATTGTGGAGTGAGGGGTGGCAGAGGGAGAGTGAGAGCCAAGAAACAATAAAATGTGAAATGCAGACTTTGAGGATTGTGTTTAGTCTCTTTTAGCAAAAAATCCCTGAGCCATCCTAACAGTCTCAAAGCAACCTTGCTGGATATAGGTTGGCTGAGAAAAGTAGGATATGATGTCATGTATTGGACCTACACAACTAGTGGGGGTCTTCAAGAAGTTCACGGAAATATGTGTTACAAAAAACTGTGCATGGCCTTCAATTTCTTTTTGCACCAAAGCAGACTTCTCATTCAATTCCATTTCCCACAAACCTTTTGAAGCACTCTTCTAAATAAGTGGCAGGGACAGAATTTGATTTCTAAACACAGGTACTTTCCATTGCTCTCTACAGCTATAAAACACCTCTCACTCCATCACTGTTCTGCTTTGCTGATAAGCACAATCATTATGAATTTTAAGGCAGCTAGAGTTATCTTGAAGGTTATCAACCAGATTTTCTGTTCTCTGGGTGATGTTTATCAGCCTCACCTTGAAACAGCTCAGAAATGGCAGTGTTGTTCTTTAGGACTAGAAGCTATGGGTTAAAACTGTTTATTTAAACAGAAAAAAAAAAAGTCAGATGCTGAGAGTTCTCCAGCTTTCAGATACTCATGATGTCTAATTCCATGAAAGAATCAGATACAAAGGGATATGTCCAACTTGTGTTCCCACAGGTTCTTTGCTAGGCTTGTCTGATTCTCTCTTTCTCTCTCTTTTAAAGATTTATTTTACTTGAAAGTCAGAGTTACATAGAGGAGAAGAGGCAGATTGAGAGAGAGAAAGAGAGGTCTTCCATTGGCTGGTTCACTCCCGAATTGGCTGCAATGGCTGGAGCTGTGCCAATCTGAAGCCAAGAGTCAGGAGCTTCTTCCAGGTCTCCCACTTGGGTGCAGGGGCCCAAGGACTTGGGCCATCTTCTACTGCTTTCCCAGGACATAGCAGAGAGCTGGGTCAGAAGAGGAGCAGCTGGGTCTTGAACCGGTGCCCACATGGGATGCCAGCACTGCAGGTGGTGACTTTATCTGCTATGCCAGAGCACCGGCCCCTTTTGTCTGATTTTTTTGCAGTGATGATAACAAACTGAGGATCCTAAGTATGGCTATCTTTGGAGCACTTGTTAGGAAAAAAGTCAAAAAAGGGTCAGACATTTGACCCAGCAGTTAAGACCCCAGTGGGACATCAACATCCCATACCAGAGTGCCTTGGTTCATGTCCCACTTCTGCTCCCTGTTCCAGCTTCCTGCTAATGTGTACCCTTGGGAGGTGGTTGATGATGGTTCAAGTACTTAGGTCCCTCCACCAGTGTGGGATTCCTGAATTGAGTTCTCAGCTTCTAGGTTTGATTTGTCCCTGCTCTGACCATTGCAGACATTTGAGGACAGAATCGGTGGATGGGAGTTCCTGACTGGCTGTCACTCTACTTCTCAAATAAATAAATATACATACATGCATAGCAGCAACATGGTGTACTTTACAAACCAATTTAATTAATCTGAATAGCCACAAGAAACTCTGCCTCCAGACTAGTCAGTTAGACAGAAGGATGCCATGGCTAACCGAGGACAAAGGCAAGCTAGACTTAGATCCTGGAGGTTAAGTCTCAATTCCCAGCAGTGAAACCACTCACCTTTTCATGTCTAATTGCAGCCATCAGTTTAATCCTTAAAGAATTATGTCCAATTGGTTTCCGTCTGTCTGCATTTGTAAATGTCATTCTGCCCAGCATGCGTTGTAAAGATTAGCCTTGCTTCCTCGTTTTGTTAGCATGAATCAATAATGTGGGATTCTTGGCTCACTGAATTTTTAAAGTCATCTGTGAATCAATGTAGGCTATTTGTGCAGTGCCCTTATAACATGCTAATTTGATATCATTGGATAAAATGCCAAGTTTTGGAAGACAGTTATTGAAAATTTTAAGATTAGCTTAAAGGTTAGCCAAAGCTATAGAAGAGAGAGGTTATGTTATTTTGTGAACACTGACAAATGCATGGATTTCATTCCTTGGGGACAGGTAAAATTAAATTAGCAAAAATTAATCGTAGGTTCTCAGCACAAGTGCGGTTCAAAAAATGCAAACAAGAAAAGCCTCTATGTGGAAGCTTTTTGATGGAGCCTTCAAAACACTCATCAATGATTCAAACATGCCTCACTCTGGGAAGATGGGGCAACGATTCCGGAAATCACATCCTATGGAGAAAACAAGCGGAGTGCAGTGCACTTCCTGGAAATTGCTCTGTGAGGGGGGTTCATCTTACCCACAGTTAGGTGCAAAGAAAGCGGAATTTAGTGATCCTACAAGGGGTTCACTAATTCTTTCCACCTCAGACCTTTCACAGCCAGCTTGCTTCATGACCTGAGCTTGAATAGAGCTGAGCTCTTCACAGGCCTATGGAAACAGATGCTAATAGAAAGCTGCCATGGGTCAGTGTAAGTGAGCCTTTAAAAACACCCAACTTCGTTAGTTATAAGAGGCAGCAATTTTAAAAATACCATTTTACTAATAAAGTTGGTAAATACTGGGGGCCAGGATCGTGGCATAGTGGGTAAAATTAAGTTTGTAAATACTGAAAAAGTATTGAAACTGCTGAGGACTGGTTGACTTACTGCTCAGAACACACACACACACACACACACACACGCACGTGCATTATGGCAATCTTTCTGACAAGTCATTTTATAAAAGGATCAGGAGTGTTTAAATTGTACCCTTTTAAACCTAGCAAATGTACTTTTTGGGGACACCAAAAATTCTGAGCAAATATTTGTGGTTAAATGTGTATTACTATGTTAAATAACAAAAAAAGGAAACAATCTAAAAATCTAATAAGATATGCGATCACAATAGTTATAATATCTGCCAATGATAAATTGTCCTGGACTCATAAAAATAGGGAGGTTGCAAAGATTTTTTTAAATTTCCTGGAGAAATTCTTAAATATACTAAATGGCAAAAACAAGATATAAATGTATGTACATTATATCATCTCATCTGTGTGGAAAAAAAGTACATTCTTGGAAAGATTCTGGAAGTTAATATACTGGGATGTTGAAAGCCATCCATTCTACAAATATTTGAACCAGGGCATAGAGGGAAGACGAATTATAAAGAAAACAAAGTGTGATGATAACTGGAAAGATGCCAACAGGGAGGGGACAGGGTAGAGAGCTTCAGCAGAGTATCATAGGAGCCTTACTAAGGAGGTGAGATATAAGCTGATCTGAAGACAGGAGGTGAAAAACATGACGTTCCTGTTAAGTTTTGTGCCTAAGGGATGCACAAGTGCAAAGTCAGGGATGTTTGGGTGTGTCCTGGAAACATAAAGAAGAGCTGATACCTGCTGAGTGGGGCCTGAGTTTTCCACAGCAAGCAGGCCCTGGACATTAGAGTCCTATATCTCACATCTTTGCAGTGGACAACCACTGGAAGGCTTTGAGCTGGGGAATGACCTCATGATTTATGCATTTTAAAACACTCCTATAGATGCCCTTGGAAATGTAACGTAGGGATCAAGAGATAAAACAGAAATCAGTTAAGTAGTTTGGCATGTTCACTTTGATTCAGCAGTCTGACTTCTGGCTATTTATAATGTGGTTATGATTGCATGTATGAGGACACCAAAGACAAGATTATTGCAATGTTTGAGATAGCAAAGGATTGGAAACAACCCTGTTGTCAAACAGTAGATGACTGGTTAAATAAATTTTGTTCCAGACATTTAATGGGATACCAAGCAGCCAAATAAAGGAAGAAGAACCCTCTCCAAGTATCCATGTGGAAAGGTGTATGGCTGAGTGAAAGGAAGAAGGAGCAAAATAAAACACATTGTATGATAACATTTGCATAAAAACAATGGGAAATATAGTCTATGCTAGTATAAAGACTAGAAGATCAGTCCTCCAAGTTAGGAGTTGGTCAGCTGTGAAGCATCTATGTGGGGCAGGGTAATGGAGAGAAGGGGTGTACCTACTTGGGTTTTTGAAGAGATGTACTACCCGCTCAAGCAAAATTGAACCAGAAGGTAGAATTTTACCACAATCCATAGGAGAGAAGCTGGAGACTCAGGGTAATGGTATTTGGAGGTAGGGAGAAATGGATGGAACTGAAATGTGTTTTATAGGCTAAGTCTTTGGAACTTAGCCTGGATTGGTTGAGAATGAAGAGATAAAAATCAAATATGATTCCTAGGATTTTACCTTGAGAAACTTACTTGTTGACTGTGGCATTTTCTGAGTTGAGGGAAGTGATAGTAGGTAGAACCGGAGGGAAAATCACAAGTCCCTTTTAAGGCTAAGTTGGAGATAATAAGGCATCCAGCAGAGATTGGGGGGACAGTTGAATGTAGGAGTCTGGAGATCAAGGTAGACACAAGGCCTGGAGACAGAAACTTAGGAGGCATGAGTGGAAGTTCAGCCTAGCAGTTAAGATACCTGCCTCCTGCCAGAGGGGCTGCACTGGGTAACCAGCTGCAGCTCCTGACTCCATCTTCTTGGTAATGCAGGCCCTGGGAGGTAAAGGTGATGGCTCAAGTAACTGGGTTCCTGCCATCCATGTGGATGTATTCCCTACTGCAGCCCTAGATGTTAGGGATGTTAGGTGGAAGTGTGTCTCTCTCCCTCTCAAATGAGTTTAAAAATTAAAACAATAACCTTAGGAGGCTTCAGCACCTTGGTGGTCTTTGAGTCATGGGATTAGACGTGATTACTTGCTGAATGAGGAACACAGCTGGATGGAGAAGGAGGAAGCTTCCCAGGACTGAGCCCTGTAACATTTATTATTTTAAATGAGATAAAGAGGAAGATCCAGTTAAAAGACTAAGAATCTGGGCTCTGGAGTTAGGAGAAAAATTAGGATTTTGTGATGATATGGTAGAGAAGAGAAATGAGTATTTTGAGGAGAAAGAAGTGGCTATGGATGTCACATGATGCTGGAAGTTAACAGCTCCATAAAAGCAAGTAGGCCGGCGCCACAGCTCAGTAGGCTAATCCTCCACTTTGAGGCAGGTTTGGGACACCTGCAACCCAGCACACCGGGTTCTAGTCCCGGTCGGGGTTCCGTGTGATCACCAAATATTCTGTATTAAGTGTTGAAGTTATGTGAAAATACATATTAATGTCATCCCCTATGTTTCCTGTTCAATGTGAATAATGGAAATGCAGAAGTGATCCCAAAACCCTTGGCACTGGAGAGTTTTCAGCACTGAGGACAGCAAGACTTCCTAATAATCAACACATACAAGATTCTAGTTTCTGATTATCTAGGACCCAGTCAATTTCATGAATACATGAAGAGTGTGTGTGGTGGCATAGGGGTGGGGCAGGTAGGAGGTGACTGAAACAAGCCTTAGATTGAGCCCTGCAGGAAATTCCACTACTCATTTGCAGAGAACAACCTGGGTTCTTTGTGGTGGCTCTGTTGCTTGCACACAGCACCAGTGTTGTACAAAGTTGTCTTGCATCCTATGTCCCAGGAACCCAGTATGTTTGTGTGGGCTTAGAGAAAATTGAGGGAAATCGGACTCTGTGTTCCAGAGGCAGGTTTGGGACACCTGCAGCACTGCGAGGGTGGCAGATTACACTGGGATGTGACATGAGTCTGGGTTCTACATATGTTGACTTGATCTTTTAATAATGCATTTCATTAGGGACACGGGCTATTGATATACCCAGAGAAAATGAATTCTTCACAGGTAGCCTTGCTCTTCAGTAGGTTCTTAAGCCAAGACAGAAGCAGCAACACTTGAAAGCTGTTTCTCTCATTAAAAATTGCCCATCTGTGACTCTGGGGAAGGGGACTAGAAACAGAGTAGGGATGGGAAGGGAATTAAGTCTCCCTGGGGTCCTGTTTGCACAGTTAGGCTCAATTGATCACCTCAGCTACTTATAAGGTAGGCATCTGCCTTATTTGTAGAAGTGGGAAACCTGGCTAGTGCCATGGCTCACTTGGTTAATCCTCCGCCTGCAGTGCTGGCATCCCATATGGATGCTGGTTCTAGTCCTGGTTGCTCCTCTTCCAGGCCAGCTCTCTGCTGTGGCCCGGGAGTGCAGTGGAGGATGGCCCAAGTGCTTGGGCCCTGCACCCCATGGGAGACCAGGAGAAGCACCTGGCTCTTCAATTGGTTGGCGCTGCGGCTCACTAGGCTAATCCTCCACCTTGCGGAGCCGGCACACTGGGTTCTAGTCCTGGTCGGGGCACCAGATTCTGTCCTGATTGCCCCTCTTCCAGGCCAGCCCTCTGCTGTGGCCCAGGAGTGCAGTGGAGGATGGCCCAAGTGCTTGGGCCCTGCACCCCATGGGAGACCAGGAGAAGCACCTGGCTGCTGCCATCGGATCAGTGCGGTGCACCGGCTGTGGCGGCTATTGGAGGGTGAACCAACAGCAAAGGAAGACCTTTCTCTCTGTCTCTCTCTCTCACTGTCTACTCTGCCTGTCCAAAAAAAAAAAAAAAAATTAAAGAAAAAAAAAAGTGGGAAACCCATGAGAGGTTTTCCAAATTTGCCTAAAGTTACCCAGCTGATATGGAGCCAACTGACATTTGAACCCAAGACATTCTTCCTGGATTTAGCATCTGCTCCTTTGCTAGGATACCTTGACCTCTGCACTAACATTTAGAGCTGGATGATGATTGTGTTTGTGAGTAGAGGATACAGGTGCTGCCCTGGGCATGGTAGGATACTTAGCATCATCCCAGGGGTACCACCTCCTACCCTCAGCTGTGATAACCAAAAATAAATCCAGACATTGCCAAATGTTCTCTGGGGATGACATCTCTCTGGGTTGAGAACCACTGGTCTGCATCTTGCTATCTAAGGAATGTTTCTACAGCTTAGAGCCCAGCGGCAGTTTTCGATTGTTGCCATAGATCATATTTGTGAGTGCCTTGTCCGTTCATTGTTTCGTAATCTCCTTCATTTGTCCCACTGATTGTGACTGCATGTCTGGTCTCAGCCTGACACTCTGCTGGGTAGCAAGGGAAGGGGATGAGTGAACGGTCTTGGTGCATGCAGTCGGGGGAGGGGGCAGATACATCTACAGTGGCAGTGCAGTGAGTCCAGTGTCAGCATGCCTCAGGGCGGCAGTATTTATCCCAGCTTGAGGACTGGGTTTTGGAGCAAAAAGAATCTGCTTGCTGTGCAGGGTCTGTGGTAGACCTAGAAGATAATCTTATCTTACAGGCTTTTGCTTCGGGATTATTCCGAGTTCCTAGTGGATGAATCCTTAGTGATCCCCCTGGCAGGATTTGAGTTTCAATTCACCATTGTGATGTAACATACAAAGGGCAGTCTGCACATTTCTAAGTGTAAAAAATCAATACTTTTTTACATATGTAGCACCCAGAGAAGCAGCCTTCAGGCTGGTTGTAACATTTCTGTTACTTCAAGGTTTCCCCCTCACCTCTTGCTTATCAGCAGAGAACCTCAGCTCTACCCCACAACAGAAAGCACTGTACAGGGGCAAGTGTTTGACCAGCTGATAAAGATGCTGTTTGGGATGCTTGCATCCCATACAAGAATGCCTGTGTTTAAGTCTTGGCTCTGCTTCCAATTCCAGCTTCTTGCTATTGAGAGGCAGTAGGTGGTACTTAGGTCTCTGTCACCACATGGGAGACCAGGATGGAGTTCTAGGTTCCTGGGTTTGACTTTGTCTAGCTCTGGTTGCAGGCAGTTGCGAAGTGAAACAGTGGTGGACGATATCTTCATGTTTGTCTTTCTCTCTGTCCCTCAAGTAAATGAAAATAAACTTAAAATTAAAAAACCTACAGTTTCTAGCACCGCCAATTTGTATGTCAATTTTTGACTTTATAACAAATGCTCCTCAACTTGCCAAGGTTTTATATTCTGATAAACCCATTGTACGTTGAGAATAGCGTAAGTAAAACATTTAAATGCATTTAATACACTTGAGCTACTGCGTGTGACAGCGTAGTGACATAGCAGACCGTGGAGTCAGCTGTTTTCCTTGTGATCACACAGCTGAGTGGAGCTGCAGTGGCTGTCGCTGCCCAGCACCACGAGAGACGATCCTACCATGCATCACTGCCTAGAAAAAGGTCAGAGTTCAAAATAGGAAGCATGGTTTCTAATGAATGCATATTGCACCAAAGTGGAAAACAAATCTTTAAGCTGAACCATTACAGATCAGTAAATAGAATCATACAATGAGTTTTCTTTTGTCTGCTGTTTTTGTCAGCATTACACTTGTGAGTTTTCATCCATACTACTCGGTGTAGCAGCATTTCGTTCTTTTGGTCTGCTCTATAAAATTCCATGGAGTATACTGTAATATATTAACCTGTTTCCTGGTGGATGAACAATTACCATTGCTTGCAGTTTTGCCTGTCATTAATAAAGTAGTCATAAATGTTTTCTCTCTTTTTTTTTTTTTTAGCAGTTAAGCCACTGCGCTTTTTTTTTTTTTTTTTTTTTTTTTTTTTTTTTGACGGCCAGAGTGGACAGAGAGAAAGATCTTCCTTTTTGCCATTGGTTCACCCTCCAGTGGCTGCTGTGGCCTGCTCCCTGCGGCCGGCACACCGTGTTAATCTGAAGGCAGGAGCCAGGTGCTTCTCCTGGTCTCCCATGGGGTGCAGGGCCCAAGCACTTGGGCCATCTCTACTGCACTCCTGGGCCACAGCAGAGAGCTGGCCTGGAAAAGGAGCAACCAGAATAGAATCCGGTGCCCCGACCAACACTAGAACCTGGTGTGCCAGCGCCGCAGGTGGAGGCTTAGCCTATTGAGCCGTGGTGCCAGCCTATTCATGTTTTTTAATCTATATATTTTTGATGAACATAAACACTCTTTTCTCCTGCATAGATGACTAAGCATGGAATTGCTGGGTCATGGAGTAGACATATATTTAGCTTTAGGAAACATTGCCAGTTTTTTTTCTTCTAAAGAGCGCATGTCAACCAGCATAGCCTATCAGCAGCTCTTGAGAGTTCTGGTTGCTATCATGTTTTCTAAGTCATCACAGGTTAATGCACACATATGTTAGGCAGGGATTTTAACAGGAAAGCTGAAGGCTTCAGGGAGTGCATTGGGAAGAAGAGTGGCATCACTTCTGTCCCACTGGCATGGCCTCTGTCACAGTTCGCATAGCCAGCCACCTAGACTGGGCGAAGCAGTAGTCCAGACCATTATGCAGAGTTGGGTGAGATGATGCTGTTGAGTAATAGCTGGTCCCATGCGGTTGAACAATCTTGTCTTGACTGTTGAGGAACAGGTTGTTTTTTTTAAAAAAATACATATACTATTTGTTGAACTCTTTACTAAGTATATATTTGTATACAGTTAATTGAAAATAGATGACAGTAAAAAAAATAAGAATGGGAATAGGAGAGTTAAGAAGAAAGGTGGGAGTGTGGGTATGGTAGGAAGAACCACTGTGTTCCTAAAGTTGCATTTATGAAATGAGCAAAGTTTGCATACGTTAGGTTTCTGGGCGGGGGGAAGAAATCCAGGTGAGAACATTCACCAGCCCAGTTCCCTTACTGCTTGAAAAAGAGGGCTGAAGCACTTACCTAATGCAGCAAAGACATAAAGCTTCAAAACCCCATGGTGTTGTGCAAAGAGGTCCTGGAATTTTAACAAACTCCCAGTGGGACCAAGGAGGAAAAGAAACTAAGGCCATTTCTTCACAGTGTCCGTCTTGCCCATGCCCCCACCCCCAGGGTTGCTGAGAGATCAACGAATATTGTGCACCTAAGGAATAGTGCATGCATGGAAAGATGGGGTTGTAGTCTGGTCCCTCTTGCTGCTATTCACAGGGGAGGGGGCAGGGAAAACTGTACACAGCGATGGAAAGGATGTGGGCCACCTTCAGTCATTTACATGGCATGGGCTGGGCCACTCACGCCACCTCCCTGGTCTTCAGTGCCTCCGTCTGTGAAAGCACTCCTTAGACCCAGTTATCTCTGGTGGAGTCCACTGGAGACGCTGGTAGACCCCAGACCAGTCCTCATTATTTGCTCCGACCCTTTTAGAGAGAACAATCTTGGCTAATTTATACTGAGTGCCAGCATCTTGCATGCATCTCATCTTCTGAGAAAGACATCATTATTATCCCCCATTTTACTAATCCAAAAACTGAGGCAGAGCGAGATTAAAGAAAACGTTCTGAAGTGTTCTAGTGAGTACTTGGAGGCAGGGTTTGTGAGCCAAGTTTAAGACGATGGTGATAGGAAGCTTGACTCAGTGGCGCCACCACATGGCAAGGAAGGGAGTTGAGAAAAACAACTTGGGCAAACTTCCTTGCCATTTTATTAGCAATGTTATCTCAAGCAAGTATCTTAAACCCACTCGATCTTGGTTTCTCCAATATTTAAACATGGAATCTGTTTTCTATCAGAGGATATGCTCGACAACTATTAGTTACCCTTTCTCTCTCACCATATAACTCAAGGTAGAAATGGAGAATGGTAGCTGGAAATGACCTAACTTCTCCTTTCCTCACCATGAGAAAGTGTGCTTGGAAAACTGCCAAGTTAAAAGCAGAAGTTCAGTGTGATACAGTGTGCAAAGAAAAAACAGGAGTCCAACTGGACTTTTTAAAAAAAATTTTTTTTGAAATTCAGGGAGGGAGATATTCCATCTGCTGGTTCAATCCCCAGGTGAATGCAACAGCCAGGACCATGCCAAGCTGAAGCCAAGAGCCTCATCTGGGTTTCCCACATGGATGGCAGAGGCTGAAACACCTGAGCCATGCTCCACTGCCTTTCCCAGACCATTAGCAGGGAGCTGAATAAAAAGTAAAGAAGCCAGGTCACCAACTAGCGCCTATATGGTATAGCAGGGGCTTTACCCACCAGTCCACAACACTGGCTGCAATGGGCTTTTCTTTTTTAATTCACTCCCTACCATAATAACTGTTCATTGTAGGAAATTAACAATATAGAAAGAAACAAAAGAAGTATACAACTACAATGGCTGTTGATAGTGTGTTGTAATTCCTTCCAATGCGCTTGTCTTTTTTAAATGGATGAGATCATATTGGGTGTAAAGTTTTATAGTCTGTCTTTTCTTCTAAATAATATGACAAAAGCATTTCTCTAGGATAATGGCAAAATCTTTGTAATCATCATTAAATTCTATGTAATGCTTCATTATATTATCATGATTTACTTACTCCCATAATGTTTTGTAACTTCTCCCGCTATTATAAAAACACTAAAATGACCATGATTTTGTACATAAAAACTTTTTCTGAGTTTTTAGCCATTTTCTTAAGACATGGACATTTGAAAAGGCTCCTAATATACATTGCCAAATCACTTTCCTAAAATGACCAAGTTTCACTCCACCCAGAAAGTTGGATGTTTTAATATACCCATGTAAATGATCAAATTGAGATTTAGAAAACCTTGTTAATTTCATGGCTAATAATTTCTATCTCATGGTGTGTTTAATTCTTTAATCACAAATGTTGTTAAGTATTTACTCATACCATCTCATAGTCGGAACTTCTTGTCTGTATTTTTTTCCATTTTTTTATATCATACATAAGCACACAGGCACACATAGATTCCCCATGAATTTTTATTACCTCTATATGCAGAGATTTCAGTATTCTTTTGCACCAAAATAAACTTGTAATTCCATTTTCTGTTAAGTTTTTGAAGTACCCTTAAGTTTATGCACATGTGTTAAATTATAATAATACAATATGTCATTTACTCATCACCCAGCTTATGAAATACAACATTTTTATACCTTAGAAGTCCCTTCTATTTTCCTCTCTCCTTCAAAGGTAACACAGTTCTGATATTTATGAACATTATTGCCTTGATTTCCTATTTGCTTGTTGAGAGAGACTACCACCTGCTGGCTCACTTCCCAGATGCTTGCCATGGCTGAGGCCACATCACGCTGGAACCTGGAGCTCAGTCTGGGTCTCCCACATGGGCAGGAAAGCTACCACCTGAATCAGGGCCTGCTGCTTCCCAGGGTCTGCGTTTGCAGGAAGCTGGAATTGGGAGCAGGGCCAAGACTCCGACCCGGGCACTCAGATGCATGATGTGAGCCTCCCAGGCGGTATCTGAACCACTAGGTCAGATGCTCACTGCTGATTTTTTTTTTATCGCCCATTCATGCATCCTTGAACAAGGGAGTTTGTCTTATCTGTTTTTGAATTTTGTGTAAATAGAGAAATATTAGAAATATTCTGTGCTTTTCAGAATTATTGATATTCATCTATGTTCATATGTAGACTAAAAATCACAGTATTTCCCCACTGAAGAGTACTTCACAGTATGCACATATTTTTAGTGAATTACTGAACCATTGAGTGGATGTTCTCTTGGAATATTAAGTTTCAACCTCATTCTCAAATACAGTAAATAAGCCTTCTGGATTACTTGGTTCTGAATCCTCTCTCTGACCGTTAGAAATTACTTTTATTCCAGTACATATGTGATTTATTCTTTGTAATTCTAACATTGCTTCAATATCTAGAAAGTTCTGTAACCTTTGAATCATCATATTTTTCGCATCTTCTGTTCTTTTTCTATTCTGTCTTTGAGTTTCTGTGTGTGTTTAACCCTTTACACAAATTGGAATTTATTTTGCTTTACAGCATGAAGCAAAAATGTTTGTTTTTGCTCAATTGCTAATCAGTTGTTTTCTGTAGGATTCCCTTGGCCAAATATTGTCAGTTGAGTCTCAGCCCATCCGTGTCCTTATACAAGGGCTTATGTTTATGGAAAAATGGAAGTAAAAGACAATGACCATTCTCCACAGATGTTCTGAAGCCTATTCCAGCTGGGAGCCTGAGAACTGCTTTTCCCAGGGTTCCTTGGCAGGTGGATGTTAGTTTTGGCCAATGGATGCAGTCACAAGGGATTGACAGGTGGGGAAATGTAAAATCCCACTCTGGCATTAGCAGTAGCAGGAATGCAGACTTCCAGGCTCTTGCTAATAACTGCCCTCCATGTGGTAATATTTCAGCTCTAGAGGAGGTCCTGGCTTCCTGCAGGTGTTACTCTCTAGGCAACCTGGCTTTCTTACCTTTGTTCCTCTGGTTTTTTATGCATTCGTAATAAATTCTGTGTTAAATCCCTCCCTGTTTAAAATATCTAAAGTGATTTCTCTTTGTTTAATGATTGACAAACCTTCCTCTTCCCTACCAATTATAAATGCCTAGTTTAAGTGTGTGTGTGTATATATGACCATGCGAATCTGTGGCTTTATGTGTGTGTGTGTGTAGAAGGAAGGAAGGAGCCGGCGCCGTGGCTCAACAGGCTAATCCTCCACCTTGCGGCGCCGGCACACCGGGTTCTAGTCCCGGTCGGGGCGCCGGATTCTGTCCCGGTTGCCCCTCTTCCAGGCCAGCCCTCTGCTGTGGCCCGGGAGTGCAGTGGAGGATGGCCCAGGTGCTTGGGCCCTGCACCCCATGGGAGACCAGGGAAAAGCACCTAGCACCTGGCTCCTGTCATGGGATGAGCGCGGTGCGCCGGCCACAGCACGCCATCCGTGGCAGCCATTGGAGGGTGAACCAACGGCAAAGGAAGACCTTTCTCTCTGTCTCTCTCTCTCACTGTCTACTCTGCCTGTCAAAAAATAAATAAAAAATAAAAAAAAAAAAGGAAGGAGACAGATTGTGTGCTGCTTGTTTCAGAGATATATCGTTTGATTGATCCTATTGCCATTTGTGTGTGTGTGTGTTTTTTTTTTTTTTAATTCGGAGAGACACAGATGGATGGAGCCCTCATCCACTGTTTGACTCCCCAATATCGGCATTGGCTGCTTCTGTGTGGGGCTGAAGCCAGCGGCTTAGAACTCAGTCCAGGTGTCCCTTATGCATGACAGGGACTCAATCACTTGAGCCATCACCTGTTGTCCCTCAGGGTGTATATGCATCAATAGGAAACTGAAATTGGAAGCCAGAGCTAAGAATTGAACCCAGACACTCTGTTATGGGATGTGGGCAGCTTAACCAGCAGCTTAACTGCTCGGCCAAATACCCACCCTCTTTCATCGGTTCTTGCACACACACACATTTGTCATTGTAATTATTGTAACTCAAACATACATTTCATATCAGATAGTACAGGTCTTCTCTTATCCTTCTTTTATGGGCTTCACTATTCTCTACTTAGCAAGCCTGGGCTTTTAAGGGGTGGGTAGGCCATTAAAAGGAGAATTGATTGTGCTCTATCTCTTAGAATCTCTCCATTTCAGAGCTGAAGGCGTGGCTTAAGAGAAGACATTGCTTCGTGGTGGAGAACCACAGAAGATGGTGCATCCCCCTCTTGTGGCTCCCTGGGCAGGGTGTCTGGGTGCACAGGTGATAAATTGGCGTCCATTTAAAGTGGTTCTTCCCTGCTGCCTTGCGGGTTACCCTGTTGGGAAGCAAGGCTGCAGAATTGTCATCTCTAACAATGAAAAGGGATCTTGTTTCCTCCGAGTCAGCCTAACAGTGCCCAAGGTCAGAAGAGAGAGTTCCTGCAAGACCTTGCAATTTCCCAGTAATCCTGTTTGGGCTCCTTGGATGGCATGGCTGTGGGAAAATGATCTGATCATTATTTTAAACACTGGGGCAGTTGTGTCAGGAAACACCTTCAAAATGCACAGCCTGTCTGCTCTGGTCACTGCTGAAAGCCACAGAATTGCAGAAGGTGCCTTACAGGTGCCTTTTGGTTTTTTCTTTCTTCTAAGAGGAAATTCTCTAGATATGCCGAAAGCCTAAGCAGTCTTACACCTTTCAGTTAAGCCTGGTTTGCTTAAAGACAAAAGCTGCCCCCAGCAGCTTGGCAGTCCCAGCCTAGGGGGAGCCTCTGGCACTCTGCTGCAGCAGTTGGCTTTGTGTACACCCTTGCTTGGACGCATGAAAGCAAGCACTCTGACCCTCAAGGCTCCGTGTCCCTGGAAGTCGAGCACTTTGAGTGTGGGTAGCAGTGGAGCTACTTTAGAGGGAGTGTGGGGATGGGGCCAGGGCTTGCCTGGCAGGCAGGGTTGAGGGAAGGGCAGCTTGACTTTGAACAGACCGAGAGCAGAGAGGGAAGTGCGTCCTGACACCTTGTGAGTTTGTGGGTTTGGTTTCTGGGTACTCTGCCTACAGGTAGCAGGATTCTTTCCATGGCTCAGTTTCCTCCTCTGTGTAGTGTTAAACATAGTGAGGACTGTGTTAAAGCGTAGGTAGGATGAAATGGCCTCGTTTGTATAAGGGCTTAGGAGAGTGCGCAGATGATAAACACTCAGTGGCTATTGATCACATTGCCCTTCCTGTTCCACATCCCAATCTTGCCATTATCCACAGAAGGCTAACTCATCATCCTTGGAAACCAGATGGTCCAGTTCATATTCTGATTCTGAACTGTGAGATTTTCATGGAATTGCTTAACTTCTCTGAGTCTCACTGAGTTTATCTGTAATAAAGACTTAGTGAACTGTAGAAGTGATCCCTGAAAGTATAGTCTTAGCAAAAGCATTGCTTGTGAGGATTGAAGTAACTAAACACTTAGACCACTGGTTCTCCACTGGGACAGAGCTGACTCCCAGGGGAAACTTGGCACTATTGGTAGGCATCTTGGTTGTCACAACCAGAGTGTGTGCTCTTGGCCTGCAGGTTGAGGCCAGGGATGACATTGAACATTCTGAGGTGCATAGTGCACAAGGAAGATCCTGCCCTCAAGAATGATGTGGTCCCAAATGTCTAGAATGTCAAGGTCAAGAACCCATGACAGACCAAGAGCTGGCGGGGAGTGAGCACTCAGCAAATGTTGATTGTTTTCGTTTGAGGGATGGTTTTGTACACTAACTCTGTCTTAGGAACTGCACATAAAGATGAATTTCATCTGCCCTGCAGTAGAGGGAAAGACAGTGCAAGACGTTCACATAGGGCAAGGTACAGGGCAGGGTACTTGATCTCTGAAAATCAGAGCAGTTGTTCCTCTAATTTTAGAACAGGCCAAGCTTCAGGCAGCACCCAAGTTAAACAGATGATTGTAACAGTGTGATGGCTGTTCTGGAAGACAGTGCAGAATTCTGTAGAGCAACCCAACAAGGTCCCCATTCCAGCAAGAGGTGGTGAGAACAAATTTCCAAAGGCCTACATCCTGAAGGATGTTTAGGTGTTAGGAAGGTAAAAGTGGGGAAGGGCAGGGCAGAGGAAGTGTCACACACACAGGTTTCATAAATGTTTATTGAGCACATAATACAGGCCTAGAGCAGTATTAGGTGCTGGGGAGACAGCAATGAGCCATAAACTAAAACCTGTATCCTCAGGGGGCTCACAGGGTGGTGGTAGGGGTTGGGCACAGACAACAAATGAACACAGAGGCAATGCATTGGATGGTGACAATGCATTGGATGGTGACAAGTCCTATTTAAAAAAGCAGTGATAAAGGACAGTCATGATGGGGGTGAGAAAGTATGATATTAAATACAAGAATCATGAAAGGCATCGTGGCTATGACCTTCTCACAGAAATGACTTGAAATAAGTGAAGGAGGAAGACTTGTGGGTATCTGTCTACACAAACGGAGGAGCTCATGCAAAGGCCTCGAGGCAGGAGCCTCCCTGTCCTGATGGTCAGCAGGAAGATGAGTACAGTGAGGGGAGGAATTTTTTTTTAAAGACAGATGAGTTACAGAGAGGCAGAGGAGGGAAGGAGAGAGTGAGTTCTTCTGTCTACTGGTTCACTCCCCAAATGGCCACAACGGGCCAGGGCTGAGCCAGGCTGAAGCCAGGAGTTCTTGCAGGACTCCCACGTGGGTGCAGGAGCCCAAGCACTTGGGCCATCTTCTGCTGCTTTCCTAGATGCATTAGCAGGGACCTGGATCAGAAGTGGAGCAGCCAGGACTTGAACTGGTGCCCAAATGGGATGTGGGTGCTGCAGGCAATGGATTAACCTGTTGTACCACAGCACTGGCCTGGAGGCAAGGAATTGGACTAAATGCAGAGCAGTAGCCAAGCCCAGAGAAGTCTTGGATGCCACCATAAGGAGGGTGGATGTTGGGGGCTGGTGCTGTGGCACAGTGGGATAAAGCCCCAGCCTGCAGCACCAGGATCCCATATGGGTGCCATTCGAATCCTGGCTGCTCCACTTCTGATCCAGCTACCTGCTAATGTGCCTGGGAAAGCAGCAGAGGAAGTCTAAGTGCTTGGGCCCCTGCACCCATGTGGGAGACCCGGAGGAAGCTCCTGGCTCCTGGATTTGGATCAGCTCAGCTCCGGCCATTGAGGCCCTTTGGGGAGTGAACCAGTGGGTGGAAGACCTTTCTCTCTGTCTCTACCTCTCTGTGTAACTCTTCTTAAAAATTTGCTTTTATTTATTTCAAACAACCCTGACCCTCTGAGTCTGAGATTCCTGACTGGAGGCTTGAGGAGATTCAGCGATCGCTAGATGACTGCAGCTCCAGGAATCCATGCATGCCTCAGTTTCTGTGGATGCCTGGAGAATGATTGCCAAGATGTGGAGCACCACTTACATGCCAAGCATTGCAGTAAACACTTGACATGGGGTTTTTCTCAATAGAAGCTCCACAGCACCATGGGGTAGGAGGAGTGTTTCTCTACTTCAGTGAAGCAGAGGCACCGAGGAAGTAAGCGGTGCCCTGCCTAGAGTCGCACAGCTTGATGTCAGAAAGCACCAGCTTGGTCAGACCAAGGGGCCCACACGCTATGGGCTCCATGAGTGTGTATGTAAGAGACAGTGTCCAGTGAGGCTCCCGTAGGGAAGGAGGGTGCAAGCGTTCTGCTGCCCCTGACTGTGTTCTCACATGGCTCTGCGGAGGTACCTGAAGGGCTGAAAGACCTGGATGGGCCTCCTCGGGTCTTCCCCCCAGGTCACTACTAGAATGCTTTGTTGTTGAGTCGGGGCTGAAGTTTTATCAAGAACTTGGCCGTGAAGCAGCTTTGAACAGGAAGCCAGAGGCTGACTCATGGGGCTGCATGGGGGCATCCCAGGCGCCTGGTGAGGGTCAGGTAGAGCCAGACTCCAGCCACAGACATCAGGAGACTCAAACAACACGATGGAAAACATGGGCTGACGCGTCCGCCTTACTGCTCAGGGTTGCCTAGCAACTACAGATGACAAGCTGCCACTTCGGTGATACAATCGCAGCAGGAAGATCAGAGAAAGCCAATTAAAACTATTTTTTTTTTTTTGCGTTTTCCATTTTTTTGTTCCTGTGTGCTCATTTAGTCCTGACTTCCCTCACTCGTGGATTAAGAAGCCTGCCAGAGGAGAGTAGAACAGACAGCACAGCCCCTTTTCCCACTGCATATTCAGAGAGTACGCTCATCACAGGCCCACCCTGGATCGAGGGTAATTCTGTTAAATGTAGGTTTGTGTACTTACCTTACCTGGGTTCCCTGGAAATTTCAAACTTGCCTTGAGTTAGAGTCAAATCTGATTTTTTAATTATGAGTGCCCTCCCACCAACAATGCCGTTGCCTAGGACAGGTGACTGGCTGAAAGAGTGACGAATGAGTGAATGAAAGAAACACTGGGGAAAACTGTAAGGCTAACTGACAAGCTCCATAGTGAGTCTAATACCAGCTGACCAAGGAAACCTTCGTTCTTCACTGGATTTTCTTTTATCTCTCGTGTTGTCTGCTCTCTGGCCAGCTTTCTGGAGGTGTTATTTTAAACATGAACAGAATCACTGTAGAGGTGAAGGGTGGGCAGGGAGTCAGAAAGTTCTTCAACTTGTGTGTTCCTTTGTTCTCTGATGCTCTTTGCCTGGTGCTACAACCTCTGCAGGTGATCTCTGCTGCCTCTTGTCACATCCCTGGGTGGGTAACACGAATCATTTCTCTTGCTGAGGTCCCCGAGGTGTCTGACCACATGGATCACTGGCTTTATTTCCAAGTCTCTCTTCTGTGGGGGACATGGGTGAATGAGAAGTGGAGATTGGGACTGGACTCATGGATACAGTTATCTTTTGCTTGAAGTAAGTGCCACACACGCAACCCTAGCCTATGCTGTGGTCTTTCCCAAACTCCCTGTGTGACCTCTGGGCACTTCAGAACAGCTGGGTCCCCTGGGGCCCGTCGTGACCTCCTGGACAGAGCTCGTGCTCCTCTTCAGCTGTAGGTATCCGAGGCTTTAGGATGGGGTTTCTGTACCTGTTTGCTGTCACCATGACTGCATCCTTCTCCCAGAGCCTTTGAGACCTTTACTCCTAATGCCATAGATGCACTGTATGTCTGCTCTGTGTGTACCTGTGTGGGTGCACTTTATACATAACAAGCATAAGAATGTTTGTGGTCTCTCCCCAACCCCGGGAGTCATTTTTATCTCCTTTGAGAATGCATGCTACAGAATAAAGCCAATAGAAAGTCGATCTGGGTTTGCAAAGACTAGATTCACTGGCCAAAAAAAAAAAAAAAAAAAAAAAAAAATCTTTAGGAGTGATGATATCATCGTAGCCTTTTTTTTTTTGACAGGCAGAGTTAGAGAAACAGAGAGAAAGGTCTTCCTTCCATTGGTTCACCCCCAAATGTCCACCAAGGCTGGCGCGCTGTGCTGATCCAAAGCCAGGAGCCAGGTCCTTCCTCCTGGTTTCCCATGCAGGTGTAGGGCCCAAGCACTTGGACCATCCTCCACTGCCTTCTCAGGCCACAGCAGAGAGCTAGACTGGAAGAGGAGCAACCAGGACAGAACCGGCGCCCCACCTGGGACTAGAACCCAGGGTGCCGACGCTATAGGCTGAGGATTAGCCTAGTGACCCATGGTGCTGGCTCATCATAGCCTTTCTGTGGCACTGGTTTCAGAATCCACAGCTGGACTCTCCCAGCCAGCACCCAGTACCTCTTCTTTGATCTTGGTTACAATGCATCCATGCCTGTGTTTCATGTGCTAGGCTTGTGTGTGTGTGTGGGGGGGGACAGACAGAGACAGACACTAAGTGTGATAGTTGACTTTGTGTCACTTGACTGAGCCATGCCATGTGGGCCCAGATACTTGGTTCAACACAATTCTGAATGTGGGAGGGTGTTTCTTGATGAGATTGGCACTTAAATCAGTGTACTATAAGATGTCCTCAGTGTGAGTGGACCTGAGTCTTAGCCTACTCTTGAACTGGGATTTATGTCACCAGCTCTCCTGGGTTCACCAGTTTGCAAATGTCCAGTCATGGAACTGCTCATGTGAGTTGATATCCTATTCTTGTTCTCTCTCTTATTCTCTCTCTCTCTCCCCTCCTCTTCCTCCCCCCATCTCTCTCTCTCTCTCTCTCTCTCTGTGTGTGTGTGTGTGTGTGTGTGTGTGTGTATTTTCTGCCTCTCTAGAGAACCCTAAATTACAGAGGAAGCTTGAGGAGACATGAGGATAGACAAGTCGACATGGGCTAGCTCATGCTGGTTTGCAGGTCACTATGGTAGGAGATACATATTTTGCGCTACCTACTTCCACCACCCCAATCCCTTTCCATAGTCCTTTGCATACATCTCTGTTTCCACACTTGGCTGCTAACAGCTGGCATTTGTGAGAGAATGACGCCTGGGCTTTCAGAGCCACCTCACCTATCCTGAGAACTGAGCAGACTTTCCCTAGGGTGCCCCATAGCTATGACCAAGGATAGGGAACACAAACCCTTGGGGTCTTGTCTTGAGTCTGAAGAACCTCTGACCCTCCATCACTGTTGTGTGGGTCAGCCTGATGGTGGGTTGCATCCTGAGTTCCCATTTTTCCTTATCCTTTTTGTCTTCTCAAACTGGTTCCCTTGTAAGCATTCTCTTAATTATATGCACTAGAACCCTTGGTTCAAGACCTGCTTCTGGGAGAGACTGACGAATGGCACTCATGGTAAAGATTTGTTCTTTCTCCAAAAAAAAGTGGCTCCCTACCAAGTGGTTTTAATCCTAAGGGTAAAATGCTCACATTTGAAGGTTCTACCTCCTAATACTAGTTCTGACTTAATGGCATCACTGTTCTTGACTGAACTCATTTTGTCCCTGTTCCTTGGAAGAGAAAGACTACTTGAATTTCTGATCTTGTAGGGCCCATTCGCAGACCTCCATTTAAAGCACTGTATTCATTTGACAAATACACACTGAACATCTATCATATATTAGGCCATGTTCTTCCTATCAGTTTGATCTTTGGACTTCTTAGAGCTCCAAGGACTTTAATGTCAAATATCTCTCCTATTAGATCAACCATTCGTGACTGTTGTGTTAAAATAGTTTCAGAACATTCTGAACACACAATAGCACGTAAAACAGTTTTGACAAAGAGTTTCCGTAACACTCACGATGAACCTCCTGTGTCAACAATAAGACCTGGTACCAGGTTCACACTTTGTAACTCCTTTTCCTAGAGGAAGGATCCAATATCATCTAATTATTAGCAGAAAGGACTTTACTGTGGCTATCACTGAAGGCAATCCTAACAATAGGCTATGCAAAAACACCATGAGAACGTGGGCTTTTATTTGTTTGTCAAATAACTCCTCTGTGTATTGTTTCACAAACTCATTGATGGGTTTTGTTTGTTTTTATTTGTCTCCAAAAACATTGTGTGGAAAAAAGAGGGGTTTTCAAAAGGTCCATAGGCAATGCATATAACATGAAAACTATGAATTTCAAAATTTATTTGTACAAAAATAAAATTACCTTCAAGTTCTCTTTCCTATGAACTTTTTGAAGCATAAAATAGCTTATCACTGTCCTAAAACACAAAGTCTTTGGCTTTTGTCCATGCATGAATTGTAAATATTATTTTTAAATTTTATGTCAGATGAATTTGCTTATCACCTCTCCCCATCCCTACCACAATATCCTGAAATGATGCTGCTGGGACCCATAATATTTCATCATCATCATATATTAGATTCTTCGCGTTCAACCCTGGTTTATCCTTGCACATCTTCCTCTTGCACGATGACTTAGGAACTGGGATGCTCAGAGGTTCTTGTTTTTCAGGGAAGAGCACAGCATTAGAATGACAAGCCATTCTGACGAGAGTTGACAAATATCTATCAAGACCAGGGGGAAAGTGGAATCTTTTTGACAACTCTATTATTTTTCTTTATCTCCAGTCTTGGGGGGATAATCTTTCCTTCAGGGACATCAAAACTCTCCTTTCCTTTCCTTTATTCTGTGTGAAAGAATAGGAAAAATCAGATGAGTTATAAAAACATTTCCAGGTATAATTTTTTTTACTACTCTGTGAGATACACTTTTTAAGAAAAATCCCAGAATCGACCTTTTAAAAAAAAAGTATAGAAACCATCTATGTCTACAAATAAGATGACATAAAATACATGGTGGTGTCCATCTCCTCAATGAGAAGATTCTCTGCTCTCCACATGTTTTAACTCAAATCTTAATTTATAAGGGTTGTGGGCTAGAGAGCACTATCTCATATCTAACAATGAGTTTGTTATTAGTTGCACACAGATTTAAATTACATACAGAATTATTTAAAGGTAAGGCTTTTAAATGCGTTTCAGGAAAGAATTTCATTCAGATTGCTCACATAGGTTTTCTGTGGCATAACGGGGACCACTTTGGAGTCATTGCACTTTTCTCCCCCACGTCGTGGTTCTGCTTCCATCCAGGGTATCTCGGGCATGTTACTGAGTTCACATATGATGCTGGAACTAGAACTTTTATTCTAAGCCATCAGTACTAACTTGCATACCTTTAGGGCACCTCTTTTATTTTGAAACATAACACAGTACAGAGATATGCATAAAACATGTGAATGGTTCAGTGGATAATTATAAAATGAACACTTTTGTCTTTGCCACTCAGATGAAGAAGCGGAATATTTCCAAGTCCTCAAAGTATCAAACCTCATTTCTCCTTACTGTGGATAACAGTCTTAACTCTTGTGATAAAATCATGCAGTTACTTCTTAAAAAGAAAACATCTGTGTGTGTCTGTTGTCTACATACCAGATGCTCTTTATTTCATCTTCAAGTAGTTCTACAGGTTTTATTCTAATGATAACTAAGACTGGCAATAGTAAGGTCGTACAGCCAGGAATAATTACTGAATGTGGAGGAAACTCACCCACTGGTCTGTTCACCGATTGTGTCTAGAAACTTCCAGGCTAGGTTGATGAAGGTTGTTTCAGGATAATGTATTTTCTTCCAGAAGTACCTTGTGATTCAAAGCAAAGTTTGGCACACGTGTCTGGGAATTGGAGAGGTTCTAAAAGGGCGTATATTTAAGGTGACTTTTCTGAAATGTAATTTTGAACCAGTGTCGTCTACTGAGTGTAAGCCAAGTTTTCTTTGACAATGAAGTATTTCAAATACAAAAAATAAAATTACAACACATATCATGTACTCAGTACCCAGATATTACACAAGCTGTTACTGTATAATCAATTATGAAAACACATAGGGAAAAAAGCAACTTTGAAGTAGTAGTTACTCTTGTGATATTTTACGTGTTACCTTAACTTGTACCATATGCATTACTTGGAAGCTTGTACTTTTTAAATTACTCATTATATTTTTTATTTGAGATTTACCCATATTGTTAAATGTAGATCTAGTTCCTTCATCTTAAATGTTGTATAGCAATCCATTAAAGCAATATACCATTGTTTCCTCATTGATTCTCCTATTGGTAGACACTGATTGATTTTATTCCCACATTCTATTGATGAATATTTGCATAAAGAGCTGTCATTGAACAACCATATATCCTCAACCCAAATTCTATACTAATATTTTATTACATTTGCTTTGTTAATGCATCTGTCTACCCATACATGCTTGTATTCATTCACCATCTTATTTTTCTGGTACTTCTCAATGTAAGCTGCTGTGTTGTATTATTGGGTATAGTGTTAGAGATGGAGAACAAAAGTGGTTCCCGAGGCCCAGGGATGGTTGGAGTTAGGTAAATATGATATTAAGATGACATGGGAAATTCTTCTGATGACAGAGTAGGTCTCTACCTTGATTTTAGAGGAGTGTAGTGGTGGTTTCACTAATCTACATATGATAAAATGATATACACTTATACGCACACACTTTGTAGCCAAGTCAGTTTCCTGATTTTGATGTTGTATTAAAGTCATGGAAAGTATAGCCATTGGGAGAAATTGGGTAATAGCTACTCAGAATCCTTTGTGGTCGATCTTTGCCACTCTCTGTGACTCTATAATTAATTCAAAATTTAATGTTGAAACAAAACCAAAATAGGTGAATAAGAATTAACCTGAACGCCCGAAAATTGTCATTTTAGTAGGGAGTTTGTGGTCAGGAAGTGAGGAGGGGCCAAAAAGTCAAAGGTTTACAGAAACCTTTGGAATCTTGGGTCTTGAAGTCATCATGAAGGGGCAAAGCTAAGCAGCTTTCTTTGACTTCTGGTGAGAAGCTGTGTATTTTTCTGTTTACTGGCAGCAGTATTCTTATGGCTATTAAACAAACCACTTCTTAGAATAAAACTTCTTACAATAAAACATAAGAGTAAGTTTCTCTAGAGATACAAGGGTACTTAAAATGTTTGTAGAAAAAGCACATAATCTTTTAACTCTATATTTCCATGAACTTTGCAGAGTACCCTTGGATGTCTAGTAATTGTTGGGTATGAACATCTTCAACGCATTTTATTAAAACTGAAAACTTGTCAAATGTAAATTACACCTCAAATACTATCATTTAAAGTCTTAAACAACTGTGAAAAGCATGTAGGTTTCAGGAATGTTAAAATGTGGTCTTGGAAGTGGGTAGGGTAGAGTTGGAGGAGAACCATCTTGGAATCAATGATTTATAGAAGATACCTCCACATTCCTTTGCAAAGTGATTATAAAGGAATTTTTTTGACAGGCAGACAGAGTTAGAGAGAGAGAAAGGTCTTTGTTCCATTGGTTCACACCCCAAATGGCTGCTCTTATACTAACTCTAAAAACTCGAAATTTTTGTGATACAGAAATTTTAATACTTTGATGTCTGTTAGAAAATTTTAAAAAGTCTGTTATTTCCTAAGCACCTGTACAAGATGGTTTATGAGTTATTTGTATTCTTTCTAATTTGAATTGCTGTTCCTCACTTTGGCCCATATTTCTGCTCAGTTTTGTCTCTCTCTTAATTCAGGAGCTCTTTGCATAATCTAACTTCATTTGTTGTGTATATCATCTCCTATATTCTGAATTGTTTTTGCACTCTATTTTTTATATGTCTCTATTTATCTTTCTTCTTACCAAAATTGTCTTGGCTGTATTTGGCTTTACCATATCTTTGTAAATTTTTGTGTCTCGGCCGGCGCCGTGGCTCAACAGGCTAATCCTCCGCCTTGCGGCGCCGGCACACCGGGTTCTAGTCCCGGTCGGGGTGCCGGATTCTGTCCCGGTTGCCCCTCTTCCAGGCCAGCCCTCTGCTGTGGCCCAGGAGTGCAGTGGAGGATGGCCCAAGTGCTTGGGCCCTGCACCCCATGGGAGACCAGGTAAAAGCACCTAGCACCTGGCTCCTGCCATCGGATGAGCACAGTGTGCCGGCCGCAGCGCGCCGACCGCGGCAGCCATTGGAGGGTGAACCAACGGCAAAGGAAGACCTTTCTCTCTGTCTCTCTCACTGTCCACTCTGCCTGTCAAAAAAAAAAAAAATTAAAAAAAAAATTTTGTGTCTCACATTTTATAAAAACAATCACTTGGATTTGGTTGAAATTTCACTGGTTGTGTAGGTCAATCTAGAATATTTAAATCTATATCATAGTGCATTTTTCTGTCCATGAACTTGTTATACCTCCCCATGTGATCTTTATATCCTTCAAGAAAGTATTACATTGTTCCTTATAAAGCACTTACAGAACTGCCATTACATTTATTCTGTGTAACTTTGCTTTGGTTTGCCATTATTAATAACATTAAAATTATCGGTTGTGACTTAATTTTTTAAAAATTTTTATTTACTTATTTGAAAGAGTTACAAAGAGATAGAAGAAGAGGCAGAGGGAGAGGTCTTCCAGTTGGCCATAATGGCCAGAGCTTTGTTGATCCAAAGCAAGGAGCTGCTTCTAGGTCACCCATGAGGGTGCAGGGACCCAAGGACTTGGGCCATCTTGTACTGCTTTCCCAGGCCATAGCAGAGAGCTGGATCCGAAGTTGAGCAGCCAGGACTCGAACTGGTGCCCATATGTGATGCCAGCACTGCAGGCAGTGGCTTTACCTGCTAAGCCACAGAACTGGCCCCAGTTTTGACTTTATTTTTTTTTTATTTGACAGGTAGAGTTATAGACAGAGAGAGACAGAGAGAGTCTTCCTTCAGTTGGTTCACTCCCCAAATGGCCACTATGGCCAGAGCTATGCCGATCCGAAGCCAGGAGCCAGGTGCTTCCTCCTGGTCTCCCATGCGGGTGCAGGGGCCCAAGCACTTGGGCCATCCTCCACTGCCCTCCTGGGCCACAGCAGAGAGCTGGACTGGAAGAGGAGCAACCGGGACTAGAACCCGGTGCTCATATGGGATGCTGGTGACACAGGTGGAAGATTAACCAAGTGAGCCATGGAGCTGGCTCCTGGAGTTAATTTTTAAGATTTATTCATCTAGTTCTCCCAAGTGAGTGCAGGGGCCCAAACACTTGGGCCATCTTCTGCTGCTTTCCTAGGCACACTAACAGGGAGCTGGATTGGAAGTGGAGGAGCTAGGACTTGAAATGGCACCCATATGGAATGCTGGTGTTGCAGTCAGTGGCTTTACCTATTGTGTCACAATGCTAGCCCTTTGGCTTACTGTTGATGGTGTTTAAATTGCTTATTTTGTTTGACTTTGGATCCATAATTTTTATAAAAGATTTATTTATTTGAAAGTTAGGGAGGTGCAGAGAGAAAGATCTTCCATCCTCTAGTTCACTCCCCAAATGACTGCAAAGGACAGGACTGGGCCAGGCTGGAACCAGGAACTTCATTCAGGTCTCCCACATGTGTGCAGGGGCCCAAGCACTTGGGTCATCCTCCACTGCTTTCGCAGGCACATTAGTAGGGAGCTGGATTGGAAGTGGAGCAATTGGATTTGAACCAGCATCCATATGGGATGCTGATATTGTAGGTGGCAGCTTAACCCACTACATCACAATGCTGGACCCTGAATCTATGATTTTTCAAAAGACATTATTAGCTTGTGTTTGAAAGACTTTTGATTTTCTTACATAATCATATAAAATTCAAGTTTTCTTCAGACATTAAGAGTTTTTCCTACTATCCTCACTTGCCATCATTTTTTCTTTGTTTTTTCTTTTCTTTTGTTTTTTTGTTTTGTTTTTTGTTTGTTTGTTTAGCCATCATTTTTTAGAAATGAGTAAATGTAAAATTTTACTGAATACTGCTCCAGGAAGATGATTATATTTTTTCTTTTAAAATAGTGTGTGATAATTTATATTAATAGGTAGTAGGTTTTCTTTTAAATTTCTATTCTTTATTTATTAGGATGATACACACACACACACACACACACACACACACACACACAGATGGAGATCTCCCATCTAGTACTTCATTTCCCAGATGCTTGCAATAGCCAGCTCTGGGCCAGGCTGAAGCCAATAGTTTGGTTTCCCCATGTGAGTGACAGGGACCCAATTACTTGAGCCATCACTGCTGCCACTCAGAAACTGGAATGAAGGGTGGATCTGGGACTCAAACCCGGACACTGCAGTAGGAAATGCAGTTGTCTTAACCATTGTGTTAAATGCCTGTCCCATGTTTATAGATTTTCTAGTGTTTTGTCATCCTTATATTCATGGAACAAATTCTACTTGGTTCTAACTATTGTTTTTTGTATTGCTAGATTTTGTTTGCAAATATTTTGATAATGTACCTAAATTCATAAATGTGATGGACATAATTCCCTTGCCCGATTTTGATATAAAGGGTTATATTAGCTTAATAAAATTAACTATGCCAGTATTCTTCTATTTCTATTCTTTGAGTAATGTCCTATAAGAAAATAATTATTTATTCCTTAGGAATTTGTAGATCTTCCCTCAAATAAACCTAATGGGGTCTAATAATTGTTTTGTTCTCATTCCTTTCATTTGTTTCATTAGGAACTCATTTTTAAAATGTTCTCTACCTTTTTTTTTTAATTTACTGTTTATTTTCTAATAGCATCTCAAGGGGTAAATACTTGTCTCATGTTCGCTCTTTCACTGTAACACATGCATTTAAGGCTATGCATATCCCCTCAAGTACTTCACAAATAGTCTCTTAATAGTTGATACTCATTCAGCATGCCGCAGTCCAACAGGGTTCTGTGTACAGGCTGGGGGCAGGTAATAAACAAAGCTACTGACCTCAGAGAACTTCCATGCACCTTAGGAAGCACAGAGCAAATGCATAAGTGAAAGCTGTCAGTTAATATATGAATGACTCAGAAGCACTGTTTTTAAAATGTGTGCAAGTGTATGGTGAGGTGTTCACATGGCTATCGCATTGCTTGAGGGTTTTCTCAGTCTGCGCTGCTACAACAGAAAACCCGAGAGTAGATCATTTATAAGCTATAGAAGTCTATGGTGCCTGATTTTGGAGTTTGGGAAGTCCAAGACTGAGGTGCTGGAAGGTTTGTTGTCTGGTGGCGAAGGCATTGTCTCTGTTTCCAAGATGGTGCCTTGGATGCTGCGTCTCTGATGGGGAGGAGCTGTGTGCCTCACAAGGCATGGGGGGGGGGGAGTGGAAGTAAAAAGAGGCGGAAGGCGCCTAACCACCCTTTGACACAGCTCTGCCCTCAGGACTGAATTCCTCTTAAAAGCTCCATCTCCCAACACTGTCACAAGGGTGATTAGGTTTCAAGCTATACATAGTGGAGCAAGCACCACAACATTCAGATTACACCTGGAATTTTATTATTTTCCTAGGTGATTTTAGAATGTTGTCTAAATGCCATTGGTGCTGCTTTACAGCCAATGATCAATTTTTTTAGGTTTTCCACGTGGACTGGAACTCTGGAGTGTACAGTCAGTAACAGTGTGTCCTATCAACTTATTTCTGCTTCTCCCCTCCACTAGAGATGAGATTATCCTATGCTGTGGCTCTGCAAGATGCTTTTAAAGGTCTTATTCCTTTATTAACTTCCAAAGGCAGAGTTGGTGGCTTAGGAAACTAAGCCAGGAATGGAAATCCTGGGGACACATGGCACCATGCCCACACCCTCATCTGTGGTAGACATTATTAATCAATCATGAAGCTTAGCCCATCGGTTGTGCCTTTATAATCCAATCAGAGGTGTTATGTGAGATGAGACCTGTGGACAAAAGTGACTATTTTAGGGGAAATAAGTTGAATTTTTTTCCCTGGGAATTTTAACTTTTTAGAAAACTTCTTTGAAATGCATCTGGTTGATTTATTTGAAAACTATGTGAATTGTCTTACGGCAGTTAGCATTTTTAAAAGTGGGTGCCTGGCTGTATTTCCACATCAAGCCTGTGGCAGAGGTGATAAATCCTTCCCACCATATTTTCCCATCCAGTCCACACTAGTCTTTATCCCCCCATCACATCAGACAGTGCTGCCAATGGGTTTAACTTGACCTGAAACATGAACCCTTTGATCATCCTTGAGTTACTGGGCTTCGATTGAATAATCAGCTCCCCCTTCATCTGTGCAACTTTCATCCTTAAAATCGAAGTAAAAATGGGGACATATTCTAATAGGTACTTGAACAGTTTGCTCCTTTTCTTCTGACCTCACATTCTGGAAGATGACATCCTGTCACTGGACTTAAAAAGGAAGCTGGGAAAGAAATCTTTGTCATGTCCCAGAGACAAGCAAAGGCAGCAAAGCCTGATTTTCAAGGATGGAGCTTAACAAAAAGCACCAAAATGCACTGCGGCTCAGAAACGCTGGCTGCCACTTCTCAGTGGTGGGGATGGAGCTCCGAGACAGATCTTAAAGGGCATGAGACATCTGGAAACCAGAGTTGCTGAGACACATGCAGCCTGCTCGGCAGGGAGCAGGAGCCCTTTTCCCAAAGGAGAAGGCGAAGCACAAGGCTGGGTGTAAGGAAGGAGTCACGTAGTCCCTGACTAGGCTGGTGGAGACCCTTGCGCTGGAGACCTCCTGCATTAACTTCTAGAATGTCACTAGGTGTTAATTACAGAGAGGATGAAGAAAGTGGGGGAAGCATTTCTCAAGAGGAAATGAAAATACAATTGAACTTCAAAGTTGGCAGAAAATGGAATCAAAAGATTAAGTTTGGGGACGAGTATTTGTCCCACATTAGAGTGCCTGGGTTTGATTATCTCAGCTCTAGCTCCTGATTCCAGCTTCCTGCCAGCACTGACCCTGGACAAGGTGGTGAGGGCTCCAGTAACTGAGCTCCAGCCACCCATGCAGGGGACCTGGATTGAGTTCTCAGTTCACAGTTGTGGTGTCATCCTAGTCTTAGCCATTGTAGGCACTTGTGGACTGAGCCAGCAGATAGGAGTTCTCTGTCTCTACCTTTGAAATACATTTTAAAAAATCATTTTGTTGGAAATTTTTTTTTTATTTTTGACACAGTGGACAGTGAGAGAGAGAAACAGAGAGAAAGGTCTTCCTTTGCCATTGCTTCACTCTCCAATGGCGACCGCGGCCGGCGTGCTGCGGCCGGCGCACCGCGTTCATCCAATGGCAGGAGCCAGGTGCCAGGTGCTTTTCCTGGTCTCCCATGGGGTGCAGGGCCCAAGCACTTGGGCCATCCTCCACTGCACTCCCTGGCCACAGCAGAGAGCTGGCCTGGAAGAGGGGCAACCGGGACAGAATCTGGCACCCCGACCAGGACTAGAACCCGGTGTGCCGGCGCCGCAAGGCAGAGGATTAGCCTGTTGAGCCACAGTGCCGGCGCCGGAAATTTTTTTAACATATGCATATGAAGGGTCTTCATAAAGTTTATGAAAATGAAGTATTATGAAAAGGGTGTGGATTTTGTTTTTTACACCAAAACAAACTTATTTTTAATTCCTCATTTCCATTAACTTTTTGAAGTATACTCATCTGCAACATTAATTATCCCCTTGACTAAGTTTTTAAGAATTGCCAAATCCAAAGGACGTGATATCAGGTAAGAGTGGAGGCTAAAGATTATTGTGGATAATCAGTCCATGAAAGGGGCACTAATTGAAAACTGGGAGCAGACTTGAAGTAAAAACATCCACATCCATGCCAAACTGGGACCTCAAGAGGCACCAAACTCAACCAAAATCCCTCTCTCCGCTCCCCCCAAGATCTTTGTGTTGCATCCAGAACAGATAATACTAAATAGTCCAATCTCAGAATTAGATTTAGGCGTGGGCCCCCTTCTTCTGTTACTGGTTTCTCCATATTGCATGATGTATTTTTGGAAAAAAATACTTTTAATGATGCCAACTTGCCTCCTTTCAGCACATTAAAAAAGAGAGCGATTGGCTGAGGCTGTCATGATGATGGGAATAATTTTGTCACTGTGCAATTTGGGCTCTTGCTCTAAAGTAAAGCACACATTTTCCTCCAGTGTATTTTAAGCCGGAGACTTCTAAGTAAATGGGAGGTGGCTGATTTTATTTCTGTATGCAGCCAGCCTTCACTGGCACGAGCTCTGATTTGGCCCAATCAGTTTTGTATTCATGTTGGGAAGTGAGTTGATCAAGTTCAGGGAACATCTGTATGCGTTTATCTGGGGTGGGTGCAAACATCAGAGCCTCCTCTTTGAAGCGTTCCTAGCTCTGTAGGGACTGCCTGCAAGACTGCTGGACAGTGACCTTTGTTCCTCTGGCAATTTCATTGCATCCTTAAAGAACCACAAGGAGTCTTTTAATATGCCACCATCATTGAAATTTACAAGGTTGTTTTTAGGAGAAGCACTGTGGCTAAATGATCTCCAAAGAAGTTACGTAACTGAACGAAGTGTCAGAATGTGAACCCATACACTAACACAGCATTTTCACAGTTACGTCTGTCTTGGTCTTCCCTTTTCTTTTTACTGCCCCTTTCCTAGCTGTCATAAATTTGTGTGCCAGCAGCTCCATGGCTTCAAGAAGATTGTAAACATCTTCTTGTTCAATTACATCAGGATTTTTTCTTTTTATGTCAGCAATTAAATTTACGAGGGAAAAAAAGTTCAGTCTCTAAACCTAAAGAGACAGTCAAGCTCAAAGTAAATAAAAACTGAATGCAATCAGCGTTTGGTTGTTAAATATAAAAGAAGCAATGGGCCTCAGAATCCACAAGATGTGGCTCCAAAGCCCCACAGTGGTGAAGGACCGACTTGCCAGCTGGGGGGAATTCATCGTGACTCCCTACCCTATGACTTCCTCATCCCTAACTTGCAGTGAATGGTTGAAGTGTCATAAAACTCTTGGGACAATTAAAGGAGGTGAAATATATGAAGTGAGTGTCCCCAGAATGGCCAGCCTCCTCCTTGTCCATGTGCACGAGAGTGGTCAGGCTGATTGAGTATAAGACGTGTGATGTATATATCTTTGTTTTTTTGGTAACTATAACATGGGTGTTTAGAAAGTATTTAAGGGAAGGATGAGGGAATAAGCCAATGAATAGGAGGTGCTGGGTTGCATTGTTGGTCTTGCATTGGGTAGCTTAAGCTCCAGGATGATGACAGTGAGCTCAGTGACTTGAGGCCATGATGCTCCAAGGATGGTCCATAGAAGAGCTGTGTGGGCATCACTCACTGGGAGATTGTTAGAAAGGCAGAATCCCAGACCCCACCCAGTTCAGCAGAGCGTCTGCCTTTTAACAAGATCCTCTTGGCTTGTAAGCACCTTCAAGTTTCAACATGAGTAGATAATAGCCGTTGAGTATGAACTCAAGACTATGACTTGGTTTTCCATAGTTGGCTCTGCTGCACAGACCAACTTGGACTTGTATTTGGTCTTGGGGGAGCCCAGTGTGAACAGGTAGGCTTTGTTTGCATTCATTTATCTACCTACTAGAAAGGGGGCAATACTCTGGTCATCACAGGTCACAGGTGTTAGATTTCTCTTTTCACCTACTTTAGAGCAGTGACCTTATGCATAGTATACCCACAGACAAACCTAATAAAAAGTGTGCCACTAAAGGATACAACAGCCATTTTTCATGCGGTCCTTGCAGCAGCCATGTGGAAGATAAAGTTCAGGTAGTTGCCCAAGGCCACACAGATAAGAACTGAATGCTGAGATTCAAGCTCAGAGTTATGGATTCTAAAGGGATCTCTCCCAAAAGCCTGTTCCCCTCCCTCCCAGCCAGTCCTCCACACTGCTGTCAGTCATCTTCTGCAGGCACAGCTGGGAAGAGATCTACAAAGCAGCCATTGCTTTCCCCCTCATTTATCAGCATTGCAGGAGTCAGGCACCTAGTGCCAGCAGTGCCTTGGCTGGAATACGAGAGCATCATCCCTTCTATCCAGTGTACACTTCTTCATCTGCCACTGACCTCCTTTGCACACTTCATGGCTCAGCACATTGCTGACCTAGCTAAGACTGTCTCAGGGCTCCGTGCATAGGTTCAATGCAGTACCTACACAGAAATATCCCCTTTCTCCACTTGCCCACCTGGCTACCAAGTACACACGAGCATTTAAAGGTCTCTTTCTCACGGAAGGTTTCCCTGATGTCCCTAGGTAGAGCTGAATTCTTTGTTCTTGGATCTCTCAATCAAAATACATTTCCTGGGGCAAGCATTTGGCACAGCAGTTAAGATGTGACTTGGAATGCTCACATCTCATCTTGGAATAACTGGGTTTGGGTCCTGGCTCAGCTTCTGATTCCAGCTTCCTGCTAACACACACCTTGGAGTCAGCAGGCAATGGCTCAACTAGTTGGGATCCGTACCACCCATATGGGAGACCCAGATTGAGTTCTAGGCTCCTGACTTTAGCCTGGCCCAGCCCTAGGTGTTGCAGGCATTTGGGGAGTAAACCAGTGGGTGGGATACTTGGGATATCTGTGTATCTTGTCTGTCTCTGCCTTTCACATGATAAAAATTTTGAAAAGTATATTTCAGTGTAAAAGGAATGATTTGTTTCTAAGTCCTTATTCCTTGCCAACCTGTGAGCTTGAAGATCAAGATCTTGTAAGAGGCAGAGTGTAGGAGCCAGATGTGCTAGAGATAATATCCCAAAGGCTGCATGGTTTTGGGCAAGATACCTCCTCTTGCAAAATGGAGATAATATGTGGAGCTCCCTGTTTGGATTTCTGTGGGCATGTAAACTGCTTAGGACAGTACCTAGCACATAATAGGCTTTATGTCAGGTTTATTGTATGAAATTGTTTCTATCATCACATCTTAGTTGTCTGCACAGTAAACATTCAGGAAGTGATTTTCAAATGAATAAATGAGTGCCTATCTTTGTCAGGGATTTCTGTGGCTGGCCTGCAACTTAACACTTTTAAAACTTAAGCATGAAAAAGTATTTGCAAGAAGTCTCTGCTGCTTCTGTATTTCTGATCTCTTCCAACAGATCTTTTCCTAATGCTAGAGCCTACCTTTTCATTCCTGTGTTTGCTCTCTGTGGATGCTGATTAATGATGGTATCAGTACCTTCTTACTATAATCCCTCACATTTTCCTAAGTCTCTATAAAAACATGCAATTGGGGGAGATCCTCCCTTACTCATGTAATGTCAGCCGGGCTGACGCATCCAGAGTGGGTAGAGGTGGGAACAGAGCTGCCAACCCCAGGGGCTCCTGGCATAATAGGCCAGCTCCGCCAGCATGTGCGCAGGTATCTCGCTCCACCGAACAGCTGGCCTTTATTTCTGTCCAGGCTGCCTTTCTTTTCATTTTGAAGAGAAGACAACCTGTCAAAGCAGACCCAGAGAGTCTGGCTGGCTGTGAGGATTTGAAAGGGCAGATTTTTTATTTTTTTCTTGGCTTTCAGAAGAAATACAGAACTATCTAAGTGCTTGGAAAGAGGCAATTGAGCATAGTGGTTAAGTAGTTTGGAGCAGACACACTTCAGTTTGAAACCCAAATCTGTTACTTATTAGCTATGTAATGCTGGGTAAAGCGCCAGAAGCTCTGAAAGCTCTGGACTTTTTAATCCATAAACTCTAAAATGGTTCTAGTATACAAAGTACAAACTATTTAACACTTCTTTACGCTTAGCATTGTGCCTTCTAGAGCTCGACCCCATTATTTGAAGCTCTATGTTGCATTTATAGAAACACCTCAGATCATGTGTCCTATTTGATATCTTCCTTTTGATTCCTTCTCTTGGATTATATATATATATATATATATATATATATATATATGTATAAAACCTTTGGAAAAGTAACTGTACAATATCTAATTGAACAGACAGGCAGATCGGTGAAAAAACTCATGAAAGACATCCTTTTGTCTTGGTATATACATTGTATCCATCAGTCAGGATGAGCTAATTTATGCCCCTGTAACAAAGGACCCCACTTTCCTGCGGTTTGAAGCAAGGCCCTATCATGGGTCAGCATATCTTCCTCCTGTCTGCAAGACCCATTTCCATGGCACACCCACTAAAGAGTGTTGTTGACATTGTAGCCAAGTAACAAAGCTTATTGAGAAATCATAATCTGACTCTATGTTTCTGCTCAGAAGTGATAGGTTCCATTTCTGGCCATATTTCACGGCACAAAGCAAGTCACATGTCTGCCTCCAACCTCAGGAAGGCGAGGAAGGCGCATTTCTCTGTGTACAGCATTTTGTGGAGTGCATTATCTATTGAACCTGCTACACTGTGTGTCTGTGAGGCTTGAGACCCATTTCTCACTGTCAAGACTGGATGGTGTGCAGATAACTAATCTTGTATCAGGTCCCCATTATATATATTCAGGCCACATACCATTGGAAAGGGACTGATTGACCCATAATTCCCATTAATTGCTCTTCCTAGGACTGGAGGATAAGTAATAGCATTATAGTTCTGCAGCAAGGGTCATGACTATAATTCCCTATGCAACAGGGAGACTGCTTATAGCTCAGATTTCAAAGAAGAATAACTAAGTCTCCTCACCTAAACATAATAACTGCATTCACTGCATCCCACAGAAAAATATTAATTCTGCAGGGTAGACTCTAATGTGAAAGAAGACAGAGGTAAAGCAACAAACTACTGGGGTGGGAGGAAGGAGAGAAGAGAGAGGGAGGGGGCATGGAGAGAGGGCAGAGAATGTGAGCTCAGCAGTGTTACAGAATGGATTGGAAGGAAGCAGCATCTGCATGATCATCAGAGTATTTAGAAGCAAAATTTAGGACTTTAGAATAAAAAGGTGTTAACATTTCAACATGGACTAAAACACTGGACTTAAGATGAATTGGTCCGTGGTCTTGGCTGAGCCAGTTAATTTGTTTTTCAAGATTACACACTAAAATACAGTGAGAATCTCTCTCTGTATCTGCAGGGGATATGTTCCAAGATCTGCAGTCAATGCCTTGAACTGGAGGTAGTACTGAACCTGTCGAGGGAGGTCTTCAGAACATTCATGGAAAATGCATATTATGAAAAACAGTGCATAGATTTCAATATTTTGCACCAAAGTAAACATATTTTAATTTCATTTTCTACAAACTTTATAAAGTATTTATATATGCCATGTTTTATGGCATGTTATATATTCCTATAAAAAAGTTGAATTATACATTAGATACAATAAGGATGAACAACAAAAGCTGATGAATGTTTCATTGTACTGTTCTCACCTTTCTTGATGATGTGAGATGATGGAATTCGTATGTGATGAGATGCAGTGAAGTTAACAAAGTGGGTGTTGTAGATGCTGGCAAGGATGTGGGGAAAAAAGGGTGGGGGGAAAAAGGCACACTAATCCACTGCTGGTGGGAATGCAAACTGGTAAAGCCACTATGGAAGACATTTGGAGATTCCTCAGAAACCTGAATATAGCCCTGCCATGCAACCCAGACATCCCACTCTTTTATTTGCCAATTTAATTTCCTTTGGGTAAATTACAAAGAGCTGTCTGCACCTCAATGTTTATTGCAGCTCAATTCACAATAGCCAAGACATGGAATCAACCTAAAAGCCCATCAACAGGAGACTTGATAAAGAAAAAATGGGATATGTACTCTTTAGAATACTATACAGCAGTAAAAAAAATGAAATCCAGTCATGTGCAACAAAATGGAGGAATCTGGAAAACATCATGCTGAGTGAAATAAGCCAGTCCCGAAGGGACAAATATCATATGTTCTCCCTGATCGGTGACAACTAACCGAGCACCAAAAAGGAAACCTGTAGAAGTGAAACTGATACTATGAGAAACAGTGACTTTATCAGCCCTTGTCCTGACTGTCAAGGAACAGTTTACTATTTTATTTTATTTTTTAGTATTTTCTTGTTCTACTCAATACCATTGGTTGAACTCTTTAATTAACACACAATTATTCTTAGGTATTTTAAGTTAACTGAAAATTGATCCCTGTTAAAAATAAGAGTGGGTCTCTATATGAATTTCAGCATCATTTTTTTCTAGATCTGAGAAGAATGTCTTTGGTATCTTGATTGGTATCGCATTGAATCTGTAAATTGCTTTTGGGAGAATGGACATTTTGATGATGATTCTTCCAATCCATGAGCATGGAAGATTTTTCCATTTGTTGGTATCCTCTTCTATTTCTTTCTTTAAGGTTTTTAAATTCTCATCATAGAGATTTTTAACATCCTTGGTTAAGTTTACTCCAAGGTATTTGATTGTTTTTGTGACTATTGTGACTGGGATTGATCTTAGCAGTTCTTCCTCAGCTGTGGCATTGCCTGTGTATACAAAGGCTGTTGAGTTTTGTGCATTGATTTTATATCCTGCTGCTTTTCCAAACTCTTCTAAGCATTCCTATAGTCTCTTAGTAGAGTTCTTTGGATCCCCTAAATAATCATATCATCTGCAAAGAGGTATAGTTTGACTTCTTCTTTCCCAATTTGTATCCCTTTAATTTCTTTTTCATGTGTAATGGATCTGGCTAAAACTTCCAGAACTATGTTGAATAGCAGTGGTGAGAGCAAAAAAAAAAAAAAAGACCTAAATGAAATATTTCTGTGAGTGAGATCCCAGTGGAAAGAACAGGTCATCAAAGAGGGAGGTACCTTTCTCTGAAGGGAGGAGAGAACTTCCACTTTGACTATGACTTTGTCTAAATATGATCAAAGTCAGTGAACTCAAAAGGCCTCCATAGCCTTGGCAACTCATGACGAGAGCCTAGGGTGATTATTGACGCCATAAACAAGAGTGTCAATTTGTTAAGTCAACAACAGGAGTCACTGTGCACTTAATCCTCATGTAGGATCTCTGTCCTTAATGTGCTATACATTATGATTTAACGCTATAACTAGTACTCAACCAGTATTTTTCACTTTGTGTTTCTGTGTGGGTGCAAACTGTTGAAATCTTTACTTAATATATACTAAATTGATGTGTATATAAAGAGAATTGAAAATGAATCTTGATGTGAACAGAAGGGGAGAGGGAGCGGGAGAGGGGAGGGTTGTGGGTGGGAGGGAAGTTATGGGGGGGCGGAAAGCCATTGTAATCCATAACTGTACTTTGGAAATTTATATTAAATAAAAGTTTAAAAAAATAGTAAGAACACTTCACTTGAGGACCAAAAAAAAAAAAATATATATATATATATATGAGTGGGAATAAAGAGAGGGAGGAGATACACAGTTCGGCACATGCTCACTCAAACTTACCCCTAATGGTAAAGCTAGAAACGTGGCATAGGATTGCAAATCCCATTAAGGTGGCATGCACCAATGCCATCTTACTAGTTAACGTAATCAGTTTAAGTTCATAATTGATCATAAAGATAGGATTAAGTGTCCAAAGGATCCCATAAACAAGACCAGTGTCTGCTAATACTAATTAAAAGAATTAAAAAGGAGAGAACGATCCAACATGGGTAGTGGGATACACAACAGACTAAGGATGCCCTAAACAGCACCCTGGCCTCAGAATCAGCCCTTAAGGCATTTGGATCTGGCTAAACAACCCATGAGAATTTCTCAGACATGGAAAACCAAGACAGTGTGGCAAAAAAAAAAAAAAAAAAAAAAAAAAAAAAAAAAAAAATCTCTGAGATCCCAGTGGAAAGAACGGGCCATCAAAGGAGGTACCGGCCGGCGCCGTGGCTCAACAGGCTAATCCTCCGCCTTGCGGCGCCGGCACACCGGGTTCTAGTCCCGGTCGGGGCGCCGGATTCTGTCCCGGTTGCCCCTCTTCCAGGCCAGCCCTCTGCTGTGGCCCAGGAGTGCAGTGGAGGATGGCCCAGGTGCTTGGGCCCTGCACCCCATGGGAGACCAGGAAAAGCACCTGACATCTGGCTCCTGCCATTGGATGAGCGCGGTACGCTGGCTGCAGCGGCCTTTGGAGGGTGAACCAACGACAAAGGAAGACTTTTCTCTCTGTCTCTCTCTCTCACTGTCTACTCTGCCTGTCAAAAAAAATAAAAAAATAAAAAATAATAAAAAAATAAAAACAAAGAAGAAGGTACCTTTCTCTAAAGGGAGGAGAGAACTTTCACTTTGACTATGGCTTTGTCTAAATAAAATTGGAGCTTGTGAACTCAAGAGGCTTCCATAGCCTTAGCAGCTCATGACAAGAGCCTCAGGTGATTACTGACATCATAAATAAGAGTGTCAATTGTTAAATCAACAATGGGAGTCAGTGTGCACTTACTCTCCATGTAGGATCTCTGTCCTTAATGTGTTGTACTATGTGATGAGCCATAGTGCCAGCCCCCCACCCCCCAAAAAAATATCTATCTTAAAAAAAATGGGTTGGAGCTGGTGCCGTGGCTCATTTGGTTAATCCTCCGCCTGTGCTGCTGGCATCCCATGTGGGCACCAGGTTCTAGTCCCAGTTGCTCCTCTTCCAGTCCAGCTGTCTGCTGTGGCCCGGGAGGGCATTGGAAGATGGCCCAAGTGCTTGGGCACCTGCACCCGCATGGGAGACCAGGAAGAAGCTCCTGGCTTCAGATTGGCGCAGTGCCAGCTGTAGCATCCATTTGGGGAGTGAACCAATGGAAGGAAGACCTTTCTCTTTGTCTCTCTCTCTCTCTCACTATCTATAACTCTGTCAAATTTTTAAAAAATGGGTGTTGTGACATAGCATTAGACTATTATGTAAGGATTACTTGAGCACGAAACTGGAGAGAAGGCAACAGTGGATCAGTATCCAAGATGATTACTAAGTGACATTGGAGAAGTAGCGTAAACAATGTGGATACCCTGGCAGAGGTTGATGCTTGTCCCAAACAAGAATGAGTGGGACAGTGTGAGGTTTCATCAGGCTATTCAGAATGGCAACTTAAAACTTGTGAATTGCTTATTTCTAGAATTTGCCATCTAATATTTGGCTACTGCTCATGACCTCAGCTAACTGAAACAGTGGAAAGCAAAATGGTCGTTCGTAGGGGGACTACTGAAGTTTGCTTTATTTGCAGGTTGTGGAGAATGCATTCTTTGAATCATTTATTCAATGAATTTTCACAGGTCCTGGAAAAACAGGACCCTATTCTGACTTCAGTTTTCATACCCTTAATTTTATATTCCTAGTTGCTCATGACACTGAGAAGCAAATACCTCAACCAGTTTGATGGTTCCTGCTCCGTAGCTTGGTCTCTGCTATTCTTGATTATTTTGTTATATTGATACAAATTCATATTGAACTTTTCCAGATGCCATTCTATAAGGATATCTGACTTGAGAAGGTCCCTTCTGATTATTTCAGTGGATGGGTCCAGAGGAAGGAAAAATCAGGACAACTCCCTTCTTCCCCCTACCTCCTTTCACTGGTGCCACAGATGGCCTCCCTGTCTCTTCCAGTCTCATTCAGTCCTCCCTCAATGCAGAATCCTGTCTGCAGCGGGCTTGTTTGTGCCTGGAAGTTCTGTATTGCACACACAAGAGTTCATGGGTTGGCATTAACCTCCCCCACTTTTGTGTTCATATGCGCATGTGAACGCCTTGATGACAGGTGCTCTGGGCATGTGAGAGATGTGCAAGGACAGACGTTGAATGCCGCTGGCACACAACATGCTAGAGTGAACCCCCCACTGCCTTGTCATGAGCTTCCACCCAGATTTTCTGAGGGTGTCCCAACTTAAAATAGCCTGTCTTGCTGTCCCCACAGGCACTGAGTTTTGGCAGTTTGCATGCCCCAATTTTTGCTTTAAGAAACTATTACTTTACATAGACTGTGCACTCAAATGTAGTCTGGAGAGAGTTCCGATCCAGCTGGTCACTTTCACAGTGAGACACCTTCTGTCTTCTGAAAATTGCATGAGAATAAGTAACTGAAAGAAAGAAAGGACTCCAGGAAGCCCCTGGTGTCTGGGAAGGGAAGGGGGTAGAGCTAGGTCACTCTTCATTTAGATGATCTCCAAATTCCTGGAAATAGTCACTCTGCTGTGAGTGTCTGATAGGATGGTTCCCTACACACCTTGAAATTGCTGCCTGATTAAAACCTTACATTTCCAACCAGAGCCATCAGTGAAAAGATGCGCAGTTACCAGTGTTGACCATGGTTGGGATGACAAGGCAATGCCGTCCCTGTGAGCTCCTTCAGAACTCCCCACTGCTTGCATGTGATGGATGCTCATGAAAGAGTTGATGGGTGACTGGATGCACCCCTAAAATCAAATCTTTGAGCTGCTAAGGCGATGTCCTGTACAGGCTGCATTCTCTCTCTCCTTTGCTCAAGTGTGCTTATCCTTGATTTTTGCATCTTTCTAACTGGGGCTCTTAGATGAGATTGTTTATAGATCTCTGTGGGCTAATGGTCATTGAACTCCATCTTGGTAGTCATGGCTGTTTGTGTTCCTGGGTTCAATAAAAATAAGTCAAAGGTGATTGTAGCTTAAAAGGAAGTTTCAGTCTAGGCCTTGAGAACCCACAGGGAAGGCTGTCTGTGGTCCCAGCTGTGTTGAATTTAGCTTCTGACCCAGACATCAGTAAACTTCACAAAGGTCCCGGGAAGTGAGTGTTAAGATGTCTGACTCTGCAGCACTGGAGTACCTGGGTTCCATTGCCTGTTCTGGCTCCTGATTCCAGCTTCCTACACATGTACACTCTGGGAGCAGCAATCATGTCTCAAGTAGTTGGATTCCTGCCACTCCCTTGGGAGACCTGGACTGAGATCCTGGATCCTGGCTTCAGCCACATGGCCCTGATTGTTGAGGGCATTTGGGGAGTGACCCAGTGGATGGGGACCCTCTCTCTCTGTCTCTCTCTCTCTTCCTGACTCTCAAATATGTTTTAAAGCTCATAAAAAAGAAATTTAAAAATACATTTATTTCAGTGCCAAAAATTTTTGAAACCCATGCATTCAAGGGGTCAAAGTTCACAGAAAATGCACATTATGCAAAAAACATACATGGATTTTTGTAAATGCACAAAAAAACTTATCTTTTCATTTCATTTCCCCAGAAACATTTTTTTAAAAAAGATATTTATTTATTTGAAAGGCAGGGTTTGAGAAATAGACATCTTCCATCTGCTGCCTCACTCACCAAATGGCTTCAATGGCCAGAGCTGGGCCAATCTGAAGTCAGGAGCCAGCAGCTTCTTCCTGGTCCCCCACATGGGTTCAGGGGCCCAAACGTTTGGGCCATCTCCCACTGTTTTTCCAAGTGTAGTAGCAGGAAGCTGGATCAGAAGTGGAGCAGCTGGGACTTGAACTGGCACCCTCACAAACTCTTTGAAGGCTCTTTGTATGTAGATCACAGGTGGCCTCAGCCCTGTGTTAGGCAACTTTGTCTTGGGGTGCTGCCCTCCCTTCTCCCACGATTACCCCTGAGAGGTGGGTACACAGGATCAGGAGGGTTTGACTTCTCAATTCCGTTCCCATGGCCTGACAGTGCGAGCCTGTGCCCTCACAGTGTCTCTCCAGCCTGAAGGACCCAGATGTTAGCAGATACTATAGCTTGTGCCTCCAGAGAATATTAAAATGGTTTCAGGGTTAAAGACAAAATCACCCCAAGCAATGGGCATAAGATTGTTTTTAGGTAAGCACATTACAGTGGAGTCACACTTTGATCATGCTGATACCATCGTCAGTTTTGACTTCTTTGCATTCCATAGCTGTTAGGATTTAATCATTTTCAAATGTTGGCTGTTTTATTCTTTATTTTAAATATGTATTTATTCATTTGAAAGTCAGAGTTTTATGGGGTTAGGGTATGGTGGTGGCAGAGATAGAGATCCATCTTTGATCTGATGGGTCACTTCCCAGATGGCTGTAATGGCCAGGGGCTGGGCCACACTGAAGCCGGGAGCCTCGTCCTGATCCCCAACACGGCTGGTAGGGGCCCAACCACTTTGGCCATCTTCTGCTTTTCCCAGGGCATTAGTAAGGAGCTGGATCAGAGGTGGAACAGCTGGGACACAAACCAGTGTTTGCATGGGATGCCAGCGTTTTGATTTTTTTAAACATATATTCATCTTAAAAAGTTTTATTAATTCATCTGTTTTTACTTCAATAAATATTTATTTCTTAAAAAAGATGTTTTATTCCAAGCCTCCAAATGTCAAATCAGTATTCCTTGCTGTTAATGAGGAAAAAATATAATATTTAAATTTAAATCCTTCCTAATTGAGTTGAATAAATCTTTTAAAGGACGTTTTCTTTGCCTCTCTCTGGATGGTCTTTCCCTCTTTTTATATGAGCTGTGAGGTCAAATTGTATATGTAAGATTTAATGAAGATCTGTGTAACACTGTATGCTGAGGATTGCCTTAACAGCTTTACAGAAGTGGGCACAGTGATCCTCTTAACAGTCCTAGAAGGTGCATTTTATTGTTATCCCCGTTCTTTTTTTTTTTTTTTAAGATTTATTTTATTTATTTCAAAGACAGAGTCACAGAGAGATAGAGACAGAGAGAAAGGTCTTCCATCTGCTGGTTCACTCCCCAGATGACCACAACAGCCAAAGCTCCCCCAGTCTGAAGCCAGGAGCCAGGAGCTTCTTCTGGGCCTCCCACATGGGTGCAGGGATCCAAGGACTTGGGCCATCTTGTACTGCCATCCCAGGCCACAGCAGAGAACTGAATCAGAAGAGGAGCAGCCGGGACTAGAACCGGCGCCCATATGGGTTGCTGGCGCTTCAGGCCAGGGCGTTTACCCGCTGCACCACAGCGCCATCCTGTGTTATCCCCATCGTATATATGAGAAAACTGTGAGAACAGTGAAGACCTGCCAGCAGCCACACAGCTGGTAGGTAACAGAGCTGGGATCTGAGTACATGCTGTCTGGTAGCAGAACCCGTGTGTATCGTACTTGAAGCCAAACCCTTGGATTAAAAATATCATTCACCATTGGAAGGTGAACCAACGACAAAAGGAAGACCTTTCTCTCTGTCTCTCTCTATCTCATCATCCACTCTGCTGTTAAAAAAAAAAAAAAAAGTCACTCACCAGGTGGTGTTTAGCCTGATGACTAAGATGTCCATGCCACACACCAGAGTACATGGGTTTGGTACTCTGCCCTGGCTCCTGGTGCTGCCTTCCTGTCATTGCGGACCTTAGGAGGTGGCAGATGATGGTTCAAGTAATTTGTTTCCTGCAACCCACATGGGAGACCTGGAGTGTCTAGCTGCTGACTTTAGCTCTGTCCAGTCCTGACCAACATGGGCATTTGGGGGTAAACCAGTGCAAGGGAATTCTGTGTGCCTATATCCCTCTCTTGCTGTCTCTATTGTTCCCACCCCCTAGTAGCACTCACCACTGACTGGAGCCACAATCCTTGAGGAAATAAATGAGTCCAGGTCTGGGGCAGGGAAATACAAAGTAAGTAAAGATGTGACAAAAATGGAGATGTGTGTCCAGAGAGCCCTGACTTCTAGCTTTGTGGGACTTGTAATACCCAAATTTGAGACACTTTCAGCACAAGAAATGACAGAAGCTGATTGTTCCGCACTGAATGACTAAAATTCTATGAGCCTGTAGGGAATGTAGACAGAGGGAGAAAGAGAACTTGAAGAAGACAGTGACACCAACTAATCGCCTCATAGAGTAACAAAATGGAATACTTAGAAAAAGCAACATTTTTAGACTTGGAATTTGACAATCTTTTCAGGCAGGGTAGGAATGGCTCCTGTCACTGTTTGAACCTGGGGTGTTGGGAGACAGAGGTCTTACCCAGTGCTAGGGCCTCCCCGCTGGATACCTTTCCAGGATACAGGGAGGCAGAGGCTCTGGCTGCACTGCCTTTACTGGGTGACACACTTCTCCCCATTGCTAGTGGGACACCCTCCTGTTATTCATCTCCTACAGCAGTGCTAAATGAGGTGCAGAGCATCATCTATGAAAGATCCTTGCTAAAAAGGTAAAACATGAATCTATTTGAATGAACTACAATCTAATTTAAACTGAATCTAATCCAATTAACGAGAATCCAATATAAACAGAACTGAATTTGTAAACCCAATTTGAACTGCAGCTTACAGAAAATAGAGGCAGCAGAGAAAAAAGTCAGATGACAAAATGGGGAAGCCATCTGGCAAATCTGAGACAACCAGAGTCTACAAACAGACAGTGTCTTAAAAATAAGTGGTAAGTGGGCGGGGGGGGAGTCTAGGTTAAAGGATGCTACCGTGACATAGAAATAAACATGATAGGTTGTGTAGTGCATGGCTCCTGATTGAATAGAGGTTCAAAATGGGGCAGATGAGGACGTTTGAAGCTGGACATTAGACATCATTTTCTTAGATGTGACAATGGTGTTGTGGTTGTATAAAGGAATGTCCTGTTCTTAGGAGACTAAAGTATTTAGGGGCAGAGACTCATGTCAGGGTAGGCGTCTGACAAAGGTGTTAAGATACCACTTGGGATACGCACACCCCATTTCGGAGTGCCTAGTTCAACTCCTGGCTCCTCCACTTTGAATTCCAGCTTCTTGCTGATGTATTTATTTCCTGCGAAGGCACCAGGCAGTGGCTCAAATACTTTGGTATTTGAGCACATGGGAGACCCAAATCCATCCAGAGACAGTTCTGGCTTCTGGCTGGTGCTGTTCAGTGTATTTGCAGAGTGACCCAGCTGATGGGAGATTCCTGTGTCTGTCTCTCTCTCTCTCTGCCTTTCAAATCAAACTAAATAAAATTTTTGAAGACTTATGTCTTCAACTTTAAATAGTACAGGAAAAATATAATAGAGCACATCAGTGGGAAGCTGATAACAAGGTATCGGCTGTTAAATCTTAGTGGTATTTGTTGCCTTTCACAATTTTTCTGAATATTTGAAAGTGATATCAGCTTGGAGAAAATAAAACAAAATGTGTACTTCTACTGATCCTGTCCTGCTACCTGGGGTTGGAGTGGAGGCTGTGGTGCCCTTCGGTCTGTCCCCTAAAGTCTCCTCATGGTCCCCTGGTGGGACACCTGCCAGGAACACGTTGTTCTGCGGGGATCCAGCCAGTGAGCACATTGTCTAGGCTATGGGGCTGTAATGTTGTTTCCTCCCAGAACAGGGACAAGCCTAGGCTCTTGCTGCTCCAGTGAGTAGCCCAGCATCCCTCCCAGGTTATGGAAACCCTCTCTCTTGCCGTGCTGCGCTTGCCCACCCCTGCAGGTCTTGATGCCACCAGTTGACAGTGGCTGTATCTTCCTGCTCCCAGCACCCCGCCCCCATCTCCAGCCTGTCTGTGTAGCAGGTTAGAATGGGGTTCAGAATCACCGGGGTCTTGCAGCCTCCTCTCCCGAACTGCCCTCCTTGCCTTTCCTGTGGAGTGTGAAGACCAGCTGTGACGTTCATTAGTTGACAGTAGGCTGTAAATCTGCCCTGCCTCAGACTGGACGCTATGCCAGCCAGCAGGTGAGAGGCTTGCGCCTCCCGGCTCTTGGAATTGGAAGCTAGGGCCTCATGTCTGCAGCCAGATCGAAATCATGAATCTTCCCATGAGAATGCTCTCTGAGATTAGGCCGCATGCCACCAAGCAAAGCATATGCCCTCCCCTAACTGCTCGCTTAGAATCCACTTGAGCAGCTCCCATAAACCCCTGATGTCTGGCTCTTGGAAACATGTCTAGGATGACAGTCACAGGCGAGTAGAGCCCAAGCTGAAGCCGACACAGAAAGTGCAGTCACTTCATCCAGAGAGAGGATTCAGCTCCAGGCTTCCTTCCCACTTGCTCAAGAGCCAGTCTTGCTTTCTGTTCAGCCACAGGAAGTCTTGTCTGAGAGCGAACTCCAGTTGTGTTGCTGTAGTTTGAATCTAAATTCTTGTTTTCTTTTTCACTATTCTTGTTTTTTTGAGAATGCAATAGTTCTTTGCATCTTTCTTTAGGGTGACTAACTAATTTCAGTTTTCCTGGGGCATTCCTAGTTTTGCCATGGAAAATCACATATGCCTAGAAAATAGCCCAAGGTCTCCTAACTAGGGAGGTGTAGCTCTGGGGTCTGAACATGTGTGCTCTGGCCTAAGGATACAGGCTGTTAGTGTTTTAGATGACAACTGCTGCTTCACAGAAAGCCAATGGGGTGGGGGCTGCTGCTGTAGTGTAGTGGGTTAAGCTGCCACCTGCAGTGCCAGCATCCCCTACGGGTGCAGGTTTGAGTCCCAGCTGCTCCACTCTGATCCAACTCTCTACTGTGGTGTGAGAAAGCAGTGGAAGATGGCCCAGGTCCTTGGGCCCCTGCACCACGTGGGAGACCCCGAAGAAACTCGTGGCTTTGGATAGGCACATCTCCAGACTTTGCGGCCATCTGGGGAATGAACCGGTGGATGGAAGATCGCTCCCTCTGCCTTTTCCTCTCTGTAACTTTGCCTTTCAAATAAGTAAATGAATCTTTTCAAAAAAATCACCACAATGGAGAACTATATATTCTCAACCAATTTTCAGATCTCAGCCAATTTTTAAAAGGGGGGGGGTATTCTGATACAGTTTTGAAGGAGAATAACAAGGGAGGACTTCTTGGAAGAGGTGTTCCCTGATTTAAGAATTAGAACAAGAAGCTCAGCAGATCTCAGGCCTGCCTGCTCCTGATAACCACTCTAAGGACAGGTTTATAAAAATGTAATGCCTGGACCCCACTCCAGGACAGCTAAGTCCCACGCTCTGCAAGTAAGCCCAGGTCTCAATATTTTTAAGAAACTTTTTATTAATTTGAAAGGCAGAGAGAGAGAGAGAGATCTTCCGTCTGCTGGTTCACTCCCTAAATGACCACAGCAGCCAGGACTGGGCCAGGCCAAAACCAGTACCCCAAAACTCTGGGTCTCCCACCTGGGTTTAGGGGCCCAAGCACTTGGGCTATCTTCTGCTGCTTTCCCAGGTGCATTAGCAGGAGCTGGATCGGCTGTGGGGCAGCTGGGACTTAAACCGGCTGTCATATGGGATGCCGGTGTCCCAGGTGGCAGCTTCCCCATGTGTCAATATTTCTAAAACTTCTCAGCCAAGGTCAAGAAGGCCTGGTCTGGGGAGAAGACACTGCAGGGAGCAGGGACTCCCCACATTCTCCTCATCAGGACAGTCTCATTGTGTCCCCAGGCCTGTGGCCTCCATCAGACTCCTGCCCTGAGGAACAAACTAGGCATGAAAGCCCTAGCTGGGACCAGGAGCAGAGCGGCGTTTGCCTCCTAAGCTCCAGGGAGGCCAGCAGGGCCCGAGTCAGCGCAGCACCCATCAGGCCCAGGATGACAAATGACATTCTGAACCGCCATCTCCTCACATACTTCTAAGCTGACCCTTGGAAATAGCTAATAAAAGATCAAGCTATCCTCTGAGATTCAGGATCAGTGGAGAGAAAGGTGGAAGGGGGAGGGGCAGCAGGGCCTCTGGGATGCTCTGCAGCCAACGAGACAGAGGAGGGGCCCCAAAGAGAGACAGCATCACTCTGCACTGCTGCTTTGGAGCCCGCCCAGTGCCCTCCAGCAGCCCCCGCCCCCACCTGCACTCTGCTCCTCCTCTTCCTGCCTTTCTCCTCTGAGCTGTTTTGGGTCTTCCTGTCCTGCTCCTTCCTGAACTCTGGGTCTCCAGGGTCATCTGTGCTTCTCTGTCCATGTCTTTTTCAGCCCTTCCCCTCCTCCTCTTTGTCCTCACTCTTGGCTTCTCCTTGTTTCTTTCTAGGCCTTGCTTTGTTGCTCTAAAACCTGGGCTTCTGTCTCTCCTGCAGTGCATGTGCCCCTATGGTTGCATTTCTCTCTCTCTCACTCTGCCTTTGTGTGTCTGCCTCTGTCTGCCTCCCTCTCTGTGTACCTTGGCTCCCTCTGTGTGTCTGTCCTTCCTGGCCCTCTGATTCCCATTGTGTCTTCCTGTCCATCCTGCTGTGGTTTGATATCCCTGCATCTCTTTGCATCTCATTCGATGTCTGTCTGCTCCATCTGACTTGCTCTCATACTCTCCCTCCTCTCATTTTCCTGACTGGGCTCCTCTCTAGGTAAGGATCCTCTTCTTTCCCTGGTCCTCAGTAGCAGTTGGTGTGGCTGTGGAATGGGGAGAGGCAGCCTACCCTGCCTGGCTTGCCCCCCACTCCTGCTGGTAGGTCCCTCATTGTGAGCTTGCCCTGCTGGTTTGTCCCCTTCAGGATCCCAGTTAATTCCCTCCCTCCTCAGTTTTGCCTTGCTCCATCTGTGTTAGCAGGAACCTGTGTCCCAAGTCAATGGTGAAGTCATAAGACATGTTTATGACTTAATAGCTCCAGCTAAGACTTACTAAATGCATAGGACCAATCACAGATTCTGTGTTTAACTCATTTGCAAAAAATCCGACAGCACAGAAGTCATCATCCTCATTTCCCGAATGAGGATCAGAGAGGAGGTCAGACTAGTTAAGACACCTGCCCAAGGTCACACAGCCAGCATAGTCAATCCCACTCTGGGTAGACCTGAGAGTCGTGCCTTTGCCACTGAAGCTTCTAGAACTGTGCCGTCCAATGAGGTGTCTACTATTGTTTAAGATATATAAGTCCCACTTGTAGTGTCAGGAGCCACATGTGACTGAGGGCCACCGTATTTGTTGTAAGAGCAGATATAAGGCATTTCCATGGATGTAGAATGTTCAGTTGAACAGCTCTGCTTTAAATAAGCACAAAGGAGTCTTCTGTGTGACTTTTCAAAAAATGTTATTTATTTGGGAGGCAGAGTTACAGAAAGAGGGAGAGACAGAGAAGTTTTCCTTCCACTGGTTCACTCCCCAAATGGCTGCAATGGTCTGAGCTGGATTGATCCAAAGCCAGGAACCAGGAGCTTCATCTGGGTCTCCCATGTGGGTGCAGGAGTCCAAGTACATAGGCCATCTTCCACTGCTTTTTCAGGCCATTAGTAGGGAACTGGATTGGAAGAGGAGCATCTGGCACAGGAACTGGATGCCCATATAGTATGCTGGCACCTCATGCTGAGGCTTAGCCCACTGTGCCACAGCACCAGCCCCTTCTGTGTTGCCTTTCATGGAAGGAGTCTTCAGTGCTGACTTTGTGGGACAGCAAAAGAAAGCAGGATACAGAAAATCGGCCCAGTCCACTGCCTGGTTCCAGCCTTGGCTGTGTGTGAGGCTGCCTGAAAGACGTAGGCTGAAACAGCAAACCCACTTCAAGATACCTGTGGGCAGCATCACCTGTGCCCCGTGACCTTGAGTTTATGACCCTGTCTGTCCTGATGATCAGTGAGGGACAGCACCCTATCATGGGGGAAGGACAGATGAGGATGTGTACATTCTTCCATAAGGCTGAAAAAGCCCAATCTTGGGCCAGAAATTGAATTTTCTTATTTCAACTGTGTCCAGGGCTTTGAACCCTTCCAGAACACGAATAGCTTATCTTGTTCCACTCGATCAAAAGCATTTCATAATGCCAGTGCCTTCCACAAGGTCACCTTGAAATCTCTCCCTCGTTTAGAGCATCCTGAATCTTCCTTAGCTTGACAGACATTCTTGAAACCTGAGTAAATGGGATTTGCTCAGCCATGTTCCTTCTCCAGGAAAACTGTATTCCCCCACCCCCACCTCTGAAGCAACAAGTCACTTGAAAGGGGGAAATATGTACCATTTCGGGCAAGCTCACCGGTCTGGGCAGTGTTAACACCCCAGTACTATCTGCATACCCTGGTATTCCCGGCCTCATGCAAATTGCCCTGCAAGCAGCTGATCCCTCAGTGGTCTTCCATGGTCACTCAAAGAAGATGCCTCTCCTGCAGCTTTCCTGTAGCTCTGTGATGCTCTGCCAGGCACCATTTGTCCTTTCCATTCCTCCACTGTGGCTGTGCACCTACCCCAGGCTCCAGAGTCCCCCTGCACTGATAGCGGCCACTCGAAGCCTTCCCATGCCCAAGCTTGGTAGAGTCTAGGACAGACAGACAATTATTCTCTGGCCTCCCTGCCTTGTTTAAAGATTCTTAAGGCCATGTGACCTAAGGCCATGGTGTGTGTCCTGCTCATGTTTTAGCCCCCCTTCCAGGCTCTCTTTGCTCTCACGTTGGAGTGGGAGGTGCAGTAGTTAATTGTGTTAAAGAAAAATGTGTTCATGGTGTTTGCTAATGATGGGAAGGAAGACCTCATTGCAATAGGGTTGCCACAATGGGGCTTTGGAGTAGAGAGAGATTGGCTCAGCTCTACAGACAATAAGCAAAAGTGGGGATGGAAGCCTAAGGAGGGAGTGTCAGTAGATGGAACATTGCTAAAAGGTAGGGCAATTCTTGGCTTAACTGATGGTTGAGTATTTTTGCAGAATGAAGAGTATTCTTTCTAAAACTGGAGTAAGGGGGTCTGGGAGAAGGACAGAGACTGAGAGGTCAGGTCTGATCAGGAACAGGATTCTTAGGGGTCTAAGGAGAGTGTCTTTGTTAAGACCACCTGCAATGGCACCAGGTGACTTTGGTTTGGATTGTAGCTCTGCCACTTTGTAAACCTTCTGTGCCTCAATTTTTTCATCTATAAACTGGGAATAAGAATACTGACATCAGAAGTATAAAAACTGACTTAGTTGTCATTGTTTTTGTTGATGTTATCTCTGTCTACTCTCTGTGCTCAGAGATGCCCCTCTGGCATGATCTAGGCCACAGCCATGATACCACCCTTGAGAACCTTTATGTCTCCCACCCACAGAGGGCTTTGTCCCTGGATTGTTTGGTTTACTGACCCTTTGAGTCCTATCTTCTGGGAGGCTCTTCTGCATCACTCCTGCTCCCATATAATCTCCCATCCAACCTCCTTCAAGTGATTGACCAGAGAAGCCCAGACTAGTCTGTGGTCTAGCAGGGGTGGTGGAAGGCTCAGCTCAAACACCTGCCTCATCCTGCATCATCCACGTAGAAGCTCCAGGCAGTAGAGAGCAGGGAAGGAGGCTGAGGCTAACACAGGCGTTCAGTGGGAAGGACACAGCCCAATAGTGCGTCTTCACCGTCATCCTTCCCCCAGACCACAGTCATCCCAACCTGGCAGCTGAATGCATCTTGACTCTTGGGCTGGAAGTGGTGTGCAGCCAGTGGACTTGCTTTCTGCTCTCATCAGTCCTCCTTAGTGAATTCTTCTGATCTTAGTCCTTTTCAGGGACTCGGTCACCATCTGCAGATTTCTTCCCTTCCCAGATTCTCCATGAGTCTTCTTCCTCCAATTTTCTGAAACTCATCCTCTCTCCCATCTCAAACCATTTCTTCATTAACCATTGATAGGGACAACTTCCTGTCATTCCACTCCAGCATCTTGCTTTGGACACAGTCAGCATTAGCTTATGACCAACAGACCACAGCTCAGGGAAAGCCCCCTGCCCCCAGCCTGGCTCTCACTGGGGTGACTGAACAAACCCACTCCTCCTGGCTTCCATCGGTCGAGGAGGGTACACAGGAGTGGACCCAGGGACCCCTGAATCTGGAACCTGCCCTGTAGGTGCTATGTGTGGACAACTTCATGGAGCTTCTCTCATTTTTTCTCAACAGTAACCTCTAAGTCCCTTTGCAGGTGGAGGGACTCATGACCTTTTATTTAATGTGTGTTCTTCCTCTCTTTGGTTCATTGGCTTCAGACTTATTATCTTGCATTTGTCTGCATTACGCTGCCTCTTCGTCTGACCGCTTGAGTCACCTGCAGTAACCCAGGCTGGCCCCATCCCAGTCCATTTCCAGGTGTGCTATGTTCCTGGGGTGGAGGGACTGATGAAAATTGCCCTGAGTTTTAGGCCTGGTTGGGGGGGTGTGGAGGGAGAAGATCTGGAGGAAGGGCACTGTATGTCTGCCTCAATTATGTCAAATAGGAATAATGGTGACCTCATAGATATGGTGAGGAACAGGTAAGCATCCGGAAGAGCACACAATAAGTGCTGTATAAATACCTGCTGCCGTTGTTGCTGTTAGAACCATTGCCCAAAATGCAACAGAAGATGAAGGCCCAAGATTCTCGTAACAGCCACCATCACCAAACATCCACTACCTTCTGAGTACTGTGCACTAAGTACTTCATTTTCAACAAAGGAAACATTCTCTTTTTCCTCACCATAGTGTTTAAACATGCATGTTAATTGCAGGGAAGAAAATACAGATCAGATTACTAGATAAAGCAGGCAAGTATGAGTGGCTAGCCCAATGACTTTAATACATGGGGAAATTACAATAAAGAGGAGTCAGATAATGGCAAGCTGAACAAATCATTAGCTGAAGGGCTACATACCTCATCTAGAATGACCACTCTTCACATTTTAGTGTCTCTTTTCAGACAGTTTTCTATACATATAGTAATAAACTTTTTTATTCTTTTATATAAGTGTAGTTCCATTGTACACAATGATTTGTGAATCACTTTTTGTTCCCACTAACCTATTTATTGTGGTCATATTTTCATGTTAGTAACTACAGTAGTAAGAGTTCACTGTGGATTCAATTCCATGGTCATGGTCATATCAAACAGACTAATAGAAAATAGACGTTTTAAACTCTGAGTTAGTAACTATCTCATTAAAGTGGGAATACAGAATCTAAGTTTCAAAACCTCCAAAGAAGCAGTGATTCTGTATCAGTGATTATTGTGGTATTTAAGTTAAGTTACTGATACTGCATCCATACATGCTGCCACACATACACAGACACACACAGCATTAAAACCCTTGAATAACTGTGCTATTCCATTAAGTGGTTGTTTTATATTTTTAAGCCCCATTTGATGGATATTTAGGTTATTTCAAAAGTACAGCCAATTTAGTTGACAAATCATCAATGTAAAGCATGGAAAAAATTTTACTTTTCCAATACTTGTATGAACTCTGCGCTTTTTAACTCTGCCTTTTCTGTTACCTGGTGGGCTTCCTCAAGATTTCTAACCTAGTCCAGACAGACACATTGTAGTATCAGATTTCCCATCTTGGTTCTGAAGACTCGATATTGGTCATTGGTCACTGTCAATCTTACGTGCTATTGAATGTGGCCCCCTTGTCCTCCTTCCATCTTCGACCTGTAAGACTGGAATTTGAAACAGAGGTTGGTCCCTCTGCACTCTGCCCATGACCAGTCTGTGCCATTATTATGCCCCAGTGCCGCCTTGTAGAGCTCAGAAAGTTCTAGAGCTGACCAGCAACTAGGGAGGCAAACCTATTGCCACTTCTGATAAATAGCCCCAAGCTTAATGAGCTATTTTCTTTGTACCTCCCTCCTTTAGCTACAAGGAGTGAAGCCTCTGGGGAAGTGAGAGGAGGTGGGGAGACAGTCTTCATCAATGCAGTGCCTCCCTGAAAGATGGCCCCTCTTTGTCCCTGCCTTTCCCTCTTTCTGTAGGGTGTGGATAGCGAGGGACCAGCATAGGTTTTGTCTGCATAGTCCCTCTAACCCTTGGTATGCTGCTGCCACTCAGACTGACTGCCGGAGACAACTGTTGGTATCTGCTATCTCTTCCAGACTCTGTCTCCAGGGAGAACACAGTGGCAGCTAGAAATCAGCCCTGGGGAATATTTACACCATGGTCCTGGAAGTTATCTTCACACCTTCTGCACTGCTACCCCAGAGCTCTTTGTTAATCATTTGCCAGCTCACCACTGCCTCTAACCTAAACTTGGAGGGAGAGGGCCCAATGTTGGTGGTTTCTGTACTTAGAGTACCTACAGTCTTCTGTTCTCAGCCTGAATGGGCTCATTCTAGGAAAGATCACAACAATTATTTCACAACAATAGATGATGCCTTGATGAGCAACTTTTTATGTTTACCCTGTGCATTTGAGTGACTATTTTCTATGGCTGAATTCCTAGGAATAGAAATGTTGAATCCTAAGGCATATCTATTTTGAAGTTTCAGATATGCAAGATTGAAATGCCTTTCAGAAAGTATGTAGCAATTTATACTCCAGTCACCAATGTGACTGGCATACTCTACTCATGTCACAACTAAATCTTCTCATTAAAATATCTATTTCATCTTTAGGCAAAAAAATATATATTTTGCTTTTCATCTGCATTTTTGGCTGTCAATATGTTTGATAGTTTTCTAGAACATTAGTTTATTAATATCATTTTCTAAATAGACTGTTTTATGAATTTTTCAGAAACGCAGGTGAGAAGGGTAGTGACAGAGGAGTCTAGGAAGTGGGGGAGGGGGGCTGTCATGCCCAGGTGTCCCCACTTTGTCACCCACCTGCCCTGAGTGGTGTGCTGAGTTCTGAAGACAGCTTCTTAGAGGCCACCCTTTAATTAAAACCTTTCTCACATGATGCATTATCTATAAAAGCAATTGGGTTAGGATATTGATTTTGCTCTGTTGTTACAGAGCTCCCATGGGAAGACTTATTCCACTCTGTGCAGCTTTCTGGCCAAGATTTCAGCAAGCTTCTCTTCTGAGGCCTGTGTACTCACCCACACTTCTATGCCTGGACACACATGCACACATCAGATATACACTCTCACATGCCCTCATACATGTATAACTTATTCAGGCATATACATGTATACTCATCTTCCAGGGCGCACATTTACACACACAGTCATGGGTACATGCTGGGACACATGTGCACACATGGACACAGTTATGCATACTTGGGCATATATGCACATGTAGACTCACAGCCATTTAGACAGACACACATGAATACATATACACAAGTAATATCATATGTATACACCCACATGCTGAAAACACATACATGCATGAACATACTCATGGACATGTGTGCTAACTCATACACGCTGCCTTTTCTTGCCTTTACACCCAATACTGGTGCCATATTTAATTTCCTTCAGTTCTTCAAACACACTACATCTGCTCTTGCCTGAAGACATCTGTCTACACTGTTTCTTCAGTCTGGGGTCCTTTTCCTTCCACCTGTCACCTGACAGACTCTCAAGCATCCTTCCTGTCATGTTTTAAGAGTTATTTCCTTCAGACACCACGGAACCTCTGGCCATTGCTTATATTGTCATGTTTCTTCATTTTTATGATACCCTTGTGCTTTCCAGTTATTCCGTGGAGGTGGGGCCTGATGTTTGCCATGCTCCCTGCTCTGTCCTCAGGACCTAGAAAGTACCTAGCACATGGTAGATATGCAAAAAAATCATTCAGTTAATGAGTAAGCGGAGTCTCTGATAGAGTAAGAACATGAACCTAATTATGAACTGGGACAGGACTTGTAGACCCAGGCTTTGACTCTAGAGTACACCTTCTTTATTTTTTATCAATGGACACTTTGCCTTACTTGATTTTCCAGTCATTGTTATGAATACATGTGTGCACATGCATACACATGCATATGCACAGCACATCAATCATGGAAATGGTACTGATATGACCTAATTATGACTTTCCATCCATGCATGTGTATATGCATCCATCCATCCACCCACCTTATCGTCTGTCCATCTACCCATTCATTACCTACCCATCCACTTGTCCATCCATTCATGCTTCCAACCAGCCTCCCTCCCTCCCATCCATCTATCCCTCCATCCATGATAAAAGGGCCTATCCACCTTGATTACTGTGGTAATAAACTTTGCACATAACACCATGCTTGGTTCATACCAGGCACTCAAAAGCATTTGTTAAGTGAGCAGATGAAACTGTTTAATAAATGATTGCTGAGCATCTTCAAAGCGCTGGGCTAGGTGCTAATGAGATTGCAGAGAAGAATAAAAACAGCCCCTGGCCTTTCCTATCTTGCTGTATGACTGGGGGAACTATCAAATCTTTGCCTTTAGGGATATGGAGATAGTCTGGTACTTCCTGACCCTTCTTCATGGGTATGCACAGACAAAGGCGCACACACAGTTGCATATGTGTAGTCAAAACATACACCACAGACAGACTTCCAGATACTCTGTGCACAAACACCTGCACATCTAGGCCCCTGTCTAAGTTTGAAATTAACAGGTTACAGCATTTGCAGCCCAACCTGGTTTGTTTCCTGTGAGTTCAAAGCAGTTTATTAATTTTAGCCCCTCATGTGGAACTTGCAGAGCCTCCTGGAGGAGATATCCATAGCAACTGCGGTGACCATCTGAACAGGAAGATGTTAACCTTTTGGAGCCTGCTGCCCACTCTAGATATCCCCTTTAACATATTGACAGTATCTCCTGGACTCTGAAATAATGAGAAGCAGCTGTGTCAGCGTGTGGTGAAGGCTCAGGCGAGGAGTGGGGGGATGCCTCCTTTGAGAATCTGAGACCTGTGCCCCCTGTAGTCTAATGTGTGATGAGGTAAGCTAGTGCCAGCTGGTGTTTGAGCCTGGGTGGAGACTGGGGCTGGGATGATGTGGGAATTGGCCTCTGCTTTGCCCCCAAGCTGCGGCCTGAACTTTCTGAAATTGCCAAAAGGTCTCACTGTGGGTCCTGCTGTCTCCAGCTTGACCTTTTCAGTAAGAGTGAAAAATGCTGGGTGCCTCCTCTTTGGGTCTGGAATGGATCATTTCTTCAATCAAGTTGGCCATTTCTATTCATTTCCTGACGTTGGGCAAATCACCTCAATTTCCTGATCTCGTGTGTGGGGCGAGGAATTGATTTGAGAGCCTGTCTTTTCAACTGGGGGTGGAGGTGGGAGGCCTTCAGGGTGCAGCACAGGTTAAGGAAGGATGCCTCACTCTCTGCTCTTAGGAGGTGCTTAATGGGGAGGGAAGATGTGTGGCTACTCGGGCCTGAGTTCAACTCCCAAGTCCATTCACATACTTGCTAGGAAATTGAGTTCTTTGTCTCTGAGCCTCAAGTCTTCATCATCAAAACTGATATAATGATTCATACTTTATAAGTCACTGGAAAGGCTTTGTGCTTGGTATGCGGCCAGTGCTAAGTCAATAGTAGTTTACTTTGCTCTTAATTTTTTTAAAAAGATTTATTTATTCATTTGAAAGAGTTGGAGAGACAGAGAGCTTCCATCTGCTGGTTCACTTCCCAGATGGCTGCAATGGCCCACACTTGACCAAGCCAAAGGCAGGAGCTAGGAGCTTCATCCAGGCCTCCCATGTGGGTGGCAAGGGCCCAGACATTTGGGCCATCCTCTGCTGTTTCCCCAGACCATTGGCAAGGAGCTGGATCAGAAGTAGAGGAGCCGGGATCTGATCTGGCACCCACAGGGGATGCTGGTATCTCAGGTGGTGGTGTCAACCACCATGCCACAGTGCCAGCTCAAGTAGTTTATTTTCCTTAAAAAAAGAAAAAACACAAAAATCTCACTCTGTTCCATGCTTTCTGCTCTGTGCCAGCTGTGAATACGGATGTAAATGAAGCCTATTCTTGAGGGGCTCCCAGTCTAGCAGACAGATGAGCAAGGAAACAATTAGGTGATGAAATGAGTAGGGAATTCTGCATAAGGAAGGCAAGGGATCACCCCAGAAGAGGTAGCATTAAAGGAAGGCACAGGGACCCATTAGAGGAGGAAAGAAATCCGTTCTCAGTGGGGGGCACTATTGCACCCAGTGTACCCTTGGGAATGTCAGGTGACATCATTGGTTGTCAAAACTGGGGTCCACTGCTACTGCCATCTAATTAGCCAGGGATGCTACTGACGTCCTGCAGTATGCAGTATATAGGGCAGTCCCCTGAAGAATTACCCAGCCTCAAATGTCAAAAGGACTGAGGTGTTGAACCCATGCTGCAGAGCATCATGATATTCTTCATAAAAACTGTAATCATGACTGACTACTGAGCACCTATTTAATGTCGGGCCGTGCCGGGAGGCTTTCTGCATGCATTATTCAATTCTCTAAACCAATCTATGGGATAATTCTTAGTGATCCCATTTCAAACTAGGGAATCTGAGGCTCAGGGAGGTTAGGAAAGTTGCTCAAGACCTCCCAGAAATAGAAGTCAAGTTTGGAATTCAGATTCTCCCAGATTCCAAACCCTACTTTGTTTTTAACTTGACCATACTGTCTCCACTGGGGAAAGATCTAGAATTGCTGTGACCACTGGGCCTGTGGTGTGTAGAGTCAGACTAGAAACATTCAGGACAGAGGGGCTGTGGCAGCCTTTGAAGGTACCACATAGGGTCTGTCTTCAGGCAAGTAGGGTTAATCTGGTTCACTTCAGTGACATGGACACTTTGGGGAGTGCAGAACAAATATTGCGCAAATGACTTCTGCCTCTGCCTCCCTCCCGTCATGACGCAAGCTCTGCTGTGTTGGTGTTACTTCCACCACTACCACTATAGTTAATACCACTTTGACTAATAGTGAACACTCACTCCTTGATGCCTCTTATTCACACAGTAGGTTTTCAGTTTGTCAGCAATCCAGTGAAGCAGGTATGATCACTTGAATTTCACATATCCCAAACTGAGGCCCAAGCAAGGGTCAAACACCTGAGCCGGGGCTAGTCATTGAATCCATACTATTCTCAGTGGTAACTTACTGGGGTTGGCTTTTCCCCTGCAGAGGGGGTTGCTGTCTGTATATCCAGGTATTATCTGCTGATAGATATTTTCAAAATTTTGTTTATTGATTTGAGAGGTAGAGAGATACATTGAAGGAGAGCCCCAAGTTCACTGGTTTACTTTCCAAATACATTCAATGGTCAGGGTTCAAAGGAACATAATTCAGGTCTCCCACATGGATGGCAGGAACCTGATTACCTGAGTCATGGCTGCTGCCGCCCGGGATTCGCATTCGCAGGATGTTGGTACCTGGAGCTGGAGCCACAGCAAGGAGTTGAAACCCGGTACTCTGATGCGGAATGTATGTGTCTAAACTGGCATCTTAACAACCAAGATGCACACCTGGAGATATTTTTGAATGTTACAACTGGCACATGGGGTTTTTCTACTTGCATCCAGTAGGTAGAGGCCAGGGATGCTGCTGAACATCCTATATTGAAAAGGGCTATCCTCACCCCCCCCAGAATTTTCTGGCCTTAAATGTTGGTTGTGCTGTGGTTGAGAACACTGGACTGTTACCCCAAACCCCCTACTGTTAGCCACACTGCTCGAAGTGTTTCTTATCAGAGTGTAGTGGGATTGACAGCTTCCAGATTTTGTAGAGTAGATGTTTGTTTAAAATTTCCTAGGGACAGAAAACTGCTTGAATATTGCCTGTAAACATAAAAGAGCAGCATGAGAGTTAAATGTTAATTTTTGTTTCATTTTTGACAATGGAATGACTTTGGTGGTAGAACTTCGAGCAAAGCTAGGAACATGAGCATTGCAAATCCAACTGTTATGCTGTGTGAAGGTATTTTTTTTAAAAGATGGAAATTGGGAAGGCCAGCAGTGAGCCCTAGTGAAATATTCATGATCCTCATCTAATTTCTAATTCAATTATAAGGTGCTAATGTAGTTAACTGTGAAAACAATTATTTTTGTTAATGAATATATTTAAATGCTTATCAGCAAAGGTGATAAGGAGTGCCCACAAGACCCAGCCACAAACTGGAATTTCAAATTGATTTCCAAGTTTAAAAGGTTATTTTCACAAAACTGTGAACCAAATTTCAAATTTACAAGGTGGATAATTTCAGGATTAGCCACTCAGTTTCAGTGGGTAGTCTTCCACTTTTTGAGAATTCAAGGCAGGAGTAGTCTTTTAAAGTACAAATTCTTCAGTTGCATTTGAAATGGGGTTTGATCTGTAAAAATTCAAATTATAATGAGTTTGCAGGAACCCAAGGAGAAAAAGATAGGGCAAACCTCAGTGTTTGAGCAGAAGACAGTCTCTCTGCCTGGAGTATCACAAGATTGTACCAGGAACATGAGGGTATTTTCTAGAAACTCTTTGAAAGGGAATTGAACTGCATCTCCTCCTAAAACTTCTTATCTCATGGGGTCAATGGGTAAGTAACAGATAATATGTTGGAGCTGGTAGACCAGATGTCTAGGCATAATCTGGTCCTTAAACTGGCATTTAAAATTATATTAGATATTCCCTGGTTTTCAACACAACCATCAAAATATGAAATTGCTTATTTTAAACTTTATAGTTTTTTCATGGCTATTAAAAGATGAATTTCAAGATTCTTGTTGAAAAAAATCTTTCTTCATGTTCCTGGATGTTACTTTCACTGTTTCATTAGCAATTAATGCATTCATGCCATCTTTGTAACCAATCTGATATGAACACTCAGCTCCACCATTTACCACCTGCATGGTTTGAAGAGGTTCATTGAACTTCTCAGAACTAACTTTTTACATCTATGAAGGGAAGATTATACTATTTTGCATCGTTTTCCAGGCTGTTGGACAAGTTAGAGGCTAACAGTGTCTTGACATACAAATGCTCAGTAAGTGATGGTGGTGAGAGCTGTAGAAATAGTTGTCATGACTGTCAATCCTGACATGCTTTGATCTCAGAACACCTTTTGGAGTGGGTAACATTGGCAATATTATCTCTATTTATGGATGAGGAGACAGAGACTTAGAGAAGCTCAATCAGTTGCCTGGTGTCATCCATTGGTAAGTAATGTGATGTGGATATGGGTCAGATTGGTTTGCTTGTAAATGATGTGCTCTGTTCACATGCCATGTTCTTTCCACTTAAAATCACTATTCTGTCTCTCCTATGAGGAGGCTTCAAAGAGTTCATGGAACATGCATGTTATGAACAAATCATGAATTTCAAAACTTTTATACCAAAATAAACTCATCTTTGGTTTTCAGTTCTAAAATTGTTGATTAATATGTAACACTAGGGCATTTTTATGGAATACAGGGTAGTATTTAAACAGGTACAGTCTCTAAATTGATCAAGTAATTAGCTTTTCCATTTTCTTATCTTTCCTTTATGTTTGGAGCCTACCAGCTTCTGTTCATTATACCATACGTAATGCAGAATTGGGAACGAGAGTTACCCTACTGTGCTGTTAAATGCTAAAATGTATTACTTCTGAGTGTTTTGGGACCCCTTATGCAACCTCCCTCAGTTCCCCTTCTCTTCCTGCCCTATTCTAAGTTCATATTGTGGTGTTTTCCTTTCTCTACTTGGCTTGTTTTGTTTAACAAAATGACTTCAGGTTTGCCTGTATTTCTATAAATGTCAAAATTTCATTCTTTTATATGTCTGAATAACATTGTATACTTAAACCACATTTTATTTTTCCATCCACCCATCAGTAGAGACCTAAGTTGATTTTATACTTAGGCTAATGTGGATAGTGTTGAAATGAATATGGGGATGCAGGATCTTTTTGATACACTGACCTTATTTTCTTTGGATATATACCCAGAAGTAGGAGAACTGAGTCATATGGTAGATGTATTTTTAGTTTATTGAGAAACCTCCATGATGGCTGTAATAATTTGCATTTGCACAAATACTATATGAGAATTAAATTTTCTACATACCCTCACCAGTATTTTTTTTTTTTATCTTTTTGATAATAGCTGGTCTTACTCTAGTTTTTAAGTTTTTTTTTTTTCTGTTGTTGACATTCTTGTGTTTTCTGGATACAAATGTTTCATTGGATAAATAGTTTACAGTTATTTTCTCCCATTCTGATGATGGTTTCTCTTCACTCTTGATTATTTCTTGTCTGTTTTTGCTTTTATTGCCTGTTCTTTTGGGATCTTTCCAAAATATCAGTCTATAGTGATGTCTCGCAATGTTCCTCCAATGCTTTATTCTGTTTCATAATTTCTGGTTTCACATTTAGAGCTTTGATCCCTTATGAGTTGATGTTTGCGTAGGGCGAGACACGAGTCGGGGTGATGTCAGGATTTCATCTTCTGCATGTGGATATCCAATTCCCTAGAACCATTTACGGAAGAGATTGCCCTTCCTCCAATGTCTGTTTTTGGCAGCTTTGTAGAAATTTAGTTGACTGTATATATGTAGACTTATTTCTGGGATCTTTATTTTGTTGCATTGGTCTATGAGACTGTTCTTATGCCAGTACCATGCTGCTTTGGTTACAATAGCTCTGTCAACTCCTTAAGATCAAGTGTTGTGATGCTTCCAGTTTTTGATCTTTTTGTTAATGAGTGCTTTGGCGGGGGGGGGGGGGGGGGGGGGGGTCAGTTGTACTTCTCCATGCATATTAGTAGTGTTGTTTCTAGTTTTGTGAAGGATGCCACTGGTATTTTAATGGGAATTTCATTGAAGCTGTAAATCAGATTTTGTAGTATAGATGCTTTAATAATAATAATTCTTCCAATCCATGAGCATGGGAAGTCTTTCCATTTCTTGGTGTCATCTTCAATTCCATTTGTTAGTGTTTTGTCATTTTAATTGTAGAGGTCTTTCACATCCTTGGTTAAATTTATCCCAAGGTATTTATTTTTTGTAGGTGTTGTAAATGTGATTTCCCTATCATTTCTTTCTCAGGGTTCATTATTGGTGTATAAAAGTGCTACTGGTATTTGTGTGTTGATTTTTATATCCTGAAACTTCAGGGAATTTATCAGTTCTAATTATCTCCTAATACAATCTTTAGGTTTTTCTATAGAATCATGTAATCTGCAAATAAGACTAATACAATATCTTCTTTTCCTATTTGTATTTTAATTAGTTTATTTTGTAATTCCATTTTCCACAAAATTTCTGAAGTATACCTCCAGTCTGAATCCTCTTTGTTCTTCAGGTTCACTTGTAGATCCTTAAGAGATGTCATTTGAAAATGACTAGTTCTCACTATGGCTATGAACAAAATGCACTTATTTCATATATTTTCACATTGGTTTAGTCTCTTCAAGATAATGCAGAAAATAAGAGGAAGTATTGTGAAGATAGATCCAGCAGTCATGTTTATGAGGTTGTTTGGAGAAGTATCTAGAGTACTAGTTTCTGCTTGCAAGCACCCTACTTTAAGTCTGAGCTACTGAAGTGTCTGAGCTAATTATTTATAAATCTAATCCTCCTTGCAAGGCTAGTCAGGAACTAGAAAAACTAAGTTCTTAGAAAGGTAGGGGTGAGAAAAAAGAGTAAAGACTTGAATATTTGGTGACATGAATTCTGTAAAAGGTATTGGCACAAGGCTTCCGGATTAAACCCCAAGAATTCCCAGGGAACATTGGAGCTGTCCATCAAGATCCCAGGGAAGAGTAAGTTATATAATATTAGCTCTTTTTGGTAAAGACTCTAGGCAGCAGTGCTTCTGGTGTGGTTTACAATGCCCAAAGGCAGCTCAATGCTTGATTTCAAGAAGGAATCAGCCAAAGCCCTCCACAAAGAAGATTGCTTTTTAATGCCATTCAAATCTCAGCAGCCCATAAACCCTAAAAACATTATATTAAATGAAAGAAGCCAGTCAAAAAGCCACATATTACATGATTCATATGGACTTTTTATGCCAGTCCAGGATAGAGAAGCTGTGCAGACAGAAAATAGATTAGTGGTTGCTTAAGGACAGGGTTATAGAAAGGTGTTAAGTAGAGGGGTAAGAGGGTATAGGACTTCTTTTGGAGGTGGTGAAAAAATGTTAAAATTGACTGCAGTGATGGTTGCAGATGGCTGCAAAAATGCTAAAAACCATTAAAGTGCATGCTTTAAGTGTCTGACTTGCAAGGCACATGGATATCTCAGTAGAGCTGCTGAAAAGAAATCTTAGCAACCCACATGGTCAGTGTATTGCCCTGCGCTGTGCCCTTGCTATCAACGCACATCTACTGCTTTCTTACAGCGTTTTGTTGTCTTGCCTTCCTTATCCCACTAATCCTAGGCAAATTGAGATAATCCATATGGTTTCAGGTTACCCATAATGATAAGTATCTTAGAAACTACACAGTGTTGATTTTTTTTTAAGCATGCTGATTTTCTGATCACCCAGTGCTGTTCTTGTATATTCCAGATATGTATGAAGGAAATTTATATACCGCTACCACCCAACAACCATCTGCTCTCATAATTTTAAACCCACTCTGGAAATCATTGGAAACTGGGAGGGGAAATCACTTAAGCATTGTGTTAAACTTCCTGCTCAGTGACCTCAAGGGAGGCAGAGAGTAATATGGACCTTGGGAGCTCATTTTCTAGCAAAATTTGAGGTGTTGTCACCTGTGAAAGCCAGGGAACATTTCTTCTCTGAACCTATTTCTCCATCTATAGAAAGGGAGAAATTACAGCATCTAAGGAAAAAGGAGGTTTTAACCAGTCACTTATTCTGACATGTGGTAGGCACTTGGTGGAATAGATAGATTTAGCTGTGGTTCCATTATCATTGATTAGTGTGGGTCTACCTTGGCAGCCCAATCTTTTGATTCACTTCAGCCTGTAGTAGGGACTGTAATAGGGACTACCCTTGGAACACCCATCGGATTCCTATAGACACCCCCTTCTTGAGTGGAGTTCCTTTAAGACTTGAGTCAGAATTCAGTTGAATGAGAGTTTGCATTTTCTTTCCTTTTTTAAAGATTTGTTTATTTATTTGAAAGGCAGAGTTACAAAGAGGCAGAGAGCGAGTCTTCCTTCCAGTGGTTCACTCCCCAGATGGCTGCAAAGGCCAGAGCTAAGCCGATCCAAAGGCAAAAGCCAGGAGCTTCTTCCAGGTCTCCCACGTGGGTGCAGGGACCCAAGGACCTGGGCCATCTGCTACTGCTTTCCCAAGCCATAGCAGAGAGCTGGATCAGATGTGGAGCAGCTGGGACTGGAACGGGTGCCCATATGGGATGCCAGCACTGCGGGTGAGGGCTTTACTCACTACACCACAGTGCCGGCCTGGGAGTTTGCATTTTATACAGACTGTGTCCAGGAGGGAAGATGTCCTGGGGTGCTGGAACCTCACCAGATTAAGTGCCGTGGTTGACATTTTCCAGTCACTGACCATTGAGTATTCCCAGGTGATTGTTTCTGTCATCTTGTCATGTTCCCATTTTGATAATGATTTTGGGGAAATACAAACTGGGCACCAAGGGAAGGGCATGCAAATTGATTGTAGATGTGTGTGTTGTTTGCAGATGACGTATCGCTCTTTTTTAATTAGTTACCAGCACCAAGTAAAAGACAGAGGTCACTTGTTTTCTAGATCTGACTGTAAAGAATGAGCATCCATTTTTGCAAGGCAGCCACCAGGTGGACTAAAAAGCAACTGGCCCCTTTAAAAGAGATGTGCCTGCTTCACTTTCTCTGTGTCTACTGTCTTCCTGACTTATTTATGCTACCTGTCTGAGTTCTGAATGCATTGGAGTTTATGATCCCCAAACTAAGCCTTTGTGATCCACAGGACTGAATTGCTCATATTAGAAGAGATATTGATAGGCCTTATTGGTATCCCTGGAAAATTCACAGTCTGTGGGGCCAAGTACAAGGATTAAAGGATTTTGTACAGTAGTACACAGGAACAAGAGCCCAGCTAGGGCTGGAAACAGTGGCCCCAAGCCCCATTCTAGGGTGTAGGAGGGTAGGAGATGAAGTTTCCAGAATAAGAGAAGTGGACTACTTTTCTCCAAGATTGAACACAACAGCTTCATAGTATCAAGCTCTGAGGGCCAGTATCAGGAGCCGCACTGTGCTGTCTTCCTGAAAAAATGCCCAAGGCAGAGCAGCTCCCCCTGTAGCTATCGCTACAGGTTCCGAGACCCATTCCTCTCCAGGGCAGAAACACATTAGCTCACATTTTAAAATCTCTAATAGAAGCACAAATGAGGTGTATGAACCATTAACCCTAGGTCAGTTTTCCAAAGTCTCAAAAAGCATTTTAAAACAATTAATTACTTTGCTCCACTGGAAACAGATTGTAGATCAGTGCAATTAGGCAGATGCTCCAGGTGGAGACTGCAGCAAGATGGACAGTAAGCTTTTACTCTGGAGCTTGCTGCAGAAGCAGGAACAGAGTCTCTGACTGGAACCCCCACCCCGCAATGTCACAGTCATTTCCATGCAAGAATTGTTTACATCTTCCAAGCTACTCTCTTGTTCTGGGTTTGAAGGATTACCTTGACTTGTCACTATGCTCAGAGAAAAGACAGTTTTCAGAAAATAAGTTAAAGAGAATATTCTGTAAATTTAATTCAGTTCTGCTTACAATGTCTCCTAATATATGACTCCTTCACTCCTGTGTTGAAGATGCACTTTGGCAACAGCTGCAGCTGTGGTTTGGATCTGGTGTGAGTGTTCCTCGAAATGTTCGTGTGCTGGAAGTATGGGCCTCGGTGTCGTGGAAGCTTTGAGAGGTGGGGTCTTGCAGAGGCAGAGTGCAGTGGAGGGTGGTTGAGTGTTTCAGGAGCTGCCCTCAGAAGGCACATATATGGTTCTCCAGAGAAGCAGGTTCTGAAGCAGCAGGACGAGTCCCTCCCTGCTCCCTGGCTGCCTGTCTCACTGGGGGGATCTCGCCCTCTTTCACGTGCACCTGCAGTGATTGCCTCTCCATAGTGTGATGCCATCAAGGGGCACCTCACAAGAGTCAGAGCCAGGCTGTTTGGTCTTTGAGCCACCAGAACGGAGCTTTATAAACCTCTTTTCTTTGCAGAATACTCAGCCTCATTTTGTTATAGGAATGGAAAACAGACTGCTCATAAGAGTTACATAACAGGGCAACTGCTGCACTGGGCTGAGACATGGACCTCATCTTAGAATTCCTCAGGATTCTTGGAAGAGAAGACCAAGGTCAGAGGCCAGTCTGGGAGACGAGTCACTTCCCCCCTCTTTGTCTTAGGTTTGCTCACTTCATGTTGTCAAGGTTTGGTTAAGTCACTTCCCATATATATACATCTCATTCTGTTCATCTGTAAAATGAAGAAATTGGGCTGATGGTTGCAAGAGATAGAAAAGGAACCCAACAAATGATTACTTAAAGATGACTTCTGTCCACACAAAAGGCTACTACTTTCTGCTGAAGGTGGCTGACGGAGCACATCTTGGTGGAAGAAATACCAGAGCAATACTCAATGGCAGCACTGGGAAATGGGGCACATTGCCACAGCAAACCAGAAGTTTGGAGAAATGTGCATAAAGAATCAAATATATGGCATCAGATGAGTGGCCATTCCATAACAACCCTTCAGGAAACTAACTCCAAGGACATAGAACGGGAGGCAGCGTTGACCCTGAGTTCTTTCAGCAGAACTCTGGAGATCAGAGATGTGAGCTGGGAGAAACCAGCGTGTGGGGTGGTCTAAGTTAAAGAGAACCACCAGCATGGTTATGCAAAGCCCCCTTCAGAGGAGAAGTTGGCTGCCACACTACTCTGAGGTCAGTTTTCTGTATACAGTCAGGACTGGAGTTTAGGTGACTGGAGAGAGAAATAGGTCTCTGTCCTCAATGAACTTGACAGAAAGCAACTGAGGTGGAGCACTCGCAACTACAAATCAAGTGCCCCTGTATCACAGATGGAGACCCACACAGATGGGCATCTTCTCTACTCCAAGCAGCCTTCGCCTCGTGGAATAGAGAGACTGGAAGTATGGATGAAGGGATGTCATTTCACACGTCACACTGGTCCCTCTAGCTTGGCCACACAGAACACTGTCATGGCAGAAAGGTTCTGAAACTCTGTGCTGCCCAGGCCAGGAGCCTCTTGCTACACGTGGCTTTGGAGCACTTGAAATTCAGCCAAAGTCACGGAGGAACTGAGTTTTCATTTCATTTTAGTTTAATTAATGCAAATTGAAATATAAATGTAAATGGCTGCCACATGAGGCTAATTAAACAGCTACCATATTGGACAGCACAGGGCTATGCTGTCCTTTTTAAACAGTCTCAGCACCAAACATCGAGGCAACAAAAGAACATGTAAGAGACCTGAAATGGCTTGTGCTGAGATCACATGCCCTGACCAGAATTCATGGAAGAAACAAAAGATGACTTCCAAGCATGTTCATTAGTGCCTTTGGATCTGAGGGGATTGCCATTGGCATAAAAACTTGGTGTAATTAACAAGTGTACTTTCATCATACAAAAAAAAAAAAAAGCCTTGGAAATTAAAATGTGATGGACAACATTCAAAAGTAAATGGAAGGTCTGGGTGGAAGAATTAAAACTTAAAAGAATTGACTGGTGGTCTGGAATATCTATCCAAAGCATTCTCCCAATCCACAGAACAATAACATAAAAATTACAACACAGCATTTGACACATGTGGGATAGATCCAAGAAACCCAATATTCAACAGAGTGATTCCAGAGAGAACAGACAGAATGGAACTAAGAAAGAGCCAAAGAAATAATAAGGAGAAAAGTCCAAGTGGTTGAGCAGTATCTAAGTGTGCAATTTCAATGCCATTGTTAAGAGTTAATAAAAAGAACATGAAGTAAAATTAAATATTTAAAATCCATGCATATCTTCAACAGAATATGAATCTTAAACCAAAATGCTACCTAATGAAACCTAGGAGGAAAATACTGGAGGATGGCAGAAATGAAGGTTTGTTAGGACTGTTTTTTAGAGAGGCGGCTTTGGAATACACATTAAATTTTGATATTACTAAGAAAATAGGGTTTGGAATGTTTTTGTAAATATATAAATTAAAATTGAAGAGGCTCGTGCTGTGGCACAGTGGGTTAAAGCCCTGGCCTGAAGTGCCAACATCCCCTCTGGGTGCCAGTTCTAGTCCTGGCTGCTCCTCTTCCAATCCAGTTCCCTGCTATGGCCTGGGAAAGCAGTAGGAGATGACCCAAGTGCTTGGGCCCCTGCACCCACATGGAAGACCCAGAATAGGCTCCTGGCTCCTGGCTTCGGATCGACAAGCTCTGGCTGTTGCGGCCATCTGGGGAGTGAACCATTGGATGGAAGACCTCTCTCTCTGTCTCTACCTCTCTCTGTAACTCTGTCTTTCAAATAAATATTAAAAATAAAATAAAATTTTAAATATTAATTTAATATTAAATTAAAATACACAGAAGTTGAAGATTCAGGGTGTTTGGCACTGGTTAGCACTCCATATTGGAGTGTCTATGTTCAAGTACCTGGCTCTACTCCTGGTTCCAGCTTCCTGCCGATGCACACCTAGAAGGCAGCAGGTTCAGATAGTGAGGTCCTGGTAACCATGGCTGTTGTGGACCTTTGGGGAATGAAGCAGTGGACTGGATATCTGTCTCTGTCTCTCTTTGCTTTCTAAATAAATAATTTAAAAAAATATATAAGTTTACAAAAAGAAGATTGCCATTTCATTGGAGAAATAAAAGGAAGAAATGAACATTGGATCAATTAACCTAAATGTAATAGGGGAGCATTGAAGAAAAGATGGAAAGTAGGCAATATAAGATGGCAAAAATGAAAGTAACATACAGTGATTGCTATAAACACAAATAATGAAATTTCTCCTATTGAAAGACAAATACTTTAAGATTTTCTAAAAGGGAAACTAAAATGTATGTTGCTTAGAATCCCCTGAGGAAGGTCAGAAATAAAGGTCAAGAGAATGATATAAATGTTGAATTAGGTTGGCAATTCTCTTTTCTAAAGAAGGATTTTCTTTGCTTAAAGATTCTATGTCACACTATTTTTAAAATCTGAGCTCTATTAAAATACTCTTGTTTTATGAAATGTTAACCTTGGGTCAGTTTCCTAAATTATTTTGAAAATTTCACTTTTGGAAAAAAAAAACTCAAAGCCTAGCTTCAGGACAGGTGTGTTAGAATGATAAGATATTAAGCTCCTGTCGAATTTTAAAAATAACAAAACCCACTGGTTTGATTGTGTTTCAGGGCTGTAATCACATTTAACCCAATTTTTTATGTTATGTTTTTATATTAAGAAAGTCAGACTTTGTAGTTGGGAGAAACTCAAATGATCAAAAGTTATGTAAAACACATAACTAATGGGCACACACACTGCTGTCAGCTCTTCCCGTAATGGAATGGTGTGGAGAACCTGTTCTTCCTACGGAACACTTCAGACACTCATCTCTCTTCCTGCAAAGGCATCTAGATACATCTGTCTCATTCTTCTGCTTTTCCTGAGGGCTTGAATTCAGGAGTTTCTACTTGTCTCCTACAAAAATCTGTGTTAAAAACAATAATTCAGTGAAACACCCTGGAAGGCCACAGATAAAATGTCTATTTCATCTAGTGACCTCGTTTTCATAGATGAGGGAGCTTGGATTTGGAGGGACTAAGAAGCTTGCCTACGGTCACACTGCTAGCTCACAGGAGCGTGGGGACTACAATCTGAGTGTAGAACATTTTTGTTTATTTCACGTGACAGAAACCCAACCCAAACTAGCCTAATCTGTCCAAATGCATAGTTGGAGATCAGAATTAGGTGAGGCCTGCCCCAAGTTTTAAAGTATGTCATCAGAACGATGTGTGTCTCAGTCATCAGAATAGTTCCCTACACGCTGACTTCCCCTCGGCCTCTAGATGGTGGGAAAATGGCTACCAGCACCATCAAGTTTAACTCTACGTTCAAGTCCAGGTGTATACAACCTGAAACTGATCCTTCACTGTAAAGTGGTTTTCTGTCTCCTTGGCTCTCCAACTGGACTCAAACGACCATCCTTGAACCAACACTATAACTACAGGAATGCATGCTTTGATGAGTCTGGTCTCAGCCACATGCCTAATCCTAGAACAGAAAGTGGATTCAACTCTCCTTAAAGCACCTAGACTAAGAATGAGAGAGGAGTGGCTGCCCAGAGAGAGATCAGGGTACTGTGAATAGGAAAAAGAGGAATGTCTGCGGCATGCTCAAGTAGAGTCTCCATTCTCCTGGTCTGCCGAGCTCACCACGCTCCGGGGACAGGAGCAACCAGGCAGGAGAACCTGGAGGTGAGTTGTTGTTTTGCCAAGCGCTACCTGAAGGGCAATAGTAGAAGATCACAATAGTAAAGCCATTGTTCATTGTTTGCTCATCAACTATTGCAAATTCCAAATCAGCAAAAGCAGCAGCTGTCTGGGGGTGGCAATGATTTGATAAATTGAAGCCTTCCAGATTGCCAAACACTGACTCTGTTCCAATCATTGATTGTGAAAAATCCACTAGTGGAGAAAATATTCTGAACTATATATACTTTCAAAATTGGATACCCGGAGTGTTCAAGTGGACCCTAGCTAATGCCCTGAGGTACTGCTGCTTATGGGATGTCTTTAGACTGTGCTGGTCCATTTGAGGGACATCAATCATAAAGGCAGAGAGAGGAAGTCCAAGCTTCCTTGAACTTTGGAATGTGGAGAATATGGGACCTGAGGTAATAGTTTCAACTCTGTACTTCCAAAACTGGCTAGCCAGGGTATCATATTTAGACAGCTGTCCACCTTAGGGATGTTGCTTATGGAGTGGTCTTTAAGTCTGGTGGTACACTTTGGGAAGCTAGATAAGAAGAGTGGTGTGAAATCTCCCAAGTTCTCTTGGATTTGAGACTGTAGTGGAAGAATTTGGTAGTTTCTGAGTGCTCAACATAGGTGCCCTTGCTCATCTTATTCCTTCAGGATTTGTTTTTTTCCTTATGCAGCCATGGTCTTTTCAGTTTTGTATTTTTTCTTCTTAAGTTTTATCTTTTAAATGCCAAATAATCATATATACATATGGAGTACAATGTGATATCTACATACATGTGTGCATTGTAGAATCAAAAACTCAACTGTGTATTTTTTATTTCAAAGAAAGAGTTACAGAGAGAGGTAGAGGCAGAGAGAAGTCTTCCATCTGCTGGTTCATTCCCCAAATGGCCGCAATGACTGAGGTTTGGCCAGGCTGAAGCCAGGAGCTTCTTCCTGGTCTTCCACCTGGGTGCAGGGACCTAAGCACTTGAGCCATCCTCTGCTGCTTTTCCAGGTGCATTAGCAAGGAGCTGGATTGGAAATGGAGCAAGCAGGACTTGAACTGGCACCTATATGAGAGGCTGGCACTTTATCCCACTGTGCCACAGCACTAGCGCCTCAACCATATATTTCTGATAAGTTTGAAAATATTATCATGTAGCCCATAGACTGACTCAGGACTGAACAATCCTAAATTTCTGTTCCTGATCACAGTGATTGGACCCAAGTTAAGTCAATCATAAACCTGTCCTGGGATCTTTTGAACACAGAGCTGGTAGGAAAGTTATCTTTCTTCTTCAGATATGAGTTTGTAAATACCTAACCTCACATATATTTATGTGTTGATTATTTTAGGGTGGGGAGAAGAGTTAAGAGCAAAGGAAAAAGAAAAAGCACTGTGCTGAACGCAACTTGATTCTCAATAGTAAATGATTTAACAGATGCTCATTCAGAGAAACAAGCTGGAAATTGCAGGGGGAAAGGGGTCATCCATAGACCCACCAGAAACACTTGCCGTGACGGTTTGTGAAATCTTCCTCCATTATGATTTGGACATCAACATCAGGCAATAAATCCTGATCAAAGGAAGAATTTTTATAGGAAATTTCTTGTACCTAAATAACAAAGCTCTTCAGATAAGAGAATGGAATAAGTCATTATGAAGTAAGTTGCTAACATGAATTTGCTAAGCGATATTTTAGAATAAAACTTCCAGCATCTTCCAAGTTGTTTAGTTTTTCCCCATGCTTAGGGGAATAGTCACAATAATCAGATTTGGTTTGCTCTGGTGATGACCCTCCCTTCCCCACCTTTGTGCTACCTTCTTGGGAATTTAAAGATTTTGACTGTTGAAGATTTATTGCTTGAAATATGTTGAACCTTTTGGTCTGAGAATTCAGGACTTAGTTAATTAAGAAAAGTTGTCTTCAGTCATGTTTTTGATTGTTGTGTCTGTACTGATGGTTCAAATATTTTCCTCAGGAATAGTTCAGACTTTAAGTTCTCTGTCGTCTACTCCTATTTTTGCCCCACCCCTGCCTCCTTTTGGCCTTTTTCAGTCTGACATAGTTTGTCTCCCACACTTGTGACCTCATTTATCCACACTGTCAGTTCTGGTCTTTATAACTTTTAATGTAGTTTTTTTTTTTTTTTTTTTTTTTTGACAGGCAGAGTGGACACAGAGAGACAGAAAGGTCTTCCTTTGCCATTGGTTCACCCTCCAATGGCCGCCGCAGCCGGCGCACTGCGGCTGGCGCACTGCGCTGATCTGAAGCCAGGAGCCAGGTGCTTCTCCTGGTCTCTCATGGGGTGCAGGGCCCAAGCACTTGGGCCATCCTCCACTGCACTCTGGGGCCACAGCAGAGAGCTGGCCTGGAAGAGGGGCAACCAGGACAGAATCCGGCTCCCTGACTGGGACTAGAACCCGGTGTGCCGGCGCCGCAAGGCAGAGGATTAGCCTGTTGAGGCACGGCGCCGGCCTTAATGTAGGTTTAATATTCCTATTGCGCTTTCTATTTTCTAATATCTTGGGGTAGATATTGTGGTGCAGTGGTTTAAGCCCCTGTTTGGTGTACCCACCTCCCATGTCAGGGTGCTGGTCAAGTCCTAGCTGTTCTGTTTCTGATCCAGCTTCCAATTAATGCACCCAGGAAGACAGGGGGTGATGGGTCAAGTACTTGAGTCCCTGGCACCCACGTGAGAGACATGGATGGAGTTCCAGGCTCCTGGCTTCCACCTGACACGGTCCCAGCTATTGTGGGTATTTGGAGAATAAACCAGTGAATGGAAGATCTTTCTGTCTCTCCCTCCCTCCCTCTTTCTTTCTCTCTTCTTTTCAAATAAATCTCAAAAGTCTAATAATCTTAAAAATATTCTAGTATCCTTTTAAACATCTTTTCTGACCCTTATAATTCATTTTAGCACAGTCTGCCTTTTAGTTTAACTCAGTCTCTGTGATGTTTTGCTCTTATTTTATAATGACTTTGTGTGTCAAATATATATTTCCATTTTTTCTATAATAAACCACATTAAGAAAAACATGCTATTTTCTTCCAAGTGTTCAGGATGACATTTTCTTCAGCGTTCTACAATGTCTGTATGGACTCACTGTTACAGGTTTTGCATTTCTTGAATTTGTAGAAGGAGACATCTTTCTAAACTTACTGCTCACAAACACATAACAAATGAAATTTTCTGTAGGCTCATTCTCTCCAGTTGGGTGTAGTTAAATGATTTTAGAAAATTTCCTTTATTTTGCACTTCTGCATCTTCTATTTCACTGGTTATTTAACAAGAATGTTACTAGAGTAACTTGGGAGATATGGGCTTTTTTTTAATTCATTTTTTCCTAGAGATTTCTTACCTTTTAGTTCACTGCCCAAATGCCTGCAATGCCAGGGGTGGCCCAGGCTGAAGCCTGAAGCTCAGTCCAGGTCTCCCATGTGGATGGCAGTGACCCGAGCACTTAAGCCATCACCGGCTGCCTCCCAGGTTCTGCACTGGCATAAAGCTGAAATTGGAAGGTAGTATCAAAATTTGAACCCAGGCACTTGGACATGGGGCATAGGCATCTTAACCTCTAGACCAAATGCCTGAGCCCTGGAAGCACAGATCACGGGACTCCACGGAGAAGTTTCTGATCTGCAGGGGAGGCCTGAGACTTTGCATGTCTAACATATTCCCAGGTGATGCTAAGGCTGTTGCAAGCCCCACTCTTTGAGAACCACTGTTGTGTTACATTTCTGGGTCTCTGACAGGTTAAAACCATAGACACATGAAGAAAACACTGTTCCAAACATGTACTGCTGTGATGACTCTTTCTGGATGTGTACTTGTGTGTGTTGTCAAACCTCTCAGGATTCAGAGAGAGTCCTGCTGTTCGTCACTGTGCATTTTCGATGCAGAAGAATCCTGTTGCTGACTGTGGGCTGGCCAGCATTACCCAAAGCATCCTTCAGTAGAGTGGCAATGTCTTAGCCTTTTCCTTGGCACAAAGCTTACATTTCTAAGCCAAAGGTAAGATTGTAGGAGAGATGTGTGCAGGAGGCCTAAGGAGGGGATACAGAGAATGAATATCCTGCAGTAATTTCAGTGAGAAACTTAAGTGCACATTTTCAGTTTCTGCACATATGCCTCCTTGGTGGAAGCTTCTCTCTGATTCTGACAATAGGTTTATACTGAGTGCTTATGGAATGGAATAGCCAAACCAGATTTTTTCCTTCTTTAGCTAAAGGAGCTGCCAGCTGCTCTTGGTGCTGATGGGGATAAAAGGTCAATTTACAGCAGATGTTTATGCTCCCTTTAATATGCAGATATACACTGAGCAGACCTGGCTCTGGGAACTGCTATGATGAGGTTTTGGTCGATGGTAGAGGAACTACCTGCACACTTCTCTCTGTCCACAGAGAAGGCCGCTTTGCTTATGGAGACCAGGAGTTTGTGGGAAGAAGGCACTAATGTTTCTGCAATGCTTGCCCTAGTTATTTTACTAGGGGAACTCTACTAGAAAAGACCAGTATGGACTTGACCAACATTCAGGAAAAGAGCAAAGCAATGAGTCCGTTAAAAATATAATAAGAATAAAGTTCTAGACTGGTGGTCTCATTCTAGCATTGACCCAGGGAAGAATGGTTCAGGGGTCTAAGGCATAAAGAATTTAGGTTTATGATCTAATATTTCTGGGCCTTGCTTTTTGCCAAGTATTGGCTGTGCATTATTTGGCTGCTAAGGTCAAAATGTCTGGGATTCCATTCCGTGGAAAGGGGTACAAAAATGTGAAAACGGCTGAGTACAAAGGCCGATTTGGCCTGTTCTTTATCGAGGCTACAGTAACAGACTCTGACCCGAGACTTTCTTGGGGACCAATGATCTTAGCTAAACCTGTGGTTTCTGATGCTTTGGACTAAAAGGCAGCCAAGTGGAATGGGTCCCAGGGAGGCTTCAGCTTGTACCTAGTAGGACTGTGTTCAAAGATGATCACTTTTCTTTATTCTACTTTGTTAGGATAAGAGGTAAGAGAAGTCATGTGCGTGAATATGTTTGTAATCTTATTGCAGAATGTGCTGTTAATATGTCGTTCCATCAAATCTTCACAGTGCTTGGTAGACTTTCATCATCTGTAGAGTGTGGTTCGTCAGGGCGGTTGGCTTTATGAGAATTTGTAGCGTGTCTATAACTGCGTGAACCAAATGGCTAATGGGATGATCTTTGTTTATTGTGGTTACACTGCATAAGGCAATCTCTGCAGATGATCGAGTGGGAAATCATAGTAATTTTCTCCTGGAGGCCTGCATTTGTTTAGATCAGGAGTCCTCCTAATCGGTCCACCATCAAGGAATTGGTTTTTATTGGTTAAAAAAATCTATTTATGTGAAAGGCAGAGTTACAGAGAGAGGGTGATACACACACACACACACACACACAGAGCTTCCATCCACTGGTTCACTTTGCAAATGGGAGTGCAATAGCATGGACTGGAATGGACCGGGCCAAAGCCAGGAGCCTGGAACTCCATCTGGGTCCCCCATGTGGGCACTTGTACTTGGGCCATCCTCTGCTACTTTCTCAGGTGCATTAGCAGTGAGCTAGATTAGAAGTGGAGCAGCCAGGACTTGAACTGACACCCATATGGAAGGCCAGCATTGCAAATGGTGGCTTAACCTGCTGTACCACAACATAGGCCCCAGGAATATGTTTTTTCTAAGGAAAGATGTTTGCTTGGTACCAATGACTACTATTGGAGTGCTGGCTGCTCCCACGCACTGCACTTTGCCGCAAGAGCTGCAAGACCAGCTTCTGTTAAGCCATTATTTTCCCCATGCTTAGCTCAGTACACTGAGATCTCTCTGAATTGAACTGGGAGCTTTCCTTTCAAGAATTAGGTAATCACATGTGTAGGTGCATACAAAGGAGAGGATTGGGACTTGGGTTTTGGACTGTCTGCTGGTCCCAGCCTTGAAACCAGTGATATGGTGGAGCTAGCTCATCCTACCAGATTCTAAGAGCTAATACTAGGCATTGCACCCCCAAATCTGAGTCCAATGATGTCACATTAAGTATTTTTAAGTCTGGCTTTGTGGGAGTACTTACAGCATAGAAATGGGCAAATGATACAAAAATCTTGGCTTTTTGTGTTTCAGAGACCCAGCTGTTAAAGCACTTATTAGGGCACTGCTGTCTTGAATAGTGTGGTACAGTGCCAGATAGAAATGAAGAACTCTGCAGTAATTTACTTTGCTTCTCTCTCCTTTCTCTCCCTCCCTTCTCTCTTCTCCTTCCTTCTTTTGCTAATTTTTTAAAAACTTGGAGGAAGTTGTATTAAAGACGTGCAGAAAAGTTTTCCTCCCTCTTGTCTTGACATTTCAGGGGTAAACCTCCAGAGTGATCTTTAGTCTGTTGTTGTAATTGGCTGTAGGTCCAGGGACTTTGAACATAATACTTTATTTTCTGACTTCGTTAAGATTTTTCTCTTTGTATTTGGTGTTCTGCTGTTTCATCTTGATGTGTCTGGATGAGGTTTTTGTTGTTGTTTGTTTTTGATCTTGCTGGATACTTACTGAGCTCCTGGAACCTATGTTTGCTCTTTTCATTAGTTCTGAAAAATTCTCATATCTTCATAAATTTGCTTTTCACTCCTCTGCCTGCTTTCTCCTTGAATTCTGATCAGCTGTTAATCTTTCTCAGCATACGTGAAGTGTTTCTTAACTACTCCTTCATAATTTCTTTTGACCCACCTCCAAATTCCCTAATTCTTTTTCATTTGCATCTAATTTGCAGTTAAAGATGCTTATTGAGTTGTTAAACCAATTATTATATTTATCTCTAGACTTTTGGATCGATCTATTGTAATTTGTGTCCCGTTTCGTGAGGATTGTCTTAAGACGGTATTTTGTTTCATTGATTATAGTAATCGGAGTCTTAAAATAAAACATACAGAAAATCGCAAATTTATTGTGTGGTTTGATGAATTTTAAGGTGAACATCTCAAAGCAAAAAAAAATTAAAAAAAACTTTTTTAGCCACTCTGCACCCTGTGTCCTCACCTTTGCCTCTCTCTCTCCTTCAAGAAAGCTCATCATCCTACTTTTTTTTTTTCAGTCTTTGCTTTCTTATTTTTTCATAGTTTATCACTAACTGTGTTTTCTCCAGATAGTAGAAATTGGTTTTGTCCATTTCTTCAACTTTGACATTACCTTCAACGTCTCTCTCCTTCAGTAGCTTCTTCCTCCATCCCTTCCGTTTGCTTACAACGTATCTGGTGAAGAACCTGCAATGTTTGACCCGAGGAATCTGCCATAATCTGGAGTTCACGGATGGTTCACATTCAGTGTAGCTCATGTTTTTCTGTTCTCTTATTGCCTACAAATCGGCAGCTAGTCCCAGACATTGGATCAGACTCAAAGTCTTGGTGAGGAGCTCATATGTGGGTAGTATTTGGCAAGATTGTAGGAAACATGCAATATCTGTTTGAATCTCTTTTTGTAATTGGAGCTACAGTTGATGCTTAATGGATTCATCAATCTGTTGTTGATTGGAAAATGTTGATTGTCTTATTTTCCAATGGCTGGCCTAGTGGATTGCCACACACCTCATGGTTTAAAACAAGACCAGTGTATTTTCTCACCACTTTGCTCAGCTGAACTAAGGAGTCAGCAGGGACCTGCTCCCCTCAGAGTTTCTAAGGAGAGAATTTATTTGCTTTTCTGGCTTCTGGAGCTGTGTTCCTGGGCTCGTGTCCCCTCCTCCCATCTTCAAAGACTGTAGTTTAACATCTTCGATTTTCTATCTGTCTCCAGCATTGCATCATTTTCTGGCTCTCTGATCTCCTGCCTCCTTCCTATAAGGATCCCTAAGATTACATTCAGCTCCACCCAGAAAATCCAGAGTGCTTTCCTCGTATCTGGGTTCTTAATCATCTGCAAAACCTTTTTGCTACCACAGAGGGTAACATTCACAGGTCCAGGGATTAAGACATGAACAATGTCAGTAACTAATCTTCAGCCTAACAGTGATGTTCAACATTGTTTGCTTTCATCTGTCAGTCAGAATGCTGTTAACAAGGGATGCTCTTCACCTACCATGTTATTACCCAAAAAGTTCATGTAGAAAACTGAAGGATAAATGCTCAAATCTTTGCTTTGTTTACTTGTTTTCAATATAATGAATTGGTTTCCTGTAATGTGCATGAAGTGATCGATTTTTTAAAAATGTTATAATTAACCCTAGACCTGGAATCTGCTATTTTTCCAAGAAGCCATGATTTCTTTTAAATAAATGATAATTTAAGATTGTACTTTGGGCCCTCAGGGTGCGAACTGCTTTTGAGTTGGTTGTTTGTAGAAGTTACCAAAAAACACAATGTAATATGAGAAGCTAGTCTGTGGACTCATATTGATACTTCTCATTCTAAGTCAAGACTTCTGAGCCTTGTTTTCTTTAACGTTGTCTGTTATATCAGTATGTTCTCTTCATTCCAGGAGATGTAGGATTCAAGGTCATAGGGGATGAAAACAATTAGAATAGACCATAACTTTTCACTTCTTTTATCCAAATACACAACAGTCTGCAAATAATTCCATGATGACTGAAAACATCTCTGGTTGATGTACACTCTTCCTGCCCACCTCCTTGTCTTAATACTGAGACAGCATTTACCTGCAGCAAGCTACCCAGTTTAGGTATGCAGACATATACTTCTGACAAACTGACAGGGAGCTTCTGCCCTTTTCATTTTAAGAGATTTACTCATGCTCAGTGAAATACACCAGTCCCCAAAAGATGGGTATCATGTTTTCTCCAATTTCTGGTAACTAATATGTAGAGTGCAAAAAAAAAAAAAAAAAGTGATGTGTAAGAGTGAAATTGATATTCTGAGGTTTGATTATTGGTTAGAGCCCCTATCTTACTCCTGAGGAACAGTGGTTTTTCTTACTACTTGTTGAATTCTTTATTTAGTGGAGGATTAAGCTTATGATTATAAAGTAAATTGAAAGTATGTCATTGCATGGCCGGCGCTGTGGCTCAACAGGCTAAGCCTCCGCCTTGCGGCGCCAGCACACCGGGTTCTAGTCCCGGTCGGGGCGCCGGATTCTGTCCCTGTTGCCCTTCTTCCAGGCCAGCCCTCTGCTGTGGCCCTGGAGTGCAGTGGAGGATGGCCCAAGTGCTTGGGCCCTGCACCCCATGGGAGACCAGGAAAAAGCACCTAGCACCTGGCTCCTGCCATCGATGAGCGCGGTGCACCGGCCGCAGCGCACCGTCCGCAGCAGCCATTGGAGGGTGAACCAATGGCAAAGGAAGACCTTTCTGTCTCTCTCTCTCACTGTCCACTCTGCCTGTTAAAAATAATAATAATAATAATAATAATAAAAAGAAAGTATGTCATTGCAAAAATTGAAGAGGGAGGGTATGTGTAGGGTAGTGTGGGAAATATCATTTTGTTCTTAAAACTATACATATGGAATACATGAAATCTGTTCCATTTATGTGAATAAATAATTTTTTTAAAGATTTATTTATTTGAAAGGGAGAGTGACAGGCAGGGATGTAGAGATAGAAGGAGGGAAACAGAGATTCATCCACTGGTTCACTCCCCAAATGGCCACAACAGCCAGCGGGGCCAGTCCAAAGCCAGGAGCCAGTAACTCCATCTAGGTCCTCCATGCGGGTGACAGGGGCCCAGGCACTTGGGCCATCTCCTGCTGCTTTCCCAGGCACTACTAGTAGTGAGGAGCCAGATCAGAAATGGAGCAGCTGGGACTCAGACCTTTCTCTGATATGGGGATGCTGTTGTTTTCAAGTGGCAGCTTAATCCTGCACACCACAGTGCTGGCTTCCAACACCCTGTATTCTGGTATTCTGAATAGTTATACTATAGTTACACTGTCAGAGCATGAAGTCATTTCCTAGTATTTTCTTTGCCTTGTCCTCATCTTGTCTCAGTTCTGTTTGTCCTAGTAGTTATTTATTTAATGCTCATTACCAATCATTAGTCACTGCCCATTTAGTTATTTTGGTTGTCCAAAATTCTATAGATTACTCAGGAAAGGTTTAAGGGAATAATATTTCTTAAGTGTTTATACTTTGATAAGTGTTTCTCTGTCCTTTGTACTTAAACATCAATTTTTTTCTCCTGGATACAACACTTCTGATGCTATTTTCTTGAGTATCTTAAATATATTACTCAATTTTCTTCTGGCATAAAACATGGCTTTCAGTGCCTGCTAATGATCTCATTTTCTTTTCCTTAAAAAAGCACACTTTTTGGTAGATGTGAAATGGGTTTTTAATGTCCCACATGATATTACTCATTGTGGGTCAGTATTCTTGTATATGCATTGTGTTCTTTCAAGCTGTACTTTCAAATTATTTTTTAATTTCTGGGGTGTTTTCTTGAAACATAGTTTTTAGTATTTCTTTTGTTCCCTTGTTTTGGTTTTCATCTTCAGAAATTCCTGTTCTTGGTGTGTTCAATCTTCTTTGCCTGCTTTTTAAAAAAGATTTATTTATTTGAAAGGCAGAGTTACAGATAGGAAGAGAGAGAGAGGAGAGAGTGAGATATCTCTTATCTACTGGTTCACTCCCTTTTTGGTTGCAATGGCTAGGGCTAGGCTAGGCCAAAGTCAGGAGCCATGAGCTTCATCCAGATCTCCCACATGGGTGCAGGGACCCAAGTATTCGGGCCATCCTCCACTGCTTTCTCAGGCACGTTAGCCGGGAGCTGAATTGGAAGTAGAGCAGCCAGGACATGACCCAGTACCCACATGGGATGCTGTCGTTGCATGTAGCAGCTTACCCTGCTGCACCGTAGTGCTGGCCCCTCTTTGTTTTCAGTGCTTGTCACTGTCAGTTATCTCTTTCTTCACAATTTTAAAATTATAAAATGTGTGTAACATAAACTTTACCATTTTTAACTTTTAATGTCAGCAGTATTAGACGTGTCTATGATGTTGGGCTGACTGGTGCAGCAAGAGAACCCACAGTTCAAGGACCAAGTTCTGCATCTGTGACAATGATGATGCTCCAGAGGACAGGCAGCCGAGGGTACTTCCTATACATTCATCTTTGTGCGAGTATCTTTGAAATCCACAGTTTTTCCATAAAGATATTTTCCACTAAGTTTTTGAAGACCCTTTGTATGGGTTTCAGAATTTTTTAATCAAAGTTTACCTTTAATTCCATTTTCCAAGACCTTTTAAAAAATGCTCTTTTGTTTTTATTTATTTGGAAGGCGTTGAGGGAGATGGAGTATTGCAAGAGGGATGAAGAAGGAGAATATACTCCATTTTACTGTTTCACTCTCCACATGCCCTGAAACGGCCAGGGCTGGGCCACACTGAAAGTAGGAGTCTGGATCTCAGTGTAAGTCTCCCACATGGGTGGCAGGAATCCAGTTACCTGTGGCATCTCTACTGCCTCCCCGTGTGTGCATTAGCAGGAAGCTGGAATTGGAAGTAGAGCTAGGACTCAGACAGGCACTCTGATATGGGATGAGGGTGTCCAAGCAGCAGTTAACTAAACACCTGCCCTTCTATTAACTTTTTCAAGTACACTTACATGGCTGAAGTGACAGATAGAGGAGAAATGCAGGAATGCAGAGATCCTGTGCATCTGAGAGCCTGGGTCATTAGTTGATCATGCGAGAGCATGTGGGTAGTGATGTTTCATATTTGCCGTGCTGTTCATTGCAAGCATTCTGCAGACAGTGGGAGTGGACTGTGGGGAACTGACCCTTGAGTTTGTATCTGGGCTTTCAATGTTTCTGAAGTTTGCTTTTGCTTGCCCTATCTTCTGCTTAATTTTCCATGAAGAGCCCAGAGACTTCTTGGTAGCATGGTTATGATAGCCCTGGACAACAATATGAGCTTTTCTGAGCTTCTCCCCCTACATCTCCATCAAAACTTGCCTCTCCTATGACCCCCTCTTTGTGATCTTTCTTGACCTTGCAAATTGGACACAAATCTCTGTGCTAAACTGTGGCATGTAGGTGGATCTGTTTCTTCTCCTTTGAGGAACGTTCTAATGAGCACTTTCTAAAAATCTCACTGTGAGAGCCCAAGCATGGCATTGATTCTCTCTAGTGTGTTCTCTCCCATCTAGAGCTGGCGAGAGTGGAGAGAAACTGGATTACTCACACATTGCTGGTGGGATTACAAAATGGCACAGCCACTCTGAATAATAGTTTGGCAGTTTCCTAAAAGACTAAACACCGAGCTACCTTACAACCAAGAATTTCATTCCTTGGCATTTATTCCAGAGAAATGAAAACTTGTGTTTACAAAAAACCTTTCATGTTAATGTTTACAATGTTTTACACATAGTATCTCCAAACTGGAAACAGCCTGCGTGTCCTTTAATGAATGAATGGTTAAATAAGATGTGGAACAGCCATATCATGGAATAGTATTGAGCCATGAGAAAGAACAAAATGTTAATGCATGCAACAATGTGGACAAATCTTCAGAAAACTATGCTGAAGGAAAAAAGTTTGGTTTTGAAAAGTTTGCAAAAATCTGTGATTCGAATTCTAAAACATTCTTTTTTTTTTTTTTTGGACAGGCAGAGTGGACAGTGAGAGAGAGAGACAGAGAGAAAGGTCTTCCTTTTGCCGTTGGTTCACCCTCCAATGGCTGCCGCGGTCGGCGCGCTGCGGTCGGCGCGCTGCGGCCGGCACACCGCGCTCATCCGATGGCAGGAGCCAGGTGCTAGGTGCTTTTCCCTGGTCTCCCATGGGGTGCAGGGCCCAAGCACCTGGGCCATCCTCCACTGCACTCCTGGGCCACAGCAGAGGGCTGGCCTGGAAGAGGGGCAACCGGGACAGAATCCGGCGCCCCGACCGGGACTAGAACCCGGTGTGCTGGCGCCGCAAGGCGGAGGCTTAGCCTGTTGAGCCACGGCGCCGGCCCTAAAACATTCTTAAAATGCAAATTTATAGATATAAGAAAGGAAAGTGAGAATGGTTATTCAAGAGAAATATTAGTGGCTTGTGTAAAGATAGATATATGCTTTATCTTTACCAATGCCAATTTTCCTAGTTATGGTATTGGGCTAGACTTTTGCAGTAGCCTACCATTGGGGGAAACTGGATTAAAGGGTGCATGGGATATCTTTTTTTTTTTTTTGACAGGCAGAGTGGACAGTGAGAGAGAGAAAGGTCTTCCTTTGCCGTTGGTTCACCCTCCAATGGCTGCTGTGGCCGGTGTGCTGTGGCCGGTGCACCACGCTGATCCAAAGGCTGGAGCCAGGTGCTTCTTCTGGTCTCCATGCAGGTGCAGGACCCAAAGACTTGGGCCATCCTCCACTGCACTCCTAGGCCACAGCAGAGAGCTGGACTGGAAGAGGAGCAACCAGAACAGAATCCGGTGCCCCAACCAAGACTAGAACCCGGTGTGCCTGTGCTGCAGGTGGAGGATTAGCCTATTGAGCCTTGGCGCCGGCCTGTTATTTCTGTTTTTAAATATTTATTTCAAAGGCAGAGTTACAGAGAGGCCGAGGTGGAGGTAGAGAGGTCTTCCATTCACTGGTCTACTTCCCAAATGGCTGAAATGTCTGGGGCTGGGCCAATCCGGAGCCAGGAGTTTCTTCCATGTCTCCCTTGTGGGTGCAGGGGTCCAAGGACCTGGGCTGCCTTCCCCTGCTTTCCCAGGCCATAGCAGAGAGCTGGATTGGGAGTGGAGCAGCCAGGACTTGAACTGGCGCCCATATCGGATGCCAGCACTGCAGGTGGCAGCTTTACCTGCTATGCCACAGTGACTGCCCCTCTGTTATTTCTTTCAACTGCACATGAATCCACATTTTTTACAAGTTTTATTTTAAAAGTGTAAATATATAAGTCCTCAGGATAGTGATTGGCACAAGGCTGTAGCTATTTAAACATGGCTATTATTGATGGTGACAGCATTTTAATTTTTCTTCCCCATTGGGTCCCAATAATAAGAAGTCGAATAACCTCTATCCTGGAGGCTGAGGGTGCAGAAGTGATTATCATAGACCAGCCCCTATAAAGGCACCTAGAGGAAACCTTTTTGATGTTCATGAACCTCCCTGTCTTAGGGTCCTTGACAGCTGAGCCCTTCCATTCATCTCCTCCTTGGCCTCCAGAGGACCTTTCATACTATCATGAGCTAATGTCAGCTTTGCTAGGATCTGTTTGGGCTTGTAGCTATGGGGTTCACCCAGCCTTTGGGAAAGAAATCTCCTCTCCGGTTTTTTCTAAAAAGGTTTAAGCAGATTCCAAAGTCTGATTGACTACCACGTAGATGGTGTAACCTCTCTCTTCCCCACCCCCTTCTCCTTCTCCTTCTCCTTCTCCTTCTCCCTCTCCCCCACCCCCTTCTCCTTCTCCTTCTCCCTCTCCCTCTCCCCCACCCCCATGCCTTGCTAATGTTTGTATTCAAGCCCATGGAACTGACAATGCCATTTCCTGGGGACTGGGGCATTTGAGAAAACACTGCCGGGGTTTTGGTGGTCAGAATGAAAACTGGCACCTCACCGCAGTGTTCCTAGCTCAGAAAAAGTGGTGTTTTCCTTGGTTTGACTGCGTGGTGCATTTCCCTCTAGCTTTGATTTCAGTCACAACCTGAAATCATGCAACATGATTAAGAAGCCATGAAGACTCTGCATGCTGTGATGGAATGTGGTGTTGACATTAAGCAAAACTTCCAACCAAGTGATCTGACACCTATTTAATGATAAGCATCATCACCGTAGCCAGGCTGCAGGGCAACTGGGTATACACTGTGTGTGTTATTCACGAAAATGAAAGCAACTTCTGTCCAAATGCCAGACCGGGCACTCCTGGAGTTAAGGGAATGCCGGGTGGGAACAGAGGGGAGGCAACACTTGCTGGAGCATCCTTGCCGGAGAGAGGCATTTCCCTGCCTTGTCCCCATCTGGGTCTGACTCTCACAGCTCTGAAGCTCCTGTCAGAACTAACACCAACAGGGGCCTCATCTAGCAACTCTCCTATCCACCCTTAGGAAACACACTAAAATTTAGATTCCTGGCCTATCTCCAGAATTAGGGAATGGAAAATTGCCCAATGTGTGGGTTTCCACTTTAAGTGTTTGCTACATTCTGTCCCAGGAACTTGTTATGTCTAAAGTGGTTAGAAAGGAGATTTTGAACAGACAAGAACTCACTCCCATAGGAGTGAAGGTCTGAAAGGTACTGTCAGGAGCTGGAGAGATCCATGTTCTTGGTTCCTCTGTGAACTGAGACTTGGTCCTTGGCTCCCTGAACTTCAAGGTCATTAATTCCAAAGTGTGGACATCAATACTGACTTGGCTAAGTTTGTTTTGCAGGTTTATATTATTTGTGTTCAGCTCCTGGTACATAGTAGACAGTCAGCAGCTATGAACTATAATTACTTATCAAAGTTCAGAGAGAAGTAGAGAGATGGCAGCCAAAATCCCATGATCATCATGGCTGATATGTGTAAACTTGGTGTCCACTGGGGTTACTTTGTTCTTTGAAATTCCAATGGAAGCAGCTTTACTTTCACTCTATCTCTGGTAGGGGAGCAAGGTCCTTTCCAGTCCCCAGGGGACTCTTGGAAGTGTGGTGCTGATTGGTTATTTTGCTTCTCAAGTCACTCTGTATTTACATTACTGCTTTCATAGAATTAGGTTGGCTTTGGACCACTTAGCTGAATCAAAAGCACCAGCCACAAAAGGTAGGACCCTCATCTTTTCCCTTCTCCAAGTTTGTCTCAAAGTTTTGTTTGTTACATTGTTGGTAACAGTTTTAAAACCAACATAGACTTTTTCCTTACACACACACACACACACCTATGACCACCTGCCAATGGGAACTTAGCACTGACTTCTCTATAGGTGCCATCTTCCTCTTCTGTTACCTTTCTTTCTCACCCCTCTGCTCTTACCTTAGCCTAACCATCTTCTGCCTGCCTCCCATCAAACTCCCCATCAACCAGAGAGAGCCTCTACCAAAGAAGCTGTCTCCAGGTGGGATCTGTTCACACCTAAGGTACCCTTCAACCTGTTTTCCTAATCAAACTTAGCTCTTGCCATTAGAGGGTGTCTTGTGCCAAGCTATTGAAATGACACTTTTTATTAGACAACATCTGAAAATTCAGAAGCACACGCATCTTAGGACTCTGGGTCTGGGCTGCCATTTAAGATTTTTCAGACTGTTCACCATACAAAGATGTCTGGTCGGCTGGCGCCTGGCTCCTGGTTTTGGATTGGCGCAGCGCGCCGGCTTCACCGCCGACCATGGCGGTCACTTGGGGGTGAACCAATGGAAAAAGGAAGACCTTTCTGTCTGTCTCTCTCACTGTCTAACTCTGCCTGTCAAAAAAAAAAAGAAAAAGATGTCTGGTCAAGAGTGTGAGTAGGGGTCCAAAGGCAGTCGGTTCTCCACTCTCTAAGCCATGGGCCTGTTGGTGTTGGGTAGGGGTGCTTGTTAGCCACTGAGATGGGAAAGCACTTTTCCTGATTTTCTCCTGGGGCTGGGGGAGTAGTGGTGGTGACACGTGCTTCTAGTTTGGGTGTCCATTTTCCAAGGCTCACAAAGATGGTGTTTGTGTAAGCAGTGGCCTTGTTTGGAACATTTGTGATCAAATTGGGTACATGAGAGCTCAGAATTGAGGTAATGCAGTGTCAGTGACAGAGTGGAACAGCAGTAGGGCTTGTCGTGTTCAGGGAAAGACATTGGCAGTCCTCCCCAAGCTGTCACCAGGAGGTATTATTTGCATATTGAACAAATATTTAAAATTAGCCATGCAGCAAACACTGCAAACATCACTCCTTCACAGCAGCAGCAGGGACTAAAAAGTGCCTCCAGGTGAGTTCATCTGAGGATTGCAGTGGTATGGCTTGAGTGCAGACGAGTTGTGTGATAGGTGACTTCAGGTAAGAAAGGGAAATGAATAGAATAGAATATTGTCTTCTTTATAACCCCAAATTCAGAGGGTTATTTTGAGGATTAAATGCATATAGAATCTTGTCTGGTCACTTTAAGGACTCAATAGTGTTAGCTATAGCTGTGATTATCCCCTGGGTGACAGCCAAAATATTTGAAAACTGACCAACCAAGTCAGACAACACTAAGCACAATCAGCACGGCTACTTTCTGACCTGATTTCCTCACTTGGTCAAAGTATGTTGTTTAAGTAAAAGCCCAGTTTCTTTGAGCAGCCTCAGAGCTGTCCATGTTCCATTTAATCTTTGTGAGAACTTCATCTAGTAGGGAATAGTATTATCCCCATGTTACAGATGAGGAAACTCGAAGAGAAGTTGGCTCAAAGCCCCACTGCAAGTGTTGGAACCAGAGTTCCTATCCTAGGCCACTCTGCTGTATTGTTTCCCTCCTTCAAGCCTGCTCAAGGCACAGAATAAGGACAAAGCAATCCATGATTTAATAGGAAGGCCTTTTTGATGATGTAGTCTTGTGCCTGGGTAAGTAAATGTTTTTAACCACTTAAGACTTTTTTTTTTTATAATCCAATTGTTCCTCAGTTGTCATAGGAGTTGTATAAGTAGCAAAAGAGTGATAAATAAGAGGATGTTAGTAAGATTTAAAGGAGGAATAAATGGAAGCTTCCCACCGACCAAATGGGCTATCGATTTGTGTCATTAATTAGAGTGCTTTTAGGCATGTAGTGCTTATCCACAAGCCCCTTTCTCTCATGGCACGTTGGGAGGGTAGTAGGCCCTTATGTATACTTGAATGAGATTAAACATCCCAGAGGGACCTGGACATGGGCAGTGCACTGACATGCAGCTTTGATTCTTGAGTCCCCAGTCTTCAGGGCCCACATCTTTGATGCCAATCGTGGGTAAGGAGCACCATTGTAGGCATGTAGAGCAGGGAGCTACATACCCGTGCTTTAAAATTACTGTTTATTCATTCTGCAACTAGAGAACTGTGTTTGTTTACACTTAGTGAATAGAAGAATGATGTAGGGTGCTCATTGAAAAATGCAGATCCTCACATTAATAAATTCTAACTTCTTAAAGCTGAAGTGGGTTCAGAGAGTGCTCTTTCCCACCCTAGAAGGTTCAGCTGAGTATTCTTCTTCCACTTGGCATCACACGAAGATTGCAGAGGTGCGGCACAGAGTGGGAACTTTGGGCAAAGCCTGAGCTAAGCCTTCTAGGAGCTTTTTTCCCTCCATATAATCCATACAACTTAGGACCACTTTGTAGATAAGTAAATTGAGTCTCAGAAAATTTAAGCCAATGGCACAGCCAGAGTTCTGACCCAGACCCTAAGGCCTGCCTTGTTGACCATGTGTTAACAGTGATTTCCAAGTCAGGTTCACTACCAGCTGGTCAATTCATGCTCACTAAGGACTTTGTCAAAAAGATATTAGACCCACCCTAGAATCACTGAATCCAAACCCAAATGTCAGAGCCAGAATCTGATTTTTCATTAAGTGAGCAGGTGGTTTCTGTGGCACAAAGTTACACCCTCTCTTTTGGTCCCAGCAGTGTTGTTATCCAACAATCTAACTTGGTTAGAGATTGAAATTCTTCCATCTGACTTGTAAATCTGGGGTCTCCCGAGGCTCCACTTCCTTATAGCTCCTGCATCACCCAAGATTTCCCATGATCCACCAAACCATCAAATAGAGAACTCTTGCCCAGCTTATGGAGTTACCAGGTGCTAAAGCCTTGTCTGTTGGGGTTTGTGTGTTGATGTGCTACCACTGTTACGTGGTTTTGAAAATCACCCTGAATAGAAGTTCATCTCCCTCATTAGATTGTCCTGCAACACAGGGAAGATGACTTACATGTGTTGACCTTACAAACAGGATACTCGGAATAGTTAGGTGTTTATCAAATTTAATAGGCTTTTTATTTCAAATCATGACTGTATGATTTTTGTCATATTGTAATCAGGCAGATAATCTGAGAGCTGTTCTTTAATGTGTGTGCTGATGGAAACATGCAGACAACAAGCTTAGTTACAAGCTGAAGGGAATATATTTGGGTTGGCTAAGCCAAGGAGCATGATGGCCTCAAGATTATTAGCACTTGTTTCGAGGGAAGTTATACTATTCATTAAGTTTGGAGAAAATTCCAGGAAGGGTTATGCATATCCAGAAAGGAGCAAGAGTGCATGCCTATTGAGTCATCATGAGTTGTTGCATGTGTTTCTTGTTCAGGTAGGAGTGGAAGTTTAACACAGTAGTAAGGGGGCTGTGCCCCCACACTCAGAATGGCAAACACCCTAAACAGCACTCCGGCCTCAGAATCAACCCTTGGGGCATTCACATCTGGCTAAAAGGCCCATGAGAATCTCACAGGCATGGAAAGCCAAGACACTGTGGCAAAAACAACCTAAATGAAAGATCTCGGTGAACAAGACCCCAGTAGAAAGAACAGGCCATCAAAGAAGGAGGCACCTTTCCCTGAAGGGAGGAAGGAACCTCCACTGTGATACGACCTTGAATAAACAAGGTCACAGCTGATGAACTCAAGGGGCTTCCATAGCCTCGACAGCTCATGGCAAGAGCCTTGGGTGATTACTGACATCATAAATAAGATTGTCAATTGTTAAATCAACAACGGGAGTCACTGGGCACCTGCTCCCCACGTAGGATCTCTGTCCTTAATGTGTTTTACTGTGAGAGTTAACGATAACACTAGTCAAACAGTACTCTATATCTTGTGCGGTGGTGTGGGTGTAGTCTGTTGAAATCTTTGCTTAGTATATACTTAGTTGATCTTCTGTATATAAAGATAATTGAAAATGAAACTTGATGAAGAGTGGGATGGGAGAGGGAGTGGGAGATGGGAGGGCTGCGGGAGGGAGGGAGGTTGGGGGGGAAGCCACAACAATGTACAAGTTGCACTTTGTAAATTCACATTTGTTAAATTTAAAAAATGAGAAAAAGGGGGGGGGCTGTGCCAGACAGGGGAAGCTGAGGATGCCACTGCTGCTCATGTGCAGAATCCATAACCCAGCTTCTGTTGTGTAGGGGCTCGTGTTGCTTATTGTTGGGGAGTTCCCCACAGTGATGTGTCTTCATCAAGTCAGCTGTGACTCATGTGCACCTGGAAGAGCACCTGGTTGATTTTTTTATTAAAGATGCATGTATTTGTTTGAAAGGCAGAGTTTCAGAGAGAACTTCAACTGCTGGTTCACTACCCAGATGGTACAATGGCTAGAGCTGGGCTGATCTGACAGCAGGAAGCTAGGAGCTTCTTCCAGATCTCTCACGTGGGTGCATGGGCCCAAGCACTTGAGACATCTTTTGCTGCTTTCCCAGGGACATTAGCAGGGAGCTGGATTGGAAGTAGAGCAGCTGGGGCCTGAACTGGTGTCCACGTGTGGTGCTGGTGCTGCGGGTAGCAGCTTTACCTGCTAGCCACAGCACATGTGGTTAGCTTTAGGATTAAAACAGAGTGTTAATATGTGTAGCGTGAGGGACTCCTGTAGAATGGGCTACAGTGGAGGTAGAACACAGAGCTTATTCCTGGAGCCTGTCATCAAGGTGGATCTGAGAAGTGTGGACCGAATAAGAGCTCCAGTGTTTGAGGGACTTGGGACAAGGCTAGCAGTGATGTGGCTAACAGTGAGGTGCTCATCAGGCCACAGACCATCAAAGAGTCATTTGCTCAGTGTTAGGTGAGGGAACATAACAAGAGAATTGCAATGGGACTCATTTTTCACATAATCTAAAGGGAAGAAAGGGGCCTGTGGGTAGAAGTATGTCAGTTTCAATTCCATCATAGCCATGGCATGTGGAAAAGACATGAAAATCCCTAGAAGGAACCCATTACGCCAAATAAACGTCACAGTAGCCAAACATGATTGCCTCCCTGACTTCCACAGATAACTTTGAAGATGGTTATTTTCTGTAGTTGAGAAATTATGACCAGGTCTTTTCAATGGAAATGAATTTTGCCAACCTCTAACATGTTTGTGGAAAAGAAATATTTTGACACTCCATTCCATTAATAGATAATGCAAAGTAATATGCCAGGTAAATCAGCAATGTGGAACAATTTGCTTCATCACAGAATGGCTGTTTCTCCCCTACCCCCACCTTTTCTTTCTGGAATGTCTGTATCATCTCCCATGCTGTTCTCAGTGCTTCAGGAAAGTAATAAGAAATTTAGGATAATATACTGTAGATGTGTTTGTGGCAGCAAGCCGCATTTCTGTACGGCGGGCACGCCTGCAGCTTCCCTGGCACCAGGCTAGGGTGTTGCAATGGAACCTAAAGACGTCTAACTAACCGCTGATTATGGCAAAATAAGGTTTATAATAGAGGTGATTATGCCAAAGCTGCATTTGGGAGACATAAAGGAAAGCTGAAAAGTAAGACTGTCACCCAGCCAACTCAGAGCATGAGAAAGAAATCGGGCCAAATGCAAACAGATGACCAGACTACTCCCCACTGATCAGATATAGGATTTCCAAGATGAGGTCAACTTTGAAAATACATTCTCCAACCCAGCCATACAGTACCAGTTCCTAACCATCCTAGACCTTCATGGCAGGAAATGGATGCAGCATCACTCTGATCCTAGTGCGGATTCTCAAGGCAGCTCTGGGAGTGGGCAGCCTTTTGTCCCTAGGAAAAGCTGCACTGTTGGAGGAGGGCAGTTGACGCCCTACATCTCTGCCACCTCTGTTTAGATTTCTACTGCCTGTCGGAAAAGCCGAGGTCATAAACCTTCTTGGCATGGAAGCTTTTCCATTCCTTGCTGCCGAAATGAGCTCAGTGTTTTCATTTTCTTTCCACAGCAGTGAGTTGTTGCTGGAGAATGAAGTCACAGGGTTTGCTGATGTCTTGAAATAACTTGAAGAACTTTCTCGACAGGAAGCCATTCTTAAGTATCCAGAGATACTGATGTCAGGGAGATATTAACCAAAGATAGAAAAATACCAAAGATCTCTGTTGTCCTATTTCCAGTTTACCAAAGTGCCATGGTTTCTTCAGAAAAAAGGAATCTTAGTTCAGATCCCAGCTCCATCCCTTCCCACTGAGTGACGCTGGGAAAATCCCTAAGTTTGCCAATGCGCCAGTGGTCTCTGTTGTAAAATGGAGATTGCTGTTTCTGGCCCAAGGTAGTCCAGAGTCCTGGGATTGGAGGAAGGGAGAATGGGCTTCTCCCTAGGTTGACTTTGTACTTCGTCATCTGCTCCTGAATTAACACTGAAAATATCCAGAGTCCATGAAGGCCCTATGGCCAAGGTAGTTTGTGAGCTTCCGGTACATGCAGGAAAGGGGAAATCTAAGGGACTCGATGGAGATGGACAAGCATGTATTCTCACCCAAAGTCATCATCTTCCTCCCCGCATTTACTCCAGCAACACACTTGCCCCAAGTTCTTCCCTGATTCCAAGACAAGTTTCCTTGTGGATCAATAAGTGCATTCCCAATTCTTTTTTTTAAATTTATTTATTTATTATTTTTTTTGACAGGCAGAGTGGACAGTGAGAGAGAGACAGAGAAAGGTCTTCCTTTGCCGTTGGTTCACCCTTCAATGGCCGCCGCGGCCAGTGCACCGCGCTGATCCGATGGCAGGAGCCAGGTGTTTAGCCTGGTCTCCCATGTGGTGCAGGGCCCAAGCACCTGGGCCATCCTCCACTGCACTCCCGGGCCACAGCAGAGAGCTGGCCTGGAAGAGGGGCAACCGGGACAGAATCCAGTGCCCCGAACGGGACTAGAATCCAGTGTGCTGGCGCCGCAAGGCGGAGGATTAGCCTAGTGAGCCACTGCGCCGGCTGCATTCCTAATTCTTGAGAAGAAAGCTTACAGGGCTGGCGACACGGCTCAATAGGCCAATCCTCCGCCTTGCAGCACTGGTACTCTGGGTTCTAGTCTCGGTCAGAGCACCGGATTCTGTCCCAGTTGCCCCTCTTCCAGTCCAGCTCTCTGATATGGCCCGGGAGTGCAGTGGAGGATGGCCCAAGTCCTTGGGCCCTGCACCCACATGGGAGACCAGGAAAAGCACCTGGCTCCTGCCTTCGGATCAGCGTAGTATGCTGGCCGCAGCCTCCATTGGAGGGTGAACCAATGGTAAAGGAAGACCTTCCTGTCTGTCTGTCTGTCTGTCTCTCACTGTCCACTCTGCCTGTCCAAAAAAAAAAAAAAAAAGATAGCTTACAGTATTCCATATGTGAACAGCAAGACGTCATGACACTTTGTCATCATCGTAATTATTAACATTATGACCAAAATAGATCGCCCCAAAATATACTGCTTTGGCAAAATTTCAAGACAGCTACTGAAAGGGATGCAGACACAGGAACAGCTATGCAAAGCCTCAGGGGAGATTGCATCTGGAATAGAAGTAAACAGCAGATGCAGACACGCTTTCTCCGAGGCCCCTTTATCTGCCTTATCCAGACCCACCTGAGATTGCCACAGGATGTCACATATTCCAAAAGCTGTTACCTGTACAGCCTTATGTGCATAATAAGACAACCTTGGTGGTACTTTTCTCCCTCTTCCATAAGTTGCACTGCCACCCTTTTCCCGCAGTCTCAAGCCTCTGTTTCTCTCTGTAACTCAAAATGCTATGTAAGAGAAAACCATCTGGCACATTCTTTGGGTCTCTGATTTCGTGTGTGCCTCCCGTGTTTCTGCACATTGATACATGCCTTTTCTGTTAAGCTGTCTATTGTCAGTTTATCTCACAGGCTGGCATTATCAAACCTGCAGAGGGAAATTTTGCACTTTGCTGCTGTTGAAAAGATAGGCCTCCCCCTTGCTTTTCACTCAGGACTGTTGCAGAATTTTCAGAACAAAGAACAATGATGTTCTGAACTTCAGAAGAAGTTAGTCTTCAAAGCTGAG